>CM071597.1:104800380-107200380 GCA_036435485.1 Saposhnikovia divaricata
CAAGCAAAAACTCCCCGAGTAAACATTTTAGTAGCAATTCTACAGTGTCAATCATTCCAAGCTTTTTTGGAGGCCAAAGAAGCAACGTGTTCGACCCATTCTCTCTTGACGTATGGGATCCATTCCAAGACTTCAGCTCCTCTGAGTTTGGTAAAGTGACTAGATATGTCTACTTGAATGTCGTCATGGTCAATAAATCGAGTCTGAAGTTTGTGTGTTATTGAGGGTGTCATGGAAGAAGAAATATGTAGTAATTTGTGCACCATCTGTATTGCTAACGAATTTTAATTAATCTTGAATTACATGATTAAAATATTACTTGCCCACTAGTAATTCAGAAACTCTTAACACTGAAATATAGTGTTATCTACCTCTGAAACAGGCAGAACACTCTAAAGTAAATAAATCGATGATAATATTAGCAGGGTAATTGGCATTTCATGTTGGTAGAAGAACGCAACTCGCACGCGAATACACTTACTAGTACGATGTTTATAACAAAATACAATTTTTTTACACCAAGTTTCAGAGGTCAGTGTAAAATTTTTGTACCAAATTTTCGAGGAAAGTGTAAGAAGTGATTAAAAGGCAATCCAAAGTAGACTTGGTTGTGCGTTTCTTCTCCAATAAAAAAGTCATTTCTTCAACAAGAATTGGTATACAAAATTCCATTCATTGGTCAACATGAAATGCGCTGATGCACACTGGAAACAGGCAGTGTCCAATGGGGGTGCATATATGTAGTCCAGCTTCTCAGCTCAGTTAAAAAATTACCTCTACAAATTCTATACTTCTGCTTTTATGGCTTTCTAGAAGTAGAAGCTAGAAGTAAGAATAGAGCAACTAAGAGGAGCGTGATTGAACACATAAATATGCACTGTGGCTTGCTATATGCCGTTAGGAATTTGGATGTAAACATGCTGGTACTGAAGCCAGAGGTATTAGTAGTTGTCCATGAACTTGTGGATACTCTAACAAGCTGTTTGGCTCAACTAAATCTTAACATATTAAAGTAAGAATTGGGCTTAAAATAAAAAGTAAGCTTGAGGTACTTTTTTTTTGCCAAATTAATTTCACACTCCTTTTCCAAATACACACAACCCTAAAACAAGCTCTGCGGTGTGGATGGAAAGCCCCGATGTATAAATGTCAGATGTCTTGGTTTTCTTTCTACTTTTTTATAGTGTCAGCGTTAGTTCACTGATGCTTCAAAGTTGACTATGTATATCACAATACATTAGTGTCATCTGCAATCTTTCTTATTGGTGTGTTTCTAAGCAGCCTTTTTCAGGTAATTCCGTGATAGAACTTGTTATTAAACAAGATGTTTAAACATTTTTCTTCAGTCATAGTCACGTAGGTGCTTAGGACGAAATTGAGAAATTTGCTGTGTTATCTAGACCTAGAGATTATGATCTAAAATTTGTAACTATGGAACACTGCGATACCAAAATTATTTTAAGTTAATTTACCCAAATACGTGCATTTAATTTAAAGTTAAAATTTTCACTTTTAGCTTAAAGTGAATATATTATAAGATGAGATTGTAGTAGAGAAAAGAAGTATATTCAGTAGTGGTGATAAATTACAAAGAGTTTAGCATCTAATATATAGATAATACAAGGAACATAATACTTAGATGATAGCACTAGATTAGGCACTAGATTAGGATCCAAGGAAGTATCCAATGTGGTATCCCAATGTCCCAATGTTTAACACTCCCCCTCAAGTTGATGCATATATATCGCTCATGCCCAACTTGCAAATAAGAGGATGAAGCATCTTCCGATTTAGACCTTTGGTAAATATGTCAGCTATTTGGTCCTCTGATCTTATAAAGTGAATACCAATGGTATCATTATTGATCTTCTCTTTGATGAAGTCTCGATCAATTTCGATATGTTTGGTCCGATCATGTTGAACTGGATCATTAGTAATGGCAATAGCGGATTTGTTATCACAATGCAATTTCATTGGAGTTGCGGATGCAAGTCCCAATTCTTGTAGAAACAATCTTATCCACAATAATTCGCGTACACCTTTAGCCATAGCTCTATATTCTGCCTCAGCACTGGATAAGGCAATCACACGTTGTTTTTTGCTTCGCCAAGTAACCAAATTGCCACCAACAAATGTACAATATCCTGAAGTCGATCGTCTATCGTCTTGACATGACATCCAGCCCAATCTGCATCTGTATAGCTCTCAACCTCAAGATGTTTGTTTTTGGTAAACATTACTCCTTTTCCAGAAGCAGCTTTAAGATACCTTAATATCATATAAACTGCATCCAAATGAGGTTGGCTAGGATCATGCATGTACCTGCTAACAATTCCCACTGCATATGCTATGTCTGGCCTTGTATGTGCAAGGTAGATTAGTCATCCAACTAATCTTTGATATTGAGATTTATCGACAATTTCACCAGCATCTCCACAAAGCTTATGATTTGCTTCTATTGGAGAATCTGCAGGTCTACATCCCAACATCCCTGTTTCATTCAGAAGATCAAGTGTATACTTCCGTTGTGAGAGGAAGATACCACCCGGACTTCTAGAGACCTCAATGCCAAGAAAATATCGTAGTTTTCCTAAGTCCTTCATCTCGAATTCAGAGGCAAGCTTGCGTTTAACATTAGCAATTTCACATGTGTCGTTGCCGGTGATCACAATATCATCGACATAAACAATTAACACTGTGATTTTTTCATCTTGTCTTTTCACGAACATGGTGTTATCCGAGTTGCTCTGTTTGTAGTCGAATTTAATCATTGCTCTCTGAAATTTGCCAAACCAATCCCTTGGAGACTGTTTCAACCCATAAATAGTCTTCTTTAGCTTGCATATTTTCCCAATGGTTGCTGCTGTAGAAAAACCCGGTGGAATATCCATGTAAACCTCTTCTTTCAGGTCTCCATGTAGGAATGCATTTTTAACATCCAATTGTTGAAGTTCCCATCCAAGATTTGCTGCACATGATATCAAGACTCGGATAGAAGCCATCTTTGCTACTGGAGCAAAAGTTTCCTGGTAATCAATCCCGTAAGTCTGAGTATACCCTTTTGCTACAAGTCTTGCTTTGTACCTATCAATCAGCCCATTAGGTTTCTGTTTTACAATGAACACCCATCTGCATCCTACTACCTTCCTTCCAGCAGGAAGATGAGTTAACTTCCAAGTACCATTATGTTTTAATGCATTCATCTCCTCTATCATGGCATCTTTCTATTTAGGTTCACATAAAGCATCCTGCCAAGTATGTGGAATAGAAACACTAGACAAAGATGACACAAAAGCAAGTGAAGACGGAGATAATGCATTATAAGAAACAAAATTCGAGATAGGATGATTAGTACAAGAACGTTTACCCTTCCTAACAGCAATAGGAAGATTCGGAGTGGGATCAAGAGGCTCAATTATAGGAGCTGTAGGATCTGCCTCGATGTCAGAAGTCTCTGGATGTGGTAAAGTGATGATATCATCATTTCTTCGTCTGGAATATGTGATCAAATCCGGCCTGTTAAATCTATCCAGATCATTTGGTTCACTAGGGGATGTGTTTGGACTCGGTTCCTTACTAGGCACATTTATGAATGGAAGTGATTGTGTCTCCTCTGTTGTTTCACTATTATCAAGACTTTGTTGATTAATCTCCCCCTGAAGCAAAGAGGTGGAACCAGGAGAGAAATACGAAATTGACTCCTAAAAAGTAACGTCATGACTGACAAAAGTGCGATGTGAGGGAGGATGATAACACTTGTATCCCTTTTGAGTTGGTGTATAACCAATGAAAACACATCGGAGAGCACGAGAATCAAGTTTGTCCCGTGAAGAGAATGATTATGAACAAAGCAAACACTCCCAAATAACTGAAGAGGCAATGGATGAGCGAAAGGTGCAGGAACAAAAGATAATGGTGTTTTGAACTGTATGACACATGAAAGGAGACGGTTGATCAGATATGCGGCAGTCATGATTGCCTCATCCCAAAGATATTTAGGTACATGCATGGTTAACATAAGGGACCGTGCTACCTGTTGTAAGTGACCCATTTTCCTTTCAGCAACCCCATTTTGCTGAGAGGTTTTAACACATGTAGTTTGATGAAGAATCCCATATGTGTCTAAATAAGACTTAAATGGTCCATCATACTCAGTACCATTATCGCTTCGAAGAATTTTAACAGAGGCATTGAACTGTGTTTGTATCATGTGGTGAAAGGATTTGAAACATCCAAATACTTCACTTTTGTGTTTAAGAAGATATACAAAAGTAAGTCGAGAATGACAATCAACAAAGACAACAAACCACCTATACCCATCATATGTAGGATGTCTAAATGGACCACAAACATCAGTATGAATAGTAGAAAAAAGAGTAGAACTTCTTTTATTTCTTGATGGATAAGATGATCTTTTATGTTTGGCCAATTGACACGGTTCATAGAAAAATTCCTCCTTTTTACATTTTGATGCTAAAATAGGAAAAAGATGCGATAAAACACCAAAAGATGGATGGCCTAACCGTCTATGCCATTGGTACAAGGATTCTAAAACAGGGTTAGATGTAGGATTAGATGTAGATGACACCTGATAACTTGTCGAAGGCATAACAGAATTACCTTCCATAAGATATAGCCCATCTACCACTTTACCACAGCCAAGGACCTTGCCTGTCGCCAGATCCTGAAACACACAGTGAGAAGAAAAAAAGGTTACTAAACAATTAAGATTTTTAGTAATACGCTGAACAGATAATAAGTTTGCTGTTAAGGAGGGAACATGTAACACATCAGATAACGACAATGATGATGAGAAGCAGTGAGAAGTGCCTTGTCCATGAATAGGTACAATAGCTCCATTGGCAACACGAATATTGCCTGTTTCACCATTATATGATTCTAGGAAACTAGCATTTCCAGTCATATGTGCTGATGCTCCAGAATCAATAATCCATGAATTAGAACATTTATCGGAGGTAAGGTGACAAGATATACCTCCATGAGCAGAGTTAGTAGTGGGTGTTGATGGAGCAGTGTTCAATTGGAACATTAACTATCGAAAGTTGTTGAGTTCTGAAGGGGTCATTGTTCCTGTTGAAGGGGGCATCTCATATTCTGACACTGCATAATGAGCATTAAAAGGATTTCCCCTGCCTGTATTCCTGCCTGTTCCTCTGGATGTTACACCTCGATAGCCACCTCGGCTGCGTCCTCCACATCCTCTGATTTTTAGGTGAGGGTGTAGGATAAAGCAATTCTCACGGGTGTGATTCATCTTGTTGCAATAATCACACTGAAGAGTAGATCTTTCACCCATAAGAGCCACTGGAGACTGCTCTTCTTTCTCAAGCTCAGGTTGCGGAATTTTTCCAGTTATAAGTGCAGATCTATCAGAGGAAGTTGTCGGGGCCATGCTTTGCTTTCAACTTTCCTCTAATTGAACACGACCATATGCATTCTCTACTGTCGGAAAAGGAACCTGTCCGATAAGTTGATTTTTGATTGAGTCATACCCATCAGATAGACCATCCAGAAATTTCATCACCCGTTCTTCCGTCATCATTTTTTGATATTTCTCCTGATCTTCGGCATTTTTACATTCAAAAATAGTGTAATGAGCTAATTCACTCCATAGGGATGTCAGCTCTAAGTAATACTGAGCAAGAGTTCTACCTTCTTGAGCCAATGCCTATATCTTCCGATTTACTTCAAATTGCTTGGCTACATTTCCGGAAAAAGAATATGGTCGGGTAAGAGATTTCCACACTTCTTCGACTGTGTCAATAAAGATATAGCTTTTGCGAATATGCACCTCCATGGAGTTGAACAACCAAGAACATACCATGGCATTATCTGAATCCCAATCATCATAGTCCGTATCTGTCTCCAGGGGTTGCTTGACTTTCCCATTAATATATTTCATTAATTTATGGGATTTAAGGGCCATCGTGCAGACTTTCGACCATTCGAGGAAATTTTTCCCATCGAATTTAGGACTTACAAATGGAGTACTATGAAACCCCAATTTACTGATACTTATAGCAGTACTTCGGCTTGAAATTGCGGAACCACTAGTATCCGTCATTATGAAATAAAATTCAAATAACAATTTCCCCCCCTGGTTTTTTTTTTCAAATCTTAGTCAAGTCTTAACTAACCAAGATATATATATATATAACTAATCAAGGGATATATATATATATATAACAACAGTTATGCACATATACACATATATACAGTTATATATACGCACATATACATACAGTTTATATATCAGAAAAATAAAATTTCTCAGAACTGAATAATGATATCACTGTTGGACTCGGAAGGACAGGACGAACAAGAATGTCTTCTGCAGCTTCGCCGGAAAATGACCGGAGGACAGCCCACGCTGGCGCGTGGATCGGCGCCTGGTGACCTTCTGGTGGCGCGTGGAGGCGCGTGTAATGTCAGATGGCGGCCGGATTTCTGGGTTCGTCTTGTTCTTCAGCTCTTCTTTCAGGTATGTAGGTTTGGTTGAGGTTTGATTCGAACATAAGAAAAAAAAATACAGTAGTAAGTACTGCAGTAGCAGTTTTTAGTTTTCTGAGAAGCTTTCAATCTCTCCCTGCTCTGATACCATATTATAAGATGAGATTGTAGTAGAGAGAAGAAGTATATTCAGTAGTGGTGATAAATTACAAAGAGTTTAGCATCTAATATATAGATAATACAAGGAACATAATAATTAGATGATAGCACTAGATTAGACACTAGATTAGGATCCAAGGAAGTATCCAATGTGGTATCCCAATGTCCCAATGTTTAACAGAATAATTACACTTTAAGTTATAAGTGATTATTTTTAAGTTAACCCAAACAGGCTAAAGCACTTCTCCTTATGGACCAAAACCTTCGGCTGTACTGCAAAGTATTCATGGAACATGGTATGTTACATATATATGGTGTGTGTGGGTTGTGTATGGTGTGTACTTAATTCTGTATGTATTGTAGATATAACGGTATGGTGCATGGATGAAAAGATCTGATGAAAAGAACAGTGTTCATCTGTTCTTATATCATCTCAGATGTCTATGTAACAAGTATGTCAAGCATGTCTATTTTAATGGACTACAACTTCCTCAAGACCCGCCAAATTCTCAACCGGAGACACAGAGCCTGTTTGGGGTAGCACAAAGCTATCCAGTGGCATGCTACCCCAATCCACTTTAAATTGCTTAAGCTACCCAATCTATTTTAAATTGCTAGTTGATGTATTTATGTACACTAAAAATTTTCAACTTAAAATTAGTTTTAGTTCAAAAAATTTAAGTACATTCAAGTTACTTTTTTTCAACTTATTTTTTGTCTCATATCAATTTTTATATATTAGAGTCACCTTTTAACTCATATTATATTCTTTGCATATATTTGTATTTTATACTTTTATATAATGTTTAAAAAATATAAATTTCTATTTTTTTAATAATTTTTTTAAAATAAATTTACTTTAAGTAAAATTAGCCAAACAGATACACCTAAATTTTTTTTTTTAAATTAAAGTACTTGCATTGCTTATATAATATCAGTAATAATAGCATCCAAAACAGACTCCGAGCTGTACCAACCCATTCTTGCACGTCTGACATGGAACTAGTAGCTCGTGCTAACAAATGGGCTACTTCGTTCGCAAACCTATGCACAAACTCAACTAACACGTTATCAAAGTGCTTAAATAATTCTATACAATCCATAACAATGGTATGAAAATAAGATCGTCCTTGAGTTCCCTTACACGCCTCCACGAGTACCTTATCATCCGTTTCTACTATATAACTTCTGAATCCACCTTCTATCGCCCAGGAGAGAGAGCTTCCTTCATGCTTAAAGCTTCTGCCTCTCTCGGTTGTAGCAATGTCTCAATCCTCCGACTTCTTGCTCTTATAAACTGGCCATACTCATCCCGCATGACACAACCAATACCAATCGAACCCTATTCTACAAAGATAGCAGCATCGATGTTGACCTTCACCCATCCTAATGGTGGTGTAGTCCAACGTCTGTTACTTGAGTTCAATACCGAGTTGGACTTGTTAACCTCCTGTTGTGCCCTCCTCCAATCCGATAACAGATTCATAGCCGCTGCTTTCACTCCAAATATGGACATATTAACCCTCTCCCATACCCATTTGTTACGACGATTCCACAGGCTCCAACATAGTACTGCTACTAACACTATCTGCTCATTTGTACACGTAACAAACACCCTGTTAAAAATGTCAAATACTTGTTCATTTGGCAATATCTGTATAATATTTTGAAGACCTGCAGTAGCCCAAACCGAGCTCGCAAACGCACATGTAAACAAGGTATATACAGTTATGTACCAGACACCGTGGGCACTTGACATCAACATGAACCATTTTAGATGCTAATGCAGTAGCTGTTGGAAGACAAGATCTACATTAGACTGTGCACCTTGATGTGTTCCAATTCTTGTGGTATGGTGGTAGTTAAGCATCCATTTTCTGAACAGGGTAGCCATGGAACCTTCCATACGTGTGTATTTTCACCGTTACCAATTCTCCCGCGACATCCTTGCTTAATGATTTCCTATGATGCAAATATGCTTCTCCACATATAACTTGGATTACCACCTAGCTTGGCATTTAAAAAATCACTATTCAGGAAATAATGTGCTTGCATAAGCCTTGTTACAAGAGGGTTCTCGTTGTTTAGAAACCTCCATCCCTGCTTAGCGAGCATCGCTATATTAAACTTACTTAGCTCTCTAACCCCCAGGCCCTACCTTCCCTCTTAACACACAATCGTTCCTAAGACATCCACCGAATCCCTCTATTGTTTCTACCATTCCCCCACCAAAATCCATTCATCTGCTTCTGAATCCCACTACACACCTCATTTGGTAGCGAAAGTAAGTTCATCCAAAAATTTGGAATGGATTGTGCTGTCGTTTTCAATAACGTGAGTTTACCAGCTTTTGAAGTAGATTTCTTCTTCCAGCCCTGCAATTTCTGCCCAATTCAATCTCTTAAGAAATTATACACATCATTTCTCTTCCTTCCTATGTGCATTGGCAATCCTAGATATTTACCAGGCACATCAACCTCACCCACCTGCAGGATTCCACAAACCAAACTTCGATTCGTCGCAGTCGTGTTGGGGCTAAAAAATACACTGGACTTAAAAAAATTTATAACTTGTCCTGATACCTCTTCATACCTCAGCAGTATTTTCTTCATGACTATCGCTTCTGGACCCGTGGCTTTAAAAAAGAAATAGCAGTCATCTGCAAATAAAAGGTTTGAAATAGTCGATGCTCCTCGTGCAATGGTACACCCATGTAGCAGTCCCGCTTCTTCATTTCGCCTAATAATTGCACTTAGTCCCTCCGCGCAAAGAATATAAAGGTATGGAGATATAGGATCTCCCTGCCTAATACGGCGTTGAGGTTGTATTTCACCAAACTCCACCCCATTTTGTTAAAAACTGTACGTAACTATTTTCACACAAATCATCACTCTGTTAACCCACATTTCATTAAATCCAAATTTATAGAGCATATGTTCCAGGAAACACCATTCAAGGCGATCATAAGCTTTAGAGACATCATCTTTAGCACAACTCCATTCACTCCTTGTGTACGCCGTTTCATGTAATGATTTATTTCAAACGCGATAAACGCATTATCTGTTAATAATCGACCTTCCACAAAGGCACTCTGCTTGTATGAGATAGATGTGGTAAACAAACTCTTAGTCTATTCGCCATGACCTTGGACAGGATTCTATAAAGAACATTACACAGAGAAATTGGTCGCAGATCCGTCATTTATCGTGGCTGTTTGACCTTAGGAATAATACACACCAATGTGCGGTTAATTCCCACCGGCAATTCCCCCGTCTGAAAGAAAACCTGGCAGAATTTAGATACACCTAACTTAAACTTAAAATTATCACTTTTCACTTAAGCGAGTAAGTTGCACTTTCAGTTATAAGTAACATTTTTTAAGTTAACCCAAACGGGCTCACAGTTTCATTCAGTGTTATAGCTCACTTAGGGGACGATATTATATCACGACTTGACATTTCTTATGCAAATTTAGCTACTTTTGAATCTAGATTCCTCGCCATGGACGGTGTGGCATCAGGAGTGTGCCTAGAAAAATATCGTAAAAAGAACAATAAGAATGCAGTTCGTGATAAATTTATACTGAACTTGTGATAAATTTATACTGAACTTTTTTGTTTGGAAATCGCTACAATCTTGTTATTCGTATATGCTGAGGTCAGACATCAAAGATGTCATAGTTCCATATTTAAAAGGCTTGCTCTAGATCTTAAGTACGACATTTTTAGGGTTATTTATGTTAGCAGTGACTATGTATTAAATGTTCGGGATAGTCCTTAATCTCCTCATCGGATGCTGCAGCCTAGTAAAGGCAAGAACATTCGAAGTCATGAAATGATTTGTGGGTCTTCAATCATACTTTTGCAGAAAAATCCATCAAAGTTGTGATGAGCGAATGATCAATGTAGTGTATATCATTGTCAAGATATACATAAATGGCAGTTCATTTTGTGTTGGTTCACTATTACTGTATTGTTGTACGAGTAAATGTAATTTTGATATTACGATCAGGAACTTTGATTAAAAAAACACAATATACAACAGGAAAGGAGAATTGTACATATTTGAAAGATATTAATAATTAAGTAAAAATACACTGAACTATACTCGAATCTTTTTTGTGTACACACCACAACTGCATTATTGATCCAAACACATATTTTGGGATCCAAATACACTATTATGACTGGAATTTCATTTTTCAAAGGAAGAAGCATATGCACAGAACAAATTCTTCTTCGGCTCCAGTAGCTAACGTGCACAACTGTTCATTATTCAACAATTTAAACTGTTCACTAAAATAATCCCCGAGACAACTAGAAGATTCGGACTGATGGACAGCCAACGAAAGATTACTGGACTGCTTAGTTCAATTAGGTTATAATGACGACATACTCCTGTTGACTATTCCCCACCACTATTAATGTTCAATGATTTCATTTTAAAGCAGCAGATAATGTAACCCTGTTCCAAGTTTATGTACTGTTGATGAAGATCGAATCTTGAATCTATTTTGCAAATATAGTTAACTGACCTGAAACTAAGTTCTGTTTAATATGTGAAGGAACTGTAGCCTGAATTCGATTAGCATTCCATTGCTTTCCTTGTCACATGGAAGTGATACTTCTTCATCATCTCTGATTATAAAGTCCACCTCAACCTGCATAGAGAATTTGTGCATTACGAAGTTTGACAACATAATTTTGAAAAAAAAGCGCTAACAGAGTAGTCATGAATATCAAAAGTGTATATATAAATGCAAAAATGTAAATAAGGGCAGGTTGATAATGAATCCAATTGCATTCATCATTAGCTGTTACTTTTTTGAAGGTGGTCATGATAACAGGAAAGTGGAAACTCTAGAAGAGAGAGTGCAAGGAAAGGAATGAAGATATTGAAATTTCATATGTTTGCAAAACAAATGAATCCACAAGTAGTATGATAGTCTAAACCCATACGCTAAACTGAATTGTTTCTCAAAAATAAAGATAAAAAGTTAAAGCTGGTTATATGTTTGTAGCATTCATTCATTTACAATAGGGGTAACAAAAACATGCAACGAGAAGATAGAAACAAAACATTAAAAGGAATTAAATAGTATTATTGAGCAAGGTCTTTGTGCTGGGAGTCTGGGACCAGCCTAAGTGCGGTTAAGCTCTTTACTGAAACATATCCATATCCATGTCACATATTCCAGTTCGAAGATTATCAGAAATAAGTTTACCATATTGTTACACCAATTGGACACAAGTTACTCTACTCATTCTCACATGGATAGCAAATTAGACTTTGAGGTGTCATGCCCACAGGTATCTTATATTAACAATATAGAAAACAATAGATAACGAAATGTGTTGTGCTGTAAATGATAATTTAGATCAAATTCAGCCCAAGTGTGGTAAAAACGAAGAGAACAGCCATTACAAAGAAAAGTGTATGGGAGTAGAATAGGAAAATGCCCATCTTACTGTCTACACATGAAAATGATAGAAACCAAATGTATTTACAAATTTTATAATATTCAACTCATCAAACCAACAAATAGTGAAATTACATTACCTGTATCTGATGTTATATATAAGAAAAGTATGCCAAGTCGACATCTACTTCGATCCACTATGATAATTAGATCAGGAGAAAAACAGACATATATCTGAAATCAAATTAATGATACAAGGCATGCATCTAATGCATTGGACTGATCTACCAGGATTCATAAGCCGCTGAACCGTATTACTTTCACACACAAAATTGTAATGCTGACACTACTTGTCTAAATTTTGTATAGAAAATATGTACAAATTGCAGAATGCAGATTAAATTACACAAAAAAGTCAACCGCTTTTAATTATCAAAAAAAAAAAAGAACGGAAGTACACAACAATCATTACTGGTATTTATTTCAACCAAAGAACGATCATTCTGCACACCTATAAGACTGCAACACTAGAACAGAAGACATGGAGAGGCCTGAACTACAGATGGTCAGACGATTCAAGTGAAACAAATGGACAACAATGTTTAGAAATTATATCAGCTAACAAACATCCAGTTTTGGTATATATAACTACATGAGTGCAGTTTCCAACAAAAAAACTACATGAGTGCAATTACTACTTCAGATATTGTTATTAAATAAATACGAGATCAAAATTTTAACGAACCATATGCATCTAAACTGGCATCACTTCAAGGCCATGTAACCTAAAACTAAATTTCTGAATCACATGATACAAGAGATGAAGAAAAGAGTACATTTTAAACCAGTACTTCAATTAGCTATCTCTTAATATCATTGTATATGGATTCTTTAAAAGATTATCATATCAGTGCATATAGCTCAAGTGTAGGTCACACCTTGTGTTGTCGCTGAAGTTCTCCATCCGCTTTTTTATACGTTTATTCTTAGTCATCTGCTTACACGTGCATGGCTATCTCCTTTCAGCTTCACCTAATACTGTTCCATAAAACTTTCCAAATGTACCATCACTTAAAAGTTTTTCCAAACCAGTGCACTGGAAAATGCTCTGGCCAATTAATTTCCAACTGGAATGTGAATAGCTCTTGGCCCCTTGCAGATGGCATCCAACCTAATTTAGTCATAAAAAAAAAAATCTGTTGTCAGGGTCTAGAACTCACAAGTCTTTATCCATCTTCCGTACCGCAATAATATGGTAGTTATTTTAACAATCTAGACTTTTACGATTCATCTCGATTATAAAATCAATGAATCAAGATAATCATGTTCCATTTTATTTTCTTCTATGCCAGACAGAGGTTTAGCTATACTACTCAACATAGATAAAATTCCTTTCATAGCGGGATGTGACGCATCACCAACTAAAAATTCGTGAACTTTGCCATCAACCTCAATAGAACTGCACCCAGGCTCCTTCCTGACTCCGAGAGCCCTCATTTTCCTTCTCACCTCTGTAACATCTTCCCATCTATTAGCAGATGCATAGATATTGGCCAACAAAGTATGAACACTGGAATCACCAGAGTGAAGTTCCACAAGTCGTTCAGCGAGGCGTTCTCCCATATCAACATCACCATAGGTTCTGCAAGCACTAAGCAAAGCACTGTAAAGTGGAATAACAGCATCCTTATTACCATCAGGTATCGTTTTCATAATTTCTTCCGCCTCATCTAACAGCCCAGCACGGCCAAGAAGGTCTAGCATGCATCCATAATGTTCTAACTTTGGTTCAATCTTATAATTCCTCGTCATGGAATGAAAATATTGACGGCCCTCTTTTACCAGTCCTCCATGACTGCAGGCAGTCAAAACACCGACAAAGGTGATATCATCTGGTACAAAGCCAGACTGGTTCATAGCAGCGAACAACTCAAGTGCTTTGCTGGTCCTCCCATGCACAGCAAGTGAGCAGATAATTGCGGTCCATGTAGCTGTATCCTTCTCTTTCAAGCCATAAAAGATTTCCAAGGATTTATCTATGCACCCACATTTTGCATACATATCTATCAGAGCAGTGCCAGCAACCGCATCAACTGTGATTCTGTTCTCATCCATGTAAGTGTGAATCCATTTCCCTTGTTCAAGGGCTCCCACTTGAGCACACCCTGTAAGCAGAGCAACAACTGTGAACTTATCTGGCTTAACCCTGTTATATTGCATAACCCGAAAGAGCAACATCGCTTCATCTACTCGGTTGAACTGCACAAACCCATTAATCATAGCAGTCCATAAAACAATATCTTTAACCGGACTTCTCTCAAACAAATTTTTAGCCTCATCCAACTGACCACTATTTACATATCCAGACACCATACTTGTCCAACAAATCACATTTTTTCTCGGCATTGCATCAAATATTCTCCGTGCCTCATCTAGGCACCCACACTTAGAATACATATCCAACAATGCATTTCCAATTATTACAGTAAACCCAATCTCCCTAGAAACATAGTCATGAATTTCTCTCCCAAGTTTCAAATTCTTTAACGCTATACAAGCTGAAAGCGTACTCACAACACTAGCTTCATCAGGCCTTACTTCTCCTTGCATTCTCCTATAGACCTCAATAGCATCCTCAAACATCTTACACCTAACATACCCAGAAATCAAAATATTCCAAGAAACCAAATCTCTGTCAGGCATTTCATCAAACACTTTCTTCAAACTCAAATCAAACCCTAATTCAGCATACATATCCATAACAGAATTACAAACATAACAATCAAAGTCAACGCCACATTTCACAACATACCCATGAATCTTTTCACCTATTAAAACCTCCCTCAAGTGACCAATGGCCTTAAACACAAAAGGGAAAGTAAAATTATCAGGCCATAACCCATAAACCCTGAGTCGATCAAATAAAAACAGAGTCTTTCTATAGAAACCACGCTTTGTATAAGCCTTTATCATCACATTGTAAACAAATAAAGATGGGTTATTAATTCTATAAAATATTTTCTCAGCATAACTTAAGTCTCCAACTTTTGGGTCAGTGCATGCTACCATAAGCTTACTTAAAACATCATCTTTTTCATGTATACATATTCTAAAAAGTTGGGTTTGGATTTGTTTGAGTTCAGACATAGACATACAGTTCTTGAGGTGATGTATACATGTTTTTGTACTTACTCTAGGTAAAATAGAGCTAGTTGTAAAGAATTTGAAGGATGTTTTTTCAAGAAAATGGCGGGAAGAGGACATGACGTGCAAGAAAGTGATGGGTGAGTACAATGAGTAGTACTTAATTGTGAATTTGTGATACACATACATGAGCATGAGAAAAACTTATTTTAAATGCGGATTTTATATTAAATGGACCACTGAGGTCGTTAAAAATTATCAAGTATTTCCCTAATTTCTACGGGGACTCATTTAAACCACTAAACTAAGAAATATATCATTTGTCCTCCTGTATTCATAAAAATAATACAATTTATGGTGGCCTAAGTGATATATACTTTTGTGAATGCAGGGACAAATGATATATTTCTTAGTTTAGTGGTTTAAATGAGTCCCATGAAGACTGGAGAACTACTTGATACTTTTTAATGAGAGCAGTGACCCATTTAATATAAAACCTTTTTGAATGCAGGCCACAATCACTATTTGCACAAGTCTGTTTCTTAATTACTAAACTTTTTATTTTGTAAATACTGAAAAAATTCCTAAGAGAAAGAAGAAGATGAGAAAATATTATATTATTAAGTAGTCACGGTTTATAACAAATTTTGATCTAATAAAATAATAAACTTAAGCGATATCTTAGTTCTGTAATATTTATACGTATACAAAATGATCTAAGTTACAAAATTACCCTAATACAAATCCCAAAAAACCTGATTCGTTCATGTGAGTTTTTTGTTTTTTGTCAGGATTCGTTCATGTGAGTTGTGACCAACATTATGCAAATTGTTTTTTTTTTATAAATAATAAAACCCAAATCATAATAAAACCCAAATCGTTGTTGAAAAAAACATAGAAAGAAAAGTCAAATTTAAAAAGTAAGTGGAAAACAAATAGGAGAGGGGAGGAGGAAAGGAGTTGATACAGGTG
This sequence comes from Saposhnikovia divaricata, assembly GCA_036435485.1. Taxonomy (NCBI): domain Eukaryota; kingdom Viridiplantae; phylum Streptophyta; class Magnoliopsida; order Apiales; family Apiaceae; genus Saposhnikovia; species Saposhnikovia divaricata. The sequence continues at coordinate 104,816,546 of CM071597.1, forward strand.
GCTACTGCTACTGCTACTAATTAATGCCTTGCTCACGAGTTTTTTAGGAAGGGAAAGCAAGGTAATGTAAGTGAAAGTAAAGTAATATAAGTGAAATTTATTTCATCAACTTGTTCCCGAGTTGGATGGAGTGTAAATGAAAAAGGAGTGAAACTACTTTCATTCACGTGCTCCTGAGTAGAAAGGAAAGCATGTAAATGATTGTCAAATTACAATTCTATTCTTAGATATAAAATGTTTCTTTTAAATGATAAGGATATATTTGTAATATCAAATGTTTTTAATTAAGTTACTTTTACTTGCTTTCCTTTTCATCTCAATTTTGGGATAAAAATTTTGGGAGGAAAGTAAGCAAAATTTGTTTTACCTTTCACTCGCTTTCGCTCCTAAAAAAAAATCGGGAGCACAAACACAGATGTAAATTATGTTACTTTCCTCCCTTTTCACTTGCTTTCCTTCCTAGAAAGAACTCGGAAGTAGGGTGTAAGTGATTGGCTGGAAATTGCTGGCTGGTCGCTTTCTCCTACTATTACTATTATTATTATTATTATTATTATTATTATTATTATTATTATTATTATTATTATTTGTTGAGTATTGAATACAGTAAAAGAATACAGGGGGGTGAAAAGTGTTATATTGACATATCGAATCACTTCTCGAATAGCTCTTTTCTCTAGGAGTCCTTGAGATTTCGAATAGAGCATTTTGGCATATCGAATCCCTGAGATGTCGAATAGCATCTTGAGTCTTTGAGATATCGAATGTAGCTTTGACTTGTTGACCCTTTTGAGAACTCGAATATCACCTTTGACCTGTTGACTCCTTGAGTTCTCGAACAGAGTAATAGACATATCGAATCTCTGAGATATCGAACAGTGTATTCAGAGATATCGAATAGTGTCTTCTGAGATATCGAACCCCTGACTTCTCGAATGCTAGACTTCTCGAATAGACAAATGTACTTCTCGAATTGGTACTTAGGCAAATTCTTCATTTCTTCAAATCCCAACTGTGATTATTTGGCAGCCTTTATCTCCTTGCTTGAGGCATGAACCTTGGAACTTCTTTCAAGCATTATTCTTGACTTAATAGGTACAGTTACACAGCTAGAATTTGATGCCTATTACAAGTACAAAACAAGTAGAAACTCTACAACTAGAGATTCCCTCAGTTAAGAGGTCATGTAAGTAATGCATAGCATTACAAACCACTTAGGCTTGTTATTAGATGTATTCAGGCATGCCTCTGTGACTAACATTATTATTATTATTATTATTATTATTATTATTATTATTATTATTATTATTATTGTTATTATTGTTATTGTTATTGTTATTGTTATTATTGTCATTATTATTATTATTATTATTATTATTATTATTATTATTATTATTATTATTATTATTATTATTATTATTATTATTACTATGATGATCATCATCATTATTATCATTAGGGTGAAGGCCCAAAATACATCTTTTCCCCCTTCCCATTACCAAAATGCCTACCGCCAATTCGGGCGGCCCTAAATACCCACGGGACGCGCTACTGGTGAAGGAGTGTCTTGAGACACGCTGCTGGTAAAAGAGTAACAGCCACAGATACGCCTTCACGCACAGCGTATATTGAGACACGCAACTAGTACCAGCGTGATGACGTCATCTGACGTCACCGTAACGCTATTGAAATGCTGCTACAGTAGCTTGAGATACGCATTTGTAACAGGCATATTAGGCGATACGTATTCTTGAGCGGCATATCTGACGTCATCATCGTCATCTCCAGAGCTCTCGACGTTGGCGATTCCGGCGTGTTTTTTGTTTCTCTTCGTCCGTCCACATCACAAACTTTCAGATCATGTTCTATATATAAATAGAATCGCAATTTGATTCTCTACACATCCATACCAGTTTTATTACGTTTAAATCACCGGATTTGAAATCCCCAATTCAACTCTATTTTCCGATTCAAAATGCATTTCAAGCTCGTTCATGCCCCTGCGGGGTCGGAGGAGAGAAACGGTTCACGGGATGAGGAAGTAGACGATGCTGTGATCCTGTGGTGATGATTTGGAGGGTGGTGGACGATGAATGGATGACAAACGTAGAGTGACTCCGTTTCCGTCGAAGTCGCCGGTGACCAAACCTCTCAAAATTCTGGAAAGCTCATGTGTTTTCTGGCGATGAACAGTGTCTCTGATGCGCCACTCCGAACGGCACATCCCGTGGGTAGATAGGGCCATCTGTTCCGGAAATAGGCATTTCGGGTCATGGGTACCTCATTTTGAGGTATTTTGGTCATTATCTTATTATTATTATTATTATTATTATTATTATTATTATTATATTCACTCTCCTCGGTCCTCACCTTTCTTTATAGTTTGTACTACACCTTTTAGAATATTTTTAACAGACTCTCTACTAGCTCTTAATTTAAAAAATAGGAGAGATAATAAAAATGTTATTTCAGAAGATTCTTACGGGAAGAATGGAATAAGGTAGACCTGGTAAATCAGATAATCAGATCGGTTTCGGATTGGATCCATTTCGGATCGGATCAATTTTCGGTTTTGATATTTTTTAATACAATTCGGATCGGATCTAATTCGGTTCGGGTCTAATATCGGTTTTATAAAATTTTAATCGGGTTCGGTTCGGTTCGGGTCTAGTTTCGGATCGGATCGATTTTAGATGAAAATCGGATAAATTTTGGATTAATATCAAATAAAATTCGGTTTAGATCTTTTCGAATTGGATTTTGTCGTATCGAAAAAATTTAGTTTCAGTTATGTTGTATCAATTTTTAATTATCATTTCAAAAATAAATATTCAATTGAGTAATATAAAACTTGATTGTTTTTTGAGTATTTAATATTTAATATTTTTTTCTAGTCTCTAGTTGGACCAGTAATATAAAATAATATTTTTGGTAATTGTATAATATTATAATTTTAGCAAAATAATATTTACTATATTATATGTTATCCATTTATTTTTAAAATATGAGTTATATTCACCTTTATTTTCACTTCTCACAAAATTAAAAGCAAATTTCGTTTTTAAAATTTTGTCATTATGGAATACACGCTACCATATATAATTTAATTATATATATATATATATATATATATATATATATGTATGTATGCAATATTGCTTGATATTTCCGGCAAAAGCCAAAAAATATATAATACTATTTATTTATTTTTAAAAATTATTAATTTACATATCTTAATTCAACTTTCAAGCATATTCAATTATACATGACAATTTTTTAATCTAAATCTTTTTTTTTGTTTTAAAGATTTTTTAAGTGGTTAAGATTTTTATAGGTGATCGAAAATGAACATATTATTGTAATTAATAAATCTCATTTAATCATTTATATTATTAAATGAATGTTATTTCATAATCATTTAAAAAAAATATTTTCAATTAGTTGAGAAATAGACTAGTTGAAAAATATTTAAAACAAACATACTAATTAATAAACATGTGTATCCGGAGATATGATGGTTCAACATGTGTAGTTACACAGGATATTTAATACCTATTTTTCTAGAATAAATATTATCATTCGTTTTTATTTCCAAAATAAAATATTTACTATACATGAATATTTTGATACATATATGATATCTTGAAACATTTTTTCCTAACATATAGAATATTTTGAGTCAGAGAGAGAAATAAAATATAATCTCAATAATATTATTTTATCGCATAATTTTTGATATAGCTATTTTTAGTTTCCAACTTAGAACGGATATAGTACTTTGAGTCATATTCTGTTCGGATCATCATCGGATCAAGTATTTCGGATTATTATCGGTTAGATATTCAGTTCGGGTAATTTTCGGATCGGATAAGATCGATTTTCGAACAATAATCGGATTTGACTATATCAGATCGGGTTTCGGTTCAAATCGGATTGTTTCGGATTCGGTTAAATTTCGATTAATCTAATTCGGATATAAAATCGGATCTCGGTTCCATGAATTTCGGATCAGTTCTTCGGATCCAGATCCAATTTGCCAGGTCTAGAATAAGGTAGGAATGGAATAAATAAATGTAAACAAAATTTATGAAGAAATAAGAGATGTTGGGGAAATAGTGAATAAATATGAGAGAAAAGAAGTTTATTATGATGAATTAAAATGATGATGATAGAGAATGGAACATTACTTTCAAAACATGTGGGTTATAACTTTAGTTTAAATTATATGAAAAGGAATGAAAATTTAAACACTTTGTTAGGTCCCGTATGAGGGCTATTTTAAGCTAGAAGGGGGGTTGAATAGCTTAATATCCAATTTAAAAAATATTATGGCGTTTTAAAATATTTTTCCCTTTTAAAAAATATTTTACCGAGTCGTTAGCAGTTTATAAGTGCGGAAAATAAACGACGAGTAAGGAAAATACCACACAGGAGATTTTATCCTAGTTCGCGATGGCGCAACCCCTAATGGATTCGCTCACCCCTACTCCAGTCTCTGAGCTCCTCTCCGGACTCGAGATTTCTTCCACTATAAAGAGACTCCTTTATAGTAGGCGGAGAAGCCTTACACAACCTTACAAATATTTATCTTGATACGTAACTACCCGCTACTACCTCAAAATAAATGTAATACCCACAAGACTTGTCTTGGACCGTAACTCCCCGTTACTCCATCAAAGTCGTTGTAAAACCTACACAACTTATCTTAGACAGCAACTCCCCGCTACTTCTTCAAAGTTGATGTAGAACCCTTAGTGTAGACTATTGATTCTTGGCTTTTGTCGGTCTTGGGTCTTAGATGATAGGTCTTGGGTCTTTCCTTTTCTTCACGGTGCAAAGGCCACTAACTCCCCGCTAGTGCCTAGGACTTGGGTCTTAGAACGAGAATCACCTAACTTCAACTTCACCTCACTACAAAAGTTAGACAACAATATCTACGAAACAAATATGATTAAGATTATATAAGTTGGACTAGTATGTTACGGTACTAAGTCCAAAAGAGTAACTTTAATATTCGTATAGGAATATTAAGTTATATTGTAAGTATACTTTCTTTGATATTAAATTATGACCAAAGTATACTTTTAATTACTCCCGATAGATATAAATAATGATGGAGCAATATTGGAAGACCTTGTTTAAAAGCTATAGTGCTTTAAGGCTTCGAATTGTATACCTTTATTCGACTAATACAATGTCGAGGTATAATTATAACTTCTAGCACGAATCAACTTTTTAGCCACAAGAAACGATAAAAGTAAGTGCGATAATTAAAACAAGTGGTTAACTTGTGCTCTTTAGAAGTTTAAGTTGTATGATGTATTTCGTTATTTGAATATCCCACGGAACACTAAAGATGTTAGTTGGGAATCCGAACGAAATAAATATTGTTACAACTTTGACGTATGTCAAATATAATCTCACAACTTTTGAGATTAAGTACTTTGATATGATCTTTCTTGTAATATAACGTTTCTTTTCAAAGATCAAGTACTTGGTTCAACTCTTTGCTTATATATATAGCAATAGAGGTATATGAGTTGAACTATGTGTTTATATTGTCGTTCTATTTTATAAAGAGACTTTTGGAATCTTATATAGATCCAAGAATAGAGATTAAGATGAAGTAGAGAAGTTAAGCACAAATCTCAAATATAACAAAGACGAAGCTAAGAATTACCACTTTTAAAAGTCGCCGGAAAAATTCGTAGGAGGTTCGTTCGGATTTCGGATGGTGGTCGAACTTGGGCAGCCCTTCGGGAGGTCGGAAAGTGGTAGTAGATGAGCTTGCTTGGGTGGACGAAGCTTGATTGGGTGGAACTAAGCTTGGTATATCAAAAATCTTGAATATATGGATATATATTTGGGAGAGAGAAGGTTTTTGAGATGAAGTAGATGAAGAGAGTATTTGAATATGTTTGGAGAGAGTCTACTTCTAAATTCCCAGCATGTATTTGGCTCTTAGCTTGTGTTTAAATGGGTGTGTGGAGGGGGGTATTTATAGATAAGGTTGGGTGGAAGGAATGGTGGAGATTTGATTAAAAGGAGTGGTTGAGAATGATTTCACTTGGATTGATGACATGGATAGCACAAGGATTGCCAACATGTAAAGTTTTGTGTTTCTATGCAAGTGGATGAGCAAAAGATCCCAGCAACTATTTGAGCTCTAATAAACTCGTACCGATTAATAATTAAATACGAACCACGTATCGTTAATTAAATAACCGATAAATACGAAAACACCCAATAAATAATTCTAAAATTATGGAGCACTTAGGAATATTATAAAATAATATTCTGGACAGTTTGGTCAATTTTGGTCAATGTTGACTTGGTCAAACATGGTCAAACGTGGGACCAACTGCCTCGGTTTACGTGCCGGGCAAAAATTCTCGAAAAATTCCGAAACTTTTACCATGCATATAAAATAGTATTTAAATGATCAATCTCAAGTTTCAAGTCATTCTAGCAAGTGGAAGTATTTTATTTGGATTTAAAACGATTAAATCAGCTTTTGGTTCTGAATAAAATACGATTGGTCTTTTCTTGATAGAGATAAATCTTTCGACCAATGTTTTGACTAGAATAAATACTTATAATATTTTTCCTAATATATAAAATATTTAGAGAGAGTAGGAAATATTTTTGAATGATTAAAATAATTTTCTCCGAAATATGATGAATTTAAGAAGTGGGAGAAAAATTACTTTGAATATTTCTGGCACGAGATAGAAACAAGTATTAATATTCCACCACTGAATATTATTATACTTGAGTATAAAAAGTCTTTTCTATGATGTGAAAATATTTTGAGTGCGAAGACTGAATATTTTTCGAATAAAAACTGATTGTTTTAAATGTAGCACGAGTTCTCTAAAGAATATTAACACTCAAATATTCCTTCTTTGAGCTTGTCGCCTTATCGATGTTGCAATGGAGATCTGAAAAATATCAATCTCGATATTTCTTTTTCGATCTTATTACCTTGGTGTAGAGATATATTCCATAAAATATATAATTTGATTTTTCAGCAAAAATGGAATATCTATTATATTTGAAAAGTAGGATGATAAAATTTTGCTAGATTTGACTATTTGACTTTTGACCGAATCAATTAAATAAATGACCTAGTGGAGAGGATTCTACGTGTATTTAAATTTTATGTTTAAATCGTACAAATACCAAAATAAATATTAATATCAAAGATATCCTTTCAATCTTCCCCTTTTTGGTATTTGCCAAACAAACATAAAATTTAAATTTTGAGTGTGTGCTTCCCCTTGGTGTATGCATGAAATTTGAAAAATAATTTTCACATAAAGATATTAATCTAAGGGAGAGTACTTATCAATCCATTCCAAGAAACTTTAATTAATTCCTGCAAAAAGTAATTTACTTGTCAGAAATAAGGAATTCGAAAAATTTTAAAATTTTGAATAGGTATTCCTTCTTCCCCTTTTGTTTGGTAAAGTGCCAAAAAAATTATCTCTTTTGTTTTCCTCTCCTTTTTAACATAATATGTTCCCCTTTTGTTTGGTATATAATGCTTTAAACATATATCTTTTAACGAAAAGAAAATAGTTCAAGAAAATATTGTACTAGCATGTTATGAATAATGTAGCATGTTAACATTTCTGTTTTATAATACTGCTGCATGTTTCAAAAAAAAAAGTTTTTTATTAAGGTAATTGCAACAGATTAATTATGTTTTACTACGTTCAGAATTATCAGCATAATAACTTAATTGATTTCCATTATATACAGTACATGTTACAGTGATTAAATCTGGGCAAATTGAACAATTTTACAAGTAGACATGTCCCAAACTGAATTTTAAAATCAAAACATAACTTAATGAAACAATATGTTTTATTGCATAGCTGTTTTAATGTAATGCCAAGTGAATTATGACACTAAGTCGAATACATTCTAGAAACCAATATTGCATGAAGTATAACATTAAACCTTTTACAGCAGTTCATGCAATTACAATCTATAATCTATTTACAAACCATAACGACGACGGCCTACCACATTCTAATCAGGAAATCTGTAAAAGTGGTTAGGTATAACTTACAATAAGAAATCCTAATACAACTTGAATCTTTACAGATTTAACCTTATTACATGCGTGAGTGCTGATGCAAACTGGAGACGTATTACTGATTTGGTCTTGTTAAACTACATGAGCCTTCCTTATCTAGTTTGTCGTAATTACATGAAAAAGTATAATACAATTTTACAAGATAACTAGATTAAGTGCAAACTACATCAAAGGGTGCTAATACAATCTAATTCATGTTGCACTATGGTTCTTTTTCCAGATTACATGAAAAGAGATCTAATACATTCTAGTTAGCAACTTTTACATCATCAAACCTAAGTACAGTCTAATCGAATTGATAAATAACTCTACTAATACTCATGAGAGTTCAGGCAATTTAGAATATGAAATATGCTATAATCATTAAGGATTAAGAGTAGAAACGATTATACCTTTGTAGTCGACCATGAATAACACTTACCATCATCAGAAGGAGTGAATTTTTATGAACAGTAAGAGTAAGATACACTCACTCATGAAATAGCTGCATAGGTTAGTCATCACATATATGAAGAATAGTAATAAAACGAGACATGACACAAGTCATTTAAATGACAGGATAGGATTATATTACAAGTGAAAATTTGTTCACATTAATCACTGTTGTTCAATGATTAATTAGAACAGATTCCTAAACCTGTTCATACAAACTATCAGAAGTACACACACTTCTGATTTCCAACAACCAAATTTTAACCATATTACAAGCCATCAACTGAAAGTACACATTGCAAGCAAACTTACATCTAAGCCTAAACAGGCTTACATCATTATCAAAACACAACAACATAGCAGAAAAGTACAGAGAGATTGAAAACAAAGAAAGTAGATCAGAACCAGCAAAAGTCACATAGAGCACACAGACCAACTCATTCGATAGCATTTTCCATAGCAGCCACAAAACCTAACTCACCAACAAGATCAGGTAACCCATTCTCATCTAAACCTCCTAGACCAACATTCACAGATTCTAGCTCATTTACCATAACCATATCTTCTACCAACTGAACTTGATAAGAGTTTACGATTTCCATATCTCTAGCACTATTTTGTCCTAGGGTAGATGCAGCAAGGCCTTCAATGAACCTTAATCTAGCCTTAATTTCCTCATTCTCAGATTTCAGTCTCCTAATTTCTAGGTTTTGTTCTTTAATTAACATCTGAACACAGTTATAATCAGCTAGATAGATATTTTCTTCATGTATAACCCTAGGGAGAACAGTGGGAATGGGTGTTTGAGGTTCACAGTACATTAGTGGTACTTTTGCTCTAACATGAGTAGGATTGATATAAGAATTAGCAATATGGGTAGAGTTTGTGGGCATGTTGATGTGAAAGATATCAAATATAGAAAATATAGAAGCAATCAACAGACCATAAGGCATGTAGTCAATTAGATTTGCATTTATCATGTTTAACAGAATGACATAAGAAATGCTAAACTTGATCTTATTGAAACTAAGTAAAAACAGCACCTTAATGTCAAAGAAATCAAAGTACTTACCTTGATTAGGTTTTGGGATGATGTTAGCTCTAAGAATTAAAGCAAGAAGTTGAAACTTTAGTGAGAAGTGTTTGTAGTGGATACCACAGTTGTTATCACAAAGACCTAATGGAACATCTGAATCACACAGAACACTCAACATGGAATTAAACTCACCCTTGTTAAACATGAAGTAAGAGTAAATGTCTAAACAAGGTTCATCAGTTAGGACAGTAGGAAGATGCAATGCTTTGTTGATGGTTTTATGATCTATCATTATAGGTTTCTTATCGACCACAGTAGTGAAGTGCAAGATACCATTTAGACCTTTAGTAATTCTCATATTCAAGTAGAACTCACCCATCTTGTTAACACAATATCATTTTTCTAGATGACAAACCAGCCCTTCCCACCTAGCTGCCTTCACAATATCAGCCACTTCCCCATAGACTTGGGTGTTAATGCCAGGTTGTATGTTCTTTATCATCTCAAGGTATTTATTTGAGTCAGAATGGTTTATAAGGTTAGGGTGTGAGGGTGTTTCTGGAATTGGATTAGGTATTGGCTGAGGGTTGTATTTTCTTGTGTAGACCTTTGGCCAGAATGGCTTTCTTGGTCTGGGGTTACTTGGATTTGGTGCTTGAAACTTTGAACTCTGATAAAAGGGTATGAAGGTGCTTTTGAAACCTCTTCTAGGTTTTCTGTTGGCTCTTAAGTTTTGGAGTCTTGGTGGATCACTCTAAAAAAAGAGTTCCTAGAGTGAATAAACTGATTATTTTCCATGTTTTCTAGGAGTGAGGGGTTTTCATAGTGGTGTTTGTTTTTAGGGTTTAAAGGAAGTTTGACAAAGTCCATGGTGTAGTGAACTGATATAGTGTTAACAGTTGTATATGTGAAATGAATATGACACGGCTATTTATAGACACACAAATGAGTTTAAAAAAAAATTAAAAATTTGAACAGATTTACTGTTGAATGAACAGTGACTGTGAAAAGCATGCTGATTTTGAAAGCTGAGTTTTTCAAAAAGATTTGAGAAATCCAAAACAAGGACACAAATGCAGGCATGTATAGTTCGGATAATGCATGCATATAGCTGTATTTAGAAGAATAAAAGCATAAGGAATGTATTAAATATGTAGAAGCATGCAATGAAGGACAATGTAGTTAATGCATAGAAGCCACATATAGGAGACATGCAAGTTGGAAGTTATGCACATCACCAACAAAAAGGACTTATGGCCCACAATGAGGTCATGAAGTTTAAAAAACTGAATGCAGGTTTTATGTAAGAGAATGCAATACCATAAATGAATGTACTCATGATTGATATGACTGTGACATATTGCAAAAGTTCTGTTAGGATCTTTGAAAGTCAACAAATCTCTTTTATGCAAACTAGACACCAAACAATGTGGAAAAAAATGCACAGAAATAGACTAACTCTCAACAATTAGTACATGTAACATGTAAGCACACTACAGCAACCAAATTTGGACCAAAGATAAGTCATGTAACACATACACTCATCATTTAAATATTTTGTAACAGAAAATTTAATAAACTGCACACATTATTTCCTAATTCTTAAGTGGCCAATCACACCAGTGATCCAGATACTGGGATTCTCTAATGGATTCCCAGCCAGGTCTTAGTGTGAGGGCTAGTGTGTGTAGTGTATTCACTTATCTACACATTTATGATTTATCCAAAATATATGTTCCTATACAGAATTTATGATAAACGTTCCACAGATAATTAGCACAAGACAAGTCACACACCACAGATGACACAATCTGAATTACTCAACATATATCATCAAGGTACATTTTTATGGATCAAGGATAACATCAATGAAGCACATGGATCAAGATTCAAATTTTGAGTCAGAAATCTTTACAAGTATCAAGATAGATAGCTGTAGGGTTCAGGCATAGACATTTCCATGTAAAAGTAATGAAATTTTTAACCATACATCAAACACACTACACATCTTTAATTACCAGTTCACATGTGGAATATATCATTTAGAAAGATGCATTCATAGACAGACCTTATCACACAACTACTTCAACAATAATCAGTTAACATTTTGATGAGGCAAGTATATTTAATTTCAAAATAGTTTCCAAGTATTATATTCATCATCAATAACCTTCATATCAAGATATATCTAATTTCAAAAGATATCAGGATCTCCAATTAGATATGATTTCAGCAATACAAGTCACAAATTAGAGACATACATAGATCACTTAGGGCTTCAAAATTATCTCAAAACACTATCATTCATATCAGACTCAATTCACCAGGAATTAGGAACCATTTGATCCATGATTAAATAATCAATGAGTACACAGAGTTTTGGCAAGGTACATCAGAATTGTCTAGTTTTAAAGACATCAACATAGTCAAGACATGAGACTACTACTCTTATTTCCATCCCTCATTTTGACTACATATTGACTCACTATTATACTCATAATATACGTTTCAATTCATTACACATAGTGACAATTAATTTAACATTACCCGAACTCACATCAAATTTTAACAGACATTACAGGTGTTATCATATTTATATGATGAATTAAAGAGACAGGTAACCATGCCATATTATCAGTTAACATAGTTATGTGGACCAAATAGATCAGTTTAAGCTATACATATCATAACACATACTTCAACCCACGATTATCTAACACATCAAACTTCAGAGATTTTAACTCGACTATCATCATTAAAAGATCATATCCAGCTCGTATAAAAAGTGATTGACTGGAACACATGGAACTTAAATACTCAGGTTCAACAAATTACCATAGATAGATTCAACAATTTGCATCTCATCAATCAACCACGTATATGTATTCAACTAAGGTCAAATTCTTACCAGATCCAAAGAACCAAGCCCAGTTCCATGGCCTTACCTGGTTAACTCGGTCACGGACCGGGTTAACTTCCGAGTTGACTCTCTTCGCCGATCAAACACTCAATCGAGGCTTCCTTACAGCTTGGTGAGGATGTAACATCCTTTATGCATTCGAATCCTGCAAGAGATCCCTTAGATTCAACTGGTTAGGGTTAGGGTTTGACATGCAATCAAAATTGAGGAAATATATGGGTATATATATATATGTATATATATGTCGAATTCGAGAGTTATCGATCAATTTATATAAGAAATTGATGATTTTAAGCTTCGAATTCACTTGATTTGACCTACCCATGACTCCCAAGAGTTCTTATCGAAGGAGTCGTTTGGCACCTGCCCCTATGACTCTGGTTCTAGTGAAAGCGATGAAAGTATAGCTGTGCTCCAGCTGAACGGGGAAAAGTTATACGGTGAAGAGCCCAGTTATTGTTTATATCAATTACTTGATTTAATTGATATAATCGAAGAGAAGAGACTCGATTTGGTGTATTCAGACATTGAGTCGATTTAAAACTAGGGTTTTGATCGGAAATTTTGAAGACCGGTGAGAGACCTCACGAGAGAGGTGAGAGAGATTTGAGAGAAATGAGGCGAGAGACAGATCTGTGTAAACAGTATGACAAAAAAATGGTAATGTTACTATATATATTTTCTATATCAACGGCTGAGATTAAACAATCATTATAACGAATGGCTAGGATATTAGGGTTTGGAGTATTGGACCGGGTCAGCTGAAATGTAACTGGGTTGGGCTGAATAATTGGGTCATTTGCTCGAAAATAATCATAAAAATAGTAATTTTTATTTCTGAAAATAATTTTGTAAAATTATATATATTATATAATAATATCTATTAATATCTAATAAATATGAGAAAATATTTAGGCATTTTGATACTTTTTATGTGAGCTTAAATGTCATAATTCTTGGTATCTCAAAAATATTTTTCGAAAATAATTCCAAAAATATTTATTCGAACAGTTTTATCTTTTTGATAGAAAAATAAGATTCTCGATAAAACCCGATCGATAAAGTTTCATATGTTATCGTTATCGATAAATCTGAGTTTTAGAGTGCCTTATAATCCGATCAAAAGGATTCGTGAGACGACTTAGAATTGTGACAAATATTTTCACAAAAATAAATATAAATAATATTTATAAGTATATAAACCATTTATTTTGGAAATTCCAACATTCCTAAATCCAAACGGAGTTTAGCGAATCTTTCGGAATTTAATGGCTTTGTGAATATGTCAGCGAGATTGTACTCAGTTTCGATATGAGTCATTTTAATATCGCCTTTATTGACATGATCACGCAAAAAGTGATGTCTCACATCTATATGCTTAGATCGTGCATGTAACACGAGATTTTTGCTAAGGTCAATAGCGCTAGTGTTATTGCATAAGATGGATATAACATCAAACTTAATATTGTAGTCGGCTAGTGTTTGCTTCATCCACAAGATTTGAGCACAACATTTTGCAGCCGCTATATATTCAGCTTCCGTTGTGGAGATTGATACCGAATTTTGTTTCTTGGAAAACCAAGAGACTAAGAAACCTCCCAGAAACTGACATGTACCACTCGTACTTTTTCTGTCGACTAAATGCCCGGCATAGTCCGAATCAGAAAAACATACCAAGTCGAATGGTACTCCTTTCGGATACCAAAGACCTACATCGGTGGTTCCTTTTAGATATCTCAATATCCTTTTTACTGCGGATAAAGGAGATTCTTTAGGTGCTACTTGAAATCTAGCACACTTACAAACACTATATTGTATATCGGGTCGACTTGCGGTTATATAAAGCAAGCTACCAATCATACCCCGATATTTCTTAGTGTCCACGGGAATACCGTTAGGATCTTCTGTCAATTTTTCAGAAGTAGACATAGGAGTAGAGATGGGTTTGGCATTATCCATTTCGAATTTCTTTAACGTCTCTTTACAATACTTGGATTGAGAGATATGGATGCCTTGGTCCGATTGCCTAATTTGCAATCCCAAAAAGAAATTTAATTCTCCCATCATACTCATTTCGAATTCATTGCTCATATTTTCAGAGAATTCTTTACATAGAACATCATTTGTTGATCCAAAGATGATGTCATCTACGTATATTTGTACAAGTAGGATATCATACTTTTCTTGTCTCGTAAATAAGGTTTTATCGGTAGTTCCCATTTTAAAATTGTTTTCTAATAGGAACTTGCTCAACCTTTCATACCAAGCTCTTGGAGCTTGTTTTAAGCCATATAGGGCTTTATATAATTTATATACATACTCGGGATGTGTGGCATCTTCGAAACCGGGAGGTTGTTTTACATAAACTTCTTCCTCTAATATCCCGTTTAAGAAGGCCGATTTTACATCCATTTGATGTACTTTAAAGTCTTTATGACACGCGTAAGCTAATAGCATTCGAATAGATTCAATTCGTGCTACGGGTGCATAAGTTTCATCGAAATCTATACCTTCCATTTGGGTATAGCCTTGAGCGACTAATCGCGCTTTATTTCGAACAACCGTTCCATTTTCATCTAACTTGTTTCTAAAAACCCATTTAGTTCCAATTATGGAAGTATTCTTGGGTTTTGGAACGAGTTCCCAAACTTTGCTACGAGTAAATTGTAATAGTTCATCTTGCATAGCAGAGATCCAATCCTCGTCTAACAAAGCTTCTTTCGCGATCTTAGGTTCTATTTAAGATAGAAAACTAAGATGATTAACCACATTTTGTAATTGTGACCGCGTTTGAACTCCTTTACTTAAGTCTCCAAGAACGTTGTCTAAGGGATGACTTTTAATTGTTGGAATATCTTTTGGGAGTTCAACTTCTGTTTCGACCAATTCTAGAGGATTTCTTGGAACAGGGGTCCCGAGATCCATATTTCGAATTGTCGAATAATATTTTCTACATCATCTTGTTCGACATTGTCATTCTCAACAAGAACTTTGTACTTTGGTGGAGGTTTACTTTCATCAAATGCTACATTCATTGATTCTTCCACCACAAGAGTCTTAAGATTAAATACACGATAAGCTTTGCTATTTGTAGAGTAACCGAGAAATATACCTTCACTTGATTTAGGATAAAATTTAGTAAGGTAATCTTTTGAATTTAATATAAAGCATTTACTACCAAATACTCGAAAATAGCTTAGTTTCGGAGTTTTGCCAAAGTAAATCTCATAGGGAGTCTTTTGCTTTATAGGACGTAGCAAAACTTGATTAAGAATATGACAAGCGGTAGACATAGCTTCGGCCCAAAAATATTTAGGTCGACGATATTCATTAAGCATTGTGCTAGCCATTTCTTGTAAAGTTCTATTTTTCCTTTCAACCACTCCGTTAGATTGTGGAGTATACGGAGCGGAAAAATTATGTGTGATACCATTTTCATCACAAAAGTTCGTAAAACTAGAATTCTCAAATTCTTTACCATGATCAGTCCTTATATATATATTATGGTATTATTTTGTTGATTTTGAATCTTTTTACATAGAGAAGAGAAAGATTCGAAAGCATCACTTTTAGATTTGAGAAATTCCGTCCAAGTAAATCGTGAATAATCATCAACGATTACTAATGTATAGGAACAACCTCCGAGGCTTTGAATAGGAACCGGACCAATAAGATCCATATGTAATAGCTCGAGAGGCCTAGAGGTAGATACCATAAATTTTGCTTTGTGAGATGCTCTAATTTGTTTACCGATTTCGCAAGCTTCACAAGTATGGTCTTTTTGATAGTTCAATTTTGGTATACCTCGTACATGATCTTTTGT
This sequence comes from Saposhnikovia divaricata, assembly GCA_036435485.1. Taxonomy (NCBI): domain Eukaryota; kingdom Viridiplantae; phylum Streptophyta; class Magnoliopsida; order Apiales; family Apiaceae; genus Saposhnikovia; species Saposhnikovia divaricata. The sequence continues at coordinate 104,832,861 of CM071597.1, forward strand.
TGATATGTTTCTAATCAACTTCATATTAGCATGTCCTAATCTTCGATGCCAAAGCCACGGGTCATCGTTTGTAGTAATTAGGCATACATTCTCTTGCTTTCTCATGTCACAAGTGTAGACATTTTTGTTTCGAGGGCAAGTGAGAACCAATTTCCAATTCTTGTCTAAAATACAACAATGAGTAGTATAGAAAATTACCTTATAATTTTTGTCGCAGATTGACTAATCGAGAGTAGATTGTACCTTAGTCCCGAGACTAGTTGTACGTCCGAAATCTTGAAGTGATTGTTCCCGATGTCTCCAATTCCGACAATGATACCTTTACTACTATCTCCAAATGTAACACTTCCCGCAGTTACCTTTTTAATGTTGTTCAGAAGTGACTCGTTACCGGTCATGTGTCTTGAACATCCACTATCAAGGTACCACATGTCTTGTTTCGCGGCAAGACAAACCTTCAAAATAAATCAATTAAATTTATAGGTACCCTTTTGTCTTGAGGGTCCTCGGGTTAGTACATCATAGTTAACATTTGAATTTGCATAATAGAATCTAGGCATAGAATAATCATTGTTAGGCATATAGATATTTCTAGGTGCATTGTGTCTAACATGATGTGTGGGTCTAGCATAATCATAAGATCTATAGTTAGCCCGACGCATATTGTACCTATTATTTGCGAAGTAGGGAGCACATTGAGGATAGTAATTCCGATTAGGAATATATTGATTTCTAGATGCATACCTACTAGCATTGTTACGATACATTGTGTTTCTATTTTGAAACACCCTAGGTTGTTGAAACCTTTGTTGCCTTTGACCATTATAAGCAACATTGTTAAATGGTACTTGTCTTTCAACCTTGTATGGTTTTGTTCCTTTTCGAACCCATACTTGCTTCCCCTTAATTTCACCACTCTTGAATTTGCAATCGAGAACCAAATGTCCTTATTTGTTGCAATATGTACATTTTAAAGTTTGTGGTTGATTAGGAGCCATTGTAGGTTGAACTTGTGGTTGAACATTTCTCGTAGGAGGAGCGTTCCTATCATATCCCAAACCTTCACGGTTGTAGGAAATTTTAGAGTGTACCATTTTATCTAACATTTCATTGCCTTTAGTAAATCTTTGAACAACAACTTCAAGATTTTCTTTTTCTTTTTCTAAGGCATCAATCTTGTTGTTAAAGAATCTTGCTTGATCCATAACTTGAGATATGAGTTTAAAGTTTTCTTCTTTTAATCTTTGAGTTTCTAATTGTAGTTCTTTTTCTTTTGACTCAAAGATTTGTGATAGCTCATTCTCCTTTTCAAGATTGCTTACTTGAGATTAAGATGTTACATTGTTTTGAACCAATGATTCGTTAAGAATCTTTAAGTTCAATAACTCAACATGAAGTTCATTAATATTGTTGTTGAGTTGTAATTTTTCATTTTCCATTTCTTCCACTTGAAGTACTAAAGCCACATTTTCTACTTCAAGATTGAGAGCATTATCCTTGAAAGAGTTGACTTCACCTTTCAAGTGATGATTTTGATCACTCAAGATCATTATTTCTTTCTCATTTTGGATTTTTAAATCCATCATCCGAGTAAACTCTTTACTTTGTGTATGATGCATTTCTTCGAGTTTCATTTTCTCGGACCACAATAAGTGAAGCCTTTTATCAACATCTTTATACTTATTGTTGATACCTACTACAAGCTCAATCAAATCATACTTGCTCATATCAACTAAATTCAAGTTAGATTCATCAAATTGCAATTTATTTGAAATGTAGTTGAGATTAGCTTTTACCTCTTGATTTGAAGTGGAGCCTTGTGTAGATGCAACTTCATCTCCGATAGCCATTAAGCATAGATTATCCACTTCTTCACTAGCTTCCGGAGCTTCTTCATCTTCACTCAAATCCCAACCATTTTCGGCCACGAGAATTCTTCCTTTAGAAAGCTTAGGACATTCTCTTTTAAAGTGACCCGGTTGCTTACACTCGAAACACACTTCTTGTGTTTCCTCCGGATTTTGTTCTTTATGTTTAGGAGGAGTGTAAGGGGGATTATTATTGTTACTGGCATTAGTATAGGCATGAGTATTTTGAGTGCCTTTGCCTTTGTTATAGCTCGTTGGTGGAAAATTACTCTTGTAGTTAGGAGTATAATTTTGAGAGTAATTTGGCCTTCCATTAGAGTTAAAAACTCTTTGTTGATTATTTGATTTTAGGAAGCCTTTTCCATATCTTTGAGCTTTGCTTTGAAGCACACAACGAAGTTGTCTTGTTAGTAAAGCAATTTCGCTTTCATCGAGATCTTGGAGTTCTTCGTTTAAATCTTCGTCGTTTTCATTTTCATCGATTAGTATAGCTTTTAAAGCCATATTTTTCTTTTTGTCTTCCACTTTGGGAATGACCTTATCCGGAATATTGTCCTCTTCGTATGCACGAAGGTTCCCGAATAAACTATCGATGTCATAATCATTTAGATTATGCATTTCTTTAATTGTAGTAACTTTAACCTTCCAACTAGGAGGTAAAGATTTAAGAATTCTTCGGTTCTTCTCATTTCGGGTATAACTTTTCCCGAGTTGAGATAATTCATCGATTATGCGAGTAAATCTTGTTTCCATATCGATGATATTTTCTTCTTCTTGGAGTTTAAAGTTCTCGTATTCTTGAATCAAAGTATCCATCCGAGAATCTTTTATATCAATGGTACCTTCGTAGGTAACCACTAATTTATTCCACATTTCTTGTGCCGACTTGCAATTGTTTACTCGTTTATATTCTTTTTCGGTAAGTGCACTTGTGAGAACCATTTCCGCCTTTGCGGCAGTATTCATCATACTTTCTTCGGTGAGAGTGTATTCACTAACCTTCTTTTCAATGACGACACCGTCAACAGTTTCGGTAGGAATAACAACTCCATCTTCCACTATAAAGAGACTCCTTTATAGTAGGCGGAGAAGCCTTACACAACCTTACAAATATTTATCTTGATACGTAACTACCCGTTACTACCTCAAAATAAATGTAATACCCACAAGACTTGTCTTGGACCGTAACTCCCCGTTACTCCCTCAAAGTCGTTGTAAAACCTACACAACTTATCTTAGACAGCAACTCCCCGCTACTTCTTCAAAGTTAATGTAGAACCCTTGGTGTAGACTATTGATTCTTCGCTTTTGTCGGTCTTGGGTCTTAGATGATAGGTCTTGGGTCTTTCCTCTTCTTCACGGTGCAAAGGCCACTAACTCTCCGCTAGTGCCTAGGACTTGGGTCTTAGAACGAGAATCACCTCACTTCAACTTCACCTCACTACAAAAGTTAGACAACAATATCTACGAAACAAATATGATTAAGATTATATAAGTTGGACTAGTATGTTACGGTACTAAGTCCAAAAGAGTAACTTTAATATTCGTATAGGAATATTAAGTTATATTGTAAGTATACTTTCTTTGATATTAAATTATGACCAAAGTATACTTTTAATTACTCACGATAGATATAAATAATGATGGAGCAATATTGGAAGACCTTGTTTAAAAGCTATAGTGCTTTAAGGCTTCGAATTGTATACCTTTGTTCGACTAATACAATGTCGAGGTATAATTATAACTTCTAGCACGAATCAACTTTTTAGCCACACGAAACGATAAAAGTAAGTGCGATAATTAAAACAAGTGGCTAACTTGTGCTCTTTAGAAGTTTAAGTTGTATGATATATTTCGTTATTTGAATATCCCACGGAACACTAAAGATGTTAGTTGGGAATCCGAACGAAATAAATATTGTTACAACTTTGACGTATGTCAAATATAATCTCACAACTTTTGAGATTAAGTACTTTGATATGATCTTTCTTGTAATATAACGTTTCTTTTTTGCTTATATATATAGCAATAGAGGTATATGAGTTGAACTATGTGTTTATATTGTCGTTCTCTTTTATAAAGAGACTTTTGGAATCTTATATAGATCCAAGAATAGAGATTAAGATGAAGTAGAGAAGTTAAGCACAAATCTCAAATATAACAAAGACGAAGCTAAGAATTACCACTTTTAAAAGTCGCCGGAAAAATTCGCCGGAGGTTCGGCCGGATTTCAGACGGTGGTCGAACTTGGGCAGCCCTTCGGGAGGCCGGAAAGTGGTAGTAGATGAGCTTGCTTGGGTGGACGAAGCTTGGTTGGGTGGAACTAAGCTTGGTATATCAAAAATCTTGAATATATGGATATATATTTGGGAGGGAGAAGGTTTTTGAGATGAAGTAGATGAAGAGAGTATTTGAATATGTTTGGAGAGAGACTACTTCTAAATTCCCAGCATGTATTTGGCTCTTAGCTTGTGTTTAAATGGGTGTGTGGAGGGGGGTATTTATAGATAAGGTTGGGTGGAAGGAATGGTGGAGATTTGATTAAAAGGAGTGGTTGAGATTGATTTCACTTGGATTGATGACATGGATAGCACAAGGATTGCCAACATGTAAAGTTTTGTGTTTCTATGCAAGTGGATGAGCAAAAGATCCCAGCAACTATTTGAGCTCTAATAAACTCGTACCGATTAATAATTAAATACGAACCACGTATCATTAATTAAATACCCGATAAATACGAAAACACCCAATAAATAATTCTAAAATTATGGAGCACTTAAGAATATTATAAAATAATATTCTGGACAGTTTGGTCAATTTTGGTCAATGTTGACTTGGTCAAACATGGTCAAGCGTGGGACCAACTGCCTCGATTTACGTGCCGGACCAAAATTCTCGAAAAATTCCGAAACTTTTACCATGCATATAAAATAGTATTTAAATGATCATTCTCAGATTTCAAGTCATTCTAGCAAGTGGAAGTATTTTATTTGGATTTAAAACGATTAAATCAGCTTTTGGTTCTGAATAAAATACGATTGGTCATTTCTTGATAAATCTTTCGACCAATGTTTTGACTAGAATAAATACTTATAATATATTTCCTAATATATAAAATATTAAGAGAGAGTAGGAAATATTTTTGAATGATTAAAATAATTTTCTCCAAAATATGATGAATTTAAGAAGTGGGAGAAAAATTACTTTGAATATTTTAGGCACGAGATAGAAACAAGTATTAATATTCTACCACTGAATATTAATATACTTGAGTATAAAAAGTCTTTTCTAGGATTTGAAAATATTTTGAGTGCGAAGACTGAATATTTTTCGAATAAAAACTGATTGTTTTAAATGTAGCACGAGTTCTCTAAAGAATATTAACACTCGAATATTCCTTCTTTGAGCTTGTCGCCTTATCGATGTTGCAATGGAGATCTGAAAAATATCAATCTCGATATTTCTTTTTCGATCTTATTACCTTGGTGTAGAGATATATTCCATAAAATATATAATTTGATTTTTCAGCAAAAATGGAATATCTCTTATATTTGAAAAGTAGGATGATAAAATTTTGCTAGATTTTACTATTTGACTTTTGACCGAATCAATTAAATAAATGACCTAGTGGAGAGGATTCTACGTGTATTTAAATTTTATGTTTAAATCGTACAAATACCAAAATAAATATTAATATCGAAGATATCCTTTCACACTTTTCCCCATCTCCCCAAATAAGAGTATAAATTTCATTCCATTCTCCCCCATTCCATTCAATTGAAGTGAACACAGCTGTGGCTCTTAAATATCTTCTCTTTCCTCATTTCTAAGAGCCACTAATAACTCTTGATTTATATTTTAATAAAAAAATATTCATGTCCATCCATTTTTACACAATTTTTGATTATAGTAAAATTAATTTATGATTAAATTATAAATAAAAAATAAATATATAAATATTGTTAAAATTCAATACATTAATCAATATAATAACTTATTAAAAATCATTTTTTAATATTAATTTTAAGAATCCCATCCTTCCATCAAACCCACATCCATCCCACCCATCCTCTCATCCCGTTTCCTCCATTTCTGAATCTCTAATTTCTATTCTTTTAGTTTTTCAATAAAATCGAGATCCAATTCTTTTTGGGTGAGATCTCTTTTGTCGTACCCATCTTTTTGGGTTGTTGATTGTCCCCAATTTTTTGGGGTTGTTGATTTATCCCCAATTTTTGGGGTTTATGTTTTGGTTGTGTTTTCTATTTGCTGTCTTGTTTGGTGTGTTGGCTGCAGTTCATAATTTACTCCAGGTTTGGAGGGAAGATCAAGTTGGAGCGAGCTGTTGTCAGATAGAAGGTTGTTGTGGAATAAAAAGTAGGGTTATCGAATTGCGGTAGGGTTCGTGAGCTTCGTGCTTTAATGGTTGTGCTTGCGTTATCGTGACCTAATTTGGGTCCTCACAAGATGCCTATGTATCTCAGAGTTGAGAATCAAGCCAAGAGGTAGTTCTAGGTGATGGTGCCCTCGAGGCTATGGCGGCGAGAGCTCACCTAGGACGTAGTGGCTTGTATGTCCTTATTCGAGGATTAAGCAAAAACGTAGTTCTGAGATGAGGGGTCTGGCCCTTTATATAGGCTGTAGGAGCCTTAGAATCGTGATAGGGTTTGGAGACTTGGTGGACAAGTCACCGTTATTGAGGAAGGTTCTTACTCCTTCCTTGTAGGAGTTAGTTTCCATATCGAATTAGGTGCCTTGGAGGCTACATAATATCCCAGGGATATTCTAGAACGTTAGAAACAAGCTTATACCGGGTGTCCCCGGTTTGGGCTGTTCTTTTGGGCTTAATCATTAACTACGAATTTAATGCCCAACTAGGGTTTCGGGCCTTATTTATGAGCCAATAAATATTATATTAATTATGTCTTTAGGGATTATTTTTCACCCATATCATTTGCCCTCCAACTTCTAGGAAAACTTGATTTCGTAGAAGTTTAAGGTCACACCGGCCCTACCAGGGTATCGTCTTACAGTGAAGTGTGGAGCGACCTACACATTCACAATGACTATAATTCTCTCCCAAGTTAATACTTAAGAAAGTTAAACGTTCCTTGGCCTCTCGAACCTTTTTCTTAAGATTTCTGGCCTTTCGGGAATAGGATTAGTGCCGTTTCGAGCTCGTAGACACTAATCCAAGTGCAATTCGTGCATAGGATCCTTTATCATAGATTCATTAGTGATTTATTTCCTTCAACTTATCTAAGTTAGGTTTAATATCAGACGGTCATCGCTAATTTTTGAGCAAAAGACGCTAATTCGGCCCTAATCGGGGCTAAACAACCCTAAACGGGGCCATAAAGGCCTTAATCGAGGCTAACTAACTCGTCCTTGATGTAATTATTACTAGGATATCCATTCTTAACCTTAAGATAGGTTAATATTCGAGTGGAAATCCTTAAACGTCGCTAAACGAGGTTAATCACCCCTAACTGCGATTAGTGAAATCCTTACCTCAAATTTTGAAGTCAAGCTCATATTGTAGAGATTTTTATAATCTCCTTGACGGAAAAAGAATCACGTGAAAATACCCATTTTTGAGCGTTCTAGAGCCAAACGAAATCAGCTAGGGGTCTAGGTGTTCGAAACACCTGGACCCATTTTTCCCCCATATTTATGCTCGGCCTATCCTGGTCGGCCATTTGGCCAAGGGTGGATGGGACCCACCAAATACTATAGAGAATTTAATGAGCTTCACGTGGACAGTAAGATCGTCCAAATCCGATATCCGGAGCTCGAGATATGGCCCAAACAGCGTGGACAGCCCGGAGGTGTTTCCAAACCCTCCTTAAGAGTTTTGTAGTAACTTGTTCTCAAACGAATCACCTTGATTGCTTGAAACTTCATGTCCTTAAACCCTCAATCTTTCAATCATGTTTGAATCATGGATTCGCAACTGATATTGGTTGGCTGAGGGGTGTTTCGAACAAGCCAAGGTTTCTGGTTTTCAAACCAGACCTGATTTTTCAACACCCCTAACACTTCTAACCTCAAATTTTGAAGCTGATCTTATATGATAGGGATTCTCATAATTTCCTGGTTGGAGAAAGAATCAAGTGAATATACCCATTTTTGAGAGAAATACGGCCTTCTGGAATAGGTGTTTCAAACACCTTCCTGGTTTTCAAACACCCTCCTGGTTTTTCAACACCCCTATCATTTCTAAACTCAAATTTTGAAGTTGAGCTTATATGATGGGGATTGTTATAATCTCCTGGTATGAAGAAGAATCTCATGAAAATATGCATTTTTGAACGTTTTGGAGAAAAAATATATACCACCTCTAAGCTGGTCTTCAAACTAGGCCTTGTTCGTAACAAGGTCATTTTTTCAACTTCCAGAAACCACTTGGGCACCTGCATAGACTTGTAGAGGACCTTGTAAGGTTCTTGAATCTCAAATTTGAGCTCAAACAGAGCATTTTTGAGCGTTCTGGAGGGTCATGAAATCACCTAGGGGCTTACGTGTTCACAACACCTGAGCTATTTTTGCCCCAAGGTAGCCTGGTCGGCCATTCGGCCAAGGGTGCCTGGTCGGCCATTCGGCCAAGGGTGCCTAGTCGGCCACCCCTGGTCGGCTGGGCCCCAAATTTTTTTTTTTTGAATTTTGGCCAAATTTTGACTAGTTGGCTTTGACCTTTGACCTTGACTTTGACCAAATCCAAATCTTGTTTTGAAATCCCCTCCTTGTTTCTAGAGTGAGTTTATAACACCATGGTTGGTTTTGTGATCCTTGATCTCAAACAACCTACTTCTTAGTTTTCAGGACCTTCTTGGTCTTAACTTGTTCTTGAACCCTTGGTTTCAAACAACCTTGGATTAAACTATGACCTTTGGTTTTCAAACACCCTTGCATACTTACAATAGGGTGTTTTAAACAACTTTGGCCTTGCCCCCCTTATCATAGAGGTCCTTGTTTCTTAGTTGCTTATTCAAGGAATTCCCTTGTTTTCAACACCTGACTTCAAGTCTAGGATATTTTGGTTGGCTTTTTACCCTTGATTTTGATTCCAACCTTCTTCATATGTTCATAGGACCTCGCCTTGGTTTGAATTTTGTTGAAAAAGTATTGTACGCACAAAATCATCCGTAACTTTTGACTCGTTACTCCGATGGAGACCCACGATATATCAAATCGAAGGTATTTCAGAGCTCTAGGTCCTGCAAATACGATTTATCCTATTTGCCCCACTTTTCGACCCCAAAAAACGTCGTTTAAGGCACTTTTAGAGCCAAAATAGTTTTTTCATGGGTATTTCTAGCATCTGTGCGTATGTTTGAGAGACCATCAGGGCTTTGACCCATTTGCTGAATCCTTGATTCGAGACCTTGAATTCAAATGACTAGCTCGAGTGGAGGCCTACAGCCTTGGTAGCCATCAAGGCTTAGATCAATGCATATCTCAATGCTCTCACTGATAGTTTCCGTGCCTCCAAGGCATTATCAGGGAGCCAACCAGTCTCAAGATGAGCTTTGATGGGGATCTATCCAGCAACTTCCAACGTCGATGGGCGCCAATAACTTGCGCTCTATAGTGGGGGTCTCCAAGACCTGATAGTAGACACTTCTAGTGTAATTCTCGATTTCAGATGAGGCGAATTTAGACAAGGCATCGGCCGTTATACATGGAAGCATTCCTCGAACCATATCAATTGTGACTTTATAATCCTCCGGTATTTCATCATCGTTTCATCTTTGGCTTCAAAATCTTCATTCTTTTGGGCTATCACCAGCCTTGAGTCTCCACAGACTTTAAGGTTTTTTGGCCCTCATGGCTAGAGCCAAGCCTAGTCCGGCTATTAAGGCTTCCTACTCTACCTCGTTATTGGTCGTTGATAAATTCAACTTCAAGGCATATTCAATCGTGAGCTATCAATGGTCAGTAGAACTAAACGAGCTCCATTTGTTTTTGTTTTTGATGCCCCATCAAAATAGGTCACTCAATATTCCTTTTGTTTTTGATGCCCCATCAAAATAGGTCACTCAATATTCCTTCTGAACTTCATCTTTCTCTCCCTCTTGGGGTGTCTCATCTTGCCCTTGCTAGGGTGTTGTGCCTTTCTGCCCCCCGACTTCTTGGTTGTCAATGGTACATTCAACCTCGAAGTCGGCAAGTGCCTGTGGCTTAATTGCAATTCGAGGATTGTACGCGATATCAAATTATCCGAGTTCTATCGCCCACTTAATTAGCCTTCCATTGGCCTTCGGGCTATGCAATATGCTTCTTAACTGTTGGTCCGTCAGGACTTCAATTTTGTGTGCCTGGAAGTACAGTCCTTGGGGCTGTTACCAGTGCCAAAGCAAAATTTTCAATGGGAGAGTAATTCAACTCAGCTCCGTGCTCACGTAGTAGATAGGCTTTTGAACCTTGTTTTCCTCTTCAGTGCTTGTTCGGATATTGCTAGATATAGATATAGGGTCTCTCCGGGACTAGGTTTGGCCAACAACGGGGCTTCAGCTATGTACTTTTTCAACTGTTCAAAGGCCTCTTGGCTTTCTGAAGTCCATTCAAAATTTTTCACCTTCTTTGATGTTTGAAAGAAAGCCAAACACTTGTTTCCAGACTTGGAGATGAATCTCCCTAAGGCTGTAATTCTTCCAGTCAATTTCTGTACGTCCTTTATGGAACGTGGTGATTCTATATCTAGGATTGCCTTGATCTTATTAGGGTTGGCTTCTGTGCCTCGCTTTGAAATCATCAGACCCAAAAATTTTCCAGATCTCACGCCAAAGGCACACTTGGCTGGATTAAACATCATTTTGTGGTGCCTCAGCACTTCAAATGCCTCTCTGAGGTTCTTAATATGGCATGCCTTGATTAGGCTCCTGACTAACATGTCATCCCCATAGACCTCCTTGGTCTTCCCGGTCAAGGGTGCAAAAATCTTGGTTGTTTATTAGCCGATGGTAAGTGGCTCCTGCACACTCCTCATCTTGGGTTGACATCAACCTAGACTTTTTAAAACAACCTTCCTTGGCTCGATTGGCCATCATGGCTTCAATGTTTATCTTGTTTCCTTGGGCTTCTCTAGCGGCCTCTCAGTTGGTATGTGCTCGGCCTTAGGGCTGTTCGAGTGTTGAACGTCGATGCTCGAATGTTGATGTTCGAATGTCGAATGTTGATGTTCGAAATTAAGGGTTTTTAACCTCAAGGAAGTTCTTTAAACTCTAACCTTGAAGTTTTGATGAAAGAGTGCATATTGGACTACCTTCACATGGTTTCAAGCCAAGTTTTGGGTGTTTTAAACCACCAAAACATCAGAGCCTCTAGTCGGCTCCTTAAGATCGGCTGAAGGCCTTCTTGGCTTCTGGTCGACCCCATGAGGTCTTGAACCTTCCCTAGGACATTTTCAATCTCCATTTCAGGGTTGATATTCAAGTGTTCAATGCTGGTGTTAGATGTTCAATGTTGGCGTTCTAGATCGAGAATCCAAAATTTCAGATTGGTTTTCAAGTTTTGACTTGAAACTTCAACCTTTGGATCTTAATTGGAGGTTCATGACCCCTTCAAGTTTGACCTTCTTGGCCTTCATGGCTAATATCTCGTGTTTCTCCACCTAGGATTCGAGGTTGATATTCACATGTTCAACGTTGGTGTTCATATGTCGACTACCAAGTATTCACGACCTTTCTTTTGGATTGATGTCAAACTAAAGTTTTCTAGGATCCTTTACTTGACTTCATGTCTTTCATGGCTTGTCTCAAACCTTTGTTCTGATTTCAGGGTTTTCAAACCTATCTTTGCTTCTCATTTTTCTTGATTCTAGGTCAAGGATTTAAGGTTGATCCTCGATTTAGATTTCGAGAAATACAATCCCGTGGGCTTCTTGCCTTTTAAACTTCCGAGATGAAAACTTGCTTGAACTTCTTAATCCTTGTTCAAGGATATTCTTATATCCCTTGACCTTAGGACTATAATTCAAGGTTCTTTATTTGCTTCATCCTTGTATCCTCACTCCAGGTACTTAAAAAATATTGAAGAGTAGCTAGTTCTTAGCCTCCACAACCTTGCATGGCTTTGATTGCCAGATGTGGCTTTTTAATCATCTTGTCTTTTATCCAGGGTCCTTCAAGGACTTAAACTCTTATTTGGTTGTACTATAACCTAACTCTCGACCCTTCAGGGTTTTTATTTATGCATTTGTTTGTTTCCATTCATGTATTCTTTTATTTTCGGTACTTGGTCATCTTTGACTTACACACATCAGGTGCTTGACACATAAATAAAATCACAGAATAGAGAACGAAAAACAAACTTGCATTAATAGCTTGAAATGGGTTCAACCCTTACATAGAGTACTACTGTCCTACTTGGAGCAACATGCTCTGCAATGGTTTCATCGAACATTATTTCTACTTCTACTAGATAAATACGAAGCTAAGTCCTATTAAGATAGTTTGAACCCATCGGGGCTCTTGCAAGACTAGGCCTGCATCGCTTGATTTTGTTTTTGATGCTCCATCAAAATAGAGCACCCATTACTCCTTCTGGTCTCCTCATTCTTATTCTGAAGTTCACTTCCTGCTTGGGGTACTATCTCCTGCCCCCCGACTTCTTGGTTGCCAATGGTACATTAAACCACGAAGTCAATTGATGCCTTAGCCTTAATGGCTGTCCGAGGCTTTTGTGTGATGTCCTCTGCCGACCTTTCTCGGTCTTCCTTATCACTGTGGACATCCACGTCTTCAATCGGAAGGACCTGCCCCCCGACTTTATCAGGCCTTAACGCAGCTACATAGCAGCTTCTAGCCATTTTCTGATCACCTTTTTGTTCTCCTACACCATTCCTGGCTGGAAACTTGATCTTCATGTGATAGGTTGAGGCCACAGCCTTAAAAGCGTGAAGTCCAGTCCTCCCAAGGATGACATTGTAAGTAGAAGATGCTTTGATAACCAAAAAGTTCAGCATCTGCGTGGCCTCCATTGGCTTCTGTCCGATCGTGACGGGTAACTGAATAGTTCCCTCAATTTTGGATTCTACTCCATTAAATCCATATATAGGCATGTTATTGGGGGTCAACTGAGAATCATTGTACCCCATCTTCACAAACGCATCATGAAATAGAATGTCGACGGAAGCTCCATTGTCTATCAAGACTCGTTTCACCTCTGAGTTTCCAATCATAGGAGTTATGACCAGCAGGTCATCGTGGGGGAACTTCACCCCTTCAAGGTCTGAATCATAAAATTCAATTGTTACTTCGGTTCTTGCACGCTTTAGTGCCTCTCCAACAATATGCATCACCTCTCGGGCATAAGCCTTCCGAGAGTTCCTAGTTGTCCCGGCCGCAGTCGGGCCTCCTGAGATCATGTTGATTACTGGCCCTCGGGGCTGTGGGTTGCGATCTTGATCGTCATCCCTTATATTATAATCTCTTCTTTGATTACCACGATCTTCACCCTTAGTGAAGTGGTTCAGTTTCCCTCTACGAATCAAAAACTCCATCTCATCTTTGAGTTGCTTACAATCATCAGTGTCATGCCCCACATCTCAGTGGAATCTGTAATACTGATTCTTGTTTCTCTTTGCGGGATCACCCCTGAGTGGCTTCGGCCATCGGAAATCCTTATCCTTCTCAATGTCCAACAAGATTCGACTCCTAGGAGTATTCAACCTTGCATACTCAGTGAACCTTGGTCCTTGGTTCTTAGAGGCAGAGTCGGAGTCCTCGCTTGTTCGGGGATACTTATCCCTAGCATCATACTCCTGCTCTGTCTTTCGCTTCCTAGAGTTCCCGTTTCCACCACTTTCGGTAGAGACCTTTATTTTCCTCATGCTTTCCTCAACCTTTATGTATTTGCTTGCCCTTTTTTGGAGCTCAGTCATGCTCTCAGGGGGATGTTTTGCCAACGACATCTGAAAGAAGGTGTTCGTCGTTCCATTCTCCAAGGCTATCATAGCTACTTTATTTTCCAGATCAGGAACATTCAAAGTCTCCTTGGTGAAGCGTTTGAGATAATTCTTTAGGTTCTCATTCTTTCCTTGTTTCACTTGCATAAGATATGTAGAGCTTTTCTCATGGACTTTTCCACTAATGAATTGATTAATGAAAGCCGTGCTCAATTCCTTGAAAGAGCCAATCGAGTTTGCGGGCAACCGGCTATACCATCGTTGAGCCATGCCTGTAAGGGTTTGAGGGAACGCCCTACACTTGAGAGCGTCGCTAGCGGGTTGCAACAACAGTGCATTTGAGAACGTCCTCACATGGTTTGAGGGATCGCCCGTTCCATCGTATGCCTTTATCGTCGGCATCTTAAACTTCCTGGAGACATGAGCATTCATCACCTCCTCAGTGAATGGGGGTGTGGGATCGTCAGGGTCTCCAAGTGGCATCAGGTCTTTGGGATCACCCCTGGGGGTTTCCACCCTCGTAGCTCCTCCGGTTGGGGCATTAGCCTTTTTCCGTCTCCTAGAAGACCTCTCCAAATCAATGAAGGGAATCTCTCTTGAAATTGGAGGAGGTCGATTCTGATTCTGACTCTGATTCTGTCCTAGTTGCTCTCTTGCTATGTCTTCCTTCAGCTTTCGAATCTCGGCCTCATAAGCCTTGATTCTATCAGCAGCTGTCATTGGGGGTCCATCATGGATTCGTCGAGTACGCCTTACAGGCTCCTTGCTTGGATGTCGCCTCCTCGGGGCTTGATCTCGATCGTCATCCTCAAATGAAGAATCATCAGTATAAGGACCAGAGTAGTCATAATATCCTTGATCAGGGCCCAAGCCTCTAATGTAAGGAGGGTGATACGGTTCATGTATCTGCAGGGCATGGCCGCTTGGTCCAACACCTCGGGTATTTGGGGGGTAGTTAGGCAAACCATATGCCGGATTCGTACTTCTAGGGAGATCTGTGGTGGAGATCTGTACCCCCGGAGGTAGTGAACGATTAACAAGGGGAGAGACCACCATCTGAAGAGGGTTGGTCTCCTGGTTTGGATGGACAACCACGGGTAGAGTTCTCTCAGCATGGGGAGTCGTCCCTCTAAGTTGAGAAACTTGAGGTTGAGTGGTTGTCTCCGTTGATGAGGGTACATACCCTTATTCAGTAACGACGGGTGGAACAGAGGTGACGGTGGTAGCCTCGGTTGAGACTGGTGTCCTTTGTGTTTGAACCATGGTTGATGTTGTCTTCCCACAAACGGTGCCAAATGTTGTGGAATAAAAAGTAGGGTTATCGAATTGCGGCTAGGGTTCGTGAGCTTCGTGCTTTAATGGCTGCGCTTGCGTTATCGTGACCTAATTCGGGTCCTCACAAGATGCCTACGTATCTCAGAGTTGAGAATCAAGCCAAGACGTAGTTTTAGGTGATGGTGCCCTCGAGGCTATGGCGGCGAGAGCTCACCTAGGACGCAGTGGCTTGTATGTCCTTATTCGAGGATTAAGCCAAAACGTAGTTCTGAGATGAAGGGTCTGGCCCTTTATATAGGCTGTAGGAGCCTTAGAATCGTGATAGGGTTTGGAGACTTGGTGGACAAGTCACCGTTATTGAGGAAGGTTCTTACTCCTTCCTTGTAGGAATTAGTTTTCATATCGAATTAGGTGCCTTGGAGGCTACATAATATCCCAGGGATATTCTAGAACGTTCCTTGTTTCTAGAACGTTCCCGGTTTGTGGATCAGGCCCATGTTAGAAACAAGCTTATACCGGGCGTCCCCGGTTTGGGCTGTTCTTTTGGGCTTAATCATTAACTACGAATTTAATGCCCAACTAGGGTTTCGGGCCTTATTTATGAGCCAATAAATATTATATTAATTATGTCTTTAGGGATTATTTTTCACCCATATCAAAGGTAATGGCAACCACGAGAAGTTGAAGCCTTTAGCCTTCGAGAAGCCATTTCTTGGACAAAATCACTAAAGCACATTAATCAAGTGCTAATAGTTCGATTATCGGTCTACGAATCGTGTGGTTCTTTTAATTGCAAATGATGCATAAATTCTATGTCAGGCTATGGAGAGTGGTCTGTCACTCCTCCTGCATTTATTAATCATGTACCGATAATTTCTAAGTAATGCAATTTGTTTAAAAAAAAAAAGAAAAAAGAATGAACTACAATCTCACTCAATTACAAACATACATGTTTCTCCCTCCTCTCCCTCTCTCTCACACACACAAACCACAAATTCTCTCTCTCTGTATCTCTCTGTCTCAAAGAGAAGAAAGGATAAGAGGACACACACACATTTATATAAAATAAAGCAATTACACACACACAGAAACACAAAGTCCGTTGTTGTTGTATAGGTATAGGTATAGGGAGGGAGAAACAAAAGCATCATCACTCCGATCACAAACCCTGCACAGCCTTACGGGTTTGTAGATCAATTTCAACCCCCCCCCCCCAATTATCTTATCTTACTACATTGTACTATATACATACATTTATAATCTTCTCATTTCTTGAATCTCAGCTCTGGGGTACGTTCCTTCTTGCATTTCCATATTGCAATTGTCATAGTGCTTTCCAATTTTATTAATTGCTTTCCTCATCTTTCAGATCTGTTTCTTCACTTATATATCTTTATTTCAATTTCATTTTCATTTATTGGGTATTTTAAATTACTCTTTCTTTATTACTCTATTCTAATTTGTTGGGTTATCTGCTTTGTTACCGTCAAATACGAGGCAACAACACCAAAATCAATTTTATAAGTTATTAATAATAGCATGATTGTATGTATCGTATTCAATAAGTTTGATCTTTTGTTGCCTGCCCTCATTGTTTTCTCTGTACATTATATTTTTCATGATTACATTTATTATTTGATAATATGGTGGTACGAGTGTGAATCTTAAGCTTGTTTTTAACTGTGTTAATTTCTGAATTGATGGGTTGGTTGGTTGGTTTAATATGAAATGTTGAAGAAACTGATTTCGTAATTGCATGTAAGCTTTTGCAGAAGAGGCATCCTTGTACATTATTTAATTTAGACCTTTGTTTGAGAATCACTAATTTGAGAGTGATTCCAGATTTAATTTTTTAATGGCCGCGCCTTCTGGGTTATTTGCGGTTGCTTCTACCTTAACTCACTCGGGTGGAAAAACCACGGTTAAACATGGAGGTGTACCTACAAGTTTAGATACACGAGGAATTAGGACGAAATCTGTTGCTTCTCGTGGTTTGGTTAAGACCAATGCGCAAGCTCCTTCTAAGATAAACGGCACCAGAATTGGTGTGATGGAAGGCTTAAACACGGATGATGAGTTTACTTCTTCGCACCACCCAAGAACATTTATTAACCAGCTTCCTGATTGGAGTATGCTTCTCGCTGCTATTACAACGATTTTCTTGGCAGCAGAGAAGCAATGGATGATGCTTGACTGGAAGCCTAGGCGCCCTGATATGCTTACTCCTCCTTTTGGTTTGGGAACTATTGTTCAGAATGGTCTGGTTTTCCGTCAGAACTTCTCTATTAGATCTTATGAAATAGGGGCTGATCGGACTGCGTCTGTGGAAACTTTGATGAATCATTTGCAGGCATGCTTTTCTCATCATCGTTTAGTTGCTTTTTTTTTTTTTTTGTTATGTATTGTATTTCAGACTAAGTTAAGTGGCAGATAGATTGTAACCAAGTGGTGGGAAATCAAAAATTGTGGCTTGTATCATAAAATTTAGCATTTTTAATTTGTAGGCATGAGGCTTTTACTCATTTGGATTCTTTCTACAGGAAACAGCACTTAACCATGTAAAGAATGCGGGGCTCCTGGGTGATGGATTTGGTTCTACACCAGAGATGTGCAAAAAAAACCTCATATGGGTGGTCACCAAAATGCAGGTCATGGTAGATCGCTATCCTACTTGGTAAGCTGCATCTCCATGTCTGTACCCTTTTTACTAGCATGCTACATTTTAAGTGTGTGGCTTTCATGATTGCAATGCGCCTCTAGGATTTGGTGACAGAGTTCTGTGCTCTTTAAGCACTAGTGCTGGTTAATAGTTTCACTGCTAAACTCTCCTACTGCATCTGTTTGGAGTTATCTCCAAAACAGCAACTTTAATGTTTTAGTTAGATATCATATTACATGATAAGTACTATGCTAAGTTGCTTATCGTAACTATAATAAACCAAAATGATTATGTCTTCTCACTCCAGCTAATGGTTACTGCCTGGGCATATTAATTTTTTTTAAAGTATTCTTCCTATTTCGCTCAGATCCTTTCGGATGTATGTGTGATTCATTGACTGATTCTTAGTATGAAAAGACAGTTTTAGGCCTCCAAAAGATTTACCAATAGTGGTTTGACTATGCTGTTGTATATAATTTTTTTTATAAGAGAAGAAATTAAAAAAAAAAACCACTTCTAGGCTTTTGGTTGAGAGAGAACTCTTTAAGATTATTTATCTGTTGTCTATGGAGTATGGATACTCGAGAAAATTACCTGTTGTCTATGGAGTATGGATACTCGAGATATAAAAAAGAAGAATCTGCTGTTACTTCTCCGTTACTTATGTTGTCTTTTTACAGATAGTAATCACGAGGGGGATTATATGATTTTAAGTTTTTGGTTTCTAATTGAAACTTGGTTAGTTAAAGGTTTATCTCTGCGTATATTGCAGGGGAGATGTTGTTCAAGTAGATACTTGGGTGGCTCCTTCTGGGAAGAATGGCATGCGGCGTGATTGGCTTCTTCGTGACTACAATACTGGCGAAATATTAACTAGAGCTTCAAGGTTAGAACTTATGCTTTGCATGCTGGGCAATGGGCACCATCTTTTTCTGTGTACGGCTGTACGCTAATATCTGATAATAGATCTAAATGAATTATGCTTATGGAAAGTGCTCTCTTTACAATGACTATTTAAGTTCTGTGCCTGAAATGGGGTAGATATAGCTCTGGTTGCTAGTTGGGCAAGACCACCTCTGTGTTGTATTTTTTTTACTATCACCTGTTTGTTGTGTTAATTAGCAACTTACTACAAATTATATCAAATACTACATGTTCAAATTCGTGCGGGCAAAATTTGTTGTAAGCAATGTTTTTTGAATTTCAGTATGATAGTGTCTTATATTTGGACAAATTAAATGCGTTTCTTGTCCTGGCACTTTGGTTGTACAAACTGCAGTTGCTGGGTAATGATGAACAAAAAGACAAGGAAGTTGTCTAAACTTCCAGATGAAGTCCGAGCAGAAATAGGAAATTATTTTGTTGATACACCTCCAATTGTAGATGAAGATAGCAGAAGGTTACAGAAACTCACTGAGAGCAATGCAGATTACATTCGTACTGGTTTGACTGTAAGTCAGTTTGCTTGTTCAAAGAATATTATTTTAATTTATTTATTAAAGCTTAAATGCCTCCACATCCACCTTAAAAATTTTATTGTTGAAATTTGTAGCCAAGATGGAGTGATTTGGATATTAATCAGCACGTTAACAATGTGAAATATGTTGGCTGGATACTTGAGGTAGATTGTTTTTCTTTTGACTCAGAATTCTTGATGTCTAAAGCTAATATCTTTTATGTATTGGTTACCATGTAGAGCTATACAAAAACTTATGTCTTCAAGTATCAGCTCCAGTACTTGGCATAGAATTTGCATTATCATGATGGAAATGTATATATTGTTCTTACTGTTAGAAAATATAATTTACTTCCGTAATTGGTCAGAACATCATTTGTTAAGGCCTTCTGATAGTTTTGTGTAGAAGTTATGACAATATGGTAGGACTGCCATGATTGTCTGATGATTAAGGATTTTAAGCTTCATAACCTTTTCATCAAAGAGTATTATTTGCTTTAAAGGATTCAATAAGAAATTGTGGGAAACTAAATGTGTACCGCCATGATGTTAGAATGATGGAACAAACTTTAAAAGTCTAAACTGGTCAATAGAATATAAAGATTTCCATTTATTTAAAAGGAAGAAAAACACAGTTCTAAGGGGTCATCTGAAGGATAACATTGACTTAAAATTTTCTATATTTATGACTTAGTTTAATCTGTTTGTTTGACTGTAGGCGCTCTTCACTTTTATATAATGTAACCAACAACCAACTCCTTCGTCTTTCTTGGCATATACTGTTGGGTTATGACTTTGAGTAGCAATAATGTTTTTGTCATATAATATCTTTATATATGTTTTAAGTTGAATGGGAAAGAAGAATGCACAAAGCTCCTTTATTTTTCTGTCTAATAGGATGGATTTATTGGCTGTTGCAGAGCACACCGCTGCCAGTTGTGGAGAGTCATGAGCTTGCTAGCATGACTTTGGAGTACAGGAGGGAGTGTATGAGGGACAGTGTTCTAGACTCGCTAACTTCTGTCATTGGAAATGGACTTGGGGATTTGGCTACTTTTGGTCAAGTTGAGTGCCGGCATCTGCTTCGACTCAAGGATGGGGCCGAAATTGTGAAGGGGAGAACTGAGTGGAGGCCTAAACGTGCCTATGGAATTGGAAGCTTTGATCAGCTTCCAGCAGAAAACACTTAGTTGCCTACGAAATTGGAAGCTTCTGTCTGCTTCCTGCAGAGCGTGTAGTGCAACTTTGACAATCATAGTCGTGCTGCTCTCACAGTGGTCACTGAAAATCTATTCTTGTTGCTGAAAATCAATTCTTGCTGCTCTATTCAGTTCATTTTATGGTTTCTATGTCTTTTTTCTTTTGGGAGAACTAGAGAATTGTGAGCCCATTGTAATTACAGAAGCTTTCTCAGGCACTCGATTCAAACTGGATTCTGTTGTAGAATACCACAATTATTTATTGACAGCGTTTGTAATGAAATGTGATTATTTATGCCTGGGAAAAGTGTGGTCTGATGTTTCTATAGTACTGGTCATTGACATGAATATGATGTCCTGCAGAATCCGATGTTTCATATATAGCCAGTTTCCAGTGTTAAATTCGTTTTGCACCAAACATGCTGTTATATTTATTTGTATTTTGAAGGAATACAAATTCTAATTGCAAATTTTTTTTTTTGGACCAGATTAGCTTTAATCTTTAGATTATTTTTTTTTAATCGCATGTCTGGCACTGACGTTCTTTGAGCCATTGACGCAGGTCAAAAGTTTAGAAAACCTCAAAATTAAAACACATCTTACTTTTTCATTATATGGAGTTATTCAAAAGAGCATCTATCTGTTGAGAAATTCAAATGTGCAGTTTGTTTTACAGAAGGAAATCAAATTTGAGAAAAAAAAATGACTAGTTCATCAGCCAGAAAAAATTATTCAATGGAAAATTCATCCGAATCTTTTCGGACGATTATAATGTACTTGATATACACAATATATAATTTATGCAGACACTAGAAATAAGATTTTGAATCACTCCACTTAGACCAGAAACAAGTGAGATACTGTAATGTGCTTTTCAGTTTCATGACAATTTTTCAAAGTTTTCGGCAGCTAAACAAGTCCAGGGTTGTAAAAGAACGAACGTACAATTCGACTACTTCTAAATTAGACAACCCCTACTAGAACTATAGCATCGACTAGATTGGGATAACATCTGATTTAGCAATTATAAGGATTTCCATACTTCCTGTTTGTATATCCACCAGAACATAAACCATGTATAAATGTTCAAATTCCATAAACATTTTGTCAATAGGTTGGAGGATACAGGGTACACATCAATAATAAGATCCTACAAACTGCATGCTCTCTATAAAATCTCGTTAAGCCAAACAAATACAGATCTTAGAAAATGTATAAGCCAGCAAAGGAAGTCAACATTGCAGTCAGCACTATCGAAACAAGATTAACAGCATTGTTGTCAAGAATCTTTAGGCCTGAGATCTTCTTCACTGTTGGTCCTGGTTTTCCAACAATCTGCAAATACCGTAATTACAGAGTCATCGCCTATTGCTAATCAAAAGATTGGTGCACCAGTATATTCACAATATTTTAAATTTTGTATAGCAATTTGAACCCCTATCTCTACTAAACATGTGAAATAGAGAAGGGTACAGATAATGATTGCTTTCATATAAACAGCTTCCTTTCATTGTAAGAGCAATAGACTCCAATCAGGACAGCATAAATGTAATCTCAACCTTTCTCCTACTGCAAAATATGTAATATATTGATTGATTTTACCTGTAGAAGACATGTAAAACTTATATTAATTACAGATCAAAATGTCTTCTACATGTGTTTGTGGACATGAGCTTAGACAAGATTTTGTGGCAAAGTAGAATTAGAGTAGTCTACTTTCCAACTGGGATGGAAGACTTTTCAGTAGGGAGTTTTTGGGGTAGTGTTTCAGGGGGTTTGGTGGGGTAGAGTACTTTACACACCATTAACTCTTGTCCGGATTTTATTGTTTGCCGGAGTGTTCCTTTATTCTGTTTACCCTGCTTACTGAGTTACTGCTATTGCTACAACTACTGCTTCTACATTTATTATTCTCTGCCGGGGTCTCTGTGAGAGAGTAGGGGTGAAGGACATGTAGTAGCGTGCAACTAAAGCATAGTTAATTTACCAATGGTAAATACCACCTGAATTTCAAAGAGCATACAGCAGACTTGAGCAAACAAATTGTTTGTCACTGATCCAGTAAAAAAAGAGTAATAGAGCCATAGAGGCATTATTAATTACTAAAGTTTAAGAATTGCAGAAGCTTGTGTGCAGACTGCAGAGGAAGATCACATTTTACTTGTAAATTATAACATTTACTTAAAAATTATAACAACAATAAATTGATTGCTTATACAGTTGAAATGGACAGTCCAGTTCTGCTTATCTACTATCAGCTACAGATGGCTGTTTTAGTAGATGATGCTAAAGATCAAGAAACAGAATTTTTCTGAACTAGGTGTTTCAACTATTGACCAGAATATGTTTGTAGAGCCTTTCATATTAATTACAAACAAATACAAATAATAGGGTAGCAAAGCAATATATGGAACTAACCTTATTACGGACACTGCAGAATCCGGTAAATTGGAGTGTGGCTCCTAACAAAGAATCAATAACACTTCCGGATAGTCCTGCCAGAGTAGAAAGTGGTATCACCAGTAGCTGATTCAGGGATTTATCAAACATACAATTTGTTGTGAAAAAACCCATCAGAACAAAAGTCAACCCAATGATGCTTCCTGCTGCAGCAGCAGCTATAAGTCCTGCTTTTGTCACTCCACCATTTGTTCCCCTTCGAACTGGCTGATAATAGTGGAGGAACTGAATCAAGACACATAATCTATACAAGCTAACAAAGGGATTTAGAAACTAACTAAAGTTATTATCTACATGGTCGTATAAATACTAGAAAGTTTAAAGAATGTGAAATTTTGAAATGACTACAAGCAAATGCTTTATCAACTAAGAGAAGATCGCAAAAGACATTTATATCTTAAGCCACTTGACGGGAAAAAAGAACCATGGTCTGGAAAGTGCTAGCCTATTCCACAAAGAAGAGTTGAGTACAGAACTATCCCACAAAGAAGAGTTGACCACAGAACAGATACCACTTTATACATGATCACCGATGATTAGTAGTAAAACATGGTAGAAAGTTCCACCTGAAACTTAACTCTGAGAAAAACCTGAAGAGATGGAAATAAAATCGGATAATACAGAATTTGAGATCCACCTTGAAGGTTGTAATTAGTCGAGGCTGTGCATCACTCAAGATCCCAAGCTCTGATGACCAAGTGTCTCCATTTGAGCAGGAATAATGGCCTATGATGCTGCCTATTAGAGCTGTCGCAAACTTGGATTCTGTTGAATCTAAGCACTTGTCTTCTGATCCTGACATTACCCAAAACAAAATGACTAGAAGACTTGCAATTCCAGCATTTGATAGAACTTGTAGCCTGCAAAGAAAAATTAAAAAAATTAATAATGAAGTTCCATCTAAGACCCCGTTGAGGGCCTAGATGACAAACTTAAGGTCCAATAATTATATCTGTGAATAACTCTTGTAAGGGATGCATCATATGTTTACATTAATTGAAGCCAGATGGGCAATGCCAATCTTCTAATATTACTTCACATAAATTTAGCAAAAGACAAACAAGCACCTAAGGTCTTCAAACAGCACTTCACATCATACTATGTTCTGCAATTAGTTTTTTCTTAAGGAGCGGGGAGTAGTCCAGTAAGAGGTGACCAATATGAAAAATAATAAATAAAACAATTTTATTTTTCAATCTTGATTACAAGTTCTAACTTCTGAAAAATAGTCATAAGCCAGATTGTACTAATTACCTGTTTAACTTAACTAAATTTAGATTACAACAAATGATTAGCAAGTTTGCCTCAAATGAACCAAAAGAAAAAAAAAATCAGTTGCAATTACTTTCGCATGTAAGAAAAGGTACAACGAAACAAACTATTAAATAGTGTCTAAATCTGAAGTTGGTCCTTAATTGGAATGCACATCTAAGTGTGCAACTAAACATATAAATTAATATACCAATTCCGCTGGCCGCCTTCTTTATACTCAGGATCAATCTTCCGCTTCTTCTCATCGCCAAACTTCGTAAGCTTAGAGGAAGTGAAGAAGAAAACAAGCAGCATTGCTCCAAACCTAAAATCATCAAAAACACACACAAAAATCAAACATACAACAATTTAGCAAAAAAAAAAAAAAAAATCAAACATACAACACTTGGCAAAAAAAAAAAAATCAAACATAACGTCAGTTATGAACTATGTACATACAATTAAATGAATGTAGCAAAGTGTGAGAGTTGAAGTACCTATAATTGACAGCAAAGTGGATAGTCATAACAAGAAAACCCATAAAAGCGCCGGAAAGGTCAAGAGACTTCTTGTTATAGGAACTTGCGGCGATCGCCGATGAGATTAGTACTGCTATTAGTGGTTGTGTCATCGGAATTTCCATTGTTGAGTCGCCGGAGTTTTAAGCGCCGCTGTGTTGCAGACAAACAAGTTAGAACACATGAATGGACTAAGAGATTCTCAGCCTGTTTTGGTTTTTTATAAGGAACATCATTTTTTTTAATTGTCTCCTTTTTTTTATTATTAATAAAAATCTAATTCATCAAAGTCTAGTCAAACTTGATTAATTCTATTTTGGAGTTCTAAAATATTGAAGATTGTGAAAATTAATAGAGAAATTGCTTTGGCACCCTTGACTTTATTTGAGTAAGAGAGTTTTAGAAAAAATTAAAATCTGCAATGTCAGAATTTATGAGATACGATACGCATGAGGATAATTTCGATCTAAATTTGTGTCAATGTTCTTCTTTTAACATTGATTAGCTTTTTAACTCGTGCAAGGTACGGACATGTTTTAAAAATGAATAAATTGTTATATTTTTTTTAAATATATTATGTATTTACATGCTAAAGATACGATAAATGAGTTATATGATCGTTGATCTTCTGTTGTGCGATCAATGTAATTTGCTTAAAATGTTATTCTTATATATATACTAAGATTCGATGTTTGTTATATTTTTTTGTGCGTTTACATATTAAAAATGTGATTGATGAGTTTTACAATAGTTAATGTTAATACAAGTGTGTATTATACTTATATACGTATGAAGGTTTTTTTTTTATATTGTGATATTTTTTATAATATTTAATTCGTAAATCTATACTATTATATAAATTCCGAAATATTGAAAGTTTTGGTACCTGTTTTTTGGTACTTGGTGAATTTACTTATATACCCTTCATTATAAAGAAACATAAATACACCTAAAATAAATAATAAAATAATATAATTAATGGTAATTAGTCGAGATAATACTTTTTATAAACACCTAAAACCATCAATCGTATCATATCTTTCCATCATTGATATTTTCTTTCCAACTAAAACACGTTATAATTAATGATAATTAGTCGATTAAGATAATAAAATTAATGGTAATTAGTCGATTGCCTTTTTCAAATTAATATAATAAAATTAATGGTAATTAGTGATTGTCTTTTTCACAATTACTTTTAGTTGAACATATTACCTTTTATAAATACCTAAAAACATCAATTTTATCATATCTTTTAATCATTAATATTTTTACGTTACCTTTTTAATTTACAACAAATCTTACAATCATTAATATATAAATAAAAATATCACATCATATTTCTCAATTATTAATAAAATATATTAAAAATCGTATACATTGTTTATAATAATGAAACATGAATATAATCTGTAAACATGAGTATATTAAATTATAGTAAATTATATTAAATAAAAATTTAAAAAATTATTAAAAATAATGATTATGCAAAAATATAATTATAATATTAAATAAAAATTATAATATAATACAAGAAACCCGTGCATTGCACGGGTTATAAGCTAGTATTTATAAAAGATCTAAAATGATTAATGAGATATGGTATATGTTACTGAATATTATATTATATTATTATATAGCAACATAAATGTATATATGTATGTACATATGTATGTATATATAAATATGCATATTAATTACACAACAATTAATATATTAAAAATAATGAAATATTAATAGATTATACAACATAAATGTATGTATGTATGTATGTATGTATGTATGTATGTATGTATGTATGTTTGTATATATGTATGTATAATTAATAATTATACATTAATGAATACAGAGTATTAGTCATTAATTTATAATAAATATGTTAATATTAAAAGACCAAAATAACCCTAAAGACATATACTAAAAATAAGGGTAAAATGGTCATTTTAATTTAATTTGCTCATCAAACCTCTTGTTGTTGTATTAGATATATAATAGATAGATAATAGATAATAGATTATAGATTGCATGTTTTATTTATTGATGGAATACATAATATATATATATATATATATAGGTAAGGTTCTATAGAGAACTCCTATTATCCGGGGAACTCGGGAAACTACATAATTATCAACATTTTTGTAATGTTAGTATGTCCTGTAATATGTTCTCTAATTTGTTTTTTTTATGTTCTACACTATGTTCTTAAAGTTTGTTCTGTAAAATGACAGTAATACACTAATATAACAAAATATATATTTAAGAACATAATAAAAACAAATTAGAGAACATAGGTTGAATGATAGAATAGAGAACATATTACATGACATACTAACATTAGAAAAATGTTCATAATTATGTAGTTCCCCGAGTACCCCGAATAATAGGAGTTCCCATTTGAACCAAGGCATATATATATATATATATAGAGTTGCACTCCATAGCAAACACCTTATATAACAAACAATAAAGAACACCTCATATCTCATAGATCCATTGCCCCTGGCGGGGCCAATGGATCTATTGGAATAAATGATTTTATAGTGTTCTTTATTGTTTGTTATATAAGAGTGTCCTGTATGGAGCAAAGACCTATATATATATATATATATATATATATATATATATATATATATATATATATAGGCTAGCGTTCAAATAGAAACCAACCTTAAAATAGAAACTAGAAACCTACACTAAATAAATTATATTTCATTTATTTTAATGGCCCCGCTAGGGGCACCTTCACAAAAAAACGTTTAAAATTCTTGGCTCTATTCAACAAAAATATAAAAAAAATAAAAAAATTTAAAAAAAAGTTACTGTTCACGTGCCACGTCATCACGTGAACAGTACTTTTTTTTTAAAATTTTTTTTTATTTTTTTTATATTTTTGTTGAATAGAGACAATAATTTTAAACGTTTTTTTGTATTGGAGTACCCCTAATTTGGTCATTAGATTAGCTTGAAATATTTAATTTAGGTTTAGTTTCTAGTTTCTATTCTAAGTTAGTTTCTATTAGAACAAGACCCTATATATATATATATATATACATAACACTCTTATATAACAAACAATAAAGAACACCTTAGATCTATTAGATCCATGGGCCCCGCCAGGGGCACCCAATACAAAAAGTTGTTATTTTTTTACCCTCTATCAAGCCACCAAAAAAAAATAATTGAAAAATTACTGTTCACTAATGACGTCATCTTGATGTCATCAGTGAACAGTATATTTTCAATTTTTTTTTTTTCTGGCTTGATAGAGGGTAAAAAAATAACAACTTTTTGTATTGGGTGCTATGACGGAACTTTTAGATTAGATTAGATATGAGATGTTCTTTATTGTTTGTTATATAAGGTGTTTGTTATGGAGTGTAACTATATATATATATAGGCAAGTGCTCAAATACAAATCACTTTTAAAATACAAACCTACAAACCAACACTAAATTAATTATATTTCATCTATTCTAAGGTTCCCGCCAAGGGTACCTTCACAAAAAATGCTTAAAATAATTGGCTCTATCCAAAAAAAAAAAAAAAAAAAAAATCTTGTCGTGGAAAGGCGAAGCATTTAAGACAGTAAACGGATGAGTTAGGTAGTCATGAGGGCCGAAGGCTCTCGACACACCCGTCAATCGTCTATTGCCTTTACCATTGATTGCCATTCCTTACAACTTTAGAATGATAAAGGCGCGAAGCGCCGTACAAGAAGGTGCGAAGTACCGTTAACCAGTGAAATCCAGTGCCACGTCATCACGTGAACAGTGATTTTTTTTATTTTTTTATTTTTTTTTGTTGGATAGAGCCAAGTATTTTAAACGTTTTATGTATTGGGGTACCCCTAGTTTGGTCATTAGATTAGCTTGAAATATTAGATTAAGCTTGGTTTGTAGGTTTGTATTTTAAGGAGGTTTGTATTGGAGTAGCCCCTATATATATATATATATATATATATATATATATATATATATATATATATATATATATATATATATATGTGTGTGTGTGTGTGTGTGTGTGTATTTCTTAAAAATGAAAAAAAAATACATATGGGAATATTGTGTTTTTCTTTTGATTTAAATAAATAAATTTGTTTCCCACTCTTCTATAAATGTAAATTGCATTTTTTTTTTGTCAATGATAATATATGCACATATTTTTTAAAAATAAAAACCGTATTTTATTTAATAATGAAATACGATATGCAGGCCATTATTTCATATGCATATTTCGTTAGAAGTTTAGAGCGCATGACTTTTTCTATATAGCGAATTAGGTCAAAATATTTTTTTTAAAAATAGGCAAGTAATACCTTCACTCCATCGTTTTTACAATTATGTTTAAGGTTTTTATTATCTGTTATCAGAATTGTTTTATTTTGGAGACAACGAAATTGTTTTATTTTAGGGTACAAAACCGGAATTCCAATTATGCATTCGTGCACAGCAGCCAAATGAAGATTTTGTTAGACAACGTTGGTGAATTAAGCAAGAATAAACGAAAGAAAGAGGAAAGCGGGATTGTCCTGGCTCCTGAGCTCTTGTTGTACTCTGTACTGGGGGCAGAATAATTTTGAATTTCGTAAACTGACAATATATTCAAAAAAACATAAATTGAGATTGAAAACCAATTACAGGTACCATCAATCCATATCATTAACCAATCATTTAATATAAAGAAAAAAAACAGGAGAATTTAGGTGATTAGACATTTTAGATGACATAACCGTCGAAAGAATTACTTCAAAGTTTATACGATGCACTAAAATACAATTATTTAAACAGTCAACCTCTGAATCCTCGCCCTTGCCCTCGCCCTCGTCCTCTTCCCCTGCCTCTTCCTCTCCCTCTCCCTCTGAATCCCGTTCTGCCTTCATCATTAACATTGTCTTTAGCAAAACTGAACATATTCAGTTTAATAGAATCTGCCTGTGTCATTTGGGGACCTCTTTGTTCCTGAGCATTAAGCAAATCAGTGATGTCAGATTTATATTTATTTTTTAAATTGCGGTTGGGGACATTTTCACACTAAAATGAATGTAGTTATGATTAAAAGTTGAGAACTCATTCGTTATATTAATATGTAACAAGGACCAAATGTGCATCTTTATTGTGGAATCATATATATCTGTTTAGTACAATTATCTTCATGTGATATCTAAGCATTTGATAACAAACAATAAACAACTTATTTAAAAAAAATAAGGGGTTTAGATTCTGAACTTATGACGCATATAACATAACATATTAACATAAGCATGAGAGAGGCATTGCTAACATAAGCATGAGAGAGGCATTGCTTTATTATGTAAGGACTAAGGAGACTAACATGATCTTCCAAGTCAAACTGGTTTTGAAGCTGGCGTGCTAGATCCTCATCCTGCCTAACATCAGGAATCCCTTGTTTCATCGATGAGTTTGCACTAGCTTTTCTCTTCTCCCATTCATCTAAAGTTAAGAGAGGTGCCTCCTCAAATTTTCCCTTTCCTCTATACTTCCCACCTCTAGCAAAACGATCACCACGGCCATTATGATTCATTTTCTCTAGAAGCTTTTGTGCAGCAGCTTGATTTTGAACAGGGATCGATTCAACCACTGCAAAACGTGAAAGCTACAGTAATGTGCCAAATACTATAACTGAACTGCAGATTACACATTGACATCTAATCAATCACAGTTCTTCAGCTACTCTATTTTACCCAGACTCAGCTGTAAATATCCAGCATGAAAACATGTCCAAGTGTCAGACTCGAAAACATTTTGTACATTTTGCATGTTAAGTGTCAGGCATCCATACTAAATCTGAGTCCGACATGGGAACTCTAGGTGAAATAAATAAAGAGTCCGGGTAAAATAGTAATACAGTACTCAGCATCTCAAACAAAATATCAGCTTTTAATCCAAGTCACCGGAAGTATTTTTTTGTATACAACCAACTGATATCAATTATTGTCTCTCCCATACTGGTCAAGTTTTATGTTGTATTAGACTATATACATTTAAAGGAAAAATAAAAAGCCAGCCTATAGGTTTTAATATAATCAAAGTGACTAAAAATGTATGTAATACTTTTGTTATGGCTACAGCCTACAAGTATACAGACAGAAATTATATTGCACCAAGTTAGGGAAAGCAAACCTTCTTTTGGTCTTGATTCAGAGAAAGTAATCTTTCCTTCCTTCCCTTCAATAACAGAATCTGATTTGACATTACTGTTCATGTTATCAACCTTCGTAACAGAATGCTGCAGCTTACTGCTCTGCCCGTATATTGAACCTCCATCTTTGTCCGCAAAAGCAAGGTCCAAATTCTTCGAAGTCAGCCCAGAAAACTCTGCATTGGTAGGAGACTTTTGTTAAAACTTAAGCAAGCACCATGAATTAAAGCAAAATAACAGTTCTTGTAATTAAAAGTGAAAGTTCAAATTAACTAGGAGGCAAGAGACAATAATTAAGAAATGAAGCATATCAATCGTTTTCCAGTTTCCACATGAGGTTTTCTAGCTAAAAGTGGTAGCAACACAAAGGCACAGAGAGAATGATGCACTAAACAATTTGTACTGGTATAAAGGAATGATGTAAACTAATAATTAACTTCATAATTATAGTTCAGAGTTGCATTAAAAATTGCTTGCTTACTTTATTATTGGAGGGAAATATATTAAAGGTATTACAAGTACTATTTATTTCGCATGACTTCTGTATAAACCATAATATCTTGAAATTATTATTCAGTATAATTTACAATATGCTGATATTAAAGGTCAGTGCTTACTTTAAAAATTAACCAAAGTAATGCTCTGAATTTTTATTTCATTTTCTGTTTACTATCCCGCATCACCTGACAATTGTATGGCAGTGGCTCCTTCAAATTTACCCAAACATCAATTGCACACAACAATATCCATGATCAATGAAGTGGTACATAGGAGGGAGTAGGTAAAAAAACAGCAGAAATGTCCTGGTCGAGAGGTGTTAAAAGGAAGGCAACGGATATGGAACCATAATATTGATAATAACGATAACTATAACTACGATAATAAAAATATATTTAGCTTTGGTCATAAGAGCATTTAGTTCATAGAAGAAGAGTGAGAACAGTTCATAGCAAGAAAAAATTCAAATTCCCAAAAATGCAACTAGGTCACGTAGAAAGATGCAAACACAAAGCTGATGTCTGCACACTCAGTTCGATAGTGTAGAATTGTCATCCTCAAGTGCGAAAATTATTAACTTGACAAATATCATAACAAAATGCCCACCAAAAATAGAACTAATGTTGTATATATGCAAATTATAAAATGACATTCCGTCTGACTATGACGAAGACCAATACTTTCCAAGCAAAATAACTTTAAATATCCACTTGCATATAAAAAAGCAATACAACCGATGACTACATTTATAAAAATGTGATAAGATGGATTAAAGGAAAAGGAGAAAGTTTGCAATACTAACGAGGAAATTTTCCTTGGTTAAACCGTCGGGAAGGTGCCCCGACATGCAATTTCTCAAATTGTGGTGGGCCCCCAGTGTCACCATCATTTGATAATTGTACAGATGTGCGTGAGAAACCTGAATATTTCTGGTTCATCTGCCATTCTTCGTAAAGTGACTGAACAACACCTCCTAACACAGTTATAACTTTTGGATTTAAGCATAAGATACCGTTTCGCATGCCGGCTTTATCTTCTAAGCGGATCTACAAATAAATACAACATGTGAAGGCAGGAGCTACTTAAAACATTAGTAACAAACTGAAGTAAGTTCTGTCACTTTTTGAAGGAAGGAGCTACTTAAAATATATTTTAAAAACTGACATAAGTCCAGTGACGCTTATCGCAAATTTCTGAAGCAAAAAAAAAAAAAAAGAGAAGAAAACCTTGAATATTCTCATGTAGATGAGAAGTGGAGGGAGGGAAACTAATCATTCTATAATCTTATAGTGCAAGTTAAAAATTTAATAGATTTATATAAATATAACTAAACACTTGGTTTAGGTCAAAATTCAATATATCAGGTGAAAGTAAAAGCATTTCAATTTAATCATCTGGTATAAAATTAATAGGAAATTGTGATTTCAGATTACTACAAAGTAGAAGATTCGGACTGAGGAGCGGAATCATGGAAAGTTGAAACACATTAAATCCAAGCTCATTGCCACACATGTATTGCAAACATTCTGACGATACACCAGAATATGTGTGCGCTTCATAAAGCCTCACTATGCCTGAGTGTTACTAAAATTATAAGCATCGAATGTTATAAATATAAAACAAACTAACTGATTCACAAAAGGAGCAAAAATTAATCAGTAAGTACTAGTTTCTTTTCATACCTTGGTTCCAGGAACAACATCATCGGGAATGGATGGTATATGGGAAAACTCAATAGCAGTAATCTCAGAATGGCCATCTGTAAGCTTTAATCTTAAAAGCCTCTTGTTGCTTGAGTTTCCAGAACTTTCAGCTAAAATGCTTCGAGATATGTCCCTAGCTGCAGAAACCTACAAAGGAAAAAAATTCAACCAATTAATCATATACACTATTATAAGAAATAAAAAAGGTGGCAAAAGTACTAATTCGAACTCGAAGCACCAATATGGCTCCAAACACATGATAGCCCCATCTATACCAAGGACAATTCAGATATTAGCTGCATCTATTCTTTCCAGATAAAACACAACTACAAGTCTACAACACTCATATACTGTATCTCGGCAAAATATATTTAGAACAACCTTATCAATCATTCACAAAGAGTAACTCAACACTAAAACTCAGTAGCCTCTTCTGCAATCAAGCCTATTATTATACAGTGGCAGATGTATATGGTGCCGAGGGTACTCGGACGAGTACCCTGACTTCTTGTATAATCCAACTGGTTTGCTAATTTCATGCAGTATAATTATGTTCACCTGATCAAAATACAGAGAGTATATAACAGAGGGTATATAGCAGAAGATAAGCTTATTTGTTCAAGTAAAAAAATACGTAATTCGCAACTCTTCCACTTACATGTACTCATTTTTCTCCTCCATCTTACAATCTGTACTTTTCTTGTCATTCATGTATTTTTTCTGCTAATTATTTTTCATGTTTTACTTCTCATTTCTTTGTATTTTGTGAGTTCAAAACTTAAAAATGTCCTCAGTTCTTTGCATTCTGTATAATCTGCATTTAATTCGCATATAATTTTATTTATCTTATTCAAAATATTCACGATATACAAAATAACATCATATTGTGGGTATAATTCAAAACTTTATTAGTTAAATTTTTATAATAAATAAATATTTTACCAGTGTTTTTGCAATGGCTATGAGGGGGGCTGGATTAGGTAAAAAAAAATCCTTTTAAATCCTGCAGACGCCACTGTATAAAATACACACAGAATTCCTTTCTAAAAACCAGTTATTAACTACTAATACTACCATTTATAAAATACCAGATAAATTTTAATCCAGCTACCTAACTACATGTTTTGAGTACAGAATGCGTGTGTGTGTGTGTGTGTGTGTGTGGAAATCATTTTTTGATACACACTGATATCATCTTACAAATAATAAACTAATGACTGCTGTTGAGTTTTTTGATCAAATTGCTAAAAGGTATGCGGAAATTACTAACTAGGCGATTTACAATCACCACTACCAGTTACAAATTTCACCAGTGAAAGATTTTTAAACAACTAAATCATCCAATTATATATATAACAATTCACAAGAACCACTAACAGCTTAGGGGGGGGGGGAGAGAGAGAGAGATGCCTGAAGGACTTTAGGGCCTTGAAGACGAGCAGACTTGGAAGAAGAGTCAGGTAAGGACTTAGCGCCGATTGATTTTAAGTCCATATTACAAAGTTGGGATTCGATTAAATCAAGGGTTGGTGAAGCTTCTCCGTCAAGTGCGGATTGAATCACAATTAAAGCCTTAACTTTATCAATGTCTCCAAAACACCATCCTCGTTTTGTTAGGCCTTGTATCATGCTACTCTCTGATGATGATGAACAACTGGTGTCCATTTTTGTAGCTAGCCTCACTGTTTCAGTACCAGTTTAATTATATTCTGACGAAAACTACGCTAGTAGTCGTTTCAGTAACATCAAACAGGCTAGTGTCTTCTTTTTGGGCTTTTTCTTCTTTTATATACGTGTATGTCTTCTTGGGCTTTTCTTCTTGGCCTTTTCAACTATCTCCGATATCCTTTTATCATACTCTTCCTTTCATAACGACCATCTTTTTATACTCCCTCTCCACATTTTGATTTTGAGGTGTATATAAATTATAGTTCTCTAAATTATTTTAAATTTATTTTTTGAATAAAAATTTAATACACATTTTAAGGTATAAATAAACTATAATTCCATAATTTATTTTTATAAATTTATGATTTTATATAAAAATTGAATGTTTAAATTTTTATTCAGAAAAAAAAAATTTAAAAAAAATTTATAGAACTATAATTTATATGCACCTTAAAATGCGTGCCGGATAGTTTCACAGAAACGTAAAGAGTATTATGGTTCCTACTACCTGTTTTGAACAATAAAATTAAGTGCTAACTTCTTACCCTTAAAACTTTTTAAAATTACAACTTAGGCCACTATCTCAACCCAATTTGTATCGTCACTTGACTACTTCATACTGGTCTCCTTCAAAACATCCACTTGGTGCTGCACTAGTCAGGTATTGGTCTCCCTCCATACATATAATACGAATATAAAAGAAACTTTCTCCGTAAGTTTGCAATTTACTTACCTTGATTATTGAAACTTTGACAATTTAAATTTGAAAATTAAATTGAACTTTATATATGAGTTACTTATTTCGTTTCTCCATCTCTTCAATTCATCCTTTTTCTCTGTATGATCTCTTGTAGTATGTTTAGTAATTTTTGTAATACACCCTTTCAATTAATTTGATATTATGAAATTCTACTTTTTTAATACTTTGTTCATATTTTGATTGTGATTTGAATTTTGCACATGAACTGTTTGATGATATGTCAAGGAGAACTATTGATAAAATTGTCAATTTTAGGTATTTTTCTTGCTGTGTTTTGTATATAATAGTTTGATTATAAACTTGAATACATGCATATATCCTACCAACATTATTGTGATGATTTTGTTTTTTGTGATTGTAGATGCAAGTTTTATTAGTGGATCAATCAACCAGACTATCATTGCCTTCTTCAAAATTGCAACTATATTGGTACACATATATTCAATGATAATATTATCAATTGTATTCAGATAGGTAATAGTGACCATCAGTGCAGAAGCAAAAAATAATGATGCAATGCTTGCATAGGAAGCCGAAGTGGTGATGGATGATGCCAAGGCAGTCCTCTACTTACCACATCAAGAAGTTTTTTTCTCATATTTACATAATCATATTCTTTACCTGATCCACAAATATATTCACAAGTATATTTAAGATTCATATGAAGGTCTAAGTTATAAAGCAAATGATGATTTGATCCGGAAGCAATTGGTTACCGTGTCCAATTTTAATTTTCAAATCCATACAACAAGTGTCTTTCACAGGATTTTAAAGCATAAAAATATTACTGGTAGCATGTCACAGCAATGTACAGAGTGCCCGAAGTGTTGGAAAACTCCACAAGCAGAAACGCTACAACACTGTATATAGAGGGAGAGTAGAGAGTGTAGAGAGGAGAAGAGAATGTAAGGTGTGGTGTATCAAAACCGGCAGCTTAGCTCTCTATTTATAGTAGAGGATAAGTGTAACTGATACCACCGTAATTAATATTGTAACTGCCGATTTTCATTTAATAAAAATGAAACTGACGATTTAACTTTAATAAAAATCAAAACGGTCGATTTAAAATTAAATAAAACGTAACATTTACTCTATATATTTATCCACATTTCAGTTTTAATATTTTAATCCGAATATAATATCAAATTCTGTCCAGGTTCAATCTGATTGATATTTCAAATAGCCCAACTAGTCCATATGATTAATCTCTGATCCAGCCCACCCCATCTGATCAGATAACCCAGCCCAATTGATATATATATTCTAATTAAAACATTATTATACACATAAATAAAATTCCTCGCCCAGGTCGCCTCGCGTACGCGAGACGCCGAGACATTCGCCCAAATCGCCCTTCGACTGACCCGAGTCGAGACGAGGTGTGGCGATGCGCGCGGCGGCGCGCGCGTGTGTGTGCGCGTGAAGCACATAGTAACACCATGCACCATCATACACCTTAGTAGTTGTACACTACCCAAGTGTGTGATACTATATAAAGCCAACAACCCCCTTTATTTATTTCAATGTGGGACAAATACACATCCTCTTTTCAAGCTCTTTCAGGCTACTAACTTCAACTCTATTTCTCTAAGGATATCACTAAGAAAATTACTTAGATCCATACATAAAAATTTAAGTCCCCATAGCAAGGAACAATTTCCAATCGTTAAAATCCGGAATTAATATCAAGAACATATAAAACTTATGCTCTAAAAACTCCATTTTCTAACAATCCCCCACAAATCCATACAGAAATGCTTCAGGTTTCTCATCATGACCTGTTTTTCAGAGTCGGTACCCTTCCGGGTTTGAACCCTCATGAGTCCCCTACTTTGATGATTATCGGATTCAGATGGAATGTTTCACCTTGAATCTTAATCCGTTTGGTGTAACCATGTTCCATAGACGACGACAAGTCAAAGACTATGGTGTCAATCTACGGCTTTGAGACATTAATGGTCTTGTCTCGATCCTGTTCGTCGAATGCTTCAACGAATAACCCTTTCCTCTAATTGCGACCACACAATTACATTCGCTTAGCTGGGCATCTCCAAGATGTACTGCAACCATCTCGTCAAATGACTTGACCCCATTCAGAGTTATAAAACTCTTGTTATACTAACAGTGTCAGTACCTTCTAGGTTTACAGGGGATAGACTCAGATGCAACAGTATCATCTATGTAGCAAAGGTACTACCAATTCATCCTTACAACTTGTTATTACCACATTGAATACATTTCAAGGGATCTCCTCTCATGTGTATTGGGTTCCCACTGATGATGAACTATGATTGGTTGACAGTCCCATCCCTAACCTTGACTTAAGGACCACTGCAGGTTCTAGTCCTTTAGTCAAAGGATCAGCTATATTATTATGAGTTCCTATGAACTCTACAGCTATAATCCTATCAGACACTAAACCCCTTATCTTTAGTCTAACTTGGATGTGCCTCTTTATTTTAGCATTATACTTTCTACTGGTAATCTTGTCGATTGTTGTTCGACTATCACAATGAATAGCAATCGCAAGAAGCGGTCTGCTTACTACAGGTATCGTGGACATAAGTCCGTGTAACCATTCAGCCTCCGTCCCCATGGCATCAAGCGCACATAACTCAGCCTCAAAAGTAGACCGAGTTACTATAGTCTGTTTGGTCGACTTCCAGGATATTGCTGAAAGAGAAGTGTCCTAAATCCAATCATGGATGATGAATTAGGATAAACTTTCTTGTAATCTTAGTAGGTTTTATGATTATTAGTGAAAGACATATTTGTCTTTAATACGGGCTTTATCTATTTAAAGTTTATTAAATCAGATGTTCCATAGTTTAAAGTAAAGCTTCTAGAATTATAATGAGATTATAATAGTGGGATCTAGAAGATGATAACACTAGACTTAAAACTGCTCCTGATCATAGGATAACTGATTGGAAGTTAGTTAATCCGTAAGATCAGTACATACTATGCTAGCTTCCTAGGAAGGATGTCTGTTCTCATAGGCATTTGTATGGTGACACTATAGCTAGTATGTAGGTGCTTATTAGAGAATAAGTTCACTGAACATGACTCGATCAGTGGAGCAACTAATGGAGTTTACTCACGTGTCGATAGTTGTTCACTAAGTGATAGTTGTACAAGTGTCCTTAGACTTGAGATCGTTAGAGTAATCTTGTATATAATGAACTATGCTTTGGTTTAGTCCTTAGTCTCAAGGACACCCATTAGGTCTATTCTGGGCATAGGGATTTGTGTATGGAGATAGTTAATGGTCAATAAAGGATCTACCCCTTCCAGTAAAGGAAGAGAATATCCTCTGCTATTCTTATGATGCTAGTTCAGGAATCTCTGGCCAGAGTGAATAAAATTAGAAAGGAGTTTCTAATTTGCATTAATATGAACTATGCATTATGAATAAGGAATCATATGATTAAATTTGATAGGCTTGACACGAGTTCCATGCCTTGTATTTAATAGGGATAATGTAGGGTAGAAGGTATTAAATTGTATGGTAACTATTCACTGACTAGGTTCTAGGTATTCTAAGAAGTGAATTCATATTATCCGGATAGTCGCGATATGCTGAGAAGTATCCCTCACGATGTAGAATAAATATGATTAATTATTTAATTAATTATATTAATGAATTAGAAGAATTCATATAAATAATAATAAAATAGTTTTATTATTATTATTTTTACTACCGGATTAATATTGAACCTACAGGGTCACACAATAAAAGAGAATGATTTATTGGTGGAGGAATTAATTAATAATGGCTAGTAATTATTTATTTGTGAAATAAATAATTTATTAGCAATTTTATAATTGATTAAATAAGATTTAATTGATTATAAATTAATTAAGAAGAGTTCTTAATATTATTAATTAAGGATTTAATTTAAGAAATTAAATCAAGAGAGAGAATTATTTTCTAAAGAGTTTAGAAAAAGAATTAATGATTAAAGGAGTTTTAATTATTAATTAATTGATTAATGAGATTAATTAATTAATAGGGTTAATAATTATAGGAAAAATATCTGAGATTTTTGCCTATAAATACAATGTTATAAACCCTATTAGCCTCAATATTTTTTACGTAAGATTTCAGAAGGAGACAGCCCTAATTCTCTCAAACCTTCTTCTTCCCTCAATCATATCTCTCTCTTGGTGGATACTTGTGGAGTGCTTCACACACTGAGGAGCAGCTGCTAAGAGGCCATATTCATCATCCTTGGATCGCTTATAAAGGTTAGTAATCGATCTTACAGTTTTATACATGAATCGTATGCGTTATATATGCGATATATGCGTTATAAATTGTGATTCACGCTTCCGTATATGCATATAATTCTTTCAATGGTATCAAAGCATAGGTTGTATGCATTTAGATTCGTGGAAAAAATTTCGGAATTTTTGAATGATGAATGAATTTATCATGGATTTTACAAGTTTATTTTGATTTAATTATGAATTAATTCGAAAAAAAAATTTCGTAGATATTTGGCCACAGATCTGGGTTTTACAATTATTGTAGATCGTCCAGGTATTTTTTTCATAATTTTTTGATGAGTAAATTAATTATTGTGAATTTTTGAAATTGTTTTAATTAAATTCGTAATAATAAAATATACACATCGGATGAAATTATGTGTGTATGAATAATTGATATGTTTGCACGGAAAAATGAAACATGATTCTGATCACTTGAATGACACGCCTGACATAAAAGTACTGTCCTCTGCTGCTGTTGTCTTTACTGTGTGATTTTAATATGATTGTTGTCGGCTGGTGTATGCTGTAAGCGTGGGACCGCCAGTAAAGGAAAGTAACGCATGTGTTGTATGCGTTACACGCCTATAACGCATGCTGGACATGCGTGACAGAGATGTTGTTTTTGTTGAATATTGAACACACAAAAGAATACAGGGGGGGTGAATGAATTCTTGAACTTTTCTTGTTCTTGAATATGTTTTGGAGTATGTAACAAGATATGTGTTATGTGTGTGCAGAAATACGAATGTAGATAATAAACAACACAAGACACGATATCACTTTAATCTAATATTTTATTAGATAAAGATTTGCTACAATCTGTGTAATAACCCTAACTTTAGAAATGCTACAGTGCTTAAATGAATAGTGATTTTGAGGATTTATGGAAATAGTATGTAGGTACCCTATAAGTGAAACAGAAAATGAATAATCAGAAACCATATTAGCGTCGTACTATGAAAATGAGTGACTCGAAACGATGACGGATTTCAGAAATTCCTGAGTATGGATTTTTAAAATGTTTGATTTCAATTGAGCACTATTGTATTGAATATTAAGGAGTGTGGAGATTTAACAAGGATTATTTATATTGAGAAATTATATGAAATTAGGTTAAACCAAGGGATGAGCAAACCAAAGAAATGCCAAGGGAATTTAGATTGTTAAACGATTTCAAAACCACTGGGATAACGAAGTGAATTTGAAACGAATTGTGATTAAACGAGTATGGAAACCTAGCAACCAAGGTTAGTAGTAGAACAAGTGTTAGGTCCAAATGTGTTGTAGAGGGGGGGGGTGAATACAACTTTTCGAATATGAGAAGCAATAAATACGATGCAATAAACGAACACACAGATTCAAGTAATATATGTCTTATATATAACTTGAAGTGGTTGCTACAACATTCATTACAAAGTATAACAGAAGTTCAGAGAGAAGTGAATGATACTAAGCTCTGTGAATGCACTCTCTCTCTTTTACAAGTGTTTCTCTCAAGAATTGCTCACTAAATAAAACATTACACAAGTACTTCTATTTATACTACATGTAATCTATGTCCTGTAGTCTTCAAAGACTAAGATATACGTGGCCCAATGATGTCCACATAAATCTTGCCTTATCTTGAAAGCTTGGAAATCTGCCAATCAGAAGATGCCATGTGTCATGTTGAAGCTGCACTCTAAGTAGAACTTCTACTTGAGAATTTCTACTTAGCCATCTCGAATTTCTAAGTAGAACTTCTACTTAGAAACTTCTACTTGGTCATCTAGAATATTTAGTACTTAGAAAATATTCTGGTCTTCAACTTGAAACTTCAATGCACATCTTGAACTTGTGATATCTTCATGTCTTCTTTATTCTTCACCAAGCTCTTGAACATGGATCTTTATTACTGACATAAACTTGCTATCAATGTCCTGACACTTGATGCACTGGTCTGGTTCATAAGTGACTAGTCTTGATAGTGTTTTTGCTTCTTGAATAAATTACCATATCCAATTAGAAATGTGGCTTTCCAATATTTGCTTTCCTTCTTGTTCACTTGAAATCAATTAGTCTTATTGATACTGATAGTTATGATCTTGATTCTTGGCTTTTCAAATCACTGAGGCATGAACAACTTTGTCTTGAACTTCTCTCAATGATTTCTTCTTGGCTTGATCATAGTTAACATGTTGAATTGTATCAAATTACCTTGTCTTCATTTAGTGTTGATTTCTTTGTGACTTCTTGTTCTTGATTGTCTTCTGGTTAAGTATCTTTTCCTTTAGTTGAGTTACAT
The DNA here is from genome assembly GCA_036435485.1 of Saposhnikovia divaricata. Classification (NCBI taxonomy): domain Eukaryota; kingdom Viridiplantae; phylum Streptophyta; class Magnoliopsida; order Apiales; family Apiaceae; genus Saposhnikovia; species Saposhnikovia divaricata. The sequence continues at coordinate 104,874,805 of CM071597.1, forward strand.
TAGTTATAGTGTTACAAGTTTACACACTCTGCCTTTCAATCTCCCCCAATTTGATTATCTAACAATGACATTCAAATTAATGAAGGATAACTCAACTAAACAAAGAGACGAGAAAAGATAATTAACATTACAGTCTTGAATAATTTACAATTGAAATTTACTTGAAAACAATACAAAGAACTTAAACTAAAAACAGAATTCGAACTTCGAATTAAAGATCATTAGAGTGATTCCTATCACCTGGATTATTTCATACCTTTTAGTCAAACTTATATCACCTTATTGGATTCACTCTAAGGTGAATTTTCCTCAAGTGAGTTAAAGCAACCGAAAGACATGAAGTTTTTCCAACTTCAAGTTCACACCACTCTGACCTTTAACCCTAATTCCGTTTCCTCTTTCTAGCTTCAGCAGCTTGGTCTTTCTCTTCTTTCTGCCTTCTGCGCTTCTCCTTCTGCTGCTGTTCTTTCTTGTACACTGGATCTCGAAGCTGCTTCCACCTAGCATTCAACAGACTTACAGCTTCCATTTCTAGAGGATTCTTGGGCTCTGGATAAGGATGTTTGAAAAGCCTTCTGAGTTTGTCCACCTCCTGAGTAGTCCTGATCTTTGGAATGTCCTCAAAGTTCTTCATTATGAGCTGAGGTTTCCAATGAGATTTATCAGCTTTAAACTGACAATAGATCATCTTAGGGTAGCCCTTGACACGGTCAGTATTGTGGACACTGGCCGCATCTCGCTCCATCCGCTTCTTTTCCACCACTATCTCAGACAGGTAACTCATGAGTCTCTGCTTTTCTTCCACATACATATCTTCCACTTCGCCCCATTTGAATACATGTAATACTCTCTCCAGAAATGCAGCATCGTGAGTCTGTAGCAGCCATTTTCTACTCATATGCAAGAATGTTTGATTCTGGTCTGCATCTATGAATACTAAGGCATCAGCTGTATCTTCAACATAAGCGTGTATCCAGTATACACTATCACTTCCTGGAACACCAATTGCCTCCCTTATCTCTCCTTGTTCTAGTGCTCCAGAAGGAAGAGTCAGAGCTTCATCTACATTCTTCATTGCTTGAAGAATATTCCATTTCTTCTCCATCAGCTCCGGCTCAATCTTCACGTTATCAAGAGGGTTTGGAACAATGATATCACACTTCCACACCTCATTGCTCTTCTTGAATATGACTCTTTCAATGATCTTCACGGATTTATCTTTAAGCTCAGAAGCGAATCCCTTACTCATCATTTGTCTACAGACAGCTTTGAGAGATTCCACTGAAAGCTCCATTAGATCATTTTCCTCCATGCTAACCCTCTTCATCTTTCCGTCAACTACCATCCGGACAAAATTTGGATATGCTGAGAATTCTGGACCCTTGTCCTCTGCTAGCTGCATTAACTGATCCCTATACAGAATGCTTAGCTCCTCAGATTGAGAGTATTGAATTTTTGTTGCTAGCAAGAACAACTCTGACGCAGATCTTCTCGTTATGAATTGGTCATCCACATATAGGAAAGATGTTGGGACTCCTTCTACCAAGGACAAAATAACCTGCCACTCCTTAAGTGTTGCATTGTATCCAACCCTGACTTTAGAAATTAATCTCTTCAAAGCACTTATATAGTCCCCAGTCATTGGATTCTGCAAATTCAAGTTGTAGAACAGATCATCTGCCTCCTTGTTATGAACTCCTTTCGCACAGGGTCCCATCATTATCTTCCTTGCTTCATCCCACTTCTGTCCTATCCTCCTCTTGTCGAGATCAACTTGAGGGTCAGCTAGCCTTGCAAGCTCATGATCATACTGCTTCCCTTGGAGCTCCACTTTCTTTTCTAGGAAGGCAGCACGTTCTTGCATCATCTTCATTTTATGGAACTGAGCTTGTTCCAAGGCTAACTGTTGAGCTTTAAGGGTTTCCTCATCAGAACCGATCCTCTTTGCAACATCAGTACGTACCGATGAAGGTACGGTTGAAGTTGTTAAAACTTCATGTACTTTTGAAGCAACAGGATCTTCAAAAGGTACATAATCCTCACCAAAATCCCTATGTGCAGATTGTTTAAAGGGAGAACCACTCTCGTGAGGTGGAGTGGTTGCGTGTGACACATTAGGGTTTGACTGGACGTTTGAAGTAGCAGCATGAAAAAGTTTGGCTTTCTTTCGAATAAGTTGCTGCTCTTCGGGTTCACTCTCCTCATCATCTCCTACATATACATGTGCTGGCTTTCTGACTTCCGTTAATAGGGGTGAAAGAGAATAAGAATGTGTATCAGGCTCAGAAATATAGCTCTCACCCTGGGATAGATCCTGCGGGTTAGTAGTCTCTTGGGTCTCGGAATCAGATACATAGGAGGAGGAATGAATAGTATGCAGGGAGAGATTACCTGATTGATTACCTTGTGCATCATCGCTTTGCTCATCAGGAATCTCATCAAATGCCTCAGCATGAACAGATGGATTCTGAGCATGTGATGAAACTTGTGATGATGCCTCCAAATTGGTAACTCCTGCATCATATGTAAGCCACATTTGAATATTTTCAGGAATTGACATATGTTTACCTTGATGTTTATCCTGATTAGCAATGGTTGAAAGTGACTTAGTGCCCATCCCTAGCGGTGCAGATGTTGGGCTTCTGGCAAATCCCTGTTTAACAGCAAGAGCATCCTTCGGTATTAAATCATTAATCAGCATTTGTAGGAACCGAGGAAACCAGCAGACAACAGCAGTTGTAGTGAGGTCTCTGCTTGCAGGAGATCCCATTGAGGCCACTATCTCAGAGAGAACTATGCGTCCATAATTTATATCCAGTTCTCTTGCTAGGGCAACTGCAAAGGTTTGCATTGGAATTGGAATTTGATGAAAATCTTTTTCGCGTGCCCGAAAACATCTTGTGATGGCCTCGAAAAAGTAATTCCATTCCACATGGAAGAATTGTTTTTGGATGTTTCCAGTGATCCGGCCAGTCGGAGGATAACATCCTATTTCTTCAAAGAATGTGAGGCGTTGTTCCGCTGTAGGTTCTGCATCATAAACATCTTTGATTGGGAATCCCAGAACCCTGTTGACAATTTCTTCAGTCACCTCATATTCCTGACCCGCTAAGGTAAACCTGAAACTGTAGGGGGTTGTTTTGCTCCCAAAAGTAACCGCACTAGTCCATAATTGCTCTAAAGCATCATGTACTAGTGTAGGTTTAGCAGTAAAAGCATGGCTAGCCTTGGAGTACAAATTGAGAAATCGTACCCAAAACTTAAACCGTGGGAGTTGATCACCAATTTCCGTAGAAATATTATAAAAATTGTTTTTAGCAAGTGAAAATTGGTGAGCCATTTTAATTAAATGTTTTTCTTTAAAAGATGTGAATTTTTTTTTGAATTTTGAAAAACAAGTAATTTACGAATTAAAGATTGTATCCCTTTTAATTTAACAAGAAAAACAAAAGTCCCTTTGAGAAATTAAACTACGGGATTCAATCAAAAGCCAACACTAAATCTGAATATTCAATGAAGATGAATATTCGTGTGTATACCAGTGAAATCGTGTGTGTATATGGATGAAGAATGTGGAAATCGTGTTTTGAACAGTTACACAAACACTTGATGTTTGTGTGTATGTATATGCGCGTGTATATGCGGTTACAAAACACACCAACACAAAGATTAATGATAACACAGTGAATAGCAGTCAAAAAATTGGCAGTAATTCGTGATTAGTATGAGTATAACCACAAAAACACGGATTAATGGTATGAAGTTGTGAAATCGCTTTGTTTTTGTGAAACGGCTGCTGTAAAAATGAAATTAGGTAAAGTGAATGATGCATCGAGTTAGAGATGTATATATAGATGATTGTGAAATGACAAAAGTATCCCTGTTAAAAAGAGTGTTAAAGTCTAAGTACATACAGGGAGGACTTAAGTCGAACTCTATCTCGAACATCAAGTCGAACTTCGAGATGAAGTTCGAGATAGAGGTTAACTCGAACAATTAAGCACAAAAACACTTTAACCAATTTTACAGCAAAGATTACAGGGAAATCTTATCTCGAACTTGATTAACGTGTAGTAAACTTGGAAAATTCCCTTCTAGAAAAAAACAGGGAAATTCGAGATACATTTCGAGTTAGAAGTTTAACTCTATCTCGAACATCAAGTCGAAATTCGAGTTGAGTTTCGAGATAGAGACTAACTCGAAGTTATCCTCAATTCTTTCCAAAATACCCCCTTGAAGCAAAAACTACAGCGTAATTCAAGATACGTTTCGAGTTAGGAGTTTAACTCGAAAAATTCCCTTTAAGCAACTGAGAACTCTATCTCGAACATCAAGTCGAAATTCGAGTTGAGTTTCGAGATAGACTAAGAACTCTATCTCGAACATCAAGTCGAAATTCGAGTTGAGTTTCGAGATAGACTAACTCGAAGCTAATTCTCAGTTCTTTTCAAAATATTCCCTTAATGGAAACCTCATCTCAACCTTCGAGATAAAATTCGAGATAGACTTTATCTCGAATATTTTGAAGATAGAACTAGGCACACTGGTAACTCGAACTCGAACTCAAAGTCGAATTTCGAGATGAATTTCGAGATAGACAACTCGAAATTCTTCCCAGACTAAGAATTTTCAAAACTTCACTCTGACAGCTTAAGTCAAAATTCAAGTCGAATTTCTAGATAAGTTTCGAGATAGACACTAACTCGAAATTTTGAAGAAATTCAATTCTAAGGCCTCTAATTACATGAAAATCATAGGTAAATTCATCTAAAAATCATGTAAAATTTAGAATATTATGAATTTAACTCCCCCTATGATCATGCAATCTAACAAGCATAAATTCACAGATTTGTGCTATAAAAGACACTTAAAACATAATGAATTTATACAAACTATATGCAAACTATATCAATCATTAATTAGGCATTTTAAAGTCTAAGCACATAATGATTAAGTAGCTTGCACATACAAACATAAACCTGGATTTTTACAGATAGAAGGCTTTACTAACTTGTGTTAAGAATTCCCAATTCACCAACCAATCTATTGAATGTTACTTCATCAAGAGGTTTGGTGAATATATCTGCAATTTGTTGCATTGTGGGCACAAAATGTAGCTCCACATTCCCCTCCTCGACATGTTCTCTTATGAAGTGATACCTGATGTCGATGTGCTTGGTTCTTGAGTGATCTACAGGATTGTTGGTTATGGCAATGGCACTTGTGTTGTCACACATAATTGGAATTTTCTTGTGTTCCATGCCATAATCCTTCAATTGGTTCCTCATCCACAGTATTTGAGCTACACAGCTTCCAGCAGCAATGTACTCAGCTTCAGCAGTAGAAGTAGATACTGTATGTTGCTTTTTACTTTGCCAGGACACCAATCTTCTGCCAAGAAATTGACAAGCACCAGATGTGCTTTTCCTATCAATCCTGCAACCTGCATAGTCTGAATCCGAATAGCCAATTAGATTAAAACCTGTATCTCTTGGGTACCAAATCCCTAGATTTGGTGTGCCCTTGAGATACCTAAAAATTCTCTTGACGGCTACGAGATGTGATTCTCTAGGATCCGCTTGGAACCTTGCACATAAACAAGTTGCGAACATTATATCGGGTCTACTTGCAGTTAAATAGAGGAGTGAGCCAATCATACCTCGATAGCTTGTGATGTCAACTGGTTTACCTGATTTGTCTTCATCAAGCTTCGTGGCTGTTGCCATGGGAGTCTTAGCTGCTGATGCATCTTCTAGATTGTACTTTTTGAGTAAATCTCTGACGTACTTGGATTGACAGATAAAGATACCATCTTTTCTTTGACTGATCTGTAATCCAAGGAAGAAGGACAGCTCTCCCATCATGCTCATCTCATATTTTTCCTGCATTAGCTTGGCAAATTTCTCGCACAAGCGCTCATTTGATGACCCAAAAATAATATCGTCCACATAGACTTGAACAAGTATTAAGTCATTTCTTACATTTTTGTAGAACAATGTTTTATCAATTACTCCCCTAGTAAAACCATTTTCAATTAAGAATAAGGATAGGGTTTCATACCATCGCCTTGGGGATTGCTTGAGGCCATAGACAGATTTGAAGAGAAGATACACAAAATCTACATGTTCTGGATCAACGAAGCCAGGCGGCTGTTCCAGATACACTTCTTCTTCTAACTCTCCGTTCAGGAAGGCACTTTTCACATCCATCTGGAAAACCTTGAAGTTCTTATGTGCTGCAAATGCCAAGAACATCCTGACTGCCTCAAGTCTTGCAACTGGTGCATAGGTTTCATCATAATCAATTCCTTCTCGCTGAGAATAACCTTTTGCAACCAAACGAGCCTTGTTTCGAGTTACAAGTCCGTTTTCATCCAGTTTATTTCTGAATACCCACCTAGCTCCAATTATTGATATGTTCTTTGGTCGGGGTACCAGTTTCCAAACTTTCTGCCTTTCAAACTGATTGAGTTCCTCTTGCATTGCAATCACCCAATCAGCATCGCCAAGAGCTTCTTCTATTTCTTTAGGTTCAAGCTTGGATAAGAACCCAGAATATAAGGAAATATTAGCCAGGTCAGCTCTTGCAGTTCTTCTAGTAGTCACACCAGCATCTGGATCACCAATAATTAATTCAAACGGATGATCTCTATTCCATACCCGTTCTCCTGGAAATTGTCTTGATGATTCAGCTTGACTTTCTGAGTTATGGTGCTGACTACTTTGATTATTCTCACTAACTCCCCCTGAGTTAGTTCCAGACAGAACTACTGTCAACTCGTCTCGAGCCTTGAACAGTTGTCCTTGAGCTGCTATTTACTCCCCCTGAGTTATTGCCGGTTCGTACTGAAGAAGTCTCTTCTGATCTTGTAGAATTAGCTTGTTCACTAGACTCAGGTTCTTCACGTACACTTGGAACATTTAATGGGACAACTAACTCAGGTTCATCTTCAAGTTCATCTAAGTCCAGATTCTGAAATTTTAGGGACTCAGGTTCACTAGAATCTCTAGAAATTGATGGGAGTTTGGTATCGTCGAATCTGACGTTGTAGCTTTCAGTCACTTTTCGATCATTCACTAAGAACACTCTATAAGCTGCCACCACATCTGTGGAATAACCAACAAAGATTCCTTCACGAGCTTTTGCTGCAAACTTGCCTAGATTTTCATCATCTATAAGCACATAGCATTTTGCTCCGAAGACAAGAAAGTATTTGATTGTTGGTCTTCTGTTGTTCATTAATTCACATGGTGTCTTTTCTTTATCTTTTATAATCAAGGTTCTATTTTGAGTGTAACAAGCGGTACTCACTGCTTCTGCCCAGAAGTATAGAGGAAGTTTCGAATCATACAACAAAGTTCTTGCTGCTTCAACCAATGTTCTATTCTTCCTTTCAACTACTCCATTTTGCTGTGGAGTTCTCGGGGCTGAATACTGACGACGTATTCCCTTAGATACACAGAAGTCATTTAGCACTGCGTTTTTGAATTCAGTGCCATTTTCTGATCTAATCGTCTTCACAGTAAGTGTTGAAACATTCTCAATTTGAGTGATGTGATCAATGATTAAGAAAGGTACTTCATCTTTCGTCATTGCGAACAATACCCATGTATACTTGGAGAAGTCATCCACGATTACCAATGCATATCTTTTCCTAGATAAAGATAGGACATTCACTGGGCCAAACAAATCCATATGAAGAAGTTGCAGAGGCTCAGTAATACTAGAAATTTCTTTGCTTTTATGCGATGCTCGCTTCGACTTTCCCATTTCACAAGCTTCACAGAGTCCTTTCGGAGCGAACTCCATTTGAGGTAGATCTCTCACCAATTCTCGCCTTGCGAGAGCATTCATCGTTTTGAAGTTTAAGTGAGATAGCTTTTTGTGCCATAACCAGCTTTCATCATCCGAGGCTTTACTGTAGAAACAGGTGACCTCATTCTGATTTGCTGAATCCATGTCTGCAACAAAAAGATCTGCCTTTCGAACTCCTCTCAAAGCCAATGAGCCTTCCTTGATGTGAGTGATTGATACACCTTTCTTGTTGAAGACAATTTCGTAACCTTTGTCACAGAATTGACTGATACTCAACAGATTGTGCTTCAGTCCCTCAACATAGGAAATATCTTCAATGATGACATTACCAGTCTTCAGTTTGCCATATCCCTTAGTCACACCTATGCTGTCATCTCCAAAGGTAACATAAGGGCCAGCCTTCATAACCAACTCTGTAAGCAGGGACTTGTTTCCAGTCATATGCCTCGATGCTCCACTGTCTAGCACCCATATAACTTTATTTCTATTCTGCTTAACGCCCTGCAATGACAGATTAGTTAGACATTCTTCGGAACCCAACTTTGATTGGGCCCGGCTTTTCGATAAGATCGAGAATCAACAGATTTATCCTGGCGATCTTCCATCTCAATCTCATATCTAGCTATTAATTCAGTCTCTTCTCTTGAATCATTGTCCCATGCTTGATCTTGAAGTGTTTCCAGCTCATAGGTCTTTAGTATTCCATAATACTCTTCCAGAGAAGTTGTATGCAAATCTCTGGTTTCTCTTATTGCGTAGACCCTATGTTCAATGCTCTTTGGCTGGTTCCTCAGATATCTCGTGTTGGTCTCAACCATGGGGAGAGTTACACCTCTCAGATTCAAATCCAATACTAACTGACTGAATCTTAGATAGACGTCTGTTATGCCTTCTCCTTTTCGTATTCTAAAGGTGTCATACTCCATCTTGAGTATGAGTGTCTTGTTGCTTCTAACCTCTGCAGATCCTTCCATGACAACTTCTATCTTGTCCCAAATCTTCTTTGCTGTAGTCAGACCTTTGACTATGTTGAACATTTCATGATCAAGAGATTCCATCAAGGTTTGTCGTACGGCAATATCACAAGCTATTTGCTCCTTGTCAGCATCCGAAAAGTCCGCTGCCTTTTTGGGCTCAGACCGAGGTGCTATAACCACCCCTCCTTCCGTATGCGCAGGAATAACCACCATTGGAACAAATTTACCCTTGTCAAGGACTTCCAGATATTCAGGGTTAACAGTCTCTAAAAAGAGTCTCATTCTGAAAACCCATTCTTCATAGTGATCTCGGTTGAACATTGGGATCTTGAATGCATTTTTAGGAGCCATTTCAATTCTGGTCACTAAAAGTTTCTAAGTACCCAAGACTAGGCTATGTAGAATATATATGTAGAACTTCTGCCTAAGTCGAAATTTCTCTAAGTAGAAATTTTTGCTCAAGTCGAACTTCACCAAGTAGAAGTTATCCAAGTCGAAATTCTATGTAGAAAATCTCAAGTAGAAATTCTATGTAGAACTTTTGTCCTTAGAATAATTTTTCTGCAGATTACTTTAATATTGAATAAACAATATTATCTCTTTAACACCTTTTGACTTTTGATGCTTTACTCACCTAACCCACCTAACCCACGTGCTAGGTACTGAGTATGTCTTGTTTCACTTTCGGCCGTGAATAATGCAAATCAAAAAGTCCAAAAACACCTTTTTATTCTTTTACTATTTATCTGTTTGAAAAGGAGATCAAAAAGTTGTTGGGTTGTCTTCTTTGATAAGAACAGATGATGAACACTCAAGAACACCAAATATGAAAGTACCCAGATTAATTCACAAAAATTAATTAAAATACACCCAAGCTAAATAATCACACCTGGAGTATTTAAATAATTTTTCGGATGAGTTTTCACTACCAACGAATTAAAGCACACTTTTCGAGAAAATGAAAAGTAGATCTAGAAAATGAAAACTCACGATTCTTCTACTAAACACAAGGATCTATGTTTTGTATGTTAAACATATAGCTATGATACCAATTGTTAGGTCCAAATGTGTTGTAGAGGGGGGGTGAATACAACTTTTCGAATATGAGAAGCAATAAATACGATGCAATAAACGAACACACAGATTCAAGGAATATATGTCTTATATATAACTTGAAGTGGTTGCTACAACATTCATTACAAAGTATAACAGAAGTTCAGAGAGAAGTGAATGATACTAAGCTCTGTGAATGCACTCTCTCTCTTTTACAAGTGTTTCTCTCAAGAATTGCTCACTAAATAAAACATTACACAAGTACTTCTATTTATACTACATGTAATCTATGTCCTGTAGTCTTCAAAGACTAAGATATACGTGGCCCAATGATGTCCACATAAATCTTGCCTTATCTTGAAAGCTTGGAAATCTGCCAATCAGAAGATGCCATGTGTCATGTTGAAGCTGCACTCTAAGTAGAACTTCTACTTAGCCATCTCGAATTTCTAAGTAGAACTTCTACTTAGAAACTTCTACTTGGTCATCTAGAATATTTAGTACTTAGAAAATATTCTGGTCTTCAACTTGAAACTTCAATGCACATCTTGAACTTGTGATATCTTCATGTCTTCTTTATTCTTCACCAAGCTCTTGAACATGGATCTTTATTACTGACATAAACTTGCTATCAATGTCCTGACACTTGATGCACTGGTCTGGTTCATAAGTGACTAGTCTTGATAGTGTTTTTGCTTCTTGAATAAATTACCATATCCAATTAGAAATGTGGCTTTCCAATATTTGCTTTCCTTCTTGTTCACTTGAAATCAATTAGTCTTATAAATACTGATAGTCATGATCTTGATTCTTGGCTTTTCAAATCACTGAGGCATGAACAACTTTGTCTTGAACTTCTCTCAATGATTTCTTCTTGGCTTGATCATAGTTAACATGTTGAATTGTATCAAATTACCTTGTCTTCATTTAGTGTTGATTTCTTTGTGACTTCTTGTTCTTGTTTGTCTTCTGGTTAAGTATCTTTTCCTTTAGTTGAGTTACATTAGTTATAGTGTTACAAGTTTACACACTCTGCCTTTCAACAAGGAAACTTACCACATCATTATTTACCAAGGTAATTAACATTTTACTTAGCTATAATCAAAAACAAGATTAAGGATCATCCAAATGATATCATTGCTTACATCACATAGTTAGGCAACTTCCACTCACAATTAGTAAGAGATTAAACAATGAATTACCAAGGAAATATCTTCATAAAGCTAAGATTATCTATAAGAATCAATAATCAAGTCAACCAACACAAAACAAATCTCATCTTCTTCATTTCATCAAAATTCGTAAAACACTATTCATCAAGAAAAAAATCAAATTCAAAACCCTAGCTACAATCAACTATTAATCAAGGGAAAAATCATGGAGGTTACTTGAGGTTATATAAAGACAAGCACCAAGTTTCATAGCAAGCAAACATCATTTGGTAAGGTAATAAAATCGCCAAAGGTGCTAGATGAATAGTAATGAATAGTAACTCATATGGATTTCATGTTTTGTTTTGAAAGATTAAAGTATATTAAGGTTGTCTCAAGGTGTATTGAGGACTACAAGCATATATTAAGAGTGTTAAAGCTTCAAAGAAAGTATAACATCCTCACCCCTCTTGAGTTTATGATGGATATTGGTTGTGTTAGTGGTTAAGTTGTTATAAGTGATGAAATCATGATCATATATGTGTTTAAAAGTGATTTAATTATGGAAGTGTTGTGAGTACTTGTAAACATGGTTGGTATGATGACCACATGGTGTAGGGAATGGCATATGTGTTGGATGATGGATTTGGAGGAGTTATAATATGGAAAGTAAGAAAATATAGCCGTTATAATGTCCGATTTTAGTTAGAACTAAAGATGCTCTGTTTTTTAGACCAATACTCGTAGGGTTAGGGTTCTGTCTAGGGTACCAACTGGTCATGAGAGGATATAACTTGATTCATAGATCGTTTTGACATAAAGTACGTAAAAATCCAATGAACGGTTTAGGAAAAAAGTGAGTTTTAGTGAAAGTCGTTCGGAAACCGAGAAAATGAAATTGTGTCAACTTTGAGGCTATAATTACCATACTTTAACATCTTTAAAAGTTATGAAATTTTAAGACAATATAGTAGTGTGAATAGAAAGTCAAACCCCACTGACCTTGTGTCAAAATTCGAAATTTATAATTTATGAGAAATTTTACAGTCATGAGTGGTTAATAAGGAAATGGTGAAAAACAGTGAAGCATTTATGAAATCTAATAATAGATAAGTTCTTGGAACTTTTGGTCTATAAATAGTATGTTAAACTTATATTATGTGTCAAGGGTGTTACTATATATATATTTAAGGGTTAAGTGGTTAAGTGAAATATATTCTGATGGTGGTCCTTTTCGTTTCTATAGATACTCGAGACGAACACCGGGTCATTCCTCTTGGGATTAGAGATCGAGGCAAGATTTCTTTTATCCTTATTTTGATAAACTGTTTATGTTTAAAGAAAAGTGGTTTTGCTAGATAATATATGAATCTTATATCATTATATGGTTAGGGATATTCCCTGTTTGTTGAGATTAGTTAATGTGAAAATGGATATGGATTACGGGTATGGATTATGGATATGGATTATGGATATGGATTATGGATATGGATTAGGGATATGGATATGAATATGGATAGAGCTAGTATATCTTATGGTTTAAAGAGATATGAAAAAGAATGGTATCAGTTGTTATCTAGGGTTATATGGTTTATAATATTCTGTTAATTATAATTTTTAAACATTTGTGATTTAATAAATATTATTGGAATATCATTTAATACTTCAAAAAAATAGATGAAATAGTTTATATATTTAAAAGAATATTTGATTTCATTAAAAACGGAGGATATTTCTGAACTTATTTCAAAGTATCTTGAATATGCCTATCTTTTGAGTTAATGATCTCAAGTTTCTTTAAAGGGAGTTATATTTAAAGTATAATATGGACAAGGGTGGAAATGAAAATGAAATTCTTAAATGGAATAATGATTTTTTTTTTCAAAAAGGGGGATTACAACGTACTTGCGTAAGTGGCTGTGTTTAGCACAGTCCAACATCTATCATTTTATGAGGAAGTAGTGGCGAACCTTCCTCATTATTTTATTACGGCCCAACGGATGCCGAAGGAGGATGTAGTGGAGAACCTTCCTCCAGGGATGATTGCCATTCCTTCTACTAGTAGTAAACAAGGAGCAGGTATGATTAGGTGACTAATCATCGTCCTAACGTATCAGGCGACATTGGATATCCCCAACACTTTTAAAGAAAGAAATGGTAATGATTACAGACTGGTATACTGAAAGGTGAAAGGAAAATTTGTATGAAATGATGGACAAATATTATATTAGAAGAGAAACTGATATTATATTATTTTATATTTTTTTCTTATAAAGGAAAAAAAATGGATGGTGTATTGAATAAGTAATGATTAATTCTTTTCTTAATTATTATTAGTGGATTTTCCGTTTATTAATATATATATATATATATGTGTTTTAACTTTGATTCTGGTTTACAATATTATCTTGCTGAGCTATTATAGCTCACTCTTGCTATTTAATTATATAACAACTAGGCCAGATGTCGATACTTCGCACTACACCCCGGAAGAGGGTAAGGGCTTTTGAGAGGGTGCTAGCGCCTATTTCTGAGGTAGCTCTTATAAGACGGATGGGTATTACTAGACATATGTAAATTAGGTGTGTAAGCTTGTGTAATAAGTTTTGGTTGTTGAAATGCTTCTTCTAGAAGTAATATTCAGCAACACTACTTAAGTAAGATTCTGGGTTGTAATAACTCTTTTAACTTTAAACTGTTATTATTATGGATGTTGTTCTCTGAGCATATGACTGGTGTGTAATGTTATAGTGTGGGGTCTATTGTGTGAGTATTATCAAGTATTTATATTTCAACTGCCAAGAATATAATGTTATTAAATGGAAATTGGATCGTGATGACCTGGATTCAAGATCCCGGATCTAGGGGCGTCACAGATGGTATCAGAGCTAAGAGTCATAATGCTCAAGAACAATAGTGATAATAATAAATATATCAGTAATAATATAAATTGTGAACTCTGAAGGTAGTGTTTTTCGAAGTTCGTTCACGGGGAAGGACTATCAATATCGATTTCGAGTATATTATCTCTTACAATCTAGAAGTGTGGAAATTGGGGGGTTTTTGAGTTTGGTTGAGGCGTTTTATCCAACACCTTGCATACAATAACTAAATTGCTACAAAAATACAACTAAATCAATGGCAACGATCCAAATTTACCAACACAACAACACAATGAATAAATTTGCAAGATAAGAGATATTTGACCCAAGGATAACGCAACTCAAGCACTTCAACCCAACAACAAGCAAAATTATATCCAACTCTACCTAACCAAGATAATTGGTGAAGCACACAATCACTTATTTCTCTTCTATTATAAACACTAATTTAGTGAAGCACATAAATTAGCTCTCTTGACACTAGCAATCAATAATGAAGCACTATCAATTTAACCAAGTCAAGGAATTGAACAAAGAGAGGCTAGGACAAACCCAAGGATGAGAAGCTCAACCTAGGTATTTGCACTTGAATCTTGTGGATTTAGGTATACTAAATCTTGTGCTACTATAATGAATGAACTAACGATTACGTATTAGAACAAACAATTAGCAATTGAAGATACAAGAAGAGTAAGGTGAAGCAACTTACAAATCTTCAAGCAAAATCATGAGCAATACATCACAAGCATTCAAGTTAGAGTTAAATAAATCTTACTTAAATTGAAATGGGTTTTTGTACAAGAATTCCTCCTTGAGCCAAATATATGGAGTTAGTTACTCATAATCAATGCTAGATTATGAGTAATTGATGTTTTTCTATCTACTCTACTAACCCTAATTTTTCCTTGAAGAGGCTAGGTTGAAGATGAAGAAGTTAGATAGGTTAAGTTATATAGATGTTATGTTTTAATGCTCTTTTAATACACGGCAGGGGTCGTACGGCCTGTCGAACGGCCGTACAGCTGCCCGTACAGAAAATCTGCTCCTTTGAACGGCTTGTCAAACGGCCGTACATCAACCCGTACGAGATAAAATCTTCAAGATAATACATTAAACACCTCCCGACATCGCGAGCTTTCATCTTCTAACTTCCTTCTTGAATAATCTTCGCTTTCATGCCCAAATTAAGCCATCTTTTCAACAATTAAGCACGAGGCACTGAAAGATGAAAAACATAACAAATATTAATAAAACAACATTCGAAACTAACAAAAATGCAGAAGAATAAAAGACAAAACGTGTATAAAATACACGTTATCAAATCTTCCCCCACTTGAACTTTGCTAGTCTCGAGCAAACTAATATTAACAACACCATATACTCCTAACTAGTACCACTTCCGTAGGTGATCACGGTTGCATTTGGCATATGCAACAAGCCCTTGGAACCCCCTAGGTAGCCCTAGTGGACGAGTGAGGTCTCGTGAGGGTTTATAGATGATGTACCCACAAAATCACAAAAGCCACTAACAAATAAGAAACTAACAATACCTATTAATTAAACTAACTACTACATTCACATGTCCGAGTCGTCTACTTGTAACTAAAATCAAACATATAGAGCTATTCACCTTGTCATCCACTATAACGAGCTAACAACCAATTCAAGAATCAAGATAACACACCTTGTGCAAAATGTAACCACGACATTAAAGCTAGAATGAATGCACTTCAATCATGAACACTAGACAAGATGATCACAAAGCATACATGGCCTCGCATTAAGAAGATGAAATTGTATGGTGAAAAATCTCACATCTCTCAATTATGTATCACACAAGTATGGGCTAGAGATTTCACTCAACTCCAAGTCTAAATGCATGCGCTCTACTTGACCTTGCATGTTCACCTAAATTCCGGATTGCACCAAAAACAAGGAATTCATAAAATGGGTTGTAATGAGGCTTGGGTGAAGGTGTGAAAATTTAAGTTCAAGGAAGGTGTAAAAGTCTCGCTAGTTGAGTCAAAATGACGCTTGCTCGCTTCATCCACCAAATTCTCAAACTAAAGAATGTCTTCACTCATTTACAATTACAAAACACAACCACATTTACCAAGAAAATTGAAACAAAATAAAGTACAAAGATTTATTGCTTTTTTTTTCTTTATTTTCTTTTTATTTTCTTTTTTTTTTTTACATCCCCTTTATTATTATTTTTTAGCAAAGGGAATGCATAACATAAATAAATACTACAAAGAACTTTGAACCACATCTAGATATACACATCAAACTAGTTCCCACTTACAATAATTAGAATCCTTCCTCTTCACAACTTCTCCAATTCACATGCTCATCAATCAATTCTTTCCAAGACCCAACTAGCTCAACTAGGTCGAGAGTGAAGTATATTTGGATTTGACTCATGTATAAAAGGAGAAAGTGACGAAGAAAAATATGGATATAAGCTTCAAAGGAGTAACTAGGGATTATTTTCATGGTTCACAAGCTAAAAAGGCCAAAAAGGTTATCCTAAATAGAATTTCCTTATCATGGTGCATCCATGAATGAAGGTTTAATGCAAGCCCTAGAGCAACAAACACACATAAAGAGGGAGCAACAAACAAGCAAAAGAATCATCGTTCAAGGCCTCACAAGGTTTAAGTTGTAATAACATCTTCTCGATTTGATTCCATGCATTCTAAGAGATAATCGTCATGCCCACAATTTAATTACAACAATCTAGACTTTTCATGCCATTTTAAGTGTGTGTGTGTGCAAAAAGGTGCATCAAATTTATAGATTCACATCAAATTGATAATGCTACGCACGAAATAGGAGAAAACAAGACTACAAGCTCACAATGTCATAAATTTCACAACCAAGCAAACACACTCATGACTAAACTTATTTAACAAATGCAAACAAAACGGACATCAAAATCAACAATCCTTCCCCCACTTAAAACATGGCATGTCCTCATGCATGACAATTAAAAAATGAGGGAGAAACAAAGTGAAAGAAAACTCCCCTAAAAATAAGTAACGATGATCGGGAGCACCATCATATTTGCCAAAATCCAACTCCGATATTGCAAGCCATGAATTGAATGATTGCCACGCACCACAAAAATAACCGACAAGCCAAATCGACACCCTACAAAGCCACTTCAACACTTATTAAGGATATATAAATAATAAAAAAAAATTGTTTTTGTTTTTGTTTTTATTTTTTTTAAAAAAAAAAAAATAACTAACCAATTAATAATAAAATAAAAAAAATCAAATCAAATGTAAAACTGAAATAATAATAAAAGAAAAAATAATATTAAAAACTAAAACTAAAATAAAATAACTAAGTAATTAATAAAAAAAATCAAATTTTAAAACTAAAATAATAATATAATCAAAAAATCAAATTTAAAACTAAAACTAAAATAAAATCAAATAACTAAAAATTAATAATAAAATAAAAAATTCAAATTCAAAGTGAATTTAAATTGATTTATGAATTTATAAAATATGTTTAGAATAAAATAAAATAAAAATAAAGAAAATAAAATAAAATAAATAACTAATTATTAATAAAATCAAAAATCAAATTTAGAACAAAAATAAAATAAAATAATTATTTAATTTTAGAAAATTAAAAACTAAAATCAATATTAAAAAGAATTAAATTTTTGGCTTTTGATTTTTTTTTTAAAAACAAGAAAAGATAAAATAAAATAAAATAAAATAAATCACTAACCAATTAAAAATAAAATCAAAATAACTTAAATTAAATTTAAATTAATTTCTGAATTTATATAAAAAAAATTATTTTAGAAAATTAAAAATTAAAATCAAAATTAAAATGAAAGAAGTAGTGAATAAAAATAAATAAAATAAAATAAAATAAAGGAAAACAAAAAGAACTAACTAATTTATAATAAAATCAAAAATCAAAATAAAGTAAATTTAAATTGATTTCTGAATTTATAAAAAAAAATTTAAGTTTAGAAAATTAAAGTTGAAAATCAAAATCAAAATTAAAAAAAAAATGAATAAAAAGAAATAACACAAAAAAAAAACAAAAAAACAAAAAATACAAAACAAAAAAAAAACAAGAAACAAAAAAAGCTAAACTAAACTAAAAAAAAGAAAAAAAAAGGGTACGGGGGCTGTGTTTGTATTAAGACAGGGAGGGGGGGGGAAGTGTACGGGGATGAAGAGAGGGGTGAGAGGAGGGAGCATAGGTGTGGAGAACAGAGATGTGGAGGGGATGGAGAAGGAATGGGTACTGGAGGTTGGGTGAATTGTGTAAGCAGGTGAACGGAAAGGAGAGAACAGGGTGGTGTTGTTTGCGGGAACATGGGAGGAGGGAGATGGTGAGGATGCGTGGTGGTGTGGAAAGAATAGAGGGCTGGTGCGTGGTTGAGGAATTAGGGGTGGAGGTAAAGCAGCGGGAATGACGGAGGCTGCGAATTTAGAACGAAGGGGGAAGTGCAGTGTGAGTGACGGAAGTGGAGAATGTGGCTGTGAATTTGAATTAGGCTGTTAGACGGAGATGGTAAGTGGACTGGGATGTGTGATTGCAGGCATTAGGGGGGGCTGTCGACTGCAATGGCGTGGAGGAAGGAGTAGTTGCAGCGGTTGGAAAGTAGCGAATGGTGAAGGGAAGCGAGGGGAGAGTAGGTGGCAATGTTGAGGTTTGAACGGAAGAGAACAGGGCTGGACTAATGAGTACGGCGACAGTGGTGGTTCAGAGGTGAGATGCGGTTGGTGTCGGAGATGACAAGTTGGACTGCGAGGTTGTACTGATGTACGGCCGTTCGTGTGGTGAACGGAGATGGGCTAATCAACGGTGTTGAAGTTTGAAGGGGGGGCAGTAGTGAGAGTTTTAGAAATGGGGATGGGAGGGATGCTAGGATGAAGTTTTGAGACGATTATGCACAGATCTGATGAAAATGGCTTTTGAGATTGCTTTTGTTCTGTTTTTGCTTTTCTGTTTTAAGAGCTGTACTGCCAGTACAAGAAGTGGGTAGGGAATTGAAAATTGCCCTCATTTTGAACTAAGCTCTCGACAGAACCCTCAAAATCTTGTACAGGCTGTTGCACGGCTTGCTGCACGGTCTGTAGCCCGTACGATAGCCCGTACAGTCCTGAAAATTTACAAAATTGATTTTTTTTTTTTTTTTACATCCCCTTTATTATTATTTTTTAGCAAAGGGAATGCATAACATAAATAAATACTACAAAGAACTTTGAACCACATCTAGATATACACATCAAACTAGTTCCCACTTACAATAATTAGAATCCTTCCTCTTCACAACTTCTCCAAATTCACATGCTCATCAATCAATTCTTTCCAAGACCCAACTAGCTCAACTAGGTCGAGAGTGAAGTATATTTGGATTTGACTCATGTATAAAAGGAGAAAGTGACGAAGAAAAATATGGATATAAGCTTCAAAGGAGTAAGTAGGGATTATTTTCATGGTTCACAAGCTAAAAAGGCCAAAAAGGTTATCCTAAATAGAATTTCCTTATCATGGTGCATCCATGAATGAAGGTTTAATGCAAGCCCTAGAGCAACAAACACACATAAAGAGGGAGCAACAAACAAGCAAAAGAATCATCGTTCAAGGCCTCACAAGGTTTAAGTTGTAATAACATCTTCTCGATTTGATTCCATGCATTCTAAGAGATAATCGTCATGCCCACAATTTAATTACAACAATCTAGACTTTTCATGCCATTTTAAGTGTGTGTGTGTGTGTGCAAAAAGGTGCATCAAATTTATAGATTCACATCAAATTGATAATGCTAGGCACGAAATAGGAGAAAACAAGACTACAAGCTCACAATGTCATAAATTTCACAACCAAGCAAACACACTCCATGACTAAACTTATTTAACAAATGCAAACAAAACGGACATCAAAATCAACAATCCTTCCCCCACTTAAAACATGGCATGTCCTCATGCATGACAATTAAAAAATGAGGGAGAAACAAAGTGAAAGAAAACTCCCCTAAAAATAAGTAACGATGATCGGGAGCACCATCATATTAGCTCTCTTGACGCTAGCAATCAATAATGAAGCACTATCAATTTAACCAAGTCAAGGAATTGAACAAAGAGAGGCTAGGACAAACCCAAGGATGAGAAGCTCAACCTAGGTATTTGCACTTGAATCTTGTGGATTTAGGTATACTAAATCTTGTGCTACTATAATGAATGAACTAACGATTACGTATTAGAACAAACAATTAGCAATTGAAGATACAAGAAGAGTAAGGTGAAGCAACTTACAAATCTTCAAGCAAAATCATGAGCAATACATCACAAGCATTCAAGTTAGAGTTAAATAAATCTTACTTAAATTGAAATGGGTTTTTGTACAAGAATTCCTCCTTGAGCCAAATATATGGAGTTAGTTACTCATAATCAATGCTAGATTATGAGTAATTGATGTTTTTCTATCTACTCTACTAACCCTAATTTTTCCTTGAAGAGGCTAGGTTGAAGATGAAGAAGTTAGATAGGTTAAGTTATATAGATGTTATGTTTTAATGCTCTTTTAATACACGGCAGGGGTCGTACGGCCTGTCGAACGGCCGTACAGCTGCCCGTACAGAAAATCTGCTCCTTTGAACGGCTTGTCAAACGGCCGTACATCAACCCGTACGAGATAAAATCTTCAAGATAATACATTAAACACCTCCCGACATCGCGAGCTTTCATCTTCTAACTTCCTTCTTGAATAATCTTCGCTTTCATGCCCAAATTAAGCCATCTTTTCAACAATTAAGCACGAGGCACTGAAAGATGAAAAACATAACAAATATTAATAAAACAACATTCGAAACTAACAAAAATGCAGAAGAATAAAAGACAAAACGTGTATAAAATACACGTTATCAAACTCACATCGAGTTCAAGGGTGGTTTATCGAATGTAGCATTTATTCTAAGTAGTGTTTATAATTTTATAGATTATTACTAATAAAAGTTTATGTTTTATTATAGGGAGAGGAGATGAAGATCGGTGAGCCGAGTCATACACGAGAGTGGCTAGGGATGTCGGAGCGGGAGCTTACAGACTTATTGCACGCAGGTGTCGAGGTTCCAGACTATGCTATATCAGACTTGAGGAGGAGAGTTCATGCGAGAGCCAGGGAGTCCTATGAGTACGGAGAGAGAGTCAGGGAGGCATGTGAGCGCAGAGCGAGAGATGCTATGGCTATAGTACCATAAACTGGGAGACCATTTGTAGGATCAGATGAGGCAGGTCCTTCCCGAGTGAGGTCAGAGGTTCCAGAGGGAGATATACCAGTGCATAAGAGGCCTAGATTATCAGTTATAGGTGAGGAGCAGCCCGAGTGGAGAGATATCCACATGATTCCTATTCCTGTTCCACCTGTGCCAGTGCTATCACCAGATCCACCCCCTCTACCGAGTCCTGATCCTTTAGATGATCCAGTAGAGCAGTTCACTCCACCAGGACATTTTATTCTCCCAGAGGATGAGGAGGAGGACCCTTCTGAGGATACAGATACAGAGCCAGTTCCTTCATCTCCACCAGTAGTTGCACCTCCACCTGTAGCTACACCTTCACCAGTAGCTGTACCCCACAGGAGGCACCTATACCTGCAGGTGATCCGATCCATGTGACCTTACTGTCAGACTACCATATCTTACAGGGTCGGTGTAACACCCCCAAATTCCCTACCGGAATCCAGGTTGTCACACCTCTTGCGGAATATACAATCACCTGCTCATATTATAATCTACAACAATATTCTTAATAGACTCCACAATTACTCCACGGGTTATAGTCTTAGAACAAGCATTCCATAAATCAAAGGTTAATACAACACGAGTTCATCTACTAGAGTTTCTGAATGTTATTACAATTCCAAAATACTAGATAACAAAATACTAAACCACTACTCTTCAGCTTCCACCTTACTTAGATACTACAAGGCCACCGCGCTGAATCAGTAGTTCGTCGCTTTCCCCTTGCCTCGATTGGCCATACTTGAGTTAGCCCTGGATGCCGCTGCTTAACAATATATAAAATAACAAGAATGAGCCAAAGAATGCCCAGCAAGGTTATAACTATCCCCTATTCCCAACAATTCACACAAAATATTACTAAACCGCTCTACAAGAACTTTTCCCCTCATACGGATATATATTTATTTTGAAAAGAGATTTATCTCGAAATTTTAATACCCAAATGATGGAATAAATACATCTCAATAACTTCTCCATATTACTCAACGGTAACATGATAATTGCTCAAACTCCTCAATATAATAATATAATATAATAATTTCTCAGATCGATACCCTAGTTAATCCGAACCACAAAGGCATCGGTTAATAGCTAGAGAATCAATGATTGGACTTTTCCTCGAACGCTGCATCAAGTAATGGATGATCAATCCATTGTCACATCTCAATTTTTTTCTATCGATAGAAAGGACAGTCGACGTCTCGAACCATCCAATAATATTCCTCATAAGGATGAGTCGACAGACTCGGACCCTCACCCTTAGTTGGGCCGGTGCGTTACTCCGGTCACTTTCATCAATTTATGTGCCGAGCCGGCCCTGTCCCGGTCTCGTACGCACTTTCATCGATTTATGTGCTGAGCCGGCCCTGTCCCGGTCTCTTACGCACTTTCAGTCCAGGATATTAGGTGTCGGAATCTTCGATCACCTTTAACAACAAATAGCTTAGGCGTCACGGTGAAATAACACGTGCACCTTTATTTATTTTGAAACGAATTAATACTCCAATATCGTTCAGAAACAATGAACGATATACACCTCCAATAATTTGGTTCTCCTTCCGAATGAGTGGAGGAAAATATTTATGAAAGATTGTTCTGACTATGAATCCAGAATGAAGGACCCATGTCAGTATATATAAATATATACATAACTCCACCCTTAAATAACAGTAAATATATAGTATGAAGATATTATTAATACGCCTTTATTATCTCCTCTTCGAGTACGAATGAAGTAACTCGATAAATGTCCCACAATAAGGACCATCTCATGAACTAAAATAGAACATCTAGCATAATAATATTATTCAAGTAACAGCTCAAAAATAATATATATATATATATATATATATATATATATATATATATATATATATATTGCAAGAAGAAAACATCTCTAAAAGTAATCACCTCGATAGAATAATTTGTAAATCAACATTGATATTTCTCCGGACAAAGTTGTTTTAAGAAAACATTTTTTTGAAAATAATATTCTTCTAATTAAATAAATCTAATTAGACGAATAAGGTTCATTTAATCAGTAAATGCTACCCAAGTATCTACTTGATTAATAAACGCTAGATTATTGGTGATGTTTCCTTTAGGTTCATTATTGCGAAATTCTTTAAAATCTTTGTCCGGGTTTTTGAAGAAAATCCAACTCCTCACTACTTCGTATTCACTATTTACTCCTCATGTTACATCATCTAAAGGGAAACGTAAGTTACTCCTAACCATACTTCCCTTATCTCCTCAATATAATAATTCACATATAACTACCATTACGAACATTTTATAACACAAAACATCTCTACTCTGAATGATAGAGTAAGAGTTAGTATACTTGCCTGGTACTCCTGATGCAGTAACGGCTGGTAGCGGGGTCCGAAAATCTAAATAAAGTCAAGAAAACATGCTATTAATCCCCTATACAATCCAATAATAGTCCAACACTTAGACACTTAAGTCAATCAAAACAAAGCACTAAGGGGTCCCTCTAGACTCGTCTAAGTCCATGTTATACTTAACCATTTTTAACCTCGTTCTTTACACCAATATGTTGCCTTGATAATTCTTAACAAGTTTCATGTTTTAGTCGACTCGAAATTCCTCTTTTAACTCAGCCAAAGCGGATGGTCAAGTAGCACCTCTAGAGTTGACTTTCCTGAGATTCACTATTCCGTGACTCGCACTCCAACACTTTTAATAAATCACCGGGAATGTATTTAAATACGAAACCACCTCTAAAATCACCTTTGGTATTTGTAATATTTATCATAAAAGTTTCGATTCAAATCTACGGGTCTAGGCAGGGGAATTGTATTTTTGAAGTTCAGTCAACTACGGGTTTTACTATTTGCACCTCTTTCACTAAAATGTTCATAACTCGATTACCGTTAACCCAAATGACGCACCGTTTTCGCGTACACGATCTAGGGAATGTCTAGAAGGTAACTAACTCAAAACTTGGCTCTGGTCAGAAGGCTCATTTTTCGGAATTTTCAAAACAGGGCAGTGGCTATGCAGTGAGTCTTATGGTCTTTCTAAGGGGTTTTCCACTTGCGCAATCTCGGCTTACGCCCTTTTTATAAAATCGAAAAATAATCTTTTTAACTCGAAACCTTCGTACAAACCTTTCTAACTGACCTTAGTATTTATCCTCAAAATATCATACTCTAATTCAATTTTTAAGGGTCTCAAACTTAACCTCAAAGTTGATACATTTCTGCGACATGGTTTCTCGAATCGCTTTCACTAAAACGGTCATTACTCACAAACCGTAAACTCTTTTGACACGATTCTTGCGGCCACATAAACTAGAATCCAAAACCTACCCAATATGGTCAGTGGTTGCAATTTAAACATGTTTAAGGACTCGGGTAGCTACTGTCAACATTGTTCAAGAAATTTGGGCATTATAACGGCTCTAAATCGAACATTACCATTTTTGTAACTCCTCAATCAAGCCATACAAGGCAACCCAAACTCTAATATTACACACCAACACTCATACTAGGCCTCTAAGGGCAGTGGTAAGGTCCAATGACCACCACTCAACATATACACCTCAAGACAAAGCTAAACAATCATATAAATTCTTAACATGAACTAATCTTTACACTAGCATCAAAACTTCACCAAAACTCATATATATAAAAGGTAAAGTTGAGGTTTATACCTTTCTTGATACTCTCACAACACTAACAAAGCTCTGTACACCTTATAATAGCCTTGGGTAGTCTTAAGCTTGCTAAATCAACCAAAGAAATCAAAGAAATCAAGATTAGTTTATGAAGGTTACTATTCACCCTCCATTTTGAGGATTTATTTGAAAATGGAAACAAAGGAGTTTGAAGCTAAAACTCTTAGGAGATCATTTATATGAAATATAGGACTTACCATAAAAGTTTCAAGATCAAATGATGGTTGGAAGTTGGATTTTGAAATCTCAAAACTTCAAAAATTCGAAGTGGGTTCTTCAAGGGGAAAAACAGAGCGATTTTCTCGAATTTATTTGACCACTCAAACGATCTTCAAAAATTATGAAATTAAATCCACAACTTCATCTTGATGTGCAGAAGCTTCGTGAATTTTTTCATAATTTTTAAATGAGTAGAACTGGGTGAAAAAAAATCGGAAAGATCCCTGCTCTGAAAAATCTGATCTGCTGGAAAATGGGGAAGGAAAGAGAGAAAAGTGTTTGGCTTGCTTGGTTGATATTTTTGGTGTTAGAAATGAATTATTAGGCTTGTAAGTAATGTATATCAGCTGTGCTACTCTTCATATTCTCCTTCCACACAAGTGTCAAGTAATGGGAGAGTTTAGGTGTTTTATTTGCATGGTTTTAACAAGAACACCTCACCTTGTACTATTCTTAATCCACTTGCATCTTGTTTGGTTTCACACTACTTCTATTGATTTGTTGCACTTAATAATCTTGCATGGTATTTAATCTTGTCATGTGTTCAATCTATAATCCAATATTAAATCCAACATTCCTTGTTTATTCTCTCTTTATCTCTGGAAACGTCCTCCCGATTTTCTCAAGTATTCTCTATTCCTCACCTCTAGGGTTTCATCCTCAATCCCATTTTCCTCTCATAATATATATCCCTCCTTGGACTTCTCATATCCAATATCCTCAATTAATAATCCAATTATTATATCCCTGACTCCTCTGTCAAAATTGGAATAAAATAAAGTTTGGATTCTCTGAATTCCGATCGTCTTTACATACACTTATTTACTCCATGGGTCACTAGTACGACTTCGGAATATCCATTCTACGTCTCGTACATAGGTGACATGAAAACTTTTCCTAATCCTCAAAATTATTATTCATCCACCAAATTACTATTCACGTATGACAACACTATTCACGTATATACCTATTCTTAATAATAAAAGTTTTAATTCTACCGAAAATTTGGGTTCTTACAATCTTCCCTCCTTAAAAGGATTCCGTCCTCGGAATCAACGCAGGTAACAACTAAGGTTAATTGTCTCGTACTCTACTAGTCAATATATTCGCCTTACCCGTACTATGCTTTCTACTTCCAGTTATACATTCTCCTATAATAAAAGAAAACTTAATAAATCAGTCGGTTCGATGAAACTACATACTCATGAAACACTTATTTACGAAGCAAACAGTATATACACATGCACATAAATATATATAAATGCATTTGCAACTACACATATATATATCTACGGATCCATATAACTTTTAACTCCTTCAATAATCATGGATACACATTTTTCTCGTCCCAACTGATTCTACTACTGGTCTGGGCCATCATGCCTCTACCCTAACTACCCCTTAAGGTTCTACTACCGAACTTCCATCTCGGTCTCTCGGTTTCTAAAACTCTTGTTCTAAGGTTTATAACCTATCGCTCTGATACCATTACTGTAACACCCCCAAATTCCCTACCGGAATCCAGGTTGTCACACCTCTTGCGGAATATACAATCACCTGCTCATATTATAATCTACAACAATATTCTTAATAGACTCCACAATTACTCCACGGGTTATAGTCTTAGAACAAGCATTCCATAAATCAAAGGTTAATACAACACGAGTTCATCTACTAGAGTTTCTGAATGTTATTACAATTCCAAAATACTAGATAACAAAATACTAAACCACTACTCTTCAGCTTCCACCTTACTTAGATACTACAAGGCCACCGCGCTGAATCAGTAGTTCGTCGCTTTCCCCTTGCCTCGATTGGCCATACTTGAGTTAGCCCTGGATGCCGCTGCTTAACAATATATAAAATAACAAGAATGAGCCAAAGAATGCCCAGCAAGGTTATAACTATCCCCTATTCCCAACAATTCACACAAAATATTACTAAACCGCTCTACAAGAACTTTTCCCCTCATACGGATATATATTTATTTTGAAAAGAGATTTATCTCGAAATTTTAATACCCAAATGATGGAATAAATACATCTCAATAACTTCTCCATATTACTCAACGGTAACATGATAATTGCTCAAACTCCTCAATATAATAATATAATATAATAATTTCTCAGATCGATACCCTAGTTAATCCGAACCACAAAGGCATCGGTTAATAGCTAGAGAATCAATGATTGGACTTTTCCTCGAACGCTGCATCAAGTAATGGATGATCAATCCATTGTCACATCTCAATTTTTTTCTATCGATAGAAAGGACAGTCGACGTCTCGAACCATCCAATAATATTCCTCATAAGGATGAGTCGACAGACTCGGACCCTCACCCTTAGTTGGGCCGGTGCGTTACTCCGGTCACTTTCATCAATTTATGTGCCGAGCCGGCCCTGTCCCGGTCTCGTACGCACTTTCATCGATTTATGTGCTGAGCCGGCCCTGTCCCGGTCTCTTACGCACTTTCAGTCCAGGATATTAGGTGTCGGAATCTTCGATCACCTTTAACAACAAATAGCTTAGGCGTCACGGTGAAATAACACGTGCACCTTTATTTATTTTGAAACGAATTAATACTCCAATATCGTTCAGAAACAATGAACGATATACACCTCCAATAATTTGGTTCTCCTTCCGAATGAGTGGAGGAAAATATTTATGAAAGATTGTTCTGACTATGAATCCAGAATGAAGGACCCATGTCAGTATATATAAATATATACATAACTCCACCCTTAAATAACAGTAAATATATAGTATGAAGATATTATTAATACGCCTTTATTATCTCCTCTTCGAGTACGAATGAAGTAACTCGATAAATGTCCCACAATAAGGACCATCTCATGAACTAAAATAGAACATCTAGCATAATAATATTATTCAAGTAACAGCTCAAAAATAATATATATATATATATATATATATATATATATATATATATTGCAAGAAGAAAACATCTCTAAAAGTAATCACCTCGATAGAATAATTTGTAAATCAACATTGATATTTCTCCGGACAAAGTTGTTTTAAGAAAACATTTTTTTGAAAATAATATTCTTCTAATTAAATAAATCTAATTAGACGAATAAGGTTCATTTAATCAGTAAATGCTACCCAAGTATCTACTTGATTAATAAACGCTAGATTATTGGTGATGTTTCCTTTAGGTTCATTATTGCGAAATTCTTTAAAATCTTTGTCCGGGTTTTTGAAGAAAATCCAACTCCTCACTACTTCGTATTCACTATTTACTCCTCATGTTACATCATCTAAAGGGAAACGTAAGTTACTCCTAACCATACTTCCCTTATCTCCTCAATATAATAATTCACATATAACTACCATTACGAACATTTTATAACACAAAACATCTCTACTCTGAATGATAGAGTAAGAGTTAGTATACTTGCCTGGTACTCCTGATGCAGTAACGGCTGGTAGCGGGGTCCGAAAATCTAAATAAAGTCAAGAAAACATGCTATTAATCCCCTATACAATCCAATAATAGTCCAACACTTAGACACTTAAGTCAATCAAAACAAAGCACTAAGGGGTCCCTCTAGACTCGTCTAAGTCCATGTTATACTTAACCATTTTTAACCTCGTTCTTTACACCAATATGTTGCCTTGATAATTCTTAACAAGTTTCATGTTTTAGTCGACTCGAAATTCCTCTTTTAACTCAGCCAAAGCGGATGGTCAAGTAGCACCTCTAGAGTTGACTTTCCTGAGATTCACTATTCCGTGACTCGCACTCCAACACTTTTAATAAATCACCGGGAATGTATTTAAATACGAAACCACCTCTAAAATCACCTTTGGTATTTGTAATATTTATCATAAAAGTTTCGATTCAAATCTACGGGTCTAGGCAGGGGAATTGTATTTTTGAAGTTCAGTCAACTACGGGTTTTACTATTTGCACCTCTTTCACTAAAATGTTCATAACTCGATTACCGTTAACCCAAATGACGCACCGTTTTCGCGTACACGATCTAGGGAATGTCTAGAAGGTAACTAACTCAAAACTTGGCTCTGGTCAGAAGGCTCATTTTTCGGAATTTTCAAAACAGGGCAGTGGCTATGCAGTGAGTCTTATGGTCTTTCTAAGGGGTTTTCCACTTGCGCAATCTCGGCTTACGCCCTTTTTATAAAATCGAAAAATAATCTTTTTAACTCGAAACCTTCGTACAAACCTTTCTAACTGACCTTAGTATTTATCCTCAAAATATCATACTCTAATTCAATTTTTAAGGGTCTCAAACTTAACCTCAAAGTTGATACATTTCTGCGACATGGTTTCTCGAATCGCTTTCACTAAAACGGTCATTACTCACAAACCGTAAACTCTTTTGACACGATTCTTGCGGCCACATAAACTAGAATCCAAAACCTACCCAATATGGTCAGTGGTTGCAATTTAAACATGTTTAAGGACTCGGGTAGCTACTGTCAACATTGTTCAAGAAATTTGGGCATTATAACGGCTCTAAATCGAACATTACCATTTTTGTAACTCCTCAATCAAGCCATACAAGGCAACCCAAACTCTAATATTACACACCAACACTCATACTAGGCCTCTAAGGGCAGTGGTAAGGTCCAATGACCACCACTCAACATATACACCTCAAGACAAAGCTAAACAATCATATAAATTCTTAACATGAACTAATCTTTACACTAGCATCAAAACTTCACCAAAACTCATATATATAAAAGGTAAAGTTGAGGTTTATACCTTTCTTGATACTCTCACAACACTAACAAAGCTCTGTACACCTTATAATAGCCTTGGGTAGTCTTAAGCTTGCTAAATCAACCAAAGAAATCAAAGAAATCAAGATTAGTTTATGAAGGTTACTATTCACCCTCCATTTTGAGGATTTATTTGAAAATGGAAACAAAGGAGTTTGAAGCTAAAACTCTTAGGAGATCATTTATATGAAATATAGGACTTACCATAAAAGTTTCAAGATCAAATGATGGTTGGAAGTTGGATTTTGAAATCTCAAAACTTCAAAAATTCGAAGTGGGTTCTTCAAGGGGAAAAACAGAGCGATTTTCTCGAATTTATTTGACCACTCAAACGATCTTCAAAAATTATGAAATTAAATCCACAACTTCATCTTGATGTGCAGAAGCTTCGTGAATTTTTTCATAATTTTTAAATGAGTAGAACTGGGTGAAAAAAAATCGGAAAGATCCCTGCTCTGAAAAATCTGATCTGCTGGAAAATGGGGAAGGAAAGAGAGAAAAGTGTTTGGCTTGCTTGGTTGATATTTTTGGTGTTAGAAATGAATTATTAGGCTTGTAAGTAATGTATATCAGCTGTGCTACTCTTCATATTCTCCTTCCACACAAGTGTCAAGTAATGGGAGAGTTTAGGTGTTTTATTTGCATGGTTTTAACAAGAACACCTCACCTTGTACTATTCTTAATCCACTTGCATCTTGTTTGGTTTCACACTACTTCTATTGATTTGTTGCACTTAATAATCTTGCATGGTATTTAATCTTGTCATGTGTTCAATCTATAATCCAATATTAAATCCAACATTCCTTGTTTATTCTCTCTTTATCTCTGGAAACGTCCTCCCGATTTTCTCAAGTATTCTCTATTCCTCACCTCTAGGGTTTCATCCTCAATCCCATTTTCCTCTCATAATATATATCCCTCCTTGGACTTCTCATATCCAATATCCTCAATTAATAATCCAATTATTATATCCCTGACTCCTCTGTCAAAATTGGAATAAAATAAAGTTTGGATTCTCTGAATTCCGATCGTCTTTACATACACTTATTTACTCCATGGGTCACTAGTACGACTTCGGAATATCCATTCTACGTCTCGTACATAGGTGACATGAAAACTTTTCCTAATCCTCAAAATTATTATTCATCCACCAAATTACTATTCACGTATGACAACACTATTCACGTATATACCTATTCTTAATAATAAAAGTTTTAATTCTACCGAAAATTTGGGTTCTTACAGTCGGCTAGAGGAGTCTCGAAGGATGATAGATACACTCTTGCAAAGGTTAGCTGGAGGTAGAGGAGGTAGAGGAGGTATTATTCTAGATGGTGTATCTTTGGGATTGGTTAGCATTGAGCTGCGAGCACTTGGTGATATTAGGAGGTTGTTAGCACAGAGAGGAGATCCAGCATGGAGAGCCGAGGTAGTAGAGGTTGTCACATCTTTGGTGGTTCAGATCAGGGATGTTATTAGAGCAGGGTTACCGTGAGCCGGGGATAGTAGTTTTAGTCACTAATCAGACTGTAGTCATCTTGCTGATGTCATTTTGGGGATTAGTTTAGTTGTTTACTGTCTTAATCCCAGTCTGATTAGAGTGCTATTAGTAGTACTTTTGTTATAGCGGATTAGTATGTACGGATATGTTTTTGGGGTTTCGAACCTTGTACTTTATAATGTATATATTAACCAGTAGTGAAAGATGTTATCCAAAAGTTGTAATATATTTATGTGAATTAATGAAGTTTATGTATTTTGGCCTAAATTTTATCGTATTTTGATACTAAACGTTGGGATTCGAAAATATTGATGTATATGAGGTGATTGACTTAAATGAAAAGGTTATCGTGCTAAAGGTGATAAGCTTATTTGTTAAAGTTGTATTATAACTAGATATTAACAATGTGAAGTTAAGAATATTGTGGCATATAAATGAGTTAACTAGCGATATAATTGTGCATATGAGGATAATGTATATTGTACCCTAAATTTGGGTAATTAATGGAGAATATTATGTACAGATTCATGCCGCCAAAACCAGATACCATGCAAAATATAAGAGAAAATGAGGGAGATCAAGGAAGTCAAAATATAGAAGGTAATAGACAGAATGAAAATGCTCAGGACGAACCAAATCATGAGGAAGAAGAAGCAGACGAATCAACTGGCCAACAAGGAAACCAGGGAGGTGATCCCTTAAACCAATTTATGAACCTACTAAGGCAGACTTTAGCTAATCCACAAAATCCCCAACAACCACCTGTTCCCCCAAACCAGGTAGCTAATTCATTTCATGCCTTTAAGTCATTAAAACCCCCAGAGTTTGAGGGAACTGCTAACCCAGTAGTAGGCAGAGCATGGCTGAAAGAGATGGAAAAAGCTTTTGAAATCTTGAGGGTAGATGAGGAACAAAAGACCATTTTCGCTGCCTATCTCTTGAAAGGAGAGGCAAACTATTGGTGGGAGGCTAAGAAGAATCTAGAAGGAGCGGGAATGATAACCTGGGAGCGATTTACTAGAGTGTTTTTAGATAAGTATTCCCCTAGGTTTATCGAAAATCAGATGGAGATTAAGTTTTTGGAGTTTAAACAAAATAATTTAACAGTGGCAGAATATGAAGCCAAATTTACTGAGTGGTCTAGATTCGTGCCAGAGTTTGTAGATACTGAAGAGAAACGAGCCAAAAGGTTTCAACTAGGATTGAAACAATGGATACGAACTAGAGTGGCACCATTTGAGTTGACAGATTATGCAGCATTAGTTCAGAAAGCATCCATCATAGGGACAGAGAGTGAACAATCGCAAGTAGAAAGTAGAAAAGAAAATTTGAAGGTCAGAAGGGAGGTTCCACTGAGAGAAATTTTTCTAACAAGTTCAGTAGAGGGAAAGGATCTTCATTTTCGAAAAATCCAGGATTTAGTAGAACAAAGAGTGAAACAGTTAATCAGGGGGGTAAGTGATAAGTGGATTTTATATCCACTAAATACCTCTCGGTTGGACTTAAAACGTGTGCTCGTTCTCAAGTTTCATTGTATTTTGATGTGGTTTCATGTAAATTACGCAGGTTGCATCGTTGGTAGCATTGCAAGGTAGAATGGTGTTTATGGTGGTGTCATATAGTCAAGGAGGAAAAAAATGGAATTTTGTGGTGGAATTTGGAGTTGACAGTAAAAGAAATTTAGAAGCTAAGTTTCGGAAATCCATGGTGCAAGAACAAGTTTTTACTGGTTACTTAAGGACTCCAACTCAGTTTTATAGGTGTTCAAAGGCCAGGAGCTCTGTGTAATGTGCAAAAGGTTAAATCTATTCTGTCCATCTAAGTGCAGCTGCACGACCCTTCAAGGGCAAGAGCACTAGTTGTTGACTGTTGAAACGCGCAGTGGCGCAGCAAAATAGCGCAAGAGCGCGGCAAGCTTTCTGTTCAGTAGCGCAGGTGCGTGAGTCCGTGCGCAACAGCGCGTTTTGGGGCCTGTTTCTTAAGCGCAGCAGCGCGGTTACGTGCGCTATAACGCTAGTTCTCCACTGTCCAGGTTTGCGCAGCTGCGCGGGGTTGGTAGCGCTACAGCGCGAAAGATGATCTGCCAGGCGCTACAGCGCATAGCCTAGTGCTATTGCGCGGTTCCTCTTCTGTCTCTGAGCGCAGGTGCGCGAAATGCTGAGCAGGAGCGCTGTTTTGATCAGGCGCTATAGCTGGGAATTGAAGCGCTGTTGCGCGTGGGTGATGCGCAGGGGCGCGGTTTGGCGACTGTCTCTTCTAGCGCAGCTGCGCCATGTTCGAGCGCTGGGGTGCGAAGTATGTTGTTTGAGCGCAACCCTTGTCCTGTTAGTTGGGTGAACTAAATAATTTGATTGCCGGGTCAATAGTATATCTTGGGCCAATCTTTTGTGGGCCACTTGTGTAATGTTTTTAGTTCAAAACTCATATTAACATTAGGGGGGGTATCGAGTTTTAGTTTTTTTTAATATCTTGTATCGTATCGCAATAATATTACCTAGGGTTCTTGAGGTAGCAGCCAAGAGCCATCTTCCCAGTTCAATTTCAATTTCCGAATTTCTCGTCTGCAATTTGGTTTTAATTTCTTATTCTCAGTTTCTTATTTCTTATTTACTTTCTTCTTGTTAATAACATGTTTAATTCTAGATCCTTGTTTTCTATTATTTCCATGTTAATTATTATTTCAAACATGAACTAATTCCTTTTCATGGGGTTCCAATGGATTCGATAATGTAACTTTGTGCATGATTCATAATTGATTTAGGGTGATTTGATTTCAGTAATCTGATTTGGTTGAATTAATTTTAAGATGATTAGCTACCATCTTATTTATTTAATCCTAGATGATTGCGAAAGCGGATTCTAGGGTTTAGATGTCGCCAAATTAGCATGGGTTCTTGTGTAATTTAATTATTCTTGAATTGTAATGTGATTTAACCCATTTCACGTTGCTCCATGTAGTCGTATTGATAACTTAAGCTTAAATCAGTTGTATTTCCAGATCGTATAGACATATATAATCTGAATATAATTTGGTGTCTTCTTAAATTCTATCTGTTGTGGAAATTAAGGGGTTTGATGCGAGTTTACCGAAAGGTAGCTCGTATTATCATCGTGTTATCTGATTAATTACTGAATTTATCACCCGAGTTGATATATTGAGTCAGCCGTTAGTGAAATTGTCGATGAAATTGGAATCCCATGTCTCTTTTGCTATAGTTAATTCCTGGTTAATTCATTTTTCAACATTTCTTGCTTAATTGTTATTTAGATAATAAAAACCCAAATTTGATTAATCGTCAAGCATTAAGACGTAGCCATACATTGTTGAATAGGCATTTGAATTGCATAACATATCGTCCCTGCGGAACGAATCCTTTCTTATCACTTGCTATTTTGTGACCTCGTATACTTGCGTGTTTGCGAGCTAACAAGTTTTTGGCGCCGCTGCCGGGGACGCGGTGTTAATTGTAGTTTATATGCTTGTCATCAGTGGTCGTTATAGATTACTGACTTGATTTGTGATTACTTATCCAACTTGAGGTACTAACCGTGCATGCGAACACGATCTCAAACCAAGGCGGAAAAAGAAAGAAAACAAGAAGAAGAAGTTGAACTTGAGGTTGAAGTTGAACACTTTGTTGCAATGGGAGACCCTAATCCACAGGACGTTCCAAGGGCTCTCATGGACTATTCGCAGCCTAGGATAAATGACATTCAGTCAAGTATCATCAGGTCTGCCATTGCTGCGAATACGTTCGAGATTAAGCCGGGCACTATCCAGATGGTTCAAAACACAGTCCAATTTGGGGGTGGTGCTACTGAGGACCCCAATATGCACATCAGGAACTTCATCGAAATCAGTGACACCTTCAAGTTTAATGGTGTTTCTGATGATGCAGTGAAGCTGAGACTCTTCCCTTTCTCTTTGAGGGACAAAGCCAAAGGCTGGTTACATTCTCTACCAGCTGGATCTATTACTACTTGGGAAGAGCTTGCACAGAAGTTTCTCTCCAAATTCTTTCCTATGGCTAAGACTGCAACCATACGGAATGCCATTACTCAGTTCACTCAGACTCAGGGGAAATCTCTATGTGAAGCTTGGGAGCGTTACAAGGAGATGCTCAGGAAATGCCCCCATCACGGAATGCCAGACTGGATGATTATCAACTGCTTCTACAATGGACTGGGAGGCCAATCTAGGCCTATGGTAGATGCGGCTTCTGGAGGAGCATTGTGGGCTAAGAGTTACGAGGAAGCCTACGAGTTGATTGAAATGATGGCTGCAAATGAGTATCAGAATCCTTCTCAGAGATTGCAGCAGAACAAAGTGGCAGGAGTGCTTCAAGTTGACACAGCTACTGCACTTTCAGCTCAGTTAGAGGCTCTTAATTTGAAGGTTGATTCATTGGCTAATCTTGGGATGCAACAGGTCGCTAGCATCTGCGAGCTATGTGCTGGTAGCCATGATACTCGTCAATGTGCCATATCCACTGAGTCGGCACAATTTGTGAGCAACTTTCAAAGGCCGCAGCAGCCAGTGCCCAACACATATCATCCGAATAACAGGAATCACCCCAATTTCAGCTGGGGTAACAATCAGAATAATGCGCAGCAACAATCTTTTCCACCTCCTAACCAGCAGTTTGGGGGTAGGCAGTTCAATCCCTCAGGGAGCCAGCAGCAGTATGCGCCGAGGCAGCAGTGTCAGCCTCCAGGATTTCAGCAGAATAATGAAAAATCGGAACTTGAAGAGTTGAGAGCCATGGTCAAGAGCCAAGCAGTTTCACTCCAGAGTCAAGCTTCTTCTCTGAAAACTTTGGAAAATCAGATTGGCCAGCTTGCTAATGCCCTACTAAATAGGCAGCAGGGAACTCTGCCTAGCAACACGGAGCCGAATCCAGGAAAGAGAGAGGGTAAGGAGCAGGTACAGGTTATCACTCTGCGATCAGGAAAAATTACAGGGGGTTCAGATCTTGAGCAGACTTCAAAACAGGCAGAGTTAGAGGGTGTTGAGGACAAGGAAAAGCAACCAACTAAGGAGTCGGTCCCTTCAGAGGTCAAGCCACCAGTCTTTCCACCTCCACCTTTCCCTCAGCGAATTCAGAAGGAGAAGAAGGATCAGCAATTTGGCAAGTTTCTGGAGGTGTTTAAAAAGTTACATATCAACATTCCATTTGCTGAAGCCTTGGAACAAATGCCTAGCTACGCCAAGTTTATGAAGGGGATCCTCTCAAAGAAATTAAAGCTAGCTGATTATGAGACAGTTGCATTGACGGAGGAATGTAGCGCGATTCTGCAGCAGAAACTTCCTCCAAAGCTTAAAGATCCAGGGAGCTTCACCATTCCCTGCACTATTGGGAACGTGTCGTTCAACAGATGCTTGTGTGATCTTGGGGCAAGCATCAATCTGATGCCTCTCTCAGTCTTCTTGACACTTGGACTTCCAGACCCTAAGCCAACAAATATTTCATTGCAGCTTGCGGACAGGTCGGTTACATATCCTCGTGGAATAGTGGAAGACGTTCTAGTCAAGGTGGATAAACTCATTTTCCCCGCTGACTTTGTCATCTTGGATTTCGAGGAAGACAAGAACATCCCCATTATCTTGGGAAGGCCATTCTTGGCCACGGGCAAAACGTTGATTGATGTTCAAAAAGGGGAATTGACGATGAGGGTGCATGATCAAAACATCACGTTCAATGTATTTAAAGCCATGCAACTGCCAACTGAAGAAGAAGAATGCTTCAGACTTGATGTGGTCAAGTCACTGCAACATAAGGAGATGAATCAGCTGTTGAAAACAGATGCTTTGGTCAGCACATTACAGGGGGATGCTGACTCTGAAGATGAAGAGGATGCAGAATGTATGCAAATGTTGAATGCTAACCCTTATCAGAGAAGAATCATTGCTCCACCCACATCACTTGGTTTAGCTGAGCTTCAAAAATCACAAATCCGCCTTAAGCCATCTATTGAGGAAGCTCCTGAACTTGAACTTAAGCCACTGCCGGACCATCTAAGGTATGCTTTTCTTGGTGATGCATCTACATTACCTGTGATTATTGCATCTAACCTTTCAGGTAGTGAGGAAGAGAAACTCTTGAGGATTCTGAGAGAGTTCAAGTCAGCTATAGGGTGGACGATTGCAGACATCAAGGGCATCAGCCCCTCTTACTGTATGCACAAAATTCCAATGGAGGAAGGGAGTAAACCTTCAGTGGAACATCAGAGGAGGCTTAATCCCATAATGAAAGAAGTTGTCAAGAAGGAGATTCTTAAGTGGCTGGACGCAGGCATCATCTATCCCATCTCGGATAGTTCTTGGGTGAGCCCCGTTCAGTGCGTTCCGAAGAAAGGGGGAATGACAGTGGTGACCAATGAAAAGAATGAACTCATTCCAACGCGGACAGTCACAGGTTGGAGAGTTTGTATGGACTACAGGAAGTTGAACAAGGCCACCAGGAAGGATCACTTCCCTCTACCCTTCATTGACCAGATGCTGGACAGGCTAGCTGGACATGAGTACTACTGTTTGCTGGATGGGTACTCGGGCTACAATCAGATTGCTATAGCTCCTGAAGATCAGGAGAAGACTACCTTTACATGTCCATTTGGGACGTTCGCATTCCGACGTGTTTCCTTCGGACTTTTTGGTGCTCCAGCTACGTTCCAGAGATGCATGATGGCCATCTTTTCTGATATGATTGGCATTAATGTGGAAGTGTTCATGGATGACTTCTCTGTCTTTGGGTCGTCTTATGATGAGTGCTTACACAATCTGAGTATGGTATTGAAGCGATGTGTGGAAACGAAGCTAGTGCTCAACTGGGAGAAGTGCCACTTCATGGTACAAGAAGGCATTATTCTAGGTCACAAGGTGTCTAGAAAGGGTTTAGAAGTGGACAAGGCCAAGCTGGAGACAATTGAGAAACTTCCTCCTCCTATTTCAGTCAAAGGAGTTCGTAGTTTTCTGGGACACGCCGGTTTCTATAGGCGTTTCATCAAGGACTTCTCTAAAATCACAAAGCCACTCTGCAGCCTATTAGAGAAGGATACGCCTTTCAAATTCACTGATGAGTGCATGCAGGCATTTGAGCACTTGAAGAAGAAGCTTACGACTACTCCAATCATCACAGCTCCCAACTGGAATGAACCGTTCGAGATGATGTGTGATGCTAGTGACTTCGCTGTGGGTGTGGTGTTAGGGCAAAGGAAGAGCAATGTCTTCCATGTGGTCTACTATGCTAGTAAGACCCTCAATGATGCCCAACTGAATTACACCACCACTGAAAAAGAGCTTCTTGCAGTTGTTTATGGATTCGAGAAGTTCAGGTCTTATTTGCTTGGTGCGAAGGTCACGGTCTACACAGACCATGCAGCTATCAGATTTCTACTAGCTAAAAAGGATGCTAAACCCCGACTGATTCGTTGGGTACTTCTACTTCAGGAGTTCGAGCTTGAAATCAAGGACAGGAAAGGAACGGAAAATCAGGTAGCTGATCATCTCTCGAGATTGGAGCAGGGTGAAGGAGGAAGTAAGGATGAGACTCTCATAAATGAGCACTTTCCGGATGAGCAGTTGTTTCAAGTTCAAGGTGAAGTTCCGTGGTTCGCTGATTTTGTGAATTATCTGGTGAGTAACATCATCCCAGCCGAGTTTTCTTATGCTCAGAAAAAGAAATTCCTCCATGACGTCAAGTGGTACCGTTGGGATGAGCCCTATCTTTTCAAGCAAGGGCCGGTTCAACTTCTCCGACGATGTATTCCTTACAGTGAGACGGAGGGGATTCTACGAGATTGCCATGACACCATTTACGGTGGTCATTATGGTGGTGATAAAACTACTACTCGTGTGCTTCAGGCAGGATTCTTCTGGCCTACTCTATTCAAGGATGCACATCAGTTCGTGCTGCGATGTGATCGGTGCCAAAGAGTTGGCAATATTTCTAGGAGGAACGAGATGCCATTGAATAGTATGCTTGAAGTGGAGATCTTTGATGTGTGGGGTATCGACTTCATGGGACCTTTTGTGTCGTCGGCCAACAATCAGTACATTCTGTTGGCAGTGGATTATGTATCCAAATGGGTAGAGGTGAAGGCCTTGCCAACGAACGATGCTAAGGTCGTGCTTAACTTTCTTCATAAGCAGATCTTCACTCGTTTTGGGACTCCTCGTGCTATTATCAGTGATGAAGGCACTCACTTTTGCAACCGCCAGTTCATGGCGTTACTAGCCAAGTATCGAGTATCTCACCGCGTTGCAACAGCCTATCATCCTCAGACGAATGGTCAAGCCGAAGTCTCGAATCGGGAAATCAAGCGAATCTTGGAGAAGGTAGTGAATCCTTCGAGGAAGGATTGGTCCACGAAATTGGATGAAGCTGTGTGGGCTTACAGGACTGCCTATAAAACTCCTTTGGGGATGTCTCCGTTTTAGCTGGTTTATGGAAAAGCTTGTCACCTGCCCGCAGAACTTGAACATAAGGCGTATTGGGCATTGAAAAAGCTGAATCTTGATATGACAGCTGCTGGTGAAAAGAGGATGCTACAACTGAATGAACTTGATGAGTTCCGTCTGCAAGCTTATGAAAACTCAAAGTTGTACAAGGAAAAAGTAAAGAGGTGGCACGAAAGGAAATTGGTGCCCAAAACCTTTGAACCAGGCCAATTGGTGCTTCTTTTTAATTCCCGGCTCAAGCTTTTTCCGGGAAAGCTCAAATCAAGGTGGTCAGGGCCTTTCACCATTAAAACGGTGTATCCGCATGGTGCAGTAGAGATTTTCGAGACGTCGCCTGATCAAGCTTTTAAGGTCAATGGTCAGAGATTGAAACATTATTTTGGTGGAATGGTGGATCGCGAGAAAAGAACAGTGGTTCTTGGTTCTACATAAATCGAAGCTTCAAGTCAAGCTAGTGACGTTAAAGAAGCGCTTCGTGGGAGGCAACCCACGTAATTGGTATGACATTAGTTGGTTTTCTAGTGTGTTGTTCGTCTGAAAAAAAAAAAGAAAAAAAAAGAGCCGATTATTCCAACAGTCCCCATATACCTACTGCCCTAGTTTTGGTCGACCAAAACAAAACCCCAAACCCCCCCATCTTCATTTTCTTCATCTAAACCTAAATCTATCTCATCTACAAATTCAAACACCCACCCACACCCAAATCATCCAAACCCACTTCATCTCCATAATCTATACACCCATAGATACATACACCTATACACACAAATCCCCTCTTTGTTCCAAACCATCCAACCTCCATTAAAGCTTCAAGGAATCTCTAATTCAAGTTTGGGGGAGTGCTTTCAAGGTTCTCATCTTCAATTCATGGGTAAAATTTTTCACTACTCTTTTTATTGAATTGAGATTGATTATTGGAATTGGGATATTTTGTGTGGAAAATTATTTTGGGGTGTTGTTGGTTAATTGTTGAATTTGTGAAAGTGTTAAATTGTTCTTGTTGAATGGCCCCGAAAAGAACCCGTGTGGTGGCTAGTAGTAGTTCGGAGGAGGAGGTGGAACCCGATTATGATGTGGATAAATTTGTGTCTAGGAAGGCACAAGATGAATTTGATAATTTGTTGGCGAAAGGGGTTATCAAAGAAAGGGGTTTTGATCCTTCGGGTGAGGACGGGGAGTTAGAAGAGATGGTTAGCGAGATGGGATGGGGTATATTTTGTTCTAAACCCGCGGAGGTTCCGTTGAGCATAGTACGGGAGTTCTATGCCAATGCAAAAGATCAGAAAAATGGCATTACCATGGTGAGGGGTAAGGCCGTGGCGTACAAACCGGGCTATATTCGTCGTGTTATACACCAACCGGCTAAGCCTCGTGGTGCTGAGGATTGGGCACAGACTACCCGAGATAATGTTGATTTGGATGCCATTATAGAGGGGATGTGTATACCGGGCACGGTGTGGAAGTGCAAGCCCGGTACGGATGAGAAGCGTACCTTTCCTGCAGCTGCTTTGACACGGTATGCGAGAGCTTGGTTCCTATTTTTGTGTGCTCGCATCATGCCATCTTCGCATGTTACTGATGTCACTATTGAGAGGGCGATCATTTTGTGGGGCATCTTGAACGGAAAGTATATTGATCTCGGGTATCTCATCTACCAAAATATCATTAAGTTCTTGGGTGGCAGCACTACAGGAGGGATTCCTCATGCGGTTGTCATTGCTGACTTGTGTATTCATGTTGGTGTAACTTGGGTTAATGATGAGACCTTGCTTCGGCCGATGAGTTCGATCAATCACCATGTGATTAGAAGGATGGCAGAGTGGCCGGGCGGCACTCCACATCCTAGGGGACTTGGGTATGTTGTTGCTGAGGGCGAGGAGGCCCCACCACTAGTGCAGAGAGTTCCTCGTCAGACTGATAGAGCGGGTCCTTCCCACGCTCAGACGAGCCAGCCGAGTCCGGGCACCGTGGTCTTTAGTGATGTTCAGTATAGGCGCATGTTGCGGCGCTACGACACTACACATGATATGATGAGCAGGTTTGCCACGGATTTGACGCAGTCTTTGGACGGAGTGTATCGCTAGCAGGGATTCCAGGTCACATGGCCCACCTTTGGCGCACGCCACGTCTATCCACCACCTGACACACCACCCGAGGAGGGTGACGATGCCGATGAGTAGGGGAGTATCTCTTGTACCCTTCTATTTACCTTCAATGAGGACATTGAACTTAATAAGTTTGGGGGTGATTTTTAGGGTGCTAGAGTCATGCATTGCATTTAGTTTATATTCATGTTAGTTCATAGTAGTTGCATTTAGTGTGCCAGGTCATGTAGTTTGCCATGTCATGTAGTTTGCATTTAGGATGCCATGCCATAATCATTGTGTTCATGCATATTCATGCATATCATATGATTCCACACGAGTGTCTGTTTCTGGCTCATTAGGTTGATGCTAATTTGAGTGTGATGACAATGAATAGAGGGTTGACTTAAGTACTTATGAAATTGACTTGCGTGTGTCGGGAACACAATCTTTTCACGGTCTCACGGTTTGCTCTTGGGGCTAGATCGAGTCATACCTGGTTTGGTTGTTAGGATTTAATCACTTATTTATATCTAGAATGTTCGTTATTCCCTTTATGGCGTAGGAGCACTTAAGTATAAGTTTGGGGGAAAACATGGATTTCATGCTAAGTGTTGTGTCGTGTCGTAGTGTAATAATGGCTAGGCGTCAATTGGCTAGTAGCCGGCTCATATTTGATATGAGTAGTCTAGGGGGTGAGATAGTGCACCCATGCATATAAAAAAAAACAAAAAAAAGAGTCAAAAGAAAAAAAAAAAGAAGAAAAAGAAAAGAGACAAAAGAAAAAAAAAGAGTTGTGTGAATAAAAAATTGAGCGTTTGTGAGAGTGTGTGTATGTGAATTGGCTAGGGTGGGCTCTTTAGTACTCGAGCAAGTAAGTCTGAGGGGACTTAGTCCTAGTAACCTAAAGCCCTTTGCGGTTTGGGATTGCTGACCTAACGCTCGCTAAAAGGGTGCTATTGTATAAGCCTTTAGGGGTCTCACCCATTGCATGGTCAATGAGCATGTGT
The DNA here is from genome assembly GCA_036435485.1 of Saposhnikovia divaricata. NCBI lineage: Eukaryota > Viridiplantae > Streptophyta > Magnoliopsida > Apiales > Apiaceae > Saposhnikovia > Saposhnikovia divaricata. Next base: position 104,917,708 of record CM071597.1, read on the forward strand.
GTTTTGTGTGTTGTGTTGTTTTGTATAGTCTAGCATGAGTCCGTGTCTACCTCGAATGATGATGGCGGTGTCTTTGGGTCATGGAGTGTCTAGAGTTCATTCTGTTTATAAACATGTGGTTGTCTTGGCGAAGAATTGGTTATGCCTTTGATCTAGTGTCGAGAGTATTTCTAGTGAGAATTGCACAAACCACATTTCCGTGCAGGTATTGTTGGTATACGGGGACTTAGTCGAGCTCTGTTTGGCGTTGTTGCATAATTTTAGGAGTTGGCTTGTGAGTTGGTTACGTTAGCTCGTGGTTGGAATCATTGCATTAGGTCATCTAGCATTGTCATGTTATTTAAAAAAAAAAAAATTGCATTCATTCATTAGTTAGGATTGATTTTGCATTGCTTGAGGACAAGCAACGGTTTAAGTTTGGGGGTTTGATAAATGGATTTTATATCCACTAAATACCTCTCGGTTGGACTTAAAACGTGTGCTCGTTCTCAAGTTTCATTGTATTTTGATGTGGTTTCATGTAAATTACGCAGGTTGCATCGTTGGTAGCATTGCAAGGTAGAATGGTGTTTATGGTGGTGTCATATAGTCAAGGAGGAAAAAAATGGAATTTTGTGGTGGAATTTGGAGTTGACAGTAAAAGAAATTTAGAAGCTAAGTTTCGGAAATCCATGGTGCAAGAACAAGTTTTTACTGGTTACTTAAGGACTCCAACTCAGTTTTATAGGTGTTCAAAGGCCAGGAGCTCTGTGTAATGCGCAAAAGGTTAAATCTATTCTGTCCATCTAAGTGCAGCTGCACGACCCTTCAAGGGCAAGAGCACTAGTTGTTGACTGTTGAAACGCGCAGTGGCGCAGCAAAATAGCGCAAGAGCGCGGCAAGCTTTCTGTTCAGTAGCGCAGGTGCGTGAGTCCGTGCGCAACAGCGCGTTTTGGGGCCTGTTTCTTAAGCGCAGCAGCGCGGTTACGTGCGCTATAGCGCTAGTTCTCCACTGTCCAGGTTTGCGCAGCTGTGCGGGGTTGGTAGCGCTACAGCGCGAAAGATGATCTGCTAGGCGCTACAGCGCATAGCCTAGTGCTATTGCGCGGTTCCTCTTCTGTCTCTGAGCGCAGGTGCGCGAAATGCTGAGCAGGAGCGCTGTTTTGATCAGGCGCTATAGCTGGGAATTGAAGCGCTGTTGCGCGTGGGTGATGCGCAGGGGCGCGGTTTGGCGACTGCCTCTTCTAGCGCAGCTGCGCCATGTTCGAGCGCTGGGGTGCGAAGTATGTTGTTTGAGCGCAACCCTTGTCCTGTTAGTTGGGTGAACTAAATAATTTGATTGCCGGGTCAACAGTATATCTTGGGCCAATCTTTTGTGGGCCACTTGTGTAATGTTTTTAGTTCAAAACTCATATTAACATTAGGGGGGGGGGGTATCGAGTTTTTAGTTTTTTTTAATATCTTGTATCGTATCGCAATAATATTACCTAGGGTTCTTGAGGTAGCAGCCAAGAGCCATCTTCCCAGTTCAATTTCAATTTCCGAATTTCTCGTCTGCAATTTGGTTTTAATTTCTTATTCTCAGTTTCTTATTTATTATTTACTTTCTTCTTGTTAATAACATGTTTAATTCTAGATCCTTGTTTTCTATTATTTCCATGTTAATTATTATTTCAAACATGAACTAATTCCTTTTCATGGGGTTCCAATGGATTCGATAATGTAACTTTGTGCATGATTCATAATTGATTTAGGGTGATTTGATTTCGGTAATCTGATTTGGTTGAATTAATTTTAAGATGATTAGCTACCATCTTATTTATTTAATCCTAGATGATTGCGAAAGCGGATTCTAGGGTTTAGATGTCGCCAAATTAGCATGGGTTCTTGTGTAATTTAATTATTCTTGAATTGTAATGTGATTTAACCCATTTCACGTTGCTCCATGTAGTCGTATTGATAACTTAAGCTTAAATCAGTTGTATTTCCAGATCGTATAGACATATATAATCTGAATATAATTTGGTGTCTTCTTAAATTCTATCTGTTGTGGAAATTAAGGGGTTTGATGCGAGTTTACCGAAAGGTAGCTCATATTATCATCGTGTTATCTGATTAATTACTGAATTTATCACCCGAGTTGATATATTGAGTCAGCCGTTAGTGAAATTGTCGATGAAATTGGAATCCCATGTCTCTTTTGCTATAGTTAATTCCTGGTTAATTCATTTTTCAACATTTCATGCTTAATTGTTATTTAGATAATAAAAACCCAAATTTGATTAATCGTCAAGCATTAAGACGTAGCCATACATTGTTGAATAGGCATTTGAATTGCATAACATATCGTCCCTGCGGAACGAATCCTTTCTTATCACTTGCTATTTTGTGACCTCGTATACTTGCGTGTTTGCGAGCTAACAGCAAGCCATCAGGAACAACCCAAGCTAATCAGTCACAACCACCATTACTAGATTGTAACACGTGTGGTAAGAAGTATACGTGAGTGTGTTGTAATAACCCTAACTTTAGAAAGGCTACAGTGATTAAATGAATAGTGATCTCGAGGAATTTAGGAAAATGGTGTGTAGGTGCTCTATATTGGAAATGGAAAATGAGTAAACAAAAACCGTATTAGTGATGTACTATGAAAATAAGTGACTCGAAATGATAACGGATTTCAGAAATTCCTGAATATGGATTTTTGAGGATTTTGGTTTCGAATTAGCTTCTATTGGATATTAAGGAGCATGGAAATATTAAAAGAAATATATATTGAGGAATTGGTGGATTAGTATAAACTAAAGAATTATTAAGTTAAGGAATTGCCAAAGGAATTTGGATTGTTAAATGATTTCAGAACCACTGAGATAATGAGATATATTCGGAACGAATTACAATTAGACGAGTATGGAAACCAAACAACCAAGATTAGTAATATAACAAGGATACATACTACATTGTTAATTACCAAAGGTATTAGTATAATACTGAGGAAAAACAAGGAAAAAGAATTATGAGATCATGAACATGACATCACATTCCACTAATACTTTTAAGGGTAAATTAGTACATTAGCAAGCCTTTAATCACAAATATCTTCCAAAGCTTCCAAGACAAGCTAGATTAACAAGAATTAAAGAAGATAAGATCAAAAAAATCAAGAGAAAATCTCTCCATTCCATTCTTTCAATTCGGCCAAACAATAACAGCCGATTTGGAACGGCCATAACTTCTTCGTTTCTCAGCCAAATGTTTCGTTCTTTAGCTTTTTAGAAAGCCCATGAGATAAGCTACAAGTCGTATTTCACACGGTATTCCCAGAAAAGCAAGGTAAGGGGGTCATTTTTCATGTTCTTTCAGCTGCAGTAAAATAGCTCCGAAAATTCTAAGTATGTTCTTGGTGTTTCTTGTTAGTTTAAGGTGTTATATGGTTGCTTAAGGATATCCCAAGGATTATTAAGTGTTATACAAGCTACAAGGAAGGTATATTACTTGAGACCCTAACTTGAATTATGAGTTTGTGGTTGATTATGCTTAGTTTAGAAGTTAAGTTGTATAAAGCATGAAATCTTGATGATATGGTTGTTGATATGTGTTTTAAGTTTGATATGGAAATTGTGATGTGAACTTGTAACCATGGTTGGGATGTAGACCACATGGTGTAGGGCTTGGATTGAGTGTGGAATGATGGTTTTGGAGCAATTAAAATATGGAAAGTATGAAAGTACAGCAGTTATAATGCCCGATTTTTGTTAGGATAGGAACTGCTCTGTTTTGGACCCCTGTATCAGTACGGTACCTTACTGTCCAGTGTACCAATGGACCATTAAATGATAGAGCTTAGTTCATAGATCGTTTTGATATAAGTACGTCAAAATCTGATGAACGGTTTAGGAGAAAAATGGATTTTAGGGAAAGTCGTTCGGAAACCGGGAAATTGCAATTGTGCCAACTTTGAGGTTATAATTACCATACTTAGACATTTTTAGAAATTATGAAATTTTGGGATAGTGTAGTAGGGTGGTCAGAGGACCATTTACAGTTGACCTTGTAGTAAAATTCGAAATCTATATTTTCTGAGAATTTTTACAGTCGAGTGTGGTTATTAAGGGAAATTGTGGAATACACTAAAACTTAGATCGAGTTTAAAAATGATGAAGTGCATGTAAACTTTGGGTGCATAAAAACCATGGTAAACGTATAATATGAGTTAAGGGTGTTATGGTGTAGAGATTAAGTGATTAAGTGGGGTATATACTAACGGTGATCCTTTTCGTTCCTATAGAAGCGGGAGACGAACTCAGGATTCCACCTACTCGCTTTAGAGATCCAGGCAAGATTTTTCTATCTTTACTTGGAAAATTATTTATCTTCAAGAAACTTGATTTCATGGAATATATATATATATAATGCTATTATTATTATATTGTGAAGAATTTGTCTTCCTTGAGTATTGATATTAAAAAGAAAGGTATACGAAGATGTGTATGAATATGAAGATGGATATGCATATGTAAAGAGAAGATTATGCATGGAGTGAACATGCCTTATGATAAGAGAATGGTATCAGTTGTTATCTAGAGTGAATAAAAGAATGGTATCAGTTGTTATCTAGGGTTATATGATTTATAATATTTTGCTAAAAATATTCTTTTTCAATATTGTGATTTAATAAGTATTTTTTATGATTATCTACTATTTATAAAAGTAGATGGAACAATATATATATATATATATATATATATATATATATATATATATATAAAGGAGTTGTCTGAGTCATGATCAGGGAATTATGACATATGTTTAGAAGGTAATGGTATATGTGAAAGAAATGTGAATGGAAGTGGAAACGAAGTCTATGAATAGATAAATGATTTGAAAATAGGGGGATTGCAACAGACTTGCGTAAGTGGCTGTGTCAGGGCTGTGTGCGACACAGTCCAGCATTTATTATTTTTATTACGGCACGAAGATGCCAAGGGAGGATGTTAGCAGGTGGCCTTCCTCCAGGGATGATCTTCATTCCTTCTACCGGTAGTAAAAAGAGAGCAGGTACGATTAGGCGACTGATCATCGTCCTAACGTATCAGGCGACAGCAGATATCCCCAATGTTTTTGAAAAGAAAGTGTTGACAATGGTTTTCAGATTTCTATACTGGAAATAGAATAATGATATGAGATGATGGAATTACGGTTACAGATGAAGAGAAACTGATATTATACTATTTTAGATTTCTTCCTTCTAATAGTAAGTGGATGATGTATTATTAAATAAGAGCTTTGTTCTTCCTTAAGGATTATAATTGATTTCTGCTTATATATGTATATATATGTATACCTGTTCACATTTTAAATTCTAGTTTACAATATTATCTTGCTGAGCTATTATAGCTCACTCTTGCCACTTATGTATATAGCAGCTAGGTCCCATGCCGATTCTACGCACTACACCCCGCAAGAGGGTAAGGGAAAGGCGACCTTTTGAGCGAGTGCTGGCGACCATCCCCGAGGTAGTGACAAGCGAAAGGGGCTTAGTAGACTTATGTAAATTAAGTGTGTAAGTTTTTAATAAACTTCTGGTTGTTGAAATGCTTCCTGTAGAAGTATTATTCAACAATGTACTTAGTAGAATTCTGGGTTTGTAATAACTGTTAACTTTAAACTTTTAATATTGTGGATGTTGATCTATGAGCATATGACTGGTGTGATGATAATAGTGTGGGGTCATTTGTGGAAGTATTAAATAGTATAAAAAAAATGATCAAAGAGATATTGCTAATAAATGGAAATTGGACTGTGATGACCTGGATCCTTGACCCCGGATCTAGGTGCGTCACAGATGGTATCAGAGCTAAGTGTCATAATGCTCAGGAACAAAAGTGATAATAATAAATATATCAGTAATAATATAAATTGTGAACTCACATCGAGTTCAAGGGTGGTTTATCGAATGTAGCATTTATTTTAAGTAGTGATTATAATTTTATAGATTATTACTAATAAAGGTTTATGTTTTATTATAGGGAGAGGAAATGGGTGAGTCGAGTTATGTTTGTGAGTGGCTAGGGATATATACATAAATGTATTAATCGGTGATTTAATTATTGAATATGGAATAATGTATATTGTACCCTAAATTTGGGTAAATAATGGAGAATATTGTTATGTACAGAATCATGCCGCCTAAGTGTAATACTAGGGCAAATGTAAGGGAAAATGAGGGAGTTTGAGGTAATGGTGTAAGTAGATTGGTGAATAGACACTGATTGTTTGTGGAAATGAAAGGGTGAAATTGAGGTTGGTCGGTAAAGCCAAGATATACCTTAAGGACCAAGACAGACTGAGACATTCCGAGATTGACTTAAATGAAAAGGCTATTATGCCAAAAGTGTTAAGCTTATGTGGCACACGGAATTGATATGAGAAAGGGAATATTTGTTGTATCGGGAAGTGTACGTTAGAGAATCTCGTGAGTATACGGGATATATTAGAATATACAAATACAAAGTATAGTTTGAAGGGTTCTTGATACCGGAGCAGTGTTAGGCTAAGACGATCAATATTATGTAAGTATATCAATTAGAAGGTTGTGATCTACCATGGATAAAGGCAGAAAGTATTGAGCCAAGTCACGACTAGGTAAATGACGATAATTGGGAATACCAGACGATAGGTTAAGGATAAATGGTGAGTACTAAGTTTAAGAAATTTTGGAAAGTACGCAGTCTAAGATATAAATGGTATTTGAGGAAAACCTTCCATTATTGGGATTTTCAATTGGGCAGAGGCCATTAACAGTAACTACTTTCAAATTTCCTAAAGCACTGCTAAATTATATTATTGAGTTTCAAATTTTCCTCCACTGGTGGGTAATTATTCATTTAGGGCCATTATTTTTTTTAAAACTTTCTGGTACCCTTGAAATGTGTTTCAAAATTATATCTATCTTAGCCAAAATATTCCTCTAAGATTATTTTCGGAAGATGGTATTTATCATCGCGATTTATATTTTCTTTATATTTCTTACTCCAATTAAGAGGAACAATCCTATATGTATACACAAGGACGATCTGTCTGTGTGATTGAAAGTCGGAGGGGACGCCCTCACTTGTGTGATATAGGGGTTCTTCCATCATATTGATTTCTCAAATATTCTTTTGTTTCAAATAAAAGTTCTTTAAAACTTTTAATTTTATAAATTGTTGTGGGACCCTTGCTTGTTTCTGGGTTCGTTTCAATTCAAAGTCTCTTAAATTCTATTAATTGTTTTGAATATAGAAGATTTCATTAATGAATGGGATAATGGAAGCAAGGTATAGAGTATACGTGATTATACAAGGAAACTTGAGATTCCAAGGGAAATTTCGTTAAGAGATGACCAGAGCTAGAAGCGTTTCAACACAAGAGAGGAAGGAATTTCGTGAGAAGAAATTGGTATATTTGATGATTAGTAAGAGAAAAGAATATGAGGAATTTTAAGGCATACTTGAGATTTACTATTGAGGGTAAGGTGTATTTTGAGGATAGAGTCAGAATAAGGATAAACAAAGGAAGTGGGGATAATTAATGAAGGATTCGAGATGCAATAACTTTTAGTGGGGGAAGGCCAATATTGTGACTAATACTCCAAGTAGCAGAGAGAGATTAGAGATGTTAATCATTCAAAGGATTAATCCAAAAGGTGTGAGTGAGTAAAACTTGAGGTAGAGATTTTGATGAGAATAATAAAGGGAAATTACAGAGGTGGAATAGATAGAATATCATAAAGGAACTAAGGTGGATCAGCAAGATGTAAAGAGCGTATAGTGAACAATAGACATATGGGATAAGGTATCCGGAGGAAATTGTAGGTACGCTATGATTTAACCTTTTAAGTGAAATGTTTGGTTAGGGATAGACTAAGTCAATGAATGGTGTAAATGGACTGATAATATAGATAAGAATAATCTATCTGTGAGAAAGTAAACTATGCTGATATAAGAAAGTGAGTTATTCTCATGTCATCCAAATCAATATCTGTTAAGAGTCGGAGAACTCTATAAAAAGGAGATTAAGAGTATTGGGGAAAGTGTGAAAATAGATTTTTCAAGGATAAAGGAAAAGTACATTCTTGTTTAAGTACGAACAGGAAATATATATTATAGGTAATATTTTCTTACAATTGTTTTAAAGAATATTAGTAGAGCTTATTTTCTGGAAAATTTTACAGAGATGAGATATAGGAATATTGAGGTGTTAATATTTATGTCATGATAGAGATCAAAACATAGTTAAACAATAGTGAGATACACTACCATTCAGCGAAGGCCAATGTGGTGGCCGATACCCTTAGGAAAAAGAAGAAGGAGAGATGAGATAATATAGAATGATTGAATACAGGAAGGAAAAGATAGTAAAAGTACTGCTATTGATAAGCTAAATGGCATGTTGATGAATGACAAGCAAGTGTATGTTGGTGTATTTTGCGCAAACAAGGTAGAGGTATTATGAAGGAACAAAAGGATAGAGGGTATAGTGTAGAAGTTAGAGAACATCGGATGAGAAAGGTATTCATTGATATTTTCAGCATGATTCCGGGACGGAATCCTTTTAAGGGGGGAAGAATGTAATAACCCTAACTTTAGAAAGGCTACATTGATTAAATGAATAGTGATCTCGAGGAATTTAGGAAAATGGTGTGTAGGTGCTCTATATTGGAAATGGAAAATGAGTAAACAGAAATCGTATTAGTGATGTACTATGAAAATAAGTGACTCGAAATGATAACGGATTTCAGAAATTCCTGAATATGGATTTTTGAGGATTTTGGTTTCGAATGAGCTTCTATTGGATATTAAGGAGCATGGAAATATTAAAAGAAATATATATTGAGGAATTGGTGGATTAGTATAAACTAAAGAATTATTAAGTTAAGGAATTGCCAAAGGAATTTGGATTGTTAAATGATTTCAGAACCACTGAGATAATGAGGTATATTCAGAACGAATTACAATTAGACGAGTATGGAAACCAAACAACCAAGATTAGTAATATAACAAGGATACATACTACATTGTTAATTACCAAAGGTATTAGTATAATACTGAGGAAAAACAAGGAAAAAGAATTATGAGATCATGAACATGACATCACATTCCACTAATACTTTTAAGGGTAAATTAGTACATTAGCAAGCCTTTAATCACAAATATCATCCAAAGCTTCCAAGACAAGCTAGATTAACAAGAATTAAAGAAGATAAGATCAAAAAAATCAAGAGAAAATCTCTCCCTTCCATTCTTTCAATTCGGCCAAACAGTAACAGCCGGCTTAGAATGGCCATAACTTCTTCGTTTCTCAGACAAATTTTTCGTTCTTCAACTTTTTAGAAAGCCCATGAGATAAGCTACAAGTCGTATTTCACAAGATTTTCCCAGAAAAGCAAGGTAAGGGGGTCGTTTTTCATGTTCTTTCAGCTGCAGTAAAATAGCTCCGAAAATTCGAAATATGTTCTTGGTGTTTCTTGTTAGTTTAAGGTGTTATATGGTTGCTTAAGGATATCCCAAGGATTATTAAGTGTTATACAAGCTACAAGGAAGGTATATTACTTGAGACCCTAACTTGAATTATGAGTTTAAGGTTGATTATGCTTAGTTTAGATGTTAAGTTGTATAAAGCATGAAATCTTGATGATATGGTTGTTGATATGTGTTTTAAGTTTGATATGGAAATTGTGATGTGAACTTGTAACCATGGTTGGGATGTAGACCACATGGTGTAGGGCTTGGATTGAGTGTGGAATGATGGTTTTGGAGCAATTAAAATATGGAAAGTATGAAAGTACAACAGCTATAATGCCCGATTTTTGTTAGGATAGGAACTTCTCTATTTTGGACCCCTGTATCAGTACGGTACCTTACTGTCCAGTGTACCAATGGACCATTAAATGATAGAGCTTAGTTCATAGATCGTTTTGATATAAAGTACGTCAAAATCTGATGAACGGTTTACGAGAAAAATGGATTTTAGTGAAAGTCGTTCGGAAACCGGGAAATTGAAATTGTGCCAACTTTGAGGTTATAATTAACATACTTAGACATTTTTAGAAATTATGAAATTTTGGGATAGTGTAGTAGGGTGGTCAGAGGACCATTTACAGTTGACCTTGTAGTAAAATTCGAAATCTATATTTTCTGAGAATTTTTACAGTCGAGTGTGGTTATTAAGGGAAATTGTGGAATACACTAAAACTTAGATTGAGTTTAAAAATGATGAAGTGCATGTAAACTTTTGGTGCATAAAAACCATGGTAAACATATAATATGAGCTAAGGGTGTTATGGTGTAGAGATTAAGTGATTAAGTGGGGTATATACTAACGGTGATCCTTTTCGTTCCTATAGAAGCGGGAGACGAACTCAGGATTCCACCTACTCGCTTTAGAGATCCAGGCAATATTTTCTCTCTTTACTTGGAAAATTATTTATCTTCAAGAAACTTGATTTCATGGAATATATATATATATGATGCTATTATTATTATATTGTGAAGAATTTGTCTTCCTTGAGTATTGATATTAAAAAGAAAGGTATACGAAGATGTGTATGAATATGAAGATGGATATGCATATGTAAAGAGAAGATTATGCATGGAGTGAACATGCCTTATGATAAGAGAATGGTATCAGTTGTTATCTAGAGTGAATAAAAGAATGGTATCAGTTGTTATCTAGGGTTATATGATTTATAATATTTTGCTAAAGATATTCTTTTTCAATATTGTGATTTAATAAGTATTTTTTATGATTATCTACTATTTATAAAAGTAGATGGAACAATATATATATATATATATATATATATATATATATATATATATATATATATATATATAAAGGAGTTGTCTGAGTCATGATCAGGGAATTATGACATATGTTTAGAAGGTAATGGTATATGTGAAAGAAATGTGAATGGAAGTGGAAACGAAGTCTATGAATAGATAAATGATTTGAAAAAAAGGGGGATTGCAACAGACTTGCGTAAGTGGCTGTGTCAGGGCTGTGTGCGACACAGTCCAGCATTTATTATTTTTATTACGGCACGAAGATGCCAAGGGAGGATGTTAGCAGGTGGCCTTCCTCCAGGGATGATCTTCATTCCTTCTTCCGGTAGTAAAAAGAGAGCAGGTACGATTAGTCGACTGATCATCGTCCTAACGTATCAGGCGACAGCAGATATCCCCAATGTTTTTGAAAAGAAAGTGTTGACAATGGTTTTCAGATTTCTATACTGGAAACAGAATAATGATATGAGATGATGGAATTATGGTTACAGATGAAGAGAAACTGATATTATACTATTTTAGATTTCTTCCTTCTAATAGTAAGTGGATGATGTATTATTAAATAAGAGCTTTGTTCTTCCTTAAGGATTATAATTGATTTCTGCTTATATATGTATATATATGTATACCTGTTCACATTTTAAATTCTAGTTTACAATATTATCTTGCTGAGCTGTTATAGCTCACTCTTGCCACTTATGTATATAGCAACTAGGTCCCATGCCGATTCTACGCACTACACCCCACAAGAGGGTAAGGGAAAGGTGACCTTTTGAGCGAGTGCAGGCGACCATCCCCGAGGTAGTGACAAGCGAACGGGGCTTAGTAGACTTATGTAAATTAAGTGTGTAAGTTTGTAATAAACTTCTGGTTGTTGAAATGCTTCCTGTAGAAGTATTATTCAACAATGTACTTAGTAGAATTCTGGGTTTGTAATAACTGTTAACTTTAAACTTTTAATATTGTGGATGTTGTTCTATGAGCATATGACTGGTGTGATGATAATAGTGTGGGGTCATTTGTGGAAGTATTAAATAGTATAAAAAAATGATCAAAGAGATATTGCTAATAAATGGAAATTGGACCGTGATGACCTGGATCCTTGACCCCGGATCTAGGGGCGTCACATGTGTAGACTATTAGGAGTAACTTGTTATAAATGTGGACAGAAGGGGAACTACTCTGACAAGTGCCCATCAGCTGATACAAACCCTAAGAGAGACATCAAGTGTTACCAGTGTGGAAAGTTGGGACACATGGCTATGGATTGCCGTTCTGGAGGTTCAACGGCGACCAGACAGGGCGTTGCTGCTTCTAACAGACCTACCGCCAGAGTGTTCAATATGACCTTAGGAGATGCGTTAAAGAAACCGGATGCAGGTGCAGGTATTTTTAAGCTTTTGAATATAAATGTTTGGTTAGAGATTAACTAAGTCAATGAATGGTCTGAATAGATTAATAATATAGATAAGAATAATCTATCTGTGAGAAGGTAAGCTATAGTGATATAAGAAAATGAGTTATTCTCATGTCATCCAAATCAGTATCTGTTTGTATAAGTATGAACAGGAAATATATATTATAGATAATATTTTCTTACAATTGTTTCAAGGAATATTAGTAGAAATTATTTTCTGGAAAATTTTACAGAGGTGAGATATAGGAACATTGAGGTGTTAATATTTATGTCATGATAGAGATCAAAATATAGCCAAACAATAGTGAGATACACTACCATTCGGGGAAGGCCAATGTGGTGGCCGATACCCTTAGTAAAAAGAGAAAGGAGAGATGAGATAATATAGAATGACGGAATGCAGGAGAAGGTTGGTAAGGAAAAGATAGTGAAAGTACTGCTATCGATAAGCTAAATGGCATGTTGATGAATGACAAGCAAGTGTATGTTGGTGTATTTCTGTACAAACAAGATAGAGATGTTTAAGGAGAAAATAAAGGATGGAGGAATTAATATGGGAATTAGAAGGTGTAATATGAGAAAGGTATTCGTCAATATCATCAACGTGATTCCGGGATGGAATCCTTTTAAGGGGGGAAGACTGTAATAACTCTAACTTTAGAAATGCTACAGTGCTTAAATGAATAGTGATTTTGAGGATATAGGGAAACAGTATGTAGGTACCCTATAAGTGAAACAGAAAATGAATAATCAGAAACCATATTAGCGTCGTACTATGAAAATGAGTGACTCGAAACGATGACGGATTTCAGAAATTCCTGAGTATGGATTTTTAAAATGTTTGATTTCAATTGAGCACTATTGTATTGAATATTAAGGAGTATGGAGATTTAACAAGGATTATATATATTGAGAAATTATATGAAATTAGGTTAAACCAAGGGATGAGCAAACCAAGGAAATGCCAAGGGAATTTAGATTGTTAAATGATTTCAAAACCACTGGGATAACGAAGTGAATTTGAAAATAATTGTGATTAAACGAGTATGGAAACCTAGCAACCAAGGTTAGTAGTATAACAAGGAAACTTACCACATCATTATTTACCAAGGTAATTAACATTTTACTTATCTATAATCAAAAACAAGATTAAGGATCATCCAAGTGATATCATTGCTTACATCACATAGTTAGGCAACTTCCACTCACAATTAGCAAGAGATTAAACAATGAATTACCAAGGAAATATCTTCATAAAGCTAAGATTATCTATAAGAATCAATAATCAAGTCAACCAACACAAAACAAATCTCATCTTCTTCATTTCATCAAAATTCGTAAAACACTATTCATCAAGAAAAAAATCAAATTCAAAACCCTAGCTACAATCAACTATTAATCAAGGGAAAAATCATGGAGGTTACTTGAGGTTATATAAAGACAAGCACCAAGTTTCATAGCAAACAAACATTATTTGGTAAGGTAATAAAATCGTCAAAGTTGCTAGATGAATAGTAATGAATAGTAACTCTTATGGATTTCATGTTTTGTTTTGAAAGATTAAAGTATATTAAGGTTGTATCAAGGTGTATTGAGGACTACAAGCATATATTAAGAGTGTTAAAGCTTCAAAAAAGGTATAACATCCTCACCCCTCTTGAGTTTATGATGGATATTGGTTGTGTTAGTGGTTAAGTTGTTAAAAGTGATGAAATCATGATCATATATGTGTTTAAAAGTGATTTAATTATGGAAGTGTTGTGAGTACTTGTAACCATGGTTGGTATGATGACCACATGGTGTAGGGAATGGCATATATGTTGGATGATGGATTTGGAGGAGTTATAATATGGAAAGTAAGAAAATATAGCCGTTATAATGTCCGATTTTAGTTAGAACTAAAGATGCTCTGTTTTTGAGACCAATACTCGTAGGGTTAGGGTTCTGTCCAGGGTACCAACTGGTCATGAGAGGATAGAGCTTGATTCATAGATTGTTTTGACATAAAGTACGTAAAAATCCAATGAACGGTTTAGGAGGAAAGTGAGTTTTAGTGAAAGTCGTTCGGAAACCGAGAAAATGCAATTATGTCAACTTTGAGGCTATAATTACCATACTTTAACATCTTTAAAAGTAAAGAAATTTTGAGACAATATAGTAGTGTGAATAGAAAGTGAAACCCCACTAACCTTGTGTCAAAATTCGAAATTTATAATTTATGAGAAATTTTACAGTCATGAGTGGTTAATAAGGAAATGGTGAAAAACACTCAAGCTTTTATGAAATCTAATAATAGATAAGTTCTTGGAACTTTTGGTTTATAAATAGTATATTAAACTTATATTATGTGTCAAGGGTGTTACTATATATATATATATATATATATTTAAGGGTTAAGTGGTTAAGTGAAATATATTCTGATGGTGGTCCTTCTTGTTTCTATAGATACTTAAGGCGAACACCGGGTCATTCCTCTTGGGATTAGAGATCGAGGCAAGATTTCTTTTATCCTTATTTTGATAAACTGTTTATGTTTAAAGAAAAGTGGTTTTGCTAGATAATATATGAATCTTATATCATTATATGGTTAGGGATATTACCTGTTTGTTGAGATTAGTTAATGTGAAAATGGATATGGATTATGGATTATGGATATGGATTATGGATATGGATTAGGTATATGGATATGAATATGGATAGAGCTAATATATCTTATGGTTTAAAGAGATATGAAAAAGAATGGTATCAGTTGTTATCTAGGGTTATATGGTTTATAATATTCTGTTAATTATAATTTTTAAACATTTGTGATTTAATAAATATTATTGGAATATCATTTAATACTTCAAAAAAAATAGATGAAATAGTTTGTGTATTTAAAAGAATATTTGACTTCATTAAATACGGAGGATATTTCTGAATTTATTTCAAAGTATCTTGAATATGCCTGTCTTTTGAGTTAATGATCTCAGGTTTCTTTAAAAGGAGTTATATTTAAAGTATAATATGGACAAGGGTGGAAATGGAAATGAAATTCTTAAATGGAATAATGATTTTTTTTTCAAAAAGGAGGATTACAACATACTTGCGTAAGTGGCTGTGTTTAGCACAGTCCAACATCTATCATTTTATGAGGAAGTAGTGGCGAACCTTCCTCATTATTTTATTACGGCCCAACGGATGCCGAAGGAGGATGTAGTGGAGAACCTTCCTCCAGGGATGATTGCCATTCCTTCTACTAGTAGTAAATAAGGAGCTGGTACGATTAGGCGACTGATCATCGTCCTAACGTATCAGGCGACATCGGATATCCCCAACACTTTTAAAGAAAGAAATGGTAATGATTATAGACTGATATACTGAAAGGTGAAAGGAAAATTTGTATGTAATGATGGACAAATATTATATTAGAAGAGAAACTGATATTATATTATTTTATATTTTTTTCTTATAAAGAAAAAAAAATGGATGGTGTATTGAATAAGTAATGATTAATTCTTTTCTTAATTATTATTAGTGGACTTTCCGTTTATTAATATATATATATGTTTTAACTTTGATTCTGGTTTACAATATTATCTTGCTAAGCTATTATAGCTCACTCTTGCTATTTAATTATATAACAGCTAGGCCAGATGCCGATACTTCGCACTACACCCCGGAAGAGGGTAAGGGCTTTTGAGAGAGTGCTGGTGCCTATTTCTGAGGTAGCTCTTATAAGACGGATGGGTATTACTAGACATATGTAAATTAGGTGTGTAAGCTTGTGTAATAACTTTTGGTTGTTGAAATGCTTCTTCTAGAAGTAATATTCAGCAACACTACTTAAGTAAGATTCTGGGTTGTAATAACTCTTTTAACTTTAAACTGTTATTATTATGGATGTTGTTCTCTGAGCATATGATTGGTGTGTAATGTTATAGTGTGGGGTCTATTGTGTGAGTATTATCAAGTATTTATATTTCAACTGCCAAGAATATAATGTTATTAAATGGAAATTGGATCGTGATGACCTGGATTCATGACCCCGGATCTAGGGGCGTCACAACCTATGAATAAAAATGATAGTATTCTCAGAGAGATGTACTCTTAGAATGTATGTGAAAAACTTAACTTCTAAAGAAGTGAGGCTGTGCCCTTATAGAACATGAGTACAACCTGCTTACTACAAATAAGGTTACAGGATAAATTACTTTCTCGTATGTCTATCCTCTTTGAGCAAGCATCCAAACGGCTACAGGTTTGACTTCTTGAGGTTCTGCTCAGATCCACTTCTTTAGCTCTTTGTCTCTGCTCTTTGTCTCTTGTACATCTCTCTAAGCTTCTTTGTAGGCTTTCCAAAGTACTTTACAGCTAGTTGTCCATAAAGCACCTTTGCTTGTTGCAGGTTTCTGACTTGTACAATTCCTTCAGTATTTTGTCTCCAAGACTGTATTCGAGAAGTGGCTAAGTGTTTGATTCGAGAACTAGAATTGACTTGATCGATAACTCTGAGTTCTCGAATACTGTAAAGTTGACATCTCGAATCACTTCTCGAATAGCTCTTTTCTTCAGGAATCCTTGAGTTGTCGAATGGAGCATTTAACTTATCGAATCCCTGAGATATCGAATAGCTTTCTGAGTCTTTGAGATATCAAATGAGCTTTGACTTGTTGACTCTTGGAGAACTCGAATGATGCTTTGACTTGTTGACTTCCTGAGTTCTCGAATAGAGTAAAAGACATATCGAATCTCTGATATATCGAATGAGATATCGAATAGTGTCTTTTGAGATATCGAATCCCTGACTTCTCGAATGCTAGACTTCTCGAATATAACAAACATACTTATCGAAATGGTACTTAGGCAAATTTTCATTCTCCAAACTCTAACTGTGTTTATTTTGACAGCCTTGTTCTTCAAGATTGAGGCATGAAACTTGGAACGTCTTTCAAGCATTATTCTCTGACTTTTAAGTACAATTACTGTTAGGAATAATTCATAAGTTTTGATGTTGAGAATAGAATTTTGCTAATACTTCTTGTATATCCTGATCTTATAAAGGATTTAGCACTTTGTATAGGATATGTAATAACCCTAACTTTAGAAAGGCTATAGTGCCCAAATGAATAGTGATCTTGAGGAATCCATGGAAATGGTGTGTAGGTACTCTATATTAGGGATGGAAAATGAGTAAACAGAAACCATATTAGTGTTGTACCTTAAAAATAAGTGACTCGAAATGACGATGGATTTTAGAAATTCCTGAATTTTGATTTTGAGGATTTTGAGCTCGAACGAACTTCTATATCTTGGATATTAAGGAGTATAGAAATACTAAAGGAATTATATATTGAGGAATTAGTGAATTTAAGTTAAACCAAGGGATTATTAAGTTAAGAGAATACCAAAGGAAATTGGATTTGTAAATGATTTCGAAAACCACTGAGATAATGAGGTATACTCGAAACGAACCACGATTAGACGAATATGGAAACCAAGCAACCAAGATTAGTAATTTAGCAAGGGTGCATACCACATTATGATTGTCCAAGGTTAGTAGCATAATATTTAGAAAATAAGTAAATAAGAATATGAATTCATCTTAATGACATCACTAATGATCTCATGTTCCACTAACTCAAAATTAAGGGAAAATTAGTCTTTAAACCATAGGATTTTCCACAAAACTCTAGAATTCTCAAGAAATTAGGACAAGATGAGATAGGATTAACAAAACACAAAAGAATCTCCTCCCCCATTCTCTTCATTGCATTCGGCCAATACAAAAAAAAAAGGGAAATTGGAAACTTGAAACCCTAGTTCCAAGCCATCTAAATTCAAGGAAAAATTCATGAAGGTTGCTTACATATAGACTAAGGTATGCTATGAATTCTAGCCTCTAACTCCATTCCATGTTTGAGAAATAAATCATGAAGGTGATGATGAATAGTGCATGAATAGTAACTTTAAGAAACTAACTTGGTTTTTCATGGCTCCTTTAGTTGGTCCAAGCTATTGTAAGGTTGTTAAGGATTATACAAGGCTTGTTGAGTGTTGTTAGAGCTTCAAGAAGGTATAACTACTCTTGCCCTCTTTGTATTTATGGTGTAAACTAAGTTGGTTAGTAGTTAAGTGAAGTTAATGTTTAGTTTATAATGAGTATGTGTTATAAGTGGTTTGTTTTGATGTGGAAATTGTGTGTTGTGGACTTGTAACCATGGCTGGTAATGAAGACCACATGGTGTAGGTGATGATTATGGTGTTTGATAATTGATTTGGAGGAGTTGGATTTATGGAAATTACGAAATTATAGCCGTTATAATGCCCGATTTTCGTTAGAATGTAAGTTGCCCTGTTTTGGACCCCCTGCATCCGTACGGTACCCTACTGTCCAGGTTCCTAATTAACTATGAAATGATAGAGCTTAGTTCATAGATCATTTTGATATAAGGTGCGTTCAAATCTGATGAACGGTTTAGGAGAAAAGTCAGTTTTAGTGAAAGCGGTTCAGAAACCGAGAAACCGTAAATGTATCAAACTTGAGGTTACAATTACCATACTTTAACATTGTTAAAAGTCACGAAATTTTGGGATATGGTAGTAGTGTGGTCAAAGAACTATTTCCAGTTGACCTTACATTAAAATTCGAAATTTAAAAATTATAAGAAATTCTGCAGTCGAGTGTGGTCGTTAAGGGAAATGGTGAAAACCCCTGAAACTTCGATTTAGGTTATAAATGGTTAAGTTCTTGAACCTTTGGGATAATAGGAATACGTTAAACATATATTAAAGTTTCAAAAGGTAATGTTATACAAGAGTGTAGTGAGTAAGAGATGTGGTTCTAACGACGGTCCTTTTGTGTTTATAGAAACTCCGGAAGAGGGACGAGCCATACCGTCAGGATATCGAAACCGAGGCAAGATCTCTTCTATCCCTATTTGTAAAACTACTTATCTTCACAAAGAAACTTGATTTCATGGAATATATATGTGATGCTAATTATTACTATATTGGGAAGAAATTGTCTTCCTTGAGTATTAATATTGAAAAGAAGAGTATGTGAAGATGTATATGAATATGACTATGAGTACGAAAATGTATATGAATATGGATATGAGTATAAGATGTATATGAATATGAATAAGAGTATGAGATGGATATGTATAGAGATGATTATGCATGAATTGAACATGCCTTATGATTAAGAGAATGGTATCAGTTGTTATCGAGAGTTATATGGTTATAATATTATATTAAAAATGTTCTTTTTGAGTATCAGTGGTTTAATAAACATTATTTGATTATCATGCATTACTCTTAAAATAGATGGAATATTTTACGAATATAAAAGTATATTTAATTTCTGAATTTGAAAGAGAGGTCTGAATCATAATCAAAGCATTATGATATATATATTTTATAGAAGTAATGTGCGAGAATGGAAATGATATGAGAGAATGATATGTGGAAATGAAAGTGAGAAAATGGAAATGTGGAATGATATTTTAAAAAGAGAATAATGATGTGATAAAGAGGGGGATTGCAACAGACTTGCGTAAGTGGCTGTGTCAGGGCTGTGTGCGACATAGTCCAGCATTTATTATTTTTATTACGGCACGAAGATGCCAAGGGAGGATGTTAGCAGGTGGCCTTCCTCCAGGGATGATCTTCATTCCTTCTACCGGTAGTAAAAAGAGAGCAGGTACGATTAGGCGACTGATCATCGTTCTAACGTATCAGGCGACAGCAGATATCCCCAATGTTTTTGAAAAGAAAGTGTAGACAATGGTTTTCAGATTTCTATACTGAAAACAGAATAATGATATGAGATGATGGTATTATGGTTGCAGATGAAGAAAAACTGATATTATATTAATTTAGATTTCTTTCTTATAATAGTGAGTGGATGATGTATTATTAAATAAGAGCTTTACTCTTCCTTAAGGATTTTAATTGTTTCCTGCTATTACATATGTATATACATACATGTATACTTGTTCACATTTTAAATTTTAGTTACAGTATGATCTTGCTGAGCTATTATAGCTCACTCTTGCTACTTATGTATATAGCAGCTAGGTCCCATGCCGATACTACGTACCACACCCCGCAAGAGGGTAAGGGAAAGGCGACCTTTTGAGCGAGTGCTGGCGACCATCCCCGAGGTAGTGACAAGCGAAGGGGCTTAGTATACTTATGTAAATTAAGTTTGTAAGTTGTAATAAACTTAGTTGTTGAAGTGCTTCCTGTAGAAGCTTTGTTCAACAATGTACTTAGTAAATTCTGGGCTTGTAATAACTGTTAACTTTAAAACTTTTAAATATTGTGGTTGTTGTTCTATGAGCATATGACTGGTGTGTGTGTATTAGTGTGGGGTCAACTGCTTATTTATTTATTTAAAAAAAAAGGGCTACAGAGATATTGATATTGATCGGAAATTGGACCTTGACGGCCCGGATCCTTGACCCCGGATCCCGGGGCGTCACAGATGGTATCAGAGCTAAGAGTCATAATGCTCAAGAACAAAAGTAATAATAATAAATGTATCAGTTATAATATAAATTGTGAACTTCCATCAAGTTCAGGGGTGGTATATCGCAGGTAGTATTTACTTTAAGCATATATTATAATTTTATAGATTGTTACTAATAGAATTTTATGTTTTATTATAGGGAGCGGAGATGGGTGAGCCGAGTCAAGACCCCCAGTGGCTAGGGATGTCAGAGCAGGAGCTATTAGATCTTCAGCTGGCCGGGGTAGAGGTCCCCGAGTATGCAGTTGAGGACCTCAGGGAGAGACGCCGGGCGGCGGCTAGAGAGCGATTAGAGAGAGAGGAGGCAGAGGAGCAAAGACGGAGAGATGCTGTGGCCCTAGTGCCATATATGGGTAGACCTTCTACAGGATCTGACGAGGCAGGTCCTTCCAGAGTGAGATCGGAGATCCCTGAGGAGGAGAGGCCACTGCGTAAGAGGCCTAGGTTGTCAGTTATACCTGAGGAGCCGATTGAGTGGAGGGATATTCAGATGGTTCCCACCCCTGTCCGACCCGTCCCAGTGCCATCACCAGTTCCATCCCCTCTACCTAGTCCTGACCCTATAGATGATCCTTTCGAGCAGTTTACCCCTCCAGGGCATTTTGGGTTTTTTGAGGAGGAGGAGGATCCCTCAGAGGATGCTGAGACAGAGTCGGTTCCTCCATCCCCACCCTTTGCACCTCCACCACCTCCACTTGTGGATGCACCTCCCCTAGCTGTACCCCCTCAGGAGGCACCCCTACCGGCGGGTGACCCACTTTCAGCTACCTTATTGACCGAGTACTTTGCCCTTCAGGGACAGTTGGAGGAGTCCCGCAGGACTATAGACACCCTTCTACAGAGGTTAGAGAGAGGGAGAGGAGGGGTTATCCCGGATGGGATGTCTCTGGGGATGATCAGTATTGAGCTACGAGCATTAGGAGATATTAGGAGGTTGTTGGGTGATAGGGGAGACCCGGCATGGAGGGCCCAGATAGTTGATACGGTTACTACCATGGTAGTCCAGATCCGGGATGTTGTCAGGGCAGGGCTGTGAGCCGGGATAGTAGTTTCGTCACTAATCAGACTAGTCATCTTGTTGATGTCATTTTGGGGATTAGTTTAGTTGTTCACTATTTTAATCCCAGTCTGATTAGAGGACAGCTAGTAGTACTTTTGGTGATATCGGATTAGTATGTACGGCTATGTTTTGGGTTTCGAACCTTGTATTAGATGATGTATATTATTAGCAGTAAAAGATGTTGTACCCAAATTGTAAAATATTTATGTACATTAATGAAGTTTGTGCATTTCTATCTAAATTTTTGCTGCATTTTTTTTTATATAATAAATGTTGAGACTCAGAAATATTGATGTATAAAAGGTGATTGACTTAATGAAAAGGCTATCGTGTTAAGGGCGATACACTTACCTACTAAAGTTATGGTATAACTAGATGTAAATCGCCTTATAAAGATATTGTGATGTGCAAATGAGCTAATTAATGATATAATTGTGTATATAGAAATGATGTATATAATAACCCAAATTCGGGTAATTAATAAGGACTATTGTTATGTACAGAACTATGCCGCCTAGACGTGACAGTAGAGCGAATGCAAGGGAAAATGAGAGAGACGAAAGAAGTCGAAATATCGAAGGTACTAGACTGAACGAAAATGCTCATAATGAAGAAAATCATGAAGAAGGAGAAGAGGAATCAACTGGCCAACAAAGGAATCCGGGAGGTGATCCCTTTGCCCAATTCATGGACTTATTAAGGCAGAATTTAGAAAATCCACAGAATCCTCAACCACCACCTGTTCTCCCCAATCAGGCAGCTAATTCCTTTCGTGCCTTTAAGTCATTAAAGCCCCCAGAATTCGAGGGAACCACTAACCCAGTAGTAGCTAGGGCATGGCTAAAAGAAATGGAGAAAGCTTTCGAAATACTGAGGATAGAGGAAGATCAGAAAACAGTTTTTGCAGCCTATCTCTTAAAGGGAGAGGCAAATTACTGGTGGGAAGCTAGGAAGAACCTAGAGGAAGCGGGAGTGATAACCTGGGAGCGTTTCACTAGGGTGTTCCTAGAAAAGTATTCTCCTAGGTATTTAGAAAACCAAATGGAATTAAAGTTTCTGGAGTTAAAACAGGATAACCTAACAGTGGCAGAGTATGAAAATAAATTTACAGAACTGTCGAGGTTTGTTCCCGAGTTTGTGCGTACTGAAGAACAACGAGCAAAAAGGTTTCAACAAGGGTTGAAACCCTGGTTACGAACGAGAGTGGCCCCATTTGAGTTGACTGATTATGCTGCAGTGGTTCAAAAGGCATCAATTATAGAGGCCGAGAGTGAGCAGGCTCAAATAGGTCGAGAGAATAAGAAAAGAAGATTTGAGGGCCCAAAAGGAGGTTCAAGTGAGGGAAGCTACTTTAACAAAGGAGGTAAAGGACAAAAATCTCAATTTGTGGGAAAGTCGGGGGGTAACAAGACTACTAGTGAGACGGTGAGTCAGGGTGGAAAATCTTCAGGAACATTTCAGTCCAATCAATCACGACCACCATTACCAGATTGTGAGACGTGTGGTAAGAAGCATATAGGAGTCTGTAGAGTGCTGGGAGTAACTTGTTTTAAGTGTGGACAAAAAGGACACTACCTTAACCAGTGCCCATCAACTGATGCAAACCCTAAAAGAGATGTTAAGTGTTACCAGTGTGGGAAACTAGGACACATTGCTAGAGATTGCCGTTCAGGTGGGTCATACGCGTCAGGACAGAGTGGGGCTGCTTCAAATAGGCCTACTGCTAGAGTGTACAACATGACTTTAGGGGAAGCGTTGACGAAACCAGATGCGGATACAGGTACTTGCTTTCCGATTTAAATTTGTGTGTAAGTCTTTGGCTAAGGATCGACTTAATCAATTAATGGAATAAATAAGTTAATAATATAGATAAGGAAAATCAGTATCTGCTAAGGGCTAGGAAACGTTATGAAAAGAAAAGTAGGAGTGTTTTGGGAAAACACAAGCTCGTTGAGACGAACAGGAAATATATATTATAGGTAGTATTTTCTTACAATTGTTTTAAAGAATATTATTAGAGCTTATTTTCTGGAAAATTTTACAGAGAGGAGCTATAGGGATATTGAGGAATTAATATTTATGTCATGATAGAGATCAGAAGATGGTCAAACCATAAGTGAGATACACTACCATTCAGAAAAGGTCAATGTAGTGGCGGATATCTTCGTCAAAAGAGGAAGGAGAGACAAGATGACATGGAATGACTTGAAACAGGAGGAGATTTGTGAGGAAAAGACAATAAAAGGACTGCTATTGATAAACTAAATGGCATGTTGATGAATGACAAGGAAGTTATGTTAGTGTATTTATGTGCAAACAAGATAGAGATATTACAACAGGAAAAGGATAAAGGAAAATAGTGTGGAAGTTAGAAGGTGTGGATGAAAAAGATACTTATAAACATTTTCAACATGATTCCGGGACGGAATCCTTTTAAGGGGGGAAGACTGTAATAACCCTAACTTTAGAAAGGCTACAGTGCCCAAATGAATAGTGATCTTGAGGAATCCATGGAAATGGTGTGTAGGTACTCTATATTAGGGATGGAAAATGAGTAAACAGAAACCATATTAGTGTTGTACCTTAAAAATAAGTGACTCGAAATGACGATGGATTTTAGAAATTCCTGAATTTTGATTTTGAGGATTTTGAGCTCGAACGAACTTCTATATCTTGGATATTAAGGAGTATAGAAATACTAAAGGAATTATATATTGAGGAATTAGTGAATTTAAGTTAAACCAAGGGATTATTAAGTTAAGAGAATACCAAAGGAAATTGGATTTGTAAATGATTTCGAAAACCACTGAGATAATGAGGTATACTCGAAACGAACTACGATTAGACGAATATGGAAACCAAGCAACCAAGATTAGTAATTTAGCAAGGGTGCATACCACATTATGATTGTCCTAGGTTAGTAGCATAATATTTAGAAAATAAGTAAATAAGAATATGAATTCATCTTAATGACATCACTAATGATCTCATGTTCCACTAACTCAAAATTAAGGGCAAATTAGTCTTTAAACCATAGGATTTTCCACAAAACTCTAGAATTCTCAAGAAATTAGGACAAGATGAGATAGGATTAACAAAACACAAAAGAATCTCCTCCCCCATTCTCTTCATTGCATTCGGCCAATACAAAAAAAAAAAGGGAAATTGGAAACTTGAAACACTAGTTCCAAGCCATTAAATTCAAGGAAAAATTCATGAAGGTTGCTTACATATAGACTAAGGTATGCTATGAATTCTAGCCTCTAACTCCATTCCATGTTTGAGAAATAAATCATGAAGGTGATGATGAATAGTGCATGAATAGTAACTTTAAGAAACTAACTTGGTTTTTCATGGCTCCTTTAGTTGGTCCAAGCTATTGTAAGGTTGTTAAGGATTATACAAGGCTTGTTGAGTGTTGTTAGAGCTTCAAGAAGGTATAACTACTCTTGCCCTCTTTGTATTTATGGTGTAAACTAAGTTGGTTAGTAGTTAAGTGAAGTTAATGTTTAGTTTATAATGAGTATGTGTTATAAGTGGTTTGTTTTGATGTGGAAATTGTGTGTTGTGGACTTGTAACCATGGCTGGTAATGAAGACCACATGGTGTAGGTGATGATTATGGTGTTTGATAATTGATTTGGAGGAGTTGGATTTATGGAAATTACAAAATTATAGCCGTTATAATGCCCGATTTTCGTTAAAATGTAAGTTGCCCTACTGTCCAGGTTCCTAATTAACTATGAAATGATAGAGCTTAGTTCATAGATCGTTTTGATATAAGGTGCGTTAAAATCTGATGAACGGTTTAGGAGAAAAGTCAGTTTTAGTGAAAGCGGTTCAGAAACCGAGAAACCGTAAATGTATCAAACTTGAGGTTACAATTACCATACTTTAACATTGTTAAAAGTCACGAAATTTTGGGATATGGTAGTATTGTGGTCAAAGAACTATTTCTAGTTGACCTTACATTAAAATTCGAAATTTAAAAATTATAAGAAATTCTGCAGTCGAGTGTGGTCGTTAAGGGAAATGGTGAAAACCCCTGAAACTTCGATTTAGGTTATAAATGGTTAAGTTCTTGAACCTTTGGGATAATAGGAATACGTTAAACATATATTAAAGTTTCAAAAGGTAATGTTATACAAGAGTGTAGTGAGTAAGAGATGTGGTTCTAACGACGGTCCTTTTGTGTTTATAGAAACTCTGGAAGAGGGACGAGCCATACCGTCAGGATATCGAAACCGAGGCAAGATCTCTTCTATCCCTATTTGTAAAACTACTTATCTTCACAAAGAAACTTGATTTCATGGAATATATATGTGATGCTAATTATTACTATATTGGGAAGAAATTGTCTTCCTTGAGTATTAATATTGAAAAGAAGAGTATGTGAAGATGTATATGAATATGACTATGAGTACGAAAATGTATATGAATATGGATATGAGTATAAGATGTATATGAATATGAATAAGAGTATGAGATGGATATGTATAGAGATGATTATGCATGAATTGAACATGCCTTATGATTAAGAGAATGGTATCAGTTGTTATCGAGAGTTATATGGTTATAATATTATATTAAAAATGTTCTTTTTGAGTATCAGTGGTTTAATAAACATTATTTGATTATCATGCATTACTCTTAAAATAGATGGAATATTTTACGAATATAAAAGTATATTTAATTTCTGAATTTGAAAGAGAGGTCTGAATCATAATCAAAGCATTATGATATATATATTTTATAGAAGTAATGTGCGAGAATGGAAATGATATGAGAGAATGATATGTGGAAATGAAAGTGAGAAAATGGAAATGTGGAATGATATTTTAAAAAGAGAATAATGATGTGATAAAGAGGGGGATTGCAACAGACTTGCGTAAGTGGCTGTGTTAGGGCTGTGTGCGACATAGTCCAGCATTTATTATTTTTATTACGGCACGAAGATGCCAAGGGAGGATGTTAGCAGGTGGCCTTCCTCCAGGGATGATCTTCATTCCTTCTACCGGTAGTAAAAAGAGAGCAGGTACGATTAGGCGACTGATCATCGTTCTAACGTATCAGGCGACAGCAGATATCCCCAATGTTTTTGAAAAGAAAGTGTAGACAATGGTTTTCAGATTTCTATACTGAAAACAGAATAATGATATGAGATGATGGTATTATGGTTGCAGATGAAGAAAAACTGATATTATATTAATTTAGATTTCTTTCTTATAATAGTGAGTGGATGATGTATTATTAAATAAGAGCTTTACTCTTCCTTAAGGATTTTAATTGTTTCCTGCTATTACATATGTATATACATACATGTATAGTTGTTCACATTTTAAATTTTAGTTACAGTATGATCTTGCTGAGCTATTATAGCTCACTCTTGCTACTTATGTATATAGCAGCTAGGTCCCTTGCCGATACTACGTACCACACCCCGCAAGAGGGTAAGGGAAAGGCGACCTTTTGAGCGAGTGCTGGCGACCATCCCCGAGGTAGTGACAAGCGAAGGGGCTTAGTATACTTATGTAAATTAAGTGTGTAAGTTGTAATAAACTTAGTTGTTGAAGTGCTTCCTGTAGAAGCTTTGTTCAACAATGTACTTAGTAAATTCTGGGCTTGTAATAACTGTTAACTTTAAAACTTTTAAATATTGTGGTTGTTGTTCTATGAGCATATGACTGGTGTGTGTGTATTAGTGTGGGGTCAACTGCTTATTTATTTATTTAAAAAAAAAAGGGCTACAGAGATATTGATATTGATCGGAAATTGGACCTTGACGGCCCGGATCCTTGACCCCGGATCCCGGGGCGTCACAGGATATATGTGTTAGACAGTAATCTGTGGAGGTTAGTCAGGAACAGTGCGTCAGAGACTACATTTCAGGAACTCAGAGCAGATCCTGATGCAGCAAGTCAGATCCTGATCAAATACTGATGGGATGAACAGATCCTGATGCAATGGGAAATCCTGATATCAGTCGTGTTACTGATGATGTCATTATGGATGCTACAGAAATTGGAAAGTGCTATAAAACAGGATCGTTGTTTTGAAAAACAAGCAAGAAGATATCGTGAAGGAAACGAATTCTCTATTGATGGAAACTATCAACTGGATGGCAGAACATTGTCATAGATAGATTATAATTCTGTTATTAGTTGATAGGTAGCATTATAAATACTCTCTCTATATTATTGGAAAAAGAGCGGAATTGAGAAATATAGAGTGCATATCGTGTGAAGCTCTGTATAAGGTTTGTATTCGAGAGTTCGAAACAAACAGAGAGAGATTTGTATTGTCAGCAGCTGCTAAAGGTATTGTACACCTTTGGTAGAGTTTGTATTTGATTTATTTTAATACAAACAAAGTTTGATTCATTCGTTTGTTCTTGTTCACTAATCAAGCAAAAATCAGACACGATTATATAACTTGTATTCAACCCCCCCTTCTACAAGTTATTCGAGTTAACAATTGGTATTAGAGCAGGTTGATTTCGAATAATCATAAAGATCTGCAATCATGTCTGGTTACAAGGATGGTAATACTAAAATCCCTATGCTCAAGAGAAACGAATATACTCTATGGGAAGTGAAGATGTTGCATCACCTGGAAGCAAAAGATCCTGATTATCTTGACAGAATCAGAGATGGGCCTTTTGTTCCAACAAGGCTTGTTCCTCAAGCAACTATCGAAGGAAAAGTTGTTCCAGAACATACAGCAGAGAAGCCTAAATCTGAATGGACAGATAAGGAAAAGGAGAACGTTCTTAAGGATGCTAAAGTGAGAAACATACTATTCAACAGTCTTGATTCTGTTCTCACTAACTATGTTCTCTCTTGTAAGACTGCTAAGGAGATATGGGACAATCTAAAGGTTCACTGTGAAGGAACAAAACCTGTCAGGAAGAATATGAGGACACTTCTCATACAACAGTATGAGTACTTTGAATCCAAGTCTGGTGAGTCACTTACTGACACCTTTGATAGATTTACTAAACTCATCAATGAGATGGCCATGCATGGTAAATATTATGACTTGGAGGATATGAATACGAAGTTCATGAAAGCTCTTCCTGATTTCTACAATGAGAAGATATCTGCAATTAAGGAAGCTAATGATCTGGATGAAATATCATTAGAAGCAGTTTATGGAAAATTGAGAGCTTATGAACTTGACAGGAAGCAGAAAAAGAGTAGGAGTGAAGGAAAGATGAAAACTGTTGCAGTCACTGCACAGTCTGAATCAAAGAAGCTTCCAGAAGAAAAGTTTGAATCTACTGAAAGAGACTTGAGGAAGAAGAAGAGCAAAGAAAGTTCTGAGTCAGAGACTATAGATATAGACTCTGAAGATAATGATTCTGAATCAGAGATGCAAGAACTCTTTGCTATGTTTGCTAAAGCTTTCAAGAAATGAAGATTCAACAGAAGAAGATTTAGCAAAGGCTCTTTTCAGAAGAAAGAGGAGAAGAAGAGTGACAAAGGCAAAAGTACAATTATCAAGCTTGATAAAGCCAATATCAAGTGCTTTAACTGCAGTGAGCTTGGACACTTTGCTAGTGAGTGCAAGAAGCCTAGGAATTCAGGGAAGGGTAATGCACTCATGGTCACACAGAAGGATTGGGCAGACTCCAGTGATTCTGAATATGAATTGGATTATGACAACATTGCATTAATGACAAGTGCTTCAGACAAGCCTGGATCTCCAAAGAAAACTTCTTCATCTTCTGTTAAGGTATCACTTCACTCTCTTGATTCATTTGATAGCTTAGATTCTGATGATATTAGATCTATTCATGTTGAGTTTAAGAATCTTATGACTAATTTCAAAATTCTTGCTAGTGAAAAAGATGAACTTAAGGCTAAGAATGATGAATTAGTCAGTAGAAATAATTTTCTTGAATCCGAGTTAATTCAAATGGAAGAATATAGGTTAAATTCTAATAAAGCTAAGCATGATTATGGTGTTATCCTTGAGGCTTATGACTATGTCAGAAAAGAACTAGAGGAAGAGAGAGATGTGATTAAAACCATTAACAATTCTGGTAAAAAGACTCAAGAAATCATTGAAAATCAAATTCTTGGTAAAGTTAATGGTTTAGGTTTTGATAAGGCTAGGCAAGAAGATACTGTAGCTATTGTCAATGATGATAGTAAAATTGAAGCTAGCACATCTAAGTCTGAAGGTAAGAAGATAGTTTCTGAACATAAACATGTTAAATTTGTTGATTCTAAAGGTACCCCAGTTGTGCACAAAAGAATTAACAATAGCAATTCAGATGAGAGAGTGTTAGAAAAACCTAAGAATGTCAACATAGGTTTTCTGTCTAAGTCTTAGTTGAAATAGAGACTAGAAAGTATTTCAGAGTCTAGCAAGATCAGAAGAAATAGGAATGGAAAAGAAGGTATTAACAAAGAGAATAATTACAAGAATGTACCTGATGCACCTAGGAAGAAATGCTATAAATGTGGAAATCATAATCATTTGGCCCTAGACTGCAATCAAAAACCTTCTTGGAAAACTGAGTCCAGATTCCCCAAGACTCAGAGAATTCAATGCCAACCACAAGAACCCTGTTATCATTGTGGTAGTTTACTTCATTCCATTTATATGTGTAAGGAATATCATGAACTGTATTATGAATATTATTCTCTGAAATCTGAAACTCGTAGTCACAAACAGTTTACGAAATCTAAGTCTAAGGTTGACTCTGCAACAGGTAAATCAAAAGCCAAATCTTCAAAGCCTGTTGGTTCAAAAGTTAGTAAGAAAGGATCCAATCAAAGTTGGGTCCTAAAAAAAATTCTAACTAGCTACTTTTTGTTTGCAGGGCAATGGAAAGAAGAATTCAATTATATTGGACAGTGGATGCTCTGGACATATGACTGGAAAGAAGTCCCTGCTTACAAAGTTTCAGAGGAAAGCTGGCCCAGTAATATCCTTTGGAGATGGCAACAAAGGAGAAACTCTGGGATATGGCTCAATCATTTTGGGGAATGTCATCATAGAAAATGTAGCACTGGTTGAAGGCTTGAAACACACACTTTTAAGCATAAGTCAACTGGGTGATAAGGGTTACCAATCAATCTTTGACAGTAAAGGATGTAAAATCTTGAATATGAAGAATGGAGACATTGTTTTGACTGGTCAGAGACATGGTAACATATATGAAGCCAGCTTGAGTGACACATCTAAAGGAACTGTTAGATGTCTTTACAGCAAGGCATCAAATGATGAAAGCTGGAACTGGCACAAGAAGCTCTCACATCTCAACTTCAAGAAGCTTAATCAACTTGTTAAGCACCATCTGGTGAGAGGCCTACCTCAGAAAAATTATGTGCAAGATGGACTTTGTGATGCTTGTCAGCTTGGAAAACAAAGAAGAACCACTTTCAAGAGCAAGACAGAAAATTCAATTACTGAACCATTTCACATGCTGCATCTTGATTTATTTGGTCTAGTAAACATTATGTCTATCAACAAGAAAAGATATGCTCTAGTTATAGTGGATGATTACACAAGGTTCACATGGGTATTCTTTCTACACAACAAGGATGAAGCTCCTCAGCAAATCATTGAACTTGTCAAGAATATTCAAAATAGCTCTGAGTACAAGGTCAAAGTGCTCAGAAGTGACAATGGTACAGAATTTAAGAATTCTACAATGGAGGAGTATTGTGCAGATAAAGGAATTACTCAACAGTTTTCTGCACCTAGAACACCTCAGCAGAATGGTGTAGTAGAAAGAAATAACAGAACTCTCATAGAGGCAGCAAGAACCATGCTTGCAGATGCAAATCTTCCAACCTATTTCTGGGCAGAAGCTATCAACACTGCATGTTTCACTCAAAACTGTACCTTGGTAAATGCTCATGGTAAGACTCCCTATGAGATGATCAAAGGAAAGAAACCAAGTGTGAAATACTTTCACATCTTTGGATGCAAATGCTATGTCCTGAAAGTTCATCCAGAACAACTTGGAAAATTTGAAACCAATCAGATGAAGCAATCTTTCTAGGATATTCAGCATCAAAGGCCTTCAAAGTATACAATCTCAGAACTCACATTGTTATGGAATCAATTCATGTTGCATTTGATGATAAGAAGTTTGAAATTTTACAAACTGATGAAAGCCATGACAATCTGGAATTTGAAAATCTTAAGTATTCTGAGATTCTCTCCAGCAATGATGAAGGTTCTCCAGAGGAAATCTCTATTGCTTCTCAAAGGAATGCTACTGTTGAGGGGGAGTAATTCAATCAAGGAGAACACAGTACTGGTCAGGATCAGACTAGTCGTTCAGAGTCTACTTCATCAGGAACTGATCCTTCAGAGTCTAATAAAGGAAGATCAGAAACTAGCAGCAGTATTGAATCCACTGATTCAACTGATCAAGGTGGATCTTTTGAAGGCAGAGAAAGTTCTTCTACAAGAGATACCACTAACTTAGGGGGAGAGTCTAGTAGGAGCAATCTATTACCTGTTAGAAAATGGACAAAGGATCATACTGAAGATTTGATAATTGGTGATCCAAATAGTGGTGTTCCAACTAGAAGATCAATTCAAAATGAATGCTTGTATAGTTGTTTTCTCTCAAAGAATGATCCTAAGAAGGTTGAAGAAGCCTTACAGGATCCTGATTGGGTAATTGCAATGCAGGAAGAATTGAATGAGTTTGAGAGGAACAAAGTTTGGAAACTGTTACCAACACCTAAAGATAGATCTATTGTTGGTGCTAAATGGGTTTTCAGAAACAAGCTAGATAAATCTGGTATGATTGTGAGAAATAAAGCAAGACTGGTGGCCAAGGGTTATTCTCAGGAAGAAGGAATTGACTATGATGAAACCTTTGCACCTGTAGCAAGATTGGAAGCAATCAGAATGTTTCTTGCATTTGCAGCTCATTCAAAATTCAAGGTATACCAGATGGATGTAAAGAGTGCTTTTCTAAATGGCAAACTTGATGAGGAAGTGTATATGGAACAACCACCTGGTTTTGTTGATCCAAAGTTTCCAAATCATGTCTACAAACTTGACAAGGCACTCTATGGACTAAAGCAGGCACCAAGAGCATGGTATGGGACTTTGTCTAAATTTCTTCTTGAAAATGGCTTCACAAGAGGTACAGTTGACAAAACTTTATTCTTTAGAAAGATAAAAGTTGATTTGCTTTTAGTTCAAGTTTATGTTGATGATATTATATTTGGTTCTACTAATGAAAAGTTATGTGCTAAGTTTAGTAAGCTTATGCAGTCTCAGTATCAGATGAGCATGATGGCTGAACTAAATTACTTTTTAGGCTTGCAAGTCAAACAGATTGAGACTGGTATTTTCATTAATCAGTCAAAGTATATCAAAGATCTTTTAAAAAGGTTTGACTTTCAAAATTGTGCAATTGCAAAGACACACATGGCAAGAGCCACTAAGCTAGACTCTGATCCTAAGGGAAAGAGTGTTGATAACACTAGCTATAGAGGCATGATAGGTTCACTGTTATATCTAACTGTAAGTAGACCTGATATAATGTTCTCTACCTGTTTATGTGCTAGATTCCAAAGTGATCCTAAGGAATCTCATTTAATTGCTGTGAAGAGAATTTTTAGATATCTCAAGGGAACTCCAAATCTTGGTTTGTGGTATCCAAGATAATCTGATTTCTCCCTAATTGGTTATTCAGACTCTGATTATGCAGGGTGTAAAATAGATAGGAAAAGCACTACAGGTACATGTCAATTCTTGGGAAACAGATTGATTTCTTGGGCAAGCAAAAAGCAGCAATCAGTTTCAACCTCAACTGCAGAAGCTGAATACATTGCAGCAGGCAGTTGTTGTGCTCAACTCCTTTGGATAAAAAATCAGTTGATGGATTATGGTATGACACTTAGTAATATTCCTATGTTTTATGATAATAGTAGTGCCATCAAAATTGCAGAAAATCCAGTTCAACATTCAAGGACTAAGCACATTTATGTCAGGTATCATTTTATTAGAGAACATATTGAAAATGGTACTGTGGAACTTCATTTTGTTCCTACTGACAAACAGATTGCAGATATTCTAACTAAACCACTTGATGAGGCTACATTCATTAGATTGGTTAGTGAGTTAGGAATGTTAAATTTTTAGACCTTTAACATCTGCATAAGTAGCATGGTATGTTGTTTCAACTTATAGACTTGATATTTTTGTCAGGATCTATACTTGATTGTTAAATGCTTAAGCTGTAACACTTTACTTTGATAAATTACAGTATGATAGACTTGTTAATAAACATCAGTGTAAGAACCCAGATTTTGGGTAGAATTAAAACTTTTTATTATTTAATGATGTAAGAATGAATAGTGGTTACGGCTACGATGTAATAGTTGATCTTCTGAATGAATGAATGGAATTCGATTTAAATATTTATATGTCTTGAAGAATGCTAATGGTTGACCACTTAGGTAAGAATAATCTATCTCCTAGGGGAATAAGATATGGCAATTCCAAGCAGGAGAATATTCTCATGTCATCCAGATCGATAACGATTAATCCAGTGGTTCCGTAAAAAGGTTAAGGAACGATCGAAAGAGAACAGGGACAATTGTACAACCCTAAGAGAATAAGTAAAGAATAAAGAATGAATAGTGTTTTGGTGGAAGTAAGAATATTATGAGACGACACTATATAAAAGTATTCGGAACGGATTTCCGAGTTCGTATTAGTGACCCAGGGGGAAAATAAGTGTATGTAAAAGCTGTCGTTCTCCGAGAGTTCCCTGGACACTGATAGACTTAAGGATTTAACGAAGGGATTTAAGGAATATAAATTGGAAAGTTAGTAAGAAAGACGGAGAATGATAGTATTAATATTAAGAAGATTCCCGGTAAACCCTAATTAGAAATCCGTGGAATATTCCTACGAACGATCAATCGAAACGAGCAATAACCGGACACAGAATCAAGCAGAGAAAGCAAGATACATGCATGTGCAAGTGATAATATCTAGTAACTAGCAAGGAACTAGATCAATTAGAATGCAACTAGTACTTAGAAAATCAAGTCACTTAGTTAGCCTTAAACCATCCAATCTTCAACACTTGTCCTCACAAATACCTCATTGCATGCATCATCACTTTATTAAAGCCACTTTAACCAAGATATTATCCAAGGCTTTCACTTTATGCAATTATTTTCCAAGAACCAAGCAAAGAACACAAACACTCTCTCCTTGTTCTTCCATTCGGCTTTTCTTAATTTCCAAGGGGATATCTCACTTCCAACCGTCATTTGATCTTGTAATTTTTAAGGTGAGTCCTATAATTCATGAAACTAACCTCCTAGAAATTTCAAGCCCAAATTCCTTTGTTTCCATTTTCAAAAAAATCATGAAAGGTGAGGGTGAATAGTGTTTCTTATGAACTAACTTTGAGTTTTCTTGTTTTTCATGGTTGATCTAGCAAGCTAAAGCACTCCTAAGGACCATACAAGGCTTTCTGAGGCTAGTACACATTCTCAAGAAGGTATAAAGCCCTTGAAACCCTAGATCCACTTTAAGTTTTATGTATGTTCTTGAGTTATATAAGTTAGTTATGTTGTAATAGGTTAAGCATGATTATAAGCATGATTATGATTGGGTTTTGGATAAATGTTAAAAATAGTTAGATGAACGGAAAGGCATTGCTTGGCCTCAGTTCATGGTTAGAAATCATGTATATGTTGTTTGGAGTGGATACTATGTTTATGGGAAGGTTTGGAATTGGTAAATATTCGATTTAATGCCAAAATTTCGTTAACCTTAAGAAAAACGAATTGGACAGTAGATGTAACTCACTGAATAGCCTCAAAATCTGCCATGATAAGATAGATAATGTTCCAAGCTTCGTTTTGATATAAAGAACGTGTGAAACGGACTTACGGTTTAGGAGTTATGGCCGGTATACTAAAAGTAGTTCGAAACCGTAAACAAGAATTTGTAACTAAAATTGAACCCTCGTAAAATATGTAAGTCAGTGGCGAATCTTGGTAATTAAATACTAGAGGTAAAAAGGAAGGTGTGAGAGAAAACCTCATGTGAATCGGATCGTTTTTCGATTTTATAAAAATGTTTGAATCAAGGTTAAACGCGAACGAACCCCTTAAAAGTATAACTTTGGTTATAACTTAGAAAATGAGCGATAAAACTCGAGATATAATCTTGGTTCGTAATCGATCGAATTTTGAACTTATACGACTTAAGTATACACTAAGTGTGAGTATCATGACATGTCTTAATGATGAATAAATGTCGGATCGTATCGGTAAAAAAAAGAGTTACACTAAAAAGGGGTATAACGAGATAATTCGAAAACATGTTTCGACTTAAGTTAATACTTAACCTTTTGAAAAGTGTTAAGTGATTAATCTCAAATCTCTTGACTATTTATAGATCGCCGAGCTGACTCGGGACACCCTACCACTACCCCTACTCGTACTCGATTACCAGGCATGTTCTAACTCCTTTTAAAGGCTGTTGTTGTGAATATATATATGTGATTCGATTTTGTGTTTCATATGCCATAACATGCATGCCTACTTTCAAGATATATTGTGATACCTGTTCCTTGAATTATTATGGCTTATAAGCTAGATATCGAATAATCATTTATAAGCCGGTTGTTGATAAGTCCCTTAGAGAAGGGCATATATATATATATATATATATATATATATATATATATATATATATATATATATATATATATATATATATATATATATATCGTATTCATTGAATGTAGACCGGGAGTCAGTACTTCTTGATATATCATAACTATATTCGAGGAAAATATTTAAGTAAATATTTTCCATTATTTGGTTGACGAATATTATTTGAATATTCGTCCGAGATTACTTAATTAAGGATTATTACTTCAAATAGTTATTCGAACGCTATTTATTCAATGAATATTATTTTTCAATATTCATTCAAAGTCGATTCATTTATCGAATATTATTTCGAATATTCTTTAAAAAGCTTGGATTACTAAATGAATATTACTTTGATATTCATTTAGAATATTATTCATTAAATGAATATTACTTTGTGAATATTCATTTAAGTTCCTAATTACTTGACGAATATTATTTTAAATATTCATCTGATGATCTATCTATTTATCAAATATTATTTCAAGATTCCTTTCAAGTATTATTACTTGAACGAATATTATTTTGAATATTCATTTAAATATTTAATTATTCAATGAATATTTCCTCCTTATTTATTCGAGAAGTATTCTAAGAAATACTTCGATTTAAATATTCGCTCGTAGTCATAAACCTTCTGTAATTATTTCTGATACAATAAATATTCTCTGAATATTTATCTAATACTCTGAAATGACTTCATATATTATCGTTGACCTTCGATAATTATGAAATTTCTTCGAAGTTGGGTTATTATTAAGATTATATCAAGAAGGTTCTCAAAATGTCGTTCTTCCTTTGAATCTATCTTCCAAATAATAAGAGAACCTTACTTGAAAAATGTTATTTATCTTGATGAATTCCCGGTCATAAATCTTTCGAAAAGTATTCTTTTCACTCGCAACTAGAAATGCTATCTATTGCATCTGTGTACCCTCTCATCATTCGAGGGGTAAGATTATCGGAACAAGATGGTATCCTCTAACAAGCAACAGCTTGGGAGATAAAATGTTGAATTTTCCTTTCCAACTAGATACGACTACTTTGTGGAGTCTTATCAACAAGTATTATAC
Organism: Saposhnikovia divaricata; assembly: GCA_036435485.1. Taxonomy (NCBI): domain Eukaryota; kingdom Viridiplantae; phylum Streptophyta; class Magnoliopsida; order Apiales; family Apiaceae; genus Saposhnikovia; species Saposhnikovia divaricata. Next base: position 104,955,243 of record CM071597.1, read on the forward strand.
TTGGGGAAAGGGGGACGAATTTTGCGTTCAGAGTCATGAAATTCTTTTCGAACTTGGAGTCGTGTAAGAGGCCGAGTAGCGCCGGTCCATCCCCTTTGGCCCAACCGTTGGCCGGGGAGAGCTAGTAGGGCGGTAGACAAGTAAAGCCGCCAGTTCTTCCTTCTACCGGTAGTAAATCTAAATCGAGCTGTACAATCTGCGACTGATCATCGTAAGGATTGGCAGTGGGCGCGGTGAATACTCCAGCATAAGTTCAATCATCCAGATTCATTATTTTTTTCTGTAACAGTATTATTGTTGGCAGTATTGGAAAAGTATTCATAATTGGAATATATATGTTTTGAGTTACTTGTAACTTCATCATTTACCTTATCCTGGTATTATCTTCGCTAAGGCATGGCATATGGTTTCAAAGTTGTTTTGAACTGCTATATATATATATATATATATATATATCATCACTGTTCAGTTATATTGTTGTTGGTGGGCTATTGCTCACCCTTGCTTATTTATTATGTCAAAACAACAGCTAGGACAGATGGCTCGCGTCAAGCACACTCGGCGCAAGCGGGTTACCCGACCCACCGGACTCCCCGCTGAGATGCTAGCCACCATTGCTGAGGTAGCATAGTTATACAGCCTTGTTTTCCTGTTTAACTATATGTATAATTAATGTAATCAACGGTAAAACTTCTAAACTTATGATGTTATCCTTTTGGCTTGTAATAACTTTTATTCGTAAACTCCTTTATGTAAGACTTATTTCAATTTCATCTCTGGGACTATAACTGTGTGTGTGTGAGTGGATATTATTGTGGGGTCACAACATGCAACTTATTGATTTTGGACTCAAGTCAAGTATTATGTATGAGTTATGAGACCGTAACGACCCGATCCCTAACCCCGGATCTGGGGGTGTTACAGAGATGGTATCAGAGCGAGAGTTATATATCCCAAGAGATGATGCAACGTTATATAATAATAAATTCAATAATATAATTAGAACCCTTGCCAGGTTCACCTAAAACCCTTACGGGAACTTTTTAAGTATCATGATAGTAACATAGTTCGTCTTGTGTAGGCGAGTGACATGTCTGCCCAGGAGGCAGCTGCGAGACATCATGATGAGGATATGTTCCGGAGGAGGGACCCGTATTATGAGCACTTGCCTGAGGAGGTCTAGGTTGATGCTTATACTGATGTTATTGAGTCTGAGAAGGAGGACCCTGAGGAGGTCCAGGTTGATGCTGATACTGATGTTATTAAGACTGAGGGGGAGGAGGACCCGGAGGGGGTCTAGATAGGGCAGGATGCTGAGTTAGTTGCTGAGGATGAGGATTTTTGGGTTGTATATGAGATTAGGACCATGGAGGAGGACACTGATATGACCACTGAGCAGGTCATGGCTGCTGTTGTTAGACAGGCGGTAGATGAGGATGAGCCAGTGAATGATGCTGTAGGGAGTTCTGGACTACTAGTGCCACCCCTCTCTGTTGAGAGAGCCCCTACCCTAGCACTACTACCTGTGAGCCCATTTTCCGAGGAGTTTGAGGAGCCTACCCCAGAGCCCCAGCAGACAGAGACTGTAGCCCCGGCTGAGCCATCCACCCCACCTCATGTCCCGATAGGGGGAGTCCCAGTATGTGTTCACAACTTGATTGTGAACGGGCTGTATAGAGAGTTGTCAGTGGCGGATGCCAGATTGGCAGAGTCTAGGAGGGAGCTAGCAACGGAGAGAGCCACCCGGATGAGGTTACAGGGCCGGAGGACTATCAGTGATCGGGTTGGGTATAGGGCTGTGACCTGCATTGAGCTGAGGGCTCGAGTGAGGGTGCGACAGTTGCCTACTGATGGGCATGGTATGGTAGCCAAAGCAGATGCCAAGGAGATTTTCCGTATCGCCATGGGGAGGGTTCGGATGATGTTTCATCGTGGCGGCTGATTTCAGATGTAGTGATGCAGTAGTCTAGTTGTCTAGTCATGTACGGACGTAGTAGTGCCGGCTTTTGTAGGGATGGTTTCATTGTACTTATTTTCCCTTTTTGCAGACTAGACAGATAGACAACATATTTCACTTTTGACTTGTTGTTGTTAGGATGGTTGTACTTTAAACTATCATTGTAACTCAGATGTTGTACCTTTTCGGTACCTGGTATATATTTGTTTCCCTTTCAGTTATTTCAATTTTGTTGGGATGAGATCATGAGTTTATTAGCATATGTACTGCTTTCGATTAAGTTACCATGAGATATAAATTGTGAGATCCTAAATCCAATCATGTAACGAATTATGCAAGGAAAAATCCTTTAAAAAAGGTAAGTGAACCTAATGTATAATTGTCTAAATTTTCAGTAAAATGCCTCCAAGACGAATGGGCACTAGGGCTAACCCCCGTGAATCTACTGACCAAGAGAGTCACAACCAACATGAGGAAAACCATGAATATAATGATGAACAAGATCAGGACTATAATGAGCAAGAAGATTCCCAGTATGGAGCAGAGGATGAACCCATGTACTCTGAAGACTTTGAGGGGGAAATAGAGGGTGGAGAAACTGAAGTGGAGCAGGAAGGGGAGAACCAGGGCAGAGACCCCATGGGCCAGTTTATGGATCTGCTTAGGCAGAATTTAAACCAATACCCCCAACCACCGCCAGGAAACAACACTTCAGTGGCAAATTCCTTTAGGGCCTTTAAGTCCCTTAAGCCCCCAGAGTTCCACGGATCGGCTAACCCCGTTGAGGCGAGGGCCTGGATCAAGGAAATGGAAAAATCTTTCGAGATTCTGAGTATCAATGAGGCTCAGAAGACTATTTTTGCTACTTACCTACTGAAGGGAGAGGCCAATTATTGGTGGGAGGCCAAAAAGAACATGGAGACTGATGCTATCGTAACCTGGGAAAGGTTTAAACAATTATTTCTGGAGAAGTACTTCCCGAAGTTCATGAAAACTCAGATGGAACTTATGTTTTTGGAACTGAAACAGAACAATATGTCAGTGGCTGACTATGAGGCCAAGTTTACTGAGCTGTCGAGGTTTGTGCCGGAATTTGTGGATACCGAAGAAAAGAGAGCTAACAGGTTTCAATAAGGGTTAAAACAATGGATCCAGAATAGAGTGGCGGTTTTAGAAATTACGGATTATGCCATCTTGGTGCTGAAGGCAACCATTGTGGAAGCTGGAAGTGATCAGATGCATAGAGAAAGAGAAAAAGGGGGAATAAAGAGAACGTATGCCAGCATGGGCGGAGGGTCCACTGGAAGGAAACCCCCAACCAAGTTTAATAGAGGAACCATTTCCCTACCTGGAAGAAGAGAAGGGTTTAAGCCATCTGTGAGTGCAACGGTGAGCCAGGGCGGCCAGCAATCGGGAATGTCCCGTTCCCATCAGTCTAGACCCCCCTTACCATTATGTGCTACTTGTGGGAAGAGGCATTCCTGTGTGTGCAACCTGAAGCAGATAAACTGCTATAAGTGTGGGCGTGATGGGCACTATGCTACCTCTTGCACCACGATCATCCCTAAAAGCACCACTTGTTTCCAGTGCGGACAGCTAGGGCACATGAGGAAGGACTGCCCAAGGAACAAACCAGCAGCATCAGGGGCAAGCAGGGCTGCCTCAAATAGGCCACCAACTGCTAGGACCTTTAATATGACAGTGCAAGATGCGGTGAGGGACACGGATGTGATAGCAGGTACATTTTTCTCTCAATTCAGTCAGTGCAAATGTCTTATTTGATTCGGGAGCAACTAAGTCTTTTATATCTAGAGATTTTGCGCATAAATTGAAGCTTAAAACCCAGCAACTAAGAGATTCCTTACAAGTAGAGATAGCTAATCAGGAAGTCGTAGCGGTTAATCGAATTCACCCTGATTGTAAACTAGAAATAGGAGGACGATCCTTCTATGTCGATTTAATTCCTTTTAAGCTAGGGGAATTTGATGTCATTTTGGGAATGGATTGGCTATCTCGCAATAATGCGTAAATAGATTGTAAAGGGAAAAAGGTTAAGTTGAAAACCCCAGGGAAGAAAGAAATAGTGTTTAAGGGGATGCGACAGACCCAGAAAATTCTGACCATGGAGCAAACCAAGAGATTGTAATGAAAAGGGAACGAGGCTTATTTATCTTACGTTATAGACACTCAGAAGGAAGTGCCAAGATTGCAAGACATTCCGGTAGTTAATGATTTTGAGGACATGTTCCCACAAGATCTTCCCGGACTACCACCTGATAGGGTAATTGAGTTTGCCATCGAGTTAGCCCCGGGGACGGCACCGGTTTCGAAGGCCCCGTACCGATTAGCCCCAGTAGAAATGAAAGAGCTAGCTAAACAGTTACAAGAATTGTTGGATAAGGGCATGATAAGGCCCAGTGTGTCGCCTTGGGGCGCACCAGTGTTGTTCGTTAAGAAAAAGGACGGGAGCATGAGGTTATGCATCGACTACCGAGAGTTGAACAAGCTAACCATAAAGAATAAGTATCCACTACCCAGGATAGACGATTTGTTTGACCAGCTAAGAGGCGCTAAATACTTCTCTAAGATTGACCTGAGAACGGGATATCACCAACTGAAGATTAAACCTGAAGATATCCCGAAGACTACATTCCGTACTAGATATGGACATTATGAGTTCTTGGTGATGTCATTTGGATTGACCAATGCCCCAGCAGCTTTCATGGACTTAATGAATAGAGTGTTCAAAGAATATTTGGACAAATTCGTGATAGTCTTCATTGATGATATTCTCATCTACTCAAAGACAGAGGCAGAACACGCTGAACATTTGAGGATAACTTTAGAAATACTCAGGAAGGAGCAGTTATATGCCAAATTCTCAAAGTTTGAGTTCTGGAAAAATGAAGTGCAATTCTTAGGGCACGTGATCAATAGAGAAGGAGTGTTGGTTGACCCCTCTAAGATAGAAGCAGTTTCAAATTGCGAACGGCCAACTACTCCAACCGAGGTAAGGAGTTTCATCGGACTAGCCGGATATTACAGAAGATTTGTCCAAGATTTTGCGAAGATCGCAGCTCCGTTAACTCGACTTACCCGTAAAAATGAGAAATTCGAATGGACTGAAAAATTCGAGAAAAGTTTCCAAGAACTAAAGAAGAGGTTGGTGACAGCCCCAATGTTGGCATTACCTGATGGAAAAGGAGATTTTGTGATTTACAGTGATGCTTAGCATAAAGGATTGGGATGCGTGCTTATGCAGCACGGCAAGGTAATAGAATATGCGTCTAGGCAATTGAGGGATTATGAGGTCAGGTATCCCACGCATGATCTAGAACTAGCAGCCATAGTCTTCACTTTAAAGATTTGGAGACACTACTTGTATGGGGAAAAGTGCGAGATTTACACTGACCATAAGAGCCTCAAGTACATTTTCACTCAGAAAGAGCTTAACATGCGCCAGAGGAGATGGCTAGAGTTAATCAAGGATTATGATTGTGAAATTCGTTATCACCCGGGCAAAGCCAATATGGTGGCTGATGCTCTTAGTAGGAAAGAGAAGCTCAAGATGATAACTTCAGAGGAAGAGTTAGTGAAAGATTTTGAGAAGTTGGAAATTGAGATTAAGTTACCCGAAGGGGGCCAAGAAAAGTTGATGGAAATTAGAATCCAACCTCCATTGTTAGAAAAGATTAGACTGTGTCAAGAACGGATAATGGAGGAAGAAAAGAACTCCACGGAAGAGATAATGACCGGGGAAGAAATTAAGTATGAAAGAGACAAGGAAGGGATCATGAGGTACACGTACAGGATATGGATCCCAAATGTTCAGGAACTCAAGGATGAGATTCTATACGAGGCACACAACTCAAGATACTCGGTGCACCCCGGTAGCACCAAGATGTATAGGGATTTGAAGGAGTATTACTGGTGGCCCAATATGAAAAAGGACGTAGCAGAGTGGGTAAGCAGATGCTTGACCTGCCAGCGAGTGAAAGCAGAGCACCAGAAGCCCAGCGGACTTCTACACCCCTTAGAAATTCCAGAATGGAAATGGGAACACATAGCCATGGATTTCGTAGTAGGTTTACCAAGGACCAAGGCTAATCATGACACCATATGGGTAATTGTAGATCGACTGACGAAGTCAACTCACTTTCTCCCGATCAATGAAAGGTACACGGTCGACAGACTAGTGGATATCTACTTAAAAGAGATAGTGGCGCGACATGGAGTCCCAGTCGCAATAGTATCCGATCGAGATCCTAGATTTAACTCCAGGTTTTGGAGAAGTTTTCAGGAATGTGTTGTTAGTGTAGGTGCCCTAGAGGCAATACATTGTTTCTTTGAATAAACCTTTATGTCATTTGATCATTCAATAAAAGTATTTATTATGACTTTAATTACTGCGATATATTTGTTAGCATAATAAATGTCCTTAGAATCATGATACACATTATATAGTTTAAGTTCATGACTTGAACTCGAGATTATATAATATATCATATTCTTAAAAGGTCCCTGGTCGAGTATTATTATTATAGGACAATAATAATACACAAATAGACTAGTATGTTGTTTGATAGATAACCACATCTCATTGGTTATAAGTATGGAGATACTAAAGTCAATACATAGGTACATGTAGGAGTACATGGTACTGGACAGACCCACAGTGAGATTCTTCATGTTTAATAAAGTCATAAGAAAGACTCACAGTGATAATGGTGTAATGATCCTTTGACTTGAGATCATTATATTTCTATACGAGGATTAATATACTTTGACTACATTAAAAGTTACTTTTGACCGGGTGATGATAAAAGTGGACATCGGGTATATCATGAGTCGTATGAGAAATATGAATGATAGATAAAGGATTTAACCCTCCTATAATTAGGAGAGATATTATTGGCCTCTTGATTGAGTGAGACTATAAAATGCATGGCCGTGCTCAAATAATTATTTGTTTTAAATAGTCTACTCATGGATCAAGTAAACCCGGATTAAATGTTGAAGAGGATGACTAAATACATGCCTCGAGTTTAATCTATAATATTTGGTTAAAGGGATTATATTACACGGAAACATTAGTCACAAAAGGTTTAAATTGGATCACCAATTATTATTATTACTTGGGTAGCAATGATGTATTACTAGATACCGCTCATTGTTTATAATTTTATTATTAGATATTAAAATTATTGCCAACGTAATAATAACCTAAAGGGTTACACAATAAGAACATATAAAACAGAACTTTATTTAAATTATGGATTTAAATAGTTATTAATTTGAATTTATTGAATTAATTAAGTGGGACTTGATTAATTGCAATATATAATTCGAATTTAATTAAAACCAAAACAGATTGGGTTTAGTGAAGCCCAAAATGTTTTAGGGTTTTAAGCCCAAATCTCTCTTTATAAATACATTGAGATGTGTTGGTTTAGGTGAACTTTGGCAAACTCGTTTTTCACCTAAACCCTAGCTGCTCTACATCTTAGAGAGGCTAGATAGAGAGAGAGAGAGAGAGAGAGAGAGAGAGAGAGAGAGAGGCGTTTCTTGGCTAGTACCATCTCTGTTGATCGTTGGATGATCGGTGTGTTCGTGTGGACGATTTAGAGACACAGATCTTGACGTAAAGGGTTGTGTGGTGATTACAAGCTAGGATCTCCGTTGAGTTCGTGAAAGTAACGTTTGTAATAGGTACGATTCATTATCTCCATAATCAGTTCGTAATTATACATGGATCCTGCGTTTGTATTCCGAAATTATTGTTTTATTTACGTTTTTCCGCTGCGTTTTCTGCCTTGGAACCCAACATGTGTAGGGACCCGGCTGAACATGAGCACAGCCTACCACCCCCAAACAGACGGGCAAAGTGAAAGGACCATCCAAACGCTAGAGGATATGTTGAGAGTCTACGCTATAGACTTCAAAGGAAATAGGGATGATCACTTGCCATTGATCGAGTTTTCCTACAGTAACAGTTTCCATTCAAGTATAAGAATGCCACCTTATGAGGCCCTTTATGGAAGGAAATGTCGATCTCCCTTGTATTGGGATGAAGTTGGAGAGCGAAAGATGCTCGGGCCCGAAGTGGTCCAACGAACTAAAGATGCAGTGGATCTAATCAGAGGACGGTTGGTAGCAGCCCAGGATCGACAAAAGAAATATGCCGACTTAGCTCGGAAAGGCAAAGAATACGAAGTAGGAGACCTAGTGTTCTTAAAAGTTTCACCTTGGAAAGGTTTAATGAGATTTTGAAAGAAAGGAAAGCTGAGTCCCAGATACATTGGACCATTTGAGGTCTTGAGACGGATTGGGGAACTAGCTTATGAGCTGGAATTGCCCCTGAATCTACAGCAGGTGCACAATGTGTTCCATGTTTCGATGCTGAGGAAGTATAATCCGGTTGCCAAGCACATTGTAGAGTATGAGAAAGTGGACATGCAACCAGACTTGACCTATGTAGAGCAACCTGTGGAAATCATAGACCGGAAAGAACAAGTGCTCCGAAACAAGGTCATTCAGCTGGTCAGAGTTTTGTGGCAGAACCACAATGTAGAAGAATCAACCTGGGAGCTTGAAAGCACAATGCAAGAGAAGTACCCCCATTTGTTTTCAAACTGATTCCGGGACGGAATCCTTTTAAGGAGGGGAGACTGTAAGAACCCATATTTTGGTTAGAATTAAAACTTTTTATTATTTAATGATGTAAGAATGAATAGTGGTTATGGCTACGATGTAATAGTTGATCTTCTGAATGAATGAATGGAATTCGATTTAAATATTTATATGTCTTGAAGAATGCTAATGGTTAACCACTTAGGTAAGAATAATCTATCTCCTAGGGGAATAAGATATGGAAATTCCAAGCAGGAGAATATTCTCATGTCATCCAAATCGATAACGATTAATCTAGTGGTTCCGTAAAAAGGTTAAGGAACGATCGAAAGAAAACAGGGACAATTGTACAACCCTAAGAGAATAAGTAAAGAATAAAGAATGAATAGTGTTTTGGTGGAAGTAAGAATATTATGAGATGACACTATATAGAATTCGAAACGGATTTTCGAGTTCGTATTAGTGATCCAGGGGGAAAATAAGTGTATGTAAAAGCTGTCGGATTCTGAAAAGCCGCACTTTTATTTTCTCCGAGAGTTCCCTGGACACTGATAGACTTAAGGATTTAAGAAGGGATTCATGGAATATAAATCGGAAAGTTAGTAAGAAATACGGAGAATGATAGTATTAATATTAAAAAGATTCCCGGTAAACCCTAATTAGAAATCCGTGGAATATTCCTACGAACGATCAATCGAAACGAGCAATAACCGGACACAGAATCAAGCATAGAAAGCAAGATACATGCATGTGCAAGTGATAATATCTAGTAACTAGCAAGGAAATAGATCAATTAGAATGCAACTAGTACTTAGAAAATCAAGTCACTTAGTTAGCCTTAAAACCATCGAATCTTCAACACTTGTCCTCACAAATACCTCATTGCATGCATCATCACTTTATTAAAGCCACTTTAACCAAGATATTATCCAAGGCTTTCACTTTATGCAATTATTTTCCAAGAGCCAAGCAAAGAACGCAAACACTCTCTCCTTGTTCTTCCATTCGGCTTTTCTTAATTTCCAAGGGGGAAATCTTACTTCCAACCATCATTTGATCTTGTAATTTTTAAGGTGAGTCTTATAATTCAAGAAAATAACCTCCTAGAAATTTCAAGCCCAAATTCCTTTGTTTCCATTTTCAAAAAAATCAAGAAATGTGAGGGTGAATAGTGTTTCTTATGAACTAACTTTGAGTTTTCTTGTTTTTCATGGTTGATCTAGCAAGCTTAAGCACTCCTAAGGACCATACAAGGCTTTGTGAGGCTAGTACACATTCTCAAGAAGGTATAAAGCCCTTGAAACCCTAGATCCACTTTGAGTTTTATGTATGTTCTTGAGTTATATAAGTTAGTTATGTTGTAATAGGTTATAAGCATGATTGGGTTTTGGATAAATGTTAAAAATAGTTAGATGAACGGAAAGGCATTGCTTGGCCTCAGTTCATGGTTATAAATCATGTTTATGTTGTTTGGAGTGGATACTATGTTTATGGGAAGGTTTGGAATTGGTAAATATTCGATTTATAGCCGTCGTAATGTCGAAATTTCGATAACCTTAAGAAAAACGAATTGGACAGTAGATGTAACTCACTGCCTAGCCTCGAAATCTGCCATGATAAGATATATAATGTTCCAAGCTTCGTTTTGATATAAAGAACGTGTGAAACGGACTTACGGTTTAGGAGTTATGGCCGGTATACTAAAAGTAGTTCGAAACCATAAACGAGAATTTGTAACTGAAATTGAACCCTCGTAAAATACATAAGTCATTGGCGAATCTTGGTAATTAAATACTAGAGGTAAAAAGGAAGGTGTGAGAGAAAACCTCATGTGAATCGGACCGTTTTTCGATTTTATAAAAATGTTTGAATCAAGGTTAAACGCGAACGAACCCCTTAAAAGTATAATTTTGGTTATAACTTAGAAAACGAGCGATAAAACTCGAGATATAATCTTGGTTCATAATTGATCGAATTTAGAACTTATACGACTTAAGTATACACTAAGTGTGAGTATGGTGACATGTCTTAATGATGAATAAATGTCGGATCGTATCGGTAATAAAAAGAGTTACACTAAAAAGGGGTATAACGAGATAATTCGAAAACATGTTTAGACTTAAGTTAATACTTAACCTTTTGAAAAGTGTTAAGTGATTAATCTCGAATCTCTTGACTATTTATAGATCTCCGAGCTGACTCAGGACACCCTACCACTACCCCTACTCGTACTCGATTACCAGGCATGTTCTAACTCCTTTTAAAGGCTGTTGTTGTGAATATATATATATGTGATTCGATTTTGTGTTTCATATGTCATAACATGCATGCCTACTTTCAAGATATATTGTGATACCTGTTCCTTGAATTATTGTGGCTTATAAGCTAGATATTGAATAATCATTTATAAGCCGGTTATTGATAAGCCCCTTAGAGAAGGGCATATATATATCGTATTTATTGAATGTAGACCGGAAGTCAGTACTTCTTGATATATCGTAACTATATTCGAGGAAAATATTTAAGTAAATATTTTCCATTATTTGGTTGACGAATATTATTTGAATATTCGTCCGAGATTATTTAATTAACGATTATTACTTCAAATAGTTATTTGAACGTTATTTATTCAATGAATATTATTTTTCAATATTCATTCAAAGTCGATTCATTTATCGAATATTATTTCGAATATTCTTTAAAAAGCTTGGATTACTAAATGAATATTACTTTGATATTCATTTAGAATATTATTCATTAAATGAATATTACTTTGTGAATATTCATTTAAGTTCCTAATTACTTGACGAATATTATTTTAAATATTCATCTGATGATCTATCAATTTATCAAATATTATTTCAGATTCCTTTCAAGTATTATTACTTGAACGAATATTATTTTGAATATTCATTTAAATATTTAATTATTCAATGAATATTTCCTCCTTATTTATTCGAGAAGTATTCTAAGAAATACTTCGATTTAAATATTCGCTCGTAGTCATAAGCCTTCTGTAATTATTTCTGATACAATAAATATTCTCTGAATATTTATCTAATACTCTTAAATGACTTCATATATTATCGTTAACCTTCGATAATTATGAAATTTCTTCGAAGTTGGGTTATTATTAAGATTATATCAAGAAGGTTCTCAAAATGTCGTTCTTCCTTCGAATCTATCTTCCAAATAATAAGAAAACCTTACTTGAAAAATGTTATTTATCTTGATGACTTCCCGGTCATAAATCTTTCGAAAAGTATTCTTTTCACTCGCAACTAGAAATGCTATCGATTGCATCTGTGTACCCTCTCATCATTCGAGGGGTAAGATTATCGGAACAAGATGGTATCCTCTAACAAGCAACAGCTTGGGAGATAAAATGTTGAATTTTCCTTTCCAACTAGATACGACTACTTTGTGGAGTCTTATCAACAAGTATTATACTTGGGGAAAGGGGGACGAATTTTGCGTTCAGAGTCATGAAATTCTTTTCGAACTTGGAGTCGTGTAAGAGGCCGAGTAGCGCCGGTCCATCCCCTTTGGCCCAACCGTTGGCCGGGGAGAGCTAGTAGGGCGGTAGACAAGTAAAGCCGTCAGTTCTTCCTTCTACCGGTAGTAAATCTAAATTGAGCTGTACAATCTGCGACTGATCATCGTAAGGATTGGCAGTGGGTGTGGTGAATACTCCAGCATAAGTTCAATCATCCAGATTCATTATTTTTTCTGCAACAGTATTATTGTTGGCAGTATTGGAAAAGTATTCATAATTGGAATATATATGTTTTGAGTTACTTGTAACTTCATCATTTACCTAATCCTGGTATTATCTTCGCTAAGGCATGGCATATGGTTATATATATATATATATATATATATATATATATATATATATATATATATATATATATATATATATATATATATATATATATATATATTATAACTGTTCAGTTATATTGTTGTTGGTGGGCTATTGCTCACCCTTGCTTATTTATTATGTCACAACAACAGCTAGGACAGATGGCTCACGTCAGGCGCACTCGGCGCAAGCGGGTTACCCGACCCACCGGACTCCCCGCTGAGATGCTAGCCGCCATTGCTGAGGTAGCATAGTTAGACAACTTTGGTTTCCTATTTAACTATATGTATAATTAATGTAATCAACGGCAAAACTTATAAACTTATGATGTTATCCTTTTGGCTTGTAATAACTTTTATTCGTAAACTCCTTTATGTAAGACTTATTTCAATTTCATCTCTGGGACTATAACTGTGTGTGTGTGAGTGGATATTATTGTGGGGTCACAGCATGCTACTTATTGATTTTGGACTCAAGTCAAGTATTATGTATGAGTTATGAGACCGTAACGACCCGATCCCTGACCCCGGATCTGGGGGTGTTACAATCAGGATTGCTATCAGTATGCTGACGTCATCAGTATTGACATCAGGATTGTGACGCCCCTAGATCCGGGGTCAAGGATCCATGTCATCACGGTCCAATTTCCGATCAATATCAATATCTCTTGAGTCTTTTTTTTTTAACTTAATATTTATGCAATTGACCCCACATTAATACTCACACACACACCAGTCATATGCTCATAGAACAACATCCACAATATTAAAAGTTTAAAGTTAACAGTTATTACAACCCAGAATTCTACTAAGTACATTGTTGAATAATACTTCTACAGGAAGCATTTCAACAACCAAAAGTTTATTACAAACTTACACACTTAATTTACATAAGTCTACTAAGCCCTTTTCGCTTGTCACTACCTCGGGTATGGTCGCCAGCACTCGCTTAAAAGGTCGCCTTTCCCTTACCCTCTTGCGGGGTGTAGTGCGTAGTATCGGCATGGGACCTAGTTGCTATATACATAAGTAGCAAGAGTGAGCTATAATAGCTCGGCAAGATAATATTGTAAACTAGAGTTTAGAATGAGAACAGGTATACATATATATGCATATATAAGCAGAAACCAGTTATAATCTTTAAGGAAGAATAAAGCTCTTATTTAATAATACATCATCCACTTACTATTATAAGAAAAAATCTAAAATAATATAATATCTGTTTTTCTTCATCTGTAACTATAATTCCATCATCTTATATCATTATGCTGTTTTCAGTATAGAGATCTGAAAATCATTTTCAACTCTTTCTTTCAAGTTTTGGGGATTTTCACTGTTGCCGAATACGTAAGGACGATGATCAGTCGCCCTCCGTACCCGTCCTTTTTACTACCGGTAGAAGGAGGAAGGTACACCACTATATCCCCCTGGAGGAAGGTACACCACTACATCCTCCTTCGGCAACTCTTGGGCCGAAATAAAATATTGATTGCTGGACTGTGCCGCACACAGCCTCCTACGCTTTTTGTTGTTATCCCCCTTTTTGTCAAATCATTATTCCATTTATAAAATATCATTCCACATTTCCATTTTTCGCTTTCATTTCCACATATCAGTTACTCATATCATTTCCATTCAAGCACATTACTTCTATAAAATATATATATATATATAACATAATGCTTTGATTATGATCCAGACATCTCTTTCATATTCAAGAAATCAAAATACTTTTATATTCATAAAATATTCCGTCTATTTTAAGAGTAGTAAATAATAATCAAATAATATTTATTAAACCACTGATACTCAAAAAGAATATTTTTAATATAGTATTATAAACGATATAACCCTAGATAACAACTGATACCATTCCCTTTCATATCTCTTTTACCATAGAGCATATTCGCTCCAATCGTAATTATCTCTATATCCATATTTCATAAATCATATCCATCTCTCTTTAATTTCCGAAAAACAAAGAAATATATTCTTTGCAACATAGCAACGATAGCATCACACACACATATATATATATATATATATATATATATATATATATATATATATATATATATATATACTCCATGATATCATTTTTATTCCAAAGATAAATAATTTTCAAAGTAGGGATAGAAAGATCTTGCCTCGATCTCTGTAAGTCGGAAGTATAGCTCGTGGCTCTCCCGAAGTCTCTATAAACACGAAAAGGATCATTATCAGAATATATTCCACTTAACCACCTACGGTCATATAATAACACTCTTACAATATCCATTACTATCTCAAAAGGTCTTGAGGACTTAACCATTCTTATTCCCGATTAAAGTTCTTAACGATTTACATTCTTTCCTTAACAACCACTCTCGACTGTAAAAATTCTCAGAAAATATAAATTCCGAATTTTAATGCAAGGCTAACTGTCAAGGGTCCTCTGACCACCCTACTACACTATCCCAAAATTTTATAACTTTTAAAAATGTTTAAGTATGGTAATTATAGCCTCAAAGTTGATACAATTACTTTTTCTCGGTTCTCGAACGTCTTTCACTAAAACTGACTTTTCTCCTAAACCGTTCATCAGATTTTAATGTACTTTATATCAAAACGAGCTATGAACCAAGCTCTACCCTTTCATGATCAGTGGGTTCTCTGGACAGAAACCTACTGTACGAGCATGGGTGCTAAAAACAGGGCATCTATTTGGTTTAACGAAAATCGGGCATTATAACGGCTATATTTTCATACTTTCCAAAATTCAACTCCTCCAAATCCATCATCCACCTTATACACCATCACCTACACCATGTGGTCATCTTACCAACCATGGTTACAAGCACATACTCCTTTCATATACCATAAAAACACTTTTAAACACATATATAATCATGATTTCATCACTTATAACCACTTAACCACTAATACCATTAATATTCATCATAAAACTCAAGAGGGGTGAAGAGATTATACCTTCTTTGAAGCTTTAATACTCTTAATATATGCTTGTAGTCCTTGGTACACCTTTAAACAACCTTAACACACCTTAATCTTTCAAAACAAAACATAAAATCCATATAAGTTACTATTCATTCACTATTCATCATCACCTTCATGATTTTATTTCTCAAAGATGGAATGGATTTAGAAGCTAGGATTCATAGAATACCTTAACCTATACCCAAGCAAGCTCCTTGATTTTAGATGACTTGGAACTAGGGTTTCAAGTTTCCATTTTTCTCTTTTTTTTCTACTTGGCCGAATGGAGTTTTCTTGGATGGGGAGAGATTGTTTTCTTGCTTTTTGATCTTATCTCATCTTAATCTTGTTTAATCTAGTGTCTTGTGGAAGCATGTGGATATTTACAAGTTCAAAGGGCTAATCTACCCCTTAAATAAGTGTTAGTGGATGATGATGTCACTAGTGATGTCATTGGATGCATCCTTTAATCCTTTTCTTGATTTTCCTAAGTAATTTGCTAGCACTCTTGGTAATAATAATGTGGTATATATCCTTGTTATGTTATAATCTTGGTTGTTTGGTTTCCATACTCGTCTAGTTGTGGTTCGTTTCGAATATATCTCGTCATCCAGTGGTTTTGAAATCGTTTAAAAATCCAAATTCCCTTAGCATTCCCTTAACTTAAAAATCCCCTGGTTTAACTTAAATTCACTAATTCCTCAATATATAATTCCTTTAATATTTCTATGCTCCTTAATATCCAATAAATAGAAGCTCGTTCGAACTCAAAATCCTCAAAAATCCGTATTCAGGAATTTCTGAAATCTATCGTCATTTCAAGTCACTTATTTTCCTAGTACAATACTAATATGGTTTCTGTTTACTCGTTTTCCATTTCAAGTATAGAGTACTTACATACCATTTCCCTAAATCCTCAAAATTTACTATTCATGTGATCATTGTAGCATTGCTAAGTTAGGGTTATTACAAGGATTGTATCGTCAGTATCAGGATTGTGAAATTTGTGTGTCTTACTGTTTCAAATTCTGAAGTTCATGTTATTTAGTGGTTCAATTCTGAGTTTTGTTAAGTCTATGTTAGCAAGTTTTATTACATGCATACTGATGATTTATATCATTTTTCATGTTAGTCAATAAACAACGATAGACAAGTAGATATTAAGAAAACTTGTATTTTCATTAATCAAAAACATTACATACATGAAAATGAAATATAATTCTTCTTTTTGTCTAACTACTACTGATAATTCTATTCTTGTCTAAAGCTGTTACTGCTTCAATTCTCAACGATCGACTTCAGGACAAGGAGCATCTCAAGATTGGATTTCTTGTCTGGGCGACTTGAATGAAAGCAGCTGACTCATCTTCATGCTTATTGAAGAAGTTGAATAGCATCTCCATCAAGATCAACCTCAGACTCTTCACCAAATTCTTCATCCTCAAGGTGTGAAGAGATTAGAGGAGGATTGTATCCAACTGGTAGATGTTTTAGAGGAGATTCGTGGAAAATATCTGGGTTAAGACCAACCATATCTGACTCAATGAGAAAAGTCATCTTTTCTAAGAGATAGTTTACTTGCTCCTGATCATCAAGAGTAAAGAACTTCTCAGTGGTAATGAACCAAAAGCTAGGGTTCATATGAAGATTTGGGTTGGAAGTCATGATGGATAGAGAAAAGAATGAAAAGGTTTTGGAGAATGGCATAAGACATCGGTTTCTTTTATAGAAAGACATGAGAAGCTGAATAGTCGTTTGGGAAAATGCAGACAGTCATAATTATGTGTGACTATATTTCTTGTATTTTCAAGAAATATTGAACGAATTTAACCAATTGATTTTGTTCAGATTTTATTTATTTCTTTTATAGGTAAAAGAAAATGCCATGTGGAAACTTCATTTAGTCTCTGGAATCAGGATGATATTGATCAGGAATACAAGTGTGTTCACATCAGGATTAGTAATTCTTTTTATTCAGAAATCACATTGAATCGTGTGATTATCCTGATGAGAAGATCACATCAGGAAAAGGAAGCTGATCAGTATTGATTTTTATCTTGATTTTACCTTGACTTATTTACTTGAAATTATTTTTGGATTTTATTTTCCAAAAGTCGTGGGTAACTGCATTTTTCAGGGACTGACACTTGTCAACCTACGTGTCAACGTGGGATAATGGGTCTGAAGGATTTTTGAAATATAATTATTTTGACACTCTAATCGTGTAATTGCTTTCTCTAATTTCATTCTCTAAAGCAAAAAAACACTCTCGAGTTCTCAAAATCACTAATCAATTTTAAAGATTTCTTAAGTTCTTTTCAGATCAAAATGGCAACTCAAAGAAGACTACCCAAATCAGTAGCTTTCAAGTTTGGTGACTTTGATTTTATGATGAACAATCATGTTGCAGCTATCACCAACAAGGAAGGGGTGTCAACTGATTTTCACCCGATAATGGACTTTATGGCAAAAGGACCATTAAGCTATGCCTTGACAGCATCTCCACAAATTAATCAAGTAGCTGTTTCACAAGCTTGGAAGAATGCTGAGGTAATTGACTCTACTCAGAGTCAATCAGGTAAGATTGTTCTACACTTAGGACAAGACTCATTTGATCTTACTGAATCTGTTGTTAATTCAGTACTTTGCTTACCTGTTAGTACGAATTTTGAGAATGTACCATCTGATGATGATGTGAGAACTATGTTATCTAAATTAGGTTATGATGGACCTCTAGATAACATGAGCCAATTAAATAGATCCTTTTTTAGGAAAGAATTGTCTTTCTTCTTTGATCAAATTGCTAAATGTTTTACTGGTAAATGTAGTTCTTTTCAACAAATTACTGCTGTTACATCACATATTGCATATGCCTTGCTTTATAACAGAGTAATTAATTTTGGTCACATTATCTTAAATCAGATGTGTATTAAACTTGGGTCAAGAGATCATGACAGGAATATGGTTTATTATCACAGATTCATGCAACTGTTTATTAACCATTTCATTCCTGATGTTGAAGCTAGATTTGGTTGAGAATATTGTGTTTCTTCTTATGTACAGCAAAAGAGAATTTTCTCTGACATTACAAAAAAGGACAGTGAAAAGAATCTAGATGAAATACATGCATTACACTATCCAAATCATGTTCAGGTACTTCTAAGAACTCATCTTCCTACTATCTATAATTCTTCTTTCTTTGGTGGTGAAATGACTCAGGAATCTCAGTTGGAGGAGAACCCCCCTGTGTCTACCCAAGTAGCCAAAAACATTGTAGTCTCTGAAACAATTCTAGAACCAAACTTTGATCCACAGCCTATTGTTTCAAAGAAGCCAACCTCTGGTGTTTCTCAAAAGACATCAGTTGTAAGGAAGAGAAGATTTGTCATTTCAAGTAGTAGTTCTAGTGAAGATGATGATAATATATCTCTTGCTGAGAGAACAGAATTGAAGGCTGCAATTCAACTTTCTAAGCTAGGACAAAGAGATGGAACACCTAGTCACCGCCAGGCTGCAGTCTCCCAAAAGGCTGTAGTTCTTAAAAAGGAAAAACAGTTACTGGATACTGTCTCTCAAAAGACTGTGTCTATTGAAAAAAGATCTCATCCCAAGATCACTTCTGTGTCTACACCTCTTGAGTCTTCTCAATACAAATCTGTTGCTCACTATAGTAGGAGAACAAGGAGAAAGATTCATTTGTCACCTACACACACAGTGTTAAGTCCAACTAACATTATGCAGGTCTCTACAAATAAGGCTATATCCAAGTCAGTATCTGACAAGAGAGATCTGGATCTTGATTCTTCATGGGAAACTACATTGACACACAGACTGGCTATGGAACTTATTTTTCTACAAGTGAAGCTTTCCAGGCCTGTTCTAGATTTTCTAACTAAAAGAGTTCCTAAACTTTCATTTTCTAAAGAATATGGACTGTTACATCAAAGACTTGATTTAATGAAGACGTACTTTTATGTATCAGTCAGAAAGAAATTACACAAGAAATTTGGACTTCCTAAGCATGTTGCACTTCAATCACTTCATGCATATCTATTTGACAAGGATGTCATTGTTGAAGATGCTTCAGCTCAAGGTGAACAAGAGGAGGTAGTTGATAGAGGGAAGCAGTCAACAGAAGATACTATTGCACCAGTGGTGAATAGTGTAATAGATCAGATCACAGTCACTGCAACACAAGAACCATCTAGTCAGAGGTTGGATGACTCAGGAACTGTGATGGCTGATGCTGGAAGTTCTTCTGTGATGACTGAAATTGCAAGTGAGAGACCCTATGATATGGGAGGAATGACTTTGATTGATTTTCCTGAAGATCAAACTAATATTGTTCTTTCAGAGTCTATCCACCTTGAGGGTGTGTCTCAGCAACCAACACTTAAAGACGGTGACATACTAGCTAAGGTGTCTAATGAAGTATTACTGAAGACATCAGAGTCTAGTGTAAAACCTGAAAGTGGTATACTGGAGCCTGTAGTTTCTGGAAAGAAAGTAGATGTTTGTAAGGGTTCAGAGACTATAGCAGCTCACTCCTTGGAGAAAACCTCAAGCCCCATGTCATATGAGGAACCCTCTCTCCATGTGAGTTCAGGTATAAAAACTTCTTCTAACCCCTATTTTTCTGTAGGTCATGAGAGCACTTATCCAAATTTGAGTGATACACTTGAAAAGATGGATATAGATCCATACACAGAGAGGCTGGCTCCTAACCAGGAAAAAGGAGAGGTAGAAAGAGTGTTGACTTTAGATAGTCAAAGTGAGAATGAGGGTATGGATGATCAACTCCATAGTGAGGGAGAGAAAATTATGAAACCACCACCGTTTGATTTCCGGGATCAGGTTTTTCCTGAATCTTGGTCTGAAAATCTTGGTATGGTAGCTGGTACTTATTCTTTTATCAAGATGTATGAGAAGCATGACTTAGCACATCACAATGCAAAGCCAGAAGTTAAAGCTCAGAAACAGAAAGAAAGGCTTGCAGGAATCATTAACAGAAGAGGTGAAAGGCTAAGATAAACTTCAACTCAACCAGTACCAGAAGATATTCCTAATGATCCTAGTATTCCTTTGTATGTACTTCCAATTTCAGCTAGAATTGAGACATCAACAGTATCTGATCAATCTAAGGAGGAGTTAGGATTTGCAGACGTTAGTACACAGAATACTGGTGAAGGACAGGATGATTATACTTCAGCTCCAGATCAGAAGGATGAAGATGTTTGTACTTCTACTCAAGTATTATTACTTGAATATCATTCTAAACAGGCAACTTCTTCTACAAGACTTGAAGATACAGTTCTTTCTGCATCTGAATCTGAAGATACAACAAGCACTTCCAACATTGAAGTCGATTCTGAAATTTTACGAAACATTCAGAAATCTCAAAATGATATTCAATCGAGACTTCAAATTCTTGAAGAAAACCAAGTCATTATTATGGACAATCAAGCAGTTCTGATGAATCTCATTTGTTCTGTTACTGAATCTCTTGGAATTAATGTTGCTGATGTTAAAAAGGGGGAGATAAAGACAATTCAGAAACAACAATAACAACAGACTGGGGGAGATAAACAGACTGGGAGCAGAGTTAAGGGTGACAGAGTTGGTAAATTTCATCATGGAAGTGGTAAAGGAAAAGAAGCATCAAATAGTTGAATTCTTTCTCCTAAGTACTAGATACATGTCTACATCTGAAGAAGGAGGTACTTAACTTCATGATCTTAAATTCATAAATTCTATTCTGGTTGTATTGTTATATGTTTTGACATCTACAACTTAGATTTATGCTTCAGATTCTAAAGCATAAATAGGGGGAGATTGTTAGGAATAATTCATAAGTTGTGATGTTGAGAATAGAATTTTGCTAATACTTCTTGTATATCCTGATCTTATAAAGGATTTAGCACTTTGTATAGGATATATGTGTTAGACAGTAATCTGTGGAGGTTAGTCAGGAACAGTGCGTCAGAGACTACATTTCAGGAACTCAGAGCAGATCCTGATGCAACAAGTCAGATCCTGATGGGATGATCAGATCCTGATGTAATGGGAAATCCTGATATCAGTGGTGTTACTGATGATGTCATTATGGATGCTACAGAAACTGGAAAGTGCTATAAAACAGGGTCGTTGTTTTGAAAAACAAGCAAGAAGATATCGTGAAGGAAACAAATTCTCTATTGATGGAAATTATCAACTGGACGGCAGAACATTGTCATAGATAGATTATAATTCTGTTATTAGTTGATAGGTAGCATTATAAATACTCTCTCTATATTATTGTAAAAAGAGCGGAATTGAGAAATATAGAGGGCATATCATGTGAAGCTCTGTATAAGGTTTGTATTTGAGAGTTCGAAACAAACAGAGAGAGAGATTTGTATTGTCAGCAACTGCTAAAGGTATTATACACCTTTGGTAGAGTTTGTATTTGATTTATTTTAATACAAACAAAGTTTGATTCATTCGTTTGTTCTTGTTCATCTAATCAAGCAAAAATCAGACACGATTATATAACTTGTATTCAACCCCCCCTTCTACAAGTTATTCGAGTTAACAATTACACAAATAGAAATTGATGCCTATTACAAGTACTAAACAAGTAGAAACTCTACAACCAGAGGTTCCCTCAGTTAAGAGGTAATGTAAGTAATGCAAAACATTACAAATAATTAGGCTTGTTATTAGATGTATTCAGGCATGCCTCTATGACTAACAATCTCCCCCAAATTGTGAGTAAGACCCTTAGTCACAATTTCATGTCTGGGAAATGTGGATCCTCAAACCCAGGTGGTTGTTGCACATAAACTTTTTCTTCCAACTCTCCATTCAGAAATGCACTCTTGACATCCATTTGATAAACTTTAAAGTTTGAATGAGCAGCAAATGCCAAGAAGATTCTGATGGCTTACAATCTAGCAACAGGAGAAAATGTCTCATCATAATCAATGCCTTCCTGTTGACAGTATCCTTTTGTAACCAACCTTGCTTTGTTTATTACTATTACACCATCTTCATCCATCTTATTCTTCAGAACCCGTTTTGTTCCAACAATGGTTCTGTTCTTTGGTGCAGGCACAAGTTCCCATACTTTGTTTCTTTCAAATTGATTCAGCTCCTCTTGAATAGAAATAATCCAATCTGGATCCAATAGTGCATCATCAAGTTTCTTAGGCTCATTCTGAGATAGAAAGCAACCATAGAGACACTCATTTTGAGTTGCTCATCTAGTTCTCACTCCTGCATTTGGATCTCCAATAATTTGCTCTGCAGTGTGTGATATATCCCATTTCCTTGAGTGCTCAGTTTGATTTCTCAACCTTGATGTTGCTTCATCATCCAAGTCATGATCATTTTCATTTCCTCCCCTTGTGAAGTTGCTACTATTCACAGGTGTGTCTTGGATACTAGTCTCTTCACTGTTGATTTGCACAGATTCTTCTCTTGCTTAATCATTCACTGGAGTTTGTTGAATTGTAGTCTCAACTTCAGTTTCAATCTCTTCATCAGAATCATCTAGATTTTCAAACTTTAATGGATCTCTATTTTCATCATTGGCTTCTTCTAATCCAGGTAGTTTGCTGTCATCAAATGTCACATCTGTGCTTTCCATAACTTTCTTTTGACTGATGACATAAACTTTGTATGCAATTCTCTCCATAGAATAGCCAAGAAAAATTCCTTCAAATGCCTTTGCATCAAACTTCCCAACATATTCTGAATTGTCTTTCAACACAAAGCATTTGCTTCCAAAAGTATGAACATACTTTAGAGTAGGCTTCGTTCCAGTCATCAAATTGTAATGTGTCTTTCCAATGTTTTTGTTGATGAGGGTTCTGTTCTGGATATAGCATGCAGTGCTCACAGTCTCAGCCCAAAAACATGTAGGCATCTTTGCATCAAGCAACATTATTCTAGCAGCCTCAATTACAGTTCTATTCTTTCTCTCAACTCTGTTTCAAGAAAGGCATTTCTGAACTCTGTTTCATTATCACTTCTCAATGCAATCACACTTGCATTGTTGGCTTTTGCTTCCTTATCAACTTTCTTTATGTGCTCAATGATTACTTGTGGAGCCTCATCATTTGATGCTAGAAATTCCACCCATGTATACCTTGTGTAGTCATCAACCATCACTAGGGCATACTTTTTTCTTGAGAGTGACATAATATTGACAGGCCCAAACAAATCCATATGAATTAATTGCAGGGGCTTGGTGATTGATGTCACTGTCTTTGACTTGTGGCTTGACCTTTTCATCTTTCCTTTTGGCAAGCCTCACACACTCCTTCTTGACAGAATTCAAGTGTGGGCATGCCTCTCACTAACTCTCTTTTGACTAGAGAATTAATGGCCTTGAAGTTCAGGTGTGATAACTTCTTATGCCATAGCCAACAATCTTCATTTGATGCTTTTGAGTAGAAGCAACAAACTTTGTCCTTGTTTGCAGAGTCCATATTGGCTACAAACAGGCTTCCTTTTCTTACTCCAGATAGAGCAAAATCACCAGTCTTCTTGTGGGTGATCAAACATTCATCTTTGTTAAAATTTACCTTGAATCCTCTATCAGTAAACTGACCAACACTTAGCAGATTATGCTTGAGACCCTTGACTAGTGCTACATCTTCAATGATGACATTACCAACTTTTAACTTTCCATATCCCAATGTGTTACCCATGCTGTCATCTCTAAAAGCAACCATTGGGCCAGCCTTCTCCTCATATTGTGATAGCAGGGCCATATCACCAGTCATGTGATTTGAGCATCCACTGTCCAAAATCCACATGACCTTCTTCTCAATTTCTTTGCCCTGCAAACACAAAGGTATTACTTCTTCTTTGGTACCCAAACATGTTTGGGTCCACTTGGCTTAGAAACAGATTTATAAAAAACAGCATGCTTATCAACTTTATTAGGACTAGTCTTCTTGTCACTGTTAGAAGTCTTAGAATCTGAATTGTTAGACTCAGGTGACAGAGGTACCTTCCTAACTCTAGGAGGACTTGAAGAATCTGGCCTTGTGTAGTGTATGTGAATGTTGTGACTGATGCAACCATCCATGAATTGTCTTCTCACATTAAAACAGCTAGTCATAACATTCATGTTGCATGGCATACAGTCAAGTTTATCACAGAAAGGTGAATCTCTATGTCTTAAAGGCACAGAGCAATCATAGAAAGGCTTAGCTACACTACCAGTTGGTTTCTTGCATGCATGAGTTAAGTGATTAGTGCTAAAATAGTTTTGACAAACTTTCCCAGGGGCATTTGGCACATAAGCATAATTATTATTCTTGTTTATCCCTAGCTTGCCATTCCTGTTTTGTTTCTTATTAGCCACTTTCATCTCAGATTCATTTTTCCCAGCTGAAACAAACTTCACAAACTTCTCAGGTCTAGGTCTACCTCCTACAGGCTTCTTGGCTTTTGCCTTGACACTCTCACTCTTAGAGGATGCTGGTTGTTCACTAGACTGTGCCTCATCCTCATCATTCAACATTTGCTTAATGAGTAAGGCATCCTCATCAATTTCAAATGTTGGTTCTTTAAAAATTGGAGACTCAGTCTTTTTCAAAATGTGAGGCACTTCCTCCTGAACAACTATGTCATCTTCAATGACAGCATAGCCTTTCCTCTGTTTAAGAGTGCCATAGTCAAGTCCAATGCAGCCTTGGGTTTAGCATGGTTTTTCTCATGGTAGGACTGCAATAGACTAGATGAGTTCTTAAAGGTTTTCAGTTTGAATTCATTTTCAGCTAGTTCATCCCTAAGAGCCTTCTCAACCTGACTAGCACATAGAACCTTATTCTGCAGATATTCAACTTCTTTCTTAAGGTTATCTACTTGCATAGCAGTTAGCTCAAGTTCCTCATTCTTCTTGTTTAACAATTCATTCTTAGCAGACAGTTTGGCAATCTCTTCATTAGCAGTAGTCATACTAGTATGAATATTAAACATTTCAATAGACAGTTGTTCAACCATGCACTTATACTCAGAAACAGACATATCTATGGTAGTGAGAGATGGTACCTGAGAGTCAGATAGAGATTGTTCATCCTTGGAATCAGCCATCAAGGCATAGTTGCAAAATTCTTGCTCCTCTCCATCACTATCAGAGTCATCCTAACACTTCCCTTCGGCTATGTAGGCCTTGCCTTATGTTTGCTTTTTCAGAAGGGCCTCATACTTAGCTTCAAGCTCTAGAAACTCCTTATCCTTCTTTTTAGGCTTCTTGCATTCACTAGCAAAATGCCCTAGGTCATTGCATCTATAACACCTTACAGATGACCTATCCTCATGGCTGGTTTTGAAGTTATTCTTGTTTGCTTTCACATGTGCCTTGCTCTTGTTGAATAAATGGTTTTGGGGTCTAGGTTTGAAGGGTTGGTTCCTCTTGAATCTGATGTTTGGAAACTTTCTGGCCATAAAAGAAAATGAAGTGTTTTCCATGCCATCTAGCTCTTCAAGAGTATAGAACTCTCCTTCTTCCTTCTCCTCAACAGGTTCAGTCACTTCACCTTCATTTTCTTCATCATCTATTATCTCTTCTATCCTCAGCTGACTTGTAGATGTTTTTAGGTCTTGAACAGATTTGATGACAATCAAGGTACATGATGTGTTTATCATTCTGCCTTGGTTGGCTTGGATAGCCCTCTTCTGAAGCAACTCAAGCTCATGAGTCTTTAAAACCCCATAGAGCACATCATATGTGACTTTGTTCAAATCTCTTTCCCTCAGAGAAATGACCCTCTACTCTAGGTGGTTTGGAGAAGATAATAGAAACTTCATGTTCAACTCCTTAATACTGTAAACCTTTCCATTCATTTGTAGCTTAGTCACCAACTTGTGAAATCTCTCAAACATTTCAGTAATGCTTTCCTTGGACTGTGCCATGAAAGCTTCATACTGAGTGACCAGTATCTATTTCTTGTTCTCTCTGACCTCCCATGTTCCTTCACATATTACCTCAATGTGATCCCACATCTCCTTTACTGTTTTGCAAGAGGCAATGTTAACAAACATTGACATCTCCATAGAATCTATGATCAACAACATGAGATGACTGTCAAGGGAAACCATCTCCTTTTCTGTCTCTGTCCATTTAGATGGTTCTTTAGCCACATAGGATCTTGGAATGGTTACAGTTCCAACAGTCTTCTCAGGAATCTCCTGTTGTGGAACAAAGGGCCCATTCTTGAGTATCTCAGGATATAAAGGATTAGCAGCTTTGATGAACAATTGCATTTTGATCTTCCAGAGGTTGTAGTTCTCTTTGTCGAACTTAGGGACCTTCACCATTCCTGTAGTCTTTGGTGTATTCATGATCGTTTTCTATTTTTGAATAAACAGCCTGCTTTGATTCCACTTGTTGAATATTGAACACACAAAAGAATACAGAGGGGGGGTGAATGGATTCTTGAACTTTTCTTGTTCTTGAATCTGTTTTGGAGTATGTAACAAGATATGTGTTATGTGTGTGCAGAAATACAAATGTAGATAATAAACAACACAAGACACGATATCACTTTAATCTAATATTTTATTAGATAAAGATTTGCTACAACCTGTGAATAAAAAGTGATAGTATTCTCAGCTTCATTTTTCTCAGAGAGATGTACTCTTAGAATGTATGTGAAAAACTTAACTTCTAAAGAAGTGAGGTTGTGCCCTTATAGAACATGAGCACAACCTGCTTACTACAAATAAGGTTACAGGATAAATTACTTTCTCGTATGTCTATCCTTTTTGAGCAAGCATCCAAACGGCTACAGGTTTGACATCTTGAGGTTCTGCTCAAATCCACTTATTTTGTTCTTTGTCTCTTGTACATCTCTCTAATCTTCTTTGTAAGCTTTCGAAAGTACTTTACAGCTTGTGGTCCATAAAGCACCTTGACTTGTTGCAGGTTTCTGACTTGTACAATTCCTTCAGTATTTTATCCCCAAGATTGTATTCAAGAAGTGGCTAAGTGTTTGATTCGAGAACTAGAATTGACTTGATCGATAACTCTGAGTTCTCGAATACTGTAAAGTTGACATATCGAATCACTTCTCGAATAGCTCTTTTCTTCAGGAATCCTTGAGTTGTCGAATGAAGCATATAACTTATCGAATCCCTGAGATATCGAATAGCTTTCTGAGTCTTTGAGATATTGAATGAGCTTTGACTTGTTGACTCCTAGAGAACTCGAATGATGCTTTGACTTGTTGACTTCCCGAGTTCTCGAATAAAGTAAAAGACATATCGAATCTCTGATATATCGAATGAGATATCGAATAGTGTCTTTTGAGATATCGAATCCCTGACTTCTCGTATGCTAGACTTCTCGAATATAACAAACATACTTATCGAAATGGTACTTAGGCAAATTTTCATTCTCCAAACTCTAACTGTGTTTATTTTGACAGCCTTGTTCTTCAAGCTTGAGGCATGAACCTTGGAACTTCTTTCAAGCATTATTCTCTGACTTTTAAGTACAATTACACAGATAGAAATTGATGCCTATTACAAGTACTAAACAAGTAGAAACTCTACAACCAGAGGTTCCCTCACTTAAGAGGTCATGTAAGTAATGCAAAGCATTACAAACAATTAGGCTTGTTATTAGATGTATTCAGGCATGCCTCTGTAACTAACAGTTTTCTTCTCTGGGCTTTTCTGGGAGTTTGGAGACTCCGTTTGGGGCGTGCAATATATCGTTGGATTCATTTTTACGAGACGGATCTGATGGTGTGGTCAAATATTTTTATAAAAATAGTTTTGAACTGTTTATTGCTTAAAAAGTATTTTAAAGCATGTTTTTAAATGTTTAACTATTTTTTTAATGATACATAGAGATGTATAAAATTGTGTTAGATGTTATAGCATGCCTACCTTTATATTCCTTTATGTTTATATATGTGATTATATTCCTTTATATTTCTTTATGTTTATATATGTGATATATGCCTACCTTTATGTTAGATGTTGGTTCTGACTTGACTTTATAATATTGAGTTTTGTAGTGTTTTTATTATAGGTTTAGATTATCTATTAAACTTAAAATATGTTAGACTTATAGGTGCATACGAAAATGTATCGTGACCTTAGTAAAATAAAAAAAACCCTCTTTTATTAAATATCAAGTGATAAAATGGCCAAAGACACAACGGGCTTGTGTCGGTCATAGCCTTCCAACATGGTAGAAAGTGGTTCTTATTTTAGGGCATTGTCGTTTCGTGCCATAGCCGAGGACTTTGTTTCTGAAATAGGAGTTACTGGTCTATTACATTAGATGCGTGAATTAATTAGAATTCAATGGTCATTACGTGCCACAACCGTGGGCTATTGAAATCTGATTTAATTTGAATGAGATGTTGGGTTTGACTTGACTTAGAATATTGAGTTTGTCGTGCCACAGCCGTGACTCAATCATTCAAGAGGCTTAAGTTTTATTAGGGAATAACATGAGATGTAATTGACAAGAGTTGTCTGCCTATAGAACATCACATGACGTTTCGTGCCACAGCCGGGGTTTTGTGATGGAAAGTAGGATCCCTGTTCTCACTAACATTGTGAATGCTCAATTATACATATAAAGGGTTATATAATTTAGATAAAATAGTGGGAGCCGCCAATGAATAAAGACCCGATTCATTTGGCGTTAAGATTATAAAATCGAATAATCTACTTATGTTGTTAATTTTATTTAAAGATTTTAAAATATAAATGTGATGTCTTCTGCACTGTAGAAATAGCATAATGGATGCTAGGTCAGTGGCTTGTTGACAAGGAAAGTGAGAATAGTTTTCACAAGTAGAATAGATTATTTTTCGTCTTGAACCCACCAATCTTCGCAAGTTATGAGAGATGTATCTAACGATGAGTGAGATGTCTCATTTTGTTCATCTACAAGGGTTGTTAGTTGAATAAGTTAGGGACATCGATATAAGATATCGATGTTGTTTATCGATAACAAGGCTTTAGCAATATTTCTGTCAATGACCTTGTTTTATATGATCAATTAGATTGTTTGTTTATATAACTGGTCTTTAGTTAGATATATAGTTAATTCAAGATGTGATCTTGAAATCTCATTGTAAGAATAAAGTCAAGATGTGATCTTGAGGTCTTATTATAAGAATAGGAAGGTGAGTTGAAAAGACACAATCTTCAAGATAAGAGTTACCCAAGAAAGCAAAGGTATTGGACTTCCACTGAATAAGGATAGGATATTGGAATTGGATTATGTAATAAGATATGTCTTACAGAATCAAGGAAGTAAAAGGTTAGTGTGACCTCAACTTCAATATAAGTTTGTTAATAGTTGAAATGAATAAGTCTATAAGTCAATCATCTACTTGTGTATTAGACACTACTTAGGTTCAAGGATTACGAATCTTAACCAAAGGACAAGTAGATAGCTAGACATCAATGAAGCCCTACATAATTGAAATAGAACAACTGTTGTTTTTTCAATTATGAGAACTTGTTGATTAGTCGTGCTGTTGAACTTATGGATTATATGTTTCATATTGAACAAACTAGATATAATGAGATAGATCAGGTTTGATACCTTGTCACATTCAATGACAATCAATATAGATAAGGATATGTGTATTTGTTGAAATACAAAATCCAAGTTTTATTGATAGGTTCAATGAATGCTGAGGTATGACAACGAACTATTTAAGAGTATTGGAAACATTCAATGAGATTGAGGTTTGTCAATATTTAAATAGTCAGTTCCTGAATTATCTCACATATCATGATATTAGTCCACTATAGACTCTTGTTAGACAAGGTCCAGTTCATATTGAATGATATCAATAATTCCGGTATCTATTAAGAAAATGAATTAGTAGAATAGTCAAACTACTCGATAAGGTATCCTCAACACAAGTGAACTAAAGTCTCCATGAGACTGGATTAAGGAAACACAAGTCTCAATTGTCTTGAGATTTGGGATTGTCTAACCTATGTCAAGAGTTGAATAAGTTAGAGACTCTATCTAAATAGAGAAGGTTTGTGGTTAGTCTTAAACAGAGTTTAAGACAACTATCTGCAATCTTGCTGAGCAAGGAGTATTTATTTTATAGACACTGGGAGTGTTTTGTTTTGTAGATACTCCACCTTTTCGGGAAATTAGTTTACCCTTCAAGGGCTCAGTGGGAGCTATAGTGAACTTAATGAAGTTCAAGAACCATAAATCACCGCGGATTAAGTATGGAACCTATTTGAGTAGTAGAACTTTCTGTACAACAACACTGTTGTAATCTAGGAGGGTATCATGGTTTCATCATTTAAAATGGTGATACAATATCCACTATACATGATGATAACAATGTTTAAAGTTTTTAAAGACTCTGAGAAGTGGTAGAGTGTTACGGAATCTATAATGGTTTTGTAGAGAGTTTTTAACAGATGGCAAGGTAGAGACCTATAAAGCCAGGATAGTTGTAAAGGTTTAAGTGAAGGTAATGTGATCACCTTAAAGAAACCTTTATCGAATAGCCATGAAGATTTCGCTTGCAAAAAGGTGAATGATCCATTTAATGGTACAGGAGTTTATTGGGAGTAATGTAACATATTAATATATATGGATATATTAGTAATAATGCACTTTTGATATTTTTGGTTTTAGTTAGAATTAAGCTATCAAAGAATTTCTCCTTGGACTTGTGTTAGGCCTCGAATAAACTAAGTGTTGATGTTCTATGTTGATAGATCATGGATAGGATGAGAGGTTTGACGTAAATAATGTACATTTATTGGATGCTAAAATGTTTAGCATGGTATCTCCAGGTGATGTTTCATAATGATGAACATGGGAGAATATCTCTCTGAGAGAGAGGACACGTGAATGGAATGTCTTTGAGAATCATTTAAATCCATTCCGTGTTAAATGATATGTACAAGTAATGATGTTTCTTGTTGTGACAAGCAAACATCAATCTACTGTAGGAGAAAAGGATCAGATGACAATAAAATGTCGTGTTAGATATTGATTCAAGTGATGATCAGGATATGGACTACTGATCAGATACTGATGCTGACGTCATAAGTAATACATCGTCAGTATTAGGCTATCATCAGGATTGGAGGCTGATCAGGATTACACGAGGATATTCATTAGTCCAGGAATCAAGGGAGATTGATATGTCGGTTCCTGATTTATAGGAACGCAGCTATCATTCAAGATATGTACTAAGAGACGTATGTAATTGATTTGATATATCTTGTAATTGATAGGGCAGCTGTGTATAGTATATAAACACAGTTTAGGTTTTACATTTATGTAATCACTTACACGAGTTATCTTGTAACCTAGCAGCTCTCAAGAACATAAGAATTTCTTGAGAGAGTTTGTAACAGTTTTATATCAGAGTTAATAAAGCTGTTATTTATTCATACTTGTATTATCATTTCTGTTTAAGTCGAATATCTTATACAATTGTATTCAACCCCCCTTCTACAATTGTTCTTTACTGGGTAACAATTGGTATCAGAGCAAACTGATTAATCACAATCAGAAAAGATCTTAAGATGTCGATAAGCAATTATGAAAGTATTAAAATCCATGTTCTCAAAAAGGCCGAATACCCCACATGGAGGGTAAAGATGTTGATGTATCTGGAGGCAACTGATCCTAACTATCTCGATCGAATATATGATGGTCCATATATCCCTAAGAGACTGGTTGCTAGAATAGATACTGTACCTGAGCACTATGTTCAGAAGACAAAGGCTGAATGGACTCCTGAGGAAAAGGCTGAAGTACTCAGAGATGCAAAGGTGAAGAATATTCTTCGTAATAGCCTTGATGCTGTCATGTCAAACAGAGTGATAGCATGTAAAACTGCTAAGGAGATCTGGGAAACTTTGGAAACTCAATACCAGGGTACTGAATCTATCAAAAGGAACAGAAGAGCTCTGTTGATTCAAGAGTATGAACATTTTGATGCAAAATCTGATGAGAGCCTCACTAATCTGTATGATAGATTTCTGACATTATTGAATAATCTAACTCTGGTGGGTAAAGAGTATGAACCAGAGGACTCAAACACCAAGTTTCTTAGAGCTTTGCCTGAGGAGTTGGATACTCAAACCTCTATCATTAGGCATCAGTATGATCTTAATGCTGTGTCTCTTGATGAAGTCTATGGGATGCTAAGAACCCATGATCTTGAGGTTCAACAAAGGAAGAATAAGAAAACCAACAAAGCAAAGGCTGTTGCTTTAAATGTTGAATCAAAATCAAAAGGAAAAGCTGTGGAGGTTTCAAGGAGGAGAAGTAGAGTAGCTGAGTCCAATACTGATGACTCATCATCAGATCCTGATGCCAATCCTGATACTGATACTGATGATGACTCTACTGATTCTGACATGATGGAAATGCTTGCTATAATAGTCAAAGGCTTCAAGAAGATGAAGTTCAGAAAGGCTAGAAAACAAGGCAACTTTCAGAAGAAACCGTTCAATATTGACAAGAACAGGTACAAGAAGAATGAAAGCAAAGGCAGCAAGTTTGACAAGTCAAAAGTCAAATGCTACAACTATGATGGAATGGGACACTTTGCAACTGAATGCAAAAAGGCTAAGACCAAAGCTCTTATCTCATCAAGCAAGGATTGGATGGACTCTTCCTCAGACTCTGAAGAGGAAAAGGTGAACTATGCATTAATAGCAAATGTGGATGACATTGCTGCTCCTGAAAATAAGGTACCTAATTTTTTTTTAGATTTTGATACTGATAATGTTTCTGAGTTAAGATCTTTCTTAAATTCTCTGCATATTAGCTTTAAAAGTCAATCTCTTGAAAATGATAGAATAATATATGAGATATCAGAATTGTCTAAAAGAAATGATCATCTAGAAGCTGAGTTACTCTTTATGAAAGAAGTACAAAATGAATGTGATAAGGCTAAGCACATGAAGCTAGAAATGGAGTTTAAATGTACTGCACTTGAAAAGGAAATTAATGATGCTAATGAGAAGATCAGAACCTGGACACACTCTGGAAAGAAAACACACGATCTTTTCACAGATAAGAACTGGAAAGAGGGTCTAGGTTATAAACCAGAGGACAAAAAGAAGAATAAAGGTAAAGTTGTTACTGCTAAAACAATAAAACTAGGAAGAGTTGTTGTGAATGAGTCAACAAATCCAAAAACCTATAGACATGTTATAGACATAACAAAGACTAAATTAAAACCTGTTAAATATGTGTATCCAGAAAATCCCAAATCTACTTTAGAAAAGGGATCTACTTCTACACAAAATTCTAAGTCTAAAACTGTCAAAAACAAAAATATAGGTCTTTTGTCTAAGAAACAACTGAGAGACAGAATCTGTGAAGTGAAAGATAGAGAAAAAACTACTACTGCTAAGAGGAACAAGAATGGTAAAATTGGAATAAACAAAGAGAATAATTATAAGTATATTCCAAATGCACCAAGGAAAGTGTGTTTCAACTGTGGTAACTCTAATCATCTTGCTATTGATTGCAGGAGGAGTAAAAAGAAGGCTACTGTAGTTCCTAAGTCTGACATTAGGAATAGATCAGTATTTTATAAACCACAGAATCCTTGTTTTCACTGTGGCAGTAAATGGCATTCTATTTATACATGTGAAGAATACCATAGTTTGTACTACAATCATTATGATCCGTTGCCAAAGTTTAATAAAAGTGCAAATTCTTGTAAAACAAAGAGTCTGAATACTAAGCATGCATCTGTTAATTCTGATAATGACAAAGCAAATTCTGATGGATTTAAATCTGACAGAACTGCTTTTGTTAAAAAGACTTCTGCTGCTAAAAATGTTAAATTGCATGCAAAAAGAACCCAACAAGTGTGGATTCTTAAAAATTTTAACTGAGCTCTTTGTGTTTCTGATTGCAGGGTAAAAAGAAAAATGTGCTAGTCATGGATAGTGGATGCTCTGTGCATATGATTGGAAACAAAACCTTGCTATCAGAATTTGAGGAGAAAGCTGTCCCAACAGTGTCTTATGGAGATGGCAACATTGGATAAACTTTGGGATATGGCAATATAATCATTGGAAATGTCATCATTGAAAAAGTAGCTCTGGTGAGAGGACTCAAACACAATCTGCTTAGTGTTAGTCAAATCACAGACAGAGGTTATCATGTCAACTTCAATGATACTCACTTTGAAGTGATCAGTAAAACATCTAGAAGGATTGTCTTAACTGGTCAAAGACGTGGTAACATTTATGAAGCCAACGTCTATACCAATACTGATGGTCCCTCAACGTGTCTCATCAGTAAAGCAACAGTAGATGAAAGTTAGAATTGGCACAAGAAGCTTTCTCATCTCAACTTCAACAACATCAATGAGTTGGTTAAGAAAGATTTGGTGAGAGGATTACCAAAGGCGTTGTATTCTCCAGATGGACTCTGTGATGCTTGTCAGAAGGCCAAACAGAGAAGGACATCATTCAAGAGTAAATCTGAATCTTCAATTGATGAACCATATCACATGCTACACCTTGACTTGTTTGGACCAGTCAACATTATGTCCATCAGTAAGAAAAGGTATACTCTAGTCATTGTTGATGAATATACTAGCTTTACCTGGGTGTATTTTCTACACAGAAAAGATGAAACTGCTGAGATACTTTTGGACCATGTGAGACTCATTGAGACTGGCACAAAGTACAAAGTCAAGATTCTAAGAAGTGATAATGGAACTGAATTCAAGAATTCAGTAATGGAAGAGTTCTGCAAGTAAAAAGGAATAGTTCAACAATTCTCTGCTCCTGGCACACGCCAGCAAAATGGAGTAGTTGAAAGGAAGAACAGAACTCTTATTGAAGCTGGCAGAACAATGTTGGAGGAAGCTAAACTACCTAAATATTTCTGGGCAGAAGTAGTCAACACAGCATGCTATACTCAGAACTTTACTTTAATCAATAGACATGGTGTCACCCCTTATCAAATGATTAAAGAGAAGAAGCCAAGTCTGAAACATTTACATGTGTTTGGCTATAAGTGCTTTGTTCTAAGACCTCATCCTGAACAGCTAGGAAAGTTTGAGACTAAAGCTGATGAGGGAATCTTTATTGGCTATCCATCAACAAGAGCCTTTAAAGTCTATAACCTAAGAACAAGGACAGTCATGGAGTCTATTAATATTTCTTTTGATGATAAGAAGATAACAGGAATTGCTGAAGACTCACATGACAGTTTGATCTTTGCAAATGAAGCTACCAAGAATTCTGATGAAGTAATGTCAGATACTGATACTCCATCAGATCCTGACGATCGACCAATGCCTGATGAAACACCAGTTACTGATGATGATTCAAATAATGCAAATGTTGAGGGGGAGAAATAGAAAAATACCATCAGTACTGATACAACTCAAACATCAGGAGGAGATTCATCAGAAACAGATTCAAGTGATAATCCTGACAGCACTTCAGGAGGAGATAGCACTATCTTAGGGGGAGCTTCTAATAATTCAAGTTCTTTTGAAGATAACACCAATCCAGGGGGAGCATCCAACTCAAGAAATGATTTACCATCAGCAAGGAAATGGACCAAAAGCCATACTCCTGATTTAATTATTGGGAATCCTGATGCAAGTGTTAAAACCAGAAGTGCAACACAAAATGAATGCCTCTATAATAACTTTCTACCAAAGGAGGAGCCTAAGAAAGTTGAAGATGCACTCAAGGATGCTGATTGGGTTATAGCAATGCAAGAATAACTGAATGAATTCGAAAGAAATGAAGTTTGGAAACTTGTACCAAGGCCAAAGGGTAGATCAATTGTTGGTACAAAGTGGGTGTTCAGAAACAAGAAAGATTCAGATGGCACTATTGTGATGAATAAAGCAAGGCTAGTTGCAAAGGGGTACTCTCAACAGGAAGGAATAGACTATGATGAGACTTTTGCTCCTGTTGCAAGGCTAGAAGCCATCAGGATCTTTTCGGCATATGCAGCCCACAAGAAATTCAAAGTTTTCGAGATGGATGTTAAAAGTGCTTTTCTGAATGGAGAATTGGAAGAGGAGGTATATGTTGAACAACCTCCTGGCTTCATTGATCCTAGATATCTAGATCATGTCTATAGACTGGATAAAGCACTCTATGGACTAAAGCAAGCTCCAAGAGCCTGGTATGAAACTCTGGCTCAATTCTTACTGGAAAGTGGTTTCTAAAGAGGTACAATTGACAAAACCTTGTTTTACTTGAATCATGGGAAGGACTTGCTATTAGTTCAGATTTATGTTGATGATATCATTTTTGGGTCAACTAACTCCAAATTGTGTGAGAAGTTTTCAAAGCTAATGCAGTCTAGATATCAAATGAGCATGATGGGAGAAATGAGCTATTTCTTAGGTCTGCAAGTTAAACAGACTGATGATGGGATCTTTATCAATCAGTCAAAGTATACAAAGAATTTACTGAAGAAGTTTAACATGTAAGACAGTTCTACTGCTTCAACTCCCAAAGCTATAGCTACTAAGCTTGATCCTGATCAAGGTATTGAGGTAGAGGTAACTAACTACAGAGGTATGATTGGCTCACTCTTATATCTAACTGCTATCAGACCAGATATCATGTATGCTACCTGTCTATGTGCAAGATTTCAGGCAAACCCTAGAGAACCACATCTCATTGCTGTTAAAAGGATTTTCAGATACTTGAAAGGCACTCCATCACTTGGCCTTTGGTATGCTAGAGAGTCTGACTTTAGTCTATGTGGTTACTCAGATGCTGATTTTGCAGGATGCAAAATAGATAGGAAAAGTACTTCAGGCAGTTGTCAGTTTCTTGGAGGAAGACTAGTTTCTTGGTTTAGTAAAACGCAAAAGTCTATCTCAACATCAACTGTAGAAGCTGAGTACATTGCTGCTGGAAGCTGTTGTGCTCAGATCATGTGGATGAGAAATCAGCTAATGGACTATGGTTTATCATTTTCAAAAATACCTATTTATTGTGATAACCAAAGTGCTATTGCTATGACAGGAAATCCAGTCCAACATTCTCTTACTAAGCATATCAGTATCAGATATCATTTCATAAGAGAGCAAGTACTGGAAGGGACAATCGAGCTACACTTTGTTCCTACTGATCGACAGCTAGCTGATATATTCACCAAGCCACTTTCTGAAGCTACTTTTACAAAATTGGTGAATGAATTGGGAATGGTAAACTATGAGAGTTTCTGAGAACAAGAGGAGATCAAATACTGATGATTGTCAGATCCTGGTGCATGTCGAATACTGACGAAAAGTCAATCCTGACTTTAGTCAAACATCGAATCCTGATGCAACGGTTCGATTATCAGTACAATTTGTATAATTCAAGTATTCCCTAATTGTTCTGTTCCCTGATTTAATTGTGGTTATTGTTAATGAATTTGTTATTTATGTGATTACTTTAATTAGTTTTCATGTTTACTTCTTTGATTTAATTCTTTGAAGAATAGTTGATAAACATAAAAAAAATGCAGAACACATTGAATAAGATTAGAGAAACAGGGTTTTTCATTGATAATAAGAAAGAGATTACATGCAAATATTACATCTTTTTGTTCTCTCTATCCACTAATCTATTCAACAGGAAAATAAAAAGTGAAGTCCAAACCACTCCATTGCTATCAGCCATCCCAGATCCCATCTTTGCCACTTTGTTTGGGTGGAAGTTGAAAGGGATAAGGTTATTTTTACTGACATATTCATTAACAATGGTTGGTGGAGTTGGATGAGGATGCCTTAGAGGAAAGCCATGCTAATGTTGCTTGAAGAGCAGCATCAATGTCGATCACTCTTGCAGGTCTTTCTCTCTCGATTTCTTCAAGACCAGCATCCATCTGCAGCCACAAAGTTTCAAGTTGCCTTTCCCAGTCAAAGGCATCAAACTCTTCACGAGTATAACTGAAGATATCTCTCTTCTCTAGGAGATGGAGATTCTTTTCCTTGATGGTAAGTTTTGACATTGTTTTGAGGTGTGTTGTGTGAAGAATCTTTGATTTTCAGGAGAGAATGAAGGGTTAAAGGGATAGTGGACAAGTCTCTAGGTGTTAAATAGAGATGAGAGATTAACGAGGTCAAGAAACGCTTCGTATTCTGGTTTTTAACGGTACCAGGTATTTTGAGATAATGATATTTGATTTTTTAAATTAAATATTTTATTGCCATATTTTTAATCATTATCACAAGTGTATTTCTTGAATAATACGAGCGTGTGTGTTTTGTTCATTGATACATATAGATACACATCGTATGTCATGTCGCGTGCAGTTATCACCACTCTCTCACATAATTTGGTCCATTACTTATTTTTGCACAAATCGATTACTGACACCTGTCTTTGAGAAATCATTAGTTTGTCTAAAATCAATTTAGTTTTCTAAATTGATTCATTATTCTCAAACAATCAGTATTGCATCATCTTTTTCTCACTGTGCGAACATAAACCCTAAGTTTCACAATTCAAATTCCCACACTCTCCAAAACAGTAATGGATTCTTCACCATTCATAAACAGCAAGGTTGTTATCAATGGAATCACTTTTTCTCCTAACAACTATGTTGCTGTTCTTGACCATCAGAAACTATCGAATGAATTTCACATCATTCAGGATTTCTCGGCGTCTATTCCGATTAAGTATGCTTTAACGTCACCCGCCAAAGTTTCTTTTAAGTGTGTAATGCAGGTTTAGAATACCGCTGTCTTTGGTGTATGTGAACCCTCAGGAAGGCCTAACTTGTCCTTTACATACAATGGAGTTACACATCATGTCACTCCAGAAGTGGTTGTTGAAGCTCTACAATTACCTTCTCTCAATGGTACGACTCCAGTAACAATTACTGATGCTTCTTTGTTGGCGTTTGCTACGAGTCTGGGCTATAATGGACAACCAAGAAAGTTTGGAGAGTTATTCAGAACCAAGCTGAAGAAAGAATGGAATTTCTTCTTCGACACCATAAGTAGATGCTTCATAAACAAAGTCTCAAACTCTGATGCACTACCCTCTGCTTCGGTTCAAATTGGGTATTCTCTAATCTATGACACTTTATTTGATTATGGAGTGTTTATCTTGAAGGCAGTAAGTGCGAGAAAAATAGATAAATGTGGTTATGTCTGTTTTATTAGATTTTTTCAATTGATATTTTCTCACTTATGTCCAAATGCTAATTTTGAAGATGATACAGTTTTGCCTATCTTTAAGATTTCTGACAATAATATCAAATCCTTGGTTAAATCGGATAAGGCAAATGGTTTTAAGGGAAATCCTTACATTCCTGATGAGGTCTGGGTTCTCTTGAAAAAGAGATTGTTTGTACTTTATGGCCAACCACAAGTGCTATGGGACAGGACCAAACACATTCTGTTCCTGACACAAGCACATCACACATATACTTATCTAAACAGTCATATAGCTACGAAGCTTTCTGATCCTAATCTCAAAGCTCATCTAAAGACTACTACTATTCTGGAAAAAGGTTTGAAAGATGAAATTAACTCTGTCAAGAGTGATAATGAAAAATTTCATACTCGGTTTGTTAAGGATTATTCTGAGATTGCCATTGCTAAACAACTTCAACGTTTAAGCACTGCCTTCACCACAAGGATGGATACCTTGGAAGATAAGGTTGTTACTTTGTCCTCAAGGATGACTAATATTGAGGATTCTCTCCAATTGATCTTATCCTTGTTGACTGATCTTACTGATGATGCTTCTGATGTCAAAAAGGGGGAGAAGGTGGTCAAAACAAAATACACACCTAATCCAGTTGTAAGAAAGGATGATGATACTTCTGGAAATGATGGTGGTGCTTAGCCATATGCACCAGGAACCTCTGATACTGATTTGGTAACAAGGAGAAGTTTGTCTCAAATTCAACAGTCAACTCATGTTTCTAAATCTGGGAAGAGAACAGTAAGAACAATGGTGCAATCTCAAATTCTGATAGAGGAACAATCTTAACTATCTGGTCAGAATCAATTACTTCCAACAATTCCTGAAGAAGATGAGGATTTGTTTATTGCTGAGATAGAAGATGCTCCACATCTCTTTAAGAAGATTACTTCCAAGTCAGGTGAGAGTGAAATTGTATATCACAATGATATTAAAGTTCAACAGCATCATGCTAGGGAGGAACTGGCTTTGATCTCTGTAGAGAATTCTGACATGAGTACTCAAGAGATCTTAAAAGAACAAAAGAAGATTCTTGAGGGAATTGCTAAACATAAAGAAGCTCCTGCTGCAAGTAGAGGAAGAGGCAGGGGAGGTAGAAGCAGAGGAAGAGGAAGAAAGCTTGTTCAGACAAATGCAAGACAGACAAGGTCTAGTGGAATCACAATTGAGGAGATAACTGAAGAGCCTCAGAAAGTAAAGAAGAAGAAATCTTCACTACTTCTTACAATGATTCCAGATAACGAATTCAATGTACTTGAAGAAGTTGTTGATGAAACACCACAGTTAGCTAGAAGAGGTAAAGTTACTGTGAGAACATAGAATGTTGCTGCTGGAACTACTCAACCTACTATTCCTAATTTTGGTGAAGCTGAAATCTTGAAAGATCTTGAAGTGATGATTCTTGTTGTTGTGATTGAATATCATAATCTGGAAGTTGATGAAATGAACTTGAAGATTGATCAAGAAAGATTCAGAAAACTTGAAGAAGCAAAGGTTATCAGAGAAAAAGGAAGAACTGTTGCTGATAGGGAAAGTGAAAGGTATTTGAGAAATTTTTTCAGATCTGACAAAAAGTTGTGGTATGATATCACAAAGCAAGCCAAGGAGGAAGAATCTAATGAATCTCTTTTCAAAACGAAGAGAAACAGGTGGAAGAAGATTGATGACATAAAATACACTGGACCTGCTGTTTTTCAATCTGGTGGTGTAATAACTGAACCTCCACAAGTTACTAAAGAAAAACTTCTTATTCCTCCACTGAATGTTGCAGATAAAGTCTCTAGATCTGACAAATTTTCACCAAGATGGATTAAATGCAATCTAAGTTGAAAGGACTAGAACCTAACACAAGAGGAGGTATTGGTTCTAGAGAATCAGAATTTATGTTTACAACTCAAACAGATCAACATATTCTAGTGAAAAGAATTGGTGATGAACTAACAGTTGATGATCTTTGGGAACTTGAAGCTGTTGCAATTATTGCTTGCAATATTGATTCTAAGAAGGTAGAAAAGTTGTTGTATTTCATGAAAGACAAGAGTGTCAAGAAGCTGACTATTCAGGAGGTGTTGTGCAAATCAACAAAAGAGCTGAAATATGTTCTTTATCTGCTCAAAAATAAAAGAATTCATGATAAGGAAGCTAATGTTTACAATAATTGGTGTACCATGATTCTCAGAACTATCAGATGCAGACATTTAGATGGAGGATCAAGGTATGATGGTAAGTATACACCCATGTACTTGAATACAGTAGGACAGGAAGTTGAAATGCAAAGGGGTTCAGCTGTTAAAGAAGCGATATTTTATCAAGAACAATTATCTCTGAATCCTGGTGGGAAAGAACTTGCATATTTACTGTTGGGAGATTTAGATTTACCAAGAAGCTCAATTCAAAATCTCAGGGCAGGTATTTATCAAATTAATGAGGAAAAAGAAGAACTCAGGAATCTGAAGAAAAGACTGATTCAAATTCTCGAAAGTAAAGAAGAAGAATTACTATCAAGTTTCTTGCAGATGAGTAATTTCTTTGTGAGAATTTCTGAGACTAAGCCTGAGGATTTCTTGTAATATTTTTTTTTTGAGTTTTTGACATCACTGAATCAAGGAATTTGTGCTTTATTTTACAAAGTACAAATTGGGGGAGATTGTTAGATATTGATTCAAGTGATGATCAGGATCTGGACTACTGATCAGATACTGATGCTAACGTAATCAGTAATACATCGTCAGTATTAGGCTATCATCAGGATTGGAGGCTGATCAGGATTACACGAGGATATACATCAGTCCAGGAATCAAGGGAGATTGATATGTCGGTTCCTGATTTATAGGAACGCAGCTATCATCCAAGATATGTACTAAGAGACTTATGTAATTGATTTGATATATCTTGTAATTGATAGGGCAGCTGTGTATAGTATATAAACACAGTTTAGGTTTTACATTTATGTAATCGCTTACACGAGTTATCTTGTAACCTAGCAGCTCTCAAGAACATAAGAATTTCTTGAGAGAGTTTGTAACAGTTTTATATCAGAGTTAATAAAGCTGTTATTTATTCATACTTGTATTATCATTTTTGTTTAAGTCAAAAATCTTATACAATTGTATTCAACCCCCCTTCTACAATTGTTCTTTACTGGGTAACATGTTGTAATATACTTGAGTAGGCATAGCGATATATTTATTTTCTCTGATGGATCTACATTAAAACTAAAGGTCCTTGTAGACTCAAGTTGTAATCAAGATCAGTTTGATAGTAAATTCTTTTCGGGGCACTTGATAGTCCTTAGTAGAAAGACAGTGAGTTGAAATAGTTTCAAGCAGTAGACACTCATTAATATTAGATCAGAAAGCATAGTGTGGTTTGTTGCAAGTGTGTTGCAACAGTGGATTGGAAAACTAGTTTCTGTGTTGGGTTAGTTCCTGGAAGATAATAAGCC
The DNA here is from genome assembly GCA_036435485.1 of Saposhnikovia divaricata. Lineage (NCBI taxonomy): Eukaryota > Viridiplantae > Streptophyta > Magnoliopsida > Apiales > Apiaceae > Saposhnikovia > Saposhnikovia divaricata. Next base: position 104,998,286 of record CM071597.1, read on the forward strand.
ATTGAGTTGTAATGTGATAACTCAAGGGCATCAGATTAGCACATGCTAAGGAACCGTGATCCCATCTAAGGTCTAAACACATATTGCGGCTCTCTCATTTGATTAGGGAGATCGTAGAAAGAGAGGTTGTCAACATTGAGAAATTTGACATACATCAACAACGTAGTAGACCCATTGTTAAAGCCGTTTCTTAGACTCACTTTGATCTTCACATAGTGAAGATGGGTATGGGATACCGAAGTGATTGGTTTTAGTACAAGTGGGAGATTGAAAGAGAAGTGTCCTAAATCCAATCATGGATGATGAATTAGGATAAACTTTCTTGTAATCTTAGTAGGTTTTATGATTATTAGTGAAAGACATATTTGTCTTTAATACGGGCTTTATCTATTAAAAGTGTATTAAATCAGATGTTCCATAGTTTAGAGTAAAGCTTCTAGAATTATAATGAGATTATATTAGTGAGATCTAGAAGATGATAACACTAGACTTAAAAATGTTCATGATCATAGGATAACTGATTGGAAGTTAGTTAATCCGTAAAGATCAGTACATACTATGCTAGCTTCCTAGGATGGATGTCTGTTCTCATAGGCATTTGTGTGGTGACACTATAGCTAGTTTGTAGGTGCTTACTAGAGAATAAGTCCACTGAACATGACTCGATCAGTGGACAACTAATGGAGTTTACTCACGTGTCGATAGTTGTTCACTAAGTGATAGTTGTACAAGTATTCTTAGACTTGAGATCGTTAGAGTAATCTTGTATATAATGAATTATGCTTTGGTTTAGTCCTTAGTCTCAAGAACACCCATTAGGTCTATTCTGGGCATAGGGATTTGTGTATGGAGATAATTAATGGTCAATAAAGGATCTACCCCTTCCAGTATAGGAAGAGAATATCCTATGCTATTCTTATGATGCTAGTTCAGGAATCTCTGGCTAGAGTGAATGAAATTAGAAAGGAGTTTCTAATTTGCATTAGTATGAACTATGCATTATGAATAAGGAATCATATGATTAAATTTGATAGGCTTGATACGTGTTCCATGCCTTGTATTTAATCGGGATAATGTAGGGTAGAAGGAATTAAATTTTATGGTAACTATTCACTGACTAGGTTCTAGGTATTCTAAGTAGTGAATTCATATCATCCGGATAGTCGCGATATGCTGAGAAATATCCCTCACGATGTAGAATAAATATGATTAATTATTTAATTAATTATATTTAACGAATTAGAAGAATTCATATGAATAATAATAAAATAGTTTTATTATTATTTCTACTACCGGCTTAATATTGAACCTACAGGGTCACACAATAAAAGAGAATGATTTATTGGTGGAGGAATTAATTAATAATGGCTAGTAATTATTTATTTGTGAAATAAATAATTTATTAGCAATTTTATAATTGATTAAATGAGATTTAATTGATTATAAATTAATTAAGAAGAGTTCTTAATATTATTAATTAAGGATTTAATTTAAGAAATTAAATCAAGAGAGAGAATTATTTTCTAAAGAGTTTAGAAAAAGAATTAATGACTAAAAGAGTTTTAATTATTAATTAATTGATTAATGAGATTAATTAATTAATAGGGTTAATAATTATAGGAAAAATATCAGCTGAGATTTTTGCTTATAAATACAATGTTATAAACCCTATTAGCCTCAATCTTTTTTACGTAAGATTTCAGAAGGAGGCAGCCCTAATTCTCTCAAACCTTCTTCTTCCCTCAATCACATCTCTCTCTTGGTGGATACTTGTGGAGTGCTTCACACACTAAGGATATAACGACCTAGAAAATTTCGATTTTGAAAATTATTTATTTATTATAAATTATAAATTATATTATGTGAATATTGTTGGAAAGGTGGAATGTATGTGAAATTGTGTTTATGTGATTATATGATGATTTGGGTAAGCTGTGAAGGTCGGTGTATTTTTATTTGTATTTTTGAGGATTTAAATATATTTAAATCATGCATTTTTGATCCTCTGGCGATTTTATAAAATTATCGGAGGAATTAAAAATCATGAAATCTCTTGAAATATTATCTTTATATATTTATTGAGTTTTTAAAGTTGTTGGGTGGATTAATTTGGATGTTTGAGTATTTTAAAATGATTTTAAGAGTTTTATTGTATTTAAAGGATCAAAACTTGTAAAATCCATATTTAATTCATTTTTGATCCGAAAAATATTTTAAAAATATGTGTGTGCTCGTAATTTTATATTCTTTATTTTAAAAATGAGAAGCCATCTGTAAATGAAAGAGACTGACGAGAAGCTAAATTGAGTATCGGTACGGAAATCAGGAACTATATAAATCGAGGCAAGTGTTATTGCTATTCACTTATTGTTCAAGTGATGCAATTTAGTTATCTATCGTGCGAACTAATTTGGTCAAATATAGTGGAAGATGACATATGAACTTCTTCAAATTAGCATGATGCTGTTTAATTTCCTTACCAATAATCCACATGTCGGTTTTACAAAGAATCTTATAAATAACCCTTTTCACATTTTGACAAAGGAATGCCATTTCCTCTATTTTCGTCAGATACTTTTAAGAATTTTCTAAACAAGGAAAACCAAGTTTTCTTAACTTTTATGAAAACCTGCTGGCAAAATTCCTGACTTAGCATATTTTTCACCAATGGACCCCATTTAGAAAGACGTTTTCTTTCAAATTGATCTGAACCTTTCCATATTGAAACTGTTTTGGCAAATACTTGTTTTAAGTTATTTTATCCGCTTATGTAAGCTCAAACTCTTAATTGTGTATAAGTTTTATTAAAAGCCCCACACTTGACCATATCCTTACGTTAGTCTAGAATTTAAGTTGCTGAAATCTGATTGTAAATTATATCCTTATTCTTGCTCAAATGAAATTTCTCTTTGCATAAGTTGCTGATGTTATAAATTCCAATTATTCATATTCATCTTGTTGGTATTTATTCGAATTGTCATTCTTTATATTTTCCACCCCACTTAGTACCGAACTTGTCGGTATTTACTTAAGATCTTGATTATCTGGTTATTCCCTGTGTTGTATCGAACTTGTCGATACTAGACGATGATGTCGTTTCTTATTAACTCTTAATCTTGAGTTGTTATTCTAGACGTGAGTTTCCAGTGGTTGGATATCAGGGTTGTCGATTGTCCCGACACCTAATGTGTTTGAATTAGAATTGGAAATGTTTTCAGATGTCCCTTCGGGGAGACCATATTATGGTCAGAGGAGTCCCTTCGGGGAGACCAGTTTAAAGGTCAAAATTGAGGCCAATGTGTGCCGTGGATCCATTTAGAGGAGGGACTTTGCTGTGTGCATTGTCCGGGGTTAGTGCGGGACTGATTAGCCGCCTAACTCCACTGTTTTTTTAAAATAAATAAAATTCCAATTCTAATCTATACTCTGAGATTGAGATGTTCATTTCTTGATTTCTTGGAAGTCTGTTTGGATAATAATTCGATATCAGAATTCTTATCAATTCTAGTTTCTGATGCACCTTATGAATGATGAATTGTTGGCCTTCATGGCAATCTAAAAGTTGATATAAGTGATTCTTTATAGAATGAAATGAAACCCCCTTGTTTATCAGATTTGTCATCATTATTGGAATTGTTATCACTATTGTACTTGCTGAGCATTGTTGGCTCACTCTTGCTAGTTTGTTTTCTTCAGTTAATAGAGAGGATTAGTGGACCTAGTAATGGTCAGTGGTGTTGCTTTCCAGCAGCGAAAGGAGACGATCGGGTTATGGAATCTCGCTGGATAGTGATTGGGAATTGGTCAAGGTTGGACATTTAGATAGACAGAAATCTCATGTAGTTATAAAAATTGTATAATATTCTTTTATTCTGAGATTGGGTTGTAATAATGATATTCGATAGTTGTTTCATACCATAACCTGTATGCGATCTTGGTTAAGGGGTTTTATTATTAAATGTTGTTTATATTCAGAGTTGTATAATATTGTTTATAGTTAGTGGCCCCATATCTGTACCTCGGATTTTGGGATGCTACAAGTTGGTATCAGAGCTACAGGTTATGGTCACTGAAATAGATTAGGAGGGTTAGTGTACGTGTATAAGATAGACGTCGGGTAGAATGGTTTAGGATAAGGATCGCGTTTGGATACTTCGGCAAGCGTTGCGACGTTAATCGGTCTTTCGGCATATCGCGCGAGTAGAAGTTTGAATCGTTTAAGGATTGGGCTATTAGCAAAACAGCGAACCCGAAGCGGCATAAGCTAAGTGGGCAGCTGGAGTTATCAGACCGGGGGACGTTACCTCAAGATTTTTGCGTAGAATCTAGAACTTTCTACGATATTAGTTTTGATGTGAGCGTTTCGGAGATGGTACGAGAAGGTTAAGAATGCGAAGTGGGAAACGATTACTAGCAAGAATTGGAAGTTGAGCGTAGTTGTGCACCCTTAATCGTTGATTCATTCAAATTCATTGCTTAAAGAAATTTCTTATTCTTCTTTTGAATTGTAAATTAATTCCCGGTTGGTATCGTTGCTGAGGCATTCGTTGCGCAGTGACGGTCCAAAATCGAGAATGAATTGAGATCTTCCTATTTATTTAACTCATTATGGTCAGGCCGGTTTTAGCAGCTAAGTATATTAGTGCTTAGTCGACAAGAGTGAGGTTATGAATAATTAGGAATTTCTTGAATGTTTGCTTGATCAATCATTGAAGCATCTATTGAAAAGTCTTTTATACATCAATATATGATGAGTTTCGTATTTAGATTTAGTCGACTACAATCTCGTTCTTTCAGGAATATCTGAATTTTCAAAGAATACTTGATTCGGTTTTACATGAAGATTTTTTAAAATCTTGAATTCCTTCCATTATCATGAATGCTTGAATTTCTCTATTCCCGCTGAGATGAACAACCTATGTAGATAGGGATTCAGGGACATCTTATCTTTGTGATAGAAGTCCAGTGGGACGCCACTGATTGTGTTTGTCATAAAGGTACTAAAGACTGGCCATCTTTATGTACTGTGGTGGTTGACCAAGTGACAAATGCAACCTGAAAATAGTTCAAAGATCATATTGATCTCTCGGTTAAATTCCTTTATAAAAGTTTTATCAAACAAACCTAGTGTATATTCGTACTTGATGCCCCATTCATTTTATTGATCTCCTTTGTCAGAAATTCGATGTTTTCAAAAATTCCTAATGATGAAGGAATGTGAAGATGGGCATGACGACGTCTTAAATGATAGAATTACAACTGCATAGACGAAGAAGTGGTTATGCGAGTTTAAGAATTTGGTGGTTAAGATAGATATATCATGTCAAACTGGAATAAATACTGGTTCGAGAAATCATGAACAAGAATGGAGGCTAATGAGAGATGGATAAAATAAAAAGGGCAGTGAATAAGAGCCCATGGTTGTAAATATTGTTAAAAGGTGAAAAGAGAATGGAAATGGAGATATTGGATATAAGTTGTACAATGCTGAAGGAAGATTAATTGAAAACATCTTTTGTATGGCAGAGGTAGTAAATGGAATGTCATAAAATTTGGAATGTTTTGAATCCGTCGTTAAACATAAGATTTTAGAATCAAGAAGGCTAACTTGGATAAATCAGAGTGAAGCAGAACAAAAAGGTTTGTAAGAATTATTAAGAAGAATTAAGACAGAGTGAGGGGTAAGGATTAAGGTGACTGTATGAAGAAAATAACTTATGCGGGCCAATTTTAAGAAAGTCATGGTTATCAAGGATGGTGGAAAGTTGACCAAGATGGAATAAAATGTCAATAAGGAGGAAGGCAGAGAAACCAGAAAGTTTCCAGAAGTGAGTAAATAGAAGACGTATAAAATTTAATGAAGAAAAGAATGTGGAATCCCGACGTTGTGGAGTTAGAAGAGAAAGGGCACCATAGTTGCCTATAGAATGAGAATTAGCAGAAATTAACGAGATCCCATGATCAGAAAATAAGATTTCGGGAGTAGAATCCCTAGAGATTTTATTAAGATAAATGTGGGAAGTTGTGGCTGTAACCAGAAAGGCAGTGTGGTGACAAGTAGCAGCGTCTTAAGTTAAAGCTATAAGTGATGAGCTTGGAAAGATGGGAATTTCGTCGAAAATAGTATCATATTAATCTTGGTGGAAGTTTTGAAGAGAGTGACAAGAATGTCTTTGTGATTAATAGGAATTTGAAAATTTTAATACGATCATGAAGGAAGTTGACAGGAAGTGGATGGTGATGACTATAAAAAGGAGTTAAATATAACTTAGGATTGGATTTATTCCCCATCAACGAAGCACAAGCAAATTGCGATGACAAGAAAATGAGATCTTGAATTGTGAGGAAGATAAAGGCGATGTTTTGAGATTGGAAGGTAGACATAGAGGTCTGAACGATTAAGCAAATCAATCGAGAGCGATTTTAGAGTTTCCATGAAAAGGAAGAAAATTTGGCACGAGGATCTTAATGTGAATTTCGAAAGTCATGATTTTGTGGTTAATGTGAGTAGTGTTAAATGTTGAAATGTAATGTGTAAAGTCAAATTCGAAGACTCGTCAAGTATGCAGAGTGGTGATTCGAAAGTTGATTTCGGAGGACGTGAGATAGTGTATTACGAATAAGATATATATGATTTAAGGAAAATGTTCAGCAGTTCGAAACGGTTACTCAGTAAAACGATGAGATGAAGGATGGATAGAAGTTTTCCGATTATGCCCTTCTCAAGTAACATTGCACGTGAAAGAGGAGTAAGAATGATTAAGGATTTCTTGATATTCTTTTCTCAAAATTTTATCTGAGGAAGGTTCGTTTTTGGAGGCGTAAATAAGTGATGATGCATGTTAAGTGGAAGGAGCTTGTTGGAAATTATGAAGAATTGTTTCGTGAATAGTATCGAGTGAAGTTGTGACCTCGGGAAATTAATAATAAATTGGATATTTCAATCTTGTTCTTGTTTTGAGTGAAGTCACAATCAAGGTGACGAGTATGTTAGTTATCAAGAGCTGTAAATGATCAAGGCTATACTTCAAAAGACTTAGCAAACCGAAGTATTTTATAAAAGTGAAAAATCGAGTTGTTAATTGAATTATGCCATCTGAAGACGTGTGTGGTTAGTTATAAAATTCGATTTCAAGGATGCGACTGAGAATGGACGAAATGATATTAAGATTCTCGATTGGGTACTCGGTAAAAATATGGGACCAAAGACAGAAAGAAACTTTTTAATTATTCCTTTCTCGATTAACACAGTACTTGAAAAGTGGATTGGAAGCGATCGGAGGATTTCTTAAGATTCTTTTCTCGAAGTTCTATTTGAAATCGAGCAGTAATACGTAAAGCATGGGAATTATACCAAGTGTAGGTCGTTGTAAATTAAGGCAAATTGCATGTTGGTATTATTGAGGACGATTGGTGTGGTAATATAGTTTTGACGCAGGGTATAGTTCATTATGCGAAAAAGACATATTGATTTTCGGGGAAAAGATATTCGTGCTCGTGTGATAACGTTTAGAGTTAAAAAGACTCGAAAACCAAAGCTTAAAGTTCTTTCGGAAAGTGAGGGCTCGTAGAATGAGCTTATAAATTTATGAGATGGTATGATGGAATCCTAGAAGGTTAAAAGATACAACCTGGAAAGTGAAAATAAGATGTTAAGAAGATCAGAACTGCTATTTGGGTCCTTAGGATTGATTCTGAGGACAGAATCCTATTAAGGGGGGAAGGATATAACGACCTAGAAAATTTCGATTTTAAAAATTATTTATTTATTATAAATTATAAATTTTATTATGTGAATATTGTTGGAAAGATGGAATGTATGTGAAATTGTTTTTATGTGATTATATGATGATTTGGGTAAGCTGTGAAGGTCGGTGTATTTTTATTTGTATTTTTGAGGATTTAAATATATTTAAATCATGCATTTTTGATCCTCTGGCGATTTTATAAAATTATCGGAGGAATTAAAAATCATGAAATCTCTTGAAATATTATCTTTATATATTTATTGAGTTTTTAAAGTTGTTGGGTGGATTAATTTGGATGTTTGAGTATTTTAAAATGATTTTAAGAGTTTTATTGTATTTAAAGGATCAAAACTTGTAAAATCCATATTTAATTCATTTTTTATCCGAAAAATATTTTAAAAATATGTGTGTGCTCGTAATTTTATATTCTTTATTTTAAAAATGAGAAGCCATCTGTAAATGAAAGAGACTGACGAGAAGCTAAATTGAGTATCGGTACGGAAATCAGGAACTATATAAATCGAGGCAAGTGTTATTGCTATTCACTTATTGTTCAAGTGATGCAATTTAGTTATCTATCGTGCGAACTAATTTGGTCAAATATAGTGGAAGATGACATATGAACTTCTTCAAATTAGCATGATGCTGTTTAATTTCCTTACCAATAATCCACATGTCGGTTTTACAGAGAATCTTATAAATAACCCTTTTCACATTTTGACAAAGGAATGCCATTTCCTCTATTTTCGTCAGATACTTTTAAGAATTTTCTAAACAAGGAAAACCAAGTTTTCTTAACTTCTATGAAAACCTGCTGGCAAAATTCCTGACTTAGCATATTTTTCACCAATGGACCCCATTTAGAAAGACGTTTTCTTTCAAATTGATCTGAACCTTTCCATATTGAAACTGTTTTGGCAAATACTTGTTTTAAGTTATTTTATCCGCTTATGTAAGCTCAAACTCTTAATTGTGTATAAGTTTTATTAAAAGCCCCACACTTGACCATATCCTTACTTTAGTCTAGAATTTAAGTTGCTGAAATCTGATTGTAAATTATATCCTTATTCTTGCTCAAATGAAATTTCTCTTTGCATAAGTTGCTGATGTTATAAATTCCAATTATTCATATTCATCTTGTTGGTATTTATTCGAATTGTCATTCTTTATATTTTCCACCCCACTTAGTACCGAACTTGTCGGTATTTACTTAAGATCTTGATTATTTGGTTATTCCTTGTGTTGTATCGAACTTGTCGATACTAGATGATGATGTCGTTTCTTATTTACTCCTAATCTTGAGTTGTTATTCTAGACGTGAGTTTCCAGTGGTTGGATATCAGGGTTTTCGATTGTCCCGACACCTAATGTGTTTGAATTAGAATTGGAAATGTTTTCAGATGTCCCTTCGGGGAGACCATATTATGGTCAGAGGAGTCCCTTCGGGGAGACCAGTTTAATGGTCAAAATTGAGGCCAATGTGTGCCGTGGATCCATTTAGAGGAGGGACTTTGCTGTGTGCATTGTCCGGGATTAGTGTGGGACTGATCAGCCGCCTAACTCCACTGTTTTTTTAAAGTAAATAAAATTCCAATTCTAATCTATACTCTGAGATTGAGATGTTCAGTTTTTAATTTCTTGGAAGTCTGTTTGGATAATAATTCGATATCGGAATTCTTATCAATTCTAGTTTCTGATGCACCTTATGAATGGTGAATTGTTGGCCCTCGTGGCAATCTAAAAGTTGATATAAGTGATTCTTTATAGAATGAAATGAAACCCCCTTGTTTATCAGATTTGTCATCATTATTGGAATTGTTATCACTATTGTACTTGCTGAGCATTGTTGGCTCACTCTTGCCTGTTTGTTTTCTTCAGTTAATAGAGAGGATTAGTGGACCTAGTAATGGTCAGTAGTGTTGCTTTCCAGCAGCGAGAGGAGACGATCGGGTTATGGAATCTCGCCGGATAGTGATTGGGAATTGGTCAAGGTTGGACATTTAGATAGACAGAAATCTCATGTAGTTATAAAAATTGTATAATATTCTTTTATTCTGAGATTGGGTTGTAATAATGATATTCGATAGTTGTTTCATACCATAACCTGTATGCGATCTTGGTTAAGGGGTTTTATTATTAAATGTTGTTTATATTCAGAGTTGTATAATATTGTTTATAGTTAGTGGCCCCATATCTGTACCCCGGATTTTGGGATGCTACAGAGGAGCAGCTGCTAAGAGGCCATAATCATCATCCTTGGATCGCTTATAAAGGTTAGTAATCGATCTTACAGTTTTATGCATGAATCGTATGCGTTATATATGCGATATATACGTTATAAATTGTGATTCACGTTTCCGTATATGCATATAATTCCTTCAATTGCTCCACCTGCCAAGGTGAACACATATCCAGTCACTCCATTGGAACCAGACTTCTTAGCTATCCAACTTGCATCACTGTGCCCCTCAAGTACACCAGGAAATCTCCTATAGTGTAAACTAAGGTACATTGTGCCTTTCAGATATCTAAGTACTCTATCAAGAGCATCCCAATGAGTTCTATTTGGACAGCTTGTATATCTAGCCAACTTAGACACAGAGTATGAAATGTCTGGTCTAGTACAGTTAGTAAGATACTGCATGATCCCTATAATCTGAGAATACCTTAACTGAGACACAGGTACTCCTGAAGTATTCTTGACAAGGGAAACTTTAGGATCATAGGGTGTACTAGCGATTCAACACTGTGAATAACCATATTTCTCAAGTATAGATTTCTCTATATAATGAGACTGTGATAAAGTTATTCTCTCAGCTGATTGAGTCAGCTTGAGACGAAGAATCACACTAGCCTCACCCATATCCTTCATTTCAAAATGCCTTTTCAAGAAAGCTTTTGTCTCGTTAATAATCTTAATATTGGTTCCAAACAGTAATATGTCATCCACATATAGGCACAAGATGACACACTCACTACCTTTAACTTTGGTGTAGACACACTTGTCACTTTCATTAATAACATAACTGAACGGCAATACAGTTTCATCAAACTTTTTATGCCAATCCTTGAGAGCTTGTTTCAAGCCATAGATGGACTTAATCAACTTACATACTTTCCTCTCGTTACCAGATGCAACAAATCCCTCAGGCTGATCCATATAAATTTCTTCTTCAAGTTCACCATGAAGAAAAGCTGTCTTTACATCCATTTGATGGATGATAAGACCATGTACGGAAGCCAATGCTACAATCATTCGGATTGTTGTCATTCTAGCTACAGGATAGTATGTATCAAAGTAATCAATGCCCTCCTTTTGCTTAAAACCCTTAGCTAGCGGTCTAGCTTTGTAGTTATCTATTGAGCCGTCAGGGCTCAACTTCCTTTTAAAGATCCACTTGCACCCGATAGTAGAACACCCAGGAGGGAGATCAACTAATTCCCATGTTCCATTTGAAACAATAGAGTCAATTTCACTCTTCACAGCGCCCTTCCAGTGCCTAGACTCTGAAGAATCCATTGCTTGTCGGAAAGTTAAAGGTTCGTCCTCAATATTGTAAATGATAAAATCACTTCCAAAATCCTTGACTACCTTTGCACGCTTACTTCTTCTCGGTTCCTCTACTTCCTTAGGAGTAGAGCTACTCAAATGTCATCTTTTCCACATGATCAGGAATAGAACTCGATGTGTGAGTAGGATCTTCATTAGAAGTATCTTGAGGCATACCAGTCTTCATAGGGTAGACATCCTCAAAGAATATAGCATCACGAAATTCAACTATCGTGTTTGCCACTATACCGTCTATGTTAGATTTTAACACTAAAAATCTCATAGCTGTAGTGGTCTCAAGATAGCCCAGAAAGATACAATCAACAGTCTTTGGACCTAGCTTCTTTCTCTTGTGTTCAGGTACAAGTACCTTACCAAGGTACCCCCACACATGAAAATATTTAATACTAGTAATCTTGCCCTTCCATAACTCATAGGGTGTCTTATCCATGTGTTTCAGGGGACTCTATTCAGAATATGGCAAGCCGTATTCAAAGCCTCTCCCCACATGTATTTAGGCAACCCAGAATTAATAAGAATACTATTAATCATATCTTTAAATGTTCTGTTCTTTCGCTCAGCAACCCCATTAGACTCAGGTGTGTATGGTGGGGTAACTTCATGAACTATACCATTGCTTGCACAAAATTCATTAAAAACGTTACTCGTATACTCACCACCTCTATCAGATCTCAACCGTTTAAGTATCTTACTAGTTTGTTTTTCTACTTCAGTTTTATATATAATGAATTTACTAAGTGCTTCATCCTTATGTCTAAGTAAATAAACATAACAGTATCTGCTATAATCATCTATAAAGGTAATGAAGTATCTAAACTGGTCCTTAGTCAACACACCTCCAAATTCACAAATATTAGTGTGTACTAAATTTAAAAAGCTTGAATCCCTAACAATATTATGAAAAGGTTGCCTTATTTATTTAGCAGACACACATACTTGACATTTAGAATTATTTTTTATAGTGTGTTTTGGAGTCAACTCTAACTTCATCATATTTTTAATAGCACCAAAATTTAAGTGACCAAGTCTAGCATGCCATAAATTTAAAGATTCAACATAGTTAATAGAAGGAGTAATATTATTAATCAAAGTTCCCAAAGCGGGCTCAACATTAATTACAAATAAACCATTTGACAAGTAACCCTTGCCAAAAAATGTACCAGTATGAATAAGAACTACTTTATTACACTTGAAAGAAACTTCAAAACCATTAGCTACTAAACATCTACCACTTATTATATTTCTACGCATGTCAGGAACATGATGCACTCTAGTTAGGGATAGAACACTACCTGAAGGAAACTTCAGGTCCACGTTTCCTACTCCATGTACTTGAGCGGCACTTGCGTTCCCCATCGTCATTGTTAAGCTATGACTCTGTTGATAAGATACAAATAAACTAATGTCAGCACAAATATGCACATTAGCTCCAGTATCAATCAACCATTCATTTAACACATAAGTGGAAAATAGTACAGGGTCGTAGGTAACATACCGGTCAACATTGGTTTCAGAAGCCGGAGCCTCACCAACAACCATGTTCACCACAGGCCCACTTGAGGTTCCAAGCATAGCATTTGCTTGCGCTGCCACCTCGGTTTTCTTCGCTTTCTTCGTAGGACAGTCCTTACTCCAGTGCCCAACCTGCCCATAAGACCAACACGGTTTGTTTGCCTTTGGTTTCTTGGCCTTGTCATTGTCATTCTTAGGTTTATTACTATTACCCTTCTTAGAGACAACCTTCCTTTTCTGTCCTACAGTTGCTACATTCACCTTCAAGCTTCCGTGCTCAGTTGGCATCACATGTCCCTGTTTCGACTTGTGTTGTTCTTGCACCGAGATGTCCAGCATAAGTTGGTCTAGGTGATCTCTCCTTTCTGTCTTTTCAGGGAGAGAGAGAACTCTTCCCAGGACTTCGGGAGTTTTTCAATCACACTCATCACCTTAAACTTTTCGGTGAGGTCCATTCCGGACTCCTTCAAAGCATGCACTATCATCTCGAACTCATGCACTTGCTCAGTCATGGACTTATTGTCCACCAGCTTGAACTCAAGGAACCTAGCCACAGAATACTTTTCCAGACCTTGTGAGTCAGTATTATGTGTCTGGTCCATCTTCTCCCATAAGAGTTTTGCGGTGTAGGCATCAGAGGAGTACACATCAAACAAGGTGTTCATTAGAGCAGCCAAAATGGCCTCCCTAGCCACCCCATCCTTCTCAGCCCACTTCGCAAAACCCTTAACTGTTTCAGCCTTTGTTTGATCCACAACCGGTTTCTCATACTCCACAACAGGCCATAAACCCTTTACAGTCAACCACAACTTCTTCCTTTTCTGCCAACGAGAAAAGGCAACGCCTCCATTGAATTTCTCCGGCAAGCCAGTTAATTCAACGGGTTGTGGAAAGCTGTAAGTGGTCCAATCCATGACCCCAGTAGATGCAACAAAACTACCACTAACAGGAACTTCACTTTCGTTAACCATTATGCTAAATAGTATATAACAGATTATCTCTTCAAGAATGTTGGAAAACTCCACAAGCAGAAACGCTATAGCATTGTATATAGAGGGAGAGTAGAGAGTGTAAAGAGGAGAAGAGAATGTAAGGTGTGGTGTGTCAAAACCAGCATCTTAGCTCTCTATTTATAGTAGAGGGTAAGTGTAACTAATACCACCCTAATTAATATTGTAACTGCCGATTTTCATTTAATAAAAATGAAACTGACGATTTAACTTTAATAAAAATCAAAACGGTCAATTTAAAATTAAATAAAACGTAACAATTACTTCATATATTTATCCACATTTCAGTTTTGATATTTTAATCCGAATATAATATCAAATTCTATCCAGGTTCAATCTGATTGATATTTCGAATAGCCCAACTAGTCCATCAGATTAATCTCTGATCCAGCTCGACCCGAGTCGAGTCGAGACGAGGCGTGGCGTGGCGAGGCGGGCGGCGGCATGCGCGCGCGTGTGTTTGTGTGCGCGTGAAGCACATAGTAACACCATGCACCATCATACACCTTAGTAGTTCTACACTACCCATGTGTGTGATACTATATAAAGCCAACAACCCCCTTTATTTATTTCAATGTGGGACAAATACACATTCTCTTTTCAAGCTCTTTCAAGCTACTAACTTCAACTCTATTTCTCTATGGATTTCACTAAGAAAATTACTTAGATCCATACATGAAAATTTAAGTCCCCATAACAAGGAACAATTTCCAATCGTTAAAATCCGGAATTAATATCAAGAACATATAAAACTTATGCTCTAAAAACTCCATTTTCTAACACGAAGTGTGTGGATCTTTCTTTTCGAAGGTAAAATATTATACCTTTTTCACCTGCATGAATTTATATACTACATTAAAGTGATTTGTTTTTGTAAAAGTAGCATGTCATTTACAAACACCATAATTTTATCATAGTCTCATTAGTGTTAACTTTACCTAATTCCTCTATAGTGATATTTACAGTACACCCTTGCTATAGATACTTTGAGCATAGTGACATTGTTATTGTCGAAGTAGCATCTTATACACAATTACACACCATAAGATTATCATAGTCTGATTGGTATTAACTTGGCGTAATTACTCTGTTGTGATTTATAGTACATCCCGTTATATATTTTGGAGTAATCGGTTGCATATTTTCTGAAATTTTAACTGAGAAATACCTCTTTTTTAGGAAAAATGTATAGTCCATTAGTTCCATATGATGACTGGTTTCATACGAACTCTATCTCCTAAAACCAATGTGATTTTTATTTGAAAAAAATTGAACTTACCAATCTATTGCACATTGCGTCATTGTTTCCTAGACATTTTCTCAAATATATATCTTTGCCTATAAAGACATAATGAAGATACTTAAGCAACATGCAGAGGAAAAAAACTTTTCCATTAATCTCCCAAAAGTTCCTAAATGCAGACCCCCTAGCGCTACATTTGTTTAAAAGAATGCTTGCATTTGAACTAAAAGATAGACCTTCAGCTGAAAAGATTAAATATATCTTATTTTATGTCTTGCATTGATGAATTTGTCAATTTATCAGTTTTTGTTAAAGCATAATTTGTTCTGAGCAGATCCATATATCAGGAGCTTAGCCAAGTCGAGAGAAAACCTTCTGCCCAACCAGTTACAAAGATGTAATTTTAACGTGAAATGATGAGAATAACAAAGAAAGTTGTACGAGAACTAATATACTGGAAGATTCTTGAATACTATCCAACAATGTTGAAGGAATTTTTGGAGGTTCCAGAGCCTACAGGATTCATGTATTCGAGGTGACATCATCTTAAAAGCTTTCTCCTAATGTCTCTCTTCCTTTTCTCCATGGCCAATGTAAATGATGCATAGTTATAACACAACACATGGTAATGTACAGTCAAAGGCTCTTTGTGTATTTCGTGGAACAAAGTATATGTATCTCAATGATCAGTAGTCGTATACATATTTTATTTTACATTTGTTTGTAGTTTGAAATGACCTAATTGATTCCAGAAAAAACAGGAATTATTATTGTTGGTTTCATAACTATTTTTTGACATCAATTTTAACATTAATTTATTTAGGCTAATTTTTGATATTAATTTAATTTATTATTACAGATGATTCTATAAGTCTATGCATGTTGTACATTTTCAGGCTAAAATAAGTTATGTCTCTATTCATGAATTGTCCAATTTTTTTTTCATGAAATTAAAGTAATTTAGAACTTTAGTAGATATAAGTAGATTGACTATGCAGGACCAATCATCATTTTTTTAAACCCGCAACAAATATCATTATTAATATACTTAGTATTATTACCGTTTGTTGAGTAATCCGTGCTTATAGTAAGAAAATCAAAGAGACGGTTTGGTTCGTAAAGATTTATTTAGTTTACATGTTAGTTACCACCACATGCCACCAATGTCCGTGCTCTTGAGTTCTTTTTTCCAAAAAGAAGTATTTTATTGTTCTATGCAAATACGCAATCTGTTAAGTTCGTTTTCCTTATTATTAGCTTTAGGCTACTGTGAGTCAGTGATCACATGTTGGCTTTATATCAAATTCATAACCTTAGTTTGATTTATTAACATGATGATTTTAAACATCATATTATATATTTTAGACTAACGTAAGTGAATCTGGGTTCGTGAACTCTCCGAATTATCTTTAATGAAATGTTAGTAATAAATTTGTGTAGATATAAGGCAAGTAGGGCTTTTATTAAATATTAAATTTTATAGAAAGTAATTTACATTGATATTTTAAATGAAAATTTAATGCAATTATACCTTTTTTACATTTATAACTATATATCGATATCAAAAAAATGTACAAATGTAATTAGGTCTTAAAATCATTGCTTTCAAAAAAAAGGTCTTAAATTCATTGGTTAATATATTTAAAGGAATATAAGTATTTGAATATTGAATCAAAATTTAATATTTATAATAATTTATATTATCTATGGAGTGAAAAGGTCATTTTTTTAGATTTGAAACATTTTGTATAAAAACTGTTAACGGAGGAATTTGGGAAAACAAATTCGGGGAGGGTTGCTGGAATTGCGATGGTGGTTGATGACGGTGAACAGCGTAGGACGTTTAGGGTTGAGGTTTATGATTTGGGGATGCCTGAGATTGTATGCTGAGATGTGTGTAGCAATTAAGATCGAATGTTGAATTCTCTCTTTTGTGCTAGGGTTTTTGCATCATGCCATACAATGTGCCTACGTACCCTATTTATAGGGTTCAAGCCAAACGTAGTTCTTGGGGAACAAGTAATCGTAGTGGGCTAGGTTTCCTTGCTCAGGAGGCCCATTGGATCGAGACCACCGCCTTTGACATTATCAGAATGAACCCTAAAGCCCAACTATTTTCTCGGAACGTGGTGATTAAGCTATTGACTCGATTTTATCGGAGTCAACGCCCACCTTATGCCACAGAGATTGAATAGTTTATAAGGCAGTCCTGAGAACTGAAAGAGGGCGACATCCTTTTCGATAGGGCGAGATCCCCAATAAGGGCGAGACCTAACCCTTGTAATAGTTCAAGGACTCAATTCGTAGTCCATTGTCTTCAAAACCCATAATCTAATCAGCATGGGACGAGTTATCAGAATACAGGGCCTAGCTAAGAAAAAGGGCGAGATCTCTATAATGAGCCCAAGGGCGAGATCTGAAGGGCGAGGCCCATAAGTAGATAGAGGCTATTTTTGGGTATAACAACTACCCCCCAGTTTCTTGCAATGATTTATCATAAAAGAAATTAAATTCCCCAAAAAAATTTCTTCAAAAAGGGCGAGTTTTCCAGAAATCCCCGTAAATAACAAAAGCAAAGGAAAAACTTTCCCGCCGAACAGCCATGCCTCGATTTTTGAACCAACGTCCAACCAAAATTTGCCACATGGCTTGATTCTTCTCTCTCTTCAACCACTATATAAACCCCTAATTTTTCTCTCATTTTTATTTTATCTTCAGGAATTCTCACGAAGTACTGTCAAAAGATTTTATAGAACAGGCGAGATACTCTGCTTAGTAGGCGAGTTTCTCAATTTCTCGGGCGATCCTTCCTCTTTCAAAAGGCGACTTCTCTTCCTCCAAGGTACCATTCTTCACCTATCTGTAAAAATATCTTTACTTTTTGAATGAATAACTGCTAGAATAGGAATAACTTCTTTAGAATAGATAACAATACCCTTACGCGCTCGTTTTCCTTTAGGTTCGTTTCAAATACGGAGGGCAGGACTCCTTCTTCACATCTTTCTTTTTAACTGTTCCCAAAAAATAATTTTAACCAAGTCCTCGCCCTCTCTTTACAGATGTCAAGGGAGAACCCGTCGCTCGATGAGAGAATGACATCGCCCTCAGGCTCCAATTCCCCTCCTCAAGAAGAAGTGGGCAAATACCTGAATTCAGGGTGGTTAAAGGCACATAAAAGATCTATCAACGCCCTAGAGATTTCTACCAACCCAGACAAAATACTTTCCCTTTCCGATAGCATTCCTGTAGGCGACAATGCCAAGGATTTAACTAGTATTTACCGTGCCCAAGATTTAGGTGATAACGGCGAGGATGAAGATGATTTACATGACCTCTTTGCTGACTTGGATCCTCAAGAACTTGGTCCATCTAGGCTAGGTAAAGGGCGAGGCAAGGACCTTGCCAAGTATAAGAAAATGTTAAATGACCTTTCCAATCCACCCAGTTCGGACGAGGAGCGCAGTGTCGAGGAATTTGATGAGGATGAGAATAGTGACGAAGACAATGATGATATTACTGATGTTGAAGCAGAGGTTGAAATTGGAGAAGAAGTACTATCAGTGTCGCCCATCCGTTACGCAATGGAATTACCATCCCCACCAAACAAACCATATAAGCAACCCGTCCGTCCGCGCGATATCGACTTTTGTTTTGAAGACGACGTTCCTGATCCTGATAGAGCGAGGTATAGATTTGAACATGACGTTATATCTTGCGCCGGACTCGCATCTACAATTTCTTCTAAAGAAATTATGTTTCTTATTGAATATTATAACCTAAAAGGGAGATTGCTAAGACCTCGCTCCTTTATGAGGATGCATTCATTCGACATTGCTGGGCTTCCTACTCCAAGAATGGTACTTACCGATAAGTTAATAGAGTTATGATTCGGATCGCCCATGCATGAATTTCTTCATCAGATCATTACCTACGACAATATCGCTCCGGTTAAATTATCACCAAACAGTTACAGGGTGGCTATTGGCTTGCATATGATGTACAAGAACCAAGGCTATGATGCTCTGACCATGCATGAGTTAAGTCATTTCCTTTCTCTGAGGCGATGTGGAAATGATGTAGGATTCTACTATCTCGCCTTCTGGGCGACTCACAACAGAAAGGGATGCTTGACTTGGAATCCAAGCAACATGAAGGTATGGAAGGATAAATACTTCTACTTATATGACGTCCCGAGAATAAGAACACAATTCAATATCAATCCATGTAAGTTCCTCGCCCTTTCTTTTTTTTTTTTTAATCTCGCCCCCCCTTTCGATTCTTTCCTTTACACCTACCTATTTTCATTTATATAGATAAACCATCTCAAACAAAACTTGAGGGCGACGCCGCTGCTAGAGCTAGAGCCATCTCTGACTTGCCTAAATCAGAGAAGGACTTAGACCTCCTCTTAACTCCTGAAAGCCTTCGTGCCCATGGCTTCTACAACAAAGAATATGGTCAAATCCCACATATCAAATTCAAAAGAGGATCAAAAAAGGAAACTTGTAGAAAACAAATTGAAGCTTTATGCGGTAAAGGTAATCTCGCCCATATGAAGTAATATCGCCTTCTATTTCCAAATATGTTTTTCCTTGATTTTTTTTAGATCTACCCAACATATCAGTCTTCAGTATGTTTTTAACTCATATGTGTTTTCGTCTCCAGGTCAAATGTCGAGGCTCCCATTTGGACGAAACCCCTTCGCTGAAACTGCACCTTCAGCCTCAGCCGCAGCTAATCAATCTCGCCCTTCTCCTTCGGCTCTTCTTAATGAATCTCGCCCACCTCTCTCTGTTAACATTGGTGAAAAGCAGGATAGGAACAGGAAGCGGGATGAAACAGCTAAGAATCCGCAAAACAAAAGGTCCAAAGCGGTTGCAACTGAGGAATCGCCTTCCGATTCTGCGGCCTCGACCTTTGGCTCTGTTGTTGCAGAAAAATTTTCTGATAACGATGCCAAACTTCTTAGAAATCGCACCGATGAAGAAGCAGAGTTTAATTTCAAAGTAGGGCTTGGTGACGCCTTCTACCATGGCTTGAAAGTTCTCGCCCTAAAAAATTCAACCATTAAAGACCAAGAAAAATCTTTGAAGAAGCTTAGGGGCGAGGCTTCTTCCTATAACTCTAAGTTGGGCGAGATTCAAAAGAAACTTGATAATGAAATCAAAGCGAGGAAAGACAATGTTGACAAGCTGCAATTATCTTTTGACAAGGCAAAATTCGATCTCGACCAGGCAACCAAATCGTACGAGGACGAGATTGTTAGGCTAAAGGGCGAGAATGATGTGCTTTCTACTGGAATGAGGAAGGGTCAGAGCGAAGCATAAAGTGCTAGATTCTTGGATTATCTCCGCAACTTCCTAGCGGGTGATCCTAGCTACGACTGGTCCGTGCACTTTGCACCTTCTACCCCTGCCTATATGCTCAAATTTCAGGTCACTAATGCTGAACTTATTGATGCTGCTAAAGAAGAGCTTCGACTGAAGATTGAATCAGAAAAGAAAGCTATGGCTGAAGAGGAGGCGAGAAAGAAAGGAACAGCTGAAGGCGAGAATGCAGCCACAGCTTCGGGAGATGTAGTCTCCTGACTGCATGATTTATTTGTAATTGCGCGTACTATAGGAATGCGGACCCTCCTATAATGGTCTCGCCCTTTCTAAAAACTTTGAATTCGTGCACCATGTTGCCAACTTAATGGAGTGCGCGCCCTCCTTTTAATAACGTCGCCTTTATTTATCAATTATAATTCTGTTTATTTGCTCTAGCGCCTACATCCCGTCCTATAAATATATGACCTCTGCGAATTTTCAATTACTCTTAAGGCGAACAACTAATCTCGCCTATTACTTGTAATCTCGCCTTTTGTTGAAACTTCTAGACCTCGCCCAGACACTTCTTGAAACTTTAAAGGTGATGTTCAATGTGAACTTGACCAATTTTTCCTCTAAATAAAGTAGGTTATATAACCATAACTTTCATGTTTTCTCGGGATTATCTCCTTCTAAAAGGACCATTTCACTCGTAAATTCGTAATTCGGGATACCCTCCTCAAAGGAGGTCGTTCCCCATATCAGAAATACCCTCCTCATAGGAGGTCGATTTTCGGAAGATAGTACCTTGATGAGGCGCCGGAAGTACGGACATCCCCCCCGGAAGTACGGTTTTTGCAAGGATTTTAAAATTCGGGATACTCTCCTCAAAGGAGGTCGTTCCCCATATCAGAAATACCCTCCTCATAGGAGGTCGATTTTCCGAAGATAGTACCTTGATGAGGCACCGGAAGTACGGACATCCCCCCCGGAAGTACGGTTTTTGCAAGGATTTTAAAATTCGGGATACCCTCCTCAAAGGAGGTCGTTCCCCATATCAGAAATACCCTCCTCATAGGAGGTCAATTTTCCGAAGATAGCTTCATTTTAACCAGACTCTCCTTTAAGGAGATTGTCTTTTCTTCTTTTCCACGAAGACCCTCCTTTTAGGAGGTCATCTACCATAGAATTGTAACAAAATTTTGAAAAAACAAGCATATTCTATTCATAAATATATAAATCCTGGCTAAGGAGGAGTACATGCACTACCCCCTAGACTTCCATGAAAATAATATTTGAAGGAAAGTATGACAAAAGCAGAAAATACATTACTGATAGTATTTCTTCAAATGTTCCATATTCCAGGCTCGTGGAATATGCTTTCCCTCCATATCGGCCAAGTAATAAGTTCCTGCCCACAAAACGGCTCTAACCCTGTACGGACCTTCCCAATTTACATCAAACACTCCATGATTCTGGACTTTCATGTTGGGCATCACTCGTCGAAGAACGTAATCACCCACCTTTAAAGGCCTCGCCCTTACCTTTGAGTTGTAAAATCTAGCCACCCTTTGCTGGTAAGATACTAACCTTGCCTAAGAAGTCGTTCTGAACTCCTCCACCATATCTAGGTAAAGACGATGGTTGACCTCATTCACTTCCGGCTGATAGTTCTCTCTTCTGAAAGAGCCAGCCCCCAATTCAACTGGAACCATAGCCTCACAACCATATGTTAAAGAGAAAGGGGTTTCCCCCGTCGTAGTCCTAGGTGTCGTGTTATAGCCCCACAAGACATTAGGCAATTCTTCCGGCCAATTTCCCTTACTGTCATCTAACCTCGCCTTAAGCGTATGTTTGATTATCTTGTTCACCTCCTCAGTCTGACCGTTAGTTTGAGGATGACTAACAGCAGAAAAACTTTTAATAATTCCCAAATTGTCGCACAACTGTCTCATCTCCTTACTATCAAATTGCTTCCCATTATCAGATATCAGTTTGTACGGTATCCCAAAGCAACAAACAATGGATCGATACAAAAAGTCCACCAACTTTTTCGCTGTGATTGACGCCAAAGGCTCTGCCTCTGCCCACTTAGTAAAATAATCCACTGCCACAACGGCATACTTCACCCCCCCTTTTCCCTTAGGGAGTTCTCCTATCAAGTCAATTCCCCACATAGCAAAGGGCCAAGGACTAGTCAATGAAGTAAGAGGAGCTGCAGGACTGTTCACATAGTTCGCATATCGTTTACACTTGTCGCAAGACCTAGCAAAAACCATTGAATCTTCCCAAAGAGTAGGCCAATAATACCCTTGACGTAATATTTTCAGCGCAAGTGAACCACCCCCGAGTGATTTCCACAAATTCCCTCATGAACTTCCCGAAGAACATAAGTACATTCCTCCCCATCTATACACTTCAACAACGGTTGATTAAAACCCCTTCTATAAAGAGATCCCCCAAAGTCAACGTAACGAGCTGCCTTATACCTCAACTTTCTGGCCTCAATCCTATCATCTGGTAAAATTCCTTCCTTCAAATACCTGAAGATAGGAGTCATCCAATTATCTTGAATAGGAACATCAACCTGCATCAATTCTACTTCCGAAACGCTAGGTTGCTTCTGGACTTCCAAGGGAATGACACCTAAAAGAGTGGCCTCTCTTTGAGACCCCAATTTAGCCAGGGCATCGGCTTCCTCATTACTGTCTCTAGGAAGTTGCTCCAACCTCGCCTCCCGAAATAGGCCCATTAATCTTTTCGTACACCTCATGTATAACTCAGTTCGAGGCCCACGAGCTTGAAACCCCCCATTAACCTGATAGACAACCAGCATCGAATCACTCATGATGTTTATATTTTCCACCCTCATCTCAAGGGCAAGCTTCAAACCCGAAATCAAAGCCTCGTACTCAGCATCATTATTTGTAGCATGAAAAGCAAAGTGAATCGCACTTCAAAGACGTTGTCCCTCCGGGCTAACCAAAACAATTCCCGCACCTGCACCTTCATTGTTCGATGCACCATCCACATATAAAGTCCACCAAGGTGCTGGAATAGAACGTTCCTGACTCAGCTCTGGTAGGGGGCTAGGTATGACAGCCAAGACGTCGCCCTCCTTTTCCAGAGGAAATTCCAAAATAAAATCGGCGAGAGCCTGTCCCTTTATAGCACTTCTAGGTTTATACTCCACATCAAATTGTCCCAATTCCACTACCCATTTCAACATCCGCCCAGAAGTTTCCGGTTTATGCAGTATCTGCCTCAAAGGATACGATGTTCGGACTTCTACTTTATGCACCTGAAAATAGGGTCGCAACTTTCTGGAGGCCAAAATCAAAGCATACACTAACTTCTCCATATTCGAATACCTCGTCTCTACATCCAACAACCTCTTGCTAACGTAGTATATAGGGTACTGGATGTCGCCTTCTTCTCGCACAAGAACTCCACTAACGGAATATTCTGAAACAACAAGATATAGAATAAGAATCTCTCCCTCATGTGGCTTAGACAAAAGTGGGGGAGATCCCAGATGGCTCTTTAACGCCTGAAAAGCTTCTTCACACTCCAATGTCCATTCAAACTTCTTTACGACACCTTTAATTGCCTTGAAGAATTCCTTGCATTTATCAGATGACTTCGACACAAAACGGTTCAAAGCGGCAACTCTCCCAGTCAGGCTTTGCACCTCCTTTACCGTCCGGGGAGACTTAATATCAAGAAGAGCTTTTATCTTTGCAGGATTCGCCTCTACCCCCCTATGATTTACCATGAAACCCAAAAACTTTCCAGATTCTACCTCGAATACACATTTTTGAGGATTAAGCTTCATGCGATACTTTCTGAGAATCTGAAACATCTCATCCAAATGCTGAATTTGTTCCCTTGCTTCCTTGGATTTTACCAGCATCTCATCCACATAAACTTCCATAGTTTTCCCAATCTGCTCCTTAAACATCATATTGACTAACCTCTGATAAGTTGCCCCTGCATTGGTCAATCCAAACGGCATCCCAATATAACAATATAAACCCTGATCCGTGATGAAGGAGGTGTTTTCCTGATCTGGCCCAAACATCGGGATTTGATTATACTCGGAGTAGGCGTCCATGAAACTAAGCAGGGCATGCCCCGCGGTAGCATCCACCAACTGATCGATCCTAGGCAAAGGAAAACTATCCTTCTTACACTTTGTTCAGGTCGGTATAATCAACATAGACTCTCCACTTCCCATTGGACTTCTTCACCAAAACCGGATTCGCAAGGCAATCCGGGTAAAAGGACTCTTTAACTAACCCGACATTTAGCAGCCGATCAACCTCTTCTTTCAAGGCAGTAGCCCGTTCACCACTTACTGCCCGTCGCTTTTGCCGAACGCCCTTCCTAGAAGGGTCTATGTTAAGGTGATGACACATTACTTCGGGATCAATTCCCACCATGTCCGCATGACTCCAAGCGAAAACATCCAGATTATCCTTTAAAAAGGTAACTAGCCTTTCCCTCAAGCTTGACTCTAATCTCGCCCCAATATGTAGCACCCGGGATGAGTCCTTCACGTCCACAAGAATTGGCACAGAAACAATCTCACCCCTTAACGGTTGAGATCCCTCTCTCCTAGTTAAATCATCTGGAAATTCAACCATGGGAGTATCCCCATAATCCATAACGAATTTTCCCTTTTTCGCCCTAAGACTTCTTTGTTCCTCCTCGTCAGTGACATCTTCAACAATCCCTTCCTCAAACTGGTTTTGATTGACTGGAGGAGGGGGAGCTCCAATCATCAACACCCTATACCCTGTACTATCAATTGTCATGCCTTCCACAAAAGATTTTTCTGTAGCGCCTTCCATAATGACTTCCATGGTCTCTCCTTGAGAGGGTGGTGCCTCTAATAGAAAGAGCAGGGTTCCCTGTTTAGCTAACGCCTCATAACTGGCCAAGGTATCATCCTCAGGGAATTCCACTGTATAAACCATGTGCGTAACCGCATTTTCTGACGACTTAGGTCCGAAAGATTTCAATGTTTCCTCAGCATTTTCGTCTTTGAAGTCCAACATCTCCTCTCTCTATTTCCCTTTTGAGGAAGACTTCATCATTTTGTTATAACAATCCCTGGAATCATACTGATATCCCTTTACACACCCGACCCCCATAGGATTAGGGAATTTCATTGCCAAATGATAAATCGATGTCACCACCCTCATTTCCTTCAAAACCGGCCTTCCAAGTAGAGCGTTGTAACATGTAGGTTGGTCGACGACTAGAAACTCAAACACCTGAGTAGTAGAGTAAAGGTCTTCCCCTAAGGTAAGAGGCAATTTCACCGTGCCTTTGACCCGGACAGAAGCTCCTGTGCAGCCATATATGTGAGTCGTTCCTTGAACCATTTCTTTATCAAGAAGTCCCATCTTCTTAAAAGTTCCGTAGTAAAGGATATTCAAAGAACTCCCATTATCGACAAACACACGATGGATGCTCCTAGAACCAATCCTGACATTGACAACCAAGGCATCACTATGCGGATGATGAACCCATCTTGCATCTTCTTCAGAAAAAATTATCTGTGTGTCCTCCCCTTTAAACAGCTTGGGGGGCCTTTTCGACAGGTGATTAACATTTTTTAGCGGGGAGTCCTTTGCTTCCCGAGCGTATCTCTCCATTACATTCCTCCCATTCCCACCTATATGGGGTCCCCCGAAAATGGTATGGATGCTCGCCTCTCTCACGAACGTTGTCTTCCCTTACTGTTCTGGTCCATCTTTGTCTTGAGGATCTTCCTTTTTATCACCCTCTTTCTGAGGGGCATTGCCTTGGATCTTCCTTACTTCCTTTACCACCCACTCAGTCAACTTCCCATTCTTGATTAGCAATTCGATCTCCTCTTTCAGCTGTCTGCATTGATAGGTGTTGTGCCCGTTGGATTCATTCTTTGTAAGCGGCACAGGTGTCCGGTATAGCCCTTCCCCCTTCGTAACCTCATAAATATGATCGACTGACGCCACCAGAGGTGTGTAAATACTTGTTTGAGAATATCCCTGGTCTTTCTGAGTGTAAAGAGGTGGTGGAGGATATCGACGTACTGGGCTAGGTGATCGTGGTCGATCTGATCTCCAAGTATCACCAACATTGACATCACCTCTTCCAGTCTTTGTTCTGTCCCCCTTTGGGCTAGGCGACCTATCTTTGCGCTTGCCTCTATGACTTTTGTTTGTATAATCACTCCTCTTCAAAGCTTCTTCTTCCCTTTTAAAAGGTTCCGTCTGTGCATAGAGATCAGCGAGAGTAGGAGGCTCTTTCCGCTGAAGCTCCTTCCAGAAGTCTGAATTCACCCTTACCCCAACTATTAGAAAATTCTTGATGGTTTTGTCCGAAGCTCCTCGGACAGTTGGGACCTCTGAGTTAAAACGTCTAAAGTAGGATTGCAGGGTTTCTCCCTCTCTCTGCTTTATATTGGCTAAAGTCGTGACAGGCGGAGCATAGACGATAGACGATTGAAATTGGATCAAGAAAATTCTTCGCATTTGATCCCAAGAAGCCGGTCCCAGCTTTTGAAACCATTGATGGGCATTTCCCCGCAGGGTCGAGGCTAACAACCTACACTTTGTCAAGTCCTCCACTTGGTAAAGCTCCATCTCAGTATTGAACCTTGCAATATACTCCGCCGGGTCAGAACTTCCTGTAAACCTCAGATCTCCCACCCCTCGAAAGGACGGGGGAAGAGGTGCTTCACGAACCGCCAATGAAAAAGGTGATGAAGACGGTTCAAACATAGCTCCCGACCGCTCTTCTGATTGCGCCAGAAGCCTGCGCAAGGCATTCAAGTCTAGATCCTCAAAACCGGGTATCCTACGAGACGCTTCCTCCCGTTTCTGCTGATTC
This sequence comes from Saposhnikovia divaricata, assembly GCA_036435485.1. Classification (NCBI taxonomy): domain Eukaryota; kingdom Viridiplantae; phylum Streptophyta; class Magnoliopsida; order Apiales; family Apiaceae; genus Saposhnikovia; species Saposhnikovia divaricata. Next base: position 105,025,561 of record CM071597.1, read on the forward strand.
ATTAACTCTTCAAACCTATACCGATCCCCGATAGAGTTCTCCAGATGAGGCAAATGATATCTGCGAGCAACCATCAAATCCCTCTCCAAATTAGATTCCAAAGGTCCTCTTTGACCTCTTTCTGCCTGGTTGAGGAGGTTGGCATAAGATCTTCTTTCCCCGTAACCCAGGCTATAATGGTTCGGAGTCCTCCTCTGATGATTTGGGTCACTAGTTTGAACCATTGTGAGAGGAATCCCATCAGAGTCTCCCAAAATCTCATTCTCGTGATTAAAATGGTGCCTTCTATTAGATCTCTCTTGGTCCATCGTCCTTTGGCCACCAACCCAAACTTCCTCCCACTGAAGCTTTCGCCCCATTTCAGTCCTTTCATCCTCCAATCGCACTTGACTCGGGCGTCGGGGCACCTCTTTGTCTGGTGGGAACTTAACATACGGCTCTCCATAGGTCAAAGCCCTGGGAGTAATAGCTTGAAACCGCTGGTCAGTCCTAGCTTCCCCGATAATCTGAACCTCTCTCTCAAAAGGGATTTCCCTATGCGAATTACGTTGGTGGTTCATAGCAGATCCCTATCAACACGCTGATCTCCACCTGGCGTGCGATAATTTCTTTCCCAGTCATGGTGAGTCGCCCCCATATTCTCTACTCTCCCATCTAGTGGGCGTCGCCCATCATGATTCAGGCGGGATCCTTCAAAATTTTTCTACTCTCTTTCCATCGCGTCCATCCTCGCACCCATCCGGTAATAATATTTCCCATATAAGTGATCTTATTCAAAAGCTCAGTATTACTCATCAAGACAGGGGGATCTCCTCCTATCTGTGGCATTGACTGTCCATTAGAAACCCTGGGTGTAGTAGATCTTCGGCGTGAGCCCCCTGGAAGTGAGAGATCAAGGTTTCTCAGTATCGGATTCCTTGTGGCAGAATTTCTTGGTGGTGGCGGGGGTAAATTCTCTGTGGTCCTAGTATCCTCTCCTCGATGATCATCAACGCGCTCTCGGTTTGACTGCGACATCCTTCCTCCTGAGATGCCCAAAGCCCCTCCTTCTAGCGCCACTTGTTAACGGAGGAATTTGGGAAAACAAATTCAGGGAGGGTTGCTGGAATTGCGATGGTGGTTGATGATGGCGAACAGCGTAGGACGTTTAGGGTTAGGGTTTATGATTTGGGGATGGCTGAGATTGTATGCTGAGATGTGTGTAGCAATTAAGATCGAATGTTGAATTCTCTCTTTTGTGCTAGGGTTTTTGCATCATGCCATACAATGTGCCTACGTACCCTATTTATGGGGATCAAGCCAAACGTAGTTCTTAGGGAACAAGTAATCGTAGTGGGCTAGGTTTCCTTGCTCAGGAGGCCCATTGGATCGAGACCACCGCCTTTGACAGTATTAGAATGAACCCTAAAGCCCAACTATTTTCTCGGAACGTGGTGATTAAGCTATTGACCCGATTTTATCGGAGTCAACGCCCACCTTATGCCACAGAGATTGAATAGTTTATAAGGCAGTCCTGAGAACTGAAAGAGGGCGACATCCTTTTCGATAGGGCGAGATCCCCAATAAGGGCGAGACCTAACCCTTGTAATAGTTCAAGGACTCAATTCGTAGTCCATTGTCTTCAAAACCCATAATCTAATCAACGTGGGACGAGTTATCAGAATACAGGGCCTAGCTAAGAAAAGGGCGAGATCTCTATAGTGAGCCCAAGGGCGAGATCTGAAGGGCGAGGCCCATAAGTAGATAGAGGCTATTTTTGGGTATAACAAAAACATTCTTCTAATCCGTAAAATATGATATACATGTGAAGTTGGAATATTAAAGCAATGAAAATAAGTTATTTATTTAATAATAAAAAGAGTTTTTCATTGGGTTGACAACTAAAATATTTGTACTACATATTTTCAATGAATATTATAATTTTTATAGGATATGTTAATCATATACAAGTACTTTATTTACATTTGAAATTCATTATATATATAAAAGTCGAGGTTCCGTCGAAGACGGGACCGAGAAGGTCTCTTATTAAATATTAAATTTTATTTGCAAAAAACTACTTTTATATTCAAATTTATATTTTATATTAATATCAATTTTTATATATATAATTATATTATTACAACAAAATAAAGTAAACAAAATAGATGGATGGTAATATTTATAAAAAAAATGGGTAAAGAGAATCTACTTGACACGGTAGAAAAATTCTCTACCTATGTGACTTCAAATTCATATTTTCAATACTTTTTACGAAAATCTAACCGTACAGATTTAAAGATTACGCAAAAATTAGTGGGTACACAAAATTACATAGAAATTGATTTTGTATATGATGCAATTTTTTATCAAAAAATGATATAAAATCTGAGCCGTTATATTCATATTGTAAATCATATATAAAATACCATGTTAAATTAAATGTATTCTTAAAGGATAAAATTTATAAAATTTTGCACATATAATTATTTTTGCATAAAATTTTCATAGGTACGGTTAGATTTACAAAAAAATTGATATACACATGATTTTAAGCCGCATAGGTAGAGATTTTTTCTACTGAGTCAAGTAGATTCTCTTTACCCAAAAAAATATCATAAAACTGAAACGTTATATAAAGGAAGACAATAAAAATTGTTCAGATTTTACTTAAATCAATTGTTGGTCCTTGAGTATTGCAGTAGGGGGGATGAATGCAATACTAATAAATTCAAATCTCTACTTCAACAACAATAATAAAGATTCTAATTTATCAGTGGAAGAAATGTAATCACAAGTAGTAATTCAAGATGTTTCTCACAAAATAAATATTTTATTTATTTTGCAATGTTTTGCTACAACCTAGAGAAAATTAGTTTTTCTCCAGCTTCGTGTTCTTGAGATGATACAGACAGAATGAGAGATAGGTCTCTATAAATCTTACTTTGCTCTACTGTCTTTATCTACATGGGTTGTGGAGCTGCTATCATTTTTAAGTGGCAGCTCCTTACAATTTGCACAGGCATGTAACTTTCCTAGATTGCTATACAAACAGAGTTATCAGTACATATAAAGTAATATGCATACATTCTAAATTAAGTTTTCTTAGTTCTAGTAGAAGTTGATTTACCATACTCTTGAATTGGTAAGCTTTGTCTTGTTATCTCCCAAGCTTCTGTCATAGTCTTTGCAGGTCTGCTACAATCTTTGGATACTGCAGCACGCCTGTTTCTTAAACATATCTTCTGCCACATTTGTTTGACTTGGTACATCCCCAATTCAAAATGATTCCATTGAGACAGTAACCTTCGACGCCACGTCTGTTGTCATGAGAATGTACTTTGAATGACAGTATGAGTCTCCGCCAATACTGTTGTCAGGAATTCCAGACTTGCTGTCAAAGTGTGAGAATGTTGCTGTCTTGATGCTTCCGCCAGTGTTGCTATCAGAGTAGATATTCTGTCATGACTTGCAACATGCTGTCTTATTGTAACCTTACTGTCAATGTTATGAGAGTAACATTTTTATTCTTGCTGTCGACCTGATGTATTCCTTGAGACTTGAACAATTGAATGAACTTCTTTCAAGATATACATTTATTACATAACAGTAATGTTAGGTCCAATAAGATTGTAGAAGGGGGGGTTGAATACAATCTTTGTAATTTTCTCGAAATTTGTTCTTTGAATATAATTTATTTTAAACAAATTTTGTGCGGAATAATATAACACAGAATTCAAGTTGAATATATCAATATATTAACTTGACGGGTGTTACAAATTAATATCAAGAGATTAATAACTAATTAGAAAATTCGACATGAACTTTTCTAATTATGCTAATTAAAATCAAGATATCAAGATATAAACTAGGAAACTTAATTCGCTAGTAGTACAAGAGTAATCAATAAACAAGTTCCAGCGGATCAGATATTACAATAGGCTTGAACTGAATTTATTGTGTGAATTAAAGCTTGAGCACTTGTGTGTAGAAGATGAGAGTGTTTTATGTTCTTGGTTCTCTTTTTTTCTTCTTGTTTTTCTTCCTGTCTGTTCTTCTGTCCAAGTGTTTGTTTTTATACAAAAAACAAAACACTTGCTTCTGTTGAGCTGCTACATATTGACACGGTGATAGTATAGATGCCACGCTGATAGTATAACTGGCACGGTGATAGTATAGCAGCCTAGGGATAATAGAACTCATTCCCTTAAAATAGTATGGATTTACTTAGAAATAATATACATTTACCTAGTAATAGTTTACTTAAAAACTTAGGTAATAGTATAAATATTTCGGTAATAGTATAACTGGCACGGTGATAGTATAGTTTAAATATTTCGGTAATAGTATAGTATATTATTACTTGATCAGTAATAATATCTATAATACTTCAGAAATAGTATACTATAAATTCCAGAAATAATATAACCTCGGAAATAGTATAAATTCTGGGATAGTATAGTATACTATTACTAATGCAGTAATAGTATCTATATTATTCCAGAAATAGTATACCACCTATTTCAGAAATAGTATAACTGAATTTCCAGAAATAGTTCAACTGAAATTCAGAAATAGTATAACCAAAATTCTCCGAAATAGTATAATCCATATATTTTTACTAATTAACTTAATTAATTAATTAAATAAATTAATTCGAATTGAATTAATTTGTTTAATTAAATTAATAATATAGTTAATTAATAATTGACTTACTCCTTGTGAATCACTGTAAATTTTGAGAAACTTCCACTGGATAATTGTTGATGTTCGATGTACTGTCTGGTTCATGAACGACTAACTCCAATATCTGTTCTTCAATTTGACTCTCAGTTGTGATCCACATACTTTCTTAGCACTCTTTAATAACTCCTGTACTGATGCTGTCTTCACGGTAATCTCTGTCACTTTAAACGAATCCAATTTCTTCAATGCTGAACTGGGGCATGATCAGTAAACTGACTCTTCTTCCAGTGTAAAACATCAAAACTATAGATTGACTTTCTTCTTTCTTCTGGCATATAGTACTTTGTGAGATTCCTGAGACAGTGAGCATTAATTACTTATTACAATCTAATTTAAGTTGAGTCGAATCCTCGAACTACAAATAGGCTGTGTCATATGCCTTTCAATCTCCCCCTATTTGTTTGTTAAAAATTAACAAGCAAATTCCTAGAGGATAACTCAACTAACTCAACTTAAACTAGTAAAAGGTAAAACTGTAATTGCAAAGTAAATAATGAAAATAGTTCTGGTTTATATTTAACATTTCCAGATTCAAACATAAAAGATAAATACAAGATAGATGATCCTCTAGACTGATCATATTTCACATTAACCTATCTTGTTCTATCTAAGCTCTAAAGATATAACATGTAGAGCGATTCTTCACTTCGGGCTGTCTTCTCTCCTTATCTCTCCTTCTTCAGGTTCATCCAAGTCTGGAAGCATCTCGTGCAATTCTGCATCAGTAATTAATTCTCTTCTAGATGATGACACTGGATGAACTAGAGGTGTTCCAACTAGTGGTTTTTCAAGAGGTATTCCCAGCTTCTTTCTTAACTCACCTTGATAAAACTTATACTTCTTCATGTTGTCTTGAGCATAAGACTTAATATGATCTGCAGCTTCACTTTTCAATGTAGTTGCAAAACCATGATTTCGTAGAGCATATTCAACATACACCAAGTGTCTGGCATGATGTTCACGGAGTTCCTTGGTCTGAAGATTAACAGTGTGAATGACATCTCCTATAAGAATTTTAACTTGAGGAGGATTACTAATTACTTCAGGACCTGCCTTTTCAGCGAAATCTAGGAATTTTTCATGAAGTAGTACACCAAGTTCATAAGAAGTTCTGACTTTTGGTCTCATTACCCAAAGTTCTGAAAGTGATCTATCATAGAAGAACTGAAGAGATACCTTTTGAGTTCCAAGCTTATGACAATGAACAAAGATTAGTAACTCTTCCATTCGATCACTTGCACAAGTTATGCTTAAAATTTCAGACTTCAAAGCTCTTAGATAATCGTCTTGGAAAGGGTTCTTCTCTTTAAACCTTTGAAACATATCACCTAACCGACGATCATCACAGCCAGAAGTTTGTGGTGAATCTATGATTCTTTGAGCACGCTCCCACTTATCACCACTCTTGTACTTAATGTATATCCTTCTTGCTTGAAGCTTTTGAGAATGTTGCCGTTGAAGTGCTTCCTGTTCAGCCTTTTGAAGCCTTTCATTATGAGCCATCTGTTCCATTGTTTTTTTAAGTCTTTCTTCTCTCATTGTCAGATTAGCTTCATTTTGTTCAAGTTCTTGATTGGCTTCAAAATTCATTCTTTGGAGTTCAGCAGGATCAGGAACTACAACTTCTTCATCCTCATCCCAGAAATTGAGATCTGGTTCTCCAAATGCTTCACCTTTATCTGAAAAGTCTAAATCAGCAAAAACATCAAGGTTATCAGGTTCACCTGAGTAGTAATAACCTTCTACCGTGTCATCCTTCGGTGCTGATTTCTTTCCCTTGTCACCTTTATCACCTTTATCAAATTCTCCCCCTGTTGATTTGTCTTTGTCTCCCCCTTTAGTACCAGCTCCCCCTGTTGACTTCTCCCCCTTAGTTGAGGAATCCTCTACAGATTTATCAAATGCACCATCTTCCGGGTCTTGCTCATCACCATCTCCACCTTTTCCTTGAAAGAATTCTACCTCTTCTGTTGTGGGGATGATAGTGCGGCTAATCATGTTGTATAAGTGTTTTAGCCCTTGACTTTGATGTGCATTTTGGCGTTCAATCCGATTAAGACGACTTTCAGTAGATAACTGATTTTCATGTACTTCTGTTTGAATGTCTTCAACCTTATTTGAAAGAGCCGTAATAATTCTGTCTTGAGTAACTGTTATGTCCGAGGAGTCAGAGATTATCTGTTGTTGAGAGAGTTCAAGAGTATTGATCTTGGTGTTAAATGCAGTCTTCATTATTTGAATGTCATGTTTCACTCCCATAAGCTGACTGTTGACAGAGGTAGATGACGAAGACGGTCCATACACTTGTGCTCGAAGTAAATTTGCTTCAGCTTTAGTTGCCTCAAGTTCCTTTTCTAGAGCTTTAATCTTTTCTTCCAATGAACGAGTGTATGTGTCAGTGTGTGCACTCACCTGATTATCACTCTGAGTTTCACTCATCTGACGTGCATGTGTTTCACTCAATTTAGTGGTGATCCTCACATCACTCCTCACTAATTCCTTAGCTGCTCCAGAAAGTGTACCTGCAGGTAAAATCACCCTAGCCTCCTCTTGGAAGGTCAGTGGTGGTGCAATGGGAGTTCGCAAATCCCTATCCACAGTCATTTCTGTCATGTCAGTTGGAATTGAAGTCTGAATTGCTTCAGTGATAGAAAGACTGAGTTGCCTTCCACTTTCTCCAGTTGAAACTGCGAGTGGAAAATCCCATGAGGGAGCCAGGAATGTTCCTCCTGGGAGGGGAGATGATGACTCTATTAATTTTGGCGGAGAGTCAAGATTTCCCTCATTAGCCTGTGAAGGCTCCTCTACCGTGACTATGGTAGGCACTGTTTCAGTTCCTAAGTGCTCTCCTCTCAATGTGTCTCTATTTTCATCCAGTTCTACATGTTCTCCCATTGTTAGTAATAACAGTGGGGTTGTGCTTGACACATTACAGGATGCCATGGCCGACTGGCGAAATTCAATGGACTCATCCTGTTGAGAGAATGGTTCCAGAAGCTGTTCATTTGCCATTTCAAAGTCCATATCCTTTTGGGAGGGTATGGATGAGCTTACAGTTACCTCGGGTTCATTTCTACTCTTCTTTAGTAGAGGCAGAGCTGTGGGTTCACTCACTTCTTCACTACTTCTTTCAGTTCTTTTAAGCTGTGATCTCTTCTTTCTGACTTGATAGACTTTATCTGTTTTTGACTTTGTGTTTGGCTCTTTGACCTGGGATAGAGATTGTGGTTCTACAATCCCTTGGTCAGTCCTAACAACCACTTGGGTACCAGAAGAAGATTGAGAGATAGAAGTAGTTAAGGGATCAGAATGTAATACCTGGTCAGCAGATGAAGTGACATGAGCCTCTTGTGATTGAAATTCCGGCTCAGCTTGTTCAAGAGCAGGTGCATTTTGTTCTGGATGCACAACAGTAAGTGCTTGTTGTTCTATGATTTGTTCTGGTTGCTCAAGTACAGGTCCAGGAATAATTGGAAGATGTATGAATGTGGACATGTACTGAGTAACAAGCACTGGTACGTTGTTGTATTCATTCTGTTGCGAGGCAGCTCTTGTATGAAATTTCTTATGAAAAGACTTTGAATCTTGAGCTTCCTCATCAACAAATGTATTCTGTAACTCCTCAGAAACCAAGTGATTAAAAATAAGAGTGAAAAATCTAGGATAATAGATTAACACCTTTTCACCCTGTCTAAAATTCTTTTTAGCATTTATTATTCTTCTGAACATGTTCTTCCAAAGAATTTTACCTATATCAATTCTTCGATTGTGGACAACCGAATAACCAATATACTGAATCAGAGAAGGAATATTTGAAAAAGAAGTGTTAGCACAGTTAGCAAACACTCGAATTAAAGTATCAAACAACAAGTACCATTCAGCTACCAAACCATTTTTCGGCAAGTTGCTCAATTTCAACTGTCCCTGATAATTAATATCAGTGAAAAACTGAGTCAATTCAGTGTTGGACGGATTATCAACAAAATCAGCAGTAGGAAGATTCAACACTGTCTTGAGTACTGATTCATTGACTCTGAACTGTGAGTTCCCAACCTTGAATGTAAAGGCATTGGTAGATATAATAGCTGTAGAACACATCAGTCGTAGAGGTTCCAATTTTATTGGAGCGTCAAGAGATAAAGCACTACTGACGATTGGTTGTTCATTCAAGAAACGAATCCAGGGCTTGAATCTTTCAACCATACATTCCTCCGGATCATAAAATCCAACCATGTTGTGCTTAACTAGTTCGAATTCAACAGCCATTTTAATACAGATTTTAAGCTTTTGAAATTTTTAAATTTTAGCACAAAATTCAATTAAACTTAATTAATTCGAATTAATAATAAATTAATAATTCGAAAAATAAAAAAGTTCTTGAAAAATTCTCAAAATCTCAGTATATGATCTAGATACAATCACAAACAACCAGGTAATTTTAGTTTTCTGAAAATCAAACCCAAACTCCTTGAAAAACAGATCGAAAAATTCAATTTTTCAAAACAAAAACTCGAAAAAATCGAGTTAAAGAACAGTTTAATCAATGATTTTGATCAAGGAATCGATATGAGATCTTGGATTGTTGATACAATGATGATTTCAGTCTAAAATCCGGCAGCAATTCGTTATCCCGATGTGTGTATATTGTGTGTATCTATATCGAGTTCTCTGTGACTAAACACGAGAGATAGTATGGTAATGATAGTATAGTAGAGATAGTATAGTAGAGATAGTATGGAAATTATATATGCAGCTGTTTATACTATCACCGACACTCTTATACTATCACCGACATTCTTATACTATCACCGCAGCCTATACTATTTCTAAGGTTATATCTATACTATTTCTAGTGCCTTAGACTATTACCGAACACTTATATTATTTACAAATTAACTCTGTTATTACTAACAAGAATTCTATATTATTTATAGACACTTATATTATTACCGACACTGTATTGGAAATTCTATACTATTACTTAGATACTAAATAATTTATAGAATTAACAACTATTTACAGATATAATCAATTATTGCTAATAATCTATATTATTACTGAAAAATACATTAACAGATTTACTAGATTAAATTTAAACAAGTTATGTATAGGTTATACACTTAGTAATTTACAGAAGTTCGAAATCTTAATAAAATAATAATTTATAACAAATTATTTATTTACAACACAAAAATCAACATAGGTTAGCCCTTTTACGAAATCAAACAATAATAACAAAAGGACAAACATTACAAAATAAATAAAATTAAAATATTCACATAATTATATTATTTCTAATTTCATAATTGACCAAATAAAATATTAACATGATTGACAAGTGTTCGAAAATAAGCAAGTGGAATTAATTAATGATAAAATAATTACACAAGTGATTTTAAACAACAAATATTCACAAAATAATCACTTGTTAAATTATTAAAGAACAGACCTCAGATATTAACCAGATTAATTACTAGGACTGTTTAACATACCCAATTCACCAACAATTCTGGTGAATGTGGATTCGTCAAGAGACTTAGTAAAAATATCTGCTGTTTGTTCTTCCGTGGGAACAAAATGTAATTCCACGGTACCATTCATGACATGCTCTCGAATAAAATGATACCTGATGTCAATGTGCTTTGTTCTTGTGTGCTGCACAGGATTGTTGGAGATTGCTATGGCACTTGTATTGTCACACAAGATAGGAATCTTGTCAAGTACAAATCCATAATCCCGTAGCTGATTTCTGATCCACAAGATCTGAGCGCAACAGCTTCCAGCAGCTATGTATTCAGCTTCGGCTGTAGAGTTGGAAACTGTTTGCTGTTTCTTACTGTACCAAGAAACCAACCTGCCACCTAGGAATTGACAACTCCCAGAGGTGCTTTTTCTATCTACAACACTTCCTGCATAATCTGAATCTGTATATCCAACAAGATTAAAACCAGAATCTTTAGGGTACCAAATTCCCAAATTAGGAGTACCCTTAAGATATCTCAAGATTCGTTTTACAGCAATGAGATGCACATCTCTAGGATCTGCTTGGAACCTTGCACACAAGCATGTAGCATGCATAATATCAGGTCTACTTGCAGTGAGGTAAAGTAATGAGCCTATCATACCTCTGTAGCTTGTGATATCTACCTTGGCAGAATTTTCACATGCTCCAAATTTAACAGCTGTAGATGATGGTGTTCTTGCTGAAGAAGAGTCCTCCATTTGATACTTCTTGAGGAGCTCTTTGACATACTTGGATTGACAGATAAATATTCCATCTGTCCTTTGACTGATTTGCAATCCAAGAAAGAACTTCAGCTCACCCATCATGCTCATTTCAAATTTACCCTGCATTAACTTAGCAAATTTCTTGCACAAGAGATCATTAGTAGACCCAAATATTATATCATCCACATAGACTTGGACTAATATAGTATCATTCTTATGTTTCTTAGTGAAGAGAGTTTTGTCTATGACACCTCTAACAAAATCATTTTCAAGTAAAAATTCAGAGAGAGTGTCATACCATTTCCTTGGTGCTTGCTTAAGACCATAGACAGCTTTGAAAAGGAAGTAGACATAGTCAATTAGATCTGGATCTTCAAAGCCAGGGGGCTGTTCTACATAGACCTCTTCATCTAGCTTGCCATTTAAGAAAGCACTCTTGACATCCATTTGATAAACTTTAAAGTTTGAGAATGCAGCGAATGCCAAGAATATTCTTATGGCCTCAAGTCTAGCCACTGGAGCATAGGTCTCATCATAGTCGATGCCTTCAGATTGTGAATAACCTTTCGCTACCAGTCTTGCTTTATTTCTCGTCACTGTACCATCTTCATCAAGTTTGTTCCTGAATACCCACCTGGTGCCAACTACTGGTCTGTCTGTAGGTCTGGGTACCAGCTTCCAAACTTCTTGTTGTTTAAATTGATTGAGTTCATCTTGCATTGCAATCACCCAATCAGGATCAGAGAGAGCTTCTTCAGTTTTCTTAGGTTCCATTTCAGACAGGAACCCTGAGTAATTACATTGATTCTGAAAAGCTCTTCTAGTCTTCACACCAACAACTGGATCACCAATGATTAGCTCAAAAGGATGAGCTCTATTCCAAACAGTCTGTCTGGGAAGATTAGATCTTGATGATTCGCCTTGATTTTCATTGTGATGTTGTGTGTGACTAGTTGACCCTTGATTATCTCCCCCTGAGTTGTTGCTGGGTTGACTAGATGATTGTTTAGAGGAGTCAGGGGTATGTTGACTACGTACTATCATTGCTTTCATCACCATCACCCTGATCATCATCATTGTTGTCATTAGCATCAGCAAAAATCTCAGGTGCATTGTCATTATCTGAATCTGTATCTGTCATGTCATCGAAAGATAGCTTTTCAGATGGATCCTTAGTTTGGATACTAGGGAGTTTAGTGTCATCAAATGTTACATTGACACTTTCCATCATCTTCTGTTCATCAATCACATACACCCTGTATGATCTCATTGACTAGCCAATAAAAATTGCTTCAAATGCTTTGGTTTCGAATTTGCCACCTTGATCATCACCTTCTTTAAGCACAAAGCACTTTGCCCCAAATACATGAAAGTATTTGAGTGAAGGTTTCTTATCAGCCATAATTTCATAGGGTGTCTTCATTTGATCTTTATTGATTAGAGTTCGATTCTGGGTATAGCATGCAGTATTGATGGCTTCAGCCCAAAAGTACAATGGAAGCCTTGATTCACTTAGCATAGTACGTGCAACTTCAATCAAGGTTCTATTCTTTCTTTCCACTACCCCATTTTGCTGAGGAGTTCTTGGAGCCGAATATTGTCTGGTTATACCCTTCTCAGTGCAAAAGTCATTTAGAACTGCATTCTTGAATTCAGTTCCATTGTCTGATCTTATAGCTCTCACTGGATACGTAGAATCTCGCTCAATTAACTTGATGTGATCAATCACCAGTTGTGGAGTCTCATCTTTAGAATTCAAAAACAGAACCCATGTGTATTTTGAAAAATCATCAACAATCACTAGAGCATATCTCTTCCTTGACATAGACATCACATTAACTGGACCAAACAAATCCATATGAAGTAATTGTAATGGTTCAGTTATTGAAGATGTAGCAGTGCTCCTGTGACTTGCCCTTTTTAGCTTGCCCTTTTGACATGCATCACACAGTCCTTCTTGAGTGAATTCCATTGAAGGCAAACCTCTCACCAATTCTCTTTTGACTAGAGAATTCATTGTTTTGAAATTGAGGTGAGAAAGTTTCTTGTGCCATAGCCAACTCTCGTCATTAGATGCTTTAGTGTAGAAGCAAGTGACTTCTTCAGTGCTTCCTGAGTTCATATTGGCTACGTACAGATTGCCTTTTCTAACTCCTGTCAGTTGTGGCTTTTCATGTCTCTTGTGTGAAATTAGACAATTCTTCTTGTTGAAATGAACTTCATAACCTTTATCACAAAATTGACTGACACTGAGCAAATTGTGCTCAAGTCCTTTCACAAAAGACACTTCATCAATGATAACATTTCCAGCTTCAAGTCTGCCATATCCATCAGTTCTACCTTTGCTGTTATCTCCAAAGGTAACTACTGGGCCGGCCTTCTCCACCACATTTGTCAGCAGGGTTCTGTCTCCAGTCATATGCCTTGAACATCCACTGTCCAAGATCCAGGTCACTCGTTCAACCTGCTCAACACCCTGCAATGACAAACGGATTAAACTTTCTTCGGAACCCAAATTTGATTGGGTCCAGAGTACTTAAAGAATTGGCCTTTGTTAGGCAAAACAACATTCTTTATTTTAACAACAGCTTTATCATCATTCAACAAACATTTCACTTTATAAACAGATTTGACAGTCTTTTGTTTCAGTTTAGATATCCATGTTTGTTTAGTAACAATATCATTGACTGGACATTTGACTTTGTAAACAGCCTTCATAAAACTTTGTTTAGGCATTGGTACAAATGTCTCTCTCCTAACATAAGGAGGACTAGCAGTCTTTGATCTAACATTATTCCTGTTCATATGTTGTCGAGGAGCAGTCTTATTATCACATGCATGATTACCATCAAAGTAAGCAGACATCACATTAAAGGCACAAGACATACAGTTGACAACACCACATGCTTTATGATTAGAATCAATAGTAGGCATGGTATTTTTCTGTTTTAACTTGTTACTACCTAATCCAGTCTTAGAAGAACTAGCTGATTCAACAACTTTGACTGGTACTTTAGGTACATCTTTCTTGGATGAAACATCTGTTGTGTTAACGTCCTCAACTGATTTAACCTTAACAAATACTGTGACATTTTTCTTGGATGACACATTCTTTGTATTATAGTTCTTAGCAGTTCTATCCTTAACACATTTATTCTTAACAAGAACTGTGCCATTTGCAGCGTCCTCATTTCTCATTTCTTCATGTATAACCATAGAACGAATATCTGGTGGACCAGCATCAGATTTCGTAAACATTGGTTTTTCAACATTCTTGAGAATATATGGTATACATCTTTCTTTAGCTGGGATAGAATTAGGAGAATGATTACTCAAAGAACCAACAGCTTGACTGTAATCAAATCCTATTCCTACAGTTTGTTCTACTGCTTGTTTGTTGAAGAATTCTTTAGAAACTTTAACAGTATTATAACACGCTCTAACCTGTGTTTCAAGTTCTCTAATCTTGGTTTCTTGTTCAGCAATTTTATCAACTTGTTTTGACATGTATTCTCCTAGACCCTTTTCTCTGCAGTTAAGTCGAGCTATTTCTTCTATATTCTTATCTTGATTAACCTGCACCCTTTTTAAATCTAACATTTGATTTTCAAGGTTAGTGTTAACAAGACTTATTCTCTCGTACCCTCTTTCTGCATTATTCAAGGAACTACGTAAACTATCAATTAACTGAGCATCAGTAAGAATTACCGGTGTGGTATAATAAGTTGAAGATTCAGCATTTGCCACCAACGCAAAGTTTCCATATTCTTCATCTTCGCTATCTGTATCATCCCAGCTTTTACCAGCAGCCACATAAGCTCTTCCACTTTTCTTCTTTTCAGAAGCATAATCTTTCTTCTGTGCTTGCTTGGGTTTCTGACACTCAGTAGCAAAATGTCCCAACTCATTACAATTGAAACAACGGATTTTGCTTCTGTCAACAGTTCCAGTTTTATAACCTCCTCTGTTACTAGAGGATGAAGAACCTCCTCTCTGAAACCTGTTATTTGACTTAAACCTGAACTTTGGATTTCTTCTGAATCTGAAGTTACTGAATTGTCTCACCATCATTGCCATAGATTCATCTTCCAATTGATCCAGCTCTTCAAGTGAATAAAATTCTCCACCATCCTGAGTAGCTGGTGTTTGGCCAAGTTCTACTTCAGTTTGTTCCTTGTTGAAACTCATAGGTTGAACAACTTTAGTTTCCACTTCCTTAGGAACATCAACCACTAGAGCTGTAGAAGAATTTGCCATTCTGCCTTTGCCATAGAATTCCTTTTGCTGTACTTGTTCTAATTCATATGTTTTCAGAACACCAAACAGCCTTTCAAGAGCAACCTGAGTTAAGTCTCTAGATTCTCTGATGGCAGTGATTCTATGCTCCAAGTGAGTAGGCATAGTTAGTAAAAACTTCATGTTGATTTCCTTCTGAGTATAATGCTTGCCATGAACTTGCAAGTTGTTGATTATCTTGTTATACCTTTCGAACACTTCCTGAATGCCTTCATTAGGGCCAGCTCTAAAGTGTTCATATTCAGAAGTTAGAATTTGTAGTCTATTTTCCTTGACTTCATCAGTCCCTTCATTAATGACCTCAATAGTTTCCCAGATGTGCTTAGCAGTTTTACAATTTCTCACATGGCTATACATTACAGCATCTAGGGAATCCAATAGAATGAGTCTCAAATTTTTATCCAATCCAGCTTCCTCCTTATCTTCAGAGGTATAGTTCTTAGGGTCCTTTGGATATGATTTGGCAGGGACTGTTACAGTTCCATTGACAACTGTTTCAGTATCATGTTGCATGGGAGTTACTGGTCCATTTTCCAAAACCCACAAAAATCTTGGGTTTGCTACATCAAGAAATAACTCCATTTTATTTTTCCACATATCATAATTATCTTTATTAAAGATAGGAATTTTAACATTGCCTTTGGCTGACATGATGAATTTTAAAGAGAGTTAAAAATTCGAGATTGATTTTTGATTGAGTAAAAATAGGATCTTGATTTGTATATCAATCAAATGGCTCGGATACCAATTGTTAGGTCCAATAAGATTGTAGAAGGGGGGGTTGAATACAATCTTTGTAATTTTCTCGAAATTTGTTCTTTGAATATAATTTATTTTAAACAAATTTTGTGCGGAATAATATAACACATAATTCAAGTTGAATATATCAATATATTAACTTGACGGGTGTTACAAATTAATATCAAGAGATTAATAACTAATTAGAAAATTCGACATGAACTTTTCTAATTATGCTAATTAAAATCAAGATATCAAGATATAAACTAGGAAACTTAATTCGCTAGTAGTACAAGAGTAATCAATAAACAAGTTCCAGCGGATCAGATATTACAATAGGCTTGAACTGAATTTATTGTGTGAATTAAAGCTTGAGCACTTTTGTGTAGAAGATGAGAGTGTTTTATGTTCTTGGTTCTCTTTTTTTCTTCTTGTTTTTCTTCCTGTCTGTTCTTCTGTCCAAGTGTTTGTTTTTATACAAAAAACAAAACACTTGCTTCTGTTGAGCTGCTACATATTGACACGGTGATAGTATAGATGCCACGCTGATAGTATAACTGGCACGGTGATAGTATAGCAGCCTAGGGATAATAGAACTCATTCCCTTAAAATAGTATGGATTTACTTAGAAATAATATACATTTACCTAGTAATAGTTTACTTAAAAACTTAGGTAATAGTATAAATATTTCGGTAATAGTATAACTGGCACGGTGATAGTATAGTTTAAATATTTCGGTAATAGTATAGTATATTATTACTTGATCAGTAATAATATCTATAATACTTCAGAAATAGTATACTATAAATTCCAGAAATAATATAACCTCGGAAATAGTATAAATTCTGGGATAGTATAGTATACTATTACTAATGCAGTAATAGTATCTATATTATTCCAGAAATAGTATACCACCTATTTCAGAAATAGTATAACTGAATTTCCAGAAATAGTTCAACTGAAATTCAGAAATAGTATAACTAAAATTCTCCGAAATAGTATAATCCATATATTTTTACTAATTAACTTAATTAATTAATTAAATAAATTAATTCGAATTGAATTAATTTGTTTAATTAAATTAATAATATAGTTAATTAATAATTGACTTACTCCTTGTGAATCACTGTAAATTTTGAGAAACTTCCACTGGATAATTGTTGATGTTCGATGTACTGTCTGGTTCATGAACGACTAACTCCAATATCTGTTCTTCAATTTGACTCTCAGTTGTGATCCACATACTTTCTTAGCACTCTTTAATAACTCCTGTACTGATGCTGTCTTCACGGTAATCTCTGTCACTTTAAACGAATCCAATTTCTTCAATGCTGAACTGGGGCATGATCAGTAAACTGACTCTTCTTCCAGTGTAAAACATCAAAACTATAGATTGACTTTCTTCTTTCTTCTGGCATATAGTACTTTGTGAGATTCCTGAGACAGTGAGCATTAATTACTTATTACAATCTAATTTAAGTTGAGTCGAATCCTCGAACTACAAATAGGCTGTGTCATATGCCTTTCAAGTAACTTATTTGTTCTACTTAGTAAAAACTAAACATGATAAAAACTAGTTAAATTGTGTCTAAGCTATCACCCATAAATCTCAACATCAATCTTATAAATTAAACTTATGATATTATTTTTTCTATTTTTATAATTACATTAATTAACAAAATCACGCAAGACACGTTAAAGAATCCTTAGAACTAAACGATTATAAAATGGAAAACAATAATTTCAATATATTACGAAGATAAAAAAAAAAAGTTTGAACAACTTTTAAACTGAATCCTTCTTATAGTTTAATTAATTTGTGAAATATGATCAAATTTCACGTACCACTTCCAATATATAAAAGTGTTTTCATTTATTGAATTACAATTCAATATTTAATATTTTCGTTTTGTTGATCATTAATATTCATAAAATATGTTTAATACAAACTATTATCTTTTTAAGATTTGAAATTCATTTTTATGTATAAATGTTGAGTTCAGTTGGAGGCTGGATCAAGAAGGTCTTTTATAAAATATAAAAATTTATTTGCAGAAGTTTTCATTTATATTTAAATTTATATACTATATTATTTTTATTTTTTCTATATATAACTATGTTATTAAAATAAAATCAATAACTAAAACCGGTTAGAAATTCATAAAATTAAATGACTATATAATGGAAGATAATATAAAAAACATTTACAATTATTTACTTAAATTTTGTTTTTGTAAATTAAATTTGTGAAAAGCGCATCGAATTCCATGCAACTTTCAAAATATATAAACTAGCGTTCTACCGTGCTACGCACCGAGCGATAAATTGTATTAATTAATTAATATTAATATATTATTTTAATTATTATTTAGAAAAAATTTTCATTTTATTGGAATGTTAATTAACTTAAGTATAAAATTATTTATCCGTGAATTCATGTCAATTGAATTAATATTAATATTATGAACCAATCATCGAAACAAATACAACCCAATTGAAAAGTTCAAAACCCCTCTTTATTGTTTTTTTTTTTAAAAAGTTTAGCTTTTATTTTATTTTTCTCTTTGTTAGAGAATATTTCTGCGTACCATGTTAACAAAATTTTCACCCATATTCTGAGAATTCGATATGTTTATTCAATATCAGATCCTGAAAATATTTATTATATTAATTCATTGAAAATATTTGTATGGCCTTGGTTAATTTTTCGATTACATATTAAAATTTTGTAGGCACTTAATTCTCACGACTCCAATAAACCATTAGACTGTATTCAAAAAAGGTTGCATGTTTCAGCGATATGAGAAAGGATAAAAGCTAGTTGTCGTTATTATTAAAGTTGTATCATTATTAAAGTTAAAGTTGTGTAATCGAATAAAGTTGTACAATTGAATATCACTTTATCTGATGTGTTGATGGGGCCCAAAGCGTACCCGGCATCAATAATGTGAGACACGTGTATGGTGTGTAAGTTAGCTTCGTTAGTAAGTTTGTCTAGAAGCGTATTCTATAAGCTTCTAGTGGTGTGTAAAGTAAGATTCTTTTCTGATAAGATAAGGATACGTGTCAAGTGTGTCTTGTAAGATTTCTGTAGAAGTTTGTCGAGTAAACTTCCCCAGTTGGATATAAATTGGGAAGCCTTGTATCAGTTAAAGGCATCCTAGCCTTAGACATATTTCTAAGCAATAAACTTGTGTGTGTGTTCATATATCTCTCTGAGTGTTCTTCTACTTCTTGTATATATTTTCCTTCGAGTTCTAATCTTCTTGTTCTTGTAACCTCCTTAGTGGTTGTACCTCTTTTCGTAAGTTGTAATCTTTACTTACGAGAAGAGGTACAACCACTAAGGAGGTTACAAGAACAGGAAGATTAGAACTCGAAGGAAAATATATACAAGAAGTAGAAGAACACTCAGAGAGATATATGAACACACACAAGTTTATTGTTTAGAAATATGTCTAAGGCTAGGATGCCTTAAAGTGATACAAGGCTTCCCAATTTATAGCCAACTGGGGAAGCTTACTCGACACACTTCTACAGAAATCTTACAAGACACACTTGACACGTATCCTTATTTTATCAGATAAGAATCTTACTTTACACACCACTAAAAGCTTATAGAATACGCTTCTAGACAAACTTACTAACGAAGCTAACTTACACACCATACACGTGTCTCACATTATTGATACGGGTATGCTTTGGGCCCCATCGACACATCAGATAAAGTGATATTTGATTGTACAACTTTATTCGATTACACAACTTTAACTTTAATAATGATACAACTTTAATAATAACGACAACTAGCTTTTCCCCCCCTGACGAAAAAAGGTCCTGGCTCCACGTCATGTCTTCACCTACTGTGCAAGATACATGAAACGAACATAGTTATAACAATAGAAACTTTCATCTAATCTAGTTTGCTATGTGATCGCTCAATATTATTTTTACAAATTATATGTCCTTTTATTAATGAATTGATTTACTGTAGAAAAATAAATATTATCAACTAACCAAACAAATTCAATATATCGTGCTCTTGGAGTAACGTATGATTGTTAGATTTTATGGTAACTGCCTTAGCTTATTTGTAAAGACAACTTAAAATGTGCATTTTCAATTTCGAAGTTTGTATGTTGGATTTTTTATTCTTTTCTAGTAAAACATGGTATGATAAATTTTAGTTTTTTTTTACTCTTAAAATATGGCATATTAAAATGAGGATCACCTATTTTTTTTTATTTGACTAACTTGCGAAAATAAGCTACTGTGCATAAAACTGAAATCAAGTGTGTAATATATAAACACATAATCAAATTGTTATATATGTGTCCTTGTACTTTAGATATTGGGTAAAATAACATGAAATTCATTTTCCTTTAACAGTGAGTATATTTTTCTGATATATATAAGAAGAAATAGCTTATGTATACCTGACAAATCGTTTTGTACATTCATGTCGTGTACTTTAGGGTCTTGAACGAAAATGACATGATATTAAATCGTGTGCCCGAAATTCAAATACAAAATTACACTAAACTACACGAATCTTTTCGTGCACACGAAATGAAATGAAATACGTGAATAGAAACAGTATGACAATTGCATGAAATATTATTCTGTATCCAAGTTATGTAAATATATAATTATGTGTCTTTGAACAACATTGAGATGTTACAAAACAAAACTAAGAGTAGCATGCACGGTGTAAAGTCTCCCAAACAAAATGAAACTCTCCTTTTTATTTTTTTCTTAATATTGTTTCTCGTTAACAAATATTTCTCTTTGTGTAGAATCTTTCTACCAAGTTATTGAGTTTTCTTTCCTATATTTTATGAATTGTTGATATTAAAATAAAAATTATAATCAACCAACCAAGCAAATTCAATATATGCTCTTAGGTTAAGATATGGAAATTGTTACTATTACTTTAATTCAAGAATGCAAAATTCAAAAAGGTACCCTTTTATTAAAAACAATATATAATTTTAAGTGTATCAACCTTTTTATTTATCAATATTAATAATTTTAATAACAAAAACCGTAGCTGCTGCTGCTCTATTTCTCTCCACCTCTCCCAAAAAATGCTAAAGTAAAGTTTAGGAGTTGATATCAGTTTTTTGGTTTTTAAATTTTTTTCTTGATCTTTCTTTATTTTTCAATAAATATATCTCTTTGTTGAGAGTCTAGTACCCCGTTGCCCGTTGGTGGGTTTTATCTACTGAAATATTAGATTTTGTACTATCTACTTGTGAATGATAAGCATCATTTTCTTTTCCTTGATTTTACTTTGACTTTTAATAAATATCTCTGTTTATTGAGAGCCTAATATCCTTTTCGTGGAATTTGTCTACCCATATATTAGATTTTGTTATATTAGTTCATTAATTTGGATAGTATAGAATCACAGTTCTCATCGGTTGTTTGAATACGTACTGACAAATCAAATATACATATTCCTCACGTTTATAACAAATTGTTAGATTATCTCACCGAAAAGACTGTATAATTTAGTGAGATAAGCGAGGAATGTACCATAATTGAAGATCTGTTCAATGTTTGGATAAAGAAAATTAATGATCTATTCTACTATGTGTTTGTTCAATTTTAATTGTTTTTGTAGATATTGTATGCCCTTTTATTGATGATTTTTGTAGGTTTGATTATTTTTGTGGATGACATGTGTCCTTTTATTGATGAATTAATTATCTATAAAGAAATAGTGATCTATAAGAAAAATTGTGCTAAATTGACCACTTTATTATGGAAATATTCACTAACAATATTTTCATTGACTTTGTAATATTTTTTATTTTTAAATTGATAATTTAAACACCAAATAATGTATGATACTTTTTAATAGTATATTTAATATTTTGAATAATTCAAATATATTGTCAGGTCAAATTGTTTTCCATTAATCATTGCATAGTTAAAAAAAAATGTAATTAAAATGTTAAAAGATGATTGGTTTAAGGTTCATTCTAATATTTATTTGTTGATCCAAGCTTTTTTAATATAGTAAGAATTGATGTCTACAATTCCAAAGTCGAATCAAAATAAAAAATAAATCAATCCAAGTATAGTATGTCATATAATAAAAATATAAAAAGTAGTACCTTAACCGAAATTGATGTGATGATTTATGTAACGCCTTAGAAATTTTTTGATATTTATAATTAGTTATTTAATATTAAATGTGAATTATGAGACGTGAATATTTTTTTTTCTTTAGGAGGTAAAATATGTGTGATATCATTTTTTTGGGTTTATGTGATGATTTTTATGGGTTGGCTAAGTCTACGTATTTTTATTTTTCATTCTGGGGATTAAATCCTATTTAAATCATGTGTTATTTATCTTCTGAGAATTATATAAAATCATCAGGATTAGTAAAAATTACGAAACCTTTTGCATTATTTATTTAATTAGTTAATTTGAGTTTTAAAAATATTTTATGGATTTATTTTGAGTTTTAAGGGTTTTAAAATGATTTTATGAATTGATTTGTGTTTTATGGATTTAATCTTGTAAAATCCATATTTAATTCGTTTTTTATCCTAAAAATATTTTAAAAATATGTGGGTGATCGTAATTTTGTATTCTTCATTTTAGAATTTTTAGATTTAAAAATTTCACCCATTTTCCTATTAATTCGAATTTTGGGAATTAAGTATCACTAATCAATAATGTAATCCCTTAATATTTCTTTTTCCTCTTTTTAAGACTCAATCCCCAAATCCCTAAATTGAAAAAAAAAATCGGTGCTGTGCTTCTTCACTACTCTCTCCAATCTCTCAAAATCTATAGAATTATCCAGTCCCCTTCCGATATCTCTCCCATTTCTTCTCCCTCCATCTCTAATCTCTCTTTTGATTCTCTCCCTCTATTAATCTTTCTCTCACTCTCTTAACTTCTCTCTCTCCTGCAATCTGTACAAACTTGCATGTGTATGTATGGCAACTGCTTGGGAATCGGGGGCTTGACTTAGTGGGTAACTGTGTGCGTGTGTGCGTGTATATAGCATGTGTGTATAGGTGAGATAAGTGTGTTGATTCTTACTGTATGCGTGCCTATGTCTGTGTTCGTGAGTGGGATTCTAATTTCCGAGCTTAAATTGATTACTGCTGTGTTGTTAAGCTTTGTTCGTGGTCTAGTTGATTTCCGTTGGCGTATGCTGTCCGTGGTTATGATTTACTACAATATAGTGATTGGTTCGATTGAATAAGCCTGGGAATTATCGATTTTATCATCTTGAATTATATGACGTATACAATGATTTTGTGGTTTTACTGTTGAGAAATAAATCGATGGAATTTGTGGAAGGAAGCCCGAAATGGGAACCCCCAAATTTTGCCGCCAATGGCGATGAGTTTTGATGAGCTGATGGTGGACAATGATGATTATTCTGAGTCCTAAATTAAATATATAACATATTGTATTCGGATTAATTTTATTGTTGTTTGTTGGTATACTTAAATGTAAATTATTGATTTAAATTGGAAAATCGTATTATTTGTTCAAATTGCAAAGGTGTATTATGTAGTGAAATAATGTACAGATTGTGATTGTTGTTGGTTTTGTGTCGGTTATGTTCCGACTGGCAGTCACCCGTATAAAGGGGATGCCGTCAAAATTTTCTAAAAATCTTAATTTTATTTTCTCGAGTACATGTATATATATATATGTACTACTAGTATGGTGTGATATTTGAATTATATTTTTAATTATATGATTACCTGCTAAATGTTTATCGGTTATAATTATATGTTTTTGTCAGTGGCCTATAGTTGATGATATATAATTTTAGGGTATTATCGCAAGGGTGGATTAAGAATAGACGTTCGAAGAGGAACGCCAAATATTGAATAGAATTCTAAAATAGTATTTTATATGTGTAGATTCGAAGGACATAGACTCAAGAGATAAAGGAAAAACAAAGGTGGGAAGGTTTTTGAGCTAGGTGACTAGAGTGAAAGCACTTTATTAAGGCAAGTGATTTGAACCTTGTATTTAAATTCGGATTCATTCAACTGTTTATAAATTGTTGTTTAAATTCTTATAACCCACTGCTTTTCCTTTTAAATTATTGTTGAATCTCCCGTGCCTTGTTATTTATTACTTAATATTCATTGTTGAAACTCGTGTACCTTGCTTATCCTTTTTAATAATTGCTTAGCTTTTGTACCTTAGTACTTGCTCTTATGATTGATGTTTAAACCCTTGTACCTTCCTGTTTGTATCTTTGAATTATTAATTAAACTACTGTACCCTAATGTTGCTCTAATTCTAATTGAACTATAAACCTTGATTTATAATTTATACCCTGCTCCAACTTAAACCCTTCCTTATGCCTATTTACCTAAACCATACAGATAGAAACACTACTTATAATCCCTGGAACCCTAATTCTAAAACCTTAATCTTTACCTGATTCCTTATTAGCTCATGACCCCTTTTTATTTGATTTAACTCTCTTTTTTCTGAAACCCACCAGATATAACCAAATATCTCTTTCACATAACCTCCTTATATGATTTTGTGCTTGACAAAAACCTTAGTCGTAAATACTCTTAAATCATACTTGAATCCCTGCTTTATATACCTGTTGTAATTATATTTTAAATGCTTCCCTAACTCTCAATCTCTATTTATTGCATATTAAAAAGGCTTAATTATTTTAAAATGTTTTAAAATTCCTTATACTGGGCTGATCTGTTATCAGTGAGCTTAAGGACCGAAAAGTGAAATGGATTAAAGTTTTTAAAGGTTTTATAGATTGGAGAAGCGTAAGAGGCTAGGGTGGTCCTAGTCCAGCACTTTTTATTTAGCGTAAGAGGCTAGGGGTGGTTCCCCTAGTCCAGCATTAAAGGCCAATGTGTTGCCTAATTGGGAACCCAATTTATGTCCAGACGGACCGAGTGTCCGGGCTGGGGACTTTACGTGGCTGATCACCCGTATTGTCCGGAGTCAGTAAAAACCTCCAATCAAATTTAAATGTTTTAAAAATGAAAGTTTATTTAAAAAGAGAATTGATGATTTTCTGCCTTCAATAAAAAGGTTTTAGAAACTTTTAAAGGATGATTTTGAAATATCATGAACAGCATACTGTATAGCCAGACAGACTTATCTTGAGATTATGAATTGAAATCAGAATATCCTGAGCATTCTTTGACACCTTTATATTATTGTATTCAGTATACAGTTGTGGATTCTCTATTTCCATTTTTATCACTTGCTGAGCATTTGGCTCACTCCTTGCTATTGTTTCAAACCCTTTTTCAGTTAAAGAAGAAAAGAATACAAGCTAGAAGATATATCCGAGAAGAACTTGTTGTGGACCTTAGGCAGCCTAGTTGCACTCTGCTAGAAGGTTGGACTTTTTGGTATCAGTAAAAATTTGTGTAATCTAGTTGGTTGTATTTATATTTGTGGAGTGTATGTATCTTTTAATTAATGATTTAGTATTGGAATGTAATAACTTAGTTAGTAGTTGCTTGTTTCATACCACTACCTGTTAGAGATCCGGGTTAGTAGTGGGGTTGTATTTATTTCTAATTATTTTGTTATCAAGGTTTATGTTTTTAGTTGGTATTGTGATGCCCCGATCTTTGCTCTGATCGGGAGGGCATTTTGGTATGGTTCACCTGATCAGATAGGACAGGTTGAACATGTGTTTGTATCATTTCTTTAGTAGTTGAAATTGTTGTTGGTGTTGGAATGTATTGGTTTGGATTCAAATTACAGGTGGATAGTCCGTATTACGAATACTACATGCCGAAATTTTCCAAAATTTCCCTGTATTAAAAATCCATTTTGTCTAATTAAATCCAATAATTTATTATAAAAGTATATTTATGGTATTGGGAAGTCGGGGCGTTACAATTTAGGCATGAGGAGAATTGATGCATACTTTTAGTTTAACAAAGTTGGCTAGGTTTGATGGGGAATGTGCAATAAGCGGTTTAGATTTCTTGTAATGTTTAAATTGACATAATATTTCTAGTTTGTAGGAATTTTATTTTATATAAACTATTTATTAGTTAATCGTTAAATTAAAAATTAGTAGTTATTAGGTTTAGTTAATTGATATGAAAAATTAAAAATAAATTGTTATTGAGTGTAACTTGAGTTGAGTTTAATCTTGGCTGAAACGTCGAATAGAGAAACATGTTACATTAAATTTAATTAGTCTAAAATGTAGTAGATTCTGATTGATGTTAAAATAATTTACAATATTGTAATTGGTTAACTAATACATGGTAGATTCAGGTATCTTTTATTATAATAAAGGATGTTCAAAAACAATTAATAACTAAAAGATATATAAACATATGTAATATACTGTTATGTGGATTTATAGAAAATAATTTTTACGGATAGTAGAAATTTTTTAAAATTAAAAATCGTGTGATATACGAAGTTATTAAATCAAGATATTATTTTATTTAAATTTAATTTAACAGCTATTAGAAAATTAGAATAAGCATGATAAACGATAAAAATTTTGTATATGATTGATTGATTTAAAGTTTAAAAGTAAATTCTGATTGTCGCTAAAATAATTTTAATTTTTTGATTGGTAATTTATTCACCAACCAATAATAATACTCTTCTAGCGTATATTTAATAATTAAAGTAATGAAAATATATGTAGTGTTCGTTTATATGAATTTATTAATTATTTTATTAACAAATTGTGAATAAATTTATTTTTTAGCCTTCGAGTTTTTAAAGATATTGATTTTATTCAAGCTATTTAAATTTTGATTCAAATCCGATTTTGTAGTGTTGGCTTATTTGTATTTATTAATTAATTTTATTAACAAAGTTGTTTAAAATCCGATTTTTTCAAATTTCTAGTTGAGTTATATTCTAATTATTTAAAATCGATTGTAATTGTACAATATATGTTAGTCACAAAGGCATGCCTGAATATATTTAATAACAAGCCTAATTGTTTGTAATGCTTTGCATTACTTACATGACCTCTTAACTGAGGGAACCTCTAGTTGTAGAGTTTCTACTTGTCTAGTACTTGTAATAGGCATCAATTTCTATCTGTGTAATTGTACTTAAAAGTCAGAGAATAATGCTTGAAAGAAGTTCCAAGGTTCATGCCTCAAGCTTGAAGAACAAGGTTGTCAAAATAAACACAGTTAGAGTTTGGAGAATGAAAATTTGCCTAAGTACCAATTCGATAAGTATGTTTGTTATATTCGAGAAGTCGGGAATTCGATATCTCAAAAGACAATATTCGATATCTCATAGATTCGATATGTCTCCTACTCTATTCGAGAACTCAGGAAGTCAACAAGTCAAAGCATCATTCGAGTTCTCCAAGAGTCAACAAGTCAAAGCTTATTCGATATCTCAAAGACTCAGAAAGCTATTCGATATCTCAGGGATTTGATAAGTTAAATGCTCCATTCGACAACTCAAGGATTCCTGAAGAAAAGAGCTATTCGAGAAGTGATTCGATATGTCAACTTTACAGTATTCGAGAACTCAGAGTTATCGATCAAGTCAATTCTAGTTCTCGAATCAAACACTTAGCCACTTCTCGAATACAATCTTGGAGACAAAATACTGAAGGAATTGTACAAGTCAGAAACCTGCAACAAGCCAAGGTGCTTTATGGACCACAAGCTGTAAAGTACTTTGGAAAGCCTACAAAGAAGCTTAGAGAGATGTACAAGAGACAAAGAGCTAAAGAAGTGGATCTGAGCAGAACCTCAAGAAGTCAAACCTGTAGCTGTTTGGATGCTTGCTCAAAAAGGATAGACATACGAGAAAGTAATTTATCCTGTAACCTTATTTGTAGTAAGCAGGTTGTGCTCATGTTCTATAAGGGCACAACCTCACTTCTTTAGAAGTTAAGTTTTTCACATAAATTCTAAGAGTACATCTCTCTGAGAAAAACGAAGCTGAGAATACTATAATTTGTATTCACAGGTTGTAGAAAATCTTTATCTAATAAAATATTAGATTAAAGTGATATCGTGTCTTGTGTTGTTTATTATCTACATTCATATTTCTGCACACACATAACACATATCTTGTTACATACTCCAAAACAGATTCAAGAACAAGAAAAGTTCAAGAATCCATTCACCCCCCCTCTGTATCCTTTTGTGTGTTCAATATTCAACAAGTGGTATCAGAGCAGGTTGTTTATTCAAAAACAGAAAACGATCATGAATACACCAAAGACTACAGGAACGGTGAAGGTCCCTAAGTTCGACAAAGAGAACTACAACCTCTGGAAGATCAAAATGCTGTTGTTCATCAAAGCTGCTAATCCTTTATATCCTGATATACTGAAGAATGGGCCCTTTGTTCCACAACAGGAGATTCCTGAGAAGACTGTTGGAACTGTAACCATTCCAAGATCCTATGTGGCTAAAGAACCATCTAAATGGACAGAGACAGAAAAGGAGATGGTTGCCCTTGACAGTCATCTCATGTAGTTGATCATAGATTTTATGGAGATGTCAATGTTTGCTAACATTTCCTCTTGCAAAATAGCAAAGGAGATGTGGGATCACATTGAGGTATTATGTGAAGGAACAGAGGAGGTCAGAGAGAACAAGAAACAGATACTGGGCACTCAATATGAAGCTTTCATGGCACAGTCCAAGGAAAGCATTACTGACATGTTTGAGAGATTTCACAAGTTGGTGACTGAGCTACAAATGAATGGCAAGGTTTACAGTACTAAGGAGTTGAACATGAAGTTTCTATTATCTTCTCCAAACCACCTAGGGCAGAGGGTCATTTCTCTGAGGGTAAGAGATTTGAACAAAGTCTTATATGATATGCTCTGTTGGGTTTTAAAGACTCATGACCTTGAGTTGCTTCAGAAGAGGGCTATCCAAGCCAACCAAGGCAGAATGATAAACATATCATGTGCCTTGATTGTCAGCAAATCTGTTCAAGACCTAGAAGCATCTACAAGTCAACTGAGGATAGAAGAGATAGTAGATGATGAAGAAAATGAAGGTGAAGTGACTGAACTTGTTGAGGAGAAGGAAGAAGGAGAGTTCTATACTCTTGAAGAGCTAGATGGCATGGAAAACACTTCATATGCTTTCATGGCCAGAAAGTTTCCAAACATCAGATTCAAGAGGAACCAACCCTTCAAACCTAGACCCCAAAACCATTCATTCAACAAGATCAAGGCACCTGTGAAAGCAAACAAGAATAAATTCAAAACCAGCCATGTGGATAGGTCATCTGTAAGGTGTTATAGATGCAATGACCTAGGGCATTTTGCCAGTGAATGCAAGAAGCCTAAAAAGAAGGATAAGGATTTTCTAGAGCTTGAAGCTAAGTATGAGGCCCTTCTAAAAAAGCAAACACAAGGCAAGGCCTACATAGCTGAAGGGAAGTGTTGGGATGACTCTGATAGTGATGGAGAGGAGCAAGAATTCTGTAACTATGCCTTGATGGCTGATTCCAAGGATGAACAATCTCTATCTGAATCTCAGGTACCATCTCTCACTACCATAGATATGTCTGTTTCTGAGTATAAGTGCATGGTTGAACAACTGTCTATTGAAATGTTTACTATTCATACTAGTATGACTGCTGCTAATGAAGAGATTGCCAAACTGTCTGCTAAGAATGAATTGTTAAACAAGAAGAATCAGGAACTTGAGCTAACTGCTATGTAAATAGATAACCTTAAGAAAGAAGTTGAATATCTGCAGAATAAGGTTCTATGTGCTAGTCAGGTTGAGAATGTGACGCCCCCAGATCCGGGGTCGGAGATCTAGGCGCTCACGGTCCATTTTCCATTAATAACATACCTGTTCTTGCACACAATATATATAACAGCCATCGACCCCGCAATAAAACTCACACCGCACACACACACACACAGGTTAGAGTCTCAGAAATGTCATACACTTGATTGAGCAAAAGTAAAAGTTTCAGAGTTATTACAGACCGAATTAAATAGCATTTATGCTACCAACAACACTTCGATATGAAGCGGTGTTAGCAGCTTGAATGTTTGTTACGGTACACTGCCTTGCACAGGTCATACTTATAAATAAAACGTACTAACAAAAGTTGCCAACCAATCCGGCTAATGGGGCCTACCGGTGGAATCTCAACTGCTGCCTCGGGCCTAGTCACCTGCTTTCGGGCAGTCTGTCTGGGTCTTGCCATTTCTCTTAACTGTTGTGTTTGTAAATTTGAAAACAAGCAAGAGTGAGCAACTATAGCTCAGCAAGAAATATATGTATAAGGTAAGCAATATAACATTACATGTGTTTAGCAGTTATTGAACTCGTTTATATCAATCGGTTATAAAATCATTTGTCATCGTTGATAAATTTCAAAGGTGCACCAATACGTGCCCTTGTTTTCAAAGTAAACTTGCAGTTCTAGATACTGCATGAAGTCAACATCTTTCTCATCAAAATAGAACACTATTAGCAACTTGGCACATAGGCCTAAGAAGCAGTGTCAGAGTATTTTTCCAAAGTGGAGGAACGGGACTTAAAGAAAACATAAAACCTGACAGGGATTGACGATGATCAGTCGCCACATCCAAGTCCAATAATCCACGGGTCTTCTTTACAGGTAGAAGGATAGAAACTACATCCGTAACTATCCCCGGGTGAAAACTACATCCGTAATCACCCTCGATGAAAACTACATCCGTAATCATCCTTCGGCAACACCTGGGCCGGAATAATAATTGATGGACCGCCTGGCTCACGGCCGCTTACACATCCCGGGAATCGTTCGTCAATGGTTCTCACACCTTCCAGAGTCCCTTTTTCTTTTTCTTTTAAAACTTGATTTTGAATGAAAACTGAGTAGTTGAGGTCCGACATCAATCGACCGATAATTCTTGGAATCGTACAAGAAGCAAAACCTGACCGGGGGTTTTCGAAAATGTTTTGAGTTCGAAAGAGTTCGAGTTTGAAAGTGCTAACAGTATCTTGGATTAGCTTTGCCTTTAAAATAATGAACAATAATTAATAAATGATATTTTGAGATTTAATATTAATAATTAATAAAATAATTATTTAATTAAATAAGCTTTTAATCCAAGATAGGTATTTTTGAGTATTTATGATGATATAAAAATAAATACTTAAGTATACGATACTTCCCTAATGACCCTTCGGGTTTTCGCAATTTAATCACGATATAATAATACACCGCTCCCCGGTCAATGGTATATTTGGACCGCTACGACCTCTATTGCTAGAGTCGTTGTCCGAAGAAAACATTTCATTCTAAGTTCAAGGGGTACAAACATATATGTGCATATATCTCAAATTTCATCATGACCTCAATAAGCGTAAACATATAATACGATTGAAAACTACAAACACAACAGTGAAAGTCCTTATATATGTAAGTTTTGAAAAGTAAACTTGCCTTGGTGAGGTTGGGGTGGTCGAGCTTGCGGAGTGGAATGATGATCTATACATAACCAATAGTCGTTCGTTAGTACCTTAACAATATCTTTTTAATTACGAGGTTTTAGGTGACACAAAATTAACTTAATGACTTCGTCCTATGACTCTCTAGCCCCACTATAGGTTCATGTCATCACTCGATTATGTTCGTCACTTATTCGACTTAATTTGGTTACCATATTCGAAGCGTATTAATTCCCCCTTAAAATCATACACCACTTACGACTTTCTAACTTGCGCGAATTTTACTCTAACATTTTTATAAAATTGAAAAATACATATTTTAATTCAATTCTTTTTGGGTAGCCTTCACCACTGCAATTACTAGCTCTTCTAATTTTTCCATGATCCTACATAAATTTTTAGGGGTTTAAAGAGGGTTCACAAGTGGACCAATTAGTGCAGTTCGGATTCCAGAACCACTCTTCACTTCTCAGGCCATAACTCAAAATCTACACATCACCTAGTTATGAACCTTATATTTCTGGAAACTACATTCAAATACCTTTCCAACCATATGCATTAGGACCTTAGGGGACAAGATTTAGGGGTTCAAAAACCCTCCTACAAGATAGTACATGTACCCAGAAAATTTACACAGCTTGCTATCATGCTTAACCATTCAAGAATCCTATGTATACATCACAACCATCATCTAAACCACCAAGATCATACTCTATAGCACACATGGAGTTATATACACTAACTACAAGCTTAAAAATCACATCAACAACATTTAAACTCAAGATCTTCATCATCCACAACTCATATGACCAAGATTCACACTAAAGTCCATGGATCTAACATTATACACCATAAATAATTCATGGCTAAGAGGGGTTAGAGTTTTATACCTTCTTGAGTATCTAGGAACCTTGGGTAAGCTTTACAAGCCTCAAGAACACCTTGGATGAGTCCCTACAATCCTTATAATTCAAGATCTAAAAGATAAACATTCATGGTTACTATTCACTCAATCTTCAACAATTAATATCTCAAAATCTAGTGGATGAAAGGGGTTGAAATTCATAGCATACCTTCCTTATAGAGTGTAGAGAACCTAGGAATTTTGCCTTGAATTGTAAGTGATGGGAAGTTGAAGAAAAAATTTTCTTCTTCCTCCTCTTGTGCTTGGGCCGAGAGCTTTGTAATGGGGGAGAGAGAGAGTGGTTTGCTTGGGTGGTTTGAAATAAAGTGATGTATAATTGTGTTAGGTATTTGTTATATGTATTATTGTCACATGTTACAAGCCTAGTACTAGCTCCCTAGGTGCCAACCATACCTCCTTGTCTCCTTGGACAATGCACCATTAACTAGTTACTATTCCTCTAGTTACTTTTGCATTTCTTGTTTGCTTTTCTAACAATCTAGTTGCATGGGACTTGCATGTAATATCTTCCCTTGTATCATTATTCCTCCACCAATGCTTGTCACTTAATCTTTAATTCATATCGTATCTTAATTAACTCCTCGTAATAATATTTTGTCACGTAGAGATTTCCCTTGTAATTCCTTAAGTACTTAATTGTGTAAATTCCTCGAATATCCATACTCCTTGTCATAATCCCCT
This sequence comes from Saposhnikovia divaricata, assembly GCA_036435485.1. Lineage (NCBI taxonomy): Eukaryota > Viridiplantae > Streptophyta > Magnoliopsida > Apiales > Apiaceae > Saposhnikovia > Saposhnikovia divaricata. The sequence goes on from CM071597.1 coordinate 105,058,565, forward strand.
AAGAATCTTTTAATACTCTAATAACTCTCAAATCCCAAGTTTTATAAATCTTACTAGCAATAAGACTCTTGCCTTCAGCAATCTTCCCGTTTTCTTATATAGTGAATGTAACAACATAATTTCTCAGATAATAAATTCCATTAAACAGCATGGGTGACTCAAAAGGTTCCAAATTCACAATGTCATATAATATTATATAAAAGAAAAATATTACAAAAATTAGGGTTCTTACAGAGAAGGCACTTGGGGATGAACTAGCTGAAAATGAATTCAAACTGAAAACCTTTAAGAACTCATTTAATCTATTGTAGTCCTACTATGAGAAAAACCAAGCTAAACCCAAGGCTGCCATTGGACTTGACTATGGAACTCTTAAACAGAGGAAAGGCTATGCTGTCATTGAAGATGACATAGTTGTTCAGGAGGAAGTGCCTCACATTTTGAAAAAAACTGAGTCTCCAATTTTTAAAGAACCAATATTTGAAATTGATGAGGATGCCTTACTCATTAAGCAAATGTTGAATGATGAGGATGAGGCACAGTCTTGTGAACAACCAGCATCCTCTAAGAGTGAGAGTGTCAAGGCAAAAGCCAAGAAGCCTGTAAGAGATAGACCTAGACCTGAGAAGTTTGTTTCAGCTGGGAAAAATGAATCTGAGAAGAAAGTGGCAAGCTAGGGATAAACAAGAATAATAATTATGCTTATGTGCCAAATGCCCCTAGGAAAGTTTGTCAAAACTTTTTTAGCACTAATCACTTAACTCATGCATGTAAGAAACCAACTGGTAGTGTAGTTATGCCTTTCTATGATTGCTCTATGCCTTTAAGACGTAGAGATTCACCTTTTTATGATAAACTTGACTGTATGCCATGCAACATGAATGTTATGACTTGCTATTTTAATTTGAGTAGACAATTCATGGATGGTTGCATCAGTCACAACATTCACACATACTACACAAGGCCAGAGTCTTCAAGTCCTCCTAGAGTTAGGAAAGTACCTCTATCACCTGAGTCTAAGAATTCAGATTCTAAGACTTCTAACAGTGACAAGAAGACTAGTCCTAAGAAAGTTGATAAGCATGTTGTTTTTGATAAATCTGTTTCTAAGCCAAGTGGACCCAAACATGTTTGGGTACCAAAGAAGAAGTAATACCTTTGTGTTTGCAGGGCAAAGAAATTGAGAAGAAGGTCATGTGGATTTTGGACAGTGGATGCTCAAATCACATGACTGGTGATATGGCCCTGCTATCACAATATGAGGAGAAGGCTGGCCCAATGGTTGCTTTTGGAGATGACAGCATGGGTAACACATTGGGATATGGAAAGTTAAAAGTTGGTAATGTCATCATTGAAGATGTAGCACTAGTCAAGGGTCTCAAGCATAATCTGCTAAGTGTTGGTCAGTTTACTAATAGAGGATTCAAGGTAAATTTTAAAAAAGATGAATGTTCGATCACCAACAGGAAGACTGGTGATTTTGCTCTATCTGGAGTAAGAAAAGGAAGCCTGTTTGTAGCCAATATGGACTCTGCAAACAAGGACAAAGTTTGTTGCTTCTACTCAAAAGCATCAAATGAAGATTGTTGGCTATGGCATAAGAAGTTATCACACCTGAACTTCAAGGCCATTAATTCTCTAGTCAAAAGAGTGTTAGTGAGAGGCATGCCCACACTTGAATTCTGTCAAGAAGGAGTGTGTGAGGCTTGCCAAAAAGGAAAGATGAAAAGGTCAAGCCACAAGTCAAAGACAGTGACATCAATCACCAAGCCCCTGCAATTAATTCATATGGATTTGTTTGGGCCTGTCAATATTATGTCACTCTCAAGAAAAAAGTATGCCCTAGTGATGGTTGATGACTACACAAGGTATACATGGGTGGAATTTCTAGCATCAAAGGATGAGGCTCCACAAGTAATCATTGAGCACATAAAGAAAGTTGATAAGGAAGCAAAAGCCAACAATGCAAGTGTGATTGCATTGAGAAGTGATAATGGAACAGAGTTCAGAAATGCCTTACTTGAAGCATTTTGCAAAGAGAATGGCATTTCTCAATAATTCTCAGCTCCAAGGACTCCACAACAAAATAGAGTAGTTGAGAGAAAGAATAGAACTCTAGTTGAGGCTGCTAGAACAATGTTGCTTGATGCAAAGATGCCTACATGTTTTTGGGCTGAGGCTGTGAGCACTGCATGCTATATCCAGAACAGAACCCTCATCAACAAAAACACTGGAAAGACACCTTACAATTTAATGACTGGAAAGAAGCCTACTCTAAAGTATGTTCATACTTTTGGAAGCAAATGCTTTGTGTTGAAAGACAATTCAGAATATGTTGGGAAGTTTGATGCAAAGGCATTTGAAGGAATTTTTCTTGGCTATTCTATGGAGAGAATTGCATACAAAGTTTATGTCATCAGTCAAAAGAAAGTTATGGAAAGCACAAATATGACATTTGATGACAGCAAACTACCTGGATTAGAAGAAGCCAATGATGAAGATAGAGATCCATTAAAGTTTGAAAATCTAGATGATTCTGATGAAGAGATTGAAACTGAAGTTGAAACTCTAGTTCAACAAACTCAAGTGAACAATGAAGCAAGAGAAGAATCTGATCCAATCAACAGCGAAGAGACTAGCATCCATGACACACCTGTGAATAATAGCAACTTCACAGGGGGGGAAATGGAAATGATCATAACTTGGATGATGAAGCAACATCAAGGTTGAGAAATCAAACTGAGCACTCAAGGAAATGGGATAGATCACACACTGCGGAGCAAATTATTGGAGATCCAAATGCAGGAGTGAGAACTAGAAGAGCAACTCAAAATGAGTGTCTCTATGGTTGCTTTCTATCTCAGAATGAGCCTAAGAAACTTGATGATGCACTGTTGGATCCAGATTGGATTATTGCTATGCAAGATGAGCTGAATCAATTTGAAAGAAACAAAGTATGGGAACTTGTGCCTGCACCAAAGAACAGAACCATTGTTGGAACAAAATGGGTTCTAAAGAATAAGATGGATGAAGATGGTGTAATAGTAAGAAACAAAGCAAGGTTGGTTGCAAAAGGATACTATCAACAGGAAGGCATTGATTATGATGAGACATTTGCTCTTGTTGCTAGATTGCAAGCCATCAGAATCTTCTTGGCATTTGCTGCTCATTCAAACTTTAAGGTTTATCAAATGGATGTCAAGAGTGCATTTTTGAATGGAGAGTTGGAAGAAGAAGTTTATGTGCAACAACCACCTGGCTCTGAGGATCCACATTTCCCAGAATTTGTCTACAGATTGCTTAAGGCATTGTATGGACTTAAGCAGGCTCCAAGGGCATAGTATGACACTTTATCCCAATTTCTTCTTGAAAATCAATTCACCAGAGGCACATTGAACAAGACACTGTTTTACAAGAAGCATGGTGATGATATTATCCTAGTTCAGATCTATGTGGATGACATCATATTTGGCTCTACAAATGAGAAGCCGTGTAAGAAATTCTCTAAGCTCATGCAGAGCAGATATGAGATGAGCATGATGGGAGAGTTGACATTCTTTCTTGGGTTGAAAGTTAGTCAGAGGAAGGATGGTATCTTTATCAGTCAAACCAAGTACATCAAGGATCTATTGAAGAAGTTTGACTTAGAAAACTGCTCACCTGAAAAGACTCCCATGGCAACTGCCACCAAATTGGATGAAGATGTTAAAGGCAAGAAAGTAGATATCTCAGTCTATAGAGGTATGGTTGGCTCTCTACTCTATCTCACTGCAAGTAGGCCAGACATCATGTTTGCTACATGCTTGTGTGCAAGGTTTCAATCAAATCCAAAAGAGTCACATTTGATTGCTATAAAGAGGATCTTTAGATATCTGAAGGGCACTCCAAACTTGGGTTTATGGTATCCTAAGGGCACAGGGTTCAGTCTGGTTGGTTATTCTGATGTTGATTATGCTGGATGCAGAGTGGATAGGAAAAGCACCTCAGGTAGCTGCCAGTTTCTTGGACAAAAATTAGTCTCTTGGTACAGCAAGAAACAACAATCTGTGTCAACTTCGACAGTTGAGGCTGAATACATAGCTGCTGGAAGTTGCTGTGCTCAAGTGCTTTGGATTAGAAATCAACTTAGAGATTGTGGACTTGTGTTGGAAAGAATTCCAATCATGTGTGACAACACAAGTGCAATCTCTATAGTTGCCAAACCCCTCAATCATTCTAGGACAAAGCACATTGACATCATATATCATTTCATTCGGGAGCATGCAACTAATGGAACCATTGAGTTGCATTATGTCCCTACAGATAAACAGTTAGCTGATATATTCATTAAGTCATTGGATGAAGCCACCTTCACAAGGTTGGTTAGTGAGATTGGAATGCTGAATTCTTCAGAATCTGGCTAAGTGAAAATATCAACTAGATAGTTGCAGCAGTAAACACTTACTTTATCTAAATTCTCAATATTTTTGAAGTAAGTGTTGGATGAAATATGATTTATAAATATTTCAAATCTGTTGCATATGTTGAAAAATCATATTATGTCAACTTGAAATTTCTATGAAATTTTGAGAAAATCACTATTTAATTTGTTAGAATATTCTTCATAGAATATGTCTAGTGAATTTTAAAAGATAGTGAAAATTGAATTTTTATGGGTGAAAAGAATATTTCGATAAGTCTGACTTTTCTAATGATTCACTGCTCGACTTCTCTAACAAGTCTTTTTGGAACACTCTCGAGTTCTCGAATAGAGCCTTTCAGAGATATCGAAGAGAGGTATGATTGACTTCTCGAATATGGTAATTGAGTTCTATAGTGACTGAGTTCTCGAATCATTTGAAAAGGCTGAATTCTCGCTAAATCTGAATCGTTTTTGGATTTTTATTCAAAATTTTAAATCACTCATAAAAACATATTTTATTTAATTTAGAATTATTTCTAAGTTAGATAACTGCCAGCTGTGAGTTACAAACTGCTTGAGATATCGATTAAGCCTTTCTTGACTTATCGAATAGTTGATTTCTACTTCTCGAATGCCTGAGCTGTCGATACAAAACATATAACTAATCGACAATTCAAGTACTTCATACTTATACAATTATACATCTATTCGATTCATTTCATTCGATTTCTCAAGCATCTAAAGTTCAAAAACCCCTGAAAACCCTAACTTCAAAAGCTAAATTTCTTCTTCAACCTTATATTCTCTTCTCTCCTTTCTCTGTATCAATGGCAACCGTGAAATTCAACACCAACTTCATCGCTCTCTCAAGTGATGTTAAAGCTCCAAATGCTAACTACAAGTGCTTTGTAAAATGGATGTCTGAATCATATATCAAAGGAGCACTTACGGCCAACCCAACTCTGTATCTAGACATTCTAGAACAGTTCTGGAGCACTGCAATTACTGAAACTGTTGCTCTTGAAGATGGCAGTCTGGGCTATGTCATAAACTGCAAAGTTCTGGGTAAAGAGTTTAACAATACCTTTGAGGACAAGAGTAAAGCCTTGGGTCTTCACCAGAATGAATACAACAAACTAGTAACAGATGACCAACTGGTGGAATTCTTTGAACTCATAAGGTACTCAGATACTATCAACGTTGGGAACCTAAATAGGAAGCATCTGAGAAAAGAGTGGAGCTATGTGTTTGCCACACTCCTGCAAGTACTCAGTGGAAGGAAATCCAGCTATGATCAATTAAGTGCACCTGTTCAACAGATAGGCTACTCACTTGCCTATGACAGAAAGATAGATGTTGGAAAGCTCATAATGCAGGAGCTCTATGGAAAACTTGGTAAGAACACAACCAAGAGAGGTAATGATATCTTCTTTCCCAGATTCATTCAGTCTGTACTTAATTATTTAGATAAGAATTTGGCTGATTTACCTGGTTTAGATAAGACTAGAATAGGCTACCCTAGGTCCATGACCAAACTCATCTTTGGTAATTTGGACACTAGGAATGATGTGGATATGAGATCGACTTGTAATAACCCCTCATATGCAGAGGTTATTTGAGTCTTACCCCCACAACATGCCAATATTTGCCTCCAAATCTGAGTTAGCACAGCCCAAGCAAGTAGAACAAAATGCTAACCCAGGGCTTGCTAACCAACCCCCTCAAACAAACACTCTACCAAACACAGAGCCACCTGCATCATCCTCTCAACTGGGTGGTGTTAGTAAAAAGGAGAAGAAGAAGAGAAAACAGATTGAATCTGAGCCCTTGAAAACAGCCATTGGTGCAAGTGAGGAACCTGAGTCACCCTTACTAAGGCCAAAGAAGAAGAAGAAGAAGTCTAAAACCACCTCTTCAGTCACCCAAATGGCTGAAGTTGTAAAATCAGGGGCAAACAGCTCACTAGGTGTATCCTCTCAACAGGGTGCATCTATAGAATCAAGCATCCTCCCCAATGCACCTACCTGTACTGAGTCAGCACAAGGGAGTGATAAGGCTGGCACTACACTGAGTGGAGAGCACATCACACTTGAAATTCCCTCTATCTCTCAGGAGGAGTTGCCAAAATCTACTCTAAAGACACTTATCTTCCAGAATCTATCGCTGAAATTTCTTTGGAGCTTGCAACTCAAGCAATTGAGGAGCAAGGCATTGATCACCAAGAATTCTCTTCTCTTGGTGAGTCAATGGATTCAAGTGACTTAGTGCATGACACTTTGCTCACCACCCAAGAACCAAATTTAAATGGTGGGGGAATGCAAGCTGGGGCATATCCTAATGACACCATTACAAACACAGAGGATTCACTAGTTTTCACTAGAGACTCTGTGCCTGTGTCAACTACTGTTGTAACTCATTCCACTTCTGTGGAGACAACAGTAGTAGAGTCATTCTATCTGGTTACAGAATTTGCATCTGTAACTTTGGAGTCTAGCTTGCCTCGCTCTAGCTCTGAATTCATGTCACAATGGCTGAAGCCTGTGCAACATGACAGTGCTTCAGGATCAGGGTTTGCTCCACCACAATTGACGGTTGAAGCACTTCAAAGCTTAGTTGTGGATCAGATTCCTGAGTTTGTCAAGAATGCACAACATCTAGTTACCTCAAACATGCCAAATCCTCAATATGAAGCCATTCTGCTATGCCGTAAGGAAGATGTGGAGATGCAAAAGGAGAAAATAGCAAATGAGGCTGAAAGAGATGGTAATGTAGATGCTTGGCTGCAAGGGAAATATGACATTCCTCTTTCAGATGGTCTTCAGTACATCAGAGAAGAGTACATCACTTCACTAGGGTCCAATGCCAAGTCTCTCACCCCTAGTGATGTGTATAAAGCAATGAATGACACCTACAAGGGAAGTCTAAAGGCTGCACACTATCTTGGTAAGGGCCTCAAGATAGAAGTTAATGAAGTGTGTCCAGCCACAATCAAAGAGGTGCAGGTAATAAAAAGGGCCTTTGATGCCAAATTCCTTCAACTGGACACTGTTCTCAAGGATATTCAACTCTGCAAGTCTAAATGCATCAAAATGGACAACTCAATGTTATTGGTTCAAGGGTCTGTCAAAAGTATGGCTACTCACATGGAAAAATTGTCAACTCAAACAACAATCCAATGCAGCCCTTAGAGTTCTTTTTGCCAACCAATATGGTGATAAATTGGTGATTGATGTTCCTCTCCATGACATGACCAAGCATGAGGTGCAGAGACTCAAGGATCAATCTCTCTGGTTTCAAGGCCACTGAGTTATTCACCAAGGTGGATACTATTGAAAAGCAGGTGGTCTCTCTCAAACAGTCAAATGCTCATCTTACAGACACGGTTGCAACCCTCTCTGAGCAGTTGGACACTCAAGCCACCACTACAGCTAATGTCCTTCTTCACCAACAACAGATGTTGTCTGCAATGATGAAGCACATGGGGCTCTCTCTTCCTGATGAATCTGCCAATCCCACCTCTTCCAACCCAAAGGCCACTACTTCAGCCTCTGTGCCTGACAACAAGCCTAAGGGGGAGAAGAGGACCTTAAGGAACTCAAAACCTAAGGGGGAGAAACCTAAAGAGGAGAGACCTAAGGAGAGAGACATTACCATAACTAAGGGTGGTCAATCAACAAGAACTTCAAAAGCTACAACCCATGTTCCAGGCAAAGGGAAAGCCAAAATTGATGAACCTCAAACTACTCTACCGGTTGTTACTTATCCACCTGTGCATATCACTACTCCAAGTGGCCAACAGCAAACCATCACTACTACTGTAGTTGCAGGGAGTATGCCATCTGACAAACCTCCATCCTCCAAGACTGTAAATGCCAAGCCTGTAAAAGTAAAGGTAGTTACTGAGGCCAAGCTACAAGAAGTTGCAAAGTCTAATGTCTACCATGATGATGCATTCTTGGAGTTTCTGAAAGTCTCTAGAGAACAGGCTGGTGACACTCAACTTTATCTGAGGAGTTTGAAGGAGCAGATTGATTACCTCACTGTGGTGTCTAAGAGAGTTGACAGTGTGTGGTTCAAAGAGATAGTGATGGTGGCAAGGTCCAAGATATGGCATCTAACCTACAAGACTCTTCAGGCCCTAAAATTCTCTGAGGTAAATTAGTTGATCAACTTGATTGAGAAGAGGAATGAGAATAAGAACAACGAGTGTCTATATGATGACCTGAGGAATGAGCAACCCTCAAGACTGCCTGAAGTGATTACAAATCCTAGAACTATCATCTATGAATTTGGAACAAGAATTGATGAGATCAAGCAACTGGTCATCCCCAAGCATCTTATTCCTCAGAACCATATTCTCATCATTGCCATCATTGAAAAACTAACTAAAAATCAAGGAGTCAGGACTACTGAAGAGTTGGAAGCACTAAGTATTCTCAAAACTTTCATTGCAACTGGCATTGTTCCAGAAATGGCCAAAATCAGGAGGAATAAGGATGATGAAGATGAAGACAAGAGTGATGGGAGGAGAAGTCATCATAGGAGTGATAAGGGTGATGAAGATAAGAAGAAGAAGAAAGATGGCAAGGACAAGAAAGGTGATGATGACCAAGGCAAGGTCGATGAAAGGAAAAGTGGAAAACAGCAAGCCTTAGGCATTGCTAACTGTAATCTCACCATAACACAAGACTCTAAGTCTAGGGTGAATACAGTTAGTAGTGACCTACCAAAATCTATACCCGTGGCCTCTGCAACTGTTTTGCCACCTCAAGAAGAGAAGAAGATACAAATCAAGAAACCATGTGTATGTTTCCAAAAGCAAACTGCTAATGGTATACTACAGTGGTCTACAAGCAAAGGTCATAAGTTTCTGCCAAGCACTGGAGTGAAAAAGGTTAAATTCAAGCATGCTGCAAAAAGAGTGAAGTTACCTAAGTCAAGGGCCCTAACTATCTATCCAAGACTGAAACTCCAACCACTAGATAAAGACTTTGATGAAGACCAACTGCAATATCTAAGAGCTCAAAAAATCTACTATGCTGCCATTGAGAATGACTGTCTTGAGATCAAATATACTGATGGAAGGGAGAAGAAATTCAAACAAGGGCAGTGTCAAAATTGGGGCAAGTTGTATGACATAGAAAGAATTATTGCACTGTTGGATACTAATAACAAAGTGGAGAGGGTATGGAAGCTGGAGTTAGTTGATTTTGTAAAGATGAAGAGAGATCATGCAGAGAAAATCAGAAAAGGGTGCTTTGAGAAATGGCTAGAAAGGGAGAAGGAAATTGATAGACTAGAAGTTAAAGCAGAAAAGCTAAGGGCTAAGGGATTGTGTAGAGTTCAACTCAATCCCTATATGGTGAAGTATAGGAGGAAAAATGGAGATTATGTCAATATAAGAATGAACCTACTCAATCACTATCCTGCCAACATTCTGAAACCAGTACTTGAAGATTTCAAGAACTCTATTCTGCTTGAAGAATTGGATGCTATGGCAGAAATCATAAGAGCTATGAATGAGAATGCAAGGAAGGAAAAAGAAAGAAAACAGAAGGCAAATGATGATCTACAAGCTAGAGCTATGGAGAAGGAATCAAATGAGAATGGCTAGTATTTCACCATATTAGGTAAGATTACTCACCTTGTATTTCTATTCATGTTCTTAATCAAATTTCATACATGTACTGTCAGAGTTCTATCTTTATGTATGTTAGGATTGTTATCAGACATGAAATTGTGACTAAAGGACTTACTCACAATTTGGGGGAGATTGTTAGTCACAGAGGCATGCCTGAATACATCTAATAATAAGCCTAATTGTTTGTAATGCTTTGCATTACTTACATGACCTCTTAACTAAGGGAACTCTAGTTGTAGAGTTTTTACTTGTCTAGTACTTGTAATAGGCATCAATTTCTATCTGTGTAATTATACATAAAAGTCAGAGAATAATGCTTGAATGAAGTTCCAAGGTTCATGCCTCAAGCTTGAAGAACAAGGCTATCAAAATAAACATAGTTAGAGTTTGGAGAATGAAAATTTGCCTAAGTACCAATTCGATAAGTATGTTTGTTATACTCGAGAAGTCTAGCATTCGAGAAGTCAGGGATTCGATATCTCAAAAGACAATATTCGATATCTCATTCGATATCTCAGAGATTCGATATGTCTCCTACTCTATTCGAGAACTCAGGAAGTCAATAAGTCAAAGCATCATTCGAGTTCTCCAGGAGTCAACAAGTCAAAACTCATTCGATATCTCAAAGACTCAGAAATCTATTCGATATCTCAGGGATTCGATAAGTTAAATGATCCATTCGACAACTCAAGGATTCCTGAAGAAAAGAGCTATTCGAGAAGTGATTCGATATGTCAACTTTACAGTATTCGAGAACTCAGATTTATCGATCAAGTCTATTCTAGTTCTCGAATCAAACACTTAGCCACTTCTCGAATACAATCTTGGAGACAAAATACTGAAGGAATTGTACAAGTCAGAAACCTGCAACAAGCCAAGGTGCTTTATGGACCACAAGCTGTAAAGTACTTTGGAAAGCCTACAAAGAAGCTTAGAGAGATGTACAAGAGACAAAGAGCTAAAGAAGTGGATGTGAGCAGAACCTCAAGAAGTCAAACATGTAGCCGTTTGGATGTTTACTCAAAAAGGATAGACATACGAGAAAGTAATTTATCCTGTAACCTTATTTGTAGTAAGCAGGTTGTGCTCATGTTCTATAAGGGCACAACCTCACTTCTTTAGAAGTTAAGTTTTTCACATACATTCTAAGAGTACATCTCTCTGAGAAAAACGAAGCTGAGAATACTATCATTTGTATTCAGAAATTGTAGCAAATCTTTATCTAATAAAATATTAGATTAAACTGATATCGTGTCTTGTGTTGTTTATTATCTACATTCATATTTCTGCACACACATAACACATATCTTGTTACATACTCCAAAACAGATTCAAGAACAAGAAAAGTTCAAGAATCCATTCACCCCCCTCTGTATTCTTTTGTGTGTTCAATATTCAACAATATATATTATGAAAATCAATTTATAATATATGATAATATGATTTGATTGACTTTATATTAAAAGAGTGGTTGATTAATGAATGATTAATTATGAAATTTAATTTAAAATATATAATAGTATATCATGATTGATTTCAAATTAAAATTGTGATTTTTTAGTAAATATTTCTTATTTAAAATATGTATTTAAGGATATGTTTAATTAAATCATTTTTGTATTTAAATTAGAAGTGTTAATTAATTACTATGGTTAAAGAGGTAGGGTGAAATTGTAAATAAGGAAAATTCTTAATATAACATGAATCGTCTAAAATTATTTAGGAATTAACTCTGATTGGTTCCAAAATAATTCATAATTTTCTGAATGGTTAACTACACAATGGTAGACTTGGGTATTATATTTAAAAATATGTATTTATGTTTAATGAAATCATTATTGTATTTAAATTAGAAGTGTTAACTAACTATGGTTAAAGAGGTAGGGTGAAATTGTAAATAAGGAAAACTCTTAATATAATATGAATGGTCTAAAATTTAGGAATTAACTCTGATTCGTTCTAAAATAATTCATAATTTTCTGATTGGTTAACTGAAATTGGTAGACTCGGATATTATGATAAAGGATGTTTAATATCTAAATCACAATTTGATATATAATGCAACTTACATATTTATTTGTCGAATAAAAAGGTCAAAAAGAATGTTTCTTACATACAAACTTCTATTTTAAATTTTAATTTATTTTTATATATTGATCTCGAGGTGTCGCAGAAGGTGGGACCGAGAAAGTCTGTACTAAATATTTTTTTGTAAAAAAATAGATTTATATTTTGTATTATTATCATTTATTATATATATATATATATATATATATATATTATAATTCACATAATTTTAACTTAAATTAGTCTTATGAATTAAATTTGTAAAATAGTCTTATGTAACAACTTACCCACACAAAAATATATCATTTCTATTCGAGAATTTTAGATCAATTCAATTTTTATTTTAATCAAACTAAATAATATGTACTCCCTCCGTCCCAGTTGATTATATACATTGGGGGACGGGGGCGTAACACGCATTGTAAGGCTCCTAATTACTATAGTTCCATAACTTATTTTTACTACATTTTTCTTTTCTTTTTTTTGTACAAAAATAAAACAATTCTATTTTTATACAAAAAATAAAAATTTTAAAAATAAGTTAAGGAAATATACTAGTTATATACCTTAAAATACGTGTTAAACACTCTAAAAAATGTATAAAAATGATGGGACGTCCGCAAGAAAGATTGAATAACATGCCATCCCATTCATTTACACGCATCAAACAACACACACCATATTAGGGATCTTTGTTAGGGATAAAAAACAAAGGAAAAGAAAATTAACTGGGCTTATTCCTTTTATATGTATTTATTTTATAAAAGTTGTTATTTTCTTGATAAAATGACAGTTTGTAACCCCTATGTATATGGGTTTTGTCAAATTGGTTCAGATTTACGTTTTTTAGCACTTTGCAACCCCTATCTTCAAATCTCGCTTCATATTACAACCCCTCCCGTCTAATTGACCTATTTTACAAGCAAAAATTAGTCAAAAACCTCTATACATAAGGGGTACAAACTGTCATTTTTGAAGATAGGGGTTATAATATGAAGCGAGATTTGAAGATATGGGTTGCAAAGTGCTAAAAAACGTAAATCTGGATCAATTTGACAAAATCCATATACATAGGGGTTACAAACCGTTATTTTGTCTATTTTCTTTGATCTTTTTAGTTTTAAAATTACCCGATATACCTCATATCCCATTCCCCACCTCCCACTAGGTATTTTGTTTCCTTTTCCTTATTTTTTTTCATTTTCAGTCATTATTTTTATCCTAAACCATTAAAACATAGATTTACATGTAATTTTTTTTAAATAATAAGAAATTATTTTTAATTTAATTTTTATAAATTAAAAATAATTTTGATATAAATTTTAATTCTATTTCTGAATCAGTACCAAACAGATAAAACAATTCATGATCATTTCTTTCTTTTCACCTTATTATCCTTTCTCAATTTCATTATGTTTCTTCAATATGAACCAAACGCCCCATTAGAGAATTAATGTCCTGCGAAACTGGCACCAAATACTTAGGCCTCGTTTGGTAAGCTGTTGTAACGCCCCCAAATCCGGGTCAGGAGATTTGGTCGTTACCTGAGAATCCTCAAAATAACATCACCACTTTAATAAAACATTATTCCGTGTAATTGTCGAAAATTGAAATAAAGTCTTTGTGACCCAAACAATCCAAGATCTTTTAGGTTATAGTGCTAGAAACAAGAATCCAACTTCCATAAAATAGCAACTTTCAGCTTTACCACATTCTCTTATATCAAAACTTATATCACTAGTATAACTTCGACAAGAAGTATACCAGGCCAACCATACGTAATAATACTTATTAGAGTTTAACTATATTAAATAGACCTTACTCTGGAGCGGGACATCCCGTGTCAAGATATCTTCAAGATAGCGTCTGCTTCTTCTCTCTTTGAATTGTACGAATATGTCTCGCTAAACTACCTTACTGAAAAGTTAGGGTTTCGAAACAAACAAGTATGAGCGGAAGAAATGCTCAGCAAATGTGTAGTAAAACAGGAATCATAATAATATCATTATTGAAGAAAACACATAACATCTATCAAAACTCAAATCACAAGAGAAGTATTTCGAATCAAAAATCTATCAACACAGAATGGATTAAAATAAAGTATGAAATGGGCATTCGGACATGATAGGTTCAGTGCTCTACTAGTGGGATCCCGACTACCTAAACAATTGGTTTAGTTGTACTCCTAACAAGGAAGAATCATTAAGGAAGTAATAGTCTCAAAGGTTATCGACAAGTTCGATACAGTAAATGGGGTATAAATTGAATAAACAAGAATGACAATAAATGTCAACAAGATCGACAATAAATGGAATAATACCATAATAAGCATATTTAAAATAATCTCACTTGAACAAGAAGTGAAGGAAAACACTTGCCTCGAATTCTCAGCTGTCATGAAACGTCACAGTAATACTGCTTTCATCTTCTATCTTACGGCGGCACAATCTCCTAATTTGATCAATATTTGGTTCAACGCTCTTGCGGTTGCCACGGGTCTAATCCGCCGATATCGAGCTCGCACGTTAGTTCCAATATCAAACATAAGACAATACTTTAGTCTCTAGACGACAATTCTAATAGTTTCTATAAACGCCTATAAACTCAACTTGAACGTATTTACCATACTCACCAATTTCTCTGTTGGAAGAAGATAATCGAAGACGTCCCCTCCGAAAGTATATGTTTTCCCGTTGGAAAACGCTTCACAGTGAACCCAACACCCAAACCAATACTTCATCCATCTTCATCCTTCCTAATTTAACCCTCACTCATATCCGCAGACAATTCTGAGTCAACTTCCCACTAAATCCCCGGATAATAAATCTTCTCCGAACTCAAGAATCCAATCTATATAATATTTTAATATCCGTAAATCCTATTTAAAAATGAAAATAGGGTTACGGAAAATAACGGCAACTCTCCATTTAAATGGTCTCAAATTATCTCTAAGTATTCGCTAATCAATAAATTATTCAAATAGCACTTCTACTTTAAATTGGCTCTTATGAATTTTCTATAATTCTCAAGATTTCACTGGTTTAATAATATTAACCTCTATTTATATTCAAAATAATTCCACAATCCATTTTTATCCAATTTAAATCCATAATTATTATTCTCACTTTTAACCAAAAGTAATTTATCAAAATAATCTTACTTTAATTATCCTCACAATTTTAACCTGTTTTACTCATTTTTAATACTAATCCGATTTTAATCGCTAAAATAATTGGTTCATACAAATCTCAAAAACAATTCTCATAAAAGCTCTACTTTAATTAAATCTATTTTAGGGAAATAATAATATTAAAAACAAAATAACCCAAGAACTTATTTTAATCTTGCAAATAATTTAATAATAATTTCGAATTTAATCTCTAAAATAATCTGACTCGATCCGGTTAATTAAAATAATCCGGAAATATTTATTATTAGCTTTCCAAAATAAAAGCACATCTTATTCTATTCATTCATAAATATTTCCTCTTTTATTAATGAAACATTAAATCTCTAAATTACGTCACAAAATATTTCTATTTAATTACTAAATCAATTACCATTTTAATTAATTAACTCTCACAACATAAATAATAATCAAATTTTAAAACCAAAATACCCCTTTTATTATTTATATAATTATTTATGTAACAAAACTCCCTTAAATCTCACAATATTTTTTTTCACTAATTAATTAATTACACCATTTTTAGGAAATTAATAATTACCAACTATTTTAAACAACGATCCAAATAAATCCCGATTAATTTACCATTACGTTATTATTTTAATATTTTATTCGACGGTGACCACGGCGTGGACCCCACCGGCACCACCACCGTGGGCACCACACCCTCCCATGCGTCTCTCTCCCCTGCACAAACTCTCTCACAATCTCCCATCTCTCTCTCTCTCTCTCTCGCAAATCTCTCTCAATCTCCCATCCCTCTCTCTCAAATCTCTCTCAATCCTCACCTCTCCTTACCGCCGTCCTTCTCAATCTCTCTACATACCTCCGATTTCCCCCTGATTTCTCCCCTCCTTTTTTTTTCCTCTTTCTCTCCTTCGTCTTCTCTCTTCTATCACCACCACCGCCCGTTTCTTCCATAACCACCACCGGCTTCTCCCTTCCTACATCTTCGACAATACACCACAATACTCTAAACATATCAATACAATACAACAACATCACAGCGATGAATCGACCCATAACAGTACTAATTGAACATAGCAAATCTTAATTATCTAGGTACGAATCAAGCTTATACCCCGACCACGAAATCGGAAACAATTAGAGAGAAAAGAAAACTAAACACTCTACCTGATTGTGTTCTGTTTTTGTGTATGTAAATGTCAAGCTTTTTGGTTGTAAAAGAGGCAGTCTTTGTTCGGTGTTTATCAAGAAGATAAGAGGTTTTCACCGGCGTTATAC
Source organism: Saposhnikovia divaricata (assembly GCA_036435485.1). Taxonomy (NCBI): domain Eukaryota; kingdom Viridiplantae; phylum Streptophyta; class Magnoliopsida; order Apiales; family Apiaceae; genus Saposhnikovia; species Saposhnikovia divaricata. The sequence goes on from CM071597.1 coordinate 105,075,107, forward strand.
TCGGTTGTTTCAATATAGACAGTTGGGTTTTTGTTTCCAAAATAGGAGGAGTAGTAGTAGTCGGTTTTCAACCCCCCCGGTATTCCGTTTCTTGGCCACCAAATTGTATGTCTGTGACTTGGTTTTAAAAGAAAAGGATGAGTTCCAAAAGTATTAATATAATATATAGGCATAGCTCGGGTTTTATGTTTATATCATTTAAAGAGACAACAAAAAATGTGACCCTGAATTATAACCTTTAAAGACACAAAAACGTGGCCCTGAAATTAAGGAGCATGTTTTGGTCCGGGTTTTGTGAAATATTGTCTCCTTCTCCGATCAGTAATAATAATCTCATTTCTCCTCGGTTAATTAAAACGAAACTTTAATTTCGCTTCCTAAAATAAATTCGACCTAAAACTAAATTCTATTTTCCTAAATTTCCTAATTTTAATAAGTACCTAATAATTATAAATAAACAGATATAATAAATATTTACTCCCATATGAATATATAAATATTAAAATAAAAAAAAACGCGTGCATCGCTCTTAAATAAAATTTAAATAACGACTAGGAAAAATTATTCAAAAATTCGCGGGTATTACAGTCTTCCCTCCTTATAGGATTCCGTCCTCGGAATCAAGAATTACACACTACACAATTCTGATATTTATTCCGCATTTTCTTGTTCCCACGTGGCTTCCTCAGCTTGGAGGTTTCTCCAAAGTACCTTTACCAAATTTACGTTCTTAGTTCTTAACTCTTGCACTTTGTGATCTAGGATCTGTACTGGCTGTTCTTCGTATGTCAAAACAGGATGTAATTCCACTAGTTCGTAGGTTAACATGTCTGTCTTTACTTCTTTCAATCACTGATAACTTCAGGAATCATAATGGTTTATAACAAAACGAATCGTATGTGTAACGCTCATCCTCAATTGAAGTATAATCGATCGTCAACTAAAATATGGTGCCAACAAAATAAAGAAGAACAAAATGAAGGTTAAATCTCCTTAGACGATCTTACTCTCAACACGTGCCAGTAATCGTATTTCGCATCTTGTTTGTATCCTTTTCATGCTCTCTATAATGCTCGTTAAATGGGTAAAATCGCAGAAGGAATCTTCTAGAAGGTACATGCGGATATCTAGGTGGCTTCTTACTAGCTAGTAGCTCCGGTTGCCCAATTAGCTCATGCAGCTCCGAATCAGCTGGTTCGTCCATAGTCAAATCTTCTGGATGAATCGAACTCCTACTCGCACGATAGGTCGGGATACCTAATAACATCACAATATTCGTCATCCGACATAAACTCTTCTTCTGCACGACCTAAGTTTATAGATACCCTACGTCGACGTCAACTTGTGATAATCTCTAAAGGTTCCTCAATGGACATTTTCAGCAGCGATAAGTTCTATCCAGTTAAGCCTAAACATTTTAATGCTAGAACGCCACCTCGACACATAATTGTATTTTCTTTAATTACTCGAAACTTTCTTAGTCATCACGCATCCGTTCACGTAAAACTTGATTATACAACCACAGCTAAAACAACATTCTTCTTTCCTCTATTCGAAAGACTCATTGTCCTCACATTTCACTGTTGGAAACATTATAAAGATAAACAAGGGTGAGCACATAGAATGTTTGGCAAGTCCACTATCCTAAATCTTACAATTATTATTATTTTTTTTTTCTTTTGACGATAATGAAAGATAATGCTAAAACGGAAAAGAGACTCATAAAATTTTCAATCATGAAAGCCGTATCGGCAACTTCTCAAAATTTGTGAGAATAATAAAAACTTCTTTCAAAATCTCTGGTAACTCAAGGAATTTAACTCATCTCAACCACAAGATCATCAGAACGAACTTCTCAACAATTTCAAGAATTTTAAGAAAATCATGGATTTATTTGGCAGCTCAGAATTTAAGAAAAGATTACTGGTCTTCCACCTTTCGGTATCCTCCATGGTGCGATCAACTACCATGTCTCAAGGTACCGTCCTCCTGTGATACCCCACCCAACCTGATTAGGGCTATGATGTGGTACCACCAAATTTTTCTCTTGGCTAGCATAAAATGGGTTATCATTTTCAACCCTGGCAACATTTGTGCCAAAATAATTATCCGCTTTCACGATACCCCACAATGCGATCAACCGCTGTGTCTCAAGTACCGCATACTCGTGATACCCCATAGCACGATCACTACTATGTCGCAAGTACCACTATATCGTTTTGCTAGCAAAAAGTTGGTTGAAAAGTCAACCTGAAATATTTCTCTTTCGATACCACGAGTTTATTCCTCGTGTTGATCTGAAAGAAAACCCATGGGCCATCTCCCATGTTGACCAGTGGATTATAAGATTATTCCTCCGAATAAAAATTGATTGATTTGGATTCCTATTCGCTTCTGGCCAATCGCCAATCTAAACTTTGTATGAGACCGACCTGAACAATAGGTCGTCGTAATATTTTCAAAAGAAACTAATTTATCATATTGACACAAACAATATGTCAATTCCAGACAATAAAGTAACAACCTTGAACAAGAAAGGTTCATTGATTAGAATAAATCCTGTGGAATCGTCTTGAAATAATGAAAACGACTTGATTCAAAAAGAAACTTCCAATTACGCTAGAGTAGGAATTTTAGAGGGAATTCTGACGATAAGATGATCTTCTGTTCTCTATTCTAAATGTATCTACCCTGATTCGAACAATGAATCAATTTTGAATATTGAAACAAAATTCATCGGATATGAACAATAGATCCGATTGAAGTCAATAAAATTTAAACTACCTCGATGTAGGAGCGTAGTTATAACTGAAATAATCTTTAAGGGTCATCTTGAACAAATAAGACGCCCTAGATTTCAATCTAAGTACGTTCTCTGAATTTATCAAGATTTTGGGAAAGCAACTGAATAATCTTCAATAATTTTAGTAAAGTAGACACTTCAAGAAGTTTAACTTGGTTATCAAGAGATAAATGTTACCTTTTTAATAAATGGTCCGAACTATGAACCATTTCTCAATGTCAAGAAAAGTAGTCGAATTTGAGGGATAAATTCAACTGGTGGAAATAAATATTTATCTATCTCGAAACAATAAAACAAGACTCAACCGAATTAACTTAAAGAGTCGTCCCGATCAATGAGACTGACTAATATTTTTTTTTTTTTTAAATTCATTTTTTGCGCACAAAAGGCTTTTGATGATTTAATACTTCAATAAATAAATCAACTCTAAAATTCTCATCACATCTTAATAATCAGCATTTTGCCAAGGATTTTCCGCAATAAACAGGAATCTTTGAAAATAATATTCTCAGAAAATCTCATAATTTCTTTAGGAGATAAGGGATACAATGAACTTGCTTCAGTCTTTGTGTTTGCTCAAACCCGCTTAAGACTTACTCTCTGAAAATCCGTAGTAGACATCAACAGTCTCAAGGTGTTTTATCCAATTTAGCGCAAACGCCTTATGCTAACACTCAATTCTTAACCTACTAATTGGTACTATATCCCATAGTCCAACATGAACTCTATATGAGTTCAGACGTTCCTTACTTAGCTATACACACTCCTACTCGCTCTCGTTCCTAGTTTACTATAACCCTGCTCTGATACCATTCTGTAACGCCCCCAAATCCGGGTCAGGAGATTTGGTCGTTACCTGAGAATCCTCAAAATAACATCACCACTTTAATAAAACATTATTCCGTGTAATTGTCGAAAATTGAAATAAAGTCTTTGTGACCCAAACAATCCAAGATCTTTTAGGTTATAGTGCTAGAAACAAGAATCCAACTTCCATAAAATAGCAACTTTCAGCTTTACCACATTCTCTTATATCAAAACTTATATCACTAGTATAACTTCGACAAGAAGTATACCAGGCCAACCATACGTAATAATACTTATTAGAGTTTAACTATATTAAATAGACCTTACTCTGGAGCGGGACATCCCGTGTCAAGATATCTTCAAGATAGCGTCTGCTTCTTCTCTCTTTGAATTGTACGAATATGTCTCGCCAAACTACCTTACTGAAAAGTTAGGGTTTCGAAACAAACAAGTATGAGCGGAAGAAATGCTCAGCAAATGTGTAGTAAAACAGGAATCATAATAATATCATTATTGAAGAAAACACATAACATCTATCAAAACTCAAATCACAAGAGAAGTATTTCGAATCAAAAATCTATCAACACAGAATGGATTAAAATAAAGTATGAAATGGGCATTCGGACATGATAGGTTCAGTGCTCTACTAGTGGGATCCCGACTACCTAAACAATTGGTTTAGATGTACTCCTAACAAGGAAGCATCATTAAGGAAGTAATAGTCTCAAAGGTTATCGACAAGTTCGATACAGTAAATGGGGTATAAATTGAATAAACAAGAATGACAATAAATGTCAACAAGATCGACAATAAATGGAATAATACCATAATAAGCATATTTAAAATAATCTCACTTGAACAAGAAGTGAAGGAAAACACTTGCCTCGAATTCTCAGCTGTCATGAAACGTCACAGTAATACTGCTTTCATCTTCTATCTTACGGCGGCACAATCTCCTAATTTGATCAATATTTGGTTCAACGCTCTTGCGGTTGCCACGGGTCTAATCCGCCGATATCGAGCTCGCACGTCAGTTCCAATATCAAACATAAGACAATACTTTAGTCTCTAGACGACAATTCTAATAGTTTCTATAAACGCCTATAAACTCAACTTGAACGTATTTACCATACTCACCAATTTCTCTGTTGGAAGAAGATAATCGAAGACGTCCCCTCCGAAAGTATATGTTTTCCCGTTGGAAAACGCTTCACAGTGAACCCAACACCCAAACCAATACTTCATCCATCTTCATCCTTCCTAATTTAACCCTCACTCATATCCGCCGACAATTCTGAGTCAACTTCCCACTAAATCCCCGGATAATAAATCTTCTCCGAACTCAAGAATCCAATCTATATAATATTTTAATATCCGTAAATCCTATTTAAAAATGAAAATAGGGTTACGGAAAATAACGGCAACTCTCCATTTAAATGGTCTCAAATTATCTCTAAGTATTCGCTAATCAATAAATTATTCAAATAGCACTTCTACTTTAAATTGGCTCTTATGAATTTTCTATAATTCTCAAGATTTCACTGGTTTAATAATATTAACCTCTATTTATATTCAAAATAATTCCACAATCCATTTTTATCCAATTTAAATCCATAATTATTATTCTCACTTTTAACCAAAAGTAATTTATCAGAATAATCTTACTTTAATAATCCTCACAATTTTAACCTGTTTTACTCATTTTTAATACTAATCCGATTTTAATCGCTAAAATAATTGGTTCATACAAATCTCAAAAACAATTCTCATAAAAGCTCTACTTTAATTAAATCTATTTTAGGGAAATAATAATATTAAAAACAAAATAACCCAAGAACTTATTTTAATCTTGCAAATAATTTAATAATAATTTCGAATTTAATCTCTAAAATAATCTGACTCGATCCGGTTAATTAAAATAATCCGGAAATATTTATTATTAGCTTTCCAAAATAAAAGCACATCTTATTCTATTCATTCATAAATATTTCCTCTTTTATTAATGAAACATTAAATCTCTAAATTACGTCACAAAATATTTCTATTTAATTACTAAATCAATTACCATTTTAATTAATTAACTCTCACAACATAAATAATAATCAAATTTTAAAACCAAAATACCCCTTTTATTATTTATATAATTATTTATGTAACAAAACTCCCTTAAATCTCACAATATTTCTTTTTCACTAATTAATTAATTACACCATTTTTAGGAAATTAATAATTACCAACTATTTTAAACAACGATCCAAATAAATCCCGATTAATTTACCATTACGTTATTATTTTAATATTTTATTCGACGGTGACCACGGCGTGGACCCCACCGGCACCACCACCGTGGGCACCACACCCTCCCATGCGTCTCTCTCCCCTGCACAAACTCTCTCACAATCTCCCATCTCTCTCTCTCTCTCTCTCTCGCAAATCTCTCTCAATCTCCCATCCCTCTCTCTCAAATCTCTCTCAATCCTCACCTCTCCTTACCGCCGTCCTTCTCAATCTCTCTACATACCTCCGATTTCCCCCTGATTTCTCCCCCCCTTTTTTTTTCCTCTTTCTCTCCTTCGTCTTCTCTCTTCTATCACCACCACCGCCCGTTTCTTCCATAACCACCACCGGCTTCTCCCTTCCTACATCTTCGACAATACACCACAATACTCTAAACATATCAATACAATACAACAACATCACAGCGATGAATCGACCCATAACAGTACTAATTGAACATAGCAAATCTTAATTATCTAGGTACGAATCAAGCTTATACCCCGACCACGAAATCGGAAACAATTAGAGAGAAAAGAAAACTAAACACTCTACCTGATTGTGTTCTGTTTTTGTGTATGTAAATGTCAAGCTTTTTGGTTGTAAAAGAGGCAGTCTTTGTTCGGTGTTTATCAAGAAGATAAGAGGTTTTCACCGGCGTTATACTCGGTTGTTTCAATATAGACAGTTGGGTTTTTGTTTCCAAAATAGGAGGAGTAGTAGTAGTCGGTTTTCAACCCCCCCGGTATTCCGTTTCTTGGCCACCAAATTGTATGTCTGTGACTTGGTTTTAAAAGAAAAGGATGAGTTCCAAAAGTATTAATATAATATATAGGCATAGCTCGGGTTTTATGTTTATATCATTTAAAGAGACAACAAAAAATGTGACCCTGAATTATAACCTTTAAAGACACAAAAACGTGGCCCTGAAATTAAGGAGCATGTTTTGGTCCGAGTTTTGTGAAATATTGTCTCCTTCTCCGATCAGTAATAATAATCTCATTTCTCCTCGGTTAATTAAAACGAAACTTTAATTTCGCTTCCTAAAATAAATTCGACCTAAAACTAAATTCTATTTTCCTAAATTTCCTAATTTTAATAAGTACCTAATAATTATAAATAAACAGATATAATAAATATTTACTCCCATATGAATATATAAATATTAAAATAAAAAAAAATGCGTGCATCGCTCTTAAATAAAATTTAAATAACGACTAGGAAAAATTATTCAAAAATTCGCGGTATTACAGCTGTAACCCAACTAAGGAACTGCAACTACCTTGGAACCTAAATAAATTACAGTGTTTGGTTAAATGACTTTTGAAATCAACCACGTAACTTAAACTTCCAAGGTTTTCTGGGTTACCACAAAACACGGTAACCTAGTTTCCTAGCACACCCGTGGTCACCTGGACTTACGTAGTAAAAGTATATTTTATTTACTTTACTGTTGTAATTTATATTAATGATTGTATTTTTTTTATTAGTTAGTTTTTTTTATTTTTTTTCACAATTAATATTTTTAATTTTCTTCACCTAAAATTTGAATTTTTTTTAAAACTGGTTTGCTTGATTTGATTTATATAGGCAGATTGTTAAAATCTTATTTATAATATATTTTTATTGTAGTTTATAACTATTTATTTATTTATCTATATAATAGGTAAAATTACTTATTTATTTAATTATTTTACTAATACTTTGTAATAGATTTATATTTTCTATATAGTATTGTAAATCATTGTGTTTCAATTTTATATATAGCAATTTTTTATTATTTTACAATTAATTTCATATTTATTTTCGTACTAATTTAATTTCACAATAAATATTATATTTTTCCAAAAGAACAATTGTTTAACTTCAAGTTACATGATCTTTAATTAACCAAACACTGGTTTTCAATTATCCCAGGAACTTTTTACTGTGTATTGTAGTTCCAGGGTTTTTTAAGTAACCGTGTAACTATAAAGTCGGGTAACCAAACGAGGCTTTAGTCTTCTTATAATTCTATATGGCTTGACAAACTCACACGATCACACTACTCAAAATACAGAATGCTCAAACTCTGATTATACTTTATGATACGATATGAAAATTTAATATTTAATATTTAACTTTTACAACTTACAAGTAACATAACAAAAATTAATCGTAAATTTTAATGTTTAATATAAATTTTCATTTTGGGTATACATGAAACAACCCAAATAGCCCTAAAAATGACAACACAAAATCAATAATTATAGTTTTATGTAGAATACTAAATCAGTGTATGTAGTTTCAATTTTTTGTTTTATTATATTAAATGCTAATTATATACACGGATTCGACACGAAACATACATATTACAACAAGTAAGTTATTATCTCGTGTGTTGCATGATATGTATACATTTTAATATGTATTTTTGTCAAAAATAAATTTTCCCTACGTACCATTTGTTTTGATCACATTTTCTATTTTTTCGGTCCTAAAATTATTGTTCACTTTTAATTAATACTAGCCTATAACCCGTGCGATGCATGATTACTTGTAAATTTTCTAATTATATTTTATTATTAAAGTTTTAAGCTGTATACATATTTTTATTATAAAAATTATTTTTTAACATAATAAATCTCATGTATATAAATATTATCGTAATTATGTATTTTGAATTGTAACTTTAAAATACATACGTATAAATAAAAATATTACATAAAAATTGTTTTTAACTTTTATTTAATAGAAAAAGTGAAATTTATCTATTCATGTAGATCCTTTTCGATTTTTATACAAAATTTTTTAGATTGTAAGTGTTTTCCAGATTTTGTGTAATTTTTTACTATATAGCTTATTACTCGTGTGATGCACGAATATTTTTTTTTAATATTTTTTGTTTTATTACCCATATTTCATATTTATATTTTAATTAGTAGAAAAATAAATTATAGAAGAAAATAAAATATTATAATACATGTTTGATAAAATTTTTAACGATATTGTTTTAAATAATAATATGTTGTTGATGAGAATTGGATCTTAAACTCGAGAGTGTAGTTTATAAAATAATATATATGTATAATAGAGATATATTGTTGGTGAGATTCGAACTTGGAACCTATAAGAGTATTTTAAATATTTGAAAAAGAATATTATTTTAGCATTAGATCCAACGGTTCTCATTTATTTATCTTAAAATCTAATGGTTGTTATTGAGTGTACCAAAAAAAGTGTACCAAACCGACAACCAAATCTATACTATATTATAAAAGACGAAATATTAAAAATTTTGGTACGGTACTTACCTTATTTAATTATTTTACTTTATTAGCCTTAAATATTTTGTTTAATTATGAAGAAACAAGACACAATATTTTCAAAATAAACTAATAAAATTATAGTTAGTAATAACTAATTTATTACCTTTTCAGTTAAAACGTAATATCTTTTCTAACTAAAATATCTCATTTTCAAACTTTATTTTCTTACTTAATTATCCATATTTAAATATTTATTATTGGTAAAAACATGTTACCTTTTCTATTTTATTAATAACTAATTAATTTCATTTTTAGGTAAAACACATTATTTGTTTTTATATTCTAAAAATACTACCAACAATTATATTTAATAAAATAAAATGATATTATTATTATTATGATTATTAATAACTAACAAATTATATTTTCAACTAAAACACATTTCCTTTTATATTTGCTCATACTAAAATCTCTTATTTTTCAATAGTATCATGGATAATTGTATTCAATAAAATAATAGTATAGTAATTAATAATTGATTGATTACCTTTTTTTAATTGAAACGTATCATTTTATCTATATCTTATAATTAAATTTTTCCTTTTTAAAAAATAATATAGCCAATATATATATATATATATATATATATATATATATATATCATTTAAAAATTTAACTTACAAAATTCGTATCATAAAAAATTCATTCAAATTATTAAAAAAAATCATATAACATTAAAGAAAATCCGTACATCGCACGGGTTTTAAGCTAGTATACCCTAATGCACAGTTGCTTGTAAACTTTTTAATTATATTTTATTGTTAAAGTTTTAAGCTGTATATAAATTTTTTTTATTAAAATAAATTTTTAACTTTATAAATCTCATGTATATAAATATTATCATAATAATTTATTTTGAATTGTTATCTCAAAATACATACGTAGATATATAAATATTACATAAAAAATATTTTTTTTAACTTTTATTTAGAAAATATGAAATTTATCTAATCATGTAGACCTTCTTTCAATTTTTATACAAAATTTTCTATATTGTAAGTGTTTTCCAGATTTTGTTAGCTTATTACTCGTGTGATGCACGGATGTTTATTTTAATATTTTTTGTTTTACTACCTATATTTTCATATATATTGTTAGTCACAAAGGCATGTCTGGATACATCTAATAACAAGTCTAATTGTTTGTAATGCTTTGCATTACTTACATGACCCTTTAACTAAGGAACCTCTAACTTTAGAGTTTCTACTTGTTTTAGTACCTGTAATAGGCATTAAAATTCTACCTGTGTAATTGTATAAATTATTCACGAAATAATGTTTGAAAGAAGATCAAGAGATCATGCCTCAAGCTTGGAGAACAAGGCTGCAGAAATAAACACAGTTGAATTTTGAAGATTGAAGATTTGCCTAAGTACTAATTCGAGAAGTATTTTGCTCTATTCGAGAAGTCTAGCATTCGACAAGTCAAGGATTCGATATCTATAAAGACACTGTTCGATATCTCTGGAAGTCAACAAGTCAAAGTCTCATTCGATAACTCAGAGATTCGACATGTCTAATACTCTATTCGAGAACTCCAGAAGTCAGCAAGTCAAAGCATCATTCGAGTTCTCCAAGAGTCAACAAGTCAAAGCTACATTCGATATCTTAAGGACTCAGGAAGCTATTCGACATCTATGGATTTCATAAGTTAAAAGCTCTATTCGACAAGTCAAGGATTCCTGAAGAAAAGACTAATTCGAGAAGTGATTCAATATGTCAATTATACAGTATTTGTAAGAACCCTAATTTTTGGTAATATTTTCTTTTATTTAATATCTTGTGACGTTATCATTATGGAACCTTTCTGGTCATCCCTGTTAATTAATAGAATTGATTGTCTGAGAAACTGCGATGTTGCATTTATTATGTAAGATATACAGAGAGATTGTGAAGGCAAGAGTCTTACTATAGTAATATTTATAAAACTTGGAATTTGAGAATGGTTGGAGTATTAAAGGATTTATTAAGAATTATGACGAGGAATTTTGGACATTCGAGGAATTTACACAATAAGTACTTAAGGAATTATAGGGGAAATCTCTACGCGACGAAATATTATTACGAGAGAATAATTAAGTTACGATACGAAGTAAGGATTAAATAACAAGCATTGGTGGGAGAATGATATTACAAGGAAAGGAATTACATGCAAGTGCCATGTAACTAGCTAGTTAGAAAAAAGGAACTAGAAAACATAAAAGCAAAAGTGAATAGTGACTAGCATGGTGGATGATGTACTTAGGGGACAATAGGGCATGGGTGCAACCTAGGCTAGCTTGGCAACATGTGACTACTCTTTACTAACCACAATAATACATATCATACTAGCATTTCTTTTTACCATTCCAACAAAACAAAAAGCAAAAACACTCTTCCCCCCCCCCTTAGTAAAGCTCTCGGCCGAACCAACTTGGGAGAGAGGGAGAGATTTTCTCTCCAAGTTTTCTTCATCTACAACCTTCCTAGGGCTTCCTTGCATCATAGTAGAGGTATGGTATCAATTTCAAAGCCTTCCATCCATTGGTTCTTGAGTTATGAATTGTTGAAAGTAAGAGAAGTTTTAACATGAGTTTATTATCTTTTAGATCTTGCATTGTGAGTGTTGTAGGAGGCCATCTAAGGTGTTTTTAAGTTGTTTAAAGTTTGTTCAAGGTCTCTAGGAGCTCAAGAAGATATGAAATCTCAAACCACCCTTGGTTATGTGTTGTTCATATAGTATGGTAGTAGATCCATGTATTTTAGGGGTTATCTTGAATGTATATGTATTGGATAGCATGGATCTTGGGTTTTGATGTTGAGATTGTGAATTTTATGACTATGGTTAATATATATATCTCCATGAGTGTTATGAGTCATGATCTAAGTGTTTTAAGTGGTGTTTATGTTATGGAAGCATGAAAAATGGTTGATCTAAGTGATTTGAGCTTGCTGAGTTTGTCCAGGAACTTTGATCTATGTTGTAGCACGATTTTGAACACCCAAATGATGTCCCCTGATGTCCTACCTTATATTGTTGGAAAGATAATTGAATGTAGTTTCTGGATATGTAAGATTCATAGCTAGGTGATGTGTGGATTTTTAGTTATGGCCGGAGGAGTGAATTTTGTTTCTGGACTATGGACTGCATTAAGTGACCCCCTTGTGAACCATGTTTATACACCTTAAAATATATTTGGGATCATGGAAAAATTTGAGAATGTAGGTAATGCAGTGGTGAAGACCACCTAAAAGGAATTGGATTAAAATATGAATTTTTGGATTTTATAAAAATGATAGAGTAAAATTCGCGCAATGGAAAAAGGTCGATTAGTGGAACATTATTCTAGGGTTAGTGGTTATGGTTCGAACGTGGTAACTAAATTAAGTCGAGTAAGTGACGAGCGTAAACGAGTGATGTCATGGACCTATAGTGGGGCTAGGGAGTCATAAGACGAAGTCGTTAAGTTAATTTCGTACCCCTTAAAACCCCGTAATTAGAGAGAAATTGTTAAGGTACTAACGAACGATTATTGTTTATGTATAGATCGTTCGAATTCGCACGCTCGACCACCCCAACCAAACCAAGGCAAGTTACTTTTCAAAACTTATCCATATACAAGGACTTTTACTGTTGTGTTTGTAGTTTTCAAATGATATCAAATGTCATGTTTATCGAAGTATTTATGCAATTGAGATTGAACGAGTACATGTATGCTTTTACCCCTTGAACTTAGATTGAAATGTTTTCTTCGGACAACGACTCTAGCAATAGAGGTCGTAGCGGTCCGTATATACTATTGACCGGGGAGCGGTATATTATTATATCGTATCTATATTGCGAAAACCAAAGGGTCATTCGGGTGGTATCGTATATTCAAATAACTATTATTATATCTTCGTAAATACTCGAAACCCTATCTTGGATTAAGAGTTTACTTTATCGAATAATTATTTTATTAATTATTAATATTAAATCTTAAAATATCATTTATTAATTACTGTTCATTATTTAAAGACAAGTTAATCCAAGATACTTTTAATTCTTTCAAACTCGAACTCTCTCGAACTCAAAACATTTTCGAAAACCCCCGGTCAGATTCTGCTTCTTGTATGATTTCAAGAATCATCGGTCGACTGATGTCGGACCTCAATTACTCTGTTTTTAATCAAAATCAAGTTTTAAAAGAAAAGAAAAAGGGACTCTGGCAGGTGTGGGAACCGTTGACGAACGATTCCCGGGATGTGTAAGCGGCCGTGAGCCAGGCGGTCCATCACTTATTATTCCGGCCCAGGTGTTGCCGAATGATGATTACGGATGTAGTTTTCATCGAGGGTGATTACGGATGTAGTTTTCACCCGAGGGATAGTTACGGATGTAGTTTCTATCCTTCTACCGGTAGAGAAGACCCGCGGATTATTGGACTTGGATGTGGCGACTGATCATCGTCAATCCTTGTCAGGTTTTTATGTTTTCTTTAAGTCCCATTCCTCCATGTTGGAAAAATGCTTTGACACTGCTTCCTAGGCTTTTGTGCCAAGTTGCTGATAGTGTTCTATTTTGATGAGAAAGATGTTGATTCAATGTAGTATCTAGAATTGCAAGTTTATTTTGAAAACAAGGGCACATATTGTTGCACCTTCGAGATTTATAAACTATGACAAGTGATTTTATAACTGACTGATACAAATAAATATATCAACTGCCAATCATATGAGATGTATATTGCTTATCTTATATATATATTTCTTGCTGAGCTATAGTTGCTCACTCTTGCTTGTTTTCAAACTTTACAAACACAACAGCTAAGCGAAATGGTAAGACCCAGGCAGACTGCTCGAAAGCAGGTGACTAGGCCCGAGCCTCCACTTGAGATTCCACCGGTAGGCCCCATTAGCCGGATTGGTTGGCAGCTTTTGTTAGTACGTTTTATTTATCAGCATGACCTGTGCAAGGCAGTGTATCGTAACAAACTTTCAAGCCGCCAGCTTCGCTTCATATCGGAGTGTTGCTGGTAGCATAAATACTATTTAATTCGGTCTGTAATAACTCTGATAACTTTATTACTGTTTAATCAATGTGTGACGTTTCTGAGGCTCTAACCTGTGTGTGTGAGTGTGGTGTGAGTTTATTGTGGGGTCGATGGCTGTGTTATATATATTGTGTGCAAGAACAGGTATGTTACTAATGGAAAATGGACCGTGAGCGCCTAGATCTCCGACCCCGGATCTGGGGGCGTCACAGAAATGGTATCAGAGCGAGGTTACAGTTCTCAGAAACGGTAGTAATTTAAGAAAGCAACCCTAATAATAATAACAATAACGATAACCTTAATAACAACTTTAATAATACTTAGAACTCTCATCGAGTTTGTAGTCGGGTTATCGGATATAGCCCTGACTTTAAGGCCCGTGAGGGAACTTCTCCTAAACCCTTCTTTTATGGTTAGTGACCCACTTTATTTCCCTTGTGTAGATGGATGAGATACCAGACCCTGAGACTTTCGAGAGGGAGCATGATGAGGCCCTGATGCGAGAGACCGAGGACCCTGAGGAGGATATGGGTGCTGACTCCGAGCTTGGCCCCTGGATTACAGTGATAGATAGTACTGATGATGAGGATCCCGTTGAGGAGCCCTTTGAGCCCGAGCCAGAGCCTGTTACCCCATCTCCTGTAGCTACTGATGAGGAGAGTGTGAGATCCGGCGAGGGTCGTGTTGTGTCACCCCCACCTTCTCCACAGACATCTAGCCCTGTTTCATCGGACGGTGACTCTGAGGATGACACTTCTGGCGAGGAGGAGCTTGACCCTACCCCTGCTCCTGCTCCTGCTGCTGCTGCTGCACCTACTCCTGTCCCGGTCATACCACCTCCACCGGCGGACCTACCCCCAGTGTCGGGTACTGAGCATGCTTACGTGGTACAGTTCCTGACCCGAGACTTACTATCTGTAGAGGCCCGACTTAACGAGGCGAGGCGGGCAATAGTGGAGGAGCGTGAGGCGCGCTTGAGGATCCAGGCTGAGATGAGGACCACTGTTGCTAGGAGGACTAGGGCTCGACTCCACAGGATCGAGATGAGGAGTCGCGATAGGATTCTTGGTTTAGGGATCCGCGGGGGCGGAGTGATCCAAGCTAGGGATGCTAGACGTGTTGTGCGTCGTGCATTTACCCGAGTGAGGACCTTGCTCCGTCGCGGCGCGGCCCCGTGATGTGTTACTGATAGCTCAGTCCCCTAGGTTCAGATGACATTAGTGTGTCGATTTTGCGGGATAGTTGACTTGTGCAGTGGTATCCTTTCTGACCAGTGGATGAGTAGACTGACCTACAGATATGTAGATGTGACTTTGGGTAGTATGTATGGATGTAGCCCTACTTTTGTGTAGCCTGACTATTCGGATGATGTATTGTATTTGTTCCACTTTTGCTAGACTTTGACATCGGAACTATGTATTTGGCTCTAACATCCAAACTTGTGATAACCCTTGTACCGTACTTATTTAGTTTCAGTTTCCTTAATATTGCCTCAACTGCTCTACTTTCCGATGCCATGCTTTATTGTTTTGATATACAACTGTGATTATACAATTGCTACAAGCCACAAATACAACCATACCGTTTCAAATTTATGATATGCGATTTCAAATTGTTTTCTACAACTTCCAAAGATGTTCCTATAATCTTTAAAAATAAATTTTTCAAAAAAAAAAAAATGTTTTGAAATTTTGAAAAATATTTTTGAGGTTTCGAAATTTTGAAAACTCTTATAAATATTTTCGCATCCCAAAGGGATTTCTTTTTTTTCAAAAATGTTTGACATTTTATCTCCAACAACGGATTATTAAAACTTTTGCACTTCCACCCTTATGAGGAGGAACGATACGCTCCTGAACCGTGCAAACGCTGTCAGGTAATTGGAAAACCCTAACCCCCTTTCTTGTTTTATTATCAGAATCATTCCACCCAGAAGAATGAACACTCGAGCCCACCCGATCAGTTCTGAGGGCCAGGGTAGCCACCATGGAGCCGGAGGCCACCAGAACCGTGAAGGGGAGAATGTCAACCTGAGTGATAATGAGGGCAACGATCATAACCTGTTTGACGACTCTGAGTATGAAGAAGAAGAAGCTGGTGATGATACCCGAGAGGTAGAACACCCTAGGGGAGGCCCTATGGAACAGTTCATGGAGTTACTTAGGAAGAACTTGGACCGTCCCCCAGTTCAGCAACCACCCCAGAATGCTAATGCTAATGCTTTCCGGAACTTCAAATCCCTGAAACCCCCAGAATTTAAAGGAACTGCCGACCCTGTCGAGGCAAGGGCCTGGCTGAAGGAAATGGAAAAATCTTTCGAGATACTAGGTGTCGCTGAAGAGCAGAAGACTGTTTTCGCCACTTACCTTCTGAAGGGTGAGGCGAACTATTGGTGGGAAGCTAAGAAGAATTTGGAAGGAAGAGGTGTGGTAACCTGGGAGAGATTTAGCGAGTTGTTCTTGGAGAAGTACTTTCCTAGATTCATGGAGACACAAATGGAGCTAAAGTTTTTGGAGCTGAAACAAGGAAACATGACAGTGGCCGAGTATGAGGCCAAATTTACTGAGTTGTCAAGGTTTGTGCCGGAGTATGTGAACTCTGACGCAAAGAGGGCCCGAAGATTTCAATTAGGGCTAAAACAATGGATTCAGAATCGTGTGGCGGTTCTTGAGCTGACAGACTATGCCACCCTGGTACAGAAAGCGTCAATTGTCGAAGCTGGAAGTGAACAGATGCAGAAGGAGAGAGAAGGAAAGAAGAGGAAGTTGGATAGCCGAAAGGGAAACTCTGCTGGTGGGAGCCTTCCGAGCAAATTTAAGCGAGGAACGATGTCCCAACCAAGCGGGAACTTTGGAACCAAGAGAGCTGAAAGTTGGAGTGTGGGCCAGGGCGGCCGACCACAGGGATCGTCTTACTCTACCCCATCCCGAGCCCAACCCCCAGAATGCAACAAATGTGGAAGGAAACATGCGGGCGTGTGCAACCTGCAAGATGTGAAGTGCTTCAAGTGTGGGCTGACAGGGCATTATGCTAACGCCTGTCGCGGAACCAGTAACAACCTGAGTGTCGGAGGTAATTGCTTCAAGTGTGGGAAACCAGGGCACCGAATGAGGGAATGTATGTCCTCTGGGCCAGCTGCATCGAGAGTGAGTGGAACTGCTTCTAACAAGGCCCCTACTGCAAGAACTTTTAACATGATGGTGCAGGATGCCGTGAGGAACACGGATGTGATTGTAGGTACCCTATTACTCAACTCAGTTAAAGCAAATGTTTTATTTGATTCGGGAGCTACCAAGTGTTTCATATCTCTAGATTTTGTATGTCGGTTAGGCCTTAAGACTGAACCCTTGAAAGACAGATTGCAAATAGAGATAGCTAATCGTGAAATTATTCCCGTTAGCCGGGTATGTCCAGGTTGCGACCTAGAAATAGGAGGGCGACACTTTCGGGTAGATTTAATACCTTTTAAACTAGGGGAGTTTGACGTAATAGTAGGTATGGATTGGTTAACAACCCACGGAGCCCAGATTGATTGTGTCAATAAGAAAGTAAGTTTGAGACTGCCAGGGGACGAGGAAGTAGTATTTAGTGGGAAACGGCAAAGCCAAAAGTTCCTGACTATGATTCAAGCTAAGAAGCTGTTACGTAAAGGATGCGAAGCCTATTTAGCATATGTGAAGGATACCAAGAAAGAGGCACCAAACCTACAGGAACTCCCTGTCATCAATGAGTTCGCGGATGTATTTCCGGACGATCTTCCAGGACTACCACCCGATAGGGACATCGAGTTTGCTATAGACTTAGTTCCGGGTACGGCCCCAATTTCGAAAGCCCCATATCGGCTAGCCCCAGTGGAAATGAAAGAACTGGCCACTCAGTTACAAGATTTGTTGGATAAAGGGATGATAAGACCTAGTGTGTCACCGTGGGGAGCCCCGGTGTTATTCGTGAAAAAGAAGGACGGCAGCATGAGATTATGTATAGATTACCGGGAGTTGAACAAGGTGACTATCAAGAATAAGTATCCCTTGCCCAGGATAGATGACCTGTTTGATCAATTGAAAGATGCAGTTTATTTCTCTAAGATTGATTTGCGAACCGGGTACCACCAGTTAAAGATTAAACCAGAAGATATACCAAAGACGGCCTTTCGCACCCGGTATGGACACTATGAGTTCCTAGTGATGTCATTTGGGTTAACGAATGCCCCTGCAGCTTTCATGGACTTAATGAATCGAGTCTTCAAGAAATACTTGGACAAGTGTGTTATAGTCTTCATCGATGATATCTTGATTTATTCCAAGACAAGGGAAGAACATGCAGAGCACTTAAGGATTGTATTGGGAGCATTGAGAGAAGAAAAGTTGTACGCTAAGTTCTCGAAGTGCGAATTTTGGTTGAAGGAAGTTCAGTTTCTAGGGCATGTGATCAGCGAACAAGGTATTCTAGTGGACCCAGCCAAAATAGAGGCTGTATCAAATTGGGAGAGACCAACCACTCCGACAGAGGTGAGAAGTTTCATAGGACTGGCTGGCTACTATAGGAGATTTGTCCAAGACTTTGCAAAGATAGCAGCCCCTTTGACCCGACTAACTCGCAAGACCGAGAAGTTTGTGTGGACTGAAAAATGCGAAGAGAGCTTCCAAGAGTTGAAGAAGAGGTTGGTGACAGCACCAGTACTAGCCCAACCTGATGATAGGGGAGATTTTGTGATTTATAGCGACGCATCCCATAAAGGTTTAGGGTGTGTGCTTATGCAGCACGGTAAGGTGATTGCGTATGCGTCCAGACAACTTAAGGAGTATGAGATAAGATACCCCACCCATGATTTGGAATTAGCAGCAATAGTTTTTGCTTTAAAGATCTGGAGACATTATCTGTACGGAGAAAAGTGTGAAATCTACACGGATCACAAGAGCTTAAAGTACATATTCACTCAGAAAGAGTTAAACATGAGGCAAAGGAGATGGTTAGAGCTAATCAAAGATTATGATTGTGAGATTCATTATCACCCAGGGAAGGCCAACGTGGTGGCCGATGCACTTAGCCGAAAGGAGAAGCTTAAGATGATAACGTCAGTGGACGAATTGATCAAGGACCTTGAGAAACTGGAGATTGAAGTGAGGCTACCAGGAATTGGACAAGAGAGTCTAATGGAAATAAAAGTCCAACCACCGTTATTGGAAAAGATTAAGTTGTGCCAGGAAAAGAAGATGGAAGAAGAAAAGAATTCGATGGAGAAAATCTTGACTGGTGAAGAAATTAAGTGTGAGAAGGACGGGAATGGAATTATGAGGTACGCATCTAGGATATGGATTCCGAACGTTCAAGAGTTAAAAGATGAGATTTTGCAAGAGGCTCATAGTTCGAGGTACTCAATTCACCCTGGAGGCACTAAGATGTATAGAGATCTGAGAGAATACTATTGGTGGCCTAATATGAAGAAGGACGTGGCAGAGTGGGTAAGTAAATGTTTGACATGTCAAAGAGTAAAGGCCGAACACCAGAGGCCCAGTGGATTGTTGCAACCCTTAGAGATACCCGAGTGGAAGTGGGAGCAGATTGCGATGGACTTTGTGGTCGGATTACCAAGGACCAAGACGAATCATGATGCCATTTGGGTAATTATCGATAGGTTGACCAAGTCAGCACATTTTCTTCCAATCAACGAGAGATATACTGTCGACAAGCTGGCAGATATTTACCTAAAGGAGATTGTGGTTAGACATGGGGTTCCTGTGAGCATTGTATCAGATAGAGACCCGAGATTCAACTCCAGGTTCTGGAGAAGTTTTCAGGATTGTGTGGGGACCAAGTTAAACATGAGTACTGCATACCATCCCCAAACAGACGGACAGAGTGAGAGAACCATCCAGACCATCGAGGACATGTTGAGGGTATGTGCCATTGATTTTAAGGGAAGTTGGGATGACCACTTACCGTTGATCGAATTTTCCTACAACAACAGTTACCATGCGAGTATAGGCATGCCCCCATATGAAGCTTTATACGGACGAAGATGTCGGTCTCCCTTGTGTAGGGAAGAAGTTGGAGAGCGGAAGATTTTAGGGCCTGAACTGGTCCAACAGACGAGAGACACTATCGAGCTCATAAGAGGACGGCTGGTAGCAGCCCAAGATAGACAGAAGAAGTATGCGGACCAGACCCGCAAGGACAAAGAATATGAAGTATGAGAGTTTGTGATGTTGAAGGTATCGCCGTGGAAGGGATTGATGAGATTTGGTAAGAAGGGAAAACTAAGCCCGAGATTTATTGGACCTTTTGAGATCTTGAAACGAGTTGGGAAGTTAGCCTATGAATTGGCTTTACCCCCGAGCTTACAGCAAGTACATAACGTGTTCCATGTGTCCATGCTACGACCGTACCATACCGACTTCCGACATGTGATAGAACATGATCAAGTGGATCTGCAACCAGACTTGACATATGTAGAGCAACCCGTAGCGATCATGGATAGAAAAGAGCAGGTGCTGAGGAACAAGGTTGTCAAATTAGTGAGAGTTTTGTGGAGGAATCAGAATGTCGAAGAATCAACATGGGAACTAGAGAGCGCGATGCGTGAAAAGCACCCCCAACTGTTTTCAACCGGATTCCGGGACGGAATCCTTTTAAGGAGGGGAGGCTGTAAGAACCCTAATTTTTGGTAATATTTTCTTTTATTTAATATCTTGTGACGTTATCATTATGGAACCTTTCTGGTCATCCCTGTTAATTAATAGAATTGATTGTCTGAGAAACTGCGATGTTGCATTTATTATGTAAGATATACAGAGAGATTGTGAAGGCAAGAGTCTTACTATAGTAATATTTATAAAACTTGGAATTTGAGAATGGTTGGAGTATTAAAGGATTTATTAAGAATTATGACGAGGAATTTTGGACATTCGAGGAATTTACACAATAAGTACTTAAGGAATTATAGGGGAAATCTCTACGCGACGAAATATTATTACGAGAGAATAATTAAGTTACGATACGAAGTAAGGATTAAATAACAAGCATTGGTGGGAGAATGATATTACAAGGAAAGGAATTACATGCAAGTGCCATGTAACTAGCTAGTTAGAAAAAAGGAACTAGAAAATATAAAAGCAAAAGTGAATAGTGACTAGCATGGTGGATGATGTACTTAGGGGACAATAGGGCATGGGTGCAACCTAGGCTAGCTTGGCAACATGTGACTACTCTTTACTAACCACAATAATACATATCATACTAGCATTTCTTTTTACCATTCCAACAAAACAAAAAGCAAAAACACTCTTCCCCCCCCCCTTAGTAAAGCTCTCGGCCGAACCAACTTGGGAGAGAGGGAGAGATTTTCTCTCCAAGTTTTCTTCATCTACAACCTTCCTAGGGCTTCCTTGCATCATAGTAGAGGTATGGTATCAATTTCAAAGCCTTCCATCCATTGGTTCTTGAGTTATGAATTGTTGAAAGTAAGAGAAGTTTTAACATGAGTTTATTATCTTTTAGATCTTGCATTGTGAGTGTTGTAGGAGGCCATCTAAGGTGTTTTTAAGTTGTGTAAAGTTTTTTCAAGGTCTCTAGGAGCTCAAGAAGGTATGAAATCTCAAACCACCCTTGGTTATGTGTTGTTCATATAGTATGGTAGTAGATCCATGTATTTTAGGGGTTATCTTGAATGTATATGTATTGGATAGCATGGATCTTGGGTTTTGATGTTGAGATTGTGAATTTTATGACTATGGTTAATATATATATCTCCATGAGTGTTATGAGTCATGATCTAAGTGTTTTAAGTGGTGTTTATGTTATGGAAGCATGAAAAATGGTTGATCTAAGTGATTTGAGCTTGCTGAGTTTGTCCAGGAACTTTGATCTGTGTTGTAGCACGATTTTGAACACCCAAATGATGTCCCCTGATGTCCTACCTTATATTGTTGGAATGATAATTGAATGTAGTTTCTGGATATGTAAAATTCATAGCTAGGTGATGTGTGGATTTTTAGGTATGGCCGGAGGAGTGAATTTTGTTTCTGGACTATGGACTGCATTAAGTGACCCCCTTGTGAACCTTGTTTAAACACCTTAAAATATATTTGGGATCATGGAAAAATTTGAGAATGTAGGTAATGTAGTGGTGAAGACCACCTAAAAGGAATTGGATTAAAATATGAATTTTTGGATTTTATAAAAATGCTAGAGTAAAATTCGCGCAATGGAAAAAGGTCGATTAGTGGAACATTATTCTAGGGTTAGTGGTTATGGTTCGAACGTGGTAACTTAATTAAGTCGAGTAAGTGACAAGCGTAAATGAGTGATGTCATGGACCTATAGTGGGGCTAGGGAGTCATAAGACGAAGTCGTTAAGTTAATTTTGTACCCCTTAAAACCCCGTAATTAGAGAGAAATTGTTAAGGTACTAACGAACGATTATTGTTTATGTATAGATCGTTCGAATTCGCACGCTCGACCACCCCAACCAAACCAAGGCAAGTTACTTTTCAAAACTTATCCATATACAAGGACTTTTACTGTTGTGTTTGTAGTTTTCAAATGATATCAAATGCCATGTTTATCGAAGTATTGATGCAATTGAGATTGAACGAGTACATGTATGCTTTTACCCCTTGAACTTAGATTGAAATGTTTTCTTCGGACAACGACTCTAGCAATAGAGGTCGTAGCGGTCCGTATATACTATTGACCGGGGAGTGGTATATTATTATATCGTATCTATATTGCGAAAACCGAAGGGTCATTCGGGTGGTATTGTATATTCAAATAACTATTATTATATCTTCGTAAATACTCGAAACCCTATCTTGGATTAAGAGTTTACTTTATCGAATAATTATTTTATTAATTATTAATATTAAATCTTAAAATATCATTTATTAATTACTGTTCATTATTTAAGGACAGGTTAATCCAAGATACTTTTAATTCTTTCAAACTCGAACTCTCTCGAACTCAAAACATTTTCGAAAACCCCCGGTCAGATTCTGCTTCTTGTATGATTTCAAGAATCATCGGTCGACTGATGTCGGACCTCAATTACTCTGTTTTTAATCAAAATCAAGTTTTAAAAGAAAAGAAAAAGGGACTCTGGCAGGTGTGGGAACCGTTGACGAACGATTCCCGGGATGTGTAAGCGGCCGTGAGCCAGGCGGTCCATCACTTATTATTCCGGCCCAGGTGTTGCCGAAGGATGATTACGGATGTAGTTTTCATCGAGGGTGATTACGGATGTAGTTTTCACCCGAGGGATAGTTACGGATGTAGTTTCTATCCTTCTACCGGTAGAGAAGACCCGCGGATTATTGGACTTGGATGTGGCGACTGATCATCGTCAATCCTTGTCAGGTTTTTATGTTTTCTTTAAGTCCCATTCCTCCATGTTGGAAAAATGCTTTGACACTGCTTCTTAGGCTTTTGTGCCAAGTTGCTGATAGTGTTCTATTTTGATGAGAAAGATGTTGAAAACAAGGGCACATATTGTTGCACCTTCGAGATTTATCAACTATGACAAGTGATTTTATAACTGACTGATACAAATAAATATATCAACTGCCAATCATATGAGATGTATATTGCTTATCTTATATATATATTTCTTGCTGAGCTATAGTTGCTCACTCTTGCTTGTTTTCAAACTTTACAAACACAACAGCTAAGCGAAATGGCAAGACCCAGGCAGACTGCTCGAAAGCAGGTGACTAGGCCCGAGCCTCCACTTGAGATTCCACCGGTAGGCCCCATTAGCCGGATTGGTTGGCAGCTTTTGTTAGTACGTTTTATTTATCAACATGACCTGTGCAAGGCAGTGTATCGTAACAAACTTTCAAGCCG
The DNA here is from genome assembly GCA_036435485.1 of Saposhnikovia divaricata. Taxonomy (NCBI): domain Eukaryota; kingdom Viridiplantae; phylum Streptophyta; class Magnoliopsida; order Apiales; family Apiaceae; genus Saposhnikovia; species Saposhnikovia divaricata. The sequence continues at coordinate 105,099,147 of CM071597.1, forward strand.
CCAGCTTCGCTTCATATCGGAGTGTTGCTGGTAGCATAAATACTATTTAATTTGGTCTGTAATAACTCTGATAACTTTATTACTGTTTAATCAATGTGTGACGTTTCTGAGGCTCTAACCTGTGTGTGTGAGTGTGGTATGAGTTTATTGTGGGGTCGATGGCTGTGTTATATATATTGTGTGCAAGAACAGGTATGTTACTAATGGAAAATGGACCGTGAGCGCCTAGATCTCCGACCCCGGATCTGGGGGCGTCACAGTATTCGAGAACTCACAGTTATCTATCAAGTCAATTCTAGTCCTCGAATCAATCACTTAGTTACTTCTCGAATGCAGTCTTGGAGACAAAATACTGAAGATTGTACAAGTCAGAAACCTACAGCAAGCCAAAACACTTTCAGGACCACAGTACTGTAAAGTGTCTTTGGAAAGACTACAAGAAGCTTAGTGAGTTGTTACAGGAGACAAGCTGCTAAAGAAGTGGATCTGAGCAGAGTGAAAGGAAGTCAAAAGATGAGCAGGCTGTTAATCATACTCAAGAATGGTATTTCATACTCAACAAGTGGTATCAGAGCAGGCTGTTAATCAAAACAAAAAATAATCAACATGAGTACACAAAAGACAACAGGAACGGTGAAGGTCCCTAAGTTTGATAAAGAGAATTACAACCTCTGGAAAATCAAGATGATGTTGTTCATCAAAGCTGCTAACCCTCTATACCCTGAGATTCTCAAGAATGGTCCATTTGTGTCACAACAGGAGATCCCTGAGTCTACCATGGGTACCCTGGTCATTCCTAGATCATATGTTGCAAAAGATCCATCCAAATGGACAGATTCAGAGAATGAGAAGGTTTCCCTAGACAACCATCTCATGTTGTTGATCATAGACTCTATGGAGCTGTCAATGTTTGCAAACATAGCTTCATGCAGAACAGCAAAAGAGATGTGGGATCATATTGAGTTATTGTGTGAAGGGACAGAGGAAGTTAGAGAAAACAAGAAACAGATACTGGTCACACAGTATGAAGCTTTTATGGAACAGTCCAAAGAAAGCATTACTGAAATGTTTGAGAGATTTCACAAGTTGGTGACTGAGCTACAGATGAATGGTAAGGTTTACAGTACCAAGGAGCTGAATATGAAGTTTCTACTCTCTGCACCAAACCACCTTGAGCAAAGAGTTATCTCTCTAAGAGAAAGAGATATGAACAAAGTGATATATGATGTGCTCTATGGTGTGTTGAAGACTCATGAGCTTGAGTTGCTTCAGAAGAGGGCTATTCAAGCCAACCAAGGCAGAATGGTAAATACATCATGCGTAACACCCCTAGATCCGGGGTCAGAGATCCAGGCTGTCACTCTATCCTTAATTCCCATTTTAATATTCATTATTCTTAATCTTCATTTTAGTATGTTGTGATCCCTCAATCACACTCAACATTTACAGATTATAGGCTCAGAGACGAAATTAAAATATTACTAAGTTATTACAACCATCTTGAAATAGTTATTACAAACCCAAATTGTCATAATCTCAAAAGTTCAACTTAAAAAGGAATTACCATCTAAGGTGGCACTTGCGTCCAAAAGGAGGTTTGGTTTTCAGAAACTTACACAAGTCATGCTTGTAAATAAATCTAACCAACCTAAGCTGTAAACCTATCCAACTTAGTCTGCTCACCTGTGGTAATGCTACTGGGTGCTGCCCTGGTACCTGCCTCGTAAACAGTCTCCTAAACTGCTGGCCGGTTAGCACGCTTTTGCGGAGGGTCTGCCTTGTTCTTGCCATGAGTATCTGTTGTTGTGTGGTGGTATATATTAAAGAAAAGCAAGAGTGAGCAATACAGCTCAGCCATATAATAATAGTTTTCAAAGTACTTTTGTTAACATAAACCATATGCCATATTGTATACTGATATTGTACCATCATTAAACATTTTTCATTCTTTATCCAGAAATATAACGAAGAATTTCATAGGTACTTTGAATAGTTCATCATTCTGTTAACACTATCGGTAATTGAGCATCTAGGCTTTCATTACAGTGTTACAGTACAATTCCAATTGGAAGAATGGGATTATGCTGGAGCCTCTTCCACGATATCTGGTGATCAGCCAATATATCGTGCCTCTGCTTCTCTACTAGTAGAAGGACGACGTTCCCTTATCGGGTCGCATCCTGACCGCATATGGGCCTTAATATTTGGACTACGCCCGAAGGCGATGTCCCCTCTTCCTCCAATCCCTGAGAGAATTCTATGCATCGTAGGAACAGAATTTAATTCAGTTTCCCCCAAGCACAAAGCTTGACAACTGGTTTGATAATCATTACAACTTTACTTCCATGAGTAATTGAGGAAGTAACTCTGATGTGTGGGTTGACTTTAGTCAACGGATTTTGATTACTAAGAATCGCATCATCAAACATAATTTGGGAGTTGGTCGGAGTTTTTGATTGTTTAGTCAAACCTGAGCCCCTCCTTACTAGGTAGGGTGCATTTCTTATTGGTAGCGAAGGGAGAAAATAATTAATACTAGCTCCCAAAACCTTGGGTTCCCGAGTTTTGATAAGTTTGAGCGAGGTAGCGATACTTTTCGATTAATGAAGCTATAGTCAGTGAAGAAATGGGAACCCGATCCATTTTTAAATACTTTTTCGACGATCAGAAAATATTTAAAATAATTTTTTTAAAGTTTTAAATAATTTTGAAATAAATAATATGATTTGTAAATCATCCTGGAATATTTAATAAATATTCAAATAATATTTATTAAATAAATAATCAGCTTAGAATATTCAATAAATATTTAAATAATATTTATTAAATAAATATTTACTCACAATCCTCAATTGAAAATCATATTCAACTTATTAATAAATATTCAAATAATATTTATTAATATCATCAAAGGAATTTTTAATCCGAAAATATCCAATTTATATTTATTGGATTATTTTTAAAACTAAATATAAGTCATATATCATCTCCGGAGACTTCCGGGTTTTTATGTCCTTATCCGGACGAAATATCTCCGACTCCCCTACTAAGAAAGGGTGTTATCATACCCTACTTGGAACTTTTAACACATCATCGCATACATGTATATATGTATTCATGCATACGTACTTGCTAAACAGGTTTATAAATCAACATAAATAAACCATATATTTCATGCTGATTCGCAAAAATAATTTTAAAACAGTTCATAACAGTTATACCACAACAACAACAGTTTCAAAATACCTGAAGTACAAGTTTCGAAAACTTGCCTGATAATGTCGGAATAGTCTGGGCCCTGTCTCTAGTGTGATGATCTATAATAATCAATACGGTTCGGTTAGTTCGTTAAAAGATCCCGTCAAATCGACTATTCACGTAAAGACACAACTTCGTAATGATACATCCTTATTACACGTTTGGCTTATTATAAGTCCATGATATCCTTTAACCACTTTTGGATAATTATTGGTCTCATAACGACTTTCGTTAAAGGTCATTTTCAACGAAACTAAAGTTCGTCTTAATTCGTCCCCTAAAAGGGTTTTTCACTTGCGCAACTATGATTCGAAAAATTCTATAAAATTGAAAAATAAACTTTTTCATGAAATTCTTTTTCTCACTTCTTCTTAACTGTCCAGAGGATTTTTCATCCAAATTTCATAATTAAGAACATCTTTTTGCTAGCTCAATTATTGCTCTAAATATAGCTTCTTTCTGCAGTGGTTTCTCATGCGCATTCTTGACTTAAACATTTCTATAAAATCGAAAATTAAGCCTTTTGTCTTCAAATTTTCACAGGGATTTAATAACTGACTAAGTTACCCCCTGTAAAAATTTCATAATCACAAACCATTTTTAAAGGGCTCGTTTGACTTGGTAAAGTCAGCCCATTTTAACGATTCATCCGTTTTAACCGGTTTCAATAAAAACGAGCATATCTCATAAACCGTAAATCGTAATCACATGATCTTGGTGTCAAAACAAACTACAAAACAAGTCCTACTGGTTTATGGCCAAAAACTTACCAAGAAAACATTTTGAATTCGGTATTAACTGCTCAAATGATCTAATGAAATTTCGACATTATAACGACTATAAACCGAACATTTCCAAATTCCATGAACTCCATCTAACCACTTAATTCAACCATACACCAACAAGATCATATAAACATCATCAAGAATCTATAAGACCAGTGGTAACATCCATTTATCACTATCCAAAACTTTACCCATACTTATAAAGCTTAAAACATCACAATCCCCTTAAACATGTACATACTTGCATCAACCTTTCAAATCAACTTATAGCTCATAAAGTTTTAAGGTGGGTGTGAGTGTTTTACCTTCCTTGGAGTCTTTAACCAAGCTTGACTTTCCTTAAAAACACCTTAGATAGCTTTAACAACCTTTAATCTTCAAACCTAAACAACCAAGTTTAAAAATTTTCGTAGTCAGCATTACCACTCTTGAAAGAACTGGAGAAACGAGGGTCTTACCTTGATTTTCTGGACGAGGATTCTAAAGAGGAGTTGTAGAGCATCTCAATACCTTTCCAAAAAGTTATAGAACACAAAATTTCATTAAGAAATGAGGGAGTTATGGCAGTTTGAAGTGGCTGCTCTGTTTTTGGCCGAAAATAGAGAAAATGGAGGGGGAGAGCTTTTGCTATCTTTTCTTATGTAATTGATAAAATGATATGTATAATTGATGTATATCAATCATACTTCAGCACTTATCAATTACCCAAGGTAATCTCCAAAGTAATTTTGCCAAAGAAAGGTAATTGGCAATTTGTCCCAAAAGTGGTATACAATGCTTGGTTTAAATAATCACTACTTGACTTATTTGATTAGCATCCAATGCTCCTTGCCTTGCATGGCTTGCATGGCTATTACATGGTAAATTGCAGGTATATTACTCACCTATTAATCAACCAATGCTTACCATTTAATTCCATATGCAAGTTTAGAGATTTTCTTGTAAAAGCGTTTCGTCGCGTAGAAATTTCTTTCCTCGTTCTTGAACATTTGCCTTTGAAATTCTTCTAATAAATTACATAATTCCTTGCCTTGGTATTTAACTTAGCTTAAAGATTTACTTAAACTCAATATCCCATATTTGTACCAATATTTAATAAAAGTGAAAATCTACGTAATTTGACAGTTTCTACAATTCCTTTCTTCTTGGTACAACGATAGTTTATCCATAAAAGTATAATACTTCTTCATTCATATAATATGATCTTAAAACTTTACATAACCTCCACCAATCACCGTTTATGATAATTTTAGAAATATTACAAAAACCTGGGTTCTTACAACCTTCCCTCCTTAAAAGGATTCCGTCCTGGAATCATTTCTAGAACAGATGGGGGTACTTCTCTTGCATGGCGCTTTCCAATTCCCAGGTTGATTCCTCGACATTGTGATTAGTCCACAAAACTCTTACCAGGCTGATGGTCTTATTTCTGAGTACTTGCTCTTTCCGGTCTATGATTTCTACCGGTCGCTCGACGTAGGACAAATCTGGCTGTAAATCTACATGCTCATGTTCCACTATATGTTTCGCATTGCGATTGTACTTCCTCAGCATAGACACATGGAAAACGTTATGTACTTGCTGCAGACTTGGAGGTAAGGCTAACTCGTAAGCCACTTGTCCAATCCGCCTTAATATCTCGAAAGGTCCGATGTATCTCGGACTCAACTTCCCTTTCTTCCCAAACCTCATCAGTCCTTTCCAGGGAGATACCTTTAGCAGCACCATATCTCCTACTTCATATTCTCTATCCTTCCGAGCTAAGTCGGCATACTTACGTTGTCTATCTTGGGCTGCTACCAATCTTCCCCTGATTAGAACTATCACATCTCTTGTCTGTTGTACCAGTTCAGGTCCTAATATCTTCCTCTCACCAACTTCTTCCCAACATAAGGGAGAACGACATTTCAGGCCATAGAGGGCTTCATATGGGGGCATTCCGATACTCGAGTGATAACTGTTGTTATAAGAAAACTCAATCAATGGTAAGTGCTCTTCCCAACTTCCCTTGAAATCCATAACACACACCCTCAGCATGTCCTCTAAGGTCTGAATTGTTCTTTCACTTTGTCCGTCAGTCTGGGGGTGGTATGCAGTACTCATATTTAGCTTGGTTCCCACACAGTCTTGAAAGCTCCTCCAGAACCTGGAGTTAAACCTCGGGTCTCTGTCGGATACAATGGTCACGCGAACTCCATGTCGTACCACAATTTCCCTTATATAGATGTCTACTAATCTGTCGACCGTGTACCTCTCATTAATTGGGAGAAAGTGGGCGGACTTAGTCAACCTATCGACGATTACCTATATCGCATCGTGGTTAGTCTTGGTCCTTGGGAGTCCTACTACAAAATCCATGGCTAGGTGCTCCTACTTCCATTCTGGAATCTCTAGGGGTTGCAGTAGTCCACTAGGTCGTTGGTGTTCTGCCTTTACCCGTTGGCAAGTCAAACATCTATTGACCCATTCTGTCACATCCTTCTTCATGTTGGGCCACCAATAGTATTCTTTCAAATCTCTATACATCTTCGTGGTACCTGGGTGCACAGAGTACTTTGAGTTATGTCCTTCATATAGGATTTCATCCTTTAGTTCCTGAACATTTGGGACCCAAATTCTCGTTGCATATCTCATGATTCCTCCTACATCTCTTTCGCACTTAATTTCCTCCCCGGTCAATATCTCTTCCTCCGAGTTCTTTTCATCTTCCATCTTTTGCTCTTGGCATATTCGAATCTTTTCCAATAATGGAGGCTGGATCTGAATTCCCATTAACACTTCTTGGCTACTTCTCAATGTCTTAACTTCGATTTCTAGCTTCTCCATTTCCTTTATTAATTCTTCTGCTGAAGTCATCATCTTGAGCCTTATCTTCCTGCTAAGGGCATCGGCCACCACATTGGCCTTTCCTGGATGATAACGAATCTCACAATCGTAATCCTTGATTAACTCAAGCCATCTTCTCTGTCTCATATTCAATTCTTTCTGGGTAAAGATGTACTTGAGGCTTTTATGATCTGTGTAAATTTCACACTTTTCTCCATATAGGTAATGCCTCCATATCTTTAATGCGAAGACTATCGCGGCTAGCTCTAAATCATGGGTAGGGTATCTTACTTCATACTCCTTTAACTGTCGGGAAGCATATGCAATCACCTTACCGTGCTGCATGAGCACGCAACCTAGTCCTTTATGCGATGCATCACTATAGATCACAAAGTCCCCCTTATCGTCTGGCAGTGCTAGCACTGGGGCGGTCATTAATCTTTCCTTTAGCTCTTGAAAGCTCTCGTCACATTTCTCATTCCATACAAACTTTTCAGTCTTTCTGGTGAGTCGCGTCAATGGGGCTGCCAGTTTGGCAAAGTCTTGCACAAACCTCCTATAATACCCGGCTAGTCCCACGAAACTTCTTACTTCGGTCGGGGTGGTCGGTCTTTCCCATTTTGATATTGCCTCTATTTTGGCAGGGTCAACTAGTACTCCTTCACTACTGTTTGCACTATAAATTCACGCAAGCGTACGTGGTCACAAGTAATATATGATTAAGTCAAGTTCGTTCCCACAGAGATCTAATAGGGTGTTCAATTCAATTAATGTGCCTATGCAACAATGTATGGTTTTTATCCATTGCTAAGACAAATAACAAATTGGTTTTGATTACCTAAACTGAACTAAAATGCAAATTATAAAATTAAGAATTAACTAATTGACAAGAATTAAAACGAATTACTTATATGAGAATAAACATGGAATTTTAACTTCATTAAACAATCCATCTATAGTCTCCAATTCTCTAGCCTTTTCATGTGATTTATTAATACCTGATCGAACACACAAAACTGATATAAGCCAACCTTCGTTGCACAGATACCATCCTAAATAACATCCACAATAAAGATAGAAATCACTTAGTCTCCCAATCATGCTTAATCTGCATATGTCTATGAAGATTGAAACATAATGGTTGAAGTACAAGCATTCAATTGATCACATAGTCGTCATAAAACGGTTAGAGTTACGACACTAATTATGAATGATATTTTCACGCATAAACCTATGCTAGCATGGCAAGTTCTAAACTCTTATATCCACTTTCGCTTCAACAAGAATTAACACACAATTACAGGAGTTAGCTACTCTCCTATAACGAATTAAAACAACCATGATAGGATATCACATCAATCACACTATAGGCATCGAAAAGATTCAACAAATAAACTTCATGAATAAATCCGTTAAAACCCCATGACAACGAATTAGTTCATAATCAAACTAATCGTCACCATGGGTTTCAATGTAAACATGATAGAAGAAAACGAATAATGATTTAAATAAATAACAAGGGTTCTAAAGAATACACCCAAACCAAGCATCCACAAACTAGGAAGAATACAAGAATAAATTGAAAACTATCTTCTTCCTCGCTTCTTCGTGCTTCAAAACTCCGTAAATACAATACGTGATCAGACCTCCCTATTCTAGGGGTTTTTCCTTCTTTATATAGACCTCCAAGTGCAAGAAATTCGAAAGGAATTTAATTTTGGACTTTATCTCGAAAAATCAACAAATCATATCTAAACAGGAATTTTCGTTAGACCAACCGGCGCTGCCGCGCCACTTTTGTGAAGGAAAACGGCGCTGCCGCGCCACAGAATTGTTGTGCTGATTTTTGCCCGGCGCTGCCGCGCCATTTCAAGCTATAACACGGCGCTGCCGCGCCGTGCCTTCTGTCCAAGATTGTAGAAAATCTCGTGGGCTTCGCGTGGACAGCTTACGGGCCTAAAACGGACTTCTAGAACTCCAGATATGGCCAAAACATTGTAGACTGCGCAACCCTTCCCAGAAATCCGAATTTTCCACAATTTGCTCATTTCTCTTCCGATTCTTTCGCCACTTCCCGTTCTTCAATTCTTAAGCATTCTAATCCTCATGGTAGCCTAGGGAAATACGTCATCCTTCATTCCATTGCGCAAATCATCTTCAAAAATTGACGAAAACACCAACCCTAAATGATATTTCGCGAACCTGCACAACTAAACACAAACACATCAATAACACCACATACTTGAGTTCAAGCGATCAATTTAAGCTGATACAAAGCGTTCCAAGTGGATATAAATCTACTTATCACACCCCCAAACTTAAACCGATGCTTGTCCTCAAGCATAACAATTATAACTATATACAACTAACTAGTACCACTTCCGTAGGTGATCACGGTTGCATTTGGCATATGCAACAAGCCCTTTAAACCCCTAGGCAGCCCTAGTGGATGAGTAAGGTCTCGTGAGGGCCTATAATGCAACTAACAATGTGACTAACTATATGTATGCAACTACATGAAAAATGCAAGGATCCCCTTTAAACTCACCAAAACCAACTAACAAGCAACTATCTCAAAGAATGTAACAAATCCAAATATAGCTCGACTAAGTCCCCGTATACTAACAATACATGAACAGAAACGTGCGTGTGTGCGCGATGCTCATCAGAAATACTCCCAAACTAGGTCAAAAATCATACATGCTTTCAGTCAGGACAATCACAGGTTTATAACTAGAATAGAATGTAGACACTTCATAGCCTAGGAACACCTCCACCCTTATCCAAGGTAGACAGAAACTCATACTTTATTACTATGACACATAATACTAAATACAATACATATGCTTATTTACCCGTGCAATGAATGAGACCCCGAAAGGCTTATACAATAATACTCATGTAGCGAGTGTTGGGTCAGTGGATCCCAGACTATAAAAGCCTTAGGTCACTAGGACTATGCCCCTCAGACTTAATTACTCGAGTATTAAAGAGCTCACTCTGGTTAATTTTGCATTTCACAATTGACATTTTTTTTTCTTTTTTTTTCTCTATTTTTTTTCTCTTTTTTTTAATGCAATCTGGAATGAGCCTTTCTCATTTCCAACCCTAGACTACTCATATAAATATGAGCCGGCTACTAGCCATTTGACACCTAGCCATTATTGACAACTAATAAACATCTAGCATGAAATCCCTGGTTTCCCCCAAACTTAGACTTTAGTACTCCTACGCCATCAAGGGAATAACGAAAATTCTAAATATAATCAAGTGATTAAATCTAAAACAACCAAACAAGCATGACCTCAACCTAGCCTAAAAGCAAACGATGTCGATGAGACTGTGTAAAAGTTTTGTTTCTGAAGCATGCAAGTCAATTTCATAGGCACTATAATTCAACCCTCTACTCATCATTATCACACTCAATTAGACACCTACCTACCAATCAGAATTAGCTCGTTCTAAGGGATCATGAAATATGCATGCTATGCAAATGCAACTAATATGAACTCACATGGTATACGAAAAATAAAAAATATAATGTCCTATATGAAACAAACATAATTAATACGAACATATATGCATGAATTACTATTACTAATATGCAAAACATGAAATCCTACATGAACACATAATACAACAACAACTATTAAACACTGCTTATCCCCCAAACCACCCCCAAACTTGAAAAATTCAATGTCCGCATTGAATGGAAGTAAATACGAGGGAAAGCAGAAAACATACCTACTCGACGAAACACATGGGTTGCCTCCCACGAAGCGCTGTCGTTAACGTCATTTAGCCGGACATCACTTCCTCAACTCACGGCGGTTTCAAAAGAATAACCGAACCGTCCTCAACCGAAAGACCATTCATACACACGTTGACATGTTTGTTTCCTCCCAACACAACTTTTCTTTCACTCTTCAACTTGATTTTTCCACCCGTCGACTTCTTCGCCTTCTTTTTCTTCCTCACACCTCTAAGGTGCTTATTCGATTCGGACGGCTGAACAACACTCTCTTCTACTTCATCATCGGTCATCCACCTTCTTAACACGTTATCTTGGCATACTTCAAAAATCACAAGTTCATCATCCACAAGGACATACTTCAAGTGTGGTGGCAGCTTCCCAAGCTTCACCTTCGAGAGATCTTGAATGGAAGAATTATCAATGGAATCACTGATGTGATGCTCGAGCTTGTGCACGTCCAACTTTTTGCACAACAAATGATCAAACTCTTTTGCCTGACCCGTATCAACTATCTCCACACTGAAACACTCCTCATCCTCTGTCGGAAATTTCATGGCCTTGAACACATTAAAGGTGACATTCTGATCTTGCACCCTCATTGTAAGCTCTCCTTTTTGCACATCGATCAAAGTACGACCCGTAGCTAGAAAAGGCCTTCCCAAGATTATGGGAATCTTCTTATCTTCTTCAAAATCTAGAATCACAAAATTGGCAGGAAAGATGAGCTTATCAACCTTCACCAAGACGTCCTCTACTATACCCCTCGGATACGTGATCGTCCTATCAGCCAACTGCAAGGAGATGTTAGTTGGCTTTGGCTCCGGCAGACCAATTGCATGAAAACTGATAAGGGCATGAGATTAAGACTTGCACCCAAATCACACAAGCATTTGCTAAATGAGAGATCTCCAATAGTGCATGGAATGGTAAAGCTTCCAGGGTCCTTCAACTTAGGCGGCAACTTTTGTTGCAAGATGGCACTACATTCCTCCGTCAAGGCAACGGTCTCTAGCTCCTCAAGTTTCAATTTCTTCGAGAGTATGCCCTTCATAAACTTAGCATAGCTCGGCATCTGTTCTAAAGCTTCCGCAAAAGGTATATTGATTTGCAACTTTTTGAAAACCTCGAGAAATTTGGCGAATTTCGAATCAAGCTTCTGCTTCTGTAGTCTCTTTGGATAAGGAGGAGGTGGATAGATCTGATTACTCTCGGTAGTCTTCTTCTGGAGCCTCTTCGGATATGGAGGAGGTGGATAAATAGTCTGCTCCGAAGTAGACTTTTTGGTAGAATTTTTGCTTGTTTCCACTTCGCTAACCAACTGATCGGCTGATTTTTCAGGAACTCCTTCAATCTGAATTTCTGGGGAACGTGCGGGCTCCACTGGCTTATTCTGAAAATCTTCTTCTTCTGTTGCTGAATTCTGCTCACTTGTAACTTTTCCAGATCTCAAGGTGATTGCGTTGACCTGTTCTTTGCTTTCCTTTCTACCTGTATTAGCCGCTGTATCGCTAGGAAGAGTTCCTTGTGGCCTATTGAGTAAGGCACTTGCAATTAGTCCGACCTGGCTCTCCAATGTCTTGAGAGATGCTTCCTGACTCTTGAGAGTCGCTGCCTGACTCTTGCACATTAATCTCAACTCTTCTAATTCAAAATTTTCATTCGACTGCTGAAAACCAGGAGGTTGAAACTGTTGCCTTGGAGCATAAAGTTGCTGAAAACCTGAAGAATTAAATGGCTTATCTCCATACTGCTGACCCTGAAACTGGTGATAAGGTTGCTGTGGATGTTGATAATCTGGAGCTGGTTGCTGTTGCCTTTGAAAATTGCTCACAAATTGCACCGATTCACTAGAGATGGCGCATTGACTCGTCTCATGTGCGCCAGCACATAGTTCACACACTCTCGCAACCTGAGGCACCCCATGCTTTGTCATTAAATCTAATTTCATATTAAGTGCCTCTAGCTGGGCTGCTAGCGCTGTAACTGTGTCAACTCCCAGAATTCCTGCAACCGTGCCTTGTGGTAGTCTTTGAGTTGGATTTTGATATTCATTAGCAGCCATCATCTCAATTAGATCGTAAGCTTCCTTGTAACTCTTAGCCCATAAGGTTCCTCCTGATGCTGCGTCTACCATTGGCCTAGATTGTGCTCCCAGCCCATTGTAAAAACAATTGATTACCATCCAGTCTGGCATTCCATGATGTGGGCATCTTCTGAGCATCTCCTTATAGCGCTCCCAAGCTTCACATAAAGACTCCCCTAATTGCTGTGAAAATTGAGTAATAGCGTTCCTGATCGCTGTTGTTTTTGCCATGGGAAAGAATTTGGTGAGAAACTTTTGAGCAAGATCTTCCCATGTTGTAATGGATCCAGCTGGTAGAGAGTGTAACCAACCCTTGGCCTTATCCCTAAGAGAGAATGGAAAAAGCCTCAATTTGACAGCATCCTCAGACACCCCGTCGAATCTGAAAGTGTCGCAGATCTCGATGAAATTACGGATGAGCATGTTAGGATCTTCAGTCGGAGCACCCCCAAACTGAACATAATTTTGCACCATCTGAATCGTGCTAGGCTTGATCTCAAAAACGACAGCTGTAATGGCTGGTCTGACAATGCTCGATTGTATATCATTAATTTTTGGCTGAGAGTAGTCCATCAAAGCCTTAGCTGCTGCTGCTGCTGCTGGTGCGTCTCCCATAACTACCTGAACACACAGACTATACAAGAGTATATGAGAAAAGAAATGATGTAATCCGAGTCAGTGACCTGTAACGACCACTATTGACAAGCACATAAACTAAAATAAACACCGATGATCCCCGGCAGCGGCGCCAAAAACTTGTTTGCACTATAAATTCACGCAAGCGTACGTGGTCACAAGTAATATATGAATAAGTCAAGTTCGTTCCCACAGAGATCTAATAGGGTGTTCAATTCAATTAATGTGCCTATGCAACAATGTATGGTTTTTATCCACTGCTAAGACAAATAACAAATTGGTTTTGATTACCTAAACTGAACTAAAATGCAAATTATAAAATTAAGAATTAACTAATTGACAAGAATTAAAACGAATTACTTATATGAGAATAAACATGGAATTTTAACTTCATTAAACAATCCATCTATAGTCTCCAATTCTCTAGCCTTTTCATGTGATTTATTAATACCTGATCGAACACACAAAACTGATACAAGCCAACCTTCGTTGCACAGATACCATCCTAAATAACATCCACAATAAAGATAGAAATCACTTAGTCTCCCAATCATGCTTAATCTGCATATGTCTATGAAGATTGAAACATAATGGTTGAAGTACAAGCATTCAATTGATCACATAGTCGTCATAAAACGGTTAGAGTTACGACACTAATTATGAATGATATTTTCACGCATAAACCTATGGCTAGCATGGCAAGTTCTAAACTCTTATATCCACTTTCGCTTCAACAAGAATTAACACACAATTACAGGAGTTAGCTACTCTCCTATAACGAATTAAAACAACCATGATAGGATATCACATCAATCACACTATAGGCATCGAAAAGATTCAACAAATAAACTTCATGAATAAATCCGTTAAAACCCCATGACAACGAATTAGTTCATAATCAAACTAATCGTCACCATGGGTTTCAATGTAAACATGATAGAAGAAAACGAATAATGATTTAAATAAATAACAAGGGTTCTAAAGAATACACCCAAACCAAGCATCCACAAACTAGGAAGAATACAAGAATAAATTGAAAACTATCTTCTTCCTCGCTTCTTCGTGCTTCAAAACTCCGTAAATACAATACGTGATCAGACCTCCCTATTCTAGGGGTTTTTCCTTCTTTATATAGACCTCCAAGTGCAAGAAATTCGAAAGGAATTTAATTTTGGACTTTATCTCGAAAAATCAACAAATCATATCTAAACAGGAATTTTCGTCAGACCAACCGGCGCTGCCGCGCCACTTTTGTGAAGGAAAACGGCGCTGCCGCGCCACAGAATTGTTGTGCTGATTTTTGCCCGGCGCTGCCGCGCCATTTCAAGCTATAACACGGCGCTGCCGCGCCGTGCCTTCTGTCCGAGATTGTAGAAAATCTCGTGGGCTTCGCGTGGACAGCTTACGGGCCTAAAACGGACTTCTAGAACTCCATATATGGCCAAAACATTGTAGACTGCGCAACCCTTCTCAGAAATCCGAATTTTCCACAATTTGCTCATTTCTCTTCCGTTTTCTCTTCCGATTCTTTCACCACTTCCCGTTCTTCAATTCTTAAGCGTTCTGATCTTCATGGTAGCCTAGCGAAATACGTCATCCTTCATTCCATTGCGCAAATCATCTTCAAAAATTGACGAAAACACCAACCCTAAATGATATTTCGCGAACCTGCACAACTAAACACAAACACATCAATAACACCACATACTTGAGTTCAAGCGATCAATTTAAGCTGATACAAAGCGTTCCAAGTGGATATAAATCCACTTATCACACCCCCAAACTTAAACCGATGCTTGTCCTCAAGCATAACAATTATAACTATATACAACTAACTAGTACCACTTCCGTAGGTGATCACGGTTGCATTTGGCATATGCAACAAGCCCTTTAAACCCCTAGGCAGCCCTAGTGGACGAGTATGGTCTCGTGAGGGCCTATAATGCAACTAACAATGTGACTGACTATATGTATGCAACTACATGAAAAATGCAAGGATCCCCTTTAAACTCACCAAAACCAACTAACAAGCAACTATCTCAAAGAATGTAACAAATCCAAATAGAGCTCGACTAAGTCCCCGTATACTAACAATACATGAACAGAAACGTGCGTGTGTGCGCGATGCTCATCAGAAATACTCCCAAACTAGGTCAAAAATCATACATGCTTTCAGTCAGGACAATCACAGGTTTATAACTAGAATAGACTGTAGACACTTCATAGCCTAAGAACACCTCCACCCTTATCCAAGGTAGACAGAAACTCATACTTTATTACTATGACACATAATACTAAATACAATACACATGCTTATTTACCCGTGCAATGAATGAGACCCTGAAAGGCTTATACAATAATACTCATGTACCGAGTGTTGGGTTAGTGGATCCCAGACTATAAAAGCCTTAGGTCACTAGGACTAAGTCCCCTCAGACTTAATTACTCGAGTATTAAAGAGCTCACTCTGGTTAATTTTGCATTTCACAATTGACATTTTTTTTTCTTTTTTTTTTCTCTGTTTTTTTTTCTCTTTTTTTTTTAATGCAATCTGGAATGAGCCTTTCTCATTTCCAACCCTAGACTACTCATATAAATATGAGCCGGCTACTAGCCATTTGACACCTAGCCATTATTGACAACTAATAAACATCTAGCATGAAATCCCTGGTTTCCCCCAAACTTAGACTTTAGTACTCCTACGCCATCAAGGGAATAACGAAAATTCTAAATATAATCAAGTGATTAAGTCTAAAACAACCAAACAAGCATGACCTCAACCTAGCCTAAAAGCAAACGATGAGACTGTGTAAAAGTTTTGTTTCTGAAGCATGCAAGTCAATTACATAGGCACTATAATTCAACCCTCTACTCATCATTATCACACTCAATTAGACACCTACCTACCAATCAGTATTAGCTCGTTCTAAGGGATCATGAAATATGCATGCTATGCAAATGCAACTAATATGAACTCACATGGTATACGAAAAATAAAAAAACAGAATGTCCTATATGAAACAAACATAATTAATACGAACATATATGCATGAATTACTATTACTAATATGCAAAACATGAAATCCTACATGAACACATAATACAACAACAACTATTAAACACTGCTTATTTCCCAAACCACCCCCAAACTTGAAAAATTCAATGTCCGCATTGAATGGAAGTAAATACGAGGGAAAGCAGAAAACATACCTACTCGACGAAACACATGGGTTGCCTCCCACGAAGCGCTGTCGTTAACGTCATTTAGCTGGACATCACTTCCTCAACTCACGGCGGTTTCAAAAGAATAACCGAACCGTCCTCAATCGAAAGACCATTCATACACACGTTGACATGTTTGTTTCCTCCCAACACAACTTTTCTTTCACTCTTCAACTTGATATTTCCACCCGTTGACTTCTTCGCTTTCTTTTTCTTCCTCACACCTCTAAGGTGCTTATTCGATTCGGACGGCTGAACAACACTCTCTTCTACTTCATCATCGGTCATCCACCTTCTTAACACGTTATCTTGGCATACTTCAAAAATCACAAGTTCATCATCCACAAGGACATACTTCAAGTGTGGTGGCAGCTTCCCAAGCTTCACCTTCGAGAGATCTTGAATGGAAGAATTATCAATGGAATCACTGATGTGATGCTCGAGCTTGTGCACGTCCAACTTTTTGCACAACAAATGATCAAACTCTTTTGCCTGACCCGTATCAACTATCTCCACACTGAAACACTCCTCATCCTCTGTCGGAAATTTCATGGCCTTGAACACATTAAAGGTGACATTCTGATCTTGCACCCTCATTGTAAGCTCTCCTTTTTGCACATCGATCAAAGTACGACCCGTAGCTAGAAAAGGCCTTCCCAAGATTATGGGAATCTTCTTATCTTCTTCAAAATCTAGAATCACAAAATCGGCAGGAAAGATGAGCTTATCAACCTTCACCAAGACGTCCTCTACTATACCCCTCGGATACGTGATCGTCCTATCAGCCAACTGCAAGGAGATGTTAGTTGGCTTTGGCTCCGGCAGACCAATTGCATGAAAACTGATAAGGGCATGAGATTAAGACTTGCACCCAAATCACACAAGCATTTGCTAAATGAGAGATCTCCAATAGTGCATGGAATGGTAAAGCTTCCAGGGTCCTTCAACTTAGGCGGCAACTTTTGTTGCAAGATGGCACTACATTCCTCCGTCAAGGCAACGGTCTCTAGCTCCTCAAGTTTCAATTTCTTCGAGAGTATGCCCTTCATAAACTTAGCATAGCTCGGCATCTGTTCTAAAGTTTTTGAAAACCTCGAGAAATTTGGCGAATTTCGAATCAAGCTTCTGCTTCTGTAGTCTCTTTGGATAAAAAGGAGGTGGATAGATCTGATTACTCTCGGTAGTCTTCTTCTGGAGCCTCTTCGGATATGGAGGAGGTGGATAAATAGTCTGCTCCGAAGTAGACTTTTTGGCAGAATTTTTGCTTGTTTCCACTTCGCTAACAAACTGATCGGCTGATTTTTCAGGAACTCCTTCAATCTGAATTTCTGGGGAACGTGCGGGCTCCACTGGCTTATTCTGAAAATCTTCTTCTTCTGTTGCTGAATTCTGCTCACTTGTAACTTTTCCAGATCTCAAGGTGATTGCGTTGACCTGTTCTTTGCTTTCCTTTCTACCTGTATTAGCCGCTGTATCGCTAGGAAGAGTTCCTTGTGGCCTATTGAGCAAGGCACTTGCAATTAGTCCGACCTGGCTCTCCAATGTCTTGAGAGATGCTTCCTGACTCTTGAGAGTCGCTGCCTGACTCTTGCACATTAATCTCAACTCTTCTAATTCAGAATTTTCATTCGACTGCTGAAAACCAGGAGGTTGAAACTGTTGCCTTGGAGCATAAAGTTGCTGAAAACCTGAAGAATTAAATGGCTTATCTCCATACTGCTGACCCTGAAACTGGTGATAAGGTTGCTGTGGATGTTGATAATCTGGAGCTGGTTGTTGTTGCCTTTGAAAATTGCTCACAAATTGCACCGATTCACTGGAGATGCCGCATTGACTCGTCTCATGTGCGCCAGCACATAGTTCACACACTCTCACAACCTGAGGCACCCCATGCTTTGTCATTAAATCTAATTTCATATTAAGTGCCTCTAGCTGGGCTGCTAGAGCTGTAACTGTGTCAACTCCCAGAATTCCTGCAACCGTGCCTTGTGGTAGTCTTTGAGTTGGATTTTGATATTCATTAGCAGCCATCATCTCAATTAGATCGTAAGCTTCCTTGTAACTCTTAGCCCATAAGGCTCCTCCTGATGCTGCGTCTACCATTGGCCTAGATTGTGCTCCCAGCCCATTGTAAAAACAATTGATTACCATCCAGTCTGGCATTCCATGATGTGGGCATCTTCTGAGCATCTCCTTATAGCGCTCCCAAGCTTCACATAAAGACTCCCCTAATTGCTGTGAGAATTGAGTAATAGCGTTCCTGATCGCTGCTGTTTTTGCCATGGGAAAGAATTTGGTGAGAAACTTTTGAGCAAGATCTTCCCATGTTGTAATGGATCCAGCTGGTAGAGAGTGTAACCAACCCTTGGCCTTATCCCTAAGAGAGAATGGAAAAAGCCTCAATTTGACAGCATCCTCAGACACCCCGTCGAATCTGAAAGTGTCGCAGATCTCGATGAAATTACGGATGTGCATGTTAGGATCTTCAGTCGGAGCACCCCCAAACTGAACATAATTTTGCACCATCTGAATCGTGCTAGGCTTGATCTCAAAAGTGACAGCTGTAATGGCTGGTCTGACAATGCTCGATTGTATATCATTAATTTTTGGCTGAGAGTAGTCCATCAAAGCCTTAGCTGCTGCTACTGCTGCTGGTGCGTCTCCCATAACTACCTGAACACACAGACTATACAAGAGTAGATGAGAAAAGAAAAGAAGTAATCCGAGTCAGTGAACTCTAACGACCATTATTGACAAGCACATAAACTAAAATAAACACCGATGATCCCCGGCAGCGGCGCCAAAAACTTGTTTGCACTATAAATTCACGCAAGCGTACGTGGTCACAAGTAATATATGAATAAGTCAAGTTCGTTCCCACAGAGATCTAATAGGGTGTTCAATTCAATTAATGTGCATATGCAACAATGTATGGTTTTTATCCACTGCTAAGACAAATAACAAATTGGTTTTGATTACCTAAACTGAACTAAAATGCAAATTATAAAATTAAGAATTAACTAATTGACAAGAATTAAAACGAATTACTTATATGAGAATAAACATGGAATTTTAACTTCATTAAATAATCCATCTATAGTCTCCAATTCTCTAGCCTTTTCATGTGATTTATTAATACCTGATCGAACACACAGAACTGATACAAGCCAACCTTTGTTGCACAGATACCATCCTAAATAACATCCACAATAAAGATAGAAATCACTTAGTCTCCCAATCATGCTTAATCTGCATATGTCTATGAAGATTGAAACATAATGGTTGAAGTACAAGCATTCAATTGATCACATAGTCGTCATAAAACGGTTAGAGTTACGACACTAATTATGAATGATATTTTCACGCATAAACCTATGCTAGCATGGCAAGTTCTAAACTCTTATATCCACTTTCGCTTCAACAAGAATTAACACACAATTACAGGAGTTAGCTACTCTCCTATAACGAATTAAAACAACCATGATAGGATATCACATCAATCACACTATAGGCATCGAAAAGATTCAACAAATAAACTTCATGAATAAATCCGTTAAAACCCCATGACAACGAATTAGTTCATAATCAAACTAATCGTCACCATGGGTTTCAATGTAAACATGATAGAAGAAAACGAATAATGATTTAAATAAATAACAAGGGTTCTAAAGAATACACCCAAACCAAGCATCCACAAACTAGGAAGAATACAAGAATAAATTGAAAACTATCTTCTTCCTCGCTTCTTCGTGCTTCAAAACTCCGTAAATACAATACGTGATCAGACCTCCCTATTCTAGGGGTTTTTCCTTCTTTATATAGGCCTCCAAGTGCAAGAAATTCGAAAGGAATTTAATTTTGGACTTTATCTCGAAAAATCAACAAATCATATCTAAACAGGAATTTTCGTTAGACCAACCGGCGCTGCCGCGCCACTTTTGTGAAGGAAAACGGCGCTGCCGCGCCACAGAATTGTTGTGCTGATTTTTGCCCCGCGCTGCCGCGCCATTTCAAGCTATAGCACGGCGCTGCCACGCCATGCCTTCTGTCCAAGATTGTAGAAAATCTCGTGGGCTTCGCGTGGACAGCTTACGGGCCTAAAACGGACTTCTAGAACTCCAGATATGGCCAAAACATTGTAGACTGCGTAACCCTTCTCAGAAATCCGAATTTTCCACAATTTGCTCATTTCTCTTCCGTTTTCTCTTCCGATTCTTTCGCCACTTCCCATTCTTCAATTCTTAAGCGTTCTGATCTTCATGGTAGCCTAGGGAAATACATCATCCTTCATTCCATTGCGCAAATCATCTTCAAAAATTGACGAAAACACCAACCCTAAATGATATTTCGCGAACCTGCACAACTAAACACAAACACATCAATAACACCACATACTTGAGTTTAAGCGATCAATTTAAGCTGATACAAAGCGTTCCAAGTGGATATAAATCCACTTATCAACTACTAACCACATGACCTAAGAATTGTACGTCCCTCAACCAAAATTCGCATTTAGAGAATTTGGCATACAACTTTTCTTCCCTCAGGATTCCTAGGACTATCCTCAAGTGTTCCGCATGTTCTTCCTCAGTCTTTGAATAAATCAAAATATCGTCAATGAAAACTATGACACACTTGTCTAGGTATTGTTTGAATACTCGGTTCATCAAGTCCATGAATGCCGCGGGGGCGTTAGTCAGTCCAAAGGACATCACTAGAAACTCATAATGGCCGTACCTAGTGCGAAAAGCAGTCTTGGGTATATCTTCCAGTTTGATCTTTAACTGATGGTACCCCGTTCTCAGGTCTATCTTCGAAAAGTGAACTGCTCCCTTGAGTTGGTCAAAAAGGTCATCAATCCTAGGCAAGGGGTACTTGTTCTTAATGGTTAACTTATTCAACTCTCTGTAGTCTATACATAGCCTCATACTACCATCCTTTTTCTTTACAAACAACACTGGGGCACCCCATGGGGACACACTTGGTCTTATCATGCCCTTATCCAACAGTTCTTGCAACTGAGTGGCCAGTTCTTTCATCTCAACGGGGGCCAATCGATAGGGGGCTTTAGAAACTGGTGCGGTTCTTGGTGCTAATTCTATCACAAACTCGATTTCCCTATCGGGTGGTAACCCAGGAAGGTCTTTTGGAAATACATCTTCAAATTCCCTGACAACTGGAATGTCCTTCAGTTCAGGGTTTCTTTGCTTCGTGTCTAATACATAAGCTAAGTAGGCCTCGCTGCCCTTTCGTACTAACTTTTTCGCTTGAGCAACAGTCAAGAATTTTTGAGTCTGTCGCTGTCCTTTGAATATGACCTCTTTCTTTCCTGACACCTTTATCCTAACTTTCTTGCTCTTGCAATCAATATGGGCTCCATTACTTGCCAACCAATCCATCCCTAAAATGACATCGAATCCGCCTAACTTAAACGGAATTAGGTCTGCCTGAAAGTGGTGACCTCCTATTACTATATCGCAGTTAGGGTATATCTGGCTCACAGGAACCACTTCATGGTTAGCTATTTCTACCATTAGTCGTTCCTTTAACATTTCTGGTTTCAAGTTTAGTTTGCATGCAAAATCTTGTGATATAAAAGACTTAGTAGCTCCAGAATCAAACAAAGTATTTGCACTCAAGGTGTTAAGGGAGAGGGTACCTGCGATGACATCCTCATCCCTCACTGCATCTTGCACTATCATGTTGAAAGTTCTAGCGGTGGGTGGTCGATTGGATGCAGTACCGCTCATCCTTGATCCTGTCGGTTCCAGTTTAGGGCAGTCTTTCTTCCAGTGGTCCGTACCTCCACACTGGAAACATTTCATGATTGAGTTCCTCTGGGGGCAATTGTTGGAATAGTGTCCGGTCTGTCCACACTTGAAACATGTTGTCGTACCCTGGAGACATACTCCTGAATGTTTCTTCCCACAAGTCTTACAATTAGGTAGGGGAGGGCGCGACTGTCCTGATATGGGTGCCCTGGTTGACCCACCTCCTTGGCCAACACTCTTGTTAAACCCTGTGCTTTTGGCTGGGTGGGTCACTGTTCCTCGAACAAACTTGCTGGAGAAACTCCCACTTGCAGCACCACTACTTTGACTTTCAAACTTTCTTTTCTTCATGATCTTGTCCTTCTGAGACTGCTCACTTCCTGCCTCCACAATTGACGCCTTTTGTACTAGAGTGGCGTAATCTGTAATCTGTAATTTCTAACACCGCGACACGGGTCTGGATCCACTGTTTCAATCCTTGTTGAAACCTCCTTGTCCTCTTAATTTCAGTGTTCACATAATCTGGAACGAACCTTGATAGCTCAGTGAACCTAGCCTCATATTCAGCTACAGTCATATTGTCTTGTTTAAGCTCTAGGAACTAGAGTTCCATCTGGGTCTCAATAAACCTTGGAAAGTACTTTTCCAAGAATAACTCTGTGAATCTGTCCCATGTAACCACTCCAGCTGGTTCCACATTTTTCTTGGCCTCCCACCAATAGTTGGCCTCTCCCTTAAGCAGGTATGTAGCAAAAATAGTGTTCTGGGCTTCCTCAGTGCCCATAATCTCAAAGGTCTTTTCCATCTCCTTCAACCAAGCCCTGGCCTCAACGGGGTCTGCTGTCCCCTGGAATTCTGGGGGTTTAATTGATTTAAATGCCTTAAAGGCATTGGCTATTGCATTGTTGGGGCCGCGGGGTGGTGGCTGGGGTCGCGGCTGGCGTTCCAGATTTTGCCTCATCAGGCGCATAAACTGTTCCATAGGGTCCTCTTCTTCTTCCTCATAATCCTCATCTTCAAACTAATTGTACTCATCTCCCTCTGTACTAGAAGACTGAACTGGTCAACCATCCATCAATCTGCGTGAAAGCGTATCGCCTCCCTAACTCGGCGCATAGTCCTCGAAAGGACTCTCTCTGCATCACTTCTGCGGATCCTCCTCCTGCGGTGGGAACGTGGAAGTGCTCTAAGTCGGGTGAGAGCCCTCCTCTCAATCCCCAGGCCTGCCCGCCTCATCTGTCTAGCTCTAGAGGCTCTCCCCTGGAAGTATAGTCTCGCTCGTCTCTCCTCAGCTAGCTAGAACCTCAGCTCAGCTACTCGGGCCTCCGCTGCCACCAGGTCGGTGGTCATACGGGTCACCATCCAGTCGTACTCAGTGGCTCTAACAACCTGTATGGGAGGACTAACCGGTTCGCTCTCCGGGGCAACCTCAGTCTCTCCATCCTCTAAAATAGGCTCCTCTGAGTCACCATCCATATCAGTATCCCAATGAAATCCACTAGGGGATGAATCCTCTCTGAGGAGAGGGGAGTGCATAGGGATATCAGTCCAAACCACCTCCTCATCCTCAGGCTCCTCTCCAGGTTTGGGGTCAGCTGGAACATCGTCCATGGGGTCCTCCTCTGGGTCACTATCTGGCTCATCTGAATCCACTGGGTCCTCTACAGGAATAGGGTCATTAGCTCTGGGATCCTCCTCGGGATCCTCCTCCTGGACTATCTCTCTATCTATCTCAACATCAGGCTCATCTACAGCTCTCAGAAGAGCATCATCATGTCGCTGCTCGGAACTCTCAGGTAGCTCTACATCCTCGGGTATCTACACAAAAAGGGAAAAATGTTACTATCCTTGAGGTTCTGATAAGTAGTTCCCTTATTGGGCTTAATGTTGTTCGGGCTATGTCTATTAGTCCGAATATGTTTCGGTAAGGGTTTGGGTCCTTAAACCTTCCTATCGTCTCTGAGATTATAACCTAACGCTCTGATACCATTTCTGTAACACCCCTAGATCCGGGGTCGGAGATCCAGGCTGTCACTCTATCCTTAATTCCCATTTTAATATTCATTATTCTTAATCTTCATTTTAGTATGTTGTGATCCCTCAATCACACTCAACATTTACAGATTATAGGCTCAGAGACGAAATTAAAATATTACTAAGTTATTACAACCATCTTGAAATAGTTATTACAAACCCAAATTGTCATAATCTCAAAAGTTCAACTTAAAAAGGAATTACCATCTAAGGTGGCACTTGCGTCCAAAAGGAGGTTTGGTTTTCAGAAACTTACACAAGTCATGCTTGTAAATAAATCTAACCAACCTAAGCTGTAAACCTATCCAACTTAGTCTGCTCACCTGTGGTAATGCTACTGGGTGCTGCCCTGGTACCTGCCTCGTAAACAGTCTCCTAAACTGCTGGCCGGTTAGCACGCTTTTGCGGAGGGTCTGCCTTGTTCTTGCCATGAGTATCTGTTGTTGTGTGGTGGTATATATGAAAGAAAAGCAAGAGTGAGCAATACAGCTCAGCCATATAATAATAGTTTTCAAAGTACTTTTGTTAACATAAACCATATGCCATATTGTATACTTATATTGTACCATCATTAAACATTTTTCATTCTTTATCCAGAAATATAACGAAGAATTTCTGAGGTACTTTGAATAGTTCATCATTCTGTTAACACTATCAGTAATTGAGCATCTAGGCTTTCATTACAGTGTTACAGTACAATTCCAATTGGAAGAATGGGATTATGCTGGAGCCTCTTCCACGATATCTGGTGATCAGCCAATATATCGTGCCTCTGCTTCTCTACTAGTAGAAGGACGACGTTCCCTTATCGGGTCGCATCCTGACCGCATATGGGCCTTAATATTTGGACTACGCCCGAAGGCGATGTCCCCTCTTCCTCCAATCCCTGAGAGAATTCTATGCATCGTAGGAACAGAATTTAATTCAGTTTCCCCCAAGCACAAAGCTTGACAACTGGTTTGATAATCATTACAACTTTACTTCCATGAGTAATTGAGGAAGTAACTCTGATGTGTGGGTTGACTTTAGTCAACGGATTTTGATTACTAAGAATCGCATCATCAAACATAATTTGGGAGTTGGTCGGAGTTTTTGATTGTTTAGTCAAACCTGAGCCCCTCCTTACTAGGTAGGGTGCATTTCTTATTGGTAGCGAAGGGAGAAAATAATTAATACTAGCTCCCAAAACCTTGGGTTCCCGAGTTTTGATAAGTTTGAGCGAGGTAGCGATACTTTTCGATGAATGAAGCTATAGTCAGTGAAGAAATGGGAACCCGATCCATTTTTAAATACTTTTTCGACGATCAGAAAATATTTAAAATAATTTTTTTAAAGTTTTAAATAATTTTGAAATAAATAATATGATTTGTAAATCATCCTGGAATATTTAATAAATATTCAAATAATATTTATTAAATAAATAATCAGCTTAGAATATTCAATAAATATTTAAATAATATTTATTAAATAAATATTTACTCACAATCCTCAATTGAAAATCATATTCAACTTATTAATAAATATTCAAATAATATTTATTAATATCATCAAAGGAATTTTTAATCCGAAAATATCCAATTTATATTTATTGGATTATTTTTAAAACTAAATATAAGTCATATATCATCTCCGGAGACTTCCGGGTTTTTATGTCCTTATCCGGACGAAATATCTCCGACTCCCCTACTAAGAAAGGGTGTTATCATACCCTACTTGGAACTTTTAACACATCATCGCATACATGTATATATGTATTCATGCATACGTACTTGCTAAACAGGTTTATAAATCAACATAAATAAACCATATATTTCATGCTGATTCGCAAAAATAATTTTAAAACAGTTCATAACAGTTATACCACAACAACAACAGTTTCAAAATACCTGAAGTACAAGTTTCGAAAACTTGCCTGATAATGTCGGAATAGTCTGGGCCCTGTCTCTAGTGTGATGATCTATAATAATCAATACGGTTCGGTTAGTTCGTTAAACGATCCCGTCAAATCGACTATTCACGTAAAGACACAACTTCGTAATGATACATCCTTATTACACGTTTGGCTTATTATAAGTCCATGATATCCTTTAACCACTTTTGGATAATTATTGGTCTCATAACGACTTTCGTTAAAGGTCATTTTCAACGAAACTAAAGTTCGTCTTAATTCGTCCCCTAAAAGGGTTTTTCACTTGCGCAACTATAATTCGAAAAATTCTATAAAATTGAAAAATAAACTTTTTCATGAAATTCTTTTTCTCACTTCTTCTTAACTGTCCAGAGGATTTTTCATCCAAATTTCATAATTAAAAACATCTTTTTGCTAGCTCAATTATTGCTCTAAATATAGCTTCTTTCTGAAGTGGTTTCTCATGCGCATTCTTGACTTAAACATTTCTATAAAATCGAAAATTAAGCCTTTTGTCTTCAAATTTTTACAGGGATTTAACAACTGACTAAGTTACCCCCTGTAAGAATTTCATAATCACAGACCATTTTTAAAGGGCTCGTTTGACTTGGTAAAGTCAGTCCATCTTAACGATTCATCCGTTTTAACCGGTTTCAATAAAACGAGCATATCTCATAAACCGTAAATCTTCAAGCTTGACTTCCTTGGAGTCTTTAACCAAGCTTGACTTTCCTTAAAAACACCTTAGATAGCTTTAACAACCTTTAATCTTCAAAACCTAAACAACCAAGTTTAAAAATTTTCGTAGTCAGCATTACCACTCTTGAAAGAACTGGAAAAACGAGGGTCTTACCTTGATTTTCTGGACGAGGATTCTAAAGAGGAGTTGTAGAGCATCTCAATACCTTTCTAAAAAGTTATAGAACACAAAATTTCATTAAGAAATGAGGGAGTTATGGCAGTTTGAAGTGGCTGCTCTGTTTTTGGCCGAAAATAGAGAAAATGGAGGGGGAGAGCTTTTGCTATCTTTTCTTATGTAATTGATAAAATGATATGTATAATTGATGTATATCAATCATACTTCAGCACTTATCAATTACCCAAGGTAATCTCCAAAGTAATTTTGCCAAAGAAAGGTAATTGGCAATTTGTCCCAAAAGTGGTATACAATGCTTGGTTTAAATAATCACTACTTGACTTATTTGATTAGCATCCAATGCTCCTTGCCTTGCATGGATTGCATGGCTATTACATGGTAAATTGCAGGTATATTACTCACCTATTAATCAACCAATGCTTACCATTTAATTCCATATGCAAGTTTAGAGATTTTCTTGTAAAAGCGTTTCGTCGCGTAGAAATTTCTTTCCTCGTTCTTGAACATTTGCCTTTGAAATTCTTCTAATAAATTACATAATTCATTGCCTTGGTATTTAACTTAGCTTAAAGATTTACTTAACCTCAATATCCCATATTTATACCAATATTTAATAAAAGTGAAAATCTACGTAATTTGAAAGTTTCTACATTCCCTTTCTTCTTGGTACAACGATACTTTATCCATAAAAGTATAATACTTCTTCATTCATATAATATGATCTTAAAACTTTACATAACCTCCACCAATCACCGTTTATGATCATTTTAGAAATATTACAAAAACCTGGGTTCTTACATCATGTGCCTTGATTGTCAACAAATCCATTCAAGACCTTGAAGCATCTACAAGTTATTGCTGAGGATAGAAGAGATAGTAGATGATGATGAACCTGAAAGTGAAGTGTCTGAAACTGTTGAGGAAAAGGTAGAAGATGAGTTTTATACTCTTGAGGAGCTAGATGCCATGGAAAACACTTCATATGCTTTCATGGCTAGAAAATTTCCAAATATCATATTCAAGAGAAATCAACCCTTCAAACCTAGATCTCAAAACCATTCATTCAACAAGAGCAAAGCACCTGTGAAGCCAAACAAGAATAAATTCAAAACTGGCTATGTGGATAGGTCATCTGTGAGATGTTATAGATGTAATGACCTAAGGCATTTTGCTAGTGAGTGCAAGAAACCTAAGAAGAAGGACAAGGAGTTTCTAGAGCTTGAAGCCAAGTATGAGACCATTCTTAGGAAGCAAACACCAAGCAAGACCTACATAGCTGAAGGAAAGTGCAGGGATGACATTGACAGTGATGAGGAATAAAAGGAGTTCTGTAACTATGCCTTGATGGCCAATACCAAGGAAGAATCACCCTCAGACTCTCAGGTACCATCTCTCACTACAATAGATATGTCTGTTTCTGAGTACAAAAATATGATTGAACAATTATCTATTGAGATGTTTAATATTCATACTGGTATGACTGCTGTTAATGAAGAGATTGTTAAACTGTCTGCTAGAATGAACTATTAAACAAAAGGAATGAGGAACTTGAGCTAACTGCTATGCAAATAGAAAACCTTAAGAAAGAAGTTGAATATTTACATAATAAAGTTCTATGTGCTAGTCAAGTTGAAAAGGCTCTTAGGGATGAGATAGCTGAGAATGAATTCAAACTTAAAACTTTTAAGAACTCCTCTAGTCTATTGCAGTCCTACCATGAGAAACATCAAGAAAATGCAAAGACTGCTATTGGTTTTGACTATGACACACTCAAAAAGAGGAAAGACTGTGCTATCATTGAAGATGATAAGGTTGTTCATGAGAATGTGCCTCACATTTTGAAAAATGCTCAAGCACCTATCTTTAAAGAATCGACACTTGAAATTGATGAGGAAGCCTTACTCATCAAACAAATGTTGATTGATGAGGATGAGGCACAATCAAGCAAACAACCAGCACCCTCTAAGAGTGAGAGTGTCAAATTGAAAACCAAGAAGTCTGTTGGAGTTGGATCTAAAATTGAAAAATCTGTTAAGTTTGAATCATCCAGTAAGAATGAACCTGTGAAGAATGTGGCTAAGAAGAAACAGAACAGAAATGGTAAACTAGGGATTAACAAAGATAATAATTATTGTCATGTACCTAATGCCCCTAGGAAAACTTGTCAAACTGTTTCAGTACCAATCATTTGACTCATGCTTGCAATAAACCTGTAGGTAGTATGCCTAAACCTTTCTATGATTGCTCTGTGCCCTTAAGACATAGAGATTCTCCATTCTATGACAAATTTGACTGTATGCCATGCAATACGAATGTTATGACTAGCTATTTCAATTTAAGAAGGCAATTCATTGATGGTTGTATAAGTCACAATTCTCACACATACTACACAAGGCCAAATTCTTCAAGTCCTCCTAGAGCTAGGAAGGTACCTCTGTCACCTGAGTCTGAGAACTCAATTTCTAAGACTTCTAGCTGTGACAAGAAGACTGGTTCTAAGAAAGTTGATAAGCATGCTGTTTATGATAAAACTGTCTCTAAGCCAAGTGGACCCAAACTTGTTTGGGTACCAAAGAAGAAGTAATACACTTGTGTTTGCAGGGCAAAGAAAAGGAAAAGAAAGTCACGTGGGTGTTGGACAGTGGATGCTCAAACCATATGACTGGTGATATGGCCCTGCTATCACAGTATGAAGAGAAGGTTGGCCCTATGGTTACTTTTGGAGAGGACAGCATTGGAAACACATTGGGATATGGCAAACTGAAAGTTGGTAATGTCATCATTGAAGATGTAGCACTGGTCAGAGGGCTCAAGCATAACCTATTGAGTGTTGGTCAGTTTACTGATAGGGGTTTCAAAGTGGATTTTTGACAGAGATGAATGTTTGATCACTCACAAGAAGACTGGTGAACTTGCTCCATCTGGAGTGAGAAAAGGAAGCCTGTTTGTAGCCAATATGGATTCTGCAAGCAAGGACAAAATTTGTTGCTTAAGGCATTGTATGGACTTAAGCAGGCTCCAAGAGCGTGGTATGACACTCTGTCACAATTTCTTTTTGAAAATCAGTTCACTAGAGGCACATTGGACAAGACATTGTTTTACAAGAAGCATGGTAATAATATTATCCTAGTTCAAATCTATGTGGATGATATCATATTTTGCTCTACAAATGAAAAACTGTGTGAAAAGTTTTCTAAGCTCATGCAAAGCAGATATGAGATGAACATGATGGGAGAGTTGACATTCTTTCTTGGATTACAAGTTAGTCAAAGGAAGGATGGTATCTTTATCAGTCAAACCAAGTACATCAAAGACCTATTGAAGAAGTTTGATTTGGAAGATAGCTCACCTACAAAAACACTCATGGCCACTACTACTAAATTGGATGAAGATGCTAAGGGCAAGAAAGTAGATATCTCAGTCTACAGAGGCATGGTTGGTTCTCTACTCTATCTCACTACAAGTAGGCCAGACATCATGTCTGCTACATGTCTGTGTGCAAGGTTTCAATCGAATCCAAAGGAACCACATATGGTTGCTATAAAAAGGATCTTTAGATCTCTGAAGGGCACTCCAAACTTGGGTTTATGGTATCCTAAGGACACATGGTTCAGTCTGGTTGGTTATTCTGATGCTGATTATGCTAGATGTAGAGTGGATAGGAAAAGCACCTCAGGTGTAAGAACCCAGTTTTCGGTAGAATTAAAACTTTTCTTATTAAGAATAAGTATATACGTGAATAGTGTTTGTCATGCGTGAATAATAATTTATGGATGAATAGTGATTTTGATGACCAAGAAAATTTCCACGCCACCCTATGTACAAGACATGGTATGGATATTTCAAAGTCATATTAGTGATTCACGGAGCAAATAAGTGTATGTAAAGACGGTCAGAATTCAAAAATTCCAATTTGTATTCTGGTGTAATATTTGACCAGGCAGTGAATTATATATTATTATATTCAAGAAATGAGATATTAATTTTGAGGAATTAAGGATTTAATATGTTAGGATTTTATTCGAGGATTTAGAACGAAAACAATGAGACTTTACAACGAGATTAAGCGATTGAGCGAACGGAGCATGGATTAAGGATAGGGTATATTAAGAGTCCAAGGAAGGATATATTATGAGAAAGAAAGAGGATTGAGAATAAACGCCTAGAATTGAGAAATAGAGAATGCTTGAGAAATCGGGAGAACGTTTTTTGAGATAAAGAGAAATAAACAAGGGATGTTGGAATTAATATTCGTTCGAGGTATTATGCCATATTAGAGCAATAATATGCAAAGTATAAGTTGTAACGTATTAATTTTATTCACGAGACAACAAGGGAATCCAATTGGTGGGAAAGAAAACAAAGCCAAGGGACTTAAGTGCAAGAAACAAGAGATAAAGACTTAGGTGCAAAAGAAGGAAGGACTTGGTTGCATTTTAAGTGCATAAGAATCCAAGGGAGCCAATGGGAGTGTGACACCTAGCAAGGATAAGGATGCATCCAAAATATCTAGATATATATTACATGTGTAAGCATTATTGGAGATAAAGAACAAAAAGCAAAAACCAAGAAACTCCATTTTCTCTCCATTCTGCCCAGCAGAACATCCTCTCAGTAAAACGGGCCTAGAGCCTTCATTACTCAATGAAATTTCGTGTTCTTTATATGGTTAGAAATCTGTTAAGATGCTTTACAACTCTCCTTTAGAAGCCCCGATCAGAAAAGCTCGGTAAGGGCCTCGTTTTCCATGATCTTTCTGTCGTGTTCTAATAACTCCGAATTACTAACTTTGTTTTCTTCATTTCTTTTGATCATCCAAGCTTACCCAAGGCTATACAAGGATTATACAAGGTTTAGAAAGCTATTACACACATCAAGGAAGGTATAAACTCTCTCAACCCTTAGCATGACTTGTTTATAGTTTATATTGTTAGATCTATAAGTTTTGGAGTGAATCTTGGTGATTTGAGTTGTAGATGATGAAATGTTGAAGTTATGTGCTTGTTATGATGGTTGTAAGGCTTTTACTTAGAGTATGTAACCCCATGTATGCTATAGAGACAAGTCTTGGTGGTTTTGATGGTAGATGTGATGTATAAAGTGAGTTCTTGAATGTTTAAGAAAAGATGTGTGCTGTGTTAAATCCTGGGACCATGTATTGTCTTGCGAGAGGGTTTTGAACCCCTAAATCTTGTCACCTGAGGACCTAATTTATATGGTTGGAAAGATAATTGAATGTAGTTTCTAGAAATATAAGGTTCATACCCAGGAGATGTGTAGGTCTTGAGTTATGGCCGGATTAGTGCAGTGTGGTTCTGGAATTCGGACTGCACTGTGTTGTCCACTTGTGAACTGAGTTAGGACCCCTTAAAATTATGCTAGTGTTATGAAAATTTGAGGGTAGTCAGATTATACAGTTTTGAAGGCTGTCCAAAAAGAATTTGAGTAAAATTTGTATTTTTCAATTTTATAAAAATGTTAAACCGAAGTGCGCGCGAGTGAAAAATCACCTAGGAGGTTAGTTTAGCGTAGTTTTAAGAGTACTAACTTGTGTTTCAAGTTTGAGGAATGGATTCGAGTCGAATGTGTAACGAATGTGATAAAGTGATTACATGGTCATATGGGAGGTTTAGTTGTCACAAATTGGAGTCGTTAATTTGGTCGAACACCCTTTAAAACCTTACGATTAAGTTGTGTTGTTAAGGTACTAACGTACGAATATTGATTATGTATAGATCTTCGTTCCACGTCGCAAGCTCGACCACCCCACCCTAACCAAGGCAAGTTTACTTTTCAAAACTTATATATAAGGATTTTCACTGTTGTGTTTGTAGCTTCCAAACGTATTATATGCTTATGCTTTACGAGATTATGTTGAAGTTTGAGATTTATGCATATGTGTTTGTACACCCTTGAACTTATAATGAAATTGTTTCCTTCGGACAACGACTCTAGCAATAGAGGTCGTAGCGGTCCAAATATACTATTGACCGGGGAGCGGTATATTATTGTATCATGATTAAATTACGAAAACCCGAAGAGTCATTCGGGAAGCATCGTATACTTAATTATTTATTATTTTACGTTGTTAAAAATACTTAAAAATATCTATCTTGGATTAAAATCTTATTTTAATTAAATAATTATTTTATTAATTGTTTATATTAAAACTCAAAATATCATTTATTAATTATTGTTCATCATTTTAAAGACAAAACTAATCTAAGATACCTTTAGCATTTTCAAACTCGAACTCTTTCGAACCCAAAACATTTTCGAAAACCCCTGATCAGGTTTTACTTCTTGTACGTATTTCAAGAATTATCGGTCGACTGAGGTCGAACTTCAATTACTCGAATTTTCTATCAAAATGATTTTTGAAAAGAAAAGAAAAAGGGGACTCTGGCAGGTGTGGGAATCGTTGACGAACGATTCCCAGGATGTGTAAGCGGCCGTGAGCCACGCGGTCCATCAATTATTCCGGCCCAGGTGTTGCCGAAGGATGATTACGGATGTAGTTTTCATCGAGGGTGATTACGGATGTAGTTTTCACCCGAGGATAGTTACGGATGTAGTTTCTATCCTTCTACCGGTAGAGAAGACCCGCAGATTGTTGGACTTGGTTGTGGCGACTGATCATCGTCAATCCTTGTCAGGTTTTTCTGTTTTCTTCCAGTCCCATCCTCCACTCTAGAAAAATACTCAAACATTGCTTCTTGGGCCTAAGTGCCAAGTTGCCGATAGTGTGGTTCTTGATAAGAAAAATATTGACATCGTGCAGTATCTAGAACTGCAAGATTTTCTATAAAGATTGGCACGTGTTAATGCACTCTTGCAATTATTACAAAACTGAAATTTTATTGAATGAGGAACCTTCTAAGCTAATGAAAGGAAAAAGGTTTGCAATGATGTATTCCCTGTACAGTATGTTAACCGTAGAGTGTTTTGTCGAAAATGATATACTCATATGTATATATATTTTCAAACTTGAGATATATTGAAATGGGAACCTTATAAAGGGTTTATATGTTATTCTTAAAGCTCCTTAGTGAGTATAAATGTTTTATTCAAACTCGGACATATATATTGTCCAATTATGTTTTGAAATCTGAGATATATACCCATACAGTTGGGAATGTTTTCGAAATAAACCACATTATTATTTTTCAAAATGGTGAACTTGCTGAGCATTATGTAGCTCATTCTTGCTTTATAAAAACTTTTCAGAAAGAGAAGAATTTGGTCGGTTAACTCCGCACCAGCAGAAGAGGAGTAGAAGATTTACCCCGGAGATGATTTAGTTCCTGATAAATACTACAGAGTAAGTCTGATAGGTTTTCAATTGTAATAGTAAGACTTGTCTTCAAGTGTAGTTGTATAAGTGGAAGTGCGTAAGATTCTGGATTGTACAGATGAATTGTAATATTTAGTGTTACTTTTGATTATCGTTTCTGAGGCTCTAACTTGTTTGTGCGTAAGATTGAGGTCTGGATGGATGTATTGTTGAGTTGTAAAGTTAATACAGGTATGATATGGTCGGATGGTGATGTGACGACCTGAATCTTTGACCTCGGATTTGGGGGCGCCACAGAAATGGTATCAAAGCGATAAGTTACAGTACTCAGAAATGAGAGTGTTGAGAGTTAAGTCTAAGTAGGAGAATGACATACGAGATCGTAGTAAACTTATTATTGGACTACCGGAAGAGGTACCGGTGAGTAGAATGGACTGGAGTGTTTACTGGAGGTATTATACTAGGGTCGATAGAATCCTTAGAGACCTTCAGAATGATGAATAGAGGTTTGAGAGTCGTACATGACCTATCATAGGTAATGATATAGGAAGCAGAGCGAAATCTCAAGAGCAGCTGAGGTAGAGGCGATATTGCGAATATGATCGGATGACTAGGCTGGCATAAATTTTGTGGCCCATAGTCCTCCACAGTTTAGGAGGCGGCATTTTAAGAATCAAGAAGTTTAGACTTCCCTACATAATTAAGGGTACTTAGTACTTGGAATAATGAAAGTCTTTTACTTTGGTTATAAGATCCGATTTTCGATAAGTAACGGGTTTACCTGAAAGTTGGTCACTATGTCGTTGTGGATTTCATTACCCTTGATGGCGAATTTTACATGTGTTATATGAGAATGTTATCATAAGACGAGCGTGCTAGATAATTCCATGCATGATTCGGACGCTAGAGCATGGTAGTTTAACTTAGAGAACAAACAAGTAGAATTAACAAAGGGACTCAAGAGAAGTTGAATATGGTTGCAACGAGCGATACAGTGATCTCAGAGTCTACCAAAAGAAAAGACCAGTGGGTCTAGAGTGGGATCTTTTGATAGAGATGTTATCAGGGACTATGTATATATGTATTGTAGACCTCAATATTTTTGGTATATGTTCACATACACACACCCGCCACTGAACCTATGGACTGCACTGAGATTCCTGAGAGATCTCTTTGATCTGTTCCCAGGGGGGAACTGGCCACTTGTGATTCATGTCGGAAGGCATGAAGTAGGACCCCATGGACTTAGCAGGTGTCCCCGGAATGATGTGAAGCTTGGTCTTCAAGATAAAGCACGGAAATGACAGATATATTTGTGAAACCCCAACTCGATAAATGACTTTAAGATGATGATTGAGAGACGCACTAGTTGGTGTCTTGTATTACGAAGACGAAGAGATGGAGTTACCCTCATAATGGTGATAATGAGATGCACGAATGATTATTAACTTTTTTGGTAACTACCGGCAGGTGCACTACTTCATTTTAAACTGTTCACTAACCCTGTTACCTCGATTAGTTTATATCAGGTAACCCTTCTAGCTTTCTACTTCAAACTTGTGGAATAACAACCAGTGAGATACTTTCCCTAAAGCAGGACTTATCCGAAGTACTTTTATTTGATCCATGAACATTCTATTCAAAAATTTATGATGATCTTGTTCGGATCAGGCCTATTTACACTTTCTTTCAATTATCCAAGGAATGTTCAACAAATATTTCCTTAATTAATCGACGAATATTACTTAACGAATATTGATATTTGATTGCTTCTTTCATACTTGCACTCTTCAGTTGAGCTCATAAATATTTAACAAATTACTGAGGACATGGATGATCTAATGTCCAGACATCCCTCATGAATTCTTTTCTTCTATTCAAGATGAGATTGTACATCGTACATTGAAATCATAGTAAGGATATCATTTTGATATTGGTATTCTGAATTTAATTCTATTGTAGGATCTGATAAAGCATGTGTACGGAGGCACCCTTGGGTGGACCGTTTCACTGGTAAGTAATATTTGATGAGAGGTTATCGATTGTTCCGATACCTAGAACATTCTCTTCAGATTTTATAGTTTTCTTTTTCAAACTTAATAACTTCTTATTTCCATTCATTGTCCGAGTAGCCTAAAGTTTCTTCAGTGGCTACGATGTTGATGTTTCGTGCTAGCCAATTGAAACTGGCTAGTCGATATGTCAATATGAGTGACTAGTTGATTGTTCTAACTAGTCAAAATTGTAATGTTGTGAAGAACACCTAGATAATTGTCCTAGCTAGTGGTGATGTCTCAAACAGATGAACTAGCAAATTTTGTCTAGCTAGTTGCTAGTGTTTCTTGAAAAGGACTAGTTATTGTTTCACTGGTCCAACTCCCAATTGAATTCATTCAACAATTCCGCAATGCATTTTGCATGTGGTAAAGTATGATGATGAATGTTTTGACGAATAACTTGATTGAGACCTAGTGAGGTCGCCCACTCAACTTGAATTCTACCCATCTTCGTATCAGACTTTATGTCACTTGAATATTCTGTTCTTTCATTCATATAATGAAGATTCATTTGAAACCATAGATTACTTGAATGATAAACTACTTCATTTTTTTATTTTCATATAGTAGAATTGCTTTCGATCGGTTGACCTTTATCAATGGGACTTTTTAGATCCTCTATTTTTTTGAGGAAAAGTATTCACCAGATGTAAGAATGGTATAAAGACCGTCTTTATGACTTTTGTATCCAACAATAATTGCCCTCGTGCAACACTCTCTATGATATCACATTACAAAATTATCAGGACTTGAAGGAATAAACCTTGTTGTATTCTTTCTGTCCATCCTTACATCTCCAAAAATCGACACTCCTAGTATTTGGAACCATCAACATTCTTGGAACATCCAATGTGGAATTCTTATTGAAATTATCTATTGGACCTTGTTATTTTGAAACCATTCGTTTCAAAAGTGATTACTCTAAGGTGAACAGGAGGTACAATTGTGAACCGTTGCACCAATATGAGATCAATAAAAAACCAAATGTTGTAATTGTGCAGCCAGAGCGTTATGCCGAGTAATTATTTAAAGTAGGAATAACATGTCGGGGCGTACCACAAGGACCTTTAATATTAGTGTGAGGAAGGTTATAAGAAATGATGAGGTGGTTGGGAGTACGCTCCTACCAACCGTTGTCAGGATGTTATATTAATGAATTCTGGAGTTACCAAGCCTTTTCCTGATCCAAGAAATGCAAATCGATTGCGATGTAAGACATATCCTTAGAGGAAACTAACATGGAAGTGAGATGGACAAGAAAGGAAGAAATATCGTGGCAAGAATGTGAAGCTTTACTTAGCTTAAAGGGATTGATGCACATAGAGAGACATAAAGTTTAAAAGGCCCCTAATAGCAAATGGATGCATGGATATATCCCAATGATCCTTCGAGATTACCACCTAATCAAGTTTATTGGGAATCGCAGCAGCATGCAGGCCTCAGGCTGATTGGCGCCAGTTGTGAAGGAGGACGAGCGTATGACATCTTACATATACCATCGAGAACTGATACCCTTATCGGAAATGGAGGAATTATTGACTAGTTAAAATGCGTAGTTGTTTTTCAAAGATAAGGTTGAAGAGAAGATTTCACCAACTCAAGATCGACCTCTGTACTGCACCAAAGTCGGCATTTCACATTAATATAAACATTATAAATTTTGGTAGTATCATGTGGATTGACTAGTGAGTCAGAAGCCCATGTGGGTTAATAAATAAAGTTTTAAGAATGATATGAGAGATTAGTAACAACCTCGTTGTTAGCTATACTTTATAATGAGAAGAGGACTTTGAGGGTCACGATGATGCGTCTTTCAAGAGTTTAAGAGGTGTGCTGATGCAGTAGAAAGGGGATGATAGCCTATACTTCTAAACAACAAAAAGGTTACGGGATATGATATACTAACCGTGAGTCGGGGATTAGTCATGATAGCGTTCACGCATAAAACTGAGACGTTAACCTTATGAGAAAAGTGTTAAATTTTTCCACAAGTGCCATAATTATATCTTCATATTAGAACTAAACATAAGAAAGAGAAGGTGACGAAAGGGAGCAGGGAGTATAATGGAGAAATTTGTTATTATCCAGGAAAGGCCAGTGTGGTGGCCGATACCTATAGAAGGGATTATTCGAAATTGGAATTCAGTCAGTATTGACCAAGAAAATAGAGTATATACAATAAAGAATAATGTTAGAGGAAAATGACTAAATTATGGGGAAGGACAAAGATGTATAGAGAATTAAGAGAATGTTTGGCAAACGGATATGAAGAATGGTATTGGAAAACTATTAAGTACAAACGTGACATGTCAAAAGCAGAATGATAGAGATCTAGTAGATTAATTCCGCCTGTAGAAAATCTTGAACGTGGACAAAATTATAATGAATTTCATAAGTAGGTCGCCGAAGACCGAGCCAAGAGATGGCCCTAGTTGATTTATAATTGTTGGACCAAGTGATTTACCTACGAGAGAGTTTCCATTTAGAAGATTATCGAATTATATACGGAAGAGATGGTGGTGCAATATAAAACTTCTGCAGCGATTACGTCAGATAAAGACTTAAGGTTAAACTTCGAATATTGAAGGTGCTTTCAAGTATATTTAACAAAGAGATTGAGCGTATGTACTAATTTGATCTGTGGCTGACGGACAGGGAAGAAGAATTGTCCAGACGATCGAATTTATATTTAGTGTCGTGCCTTAGGTTTCACGGGGCAGTCGAGAATAAAAACTTATCCATGAAATGAATGTTGTTATCACGATCGTCACCATGCGAACGTAAGGACGTCTCTTGTAAAGCGTACTGCGAAAGAAGAAGTTTCGCTTTTCTTGCGTTACGAAGAAGTTAATGAACGAGGGACATAGTAGCTGAACTGGTTTGACGTATACCGAAGACTATACAGTATCCATAACAAGTGGTAACGGCTGACGGGAGGCAACACATGCGTGCTAATCAGGCCAAGGAATATGAGGAATACCATGCATATTGACGTTGTCTCAGATTATAAAACACGAGCACAAAGTATTCACGGGCCAACAATACAAGGACTCAACACGGATACTATGAACAAGGTAGTAGAGGAATGTATAAGTATTAGGATAGAAATTTTCATGCATAGAACAACCGATAAGGAATACTGGTCGAGGAGAGTATGCGTTGAGAAACAACATTAAAGCGTTGGTGAGACCAAGGTGAGAGAACAAAAGGGTTGAAGTGTCAACCTGAGAGTTGGAAAGGTTAAAGATGGAATTGTATCCATAACTATTTTCCTTAGGTTCTTAAGATAGAATCCTTTTAAGGAGATGAGACTGCAATAGCCCTAATTTTCGTGAATATTCGAAACCTGGATGAATAGTAATTTTATGGGTGGATGAGAAAATTTTGCAATCACGATATGTACAAATTATTAAATGAAGATTTCAAATTGATATTACGTCTTTACGGTACAGATGACTGTATGTAAAAGTCATTAGTTTTTTTTTACGCAACCCATTATTTCGAATGGTCAAATTTTATGAGATATCAAAGGAGTATGAGGTGGGAGACTTCGTGATGCTAAAGGTATCCCCTGGAAAGGATTGA
This sequence comes from Saposhnikovia divaricata, assembly GCA_036435485.1. Lineage (NCBI taxonomy): Eukaryota > Viridiplantae > Streptophyta > Magnoliopsida > Apiales > Apiaceae > Saposhnikovia > Saposhnikovia divaricata. The sequence goes on from CM071597.1 coordinate 105,139,238, forward strand.
TGCGGTTTGTTAAGAAAGAGAAGCTAAGTCTGAGGTTTATTGGACCTTTTGAGATATTGAGGCGTATTGGGAAGTTAGCCTACGAGTTAGCCTCGCCCCAAGCTTGCAGCAAATTCATAATGTGTTTCATATGTCTATGTTACGACCCTACCACACCGACAATCGGCATGTGATAGAGTACGACCAAGTAGACCTACAACCAGACTTGACCTATGTGGAGCAACTCGTGGAAATCATGGATAGAAAAGAACATGTGCTGAGGAACAAGGTTTTCAAACTAATAAGGAATTGTGAGAAAATCAAGATGTGGAAAAATCCACCTGGAAGTTGAAAGAGTGAAACAAATAAGGAGTAACCCCAGTGATTCCTAAACTGATTCCGGGACGGAATCCTTTTAAGGAGGGGAGACTGTAAGAACCCAGTTTTCGGTAGAATTAAAACTTTTCTTATTAAGAATAAGTATATACGTGAATAGTGTTTGTCATGCGTGAATAATAATTTAGGATGAATAGTGATTTTGATGACCAAGAAAATTTCACGCCACCCTATGTACAAGACATGGTATGGATATTTCGAAATCATATTAGTGATTCACGGAGCAAATAAGTGTATGTAAAGACGGTCAGAATTCAAAAATTCCAATTTGTATTCTGGTGTAATATTTGACCAGGCAGTGAATTATATATTATTATACTCAAGATATGAGATATTAATTTTGAGGAATTAAGGATTTAATATGTTAGGATTTTATTCGAGGATTTAGAACGAAAACACTGAGACTTTACAACGAGATTAATCGATTGAGCGAACGGAGCATGGATTGAGGATAGGGTATATTAAGAGTCCAAGGAAGGATATATTATGAGAAATAAAGAGGATTGAGAATAAACGTCTAGAATTGAGAAATAGAGAATGCTTGAGAAATTGGGAGAACGTTTTCTGAGATAAAGAGAAATAAACAAGGGATGTTGGAATTAATATTCGTTCGAGGTATTGTGCCATATTAGAGCAATAATATGCAAAGTATAAGTTGTAACGTATTAATTTTATTCACGAGACAACAAGGGAATCCAATTGGTGGGAAAGAAAACAAAGCCAAGGGACTTAAGTGCAAGAAACAAGAGATAAGGACTTAGGTGCAAAAGAAGGAAGGACTTGGTTGCATTTTAAGTGGATAAGAATCCAAGGGAGCCAATGGGAGTGTGACACCTAGCAAGGATAAGGATGCATCCAAAATATCTAGATATATATTACATGTGTAAGCATTATTGGAGATAAAGAACAAAAAGCAAAAACCAAGAAACTCCATTTTCTCTCCATTCTGCCCAGCAGAACATCCTCTCAGTAAAACGGGCCTAGAGCCTTCATTACTCAATGAAATTTCGTGTTCTTTATATGGTTAGAAAGCTGTTAAGATGCTCTACAACTCTTCTTTAGAAGCCTCGGTCAGAAAAGCTCGGTAAGGGCCTCATTTTCCATGATCTTTCAGTCGGGTTCTAATAACTCCGAATTACTAACTTTGTTTTCTTCATTTCTTTTGATCATCCAAGCTTACCCAAGGCTATACAAGGATTATACAAGGTTTAGAAAGCTATTATACACATCAAGGAAGGTATAAAATCTCTCAACCCTTAGCATGACTTGTTTATAGTTTATATTGTTAGATCTATAAGTTTTGGAGTGAATCTTGGTGATTTGAGTTGTAGATGATGAAATCTTGAAGTTATGTGCTTGTTATGATGGTTGTAAGGCTTGTACTTAGAGTATGTAACCCCATGTATGCTATAGAGACAAGTCTTGGTGGTTTTGATGGTAGATGTGATGTATAAAGTGAGTTCTTGAATGTTTAAGAAAAGATGTGTGCTGTGTTAAATCCTGGGAGCATGTACTGTCTTGTGAGAGGGTTTTGAACCCCTAAATCTTGTCACCCGAGGACCTAATTTATATGGTTGGAAATATAATTGAATGTAGTTTCTAGAAATATAAGGTTCATACCCAGGAGATGTGTAGGTCTTGAGTTATGGCCGGATTAGTGCAGTGTGGTTCTGGAATTCGGACTGCACTGTGTTGTCCACTTGTGAACTGAGTTAGGACCCCTTAAAATTATGCTAGTGTTATGAAAATTTGAGGGTAGTCAGATTATACAGTTGTGAAGGCTGTCCAAAAAGAATTTGAGTAAAATTTATATTTTTCAATTTTATAAAAATGTTAAAGCGAAGTGCGCGCGAGTGAAAAATCACCTAGGAGGTTAGTTTAACGTAGTTTTAAGAGTACTCACTTGTGTTTCAAGTTTGAGGAATGGATTCGAGTCGAATGGGTAACGAATGTGATAAAGTGATGACATGATCATATGGGAAGTTTAGTTGTCACAAATTGGAGTTGTTAAGTTGGTCTAACACCCTTTAAAACCTTACGATTAAGTAGTGTTGTTAAGGTACTAACGTACGAATATTGATTATGTATAGATCTTCGTTCCACGTCGCAAGCTCGACCAGCCCACCCTAACCAAGGCAAGTTTACTTTTCAAAACTTATATATAAGGATTTTCACTGTTGTGTTTGTAGCTTCCAAACGTATTATATGCTTATGCTTTACGAGATTATGTTGAAGTTTGAGATTTATGCATATGTGTTTGTACACCCTTGAACTTAGAATGAAATTGTTTCCTTCGGACAACGACTCTAGCAATAGAGGTCGTAGCGGTCCAAATATACTATTGACCGGGGAGCGGTATATTATTGTATCATGATTAAATTACGAAAACCCGAAGAGTCATTCGGGAAGCATCGTATACTTAAGTATTTATTATTTTACGTTGTTAAAAATACTCAAAAATATATATCTTGGATTAAAAGCTTATCTTAATTAAATAACTATTTTATTAATTGTTTATATTAAAACTCAAAATATCATTTATTAATTATTGTTCATCATTTTAAAGACAAAACTAATCCCAGATACCTTTAGCGTTTTCAAACTCGAACTCTTTCGAACCCAAAACATTTTCGAAAACCCCCGATCAGGTTTTACTTCTTGTACGTATTTCAAGAATTATCGGTCAACTGAGGTCGAACTTCAATTACTCGAATTTTCTATCAAAATGATTTTTGAAAAGAAAAGAAAAAGGGGACTCTGGCAGGTGTGGGAATCGTTGACGAACGATTCCCGGGATGTGTAAGCGGCCGTGAGCCAGGCGGTCCATCAATTATTCCGGCCCAGGTGTTGCCAAAGGATGATTACGGATGTAGTTTTCATCGAGGGTGATTACGGATGTAGTTTTCACCCGAGGATAGTTACGGATGTAGTTTCTATCCTTCTACCGGTAGAGAAGACCCTCGGATTGTTGGACTTGGTTGTGGCGACTGATCATCGTCAATCCTTGTCAGGTTTTCATGTTTTCTTCCAGTCCCATCCTCCACTCTGGAAAAATACTCAAACATTGCTTCTTGGGCCTAAGTGCCAAGTTGCCGATAGTGTGGTTTTTGATTTTTAAAATATTGACATCGTGCAGTATCTAGAACTGCAAGATTTTCTATAAAGATTGGCACGTTTTAGTGCACTCTTGCAATTATTTCAAAACTGAAATGTTATTGAATGAGAAACCTTCTAAGCTAATGGAAGGAAAGAGGTTTGCAATGATGTATTCCCTGTACAGTATGTTAACCGTAGAGTGTTTTGCCGAAAATGATATACTCATATGTATATATATTTTCAAACTTGAGATATATTGAAATTGGAACCTTATAAAGGGTTCATATGTTATTCTTAAAGCTCCTTAGTGAGTATAAATGTTTTATTCAAACTCGGACATATATATTGTCCAATTATGTTTTGAAATCTGAGATATATACCCATACAGTTGGGAATGTTGTTGAAATAAACCACATTATTATTTTTCAAAATGGTGAACTTGCTAAGCATTATGTAGCTCATTCTTGCTTTATAAAAACTTTTCAGAAAGAGAAGAATTTGGTCGGTTAACTCTGCACCAGCAGAAGAGGAGTAGAAGATTTACCCCGGAGATGATTTAGTTCCTGATAAATACTACAGAGTAAGTCTGATAGGTTTTCAATTGTAATAGTAAGACTTGTCTTCAAGTGTAGTTGTATAAGTGGAAGTGCGTAAGATTCTGGATTGTACAGATGAATTGTAATATTTAGTGTTACTTTTGATTATCGTTTCTGAGGCTCTAACTTGTTTGTGCGTAAGATTGAGGTCTGGATAGATGTATTGTTGAGTTGTAAAGTTAATACATGTATGATATGGTTGGATGATGATGTGACGAAATGAATCTTTGACCTCGGATTTGGGGGTGCCACATCAGGTAGCTGCCAGTTTCTTGGACAAAGGTTAGTCTCTTGGTATAGCAAGAAACAACAATCTGTGTCAACTTCCACAGCTGAGGCTGAATAAATAGCTGCTGGAAGTTGGTGTGCTCAAGTGCTTTGGATTAGAAATCAACTTAGAGATTATGGACTTGTGTTGGAAAAGATTCCTATCATGTGTGACAACACTAGTGCAATCTCTATAGTTGCAAATCTTGTCAATTATTCTAGAACAAAGCACATTGACATCAGATATCTTTTTATTAGGGAACATGCAACTAATGGAACCATTGAGTTACATTATGTTCCCACAGATAAACAATTAGCTGATATATTCACTAAGCCGTTGGATGAAGCCACCATCACAAGGTTGGTTAGTGAGATTGGAATGTTGAATTCTTCAGAATCTGGCTAAGTGAAAATATCAACTAGATTGTTGCAGCAGTAAACACTTATTTTATTTAAATGCTCAATATTTTTTGAAGTAAGTGTTGGCTGAAATATGATTTATAAATATTTCAATTCTGTTGCATATGCTGAAAAAATCATATTCTATTAACTTGAAATTTCTATGAAATTTTAAGAAAATCACTATTTAATTTGTTAGAATATTCTTCACTGAATTTTTTTGGTAAATTTTTAAAAGATAGCGAAAATTGAATGTTATGAGTGAAAAGAATAGTTCGATAAGTCAGACTTCTCTAATGATTCATTTTGTGTCAATGGTCGACTTCTCTAACAAGCCTCTTTAGGGTACTCTCGAGTTCTCGAATAGAGTCTTTTAGAGATGTCGAACAGAGACATGCTTGAGTTCTCGAATATAGGATTTGAGTTCTCTAATGCTTGATTTCTTGAATATGGTATTTGAGTTCTCGAATCATTTGAAAAGGCTGAATTCTCGCTGAATCTTAACCGTTTTTGGATTTTTGTCTAAAATTTTAATTCACTCATAAAAACATATGTTACCCAGTTTAGAGTTATTTTTAAACTGCCAGTTGTGAGTTGTTACCTTCTTGAGTTATCGAATAATCCTTTCTTGACATATCGAATAGTTGTTTTACACTTCTCGAATGCTTGACTTGTCGATAAATATTGTGTATCTAATCGACAATTCAAGTACTTCATACTTATACCATTCCACATCTATTCTATTCATTTCATTCGATTTCTCAAGCATCCAAATTTTCTAAACCTCTGAAAACCCTAATTGCAAAAGCTAAACTTCTTCTTAAACTTTCATTCTCTTCTCTCTCTCTCTGTAACAATGGCAAACACCCAACTCACCATCCCCAAACACACTAATTTCATTGCAATAACCAATGATGTGGAAGCACCAAATGCAAATTTCAAGTGTTTTGTTCGATGGATGTCTGACTCATACATCAAGAATGCACTCTCAGCTAACCCAACCCTGTACCTGGATATTCTTGAACAATTCTGGAGGACAGCTGCTGTGGAGGTTATTGCTCTTGAGATTGCTATAACCTCTTACATAGTCCACTGCAAGATTCAAGATAAGAAGGTTACTATCACTCCAGTGGATATGAATCAAGCACTGGGCTTACAACAAGAGGTGTATGACTCTCTAGCCACAAATGAGGAATTGGAGGACTTCTTCGATTTCATCAGATACTTAGATGAAATCAAAGTTGGGCATCTTAACATGAAGTTTCTGAGAAAAGAATGGAGCTATGTTTTTGCTACTGTCCTTCAAGTCTTCACTAAAAGGAACTCCAGCTTTGATCAAATCAGTGAACCTGCACAGCAAATAGGCTATGCCTTAGCCTATGGGAGAAAGATAGACATTGGACACATAATTCTGCAAGAGCTGTATGGTAGACTTAGTCAGACTCCAGCCAAGAGAGGTACTGAAATCTTCTTCCCTCGTTTCATTCAATCTGCACTAAATCATGTAGATAAAAATTTGATTGATTTACCTGGGATAGATAAACAAAGAATAGGCTATCCTAAATCCATGACCAAACTCATTCTTGGTAATTTGGAGATTAGGAATGATGTGGATGTGGGACTTGAAATAACTCCTCATATGAAGAGTTTATTTGGGTCTTACCCCCATAACATGTAAATATTTGATTCTAAATCACAGTTAACAAAGCCCATGCAAGTAGAACAAAATGCTGACCCAGGGCCTACTAACTTACCTCCTCAACCAAACACATTACCAAACAGTGAGCCCACTGCATCATCCTCTCAACAGGATGATGTTAGTAAAAAGGAGAAGAAGAAGAAGAAGAGAAAACTGGTTGCTTCCGCACCTTTAACCATATTATCTGAGGCAGCCTTGGCTGTAGAATTAGGCTTAGAAGGTGAGGAACCAGTGTCACCCTTAAAGAGGCCAAAAAAGAAGAAAGCAAAGCAAACCACCTCTTCAGTCACACAAATGGCTGAAGTTGTAAAATCAGGGGCAAACAACTCACTAGATGTGCCCTCTCAACAGGGTGCATCTATAGAATCAAGCATCCTCCCCAATGCACCTTCTTGTAATGAGTCAGCACATGGGAGTGATAAGGCTGGCACTACACTGAGTGGAGAGCACATCACACTTGAAACTCCCTCTATTTCTCAGGGGAAGTTGCCAAAATCTAATCTAAAAGACACGTCTCTTCCAGAATCTTTCACTCAAATTTCTTTGGTGCGCAACTCAAGTGATTGAGGAGCAAGGCATAGATTACAAAGAATTTCCTTCTCTTGGTGAGCCAATGGACTCAAGTGACTTGGTGCATGACACCTTGCTCACTACCCAGGAACCACATTTAGATGGTGAGGGAATGCATGCTGGGGCATCTCCTAATGACACCATCACAAACATAGAGGATCACAAGTTTTCACTAGAGACTCTGTGCCCGTGTCAACTGCTGTTGTAACTCATCCCACTTCTGTGGAGACAACAGTAGTAGAGTCAATCCATCCGGTTACAGAAGTTGCATCTGTAAATGAGGAGTCTAGCTTGCCTAGCTCTAGCTCTGACTTTTTGTCACAATGGCTGAAGCCTGTGCAACATGACAGTGCATCAGGATCCGGGTCTGATCCATCACAATTGACGGTTAAAGCACTTCAAAGCTTAATTGTGGATCAGATTCCTGAGTTCACTAAGATTGCTCAATATCTTCTTACTTCCAACATGCCATATGCTGACTATGAGGCCATCTTACCCTGTCACAAGCAAGATGTTGAGCAACAATAAGAGAAAATAGCAGATGAAGCTAAAAGAGATGGTAATTTTGATGCAGGATGCAAGGGTATGGCAGCATCTCTCTCAATGAAGCTCTTCAATATATAAGGGAGGAATATATCACTTCACTAGGCTCAAATGCTAAATCTCTCACTCCTAGTGAAGTATATGAGGCTGTCAATGAGGTTTATAAAGGAAGCTTGAAGGCTGCTCACTACCTAGGCAAGGGAGTTAAATCTGAAATTGAAGAAGTTTGCAAAGCCACAACAAAGATAGTGAGAGAGCTTCAAAGTAAATTCACTAAAGAATTTCCCTCTCTGGATTCTGTCTTCAGAAATGTCAAAGACTGCAAAGCAACCTGTAAATCTCTGGATGATAGACTTCCTATGATACAAGACTCCATCACAAAGCACACATCTCAAATGGATAGACTCACAGAACAGACTACTACTGCCAATGCTACTATCAAGATTCTGTTTGCTAATCAATATGGGGATAAGGCAGTAACAGATGTTCCTCTTCATGACATGACAAAGTATGAGGTACAAAGACTCAAAGAGCAATCACTCACTGGTTTCAAGGCTGCACACTTGATGTCTAAAGTGGACAGTTTGGAATCAGAAGTGGTCTCTCTAAAACAATTCAATGCTGAGCTCAAAGATTCTGTTGCCCTGCTGAATGAAAAGTTGGACACTCAAGGCACTTCTACTGCTGAGGTTCTCCTCAATCAAGAACATATGATTTCTACCATGACGTTGCATATGGGAGTCCCTCAACCTACCTCACAACCTCCAGTCTCTTCTACAAACCCAAAGGTCTCAACAAAGAAAACCGTGTCTGCTACCAAGCCTGGGGGGAGAAGTTTGACTCAAAACCAAAGGGGGAGAAAGGAATTGTCATTTTTTATCAGTCAAAGCCTACACAATCAACATCTCAAATACAAACAAGAGGGAAAGGCAAAACCAAAATCTCTGAAATTCCTCTACTAAACCTAAACCTGTCAAACCTATCACCTCTCTACCAACTGTCACCCTACCAACTGTGCATATCACTACTCTAAGTGGTTTGCAGCAATCAATCACATCCACAGTGGTGGCAGGTTCTATGCCAACTGATCAAGCTAACCTCTCCAGACATGAAGAAGATCAACCAGTTGAAGTAAGTGTAGTCACAGAGGCCAAGCTGATAGAAGTAGCAAATTCATAGACTTATCATGATGCTGCTTTCTTGAAGTTTCTGCAAGCCTCAAAGGAACAAATCAAGTACTTGATAGTGATCCCAAGGAAGCTTAATCAAATCTTTATCAAGGAGATTATGATGGTGACCAATGGCAAAATATGGCATCTATCTTATGACACCTTGAAGGTCTTAAAATTCACTGAGATTGATGCTATCTTGGAGTTAATTGAGAAGGTGGGAGAAAACAACAAGAGCCTATATACTGATCTAAGGAATGGTCAATATGCTAGACTGCCTGAAGTGTGTACTTGTCCAAGAACCATTCTCTATCAGTCTAGTACAAAAATTGAAGATGTCAGTCAGCTGGTCATTCCCAAGGATCTAACTCCTCTGAATCACAGACTTATCATTGCTATCATTGATCAACTACAAAAGAAGAATGGACTAAGAACTGCTAAAGAGTTGGAGGCATTAAGGATTCTCAGAACTTTCATAGCAACTGGCACTGTCCCAAAAATGGCTAAAGCAATGAGAGATAAGGATGATGATGGTGAAGACAAAAGTGATGGGAGAAGAAGACATCAAAGGAGTAATAAGGATGATGAAGAACAGAAAAAGAAAGATGATAAGAGCAAGAAGGGAGATGATGGTAAAGATGGAGGGAAATTCTATGAGAGAAAGAGTGGAAAGCAGCAAGCCCTAGGTATTACTAACAGTAACCTCATCACAACACAAGACTCTATGTCTAGGGTGAATGCAGTTAGTAATGACCTACCAAAATCTACATCTATGGCTTCTGCAACTGTTTTGCCACCTCAAGCAGAGAAGATTCAAGTCAAGAACCATCAGTATGTCTCCAAAAGCAAACTGCTAATGGTGTACTACAATGGTCCAAAGTCAAAGGTTTCATATTACTCTCAAGTGACAAGATGAAAAAGGTGAAATTCAAGTCCAAGGCTAGAAAGGCAAAGAAAGTAAAGACACCAGACTCCCAAGCCATCACAATAGTCCTAGGGCTGAAATTGCAACCTCTTGATGAAGATTATGATGAAGATCAATTGCTTTTTCTGAGGGCTCAAAGAATCTATCATGTGGCTATTGTTGATGACTGTCTTGAATTCAAATACAATGATGGTAGACAGTTCAAGTTCAAGCAAGGAGTATGTCAACACTGGGGCAGATTGTATGACATTGAAAGGATAACTGCAATGCTGAACATTGAAGATGAAGTATAGAGAGTATGGAAGTTAGAATTAATTGACTTTATGAAAATGAAGAGAGATCATGAGGAGAAGTTGAGGAAGGAGAGATTGGAAAAGTGGAAAAAAAGAGAGGAGGAGCTTGATGAGCTTGAAACCAAAGCAGAAGAGTTAAGGGCTAAAGGGTTGTGTAAAGTTCAGTTTAATCCCTATGTTATGAAATATAGGAGGAGGAATGGAGATAATGTCAACATCAGAATGAACCTGGTCAACCATTACCCTGCAAGTGTGTTGAAGCCAGTACTTGAAGATTTTAAGAACTCAATTCTACTTGAAGAACTAGATGCTATGGCAGATATCATAAAGGCTATGGATAAGAGTACAAGAAAAGAAGAAGAAAGTAAAAAGAAGGAATATGATGATTTAGAAGCCAAGGCTCAAGGGATGAACTCAATGGAAAAAGGCTAGTAATTCTTCATAGTCTGTAAGAATGCTCTCTTTGTAATTTTATCCATGTTGTTAATCAATTTCATACCTGTACTTTTCAAGCTTTATCTTTATTTATGATTAGGCTTGTTATCAGACATGAAATTGTGACTAAGAGTCTTACTCACAATTTGGGGGAGATTGTTAGTCACAGAGGCATGCCTGAATACATTTAATAACAAGCCTAATTGTTTGTAATGATTTACATTACTTACATGACCCTTTAACTAAGGGAACCTCTAGCTGTAGAGTTTCTACTTGTTTTAGTACGTGTAATAGGCATCAAAATTCTACCTGTGTAATTGTATAAATTAGTCATGAAATAATGCTTGAAAGAAGATCAAGATATCATGCCTCAAGCTTGGAGAACAAGGCTGCAGAAATAAACACAGTTGGATTTTGAAGATTGAAGATTTGCCTAAGTACTAATTCAAGAAGTATTTTGCTCTATTCGAGAAGTCTAGCATTCGACAAGTCAAGGATTCGATATCTATAAAGACACTGTTCGATATCTCTGGAAGTCAACAAGTCAAAGTCTCATTCGATAACTCAGAGATTCGACATGTCTAATACTCTATTCGAGAACTCAAGAAGTCAACAAGTCAAAGCATCATTCGAGTTCTTCAAGAGTCAACAAGTCAAAGCTACATTCAATATCTCAAGGACTCAGGAAGCTATTCGACATCTCAAGGATTCCATAAGTTAAAAGGTCTATTCGACAAGTCAATGATTCTTGAAGAAAAGACTAATTCGAGAAGTGATTCAATATGTCAATTATACAATATTCGAGAACTCAGAGTTATCTATCAAGTCAATTCTAGTTCTCGAATCAATCACGTAGTTACTTCTCGAATGCAGTCTTGGAGACAAAATACTAAAAATTGTACAAGTCAGAAACCTGCAACAAGCCAAAACACTTTCAGGACCATAGTACTGTAAAGTGTCTTTGGAAAGACTACAAGAAGCTTAGAGAGTTGTTACATGAGACAAGCTGCTAAAGAAGTGGATCTGAGTAGAGTTAAAGGAAGTCAAATTTCAAGCCGTTTGGATGTTTACTCAAAAAGGGATAGATATGTTAGAAAGTAATTTGTCTGTCACTTTATTTGTAGTAAGTAGGTTGTACACATGTTCTATAAGTGTACAACCTCTCTTCTCTAGCAGTTAAGTTTTTAGGAGATTTCTCATTATAACTTAGAATATCTCTATTAGAAAACGAAGCTGAGAATACTACCATTTGTATTCACATGTTGTAGCGAATCTTATCTAATACAATATTAAATTAAAGTGAGTGAGTGTGTTCTTATGTCCTTTATTCCGCACTTACGTTTTCTTTAACACAAACACACACACCTAGCTACATACAAACATCAAAACAGGCTCAAACATTCAAACCATTGTTCTTAAAAGTCTTATTCAAAGAAAAAGTTTGAAAATACATTCACCCCCCTCTGTATTTTCTTGTCTGTATTTCATACTCAACATATATTTTTTAATTAGTAGGAAAATAAATTATAGAAGATAATAAAATATTATAATATATGTTTGATAGTATTTTTAATGATAGTATTTTAATTAATAATATGTTGTTGACGGGAATTGAATCTTAAATTCGTGAGAGTAGATTATAAAATAATATATATGTTTAATAGAGTAATGTTGTTGTTGAGATTCGAACTTGGAGTCTATAATAATATTGTAAATATTATAAAAGGAATATTCTTTTAGCATTAGATCCAACGGTTATCATTTATTTATATTAAAATCTAACAGTTGTTATTGAGTGTACCAGAAAAAATGTACCAAACCGACAACCAAATATAGCCTATTTCGCTTATAATAATATAGTATAAATAGATGTATCAAAAAATGTGTACCAAACCGACTAACCGATAATTGTGTTAAGTGATTTAAAAAGTAAAATTAGTGAGAAGTAAATTGTAGTAGATCTCGATAAAATGAATTACTTAATATATTTACCTTGGATTTTTCAATCCCAAAGTGCTTTATAAAAAAATACCGCTCCTACACTAGTTGCAATGAATTTATGTTCATTTGATTTTTGATTTGTTAAATTGACTAAAATTAACTAAAATTATATATATTAAATAATTTAAATAAATCAAAAAATTATATTATTAAAGAAAGTACATCTAATTTATTTTACAATACAGTGCAACTTTTAATTTTAAAAAGTAATAATTAAATAATTTTTAATATTAATTCATACTGAAAAGTCAATATACAGTAAAACCTCTATAGATTAATATGGTTGAGATCACGGAATTCTATTAATTTAGAGAGGTATTAATAAATCGATAAATTAGTAATTATTAATTTATAGAGAATTTTCGACATCAAACAAAATTAACTTTTAATTATATAAATTTAAAAAGAATCAATTGAAAAATTTATGTTTATACTTAATTCAGTTAATTTAATATACGATAGTTAACAAATTCCATTGGTATTAGCATGATTCAAAATAAAGATTTATATAATAGACATTACAACATTTTTGGAGTTGTTGCACCTAAAAAAGAAATCAAGACATCAAAAATATTGATTAATAACTTTGTGATGCTTTACGGAACTGTCAAATTCGAACTTTTGAATGCAACAAAGAAAGATATGGATGAGTTTCATGTAGATTTAAATTTTAAGAAACCTAGACTTATATTTAACAAAAGTGCAAGACATATATTTTTATAATTATAAAAGAAATATTAATTTATAATATTATTGGGACCAAATATTTATATAGGATTTTTTAAAAAATTATTATCTTATTATTTTATCGAAATTGATTATTTTTTGAACTGGTCCAAGTTGGGATTGGAGAAAATTAGTAACTTAAAAAAATTATTAATTTATCGAATATTAATTTAACAAGATTTTAGTGTAACATATAAAATGCGACTGAAAAAGTACTTAAATGATAAATTGTCGACGTAGGAACAATCTTTCCTGGCTTAAAGTCTGTGCAAAACCACATGCTCTCGAACACTTATAGATATCAAGTCATGGGTGGTGATATATACACAACCTAATTTATTGTTACACATTCTTACTTGTATCTTTGATTAAACTACCCTTGCTTGTTTAAACACTTGTTTTGTTGAACGAGCTTCAATTCGATTGATAATTTTAGTATATCAATAAACAATACTAATGTAAGAATAATTTAAATTCAATAATATAATATAAAAATAAAATTGTTTTAAATGTTATGTTTCTTTCCTTCTAACCTAAACATCAAAATCCTCACAAATTACAAAAAAATAAATAAATTTTTTACTTATTTTTCATAAATTACAACACTAATATATTAAAATAATATAAGTAGTAATCAAAATAATATTTTTCATTAAAATATAAATTAACTATAGAATCAATACAATAATATTTTTTTTAGCAAAATAAATTTTAAATAATTATAGTCTCATTTAGATTATAAAGTCTTAACTCAATTAATGTGAATAAGAAAAAAAATCACATTTTTTTATTCTAAACTTTTAGACTAAATCCTACTAGCATAAATTAAATTTAAAAATGCAAATCAAATTCAAATTATATTACTACTCCTTAAATTGTGATGGAAAAATTAACCATTCTTTTGGTTTATATATGTTAAAATCTAGATATATAATTATAAATAGAAAATATTTGAAAATTTTAAAAATAAAAAACCTTAATTAGTATAGCAATATAATTTCGTTGCCATATTTTCAAAAAAAAAAAGATTAAAAGTTTTCGGGAAAAACGAGAAAGTACAAAATGATAAAAATAGATGAGGATGAGTAGGATATGGGAAGGAGGGAGGGTAATTCAGTCCAATTATAAATTAGGGTGTGCAATCATAAAGTTGGGGTATGTATATATCAACACCCAATCACGATTCATGTACCATGACTTAATTGTCTGCTTGTAAATTATTAATACTAGCTTATAACCCGTGCAAAGCACGGGTTACTTTTAAATATTTTTAAAATTATATGACTAAAAAAATAGAGTCATAATTTATTATGGATATAATTTAACTTTGTAATATTAATTAATAAAATTATTAGTAATAATAATAGTTATTTAATAAATGACATGTATAACAATATTTTGGAGGTTTGCTGGATTTACGGAGCAAAATACGGATATTCTGCTAATAAAAGAAGAACAGAGGATTAGGGTTTGTGTATGTAAGTGTGGCTGAACTTGATAGGTGTTTGCAGGGTTAACTGTTTCTCATCCGTATCAAGGTGCCTACGTACCCTATTTATAGGAGCCGTACGTAGTTCTTGAAGAACAAGTTACCTAGGCGGGCTAGGGTTTTAAGAGATAAGCCATAGCCCAAGCCCACTCGTTCAGGGCTGATGTGGCAGTGAGTCATCAACCCTATCCGTGATCCATGGCCCAAAGGAGGAAGCCTATGGTCTCGCACGAACAGAGTTGGCTAGTAGAGAAGTAATAAGGGCCTTGCATGCGACCTCGAAGGATCTGGCCATGCGAAGCGATCCCTAGTGTCCAGTTGCTCATGCGACCTTCCAGTAAAGAGTGAGATAACGATCCCAATTTAGTTTGTAGATATGATGATAAAAATGAAGCGATCCCCCGGTGAGGATCATAAGCGAAGTACTCCTGTAGCGAGGCGAACCTTTAGCGATGTGGCCTTGTAGCGAGGTGAACACTGTAATAGAGACATTATCACCAAGGCATGTTGGGCTGATTCCGGTAGTGGATTTTATGGACCCAATCTTCATCTCATAGGTTCATCATAGATCATGAATCTTTAATTTAGCCAATCAAATCAATTTAGATGCCATGCCAGATTTGGGCATAACAACTACCCCCGAGTCCATATTGCCATTAGAGATGCGATGTGGACTCAAGAATTAATCAGCCGATGCCACGATGCGAGGCCTTGGCTCGCTTACTGATATATAGATATGACCGTTGGAGTAGTCGCAACCCCTAGAATTTGAAGGGATTTGACAGCTATCGTTTCTCGAGATGTGTATTCAACGGTTGAGATCTTGACACGTGTCCATGTCTTTCTCTCTCCTGATGGGCTATATATACCCCTGTCACTATCATTTCCTTTGTTATCTTCACGAACACATTGCCGAAGTGCTGCCAGTTTGCTCCCAGATCAAACGCAAGAAATTTTCAAGTTTTATCACCAGCGACCTCAAATTTCTCCAGATTCCCTCAATTTTCTTCAAGAAAAAGTAAGTCCTCATTCTTCTTTTGCATTTAAGTTGTTGTTCTTCATCATAATTGCATGATTAGATAACTTTAATTGTATGCGATACGATCCATTTTAACTGCGATCCCATATCATCAATTTTAGTGTGCGATCCCGTCCTCGCTGCGATAGGAATGCGATCCCTTCTTTAGGAACATAGATGCGATCCTAACCAATATGAATCTTCCATTATTTCCTACAAGCGAAGCGAAAACACATAGAGCCCTTCTGTCTATTTATTTTTTTCTCCCTTCATTTGCTTTCTGTAAGAGCACACACTTAATCTTTTCACTTCTTTTTAGATGTCGCAAGACGACAGTTCAAGGACGCCTTCCCCGATGCCTAATGTTCAAATAAGCGAAGCAGCAGCTGCTAACATCGTAATAGCAGCGAGCACTAGTGAGAGCTCATTTAAATTATATTTCGACTCGCAATGGTCGAATGAAGATTATACCAGAGAGGTACCCTTAGATAAGTGGCGATCCAAGCGTCCCGCAAGCTCACGAGACCGATCTTTGGATGTGCTCCCAGCTCAGGTCGAATCCCAAACCGAGATGACACCTCTTGAACAAGAAATTGAAATGTTAAAAAAGAAGGGAGAAGAATTCAGCTCAGAAGCAGCACGGATCCTTTCCAAACTACCTCCTCAAACTATTTCTCCCATTCACATAAGTGACTCCCCAGTAGATTCATTAGGCGAGGCATACTATGATGTTGAGGGAGGTGCGGATAATGAGGCTGACTCGGATGATTCTAACTACGAGGAACCTTCCTCAGATGATGGCTGCCTTGACGAAGTGGCCAGAGTTGTAAATTTTAAGGATTACAATTATGTTCCTGAAGCCTCGCCCAATCCTTACATTCCAACCCCTCAACCAGAGCTGGAGGGAGTTATATATGTAAATGGACCTCGCCCAGAGGACATTGAGCCTGGTTCAAAGGTAAGGCCAGGAGAGCCTCGCATCCTCGCCTGCCGTGACCTGTTCACCACGTTAACTGTGAAGACCATCACAGAGGGGGTCGAGAGATTACGACCTGAGGGCAAAATCATCCTTCCCAAGAAAAAGATGCGATGCTACCGCTTCAATCATGAAGAGAACGGAGGTAAGGTACCAAGGATGGTTATGACGGTCCCCCTGATGAAGATAGGTGTCTCTTCTCCTCTCCATCCATTCATCAAGGATGTCTGTGAGACTTATAACCTCGCTCCCATCCAAATAAGTACGAATGGGTACAGATCCATGATCGCTTTGTACATTCTCTACCACAAGCTTCGATATCCACCCATGGATGCGAAGACGATGGGCTACTTCCTTCAGCTTAAGCGATGCGGGGCCTAAGACTTTGGCTACGTCTACTTTTCTGTGTGGCCGGAATTTAATAAGAAAAACCTTCTTCCTGGAGGAACAAGCATGACACTTGTCCATTCGAAGTTCTTTCCCACCTTTTTGATAGCTTTAAAGAATTCATGACACTTGTCTGATGATTTCGAGACAAACCTGTTGAGAGCAGCTATCCTCCCTGTTAGGCTTTAAACCTCCTTCACACATCTTGGCGACCTCATCTCCATTAGGGCCTTTATTTTTGCGGGGTTGGCCTCGATACCTTGGTGGTTGACAATAAACCCAAGGAATTTCCCAGACTCGACCCCAAATACATATTTTTGTGGGTTAAGTTTCATCCTATACTTTCTCAAGATACTGAACATTTCTGCCAGGTGAGCGATGTGGTCCCCAGCTTCCTTGGATTTTACCAGCATATCATCCACGTACACCTCCATTGTCTTTCCAATTTTTTTTTCAAACATCATATTGACCAACCTTTGATAAGTCGCCCCAGTATTAAGGAAGCCGAAGGGCATCCCTATGTAACAATAGAGCCCTCTATCTGTGATGAACGAAGTGTGCTCCTGGTCAGGGCCATACATGGGTATCTGATTGTACCCAGAGTATGCATCCATAAAGCTAAGGAGCGCATGCCCCGCTGTTGCATCCACCAATTGATCTATCCTAGGTAATGGGAAACTATCTTTTGGGCAGTGTTTGTTGAGATCAGTAAAGTCTACACATGTCCTCCACTTTCCATTGGGTTTCTTCACGAGGACTGGGTTTGCGAGCCAGTCAGGGTAGAATGATTCCCTAACGAGCCCGACCTCGAGGAGTCTATCCACTTCTGCTTTGAGAACTTCGGCTCGTTCTCTACTTATAGGTCGCCTTTTCTGTCTGACTCCTTTCTTGCTGGGGTCGAGATTGAGCCTGTGACACATAAAGTTAGGATCAATCCCAACCATATCCTCATGGGACCAAGCGAACACATCCAAGTTATCTCTCAGAAAAGCGACAAGCCTTTCCCTTAAACTAGGGTTGAGTCGCGACCCTATCTTCAACAACTTAGAAGGGTCTTATACATCAACAAGAATAGGAATAGTATCCTCCGCTGCTCCAGCTCACTCTACATGTTCTGGGATGCGAGGTTCAAGGTCTAGATCATACTCGCGAGCCCGGCTTGGCTCGGCCTCGTAGGTATTAGTTTTTTCATGTTGGGGGGTCGCATCCTCCGGCATTGGGGTTGCACCCACATGTCCATATTCATTCACAAAAGTTGTTTCTTGTATGATTCTGCTTGGTAGCTCTGTTAGTGTGGAAGTTTCCTTGCGAACCCATTTGCCTTTTCGGGCTCGCACAGCTGCCTCGCATCCTCGCCTGCGAGGCAGCTGTGCGAGCCCGAAAAGGCATATATAACTCCCTCAACCAGAGCTGGAGGGAGTTATATATGTAAATGGACCTCGCCCAGAGGACATTGAGCCTGGTTCAAAGGTAAGGCTAGGAGAGCCTCGCATCCTCGCCTGCCGTGACCTGTTCACCACGTTAACTGTGAAGACCATCACAGAGGGGGTCGAGAGATTACGACCTGAGGGCAAAATCATCCTTCCCAAGAAAAAGATGCGATGCTACCGCTTCAATCATGAAGAGAACGGAGGTAAGGTACCAAGGATGGTTATGACGGTCCCCCTGATGAAGATAGGTGTCTCTTCTCCTCTCCATCCATTCATCAAGGATGTCTGTGAGACTTATAACCTCGCTCCCATCCAAATAAGTACGAATGGGTACAGATCCATGATCGCTTTGTACATTTTCTACCACAAGCTTCGATATCCACCCATGGATGCGAAGACGATGGGCTACTTCCTTCAGCTTAAGCGATGCGGGGCCTAAGACTTTGGCTACGTCTACTTTTCTGTGTGGCCGGAATTTAATAAGAAAAACCTTCTTCCTGGAGGAACAAGCATGACACTTGTCCATTTGAAGTTCTTTCCCACCTTTTTGATAGCTTTAAAGAATTCATGACACTTGTCTGATGATTTCGAGACAAACCTGTTGAGAGCAGCTATCCTCCCTGTTAGGCTTTAAACCTCCTTCACACATCTTGGCGACCTCATCTCCATTAGGGCCTTTATTTTTGCGGGGTTGGCCTCGGTACCTTGGTGGTTGACAATAAACCCAAGGAATTTCCCAGACTCGACCCCAAATACATATTTTTGTGGGTTAAGTTTCATCCTATACTTTCTCAAGATACTGAACATTTCTGCCAGGTGAGCGATGTGGTCCCCAGCTTCCTTGGATTTTACAAGCATATCATCCACGTACACCTCCATTGTCTTTCCAATTTTTTTTTCAAACATCATATTGACCAACCTTTGATAAGTCGCCCCAGTATTAAGGAAGCCGAAGGGCATCCCTATGTAACAATAGAGCCCTCTATCTGTGATGAATGAAGTGTGCTCCTGGTCAGGGCCATACATGGGTATCTGATTGTACCCAGAGTATGCATCCATAAAGCTAAGGAGCGCATGCCCCGCTGTTGCATCCACCAATTGATCTATCCTAGGTAATGGGAAACTATCTTTTGGGCAGTGTTTGTTGAGATCAGTAAAGTCTACACATGTCCTCCACTTTCCATTGGGTTTCTTCACGAGGACTGGGTTTGCGAGCCAGTCAGGGTAGAATGATTCCCTAACGAGCCCGACCTCGAGGAGTCTATCCACTTCTGCTTTGAGAACTTCGGCTCGTTCTCTACTTATAGGTCGCCTTTTCTGTCTGACTCCTTTCTTGCTGGGGTCGAGATTGAGCCTGTGACACATAAAGTTAGGATCAATCCCAACCATATCCTCATGGGACCAAGCGAACACATCCAAGTTATCTCTCAGAAAAGCGACAAGCCTTTCCCTTAAACTAGGGTTGAGTCGCGACCCTATCTTCAACAACTTAGAAGGGTCTTATACATCAACAAGAATAGGAATAGTATCCTCCGCTGCTCCAGCTCACTCTACATGTTCTGGGATGCGAGGTTCAAGGTCTAGATCATACTCGCGAGCCCGGCTTGGCTCGGCCTCGTAGGTATTAGTTTTTTCATGTTGGGGGGTCGCATCCTCCGGCATTGGGGTTGCACCCACATGTCCATATTCATTCACAAAAGTTGTTTCTTGTATGATTCTGCTTGGTAGCTCTGTTAGTGTGGAAGTTTCCTTGCGAACCCATTTGCCTTTTCGGGCTCGCACAGCTGCCTTCTCTGGGCTCTCTCCTTCGTCACTAGCTTCTTCTACAATTCCTTCTTGGAGTACCATCACAGGTTGCGAGGCCTCCATCATGAGGGCTCCTGGGACCGGTTCTACCTGGATACCCAAGTTATCAAAGTAATCATCTGGAAGCTCCTCGATTGAGATCATGTTACAATTTGGTGAAGGCATGAGGGCTATCTTGCGAGGCCTGTCTTCCTCTTCGCATTCCATCTTATCAATCATAGAGTTACTCCCTTTTTCCGCTGACTTAAGGGCCTTGTTATAGCATTCTCGAGATTCATGTTGCGCTCCCTTAACACATCCGACTCCATTTGGGGTAGGGAACTTCATAGAGAGATGGTAAATAGAAGTGACCACCCTCATTTCTTTTAGAATTGGCCTCCCCACAATAGCATTATAGGCCGAGGGCTGATCAACTACCATAAAATCAGCGATCTATGTAGTTATACAGGGCTCATTCCCTAATGTAACAGGGAGCCTTACGAGGCCCTTGACATTGACTGAAGCTCCAGTAAAACCATAAAGATGTCCTACGGTAGGGATAAGGTCTTTGTCCACGAACCCCATTTTCTGATAGACCTCGTATGTTAGAATATTCACTGCACTTCCATTGTCCACAAGGACCCTGTAAACATTTTGCGATCCAATGCGAACTCGGACAACGAAGGCATCCGAGTGGGGGTGGTGGACCCACTTCGCATCTTCTTCAGTGAACATGATATTTGTATCTTCCCCCTTGAAGAGCTTTGGGGGTCATTCCTGTAGGTGATGAACGTTAGTGAGAGGTCGCTCCTTGGCTTCGCGAGCATATCTCTCTCTGGCCCTATTGTTGTCTCCCCCGATGTGGGGTCCTCCAATTATCACATGAATACTTCCACCTCGCGTTTCCCTTTCCTTAATGACTAGTTTCTGTTCAGGTGGGGGAGCTTGATTATAACCAAGGCCAGACTTGGGATTATGTTTCTTCACTTCTCGAACCGCCCACTCAGTTAACTTTCCATCCCACATTAATTGATCCACTTGCTGTTTGAGCTCCCGGCAATTCGTTGTATCATGCCCTGTTTGTTCATGAAAGGCACAATACTTACCAGTGTCTGCAGTTCCTTTCGGACCCATTTGTGCAGGTCTTCTGAATACCCCTTTGTGCGCATTGACTGCATAGATGTGATCAATTGGGGTGACCAGTGGGACATATTTATCTCCACTCCTTGCAGGGCGAGCTCGAGGCGGGGATCGTTTTGGTGGATCGCGTTATCTTCTCTTTGGACTGGGGCTCCGACTTTGATCACGTCTTCGCCTCGAACTCCTGGAGTCCTTTCTTTTCACTCCCCTATTCCTACTCCAACTGCTACTCCTTTCATTATTCTTTTTTAGATCTGCATGTGACTTCTCAACGCGCTTGAAAGGCTCAGCGACCCTGTGCAACTCAGAAAGGGTGCTAGGGGTTTGCTCTTGTAATTTCTTCCAGAACTCAGTCCCTTCTCTTACTCCAGCGATAAGGAAATTCTTTACAGCTTCATCATTTGCCCCCCATACGCGAGGTACTTCAGCATTGAATCTCTTGAAATAGTCATGAAGAGTTTCTCCTTCCTTCTGTTTTATGTTCGCCAAGGTAGATACAGGGTTTGCATAGAGCATCAAAGATTGGAACTGCTTGATAAAGATGTCAACAAATTGCTCCCATGAGTCGATTGTAACCAGGGCCCCTAGTTTCGAAAACCATTGTTGGGCACTTCCCCTTAGCGAGGCGGCGAACAACCTACACCTCGCTAGCTGCGAGACCTGGTATACATCCATCTCGTTGTTGAATCGAATTACGAACTCAGCTGGATCAGTATCTCCATTATAGGTCATATCTGAATGATGCCCACGAAACACCGTAGGGAGTAGCGCAGTTCGAATTTCATGGGTAAAGGGCGAAGAAGAGCCCATAGTGCTAAAGATCCCTTTCTCATTGTTCATTGCATCCAAGGCCTTTTTCAACTCCTCCAGCTTATAGTCTCCCACTTTGGCCTCCTTGTCCCCCTCCTTTTTCTCTCCAGTACTCCCATGGTGTGACTGAGTCTTTTTTGGGACGCTAGACTCCTCCTGGTCATTCCTGTGATCCTTCTTTTTACGATCCTCTTCATGGTATTGGGATCGTTCTCGGTCTCGATGAGATGGGGGTCTGTCATCACGACGATGGGACCGTTCGCGCTCTCTACGAGGAGAGGGGGGTTTGTCATCGCGACGATATGACTGCTCGCGATCTCGATGAGGAGACAATGGTCGGTGAGGGCCCTTGCTTTTATTCTTAGATTCTTCATTCCGAGGTGCATTAATCTTTTCTAATTTGAGACGGAGGTCGTGTTCAGTTAGCTTCTTTCTGAGACGGTCAAAAACGCTAACCGATCTCCCCTCAGATGAGGCGACCTTGTCATGCGATCCTCCTTTCTTTTCGAGCGAATGCTCCTCCTCATTCCAGTCAGGGTTCGTTTGATCTGTTAGGACATCATCGAAATCATCAATAAGTTTCTTGGTAGGGACTTTGCTTCCTTCCCTTGATATGTTCGACCACCTGTCCTTGCATTCCTCTTCGATCCTCTAGAACTATAGCGCTTCTCCACTTTTGCGACCCTCTCATGTACAGCGGTCACTTGATCGCCGAGGCCTTTTAGAAAAGATATTACCTCACTGGTCAACGCCACCCTCTGTACTGGGGGGGTGTGCTCCTCCTTGTACCCAGTCTTAGAGTTGTCCTTGGACACCTCGTCCTCTGAGGGGTCCCTCGTCAGGGGATCATCCTTGTTCGCCCTATGCGATCCCGAAGTCTCTCCATCATTCTTCTTTTTGTGTGATTTAGTCATCGCTTCTCCCCATTCAATGACTGCCCTCCTTCTAGCACCAAATGTTATAGGGAGAATATTGTATAACAATATTTTGGAGGTTTGCTGGATTTACGGAGCAAAATACGGATATTCTGCTAATAAAAGAAGAATAGAGGATTAGGGTTTGTGTATGAAAGTATGGCTGAACTTGATAGGTGTTTGCAGGGTTAACTGTTTCTCATCCGTATCAAGGGGCCTACGTATCTTATTTATAGGGATCAAGCCGTACGTAGTTCTTGGAGAACAAGTTACCTAGGCGGACTAGGGGTTTAAGAGATAAGCCATAGCCCAAGCCCACTCGTTCAGGGCTGATGTGGCAGTGAGTCATCAACCCTATCCGTGATCCATGGCCCAAAGGAGGAAGCCTATGGTCTCGCACGAACAGAGTTGGCTAGTAGAGAAGTAATAAGGGCCTTGCATGCGACCTCGAAGGATCTGGCCATGCGAAGCGATCCCTAGTGTCCAACTGCTCATGCGACCTTCCAGTAAAGAGTGAGATAACGATCCCAATTTAGTTTGTAGATATGATGATAGAAATGAAGCGATCCCCCAGTGAGGATCATAAGCAAAGTACTCCTGTAGCGAGGCGAACCTTTAGCGATGTGGCCTTGTAGCGAGGTGAACCCTGTAATAGAGACATTATCACTAAGGCATGTTGGGCTGATTCTGGTAGTGGATTTTATGGACCCAATCTTCATCTCATAGGTCCATCATAGATCATGAACCTTTAATTTAGCCAATCAAATCAATTTAGCTGCCATGCCAGATTTGGGCATAACACTTAATAATATATATCTTAATGTAAATTTGTTGTTAACGGAATTCGATCCTTGGATCTTTAGAAGAGGATTTAAATATAAAATATTCTTTATTATTAGATCTAACGGTTATCATCTATTTACTAAATATCTGAAGGTCACTATTCTTTTAACGGTATGTTGAACCAAACTACCAATTATCATCTAGTTTGCTTATCATAATATATATACATATATATATATATATATATATATAGTCTTATTCTAATAGAAATCACTCTTAAACTAAAAACTAGAAATTAATTAAAAAAATTAAATCACGGTGAAATATAGCACATATGGTATGCAAACTGATCGTTGAGAGATGAAGAAAAATTCAGTGAAGTTGGATTTCAAAAAAACACACCGATTGACTGAAAAAATCAAATTAAAAACGGAGGGGATTAGATAGGATTA
This sequence comes from Saposhnikovia divaricata, assembly GCA_036435485.1. Classification (NCBI taxonomy): domain Eukaryota; kingdom Viridiplantae; phylum Streptophyta; class Magnoliopsida; order Apiales; family Apiaceae; genus Saposhnikovia; species Saposhnikovia divaricata. Next base: position 105,163,516 of record CM071597.1, read on the forward strand.
TGTATGTGAGTGTAACACCCCGATTTCCCAATACTATAAAAATACTTTTATAATAAATTATTGGATTTAATTAGACAAAATAGATTTTTAATACAGGGAAATTTTGGAAAATTTCGGCATGTAGTGTTCGTAATACGGACTATCCACCTGTAATTTGAATCCAAACCAATTCATTCCAACACCAACAACAATTTCAACTACTGAAGAAATAATACAGACACATGTTCAACCTGTCCTAACTGATCAGGTGAACCCTACCAAAATGCCCTCCCGATCAGAGCAAAGATCGGGGCATCACAATACCAACTAAAAACATAAATCTTGATAACAAAACAATAAGAAATAAATACAACCCCACTACTAACCCGGATCTCTAACAGGTAGTGGTATGAAATAAGCAACTACTAACTAAGTTATTACATTACAATACTAAATCCTTAATTAAAAGTTACAGACACTCCACAAATATAAATACAACCAACTAGAACTATTACACAAATTTTTTTACTGATACCCAAAAGCCCAACCTTCTAGCAGAGTGCAACTAGGCTGCCTAAGGTCCACAACATGTTCTTCTCGGATATAGCTCCTACTACATATCTTTTTCTTCTTTAACTGAAAAAGGGTTAGAAACAATAGCAAGGAGTGAGCCAAATGCTCAGCAAGTAACAATATAGATGCAAAGGAATCAATAACAAAAATATGGATATAACAATATAGGGATCATTCTTTGAGCTCTTCCAATATTTGACAAATTAGAATCCATTTCCAAGGTAAGGAGAAAGAGAGAGCAATCAATTCTCTTTTTATAGCATATTTCCACCTTTAAAACATTTTAATTAAATTAAGCTTTTTTATTAAAATCGGACAATACGGGTGATCAGCCAGTAATGTCCCCATACCGGACGCTAGGTCCCTCTGGACTTTAAAAATTGGGTTCCCAATTAGGCAACACATTGGCCTTTGTTGCTGGACTAGGACCACCCTAGCCTCTTACGCCCAATTAAAGTGCTGGACTAGGACCACCCTGGCCTCTTACGCTAATTAAAATAATTAATTAAATGTCCATATAATAAAGAAATTTTCGATGGATAGAATTCTTATGCAATAATTCAGAGCAGGAAATTATTCTGTTTAATTTCAAGAATAAATAATTAAAAGTTAAGCGAGAGATCCAATTTAATTGTACAAGGTTCGCAAGGTAGGGTTCAAGTGTGATTCACAAGTATTTAAAAATAAAGGTTTATCAAGCTCTTCTCATTATAGAGGTATAATACAAGGTGGTATCGAACATGGCTCGGGGAAAATAGAAGTATAAGCCAACAAGGGTCATTAATTTATAAAGAATAAAATAAAAGAAAGGTTAGGGATCCAGAGTTTAATTCAAAAGTTACAGGGTATAGTTAGGCAAGTGTGGTTTAAGGAAATGGATATGAAATAAGGTTTAAGCCAGTAAAAAAGATTTATTACACAACAAGGTTTAAGGATTTAGAGATTTATCAAGGGTTATAAGGTATAGTAGTGCTGGTGTGAATTAAGGGAATAGATATGAAATAATGTTTAAGCTTATGAAAAAGGAATGTTATACAACAAGATTTGCAGTTCAACGAGAGTTAGAACAAGCAAGGAGGTACAACAGTTAAAATAGATAATCTATAAGGGAAAATGAGAGGGTACAAAGGTTTAAGCAATAGTTTATACAGATTAACAATATAGTACAAGAGATTTGACAGATAACTTGAAAACAGTAAGTTATAAGAACTTAAACAACAATCCATGAAGAATCTGAACTGCAATAAAATGTTCGAGTTACTTGCCTTAACAGAATACTTCCTCGCTAGTAGCTTAGTTCCAAAAGTTCTCAACCTTTGCCTTTCCTATACCCCTTGGGTCTACGTCTTTCGAATCTACACATAAAAGCACTATTTCAGAATTCTATATAATGATCGAACATCTAACCTTAATCTACCCTTGCGATAATCCCCTAAATTTACTTACCTTAGTCATTTTATCTCAACCACAGACCACTGACATAACACATAATTATAACCAATAAGCATTTAGCAGAAAATCACATAAATAAATATAATTTAAATATTAATTCAACTTGTAGTGTATATAAATATAACTCGAGAAATATACAATTAGGGGTTCTAGAAAATTAATAATTTTTAGAAAAATTTCGACAGCATCCCCTTTGTATATTTACACTACCAGTCGGGGTACATCCGACACAAAACCAACAAAAGTCATCATACTCCACATATAATTTATAATCAACCACTTACTAATAACAAGGACTATTATTATCTCAATCCGAATAATTCACTGCATATTTAATAAGTTATACCAATCCGATATACAACTCAAAATTTACAAGTACGAAATTAAAATAAATTTATTATGTAATTATTAAAATTAAATTTTGGCTCACGAATCATCATCGCCAATTTACCCTCGACTCAAATAAAATCATTGTCGAGGGGGCAAAATTTCGAGGGTACCCAAAATGGGGTTTCCAACTCGGAACTCCGCTCAAAAATTATACGAATATTAAATCATTATTTCTCAGAATTAATCATCCAGAACATTTGTTCGTAATCACTTAAATCACGAATTAATTTAACGAAACATTATAATGTAACATCACAGTCGAAGCATAACAATTAACCAGCACAGAACCAGAATCAATTGCCAAATTCACCAACATCCAGTACACCCACTTAACGGCCACACACATATATCACATATTACCACAATCTCAAACACACGATGTAACACACTCAGACCCACGCACACAATGTTAATACACCACAGCAATAGTTTGTCATGAACGCCCACAACACAGGGAAGAGCCCCTGCCAATTACACACACACGAACTCAAACTCAACACCCACACAGACTTGCAACACACACTGCAACCACCAGAATATAGGAGAACAGCGGAAATCCAGAAATCACGAATCAGCACATCACACAACACAGTGTTTACGACTGGGAAAGGTTAAAGAAATCGAAGGGATCGAATTGTACAGCAAGGGTGGATAAACTGTGAGAATCGGGACTTACCACAGCAGCTAGGAGGAGTGATTAAAGAGGGAAAATCGAGATGGTGAGAAGAAGACGGAGAGAGAGGAGATCAAGATGATGGGTGGAAGAGAGGGGAGATTTTTTTTTAGAGGAAACTTCGAGAGATTGCTCGAAAATAGAACCCAGCTGATAATTAACAATGAGCATATGATCGATTAAATTAGGGATTTAAGGTTGAATTGGGGAAAGATGGAATATTACTTCACTATTTAAATTTTTGATCTAAAACAAACTGAAAAATCACTTTAGAAAATAGAACTAAAATAAATAATAGTGGACAAAAAATCTCGAACTAAATTTCAAATTATAGAAAATAAAATTATCTATCTCCCCATATTTTTAAAATATTTTTAGGATCAAAAATGAATTAAATATGAATTTTACAAGAATAAACCAATAAGACCCAAATAAATTCATAAAATCATTTTAAAATTCTTAAAAATCAAAATAAATCCATCTAATATGATTTAAACTCAAATAAACAAATAAAGTTAATAATGCAAAAGATTTCGTGATTTATACCAATTTTGATGATTTTATAAAATTTCCAGAAGATAAATAACATATGAATTAAATAGGATTTAATCACCAAAAATAAAATAAAAATACGTAGACTTATCCGACACATATAAATCATCAAATAAACCCACAATACGACATCACACATATTTTACCTCCTAAAAAAAATTCACGTCACATAATTCACATTTAATATTAAATAAATAATTAAAAATATTAAAAATTTCTAAGGCGTTATAGTGAGGGTGTATTGTATTTGTGTATGGTGCCCCTAGCGGGGCCATTAGATTAGATTAATCTAAGGGTTAAGATTAGTTTCTAGTTTAAATTTTAATTTTGGTTTTTATTTGATTTCCAATACAATACATACATACATATACATATATATATATATATATATATATATATATATATATATATATATATATATATATATATATATATAGGCTCGTAAATGTAAGAAATAGTAGTAATCGTTTTCTAGCAGGACAGTATTCCATGCTCTCTGATTTGTTCATCCTTTCACACATACAATTGATACCTTAGCTTCTCGAGCATTTTTTTGTCAAATTTTCCGTTCTCTCTAATTTTGTTACAATGCTCCCAAGGGTCAAATGTCTGTCATAATTGAAAAATTTTTCTCTCTGTCTGTGTAACAGTTTGTCATCTTCATTTTATTTTCATTTCATCATATTCTATATAATCACTCTTATATCTATAATCTTATACGTATTATATTTAGTCATATTATTGGTTGTTCTTTGTGCTGTTAAAGCATATTTGGCATTACGTATTCTATTATAGTGAGAATGGCAAAAACTCAGTCACTCTGGAGGATATGTGTGCAAATATGGCGATTGGCGATGAGGAGGAAGGAGGCATTATTGTGGTAAATAGTGATATTATGGAACCAAAACAAACATATATGTTAGTGGGGAAATTTCTGACGGAAAAGAATATTAATTACATTACAATGCAAAATGTAATGGCAAGTTTGTGGTGACCAAGGGAAGGAATTGAGGTGCAGGATATGGGTAGCCTTAGATACTCATTTGTATTCTTTCATAAACTGGATTTGCAGAAAGTGGTGGATGGAGGGCCCTGGTCCTTTGAACAAGCGATGTTGGCTTACCATCAAGTGGAGGCAGGTGAAGATCCGCTTACAGTTAAACTACAAGAGATTGAGATGCGGGTGCAAGTTTATGATATCCCGAGAGGTTTTTTATCTGAAAGTATTCTCAAGAGCGTGGGGTCATCCATTGGTAGATACATTAAATCAGATCCAACTACGTTTGAAGGAGGATGGAAACCATATGTGCGAATTAGAGTCTCAATGAATGTGGAAAAACCATTAAAACGAAGGTGAAAGATTAAGAGGGAAGGTGATAATTGGAGCTGGTTTAATTTCAAGTATGAAAGATTGGGACATTTTGTTTTATTTGTGGCATCATTGGTCACTCGGAGCTAGATTGAAATATTGTATATGATAATCCTAATAAGCAAATAGAGAGAGCTTATGGAAGTTGGTTACGGGCACCATCACGTAATGCAAAAAATAATACATGTGCTAGGTGGCTCCGAAACACAAGTGAGGGAGATGGCATGTGGAGACAGAGTACTACATGTGAAGTGTCAACCACCGTATAGGGTGGCACACAGGAGGAAGAACGTTTCATGGAGGTTGATGGTGTGCTGAGACAAACGAAGAATTATACGGAGGGAATCACGATCCAATCACGGGAAAGTGAGGAGCAGTTATTGTGTGACAGGGATACTGCAATCATAGGAGAGAAAGGGAGCATGTGAATGCAACAAATGAGGAAAAGGAAAAAGGCAATATAGTTATTGACCCAAAAAGGAAGCGAGTTGACGAGGAGGTACTTGGAGAAAATTATGGAATAAAAAGTGTGGATAAAATAAATAATCAGAATCAAATTGGGCCAAAAAATGTGCAAATGGCGGGTCTTGGAGTAGAGGCCCGCCAAGGATTATGAGTCTTATAGCTTGGAACTGTCGTGGGCTGGCCAACCCACGGACAGTTAGATTTCTAAATGAAATCAACAATCAGCTTAGGCCCAGTATAATATTTCATAGTGAGACGTTAGTTAAGAAAAAGAGGGTGGAAAAGGTGAGTAAACAACTGGGGTTTGCAGGGTGTTTTGCTGTAGACGCTCAAGGACATGGTGGTGGGATTGCACTATTATGAAAAAATGAAGGAGGTATTTGTAACATCCCGGATTTTCGGGATATTAATTCTAAATTTGAAACTTATATAAAATATAATTTTTATTCAATAAATCCAAAATTATTGAAAGTCAAATGCAGCGGTCAAATTCAATATTCTAAAATCATCAAACCGGAGATGCAGCTCCACAAATCCAATATTCAATATCTAATAATGTACTGAAAATTTAATCAATAATCCGATAAGTCTTATTCTATAATAGCATCTAAATCAAGTAGCACAAATCCACACAGTTCAAATCCTTAATCTTAATAAGCTTCCAAAAGTACAAACCTGAAATATATTAAAATAATGAGCTGCAAAGCCCCAACAAGTAACTATCGCCCAACGGCTCAAAAATAATATTTTTAAAAGTGAACAAAATTTCTGAAACTTTAAATCGATACAAAAATCAAATCAATAAACCAGTGACACGGTTCTATGTTTGATGGGGGCCAGTTTACGTCCCTCATTAAGTCTCACTCAACAAGGTATCTATGTGTTCCGGAACGTGCATAAACTTGTTCTATAATTCTATATGTCACACTATTCAGTGACCGGATTCTATGATTCGATACGCAACTAAAATCGGGGAATTCTATAAAAAAAACTTCTTTTCTAAGATCAATTTTCGATATCACAAATTTCGATAACAAAATCAAACAGATATTTTGAAACAGAATAAAACAGAATTTATAACATTAGTGAGCAAAGAAAAGTCACTTACCTTAAAATCGAGCGAACACTGTAATTAAACACGAACAAATCCTAAAATAATTTTAAAAGAACACAAAACAATTAATTATTAATTTCGAATTAACATCCGACCAAGCAGAGGCATACACACAATCAAATTAACATATAATTATAAACCAAACACAATTAAATCATGCAAATAAAATAAACAACACATATGGGCCTTAAAGCCGATATGCCATTTATGCCACTTAGTCCAGGTGATGTGTAAAACTGCAGACAAGTATTCGTTCTTTCCAATTTTGACATATTTCAATCAATAAACAAATTATATTTAAGTAGAATAATGAGCCTTAAACCCATCTTCACAATATACCCGGCCATGTCCATATTAATGTATGAAAATGCAAACTGATCATCATAATTTAAATTCTTTTTTTTTGTCCTCCTTAATTAATTACTAGTATGCACTTAATCCAATATAGGTGGCATGAATGGTTACTACTAACTAATCACACGTAGCACATAAAGTCTAGTTAACTATTAACTAATAAATCTATCCTTCTTAACAATTTTTTTCTAAACAAATAAACATGCAAGTCAAGAAATCAAGAAATCAAGAGATCAAGTATTAGTTAATAGCATGACAAATTAATAGAACTAATAATGAATAAAGTATAAAATTATTGACCAACAATCAAAATAAAATCTAATTCTCATACATGCAATTATATAACAAATCCTTATCATGGCATAACTACCACATAATCACTTAAGAACAGGTGTCCAAAAGCATGCACTAGATCCGAGTACTTGCACTAGAAATAAAAGTCTACTAATTCTAATATACAGTTTTATTCTAATATTATGAGCATAATGTAATTCATGGCTTATAGCACAAGGAAGAAAACGAAATAATAATTAAGGCAGAAACGTACCCTTTTTTTTATCGAATTCTGTACGACCTTGTATCATTCTATAGGGTTATTATATTGCTACACATAACCCAAAATTAATAAGGTAATTGTAAAACTGGCCACTAATAAAAATTACAACCTCTCCAAGTAATACTTAAAATAAAATATTCTATTACATATAATTAACATAATTAAGAAGATATCGATTAACTAAAATATTATTACGCTCATTTCCAAATATAACGAATCTTATCCTTTAGAATTCTAGAATTTTTCAAATAAAATAAATATCTAATTAAAAATTACTTTAAAATCTAATATCTAATTTTAAAAATAAAAATAAAAATAAAAATAAAAATTACGAATTTTTCAGTATTACTATTGTTAACAGCTGTAGCAATTTTATTGAAACTATAGGGAGATGGAGGTATACAGGGTACTATGGGTGTCCAGAAAGAGGGAGAAGTGAGGAATCTTGGAGTATGATAAGGAGTTTAACCGCAACATTGTCGTTACCATGGTGTATAATTGGAGATTTTAATGATCTCATGCATATGGATGAAAAACGGGGAGGACAACGACATCCAAGGGCGTTATTTGATGGTTTTTCAGAGGTGATAATGGATTGTGAACTGGTGGATTTAGGTTTTACGGGGGACATGTATACATAGGAGAGATCGAGAGAAACAGAGAGATTGGTGCAAGAAAGGTTGGACAGAGGGCTGGCTACAAATGAATGGATAGAGATGTTCCCTGATGCATAAGTTCAGGTTCTTGAAGTATCCACGTCAGATCACATGCCCCTTTTCTTGAAGTTGCATAAGCAAGAATATGAAAATAAAATTGACTTAATGGAGAAAATGGTGAGATGCTGTACAAGGTTAGAAGAGTGGGGTGGGGGCTTGATTAAGGATATGAAAATAAAATTGGCATTCTATATAAGTGAGATGAGGAGATTTAGAACCAGAAGAGATAATGCAGGGGTTCGTCAATATGGGGAGGCTATGTGGAAATACCTGAAGTCACTAGTGAAGCAAGAAACGTTTTGGCATTAAAGAGCTAAACAATTTTGGTTACGGGAGGGGGACAAGAACACCAGATTTTTCCACAAATATGCATCTGCAAGGAAGGAACATAATAAGATTCGAAAGCTGAAGAATGATGAGGGAGAGTGGAAGGAAAAAAATGAGGACATTCAGGAGCTAATTACAGATTATTTTGATAATATCTTTCGTACATCAGACTTGGAGGAAGTGTTGTCAGATCAAATTCAGTTTAAGCAGATTGATGAAGAACAAAAACAAGCTCTTATATTGCCAGTAAGTGATGAGGAAGTTAATGATGCTATCTTTGATATGCACCCGGACAAGGCACCAGGTATTGATGGTCTGAATCTTGCATTTTTTCAAACTTATTGGAGTATAGTAGGAAATGACGTATGTATGTTCTGTCAGAGATTTTTTGATAAAGGGGTCTTACCAGAAAATATGAATCAAACACTTCTATGTTTAATTCCCAAAGTTGGACATCCAAAAAAAGTGGCGGATCTTAGACCAATCTCATTATCCAACGTATTGATGAGAATCTTGTCTAAAATTATGGGAAACAGGATGAAGCCAACCTTACATATGATTGTGTCTGAACAGTAAAGTGTATTTATTGAAAATTGACTTCTTACTGATAATGCCCTGATTGGGTATGAAGTCAATCATTATTTTCACAGAAAATGCCAGGGGTTCACGGGGGTGGCAGGATTAAAAGTTGATGTCTCAAAGGCCTATGATAGGCTAGAATGGAAATTTATCGAAGCCAATTTATAAATTCGCTTTTCCACAATTGTGGATTGACAGGATTATGCAGTGTATTCGAACGGTATCTTATAGTTTTTTGCGAGATGGGAAGGTTTTTGAAAATGTCATGCCTCAACGAGGAGTTCGCTAGGGAGACCAGATTTCGTCTTATATATATATTTTATGTACTGAAGGTTTTAGTGGTCTGATGTAGAGGTATGAAGAAACTGGCCTGATACATGGTTGTCGAATAGCAAGAGGTGCACCATCTGTTTCTCACCTGTTGTTTGCGGATGATGCTTATTTCTTTTTCCTAGCATCACAGGTTGAAGCGGCTACAATGAGAAGTATTTTGCAGAAGTATGAACGTATATCGGGACAAATGGTTAATTATAATAAATCCAATATTACGTTTAGCCTGAATACAAAACTGGAGGATAGAACAGTAGTGTGTGGAGTGTTAGAAGTACAGGAGATAGACAAACCGGGGAAGTACCAAGGTATGCCAATGAGTGTGGGGCGGAACAAGACTGAGTTTTTTGGGTTTCTAAAGGATAAGGTGCATCAAAAGTTGCAGGGCTGGTCCAGTAAAGAAATCTCTAAACAAGGTAAGTTGACGTTGTTGTCATCTGCAACCCAAATGTTACCGAGTTTTTGGATGAATTTGTTTCTTATCTCAAATAGTATTTGTGAAGACATAGAAAGAAAGATGAATGGGTTTTTGTGGGGAAGGGGAGCAGCAAGGAAAGGAATAAGGTGGATGGAGTGGTCGAGGATGTGCATGCCTAAGGGATGTGGGGGATTGGGGGTTCGAGATTTGAGGAAATTTAACTTAGCTATGCTAGCTAAGCAGGTATGGAGATTACTTCAAGGAGCAAATCCACTTGTATCTGAGATAATAAAAGCTAAGTACTATCCTAACACGTCTTTTATGGAAGCAGAGATGGGTAACAATCCTAGCTATGTGTGGAGGAGCTTAATGGCTGCTATGGATGTTGTTAAGGCAGGAGCTAGACGTCAAATCGGAAATGGTAAGGAAACAAAGGTTTGGCATATTCCTTGGTTGCGAAGTGGAGATAATGGTTGTGTGACAACACCTATGCCAGAGTACTTAAAAGATATCACTGTGAGTAACTTGATGGTTGATGAGGGGACAGGATGGGATACTGATGTAATTGATGATATTTTTAACTGTAGAGATGCTGAGTTAATCAAACGGGTTCCTGTGCCTATGAACGATAGAAGAGATTCTTGGTTTTGGCTTTTAGATGATAAAGGAAGTTGTACAGTTAGAAACTGCTACAGGTGGCTACAAGGACAGTTCGAAAACGTACATAAAGATTTCTGGAACAAATTATGGGCCTTAAAACTCCCTGGGAAAGTAATTCATTTCCTTTGGCGGGTGTGTAAAGGTTGTCTGCCTACTGCAACTACATTATCGGTAAAACAAGTTGTTCATAATGCACATTGTCCATAGTGTCGAAGTGAGATGGAGACGGACACACATGTGCTGTTTACATGTGAATTTGCACGAACAGTCTGGTATAGTGTAGGATTAATTAAAAAGATACAAGTGTCAGCATAGGAAACAACTTTTATCATTCTGCTTCAACTTTAGGGCTGAAAATAAGCCCTAAAGACACATTTAATATGGCATTAATTAGACCCAGCATGGTCCAAATGTGGGGCCCATTAATGAGGTCAGAATCCCTATTTTAATATTAATTTCGTAATTAATATTGGGGGAAATAAACAGCTCAGCAATAAGAGTTGGATAAGGATAATATCTCCATCAGACTCAGCCACCATGGCATCCAATTCGATATGGAAACTGATTCCTACAAGGAATAGATCTAGAACCTTCCTCAAAGACTTGTCCACCAAGTCTCTAACTCCTACCATAATTCTGAGGCTCCTACAGCCTATATAAAGGGCCTGACCCCTCATTCTCAGAACTACGTTTTTTGGCTAGATCTTTGATATTCATCAAAGTACGTAGGCATCTTGTGAAGGCAGATTCAGCCACGAGCACGAGAGCAGCCATTAAAGCACGAAGCTCACACACCTTTGCATTAAATACACAAACCCTAGCCGCAATACTAGTAACCTAGTTTTTATTCCATAACATTTGGCGCCGTCTGTGGGAAGACAACATCAACCATGGTTCAAACACGAAGAACAACATCAACTGAGGTTGTACCCCTCAACTCTGCTCCACCAGCAACTTCTGATCCGCTTATCGTTACTGAGGAAGGACAAATACTCCCATCAACAGGGGCGGTCATTCAACCTCTGCCCACTCAGCCCCCAGGGACGACTCCCCATGTAGAGGGGACCCTCCCGGTGACTGTCCATCAAGGCCAAGAAACTAACCCTCTTCAGATGGTGGTTTCTCCTCTTGGTAACGTTGATCGCACGCTGCCCCCGGGGGTACAGATCCATACTACAGATCTTCCTTTGAATACCAACCCGGTGTATGGGCTGCCTAATTATCCCCCCCGACGAAGGGAACCTGGACCAAGCGGTCACGCCTTACAGATCCGGGATCGAGAATATGATGACTACTCTGGTCCCTATACTGATGATTCATCATCAACTGAGGATGATGATCGAGATGAAGCCCCTAGGAGGCGACGTGCTAGCAAAGAACCTCTAAGAAGGACACGAAGAATCCATGATGGACTCCCCTTGACAACTGCTGAGAAAATCAAGACTTATGAGGCTGAGATCTTAAAATTGAAGGACGATATTGCAAGAGAACAAGATAGATTGAATCAAACTCAGCCTCCTCCAACTGCAGAGAGGATTCCCATTATAAATTTGGAGAGGCCTTCAAGAAGGCAAAGAAGGGCTGATACCCGAACCGAAAAATCGACAAGGGTGGAGACCCCCAGAAGCAACCCCAAAGATCTAATGCCACTTGGAGACCCTGATGACCCCACACCTCCGTTTACTGAGGAGGTGATGAATGCCCATATCTCAAGGAAATTTAAGATGCCGACTATTAAGGCCTATGACAGAACGGGCGATCCCGCAAACCATGTCAGGACATTCTCAAACGCACTACTGCTGTAGCCCGCTAGTGACGCCTTAAAGTGTAGGGCGTTCCCTCAAACTCTGTCGGGCATGGCTCAAAGATGGTATAGCCGCATACCCGCAAACTCAATTTGCTCTTTTAAGGAGTTGAGCGCTGCCTTTATCAGCCAATTCATTAGTGGGAGAATCCATGAGAAAAGTTCTGCATCCCTTATGTATGTGGTGCAGGGAAAGAATGAGAACTTGAGGGATTATCTCAAGCGATTTACCAAAGAAACGTTGAATATCACTGATCTGGAAAATAAGGTGGCCATGGTAGCCCTGGAACACGGAACCACTGACCTCTTCTTTAAAAGGTCCTTGGCAAAACACCCTCCTGAAAACATGGCCGAGCTCCGGAGAAGAGCCGATAAATATATCAAGGCTGAGGACAGCATGAAGAAGGAAACCACGGGAGGCAATGGCAAGGGTTCTAATGATTCAAAGAAACGAAAACCAGAGCAAGAGTATGACGCTAGGGACAAGTATCCCCGGGCTGGCAAGGATTCCGAGTCATCACCCAAGAAGGGTTTTGGACCGAGGTTTTCTGATTATGCGAGGCTAAACGCTCCTAGGAGTCAAATTTTGTTAGATATTGAGAAGGATAAGGACTTTCGTTGGCCTAAGCCACTCAGGGGTGACCCCGAAAAGAGAAACAAAGATCTATATTGTAGATTCCACAGGGGTGACCCATAGAAAAGTTTGCTTTGGCATTAGTAACTGCCTCGAGGAAGTTTCGGCCTTACTTCCAGGCACATAAGATTCAAGTTCTGACAAACCAGCAGTTAAGAAACATATTGCATAGCCCTAAGGCCAGTGGAAGGTTAATCAAATGGGCGATTGAGTTAGGAGAGTTTGATATCACGTACAAGCCTCGGACAGCCATCAAGGCTCAGGCATTGGCTGACTTCGTGGTTGAATGCACTATTAACAACCAAGAAGTCGGGGGGCAAGAGATAGTGACTACCCCTGGGCAAGAGAAAAAAGAAGAGGAACTTACACCTGATCTGAAGGAATATTGGGTGCTCTATTTTGATGGAGCATCAAAAACAAAATCTAGTGGTGCAGGTTTGGTTTTGCAAAGCCCCGATGGGTTCACCGTTGAGTATGCTTTAAGGTTGGACTTTCCTACTACCAACAATGAGGCGGAGTATGAGGCATTAATAGCTGGTTTGGGTTTGGCTAGAATCATGAGGGTCAAAAATCTCAAAGTTTGTGGAGATTCAAGGCTTGTAGTATCACAAGAAAATGGTGAATTCGAGGCTAAGGACGAGACTATGGCGAAATACCTGAGAGTAGTAAAGGCTGTTATGTCTCAGTTTGAGGAGTGCTATGTTGAGCACATTCCGAGAGAAGAAAGCATTAAGGCCGATGCCTTGTCTAAGTTCGCTTCTTCCGAGATAGAAAATTATGCTGGGAGTGTCTACTTTCAGGTCTTGAAGGCCTCGAAAACTTTCAGTAAGGGCATTGAGATACACTTTGATTGAAGGCATTTTGTACAAAAGGTCGTTTGTCATCCCATACTTGAAGTGTTTAAGGCCTCAAGAGGCAAGAGAAGCATTGGAGGAAGTTCATGAAGGGATCTGTGGGCAACACTTGGGGGGCAGAGCCCTAGCTCACAAGATAATTCGTTTAGGGTTCTATTGGCCGGAGATGTTGGCTGATGCACAAAACTATGTCAAGAGATGTGAGAGATGCCAGAAGCATGCTCCAATTGTGAGGCAACCGCCTGAGATGTTAACTTCAATTAACTCTCCCATTCCATTTGCGATGTGGGGGATGGATATACTTGGACCTTTTCCCATGGCTTCAGCACAAAGGAAATTCCTGATAGTGGCCATTGATTACTTCACTAAGTGGATTGAGGCTAAACCTCTGGCCAAGATAACCACCAAACAAGTTTCCCAGTTCTTTTGGGAGAACATAATTTGCAGGTACGGAATCCCACGAATCCTTGTAACAGACAATGGGACATAGTTCAATAATGAAGAGTTCAAAAAGTATTGTGAAGAGAATGCGATTGAGCTCCGTTTTACCTCAGTGGCACATCCACAAGCCAATGGGCAAGCTGAGGTAGCTAATCGAATTATCCTTGATGGACTGAAGAAGAGGGTCGAACGCTCTAGGAACACTTGGGTAGATGAATTGCTGCCCATACTTTGGGCATATCGTACCACTTGTAAGGTAACAACTGGAGCAACCCCATTTTTGCGGGCTTATGGAGCTGAGGCAGTTGTGCCTTTGGAGATCATGCAAGCGTCTCCTCGAGTTGAGGCATATGAACCAGAAACTAATGAAGAAGGGATGAGACTTGCCCTTGACTTAATTGATGAGGTTAGAGACGAAGCTAATGCTAGGAATACTGAATATCAGAAGAGAGCCTCTTTTCACTACAACCAGAGAGTTAAGGAAAGATTCTTTCAACAAGGCGACATGGTTCTAAGGAAGATTGAAGCCTCAGGAGTTGGCCAGAAAGGAAAGTTAGCACCAAACTGGGAAGGACCGTATCTAGTCAGAAAGGTGTTAGGACGAGGATCCTACAAGTTAGAAACCTTGGACGGGGTTGAGGTGCCCCGAACTTGGCATGTTGTGAACCTCAAAGTTTATTATGTTTAAGTACTTTTGACAAAGGCTTGGACTTTTATCTATTTATTAGGAATAAGGTTCGAATGAAACCATTATAGAGCATGTTGCTCCCAGTAGGAGATAGAGTATCTATGTAAGGGTTGAACCCATCTTATTGATGTCATTTGACAGCATAATGGAATTTATTCTGTTTTCTCTATGAGTTATTCCTCCTTGTTAAAATAAATACGAAAGACAAATGTTGAACTAGCTTATGAGTTTAGTACCAGCCAGGGGGTCAAGTACTCGAAAAATTCTAAAGTTTAACGAACTATAAACAAAAACGAGAATATGGAAACAAAAGAAACTAACTGCGTAGATAATTTAAGTCATGAACCCCGAAGGGCAAAAGTTCAGAATAAATAAAGATAGCAGAAATAAGCCACGCAGGGCCATCTACACATCTTGGTCATCAACTACAACATCTCCTTGGGTAGAAGGAGGATCTGCTGCCTCTATCCCAGGAGAAGAAGGTGGATCCTGAGTGGGCTGAGAGTCCCCATCCACAGCGGTCTCTGTAGCAACCTCCATAGCAGCTGTCACTCCAGGGATAGCAGGAACCGGGAACCTCTCCAGGGACACCCCCTCAATCTTCCCACTCAGCTCCTCGATGATCTCCTCCCAGCACTCCTTAAAGGTACCAAGAAAATTCGCATCATACTCGGCATTCAGGACATCTTGAAAGTCATTAGAAGCCTTGTAGTCAGCTATGATGTGTTCCCTGTTTTGCTGCACCTCCAGCTGCAGCTTCCTGTTCTTCTCCTTCTCAGCAGCCAGCTCCTTCTCCACCTCCCTAAAACGAGCAAAGTTTGCCTCAGAGGAGGCAAAGTATTTGTCTCTGTCCCTCTCAGCTATAGTCTTGTCAGCACGTATCTCCTTCAGGTTGTGAACGGCGGCCTGAAGGTAGGCGTTCATCTGCAAAGAAAACAAGTGAATAAGGGAAACGGAAATACAATTAAATTAAGAAGTTAAACAAGAAATTACCGAAGCAACAGCTTGGGCCCCAAGAAGCTCAATCTGCAAATCATCAGAAGACTCCACAATGTGGACCCTATCTCGTGGAGTAACCACGCTCCTAGACCACTCAGCTGCGGCCCTAGAATCGCCTACAGCTGTGTCCCTATTGCATAAACCCCATCCCACTATGAAAGGAGTGAGGTCTTCCTCAATTGGAACTGGCTTTTCTTGAAGAAAGCCAGGAACATGCTCCACTGCAGGAGAAGCATCTTCAGTCCTAGCCCTTTTGGCCCTAGGATTCTCTGTTACTACCCTAGCAGCAGCAGCAGCCTCTCTCTGCTTAAAAATTGCTCCCAGAGCAGCTTTGGCTGCAAAATGATTACAAAATGTTAGAAAATTATATCTAGCATAAAATGTTAATAAGGCAAGAGGTGAGGATTTCAAGTTAATTACCCTCAGGGCCCAAATCGCTTAGCCCATGGGCCTGCAACGAATCTTCAAAAATCAAATTTGCACATTGATGCAAATTATCAGATGTTAACAAAGCTATGGCAGCCTCTTCTTCCACACCCAATTTTATACTCCTGATAGGCCCATCAACGGCTCTGCAGAAATTGGGCCGAAAATAGTTGTCCCAATCATCCCCATCCAAAAAGACATAAAACCACTCCCTCTTCCAATCAGGAAGGGAATCAGGAGCGGAATCCGAAACGAAACAAGAACGGGCTAAAGAACGATGTTGGATTTTGACCCAGTCCGAATTGTCAGAAGAATTGACAAACTTGAATAAATAACGAAAAACAGAAATACTGGGCTCAAGCCCATGTTTCTTACATTGGACCATGAAACAATAAATAAAACGCCATGCATTTGGCATAACTTGGGTTGGACAAACCCTGGCTTCAGCCAAAAGACGGCAAACAAAAGGAGGAGGTGGAAGGCGGAAACCAGCATAGAAAGTTTCTTTGTAAACCCTAATTGCCCCAGGCTTTGGGTGACAAGCCCTTTCATTTGAGGCCGGAACAACTGCCCTATAAGGCCCATTAATACGAAAAAGTTGGGCTAAAATATCTACCCTATGCTGTTTGTATTTTGATTTATACTCGTAAGCATCTAAATGAAGCATATTGGGAAAAGCTTGACCAAATTCGTTTAAAAGATCTCTAAGGGAAAAAACACTGGCATGGACAAGAGATGCTTTAGGGTTCTTACCCCTTGAAAGCCTTGGAGCAGTGGTAGAGGTATGAGCGAGTTGAGACTGGCCTGAAGAGCTGGAATCCTCCATTGAAGCGCTTCCTTTGAAAGCTTGAACCCAGAAAAATTGAAAGAAAAAGTTGGGGAAGATGAAGATTCAACGATCTTCAAACGGAAACTGGGGAATAGGGCGGTGGAAAGGTGCCGGAAATCGCCTCGCGACAGAACCCTAGCAGAGCTTTTTGGAAAGTATTTGTGGGATATTGAGAGAAAATTCTTGCAGAAAAGTGAGATGTGAAATAAGGGACGCACACCACTCTTTTATAGAGTTCACGGTTGGTCACTCAACCGGTTATAGCAAGTAAATGGGCTGTCAACAGGTGACTGGGCCTTTGAATAGGCGGGAAGCCCATGAAATTCAAATTTTGAATTAATTTTACTAAATTCTAGAATGTTCTATGACATTTTTAGAAAACAGGACAAAAATCTGTCGTAGTTTAAAGGCAGGAAGCCCAATTAAAAAGGGCCACGCCCAGGAGGATAATATTCCTAGGCGTTGGTTCACAAGGTATCTTCTAGGCGGGGATGCCCACGCCCAGGCTCGTTTTTTAAAACAAGGGTATACCCACGCCCAGGAGACTAAACCTCCTAGGCGTGCCTAAGGAAGGTGTCTCCTTGGCGGGGGTACCCATGCCCAAGTTGGTTTTTTAAAACAAGGGTATACCCACGCCCAGGAGACCAAACCTCCTAGGCGTGCCTAAGGAAGGTGTCTCCTTGGCGGGGGTACCCACGCCCAAGTTGGTTTTTCATAAACGAGGGTATACCCACGCCCAGGAGACCAAACCTCCTAGGCGTGCCTAAGGAAGATGTCTCCTTGGCGGGGGTACCCACGCCCACGTTGATTTTTGAGGGATGAGGGTATACCCACGCCCAGGAGACCAAACCTCCTAGGCGTGCCTAAGGAAGGTGTCTCCTTGGCGGGGGTACCCACGCCCAAGTTGGTTTTCCATAAATGAGGGTATACCCACGCCCAGGAGACCAAACCTCCTAGGCGTGCCTAAGGAAGGTGTCTCTTTGGCGGGTGTACCCACGCCTAGGATGGTTTATGAGGGATGAAGGTACACCCACGCCCAGGAGACCAAACTTCCTAGGCGTGCCTAAGGAAAGTGTCTCCTTGGCGGGGGTACCCACGCTTAGGATACTTCATTTTTTGGCAGGATGTCTTTCTGAAATTAATGAAAGAAAATCCTTTAAAAATTCTGAAAACAAGCCAATGATTATTGGGAAATTGGAAAATAATTTCCAAAAAATCCCGAATAACGGAAAAGTTATTTTATGCTTGAAAGTACCATTAATTATTTTTGGTAAAATATCTAAGAAAAAGTAAAATACCTGTGGGTACATAAAAAACGCAAGGAAATTATCTATAATTCCCTGTAAGATGTAAATACAATTAGCTTCGAATAAGGCCAAACGTCGTAAATGTGTAGGTCGCTCCACACTTTACATTAAGACGGTATTCGTGAAACACTAGTGTACGACAAGCGATAAACCCAGACCCAAGTCTCAGAAAGGCCATTAAAACTTCGAGGAAAACCTGATCAGTTTTTCTAGAAGTTGGGGGGCAAATGATATGGGCTGAAAATAAGCCCTAAAGACACATTTAATATGGCATTAATTAGACCCAGCATGGTCCAAACGTGGGGCCCATTAATGAGGTCAGAATCCCTATTTTAATATTAATTTCGTAATTAATATTGGGGGAAATAAACAGCTCAGCAATAAGAGTTGGATAAGGATAATATCTCCATCAGACTCAGCCACCAAGGCATCCAATTCGATATGGAAACTGATTCCTACAAGGAATAGATCTAGAACCTTCCTCAAAGACTTGTCCACCAAGTCTCTGACTCCTACCATAATTCTGAGGCTCCTACAGCCTATATAAAGGGTCTGACCCCTCATTCTCAGAACTACGTTTTTTGGCTTGATCTTTGATATTCATCAAAGTACGTAAGTATCTTGTGAAGGCAGATTCAGCCACGAGCACGAGAGCAGCCATTAAAGCACGAAGCTCACACACCTTTGCATTAAATACACAAACCCTAGCCGCAATACTAGTAAACTAGTTTTTATTCCGTAACAATGGTTTTCCATCCTCAAGGAGTCAAGGGGCCATCTTAATAAATTTAAAGCTCATAGTTTCTAGTTTCCGGAAGTAGTTTAGACATTGCGAACGAATTTTGAGTGTCTCGGGTTTATAGAAAGAATTAAATGGTAGCCTGAAATTTGATTCATTTAAAAGCACCAAATGTTGGTTGAAGATGTAAAGGACCATGTGCGCATTGTATGTCCATATACTGTAGTTGTATCTGTTTATCTGACTTTGCTGGATGGCCTAACAAAGACTTTGATATTTATGGTCCAAGATTATTAATCTACCTTCCTATGTTTTTCTTTTACCTGGATCTCCCTCATTTGTTCGGATTTTAAATTAATACAGAAACATAAGTTTTAATTGCGAGACAAATAATCTTATATCTGTATTCGAAGAATTTTTGTTTCTGACGACGGAAATTGAGTCGGGTGCCATTAAACGGATTGTTTGATGCCAATTTAAATTGATCCTGTCATGATTACCTGCCTACTTTATTTACATTTCACTTGATAATTTAATTTTGGACTTCATTTAATAAACAAAAATGTATGCCTATAGCTTGTCTTTTTCAGCACTCAACGAGATATCAAAAAATAAAATATATCCGGGTATTTTTGTTCATAGGAGCAAAAATATAAAAATATGTAGCGACACAAAAACACTACTGAGAATACTATACTTTCAGGTCTTGATTATGAAGGACTTCTTATAAATTTTGCAAGTTTAAATGCTAGACAAAACAATTTTAAAAACAACAAAGTGTTTATATTTAATTTTAAATTATTACTCCCTCAATCCCAACCAATTGTTTACTTTTGTGAGAGAGTGTCCGGCACGCATTTTAAGATGCATATAAAGTATATCTCTATAACTTATTTTTAAATTTTTCTTCTTTCGAATAAAAATATAAGCATTCTACTTTTATTCAAAATCATAAAATTATAAAAATAAGTTACGGAACTATATTTCATATGTACCTTAAAATGCGTATCAGACACTTTTTCTCAGAAATGTAAATAAATAGGTGGGACGGAGGAGTATTGAGCACTAGTTTTTAATTTTCTTGGAATGTATCCTTTTTCAGGGTCTGTCATTGAATGCCCCATTTGTAATATACCGGCCTAATGTTTTACAAGTGACAACTCACAAACAGCCCCACCCCGCTTGTAGAGTTGTAGTGGTAGTAAAGTTACAAATTACCCAGAAAAGATCACACATATAAAATAAAGAAAAAGGATCATGACATTGATTGCAGAGAATTTTTTCTATGATACTTAATAAATATATTTTAAATTTGATTGGGTTCGTAAAACTAATTAAAAATTTATGATTTTACAAAAATACCCCCATCTTATTTACATATAAATCCCATGTATATTAGAGAATTTACGTGAGATCATCTCAGTCTCCCTAATCTCTATAAAATACTACTCATTTATAAGTAATTAAAGTTATTAATGATATTGGAGGAGCATCCTAGTTTTTCAAAAAACCATTTAAATCTATATTATACTATAATATTATAAGCGAAACAAAGTATATTTGTTTAGTTGGTTGGCTAACGACTTTCAAAAAATTTGTTAATACTTTCCCAAAAGTAATAAGTTAAAAAAATTATATAAAAAATATAAATAAAATAGTATATAGTTAAATTTCAGTTGAAGTATAACTAATAGAGTATGTATTTATGTAAAATATGTGTTTTATTTTTTTAAGTAAATTACAGTATATATTTTAATTTATTTTTTTTAGAAGGCCCGAATAAGTTTTTTAGAAACGCAAAGGTTTTAACTAACCAACCAATTATAGCTATTACTTATAAAAGTATAGTACAGATAGATAGTATACTTATTTTCTTTTTGTTTTCCTTTTTTTAATGTGTTTACTTATTAATAATTTTTATATTAAAATTGTTTAAATTAATTTTAAAAGAGTTGGGTGTTGATGGAGAATTCTAATTGAAATAGTATTTAAAATATGTGGTTTTTTTAATTAAAATTAAATATATTTTGATTTGTTTTTTATTTTTTGGAAGGTGTTAACAAACTTTTTAGGAAGTGTTAACCAACTAACCAACGAATCAAGACACAAAAATATATTTTTAAAAAATTTAAAAAATGTGTTAAAAATTCCAAATTCAGTTAAATTATATATAATTTATTAAAAATAAAAAACCACATGTTTTATAGAATTATAAATGTTTTCAATTATATCCCGATTAGAATCATCGCCTACACACATCTTTTCCTACGATTCTTTCTTCTACGATTTTAGGTTATACTAAATGATTTTTTTTTAAAAATCTATTGAATTCTTGATATTTAACAATAAATTTAAAAATAACTTTAAATTAATAATATTTATTTATGTAATAAAATTAAGTATGAAACATATTTAAATTTAAAATTAATAATAAATTATATTAAAATAAATTAAAATTTTATATTAAATCAAATAATTAATATATTAATTTATAATAATAATATATGATAGTCTATGCTTTGCAGGGGTTATAGGCTAGTATTGTTAATGCACTAACTTGTACAAATTTCTTTAAAGTTTAGCTAAGAAGCTTTTATAATTAATTTATTGGACATAAAGTTATAATTCGAATCTAAGTCGAGTCGAATTTTTGTTTAACAAATTTATCTCTGAGATTTTCTTTATTGAATCAAGACAAAATATAAATATTATCGATTCTTATAATTATTGTCAAACTCCACTCATTTTCTCGACTTTATAGAGTCTCCTAACGAATTTTCAGACTTTTATAAAATTTTAATTTAACTTTTAAAAAATAATTCAATTATTATATTTCTTTTGAAGTTAAAACCTTAAAAAATATTCCTATCAAAATTATCGTCAAACTTTTAAATAACACCTTTTTGTTCAACAAATCTACTAAATTCAAATATGAGGGTAAATGTTACTTAATTTACGATCGTCGACTTACAAAATCAATTAAATAATATTTTATATAATTTATTCAAACTATTTTGTGGATCTACTTAATTTTATTTCACAAGTTAGATATCCGAAGTAAACGACAATAAAATTAATAATAACACTCAGTCCGTCATTAGTCGTCCTTCTTCTATGATCTTGATTCTTGATTAAATGATCAAAAACTGCCGAAAAGGGTTTTTACAAAACACTGTCGGTTGGGGAGGTCTCGCGACACCTCCGGCGTGAGAATAAAAATGGTATTTTGGAGAAGAATGACGGCGGTCATGACGGCAGGACACGTGGAATGCACAGATAATGACCACGTTTACGAAAAGCGGAATAGCGAACACGTGTAAACATTATCTTGGCATATGAAAAGCTGCAGGTGAAATGTGCTGATAGTGACTGGTATTCATTTTTGTCATCATTTCTATGCGGCTTTGCCGGATGGAGGAGTATATTTGATATTTTGCTTCTCTAGGCTATTCGTGGAAATTTTTGATTTTGTTCCCCCCAGAATTAGTTTCGAACGTAGCCAGATGCCGATTCTCTAGGGGTTGTGGTATTTCCGCTTCTTAAAGTCCAGGAAAATGTTTTTAGGTAACTCGAAAGAAATTATTTAATTTTCTACCCCGAGAATGGGCTCGGACGTAGCCGGATGCCAATTCTCTAGGGGTTGTGGTCTTTCCCCTTCTTAGGTCTAGGAGAACGCTTCCAGGTAACTTTGAAGAAATTTTTTGATTTTCTGTTCCCCAGAATTGGCTTCGAACGTAGCCGGATGCCAATTTTTAGAGATTGTGGTCTTGCAGCTTCTTAAGTCCAGGAGAACGCTACCGGGTGACTTTGAAGATTTTTTTGATATTTTGGTCCCCATAATTGGCTTTGGATGTAAACGAATGTCAACTTCAGAGTTTAGGGTCTTCCGGCTTCTTAAGTCCAGGAGAATGCTCCCGGGTAACTTAGAAGAAATTTTTTGATATTCTGTGTTTTAGCCTCCACTCTCGTCTTCAGCATCTGAACCGTTATTCTTTCCGGGCTCCAACATATGTAGTTTTTTTTTTGCATTCTATCCTCCGCTCATCTTTTGCATCTAGAGTCGTATTTTTTCGGATTCCATATATTTTCTCCGCTCTTGAGAAGCCCGCCAAAATTTTTGTTGCCATTTTCGAATCTTTTTTCTATGAGCAGTAAAAAAGTTATCAGGCGTAGTTGCTTCTTACATCAACCAATCAAAATTTGAAGCGTGGGTGTACTTTTTAAAAAACAACCACCCACTTCTTATCCTTATTACTTACTTCCTTTTACTTCTCTTTATGACATTACAGTCTTCGTGACATTTTCTTTCCATATCTTCATAAAGCTCAGTACTCTTTACTTCAAAATTGTTTCTGCTGCTTTTTGTTAGTGAGGTTGCCGGCTTTACTCCACCACCTTTCTATATCACTCTTCTTCCCGGTAATCCTCTATTTTGTCGTTTTACTTCTTTCTTTCTTTGTTGAATGCCTTGGTTCCTTCTTTTCTTCTATTTTCTAGGATCTGGGTATAAATGAATTTTCTTGTGTGTTGTACATGCTTTTGGGGTTTATACTTGTTTTAGTCTTGTTTTTTGACCAGGATTTGTGGGCATTTTTTTATGGGTTTTGTTTTCTGGGTTTAATCTTCTTGTTATTCTTTCTCAGATTTTCAAAGCACTCTGATGAGTGGTATAACATTTTGAACTTTATTTTCCAGCTTAATCTCGAGTTTGAGTTCAAGTTTATTAATTTTTAGTGTGTTTTCTTTGTATTTTCAGGTAGAGTGTCGAATTTCCCGAAAGCTGTGTTTTGCTGGAAAATGGAAAAAAAGAGAATAAAATGGAGAAAAGTGAGCAAGGTGTGAAGTTGGAGTGAAACGCAAGAAATTTGGGGTTGAAAACAGATTTTTTTGGAGGATAAGTACAAATTTTGTTGGGCTAACAAATCAGTCCCTGCCTGACGTGACGTGACGCTCCGTGGTACTTCCGAGACGCCATTTATTACCTCGCAGTACCGCGGAACGAGGATGAGCCACTGCAGGTTTTTCGTATAATATTCGATTATTGCGATTGATTTTGTGAGGGGCTGTATATACCACCCCTTTGTCTTTAAGAAAGAGGAAGAGACTTTTATAGACACGATAGTTTGGAGACTATTTTGACAGTTTTTATACGTACTTTTCATTAAGTATTTTTAGGGTATAGCGTAAACACTTTTTACATTGAGTATTTTGATTCAAGTTGTAAACTTTACTTCTCATAAGTGGCGACTTTCGTACTTTTGGATTTGTACTCCGATTTGGAGTTAGTTTTTCATCAAATAAATAATATCGTTCTATTCTATTCTTGTTTTTATTATAATCATGTTTTATGTCATAGTTAATATAAGTGTTGTGCTTTGTTTTGCCATGAGTAGCTAATTTACTTGAGGGGTTTAAGATGAAACCTATCGCGTAGGCTTAATGATTGTCATTTTATGATGTTTGTCGAAGCATAAGTGAAGCATGCCTAGGGTAATTTGGAATAATAGATATAAGATTAATCTCCTTATAACTTGTTAAATCAATGGCAATAAAACGGGAGTTCGAGTCGGAGATAGAACTGGTTAACCTAGCATATGGCTTTAATGAGAGTTTAATTATCTCTCTTCCCTATAAATACATTATGATGTATTGTTTAGGGACATACTTTTGCAATTCGTTTTTAGAGAAAAACGTGTGAGAGGCTAGAAAGACAGGGGGGAGGTTCTTCGGCTAGTACCGGCTCCGGTGATCGTTGGACGATCAAACGTTTGTCTGGACTACATTTGCAACGTAGATCTCGAAGAGGGCTGCGTGGTGATTGCTTTGGACCTCCCTCTGTCATCAATTCGTAAAGCTTCTTAAGGTAATCATCTAACTCCGAATTAAATATCATGTTTTTGCATGGACCCTGCGGTAGGGTTTCGATTTTTTATTCTTTTTCGCGTTTAATTCCGCTGCGTTTGATGCTCGAAACCCTTCAATGGCATCAGAGCTACTTGCAAAAATGTTTTAATTGAGTTATATGTTACAGTTTTGATATATATACGAGTGTGTTTGATGATTGTCATGTATGATGCGTTGAATTTGATATATATGTATAAACTGTATGTTAATGATAATTGAGATGATCATATGATGATTATAAAATCTGTATATATACTGATATATATATATATATATGATTTATGTTTGTTCTTGATATGGGAATGGTATACGATACGATTTCTGTATACGTTGCGCAGATTTGGTGAAATCTGCATACTATGTCTGAGTTTCGTCCAAAATACCTTTTCAGATAGGAAAACGGGCGTCTGTACAAAACTGACTTTGTCACTCGTGCGTTTATAAGGCGTTTAAGGTCGTTTACTACCTGTAAACAGCGATTCAAGTGTTTCTGATTTAATTTTGAATTATGATTATGCCTTACATGTTCTATGATTTGATCATGATGAATATATGATATTCATGTGGATTGTATAATCATGGGATGATTGTATCTATTGCTGTATGTATATGATACATGTCTGTTCTTATTTTTTGGAGATTATATACGATACGATTTCTGAAAAAATGCGCAAATTTAGTGAAATTTGCGTACTGTGTCCGATTTTCGCAAACAATATATGTTTTTTGACTGGAATCGGGTCACTGAGCAAGACTGACAACATCAGGTTCGCATTTGTAAGCTGTTTGACGTCGTTTACTGCCTGTAAACTACAATTTATGGTTTTCTGATTTAATTTCGAATTTTCTAAAAATTGTTTTATGAGATATATCTTATACGATCATATTGGATATGATATGTACTGTTATGTATTGATGTGTGGTGACATATAATGATGTCTATTACGTGTTACTCGAGCATGGTGATTGGTTATGGCCTTATTGACCTAGGTTAGTGGTTTCGTATTTTGGTTTGGTTTTGATAAATACGACTTGCATGTCGTCTTTCTTTCTTGTAATTGTTCGATCAACCAAGAAAAAGCGAGGAGCAAGACAAGAAGAAAGCAAGATTTGTAATACATGTATTTATTTTAAACCTTAGACTGACCATTGATCTTTCCATTAGCTTGGAAAGATCTCATAGGATCAAGGCCATAACCAAGCACGTTTACATACTGCACTTTACATATTGATGTATGAATGTGTGTGTAGAATACATAATGATGCATGCTTTAATTAGATTAATCATGTATGAATGTTTGTATTAGATACATCACCCATGTCATGCCTGCTTAAACAAGATAAAATCTGTAACAACTCAAGATTTTATAATTAGACAAAACGATTATGAGATTTCTGTGTTTATGAAACATGGAATTAAATACAAATTTTCAATGATTTCAATATGGGGAGATTTTGTCAACAACGGGCCATGCCTGTAAGGAAGTTGGGTATTAAGTGAGATCACTGTGTCTTCTCCGACAACCTGGAAATCAAACCATTGAGAATATTGATTTGAAGTATATAATTCAAGGAAAAATTAGGAATCTCTTAATGATGGGATCATGGTCGTTTTTAATTAACAAACCCCTAAAGAACAAATATTAAGTTTAAGATGCCTTCCAAATGGAAAACACTCGTCAAGACCTAGATCGACAAAGGGTGGGTTCGCCAAAGCGAAATACCCTCGTTTATCGTAGTAAGGCGCGATGGAGTAAATTAGTGATACTTAACTGTTAGACCATTGGGTTCAACTTAACTAAGTGACCATAATAGGATTGTGAACTTAGAGACATAGAGTTTGGTAAGATTTATTGGATAAATAGGAGCAAATGTTGTTCTACCAAACTATCCAAGAGTTATATATGATATAATTGACAAATGTTGTATACCTAAATAATCATTTTAAGGAGAAAAGCCAAAGCTGACCTTAAAAGTGATGAAATATGGATCTTGGCTCACTAGAAAGGTTTAGGGAAACTTTTCCGAATTGATAGGTAAGGCTATTAATTTGATAAAATAGTGGGAGATATATATTTTGAATATATATGAATAATCACTTGAACATAATTTAATAAATCCGTAGACTAAATATTTTATGCATCTTAAAATTGTAGATTTCCTAATGGCAAACAACTCAAATAACTTATCTGTACGATCAGTCCTTAAGAAGGACAAGTTGATAGGAACAAACTTCCTTGATTGGCAATGGAAAGGCAAGAAGAGGATTGGATCCAAATCTTATGCTAATCCAAAACAAACTCTTAAAAGGGCTTTGATGCCTACAGGAGGTGTTGCAAAAGGTGATTGTCACTAATGCAAGAAGCCGGGTTTTTGGAACAGAAACTGTCAAAATTATTTGGAAGATCTGAAGAAACTGAAGTCTGTTCAGATTTCTGATTCATGTATTTATGTTATAGAAGTCAATTTATCTACTTCTACATTATGGGTATTAGATACTGGATGTGGTTCCCACATTTGTATAAATGTGCAAGAACTCCGAAGGAGTAGAACTTTGGCAAAAGGAGAAGTCGACCTACGTGTTGGAAATGGAGCAAAGGTTGCTGCTTTAGCTGTAGGGACTTATCATTTATCGTTGCCCACTGGGCTCATTTTAGAACTTGAGAAATGTTTTTACGTGCCTGCGATTTGTAGAAACATTATTTCTGTTTCTTGTTTGGACAAGATTGGTTTTTCCTTTTTGATTCAGAACAATAGTTGTTCCTTTTCATTGAATAATGTAACCTATGGGGTTGCACGTTTGTTTAATGGTTTATATGTTCTTGATCTTGATACTCCTATCTATAATATAAATAACAAACGTCTTAAGACAAATGACTCAAATCAAATATACCTCTGGCACTGCCGTTTAGGGCATATAAATGAGAATAGCATTTCCAAGTTACATAAGGATGGGTACTTGGATAAGTTTGATTTGAATCATACGAGGAATGTGAACCATGTTTCATTGGCAAGATGACTAAAGCTCTTTTTGCCGAAAAGGTGAGAGGGCCACCAAACGATTGGAACTAATATATAGTGATGTATGTTGTCCAATGCGTACGATGGCAAGAGGTGGCTTTTATTATTTCGTAACCTTTACTGATGATTTTAGTAGATAAAGATATGTGTATCTTTTGAAGAACAAATGCGAATCGTTTGAAAAATTCAAACAGTATATATAAGGCTGAAGTAGAAAAGCAATTAGGCGAAAGTATTAAAACTCTACGTTCTGATTGTGGGGGAGAATACTTAAACATGGAATTTAAGAATTTCTTAAAGGAGTGAGGTATCGTATCACAACTCACTCCTCTTGGAACACCATAATAGAATGGGGTGTCTGAAAGGAGAAATCGTACCTTGTTGGACATGGTGCGATCGATGATGAGTCATGCAGATCTTCCAATCAGTTTCTGGGGTTATGCCCTAGAGACGACTGCACAAACACTAAACCGAGTTCCTTCAAAATCAGTTCAAAAGACATCATATGAGATATGGACTGATAACGTAATAGCTTGTCATTTATGAAAGTTTGGGGATGTGAATCGTTTATGAAACGCTTGGTCTCCGATAAGCTAGGATCGAAATCAGATAAATGTAATTTTGTAGGATACCCGCTAGAAACTAAAGGGTATTATTTCTATAAACCTTCAGAGAACAAAGTATTTGTTGCTCAAACGGCTGTGTTTCTAGAGAGAGATCTGTTTTCTAAGAAAAACAGTGGGAGGACAATAGATCTCGATGAGGATCGAGAACTGCAAGATTATGTTGAACGAGAATTGGAACATGAGCAGAATCAGACTCAAGATGTTGAGAACAATACTGCTCAAGAAACACAGGTCGTTCGTAGATCTAGTAGGATTCGCCATGAGCCAGAGAGATATTATGGATTTCTCCTGACTCAAAGTGGCGATGTGATGCTTGTAGATAATGATGAGCCTCTCACCTACAAAGATGCTATGAATAGTCCAGATTCTAATAGATGGCTGGAAGCCATGAAATCTGATATGGATTCCATGTATGAAAACCAAGTATGGACATTGGTTGAACCACCTGATGGGGTAAAACCCATAGAGTACAAGTGGGTTTTCAAGAAGAAAATTGACATGGATGGAAATTTACAGACCTACAAAACAAGACTAATGGCGAAAGGTTTCAAGCAAATTCATGGTATTGACTATGATGAAACTTTCTCACCGGTGGCTATGGTCAAATCCATTAGGATTTTGCTTGCGATAACAGCTTTTTATGACTATGAGATTTGGAAAATGGATGTCAAGACCGCTTTCTTAAATGGGAGCTTAGAAGAGGATGTGTACATGACACAACCTGAGGGTTTTGTCGATTCAAAGTTTACTAGAATGGTTTGTAAGTTGCGACGATCCATTTATGGATTGAAGCAGGCCTCAAGGAGATGGAACATCCGTTTTGATGAAACAGTCAAGGAGTTTGGCATCATACAAAATGAGGATGAGCCTTGTGTTTATAAGAAGGTTAGTGGGAGCCATGTGGTATTTCTAGTAGTATATGTAGATGACATATTACTAATAGGAAATGACATTCCTTCTCTATAGGCTGTGAAGACTTGGTTGGGAAAAAGTTTCTCGATGAAAGACTTAGGCGATGCTACCTATATCTCAGGGATCAGGATCTATAGAGATAGATCTAAAAGATTAATCGGCTTAAGTAAGAGTACATACATTGACAAAGTATTGCATCTTTTTGGGATGCAAGAGGCAAAGAGGGGCTATGTCCCAATGTCTCATGGGATAGCGATCTCAAAGGAAAACTATCCTGTATCATCAGATAATAAGGACCGTATGAGTAAAGTACCATATGCTTCGGCTATTGGTTCTATAATGTATGCAATGATATGTACTCGTCCTGATGTCTCTTATGCTTTAAGCATGACGAGCAGATACTAGTCTAATCCAGGTGAGGCTGGACAGCTGTCAAGAATATTCTTAAGTACCTTAAAAGGACTAAAGATTCGTTCTTGATATACGGAGGAGATGAGAAGCTGCTTGTAAGAGGTTACACTGATGCTAGTTTCCAGACAGATAGGGATGATACTGTGTCCTAGTCTGGATTCATGTTTTGTCTAAATGGAGGTACTGTAAACTGGAAAAGTTCAAAGCAAGAAATAGTAGCTGATTCTACAATGGAAGCTGAGTATATTGCTGCCAGTGAAGCAGTCAAAAAGGATGTTTGGATTCGGAAATTTATTACAGGACTTGGTGTAGTTCCATCGATCGCAGATCCAGTTGATCTGTATTTGCGATAACAATGGAGCCATTGCGCAGGCTAAGAAACCAAGGTCCCATTCCATGGCAAAACATATACTTAGAAGATTACCTTCTTCGAGAGATTAACGAAAGAGGAGATATACATATATGTAAAGTGCATACTAATGATAATGTTGCGGACCCACTGACTAAGGCCTTCTCGTAGCAGAAGCACGAAGGTCACACTAGTTCCATGGGTATTAGAGGGCGATTGGCTCTAGTGCAAGTGGGAGATTGATAGTGTTAGTGCTCTAGAGACAATGTAGTTGTGCTTCTAGGAAAGACTATTTTGTTATTTAATGATTATGTTCTACTGATTATTCTAAATTAATTTATTATGTCTTAATTTACTGCGATATAAATGTTAGAGTAATAAATGTCCTTGGAATATAGAACACGTATTCTGTAACAGCCCCAGATCCAGGGTCGGGGATCCGGTCGTCACGGTCTCAATTTCCATCCACAACATCAACATAAATTAACTTACAACCTTGTGACCCAAAACAACAACACAAAACACACCCGTTATAGTCCCAGAGATGAAATCAGAGTAATCAACAAATATTATTAATCACAAGTTTTGTGTTCTTATAACCCAAAAGAATTACAATTTAACTGTTACATACTCTTTGCCATCCATTTACATATGTCATACATATAATAAGTCTGATGAATCAAAAGCTGACAGTCTAGCCTACTGGTTGCTCCTACCTCAGCAATGCCGACCATAACATTTACGATGATCAGTCGCATGTTATGCTCCCCACTTTTGTTCTCTACATGTAGAAGGAAGCACCAACGGATTACTTGTCTACCGCCCTCTGGAACCCCCGGCCAATGGTTGGGCCATTGCTGGACCGGCGCCACTCGGCCACTTACGCGGCTCCTAGCTCGAATAACATCCACGACTCTGAAACGTAAAGTTCGTCCCCCTTTCCCCAAGTATAATACTTGTTGATAAGACTCCACAAAGTAGTCGTATCTAGTTGGAAAGGAAAATTCACCAATATTTCCCAAGCTACTGCTTGTTAATGGATACCAACTTGTTCCAACAATCTTACCCCTTGAATGATGAGAAGGTACACAAAGATTCAATAAGCAATTAGCAACAAAATTGCGAGTGAAAAGAATAATTTCGAAGGATTTATGACCGGGAAGTCCTCAAGATAAATAACATTTCTCAAGTAAGGTTCCCTTATAATTTGAAAGATGGATTTGAATGAAGAATAAAATTTTGAGAACCTTTCTTGATAAGGATAACAATAACAAGACTCCAAAATAATTTACATAATATTTGGAGATCACGGATAGTACTTTGAATAGGAAAAATTATTTTGAAACTAGTTTAAAAGAATCGAATAAATATTTCAAGAATATTTATTAAATCGTAAATATTTACAGAATATTCTTAATATAAAATATTGCTCAAAATATCCCTCGAATAAATATTCATAATATTATTCATTTAATAAATAATGAATATTCAAATTAATAGTACTTAATGAATGATTAAAACTCAAACGAATATTCGAAATAATATTCGTTAAATAAATAATGATCAAATGAATATTCGAAAATAATATTCTTTGAAAATATAATAATCAAATGAATATTCGAGATAATATTCAGTAAATAGATAAGTTCCAAATGAATATTCAAATAATATTCGATGGGTAAATCAACCTTAAATGAATATTGAAAGATAATATTCATTAAATGAATAACGTTCAAATGAATATTCAAAATAATATTCATTAAATAAATAATCTCAGACGAATATTTAGAATAATATTCATCAACTAAATAATGGGAAAAAAATATTTACTTAAATATTTTCCTCCGATAATAATCACGATATATCAAGAAATACCGACTCTCGGTCTGAATTCTAGGAATGAGACTCATATGCCCTTCACTAAGGGTCTTAGCAATATCCGGCTTATAACTGATATATTCTCTATCTAGCTTATAAGCCAACAATAAATCAGGGAACAAGTATCACAATAAAGCTTGAAAGTAGGCATGCATGCTATGGCATATGTATAACAACAATCAATCATATATATATATATATTATCACAACAACAGCTTCAAATTGATTGAAGACTTGCCTGGTACTCCCGCTATGCTAGTGGTATGACTCGGGGTGGTCCGGCAATCTATATATAACCAAAATTATCCCGGGTTAATCACCTATCACTTTGAAACGCCAAGTAAATACTTTACTTAAGTTAAAGCACGTTTTCAAGTTATCGCTCATTAACACCGTTATGACCCGACACTTGCTTGCTATCAAGGTATGTCATTACACTTACACTTGGTAGGTACTTAAGCCATATAAGTACTAAGGTCGAAAGATTATACCTCGAGATTTATCGATCGTTATCTAAGTGATTTTCCAAAGTTATAACCACTCGTTCTTTTTAGGGGTTCATTCGTACTTAACCCTGATTCGAATATTTTTATAAAATCGAAAAACGATCTTTTAATATGAGGTCTTCTCTCACAACTTCCTTATGATCTCTAATATTCAATTACCAAGATTCGTCACTGAATTACTCGAGTTAAGGGGGTTCAATTTCAATTACGAGTTTGCATTTACGGTTTCGAACCACTTTTAGTAAATCGGCCATAATTCCTAAACCGTAAGTCCGTTTGCTTCGATTCTTTCGCCAAAACGATCTATCACTCGAGATCTATTAGGATGGATCAACTACTCATCAAGATCAGAAAATTATACCTACTGTTATGAACGAATTTTAATGGTTAACGAAATTTTGGCATTACGACGGCTATAAATCGAACGTTTCCAAATTTACAATCCTCCCACAAACATGGTTTCCACTCCAAATCACCTATACATATTATTTAACATTGAACTAAGGCCAAGAACTGCCTTTCCGTTCATCTAAACCATTTTAACATATAACCAAGTCCAATCATAACTATCATGCTTATAACATCACCATAATCACACTAACCTAAAAAATTCATCAAGAACATTCGTACACTCAAAGTAAGAGCTAGGGTTTCATGAGTTCCATACCTTCCTTGATGTGTTTAAGACCTTACTAAGCCTTGATCTAGTCCTTAGAACACCTTAATATAGCTTAGATCATCAAAAGAAACAAAAAACTAAAGTTAGTTCTTGAAAGTTACTATTCACCCTAAACTTGTAAAAATCATAGAAAATCGAAAAATAAGAGTTTAGCTCTCAAATTTTTACCACATCTTGGGCTCTTCATAAGATTTGTTTTAAGATTTAGTAATGAGATTTGAAGCTTGGTAGCTATTGTTTTGAACCAGTTTTTCCCGCTGGACAGAAACTGTCAAGAACAGGCAGTTTGGCTTCTTCAACTTGGGGAGGAGATTTGACTAGGCTGTACTCATTAGATTTCCATAAAATTTTGAACGAATGTTGATCTTGGAGTGGAGAAGATATGGTTAAAATTTGGTGATTTGTAAAGCTCTAGATCTTGAGATATGAATTTTTCTTTCATGGGTGTTCTTGCTGGGCAGTTTGAAGAAGAATGGAGAGATGGAGTTGGTTGCTTGGTTCTTTGCTCCTCTTGAATTATTGGATCGTCTTGTGATAATATATAACCATAAAGCTACTTTAATAAAGTAGTGTGGTCATCCATGATGCAATTCAAGGGGACAAGTGTTGAGTTTTTGTGGTGGGATGAAAAGATTATGCTAAGTACTTGGCTTGTTCTCTAAGTTTGCTAGTTACTCTTGTAACTACTTAGTTACTTGGTCATATCCACTTGCACATGCATGCATCTTGATCCTCTGCTTGTTTCTTTGTCCGGTTATTGCTCAATTTGACTGATCGTTCGAAAGAATATCTCAAGATTTCTAGTTAGGGTTTTACCGGAAACCGTCTTAATATTTATACTATCATTCTCAATCCTCTTTAATAATTCTTGAATCCATATTCAATAAATCTTTTCAATAATCCCTTAAGTCTTTCAGTGTCCAGGGAATTCTCGGAGAAAATAAAATTGCTATTTTTCAGAATCCGATAACTTTTACATACACTCTTTTTCCCCTTGGATCATTAATACGAACTCAGAAATCCGTTCTGGGTACTTCTATATAGTGTCGTCTAATAATATTCCTATTTCCACCAAAAATACTATTCATCACTTATTCTCTCTTTATTCCTTATAATTAGAAAAATGTGCTCGCGCTTTCCCGAGCGTTCCTTAATCCTTCTACGGAACCACTGGACTTATAACTGATACCGATTTGGATGACATGAGAATACTTCTTCTGTTTGTATGCCATATCCTACTTTCTTGACGATAGATTGTTCTTACCTAAGTTGTCAACCCATTGCATTCTTCATGACATATAAATATTGGAATCCATATCCATTCCGTAATAAAAGTTTTAATTCCTACCAAAAATCTGGGTTCTTACATATTCTATATCTTTATGTATGTGACTTAAAAATGAGATTATATGAATAGTGTTTATATTCCTAAATATCCCTAATCGAGCATTATTAATTTGGGACAATTATAATGCATAAAGATTAGTATGTTTGTTGACTGATGACCAAATCTCATTGGTCATAGGTATAGTTATACTAAAGTCAAGAACATAGGTGCATGTAATATTCTACATGGCACTGGATTGACCCACGGTGAGATTCTACATGTTGATAACGTAATTAGAAAGACTCACAGTGATAATGGTGTAATGATCCTTAGACTTGAGATCATTATATTTCTATATGAAGATTAATATACTTTGACTACATGGTGATGATAAAAGTGGACATCGGGTATATTATTAGTCGTATGAGAAATATAAATGATAGATATAAGATTTAACCCTCCTATTAGTAGGAGTGATATTATTGGCCTCTTGATTGAGTGAGACTATGAAAATGCATGGCCATGCTCAAATATTGATTTGTTTTTTAATAATCTACTCATTGATCAAGAAAACCCGGATTAAACGTTGAAGAGGATGACTAATTACATGACTCGAGTTTAATCTATAATATTTGGTTAAAGGAATTATATTACACGGAAAAATTATATCACGAAAGGTTTAATTGGATCACCAATTATTATTATTACTTGGGTAGCAATGATGTATTACTAGATGCCGCTCATTGTTTATAATTTTATTATTGGATATTAAAATTATTGCCAACGTAATAATAACCTAAAGGGTTACACAATTAGAACGTTTAAAAGGAGTTTTAATTTAAATTACGAATTTAATTAAATTATTAAATTCGTAATTGGATATTTAATTAATTGAGCTGGTCTTAATTAGAATTAAATAGAATTCGAATTTAATATTAAAACCAAATCATAATGGGTTTGGAGAAGCCCAATTCAATTTAGGGTTTTAGCCCAATCTCTTTTTCCTATAAATACATTATGATGTATTGTTTAGGGACATACTTTTGCAATTCGTTTTTAGAGAAAAAAGGGTGAGAGGCTAGAGAGAGGGGGGGCAGGTTCTTCGGCTAGTACCGGCTCCGATGATCGTAGGACGATCAAGCGTTTGTGTGGACTACTTTGGCAACATAGATCTCGAAGAGGGCTGCGTGGTGATTGCTTTGGACTTCCATATGTCATCAATTCTTAAATCTTTTTAATGTAATCATCTAACTCCGAATTAAATATCATGTTTTTGCATGGATCCTGCGGTAGGGTTTCGATTTTTATTCTTTTTCGCGTTTAATTCCGCTGCGTTTGATGCTCGAAACCCTTCATTGACCAAGGATGTTGCAAGGAGATCTTGGTTGCGAGCTGAAAATCTAAAGAAACACCCAGGAGGTAGCCCACGCAAGAATGTTTTAAGTAATGCTTTGGGAGGGACCAATGCTACCGGTCCTAATGGAATGAAAAAGTCCGTGGGAAGACCTAAGAAGAAGAGGAAGATGCAACCAAAGAAGGTAAAAATGGTTAAGGCGAAAGTGTCGGTTGAAGGCACTGCTATCGGACAAGCCAAACGTCCAAGAGGTCGCCCAAGAAAGACTCTAGTATGGTTAGAGTAAGTACTAATGAAGCCTAAGAAGGAGCTGGTAGATGAAGAAGGAGTTGACACTCTCGGCAATCTCAATGTCGGCATGAGCTGGAACCTTGAATATTTTTCAAGGAAGGTCAAGCAATTGACCATAAGAAGCGCTTCCTTGGAGACAACCCAGAGGTAATAAAGTAATTTTGATGTTTTAGTAGTGTGGTAATAAAATATCCTTTAAGACATGGGTTGTAGTTAAGATCATAGAAGCGCTTCCTTGGAGGCAACCCAGAGGTAATAAAGTAATTTTGATGTTTTAGTAGTGTGGTAATAAAATATCCTTTAAGACATGGGTTGTAGTTAAGATCATAGCCCGAAGATGGAATTTTTAGTATGCCTATAGATATTTTAGTGAATTTTTTCAAATAAATTTAATATCATTTCAAGTGTTTTGGAAGTGTAGAGACAGGTTTTCTACTTGAGAAAAATGCATTAAAGGTTAAAGAAAGAGGAAATTTGGAGCTTGTTTGATGAAATAGCTAAAACATTTGATCTTTGACCTTTCAACCACATCTTTGTTGGGGTGATAACCTTTTCTAGGTTGTCTAGCTGCTGCAGGGTTCCTCTTGAATCTGAGTTTAGAAAATTTCTTTGACAAGAATGCCGAATATTCATCCAACTCATCTGATTCATCTCCACTGGATGCTTCCAATTCTTCAACCAACGTGCTCTTGCCCTTGCTAGACTCAGCACTGCCTTCACAAGTACTTGTACTTGGTGTAGTTTTCACAGCTTCCATATTTTCACCATCTTGAACACTTTGAACGTTGGCCACCAATGCCACAACTCCACCTTTCTTCTGGTTCTTCTCAATCTCCTCATCCTGTTGCATTTCTAGCTCATAGGTCTTTAGAATTCCATACAGTCTCTCAAGTGTAAAATCTTTGTATTCTTGAGAATTTTTCAAAGAGACTGTTTCCATTCTTTAGGCAAAGGCCTCAGAAATTTGAGATTGAAAACCTTGGTTTGATACACGCTTCCAAACAACTTTAGACCATTAAGTAGTTTTTGAAATCTAATGTAAATGTCGGTTAGGCTCTCACCAGCCTTGAAATGAAAGTGCTCATATTGTTGTATAAGAAGTTGCATCTTGTTTTCTCTCACCTGCTCAGTTCCTTCACAGAGGGTTTGAATAGTTTCCTACACTTCTTTAGAAGTTGTGCAGTTAATGACCCTATCAAACATATCTTGGTCTAAACCATTGAACATAATGTCTATGGTTTTCCTGTATTTATGAATTCTTCCAAGTCCTCAAAAGTGAATTCACTAGGCAGTTTGGGAACTGGCCTTCCAACAGCTGAAGTTGTAGCATCTTCACCAAGTCCAGAATTAGGACAAAAGATGTAAATGAATCGTTACTGATATGGGCTAAAAATAAGCCCTAAAGACACATTTAATGTTGCATTAATTAGACCCGGTATGGTCCAAACGTGGGGCCCACCAACAGGGTCCAAAACCCTATTTTAAATATTAATTTCGTAATTAATATTAGATGTGAAAAACAGCTCAGCAATAAGAGTTGGATAAGGATATTATCTCCATAAGACTTAGCCTCCAAGGCATCCAATTCGATATGGAAACTGATTCCTACAAGGAATAGATCTGGAACCTTTCTCAAGGAAGACTTGTCCACCAAGTCTCCGAATCCTACCATAATTCTAAGGCTTCTCAGCCTATATAAAGGGTCTGACCCCTCATTCTCAGAACTACGTTTTTGGCTCGATCTTTGATATTCATCGAAGTACGTAGGCATCTTGTGAAGGCAGATTCAGCCACGAACACAAGAACAGCCATTAAAGCTCGAAGCTCCCACAAACCCTAGTAGTTAATACGCAATAAATATACCCTACATTTTATTCCACAACATTTGGCGCCGTCTGTGGGAAGACAACATCAACCATGGTCACGAAGAACAACACCAGTTGTAACTGAGGCCGTGCCAATCAGCTCTGCTCCACCCCTGACCGAACAGGCTCCCCCAGCATCAGAGGCGATCATCCAACAGGCTCCCCCAGCATCAGGGGTGATCACCCAGTCTCAAGTTTCTCATCAATCAGCGGCAATTCCCCACGTTGAGAGTACGCTGCCTCTGATCGACCAAGCAGGACGAGGAACCAACCCTCTTCAGATGGTGGTCTCTCCTCTTTTTAATCCTGACAACCCACCACCAGGGGTACAGATCCACACCACGGATCTCGCCTTAAATACTAACCCGAGGTATGGTCTGCCTAACCACCCTCCAGCTGCTTGGAGAGCAGGCCCAATCGGACATGCCATGCAAACACAGGATCCATCCTATATTAGAGGATTGGGTCCTTATCAGGACGACTACTCTGGCCCTTATTCTGATGATTCGTCATCTGAGGATGATGATCGTGATGAACATTAAAGGAGGCGACGCGTTAGCAGAGAACCTCGAGCGAGGACCCAAGGAATCCATGATGGACCTCCACAAACGGCTGAGGAGAGGATTAAGGCTCATGAGGCTGAGATCCAAAGGCTAAAGGATGACATAGCAAGGGAACAGGCAAGACAGAGTCTGATTCGACGCCCTCCAATCTCAGGAAGGATTCCCGTTATAGATTTGGAGAGGTCCTCAAGAAGACAGAAGAGGGCTGATGTCCCAACAAGAGAAGCTATGAGGGTGGAAACCCTCAGGAGTAACCCCAAGGATCTCATGCCACTTGGAGATCCTGATGATCCCACACCCCCGTTTACTGAGGAGGTGATGAATGCTCATATTTCTAGGAAGTTTAAGATGCCGACAATTAAGGCTTATGATGGAACGGGTGATCCCGCAAATCACGTCAGGACGTTCTCGAACGCACTGCTGCTGCAGCCTGCAAGTGATGCCCTAAAGTGCAGAGCGTTCCCCCAAACCCTGTCGGGCATGGCTCAGAGATGGTATAGCCGATTGCCTGCGAACTCTATTGGCTCTTTTAAGGAGTTGAGTGTCGCTTTCGTTAGCCAATTCATTAGCGGAAGGGTGCATGAGAAGAGCTCCGCATCTCTTATGTATGTAGTGCAAGGAAAGAATGAAAATCTGAGGGATTACCTCAAGCGATTCACTAAGGAGACCCTGAATATCACTGATTTGGAAAATAAGGTGGCAATGGTGGCCCTGGAACACGGAACCACTGACCTCTTCTTCAAGAGATCATTGGCGAAGCATCCCCCTGAGAACATGGCTGAGCTCCAACGAAGGGCTGATAAGTATATTAAAGCTGAGGATAGCTTGAAGAAAGAAACCACCGTAGGTGGAGGAGGAGGTAACAATGACTCCAAGAAGCGAAAGCAAGACCAGGACTATGATGATCAAGAGTATGATGCTAGGGACAAGTATCCCCGAACTAGCGAGGACTCCGACTCTGTCCCTAAGAAGAACCAAGGGTCAAGGTTCACTGAGTATGCAAGGTTGAATACTCCTAGGAGTCGAATCTTGTTGGACATTGAGAATGATAAGGATTTCAGATGGCCGAAGCCACTCAGGGGTGATCCCGCAAAGAGAAACCAGAATCAGTATTGCAGATTCCATAGAGACGTGGGGCATGACACTGACGATTGCAAGCAACTCAAAGATGAGATCGAGTTTTTGATCCGTAGAGGGAAGCTGAGACACTTCACTAAGGGTGAAGACCGTGGTAATCAGAGAAGAGACTATAATAGAAGGGATGACGATCAAGATCGCAACCCACAGCCCCGAGGGCCAGTAATCAACATGATCTCAGGAGGCCCGACTGCGGCCGGGACAACTAGGAACTCTCGAAAGGCTTA
Organism: Saposhnikovia divaricata; assembly: GCA_036435485.1. NCBI lineage: Eukaryota > Viridiplantae > Streptophyta > Magnoliopsida > Apiales > Apiaceae > Saposhnikovia > Saposhnikovia divaricata. The sequence goes on from CM071597.1 coordinate 105,203,794, forward strand.
TGCCCGAGAGGTGTTGCACATCGTGGGAGAGGCCCCGAAGCGTGCAAAAACTGAGGTAGCGGTTAGTTTTGATGACTCAGACTTGGAAGGGGTGAAGTTCCCCCATGACGACCCATTGGTCATAACTCCTGTGATTGGAAACTCGGAGGTGAAGCGAGTCTTGATAGACAATGGAGCTTCCGTTGACATTCTGTTTCATGATGCGTTTGTAAAGATGGGATACACTGATTCTCAGTTGACCCCCAATAACATGCCTATATATGGATTCAATGGAGTAGAATCCAAAGTTGAAGGGACTATTCAGCTGCCTGTAACTATCGGGCAAGAGCCCAAGGAGGCCACTCAGATGTTGAACTTCCTGGTAATCAAGGCGGCTTCAACGTACAACGCTATCCTTGGAAGGACTGGACTTCATGCATTCAAGGCTGTTGCCTCAACCTATCATGTGAAGATCAAGTTCCCTACCAGGAATGGTGTTGGAGAACATAAAGGTGATCAGAAGATGGCACGAAGCTGTTATGTAGCCTCGTTAAGGCCTGATGGAGTCGGGGGGCAGGTCCTTCCGATTGAAGACATGGATGTCCACAGTGGTAAGGAACACAAAGAAAGGTCAGCAGAGGACATCACACAGAAGCCTCGGAAAGCCATTGAGGCTAAGGCCTTAACTGACTTTGTGGTTGAGTGTACCATTGGCAACCAAGAAGTCGGGGGGCAGGAGGTAGTACCCCAAGCAGGAAGTGAACTTCAGAATAAGAATGAGGAGACCAGAAGGAGTGGCGGGTGCTCTATTTTGATGGAGCATCAAAAACAAAATCAAGTGGTGCAGGCCTAGTCTTGCAAAACCCCGATTGGGCTTAAGTTATCCTAGTAGGACTTAGCTTCATATTTATATAGTAGAAGTAGAAATAAGGTTCATTAAAACCATTGCAGAGCATGTTGCTCCGAGTAGGACAGTAGTACTCTATGTAAGGGTTGAACCCATTTCAAGTTATTAATGCAAATTTGTTTTCCATTCATTGATTATGATTTTATTTATGTGCCAAGCACCTGATGTGTGAGTCAAAGAAGACCAAGTACCGAAAATAAAAGAATACACGAATGAAAACAAACGAAGGCATACCCCGAAGGGTAGAGTTAGGTTACAGCAGATGAGAGTTTAAGTCCTTAAGGGACCCTGGATAAAGATAAACGTTGAAGTCCTGATGGAACACCCGCTGAAGAAACATATTGCATAGCCCGAAAGCCAATGGAAGGCTCATCAAGTGGGCAATCAAACTAGGAGAATTCGATGTTAAGTACAAGCCTAGGACGGCCATCAAAGCCCAGGCTCTAGCTGACTTCGTGGTTGAATATACCATTGACAACCAAGAAGTCGGGGGACAGGAGGTAATAAACCAGGAAGGTCAGCAAGGTGAGAAACCCCTGGAAGAGAAGAAGGAATATTGGATGCTCTATTTTGATGGGGCATCAAAAACAAAAACAAAAAGCTCTATTTTCATGGGGCATCAAAAACAAAAACCAGTGGTGCAGGTTAAGTTCTGCAAAGCCCCGATGGGTTCACACTCGAGTATGCCTTGAAGTTGGACTTCCAAACAACCTACAACGAGGCGGAGTATGAAGCTCTGATAGCCGACCTTAAACTGACAAGAGCCCTGAGGGTCAAGAACCTGAAAGTCTGTGGAGACTCAAAGTTGGTAGTCTCACAAGTCAATGGAGAGTTTGAGGTTAGAGAAAAGAATATGGCCAAATACTTGAGGATTGTGAAAGCTGCGATAGCCCAGTTAGATGAGTGCCAGGTATATCCCAAGGGAGGAGAATACAAAGGTCGATGCCTTATCTCAATTCAAGGGTCGAGACCCATTCTGGGAGCGTCTACTTCCAAGTCCTGAAGACCCCCACCATCGATTCGAAGTTGGTGGCACCGTTTGATGTAGGAAGCTGTCAGATAGACCCTATCAAAGCTCATCTTAAGACTGGTTGGCTCCTTGATATTTCCTTGAAAGCACGGAAACTGTTTGTGAGAGTGTTAAGATACGCATTGATTGAAGGTCTCCTCTATAAGAGGTCCATTGTCATTACATACTTAAAGTCTTGAATTTCAAATCCCGACACAAAATTTAAGCCTTGATGGCCAACAAGGAAGTCTGTCTCCAATCGAGCTTGTCATTAGAAATTAAGAGCCGCCAGCCAAAATTGAAACTTAAGCAAGGTCCTATGAGTATAAGAAGAAGGTTGAAATCCTGATAGAGGGTTGACAACCAGCCAAGGCACACCAGACTTGAAGTCAAGTGCTCAGTGGCAAGTGAACTTTTTGAACGATCAACCGAGAAGCAAGACCTCCACTATATGAAGCAAGGGGGCAAAAACTAAGGGACTCCATCATTTCAACATCTTAGAATGAGAGTTAAAGGTTGAATGGTTGATGATAACCAACAACCATGAATGAATTCTCGTTTTCGAATCAAGGACTCAGCAAACGAATTAAGGCCCTGAAGGTCACGAAAGCTAAGAAACGGGTCATTTCAAGGTTCCGCAGGAATCTCAAAAATTCGAAAATAATAGGGCTGGGAGCCCGACAAAAGCCAAAGAGACGGCCCATAAATAAAAATTGGCCCAAAGGATAGGAGCCTAGAACACCAACGCCCAAGAAGCTAAATCTCCTAGGCGTTGGATCAAATAAAGCCTCCTTGGCGGGGATACCCACGCCAAGGCTGGAGTAACAAATGAAGGGTATTAAAGTACCCATGCCAAGAAGACTTAAAATCATAAAACAAGGTATCACAAAGTGCCTCCTTGGCGGGGGTACCCACGCCAAGGTTGTACGAATTGAGGGTGAAAAAATACCCACGGTCAGGAAGCCATATCTCCTAAACGTAGTTGGCAAAAACATCTCCTAGGCGGGGATACCCACGCCTAGAGTGGTTGTACAAATGAAGGCATGAAATACCCACGACCAGGAGACCAACTTCCTTGGCATGCCTAAGGAGAAGGTCTCCTTGGCGGGGGTACCCACGCCCAGAATAAATTTTGAAAATTGAAGGCATGAAATACCCACGCCCAGGAGACCAACTTCCTTGGCGTGCCTAAGGAGAAGGTCTCCTTGGCGGGGGTACCCACGCCCAGGGCTCCTCTTCGAACGACAAGCCATTTTTCAGAAATTAAAAAAGGAATAAAATCCTTAAAAATTTTGAAAATAGGCTAGAAGTGATGATAAAATGGGTAAAAATACCTATTAAATAAAAAAAAAATGTTTGAATAATTCATAAAATTATTTCTAAGGCATGAGGCCCTACATTTTATTTTTGGTAAAAGTTATCGAAAATAAAATGTATAAAACCTGATGGTTAAAAAAAAAAAAAAAACAAAACAAAAAATATGTACCCACGCCACCCAGGCCAACATTCCTGGGCGTGGGAAGCAAATGGGTCTCCTACGAGGGTGCACCCCCGCCCAGCTTCTATTTCATGGTTGAATGGCTAAAGTGCAATTAGGTACCTGAAGTTTTGGCCATTTGCAAAATGGTCCCTGATGCTAAAAAAAAAAAAAATCCTAAATTATTAGAAATAATTTAGAAAAATACCTGTTGGTACATAAAAATTCCTAAATTATTAGGAAAAATTACGAAAAATACCTGTGGGTACCTAAAAATTCCTAAATTATTAGGAATAATTAAGGAAAATACCTGCTGGTATATAAAAATTCCTAAATTATTAGAAATAATTTAGAAAAATACCTGTTGGTACATAAAAATTCCTAAATTATTAGGAATAATTAAGGAAAATACCCGTGGGTACATAAAAATTCCTAAATTATTAGGAATAATTAAGGAAAATACCTGTTGGTACATAAAAATTCCTAAATTATTAGGAAAAATTACGAAAAATACCTGTGAGTACATATAAATTCCTAAAATATTAGGAAAAGTACAGAAAAATACGAGGAAAATTATAGAAATATTTTCTTGACAAATTGAGCAATAATTTATGCTAATAATGCATAAAAGCTCTATGAAAGTGCCGAAATTGCTAAAAGCAAGCACAAATTAAAGCCTCGAATAAGGCAAATCGTCGTAAATGTGTAGGTCGCTCCACACTTTACAATCAAGATGATACTCGTGAAACACTAGTGTAAACCAAAATTCCCATATAAGGGTAGGAAAATTAAGAAGTCCCAGGTAAGGGATAAAAATGACCCCGAGTCTCGATTAAGGCAAATATAACTTCTACGAAAACCTGATCAGTTTTCCTAGAAGTTGGGGGGCAAATGATATGGGCTAAAAATAAGCCCTAAAGACACATTTAATGTTGCATTAATTAGACCCGGTATGGTCCAAACGTGGGGCCCACCAACAGGGTCCAAAACCCTATTTTAAATATTAATTTCGTAATTAATATTAGATGTGAAAAACGGCTCAGCAATAAGAGTTGGATAAGGATATTATCTCCATAAGACTTAGCCTCCAAGGCATCCAATTCGATATGGAAACTGATTCATACAAGGAATAGATCTGGAACCTTCCTCAAGGAAGACTTGTCCACCAAGTCTCCGAATCCTACCATAATTCTAAGGCTTCTCAGCCTATATAAAGGGTCTGACCCCTCATTCTCAGAACTACGTTTTTGGCTTGATCTTTGATATTCATCGAAGTACGTAGGCATCTTGTGAAGGCAGATTCAGCCACGAACACAAGAACAGCCATTAAAGCTCGAAGCTCCCACAAACCCTAGTAGTTAATACGCAATAAATATACCCTACTTTTTATTCCACAACAGTTACTTTCCAGTGAAAGTAATTATCTTTGTCAAGAATAGGTATCTTAACTCCAGAATCCTTCTTTCCCATGGTTGTGATTGTTTCTTGATCTTCAAAGTTCTTGTCTGTTAGATGCTTGCTCTAATACCAATTGTTGATTTCCAACAATAACAACCAAGATTGTAGAAGGGGGTTGAATACAATCTTGACCCTTTTTCTCTTCTTTTTGAATTGTTATGAGTTTATATATGAGAACAAAGATAAGAAGGCAAATGAACAAACGCAAATGTATAGGCACAATACTATTTAAAAATTTCAGGTGGAGTTGTTTGTTCCACCTGAGATATATATTTCGAAAAAATAATCTGTGAAGTATTTCATAGCTGCTGTTTACAATGATTTTGAAGAGTAAGAAAACCTAACAATTCTAAGTGACAATGCTCTGTGTTTTCTTAGTCTAAGAGCACTGCTAAACTTGGTTATATATACACCCAAGTTCACAAAATCTATTAGAAACAGAATATTACATTTTTCAAAGTCTAGCAGACATGCTTCTTCATTCCCGGTCTTAATGTAAGCCAAGTTGTCTGATTGTCTTTAACTGAATTTTCTTTGAGAATATCATCCAACTTGCTTGTATAGAAATGGAATGTTTCTTTTTCTTCTTCGTTTTCAATATTTGGCTACCATGTTCTTTGAAAGTCCATCAACCCATGTGATTTGTCAGCTCCTGTCAAGTCACTATCAACTGCTAGAATCAAGATACTATTAATTTAAGTGATTATCCGTTGGGACTGACATCCATTGATGAGTTGTTTGCTATCCGTTGATGTTAGGTCCAAAATAGTTTGTAGAAGGGGTGTTGAATACAAACTATGTCGTTTAATCGAATTTGTTCTTTTCTTAAAATATTAATTGGAGAACTAATTATTGATGCGGAATAAAATGAACACCAATATTTCAAGTTAAATATAAAATTATATTAAACTTGGAGGGGTGTGTCTAAATACAGTAGTACAAATTACAAGATTTGAAGATCAAACTAGTTATTACAAATTCTATAGAAAATTCGACAAGAACTTTTCTATATATGTAATAAAAAAAATTGAATGCTAAAAAGCAGTTCGAGAGATAAGTTCTAGGGATAAAAATCCGCTAGGTAGTTCCAGTAGAACAAGTAAACTATTTATAGTGGTTTAGATTAACAATAAGAACTAGAAAACAATTTAGTGTAAATAAATTTAAGAACATAAACAGTCTCTTGATCTTTTCTTTCTTCACTGTATGTGTTGAAGAAGGAGTTGTGAAGATGTTATAGAAGCTTGGCCGCCTTTAGATATTTATCAAATTGTACATAAAAACCTTCTGCCTCTTTTGCTGTTGACTTACACTAGAATGGCAATCACTATGACAATCCTTGGCTCAGTATGACAAACTTGACATGACAGTATGTTTAAAGTTGTGGTTCCTGTCATCTTTTTCTTCACCCATTATTCAAACCTTTATAACCTGTATTCTGCCACTATAAGAACCTCTTGTCACTATAAATAGAAACCACTGTCTTGATTACTCTACCGACACTTGATCAAACAATGAACTTTTTCAATGTAGTAAAACATCAAAACTATAGATTGTCTTTGTCTTTTTTCTTTTGACAGTTGAAAATTTGAGATCCCTATGACAGTACATATATATACTATTTACTATTACATTCTTGTCTTCTTTCTTTTCTATAAACATTACGGGCAATTTTTTAACAATATAAAATAATAATAATAATATAATTACTAATAACTATTATTTTTTTTAACAGATGATTGTATTCTGTCAAATTTTTTTTAACGGACGCTAATGGTTTCATTTTTTAATTTTTATTATTGCATTTTGATGGCTCAACTGTAATATTTTAGGCACAAAAATGATTCTTTTATATATGTTGCTCTTTTATTAAACAAATTATTATTTAAAAATAATTTAACTAAATTATACTTATTGATATTGAATGCTCAACTGAATTTGAGATTTTTTATTGTATCATTATTTTACATGATTTTTAGGCACGAGTACAAAAAAAATAAGAGAAACTGAAAAATGCAAGAATCAATTGTAGAAGAAATTCGACATATGAAAGATGAAAATCTATTATGATGATGCAAAATCATTAGGTTTTTCATCTTTCATATGTCGAACCTATTCAAAAATTTACTTTTTAAATTTTTTCAATTTCTCTTAATATTCTAGTAACCGTGCCTAAGATTCATGTACAATAGTTATACAATAAAAAAATCTCAAGATTGGGCATTCTAACACTAAAGATTAGTTAAATTATTTTTATATAATATTTTGCTTAAAAAAATGTTAACATACATAAAAAAGTTTTTTTTTGCAAAAAAAAATAATAGTTAAGCCATCAAAGTGCAATAATAAAAATTAAAGTGAATCCATTAACGTCCGTTAAAAAAATTTGACGAAATGTAATCATCTGTTAAAAACATAATAATTTAATACATAAAATTTTAACAATCATAAAAAAATCATTTTTATGCAAAAAGATAAAAATTGAAACCATCAAACTGTAATTAAATCAAAAATTTATTAAAATTTTTTACCGACAATATTTAGATTTGGAACTCCCCACTGTCGTTGCCCAACCGGCCACCCGCCCAGACACACGATAGACGCTGTCATATACAAATGACGCTGTAACAAACGTACGAAAACTTCCATGTATCCAGCGAGTCAAAGTTGTCTATCTGTGTTCAGTTACGTTTTACGTCATGAAAAGAGTTCCGTTATTTTTCTAATGTTCATGAAAAAGTTGCTCCTTCCGTTTCTATAATTTCTTTATTTAATTATTATTATTTGGTTTGTAATTAAATTTTTATTTAAAAATTTTAAAAAATAATTATAAAACTATACTTATATAAATATATAAATGATAAGGACAAAGGAAATACCTTTTACATCATTACACCAATATTTTGTAAATCTGATTTACTTTTATCCATGCATGTATATATAGCAATTCCGAATTCCCATAGAAATAACTCTTTTTTTTATGGTTAAGTCAAAAATAATTATTTAATTTTATAATTTTGTAATTTTGTTAGAATTAAAAAATTCTTTTAACTAATTTTCAGAAATTAGAATACGTGTATCTCTTAATTTTAGGCTTTCAAGGGAAAGGACAAAGGGAAAGATTTATGTTATTCAACTTTTCAACTCTAATATTATTGTTTAGATAACCAAAAAAAAAAAGAGTAAAATGTAATAATCTTATGGGTTTGTGTAGTGTGTGCCCAAGGGCACATGCTAATAATCCGTGTTTGATTAGTTGAAAAAATTTTATTGGTGAAAATTTTTGTGCATGTAAGGGGTCCATCATTATTAATGAAATTTCTACCAATCAAAATTTGACAACTAAGGGAGCATGGATTCTTAGCATGTGCCCTTGGGTACACACTAGAAAAACCGTAATCTTATATTCTTCTCGTTAAAATCCATATATGACGAATAATTGATGTTTGCCCATTTTACATATTTTAAAAGTTTTTGATCGCATTAATAAGAATATTTGTCAAAAAAATTTTGTGAATAAAAATATTTAATTAAGGGTCCCGTTAACTACAGATTATGTTTGAGGATTAATTTTTATTGGATGATTTATATGAATACAGGGGACACATACTTTTTTGTAGATGGGTCAAAGGCTAGAGCCAATTAAAAGTTGCATTTTCCTTTAATTAAATATAAAAATAATAATTTTGGTAATATGGTCAAATCCTCCGTGAAGTGATTTGGTTCTCTCAAAACTCTTTTTTTTAGTTTAATCATTGCACCAACCTTTTATTGGCTTCTCTCTCAAAACTCATAACTAATGTTTGGTTTAAATTTTTTAATGGTCGAATCCATACCTCAATATCATGAAGTTTTGATACCTTTGAGAGATGGTTATGATTTTTTTTTTTTTTTTTTTTAACATGGGAACCTGCAGCCGCTACCCTTCAGGTGCGCTATCGGTACACCCATGGGCTCACGCAATAGCCTGCAAACCACGTGATCCAAGGTAAACCGCACAAGTGCGACAAGCTCTGCCCCAGGATGGCATAATCACAAATCCGCCTCCCATACGCCTCCCATAGGAGTCGAACCTGTGACCAAGAGGTGAAATGGCCTCTCTTTAACCAATTGGGACAACCCTTGCGGGCGAGATGGTTATGACTTATGAGAGTATCAATACTAATATAATTTATTTTATTTCATTCAACAAACATTATAAATATACAATTATATATAACAAATGTTATTAATAAATAAGAAATATTTTAAATTTTTATATAATATAATAAATTATTTTAAATAACAACTTAATATTATTTTAAAAAATTATTAATTCTAACACTGAACCAAACACATAATATCATAAATAAATTTTCAAAATCTGTCTGCAAATCTAACGATATTGTTTTAAAAAAAGTAAAACGACAATTATTTAGAAATTGAAAACAAATTAATTTTCTTATTAACCCAAAAATGGGCGTAATTAAATTAAGTAATATGGACCCGTCTTTGGCATTTCCCCGCTTAAAATGTATGCGTATGATTATGAAGGAGTGTGAGCTTGCAATTGCATGGATTAACACGAAATCTTACCTGCAAACAAACAAAGAAAAAGGAAAAGTTTAGTTTGCATTGATTTCTAGAGAGAGAAACTAAAACAAACCAAAAACGGAGGGGGGAGAGAGAGAGAGAGAGTAACAAACAAGCCATTAATGCTGCTCTCAACTAACTTAGCAGCTCACCAAGTAGATAGAAATAGGATACACACAATAAATTGTATGTATGTATGGCGTAAACTTCTCCTCCTCCTCATCTACATTTTCCTCTTATCTTCTTCGACTAGCTAGATAGAATATTCTATTTGATTACAATGTGGAACTCATCGGAAAGTGTGTCTGTGAGGTCGACGTCGTTCAGAGAGTCCGGCGACGACGAGGAGGCGTTGCAGTGGGCTGCTTTGGAGCGTTTGCCGACGTATAATCGTGTGCGCAAGGGAGTTTTTAAGAATATTATTGGTGACTTGATAGAGATTGATGTTCACAAACTTGAATTGGAGGAACGTAAAGTTGTGTTGAATCGCTTAGTTGAGTCTGTTGATGATGATTGGGACAGGTTTTTTCTTCGGATTCGACACCGTTTCGATAAGTAATTTGCTCCCCTTTGATTCATTCATTTCTTAGCGATTTTTATGTTTGTTGAATTCGGTCCAAATTTATACGGATTTTCTCAAGTTTAAATGAGGATGATATTTGAGTTATTGTTACTACTGATTTTAAACTTTATGGATATTTGATGTTTAGTTGTTGTTTGCTAAATCTACTAATTGCTGAAATTTTAAAATCTCATAAATATCATTAACAAAATTTATATCCATTTGCTGAAGTTTAAATGAGGTTGTTATTAGTGTGATTTGGACGATTATGGTCATTTCATGTTTGATTCTTTACAGTTGAATATATTTTTAGTAGATGGTAAGTTAGTAACCTTTTGTGTAATGTTGCAGAGTTGATATGCAGTTTCCGAAGATTGAAGTTAGATTTCAGAATTTAAATGTTTACACATATGTTCATGTTGGGAGTAGAGCACTGCCTACCATTACCAACTTCATGTTTAACATGACTGAGGTAAGATTTATGAAGATTGTACTGGGATCTGTATTTTATTTGATCAATGATTTTTCTTAATTTCATGTGTTTTGTTTATTGTTATCAAGGCTCTATTACGGCAGTTAAGGATTTACCGGCCTAACAGAAGAAAATTATCGATATTGGATAATATGAGTGGCATAATTAGACCTTCTAGGTACTTTCATTCTCAATTGCAGTTTTAGTCTTCAGTTGTGTATTTTTATGGCAATCCTTGATCAAGTATGTGATAATTAACGATGTTTATTTGTAGATTGACACTGCTTTTGGGTCCTCCAAGTTCTGGAAAGACAACATTGCTGCTGGCCCTTGCTGGTCGCCTTGGACAAGATTTGCAGGTTTGCAGCTTGTTCTTTATTTGTATTTTTTGTTCATTTTACAGGACATTGGAAGCAACATTTCTCTTTTCGTTAATAGGTCTGTAGTCTTAATTAGTTTTGCTTATTCTCTAATACCTTGATTTCTTCGAAGATGTCAGGGAATGTTACTTACAATGGACATGGTTTAAAAGAGTTCGTTCCACAGAGGACATCTGCTTATGTTAGTCAACAAGATTGGCATGTGCCAGAGATGACTGTGAGGGAAACACTTGATTTCTCAGCACGTTGTCAGGGTGTTGGATGTAGATATGGTAAGTCATGACCTCCGGGAGATAGTACATGTGTTTTAGTCACCATGATGATATACCTTAAGTTTTGCAACAGATATGCTTGAGGAGCTTGCAAGAAGAGAGAAGAGTGCTGGAATCAAACCCGATGAAGATCTTGATATATTTATGAAGGTAAGTATTTGCCTTAGTCGCCTTTCAAGTGATTCCGCAAGCCTTTGATCTTTTATTAAATTCTACTATATCGATATACTTTTTCAAATTTCATATATTTTTACAGGCATCAGCATTAGGTGGACAGGAGACGAGTCTAATCGTGGAGTACATATTGAAGGTATGTTCTTTATAGACTTAGTTTCAGTACTTCTGATGCAACTGGTGTCTGGAATTCTATGATTCTATCATTTTTATTGTATGCTTAATTTTGATCGCTATGGGTCATTTTGATCACCAATTCCTATGTTTTTTTACACTGCCAGCTTTTGCAATTATTCTAACAAAAATGAAACAGGAGTAAGTTTAATGATGGTAATATGGTATGATTATTAATACAGTACAAATGCAATTAAAGATGGTATGATTATTAATACAGTAAAAATGCAATTAAAGTGAGATCATGAATGAGATGAGGAATCATTACATATATGTGAATGGATTTTAATTACGCGATGTTATCATCTAGTTGAACATGAAAATTGAGAGCATTGGTGGGATGTAGAATGAGTTTTATATATGCAGTAGTTTTGATGGTTGACTTAGCCGATAAGTATGGGTGTTTGCTATGGAAACTGGTATAAAATGTGTCCTTTCGGAAGATAAGCTGAAGACACCTGTGCCTAATTTTTAAAGTAAGTTGTACAGTTTACATTTTGTAAGTGGATGTGGGACATCTGAAAATGGTTAAAGAAGCTCTAAAGGGTTTTGATAACGTTTATAGCTTATGCATCTTGTCAAGTAGACCTGTTTTTACATAATGTAGTGTAGTAAAAGAAAGGTATGAGATGTTAACAGAATTACTAACTACTAAGGAGAGCTAGATATGTAACGGATATTGTTCTGGGAATACAAGATTGCACAAGGTCGCGATGGTCAGAAGTATCAGGATGATCTGGGTAAGATAAAGCTCACCATATCCATTAGAAATGATCTACACAAGCAGAAAAAGAGTTTTGACTTATGGTGCACTGACAAAACCGTGCAGTTGTGCACTAACCTGTAGTGACCAGTACTATATACGTGTGCGTGATTGAAGTAGCTCCCACAGAACTCCCTAATTTGTTACTCTACTTACTATGAGGGCTTACCACATAAGTATTTGTGTGTTCTTCATGCCCATGAATCATTGGCAAGTACTATTTTCTGGAAGATCCCAAAATGAAGGGACATGTGCTACTTTTTTGTGTGCATTTTTTTTCCTTCAAAGATATTTTCCGAAGTTTAATTTCCCTCTGTACTCTGTACTGCTTTCAAGTTAAATAAAGAAAACATCGATACGTTCAACCCTAATTTACTAACTATAAGTATGCATATATCTGATATCCATCTCTGGTTACTTGCACTTTATTTTGTATTAATTGTGCAATTGCTATGATTAAATTAATTCTAAGACCCTATTGTAAAATTTCATTTTAAAAGCTTTGAATGAGATTACCTGTGATGGTTGAATAACAGCAAACAAGTCAGCTTTCAGTGTCTGTTAGTGGGGTGATAATGATATATGACAAATATGCGTGCAGTGGTTCACTGAATAACAGGTTATGTATGTGCATGTCTATCTCTGTGTGTGTGTGTGTGTGTATGCTGATCATAGAGTGAAGGTCATTGCATTGAGATCCATTGTTATGTGAGTCCTTGGATTTCAAATTTCACAGCTGTCTGAAGTTCTAAAATTTATATGACAAAGATTTTAGGGTTGGATATATGTGCTGACACTTTGGTTGGAGATGAAATGCTCAAAGGAATCTCTGGAGGACAAAAAAAGCGGCTTACTACAGGTAAAATTCATTCTCATCAATGTTTCTTCATTGTAAATGCTTAGGATCGATTGTACGTTTTTATGCTTACTTAAGTCATGTGTATGGCAGGTGAATTATTAGCGGGTCCATTAAGAGTCCTGTTCATGGATGAGATATCAAATGGGCTTGACAGTTCAACTACTTACCAAATTATCAAGTATCTCAGGCATTCAAGTCGGGCACTTGATGGGACCACTCTAATTTCTTTGCTTCAACCTGCTCCTGAGACCTATGAGTTGTTTGATGATATTATTCTTCTCTCCGAGGGTCAAATTGTATATCAGGGGCCTCGTGACTCTGCCCTTGATTTCTTTGCATCAATGGGATTTTGTTGCCCTGAACGAAAGAATGTGGCGGACTTCCTTCAAGAGGTAGGTAATTAATGATTTCAACTGTGTATTTAGTCTGTCTTTCAGTAACTTATTTTTAAAGATGATATGACCCAGGTCATATCGAAAAAGGACCAGGAGCAGTATTGGGTTGTTCGTGATCGACCCTATCGCTATATATCTGTGCTGAAGTTTGCTGAAGCTTTTCGTTCATATCATTCGGGAAAGAGTTTAGCTGAAGAACTAGACATTCCATTTGATAGACGTTATAGTCATCCTGCAGCACTGTCAACCTCTCAGTATGGAGTTTCAAGGATTGAGCTTCTTAAGACCAGCTTTGATTGGCAATTGCTGCTAATGAAACGGAACTCGTTTATTTATGTTTTCAAGTTCATTCAGGTAATTACTGTTCCTTCTATCTGATCTGTCATAGAATAGATCTAGAGGACTAATATTTAAATAGTGGCATGCTTTGTGAGTCTCTTTTACCTGCATTTGTGGTTTTTTTATTGCCAATAAGCTGATGCCTGATGGAAGGCCATATATATGTATCTGCTCTACTCACTATATTGCTGCATTACAGCTCTTCTTTGTTGCTTTAATCACCATGAGTGTTTTCTTTCGAACGACTCTTCACCATAATACAATTGATGATGCTGGGCTTTATCTTGGTGAACTTTACTTTTCCATGGTTATTATTCTTTTCAACGGATTTACGGAGGTTCCAATGTTGGTAGCCAAGCTCCCGGTGCTTTACAAGCATAGAGATTTGCACTTCTACCCAGCATGGATATATACACTTCCTTCCTGGGTCTTAAGCATTCCAATTTCACTCATAGAATCTGGTTTTTGGGTGATGATCACATATTACGTGATTGGATTTGATCCTAATATTGTTAGGTAAGATTACTCTAAAACATGCAAAATTTTCTAAATTGATTTTATGAGTTGTATAATCTGAAGTCTGCAACTCTATTATTAAACTGCAGATTTTTTCGACAATTCCTTTTGTTTTTCTTCCTACATCAAATGTCAATTTCTCTTTTTCGTCTAATGGGAGCCTTGGGACGAAATATGATAGTCGCTAATACTTTTGGATCTTTTGCCATGTTAATTGTCATGGCTCTTGGTGGATATGTAATTTCGAGAGGTAAAGCAGTGTAATATATGTCTTCCCCTTTCACTTGATTTTGTAAAAGTTACTAATTCTTCTGCTTTCACTGCAATAGATAGTATTCCCAAATGGTGGATATGGGGCTTCTGGGTTTCTCCTCTTATGTATGGTCAAGATGCATCTTCTGTCAACGAATTTCTTGGACATTCATGGGATAAGGTAAATGTCTGTATGAACTACTGCTCATTTCTTATTATTCAAAATTTGGATATTATTGTACATCACATGGCAAATCTATTTGGTTGCTGAACTTGGAGGGGGGGGGGGGGTGAATTCTTAACTCCAGCTGCCTAGAACATTACCTGAAGTTAAGATAGACAATCCTATGGTAGTTTTTTCTAGTTGGCATGCCGCCCAATTGCGAAGTCTAATTTACTGTGCTGTTTAAAGACTAGACTTTAAAGTCAAATTCATTGCTACGTGCTATTTTTTCATGTTATTTCTGCATGCCAATCTGCATTGCTATGGCTGCATGAGAGTATACCATGTTACATCTACATCAACTAATGATGTTTCTGCAAATCTATTACGTCAAGTAATAGAATAGTAGATCTGGAAATTGCGAGTTATCGCATATTTGCATCAATATGCTTAGTTCCTTACTATTTGGAGGAGCTACCCCGGCCAATAAAAGATCAGAAAAAGGTTTGTCTCCATGATTTCAAAACCCCTTTTGTCTAAAGATGGTGGACTTCAAACCTTGACCATGGCTGAGTAGGCGTATATGGAAAATTTCAGGGTCTTTCTTGGAGTGAAGAGCTGATGCACATATGTCTGTTACAGGTTCTAACTGATGGACAATTTCCGAATCTAGCTGCACAGAATATTATCTAAAGTGGATATAACAATCCTATTTAGCAAATAAAGAAAATGCCGACCTTACAGTCTGGTGCTGGTATAAGATTTGAAAGTTAAATCTATGGCTGCATTCTAGTTTTTCATATAGTTACTGCATACTAATTTACAGTGTTATGAATGCATGCTATTATAGCATGTTATAGCTGATCAACTAGTGATACATGTGTAGCTTTTACATTAAGTAAAATAATAGTAGATCTGGGAATTGCGAAGATGTTATAACATAAATAGAGTTTATGCTTACTATTTGGAGGAGCTATCGTGGCCAAGAAAAGATTAGATCCTAAACCAAAAGTATTGTCATAACGGTTCTCAACTACTTTTGTCCAAAGAGGGTGGAATTCAAGCCTTGACAATGACTAAGGTAGATGTATATGGAAATCGTCAAGGACTTCCTTCAAGTGAAGAGCTGATGCAAAATGATTAGATTGGCTGATCTCCAACTTTTTTGGCAATGTTTAAACAGTCAAATCTGTGCTGATTGCTGAGTAAAAATGTATAATAAGTGACCTAAGTCTCTATATATTAGTTGCATGTTTATGCCATATGGAAATAAAGTGTGCATCAGTGGCTCAAAGATTATAAGATCTGTGCTGACTGTTGATTAACAAATGTAACACATATTGACTTAAGTATCTATTGCTAGGCTGCATCTTGATGCCATCTAGAAACAAAATCATAATAATTGAACCTGACATTTTTTTACTTTTGTTAAGTAGATGCTACCTTTTTAAATTTCCGATAATTAATGCTGTCTCTGTATACTGCGCAAATTGTTCTTGGATTCGGCTAAAGCTATTTATTCAAATTATTGTTGCCTCAATGGAATTCATTACTTTCTCTGCATGAAATCTTATACCTTGTAATACCATTCATTCATGCAGAGAATTGGGAATAATTCTAATATGCGTTTAGGTGACCAATTACTCAGAGCACGTAGTTTGTTCCCTCAAAAATATTGGTACTGGATTGGTGTTGCTGCTTTGCTTGGATATACAGTTTTGTTTAACATCCTTTTCACCTTATCCCTCACTTACCTCAACCGTAAGCCGTCTCTTCCTATTATATTATGCCTCTCCAACTACCAAGAATACAAGGAAAGATACATTTGAGGTTATTAATGTTCTGGTAATTTCTGTAGCTTTGGTGAAGCCGCAGGCAGTTCTTTCTGAGGAAGAGCTTCAAGAAAGAGACAATAGAAAGAAAGGTGAAAGTGAAACTAAAGTTGTCAATATCCAGTTGAGAGAATATCTGGAGCATTCAGGTTCACTAACTGGTAGGGAATACTCCATTCTTCCACAGATTCACTCTTCTTTTTTTGTTGAAAACTTCAATAATCTTTTACTTCCTTTAATTAAACAATTATTGGACAGGGAAAAGTTTTGATCAGAGAGGCATGGTTCTTCCTTTTCAACCACTTTCAATGTCTTTCAGCAATATTAGTTACTATGTTGATGTACCTTTGGTCCGTAAACTTCTACATCTTTTTATCTACATTACTGAGTCATCTTCAATAAACACATCTCAGTCTAGCATTGTTCAGGAATTAAAGCAGCAAGGAGTTATAGAGGATAGATTGCAGCTGTTGGTTGATATCACTGGAGCATTCAGGCCAGGTGTCCTTACTGCTTTAGTTGGAGTTAGTGGTGCTGGAAAGACCACCCTGATGGATGTATTAGCTGGCAGAAAAACTGGTGGGGTTATTGAAGGGAGCATCAAAATATCTGGTTATCCAAAAAATCAGGAAACTTTTGCTAGAATATCCGGTTACTGTGAGCAGAATGACATTCATTCACCATGCCTTACTGTGCATGAATCACTTTTATTCTCTGCATGGCTCCGTTTACCATCAGAAGTTGACATCGTTACACAGAAGGTAAAGTGGTGAGCATGCTTTCTGTTGCATGTTCTGGGTTATAAACTTATAATATGTTAAATTTTAATTTACAGGCTTTTGTTGAGGAGGTAATGGAACTTGTAGAGCTCACTCCATTAAAAGGCGCCTTGGTTGGTCTGCCTGGTGTTGATGGCTTGTCGACAGAGCAAAGAAGAAGACTAACCATTGCTGTTGAGTTGGTGGCTAACCCTTCTATAGTTTTCATGGATGAGCCTACATCAGGATTGGATGCAAGGGCTGCTGCAATTGTAATGAGGACTGTGAGGAATATTGTAAATACAGGGAGAACGATTGTTTGCACAATACATCAACCCAGCATAGACATTTTTGAATCCTTTGATGAGGTATTTAGTTCTCAATTTGTTATAAAATATTAATTCCCCTCTATTTTGGTAACGCGAAACAAGTTGCGGATGCTAATAGTAACCAAACCTTGCTCTTAGATTGTCTGGTCAAAATTCTCTAGATTTATTACAAACAACATACAGAGTTATGATAGGACATGGAACATAGACCTGACTCCCTAATGTGAACTATGCCAAATTAAAATTGTCACAGCATACTCGCACGTAAGGTTTGTAGGGCATTTTTAGGTATTTGATATATAACAAAAGCTATATGCTTTAATTGTAAGAGATGAGAAAGAAATAACTGCCTGACCCCTCTGCTCTCATATGTGCTAGATAAGCACTTGGCTACCTTGTTATCAGGATTCCATATATTTGGAATATATTATGTCAAGATTGGTGTCCAGATAAACTATTATGCAGTTCTAGTCTCGTGAATGAACTGCATGAATAACATGAACATAAAAGCACACAGAGCATGTGCATGTATTTTGTCCTGGGGGCATAAGGTACATTTGGCCACAAGTACATTTTGCGTCATGTCTCTACTATTTGTACATATCCTGCATAGGTTTTTCTGTAGCTCATATACCTTTTTTCTTTAGAAATAATTAATCAGTCAGTTTGAATTATTTTACACATTCATTTCAGCTTAAATTTCTGTTTTTCTTTTTCTAAGTAATTGATCAGTCATTTTGAATTATTTTACTTATTCAGTTCAGCTTCAAAATCTGCTGCTTATCTTCTTTTTTTTTTCCCCTGTTTTTGGGTAAATACTGCTTAACTTGAATTTTGTATGAATTTTCTTTTTACTGTAGTAATATAACATTAGATTTTATTACTTAGTATTAAGATCGTTTTTTGAATATCTGCCAAATTCAATCCACGATGGCAGCTTGTATTTATGAAGAGGGGAGGAGAGCTCATATATGCAGGCCCACTTGGCCCCAGGTCTTACAAACTCGTAGAGTATTTGGAGGTTTGCTTCTTCTTATTATTTTCTTTTTTGTGAATTCACTTGAACACACATATATTTATCATTTGACTTCTTGATTTGCCAAGTCATTCATCTCTAGAATTACCAGTCTTCCCTATATCTCTAGGCAATACAGGGAGTGCCAAAGATAAGACCTGACCAGAATCCTGCTACGTGGATGTTAGAGGTCACTTCATCAGTGGAAGAAAATCGTCTTGGCGTGGACTTTGCAGAAATTTACCGAAGATCAAATCTCTATCAGTATGTGCTGCTTCTGAGAAATGGGATCCGATTTATGCCTTAATTTTCTTTTGTATGTTATCTATTATTGGGGAACAAAATTTAAGTATATTTCTACATCTTGCCTCAGACGCAACAAAGGACTGGTTGAAAGGCTGAACAGATTAAATATTAATGCAAAAGAATTGAACTTCCCAACCAAGTATTCACAGTCAAATATGGATCAGTTTCTAGTTTGTCTTTGGAAGCAAAACCTCTGTTATTGGCGAAATCCACAGTACTCTGCAGTTCGCTTTTTCTACACTGTCATTATTTCACTGATGCTTGGTACAATCTGCTGGAGATTTGGTTCTAAAAGGTATTTTCCAGATCTTGTTTGTTAAATTTTCCTTAGCCTTCTCTTTTTCTGTCATTAATATTACAAATAACACTGCATTCATGAATTTCTTATCTTGTTTGCTTTGTGTGACCATATGACTGTTTATTTCCATGAGTTTGATAGTTTTTCAAATTCTTTCATCTCACCTTCAGTTTTTCACTCTGTCAAATAGGGATAACCAGCAGGATATATTTAATGCCATGGGATCCATGTATGTAGCAGTGCTATTTATTGGTGTTACCAATGGAGGTGCTGTTCAACCAGTTGTTTCGGTTGAAAGATTTGTTTCATACAGAGAGAGAGCTGCAGGGATGTATTCTGCTCTACCGTTTGCACTTGCTCAGGTGTGCTTCTAGAATTTATTTCTACATTTGTATAGTGGCTGATCCGTTTATAAAATGTACTTGCTTATAAGATGTTGATCTGTAGGTTGCCATTGAGTTCCCTTATGTGCTTGGGCAAGCACTTATATACAGTACAGTGTTCTATGCAATGGCTTCATTTGAGTGGGCTTTTTTAAAGTTTACATGGTACATCTGTTTTATGTATTTCACTATGCTGTACTTCACCTTCTATGGAATGATGACAACAGCAGTCACGCCGAATCACAATGTAGCTTCCATCATTGCTGCTCCTTTTTATATGGTTTGGAACCTCTTCAGTGGATTTATGATACCTCACAAGGTACAAGTGAATGTACATACTCTCTACTAATTTCCAAAGTTGACAGTGAAAACAAATTTATTTATAAGGCATTTCTGGTAGTCATGTGGCAGCACAGTCAATACATCACAAATAAAAATGAATTTCACAAATAAATTAGGATGCTGCAAATGATTGCTAGATGCTGCAAATAATTAGGATGCATACTAGGAATTTTTTCTAAACAAATGCTAGATGCTGCTTGAAAAATTAAAGAATCTGAGAATGATGTAAATCAATTAAACTTTTATATGTCCACTGTTATACAGAACATACCTATTTGGTGGAGATGGTATTACTGGGCAAACCCTGTTGCTTGGACTCTTTACGGGCTTGTGGTTTCTCAATACGGTGATAGTGATGTACCCGTGAAGCTCTCGGATGGAGTAACAGTGCTGCCGGCAAAGTTGTTAATTAAGCATGTCTTTGGTTATAGGCATGATTTTCTTGGTCTTGCTGGTATTATGGTGGTTGGTTTCTGCGTCTTATTTGCCCTTATATTTGCGTATGCAATGAAAACCTTCAACTTCCAGAAGAGATAAAATACAACTCAATTTCTACACTCTTGTATTAAAAAAGAAGATGCGTAAACAGGTATGATAAAAGGTCCTCGTAAGAGATTCAATGACGATGAAAATGTACATAATTTGCTTATATCTAGAGTACTGAGTACTGAACATCATTAAAGAGTTGAAGATATTCGTTTACACACGTCATACAATCATGCAAGCTCTGATTCAGAGAACCAGAGAAGTTTGCAGGCACAAATTGATGCTGCTTCAGTTGAAAATCTTGTCTATAGAAGACATCACGGGGACAATAATGGCACATTTGGATTGTGAAAAGTGGAAACTTATAAAGTTAAAGTTTTAGAAATGTTTGTAGCCTTTTAATTTAATACAATTGCATGTAAAACATTGTAAAACATTATAAAACTGTTTTTGCATATAATATAATACTAGCCTATAACCCGTGCGATGCACGGCTTTCTTAAAATTAAATATTTTTTATTTATATTTAAATAATTATTTATCTTATATATATTACTTAATATAATATTGACATAATATATATTATTAAATAATAATCGTTTAATTATATGATATATTATTCGAATTATGACTATATTTTGTCACAATAATATAAATATAAATGAAAGTATCGTATATACTTACATTCAAATTTTTGTAGATATTATCGTATTCAAATTATGATTCCATAATAATGCATAATGTAATACTCAGTATTTGTTTAAAATAGAATATAATATTAATTTGTAATTGTGTAAAAATTTTATTGTTTATTATATAGTTTTAGTTTGTTTTCACTTCGTTGATTTATAATTTGTTGTACATTCGTTAATAAACATGTGATATTAAAATTATTAAAAATAATTTTGAAAATATTTGGTTTCCAAGTAATTAAAAGAGTCTAAAAAAGTTGGGTGTAGCTGAAGAATTTTAACTCAAATATAACCAAAATAGTATGCAACTGAATATTAATTGGAGTGTATTAAAAGAGTTTGTTATTAAGTTAAATATGTGGTTTATCTTTTGTAAAATTACATTTTATATCTATTTTAATTTTTTTTTTCATTTTTGGAAGGTGTTAGCAAAATTTTTGGGAAGGTGTTAACCGACCGACCAACCAACCAATTATACCCTCTTTCGCTTATAATAGTATAATATAGATTATCATATTCAAATAATGATTCCGTGATAATGCATAATATAATACTCCATATTTGTTTAAAATAGAATTTTATATTAATTTGTAAATGTCTCCGTATTTTTATTGTTTATTATATAGTCTTAGTTTGTTTTCACTTTGTTGATTTATAATTTGTTGTAAATTTGTTAATAAATATGTGATATAAAAATTATTTTAAATGATTTTGAAAATAATTGGTTTTCAAGTAATTGAAAGAGTCTAAAAAAGTTGGGTGCAACTGAAGAATTTAATACAAATATTACCAAAAGAGTATGTAACTAAATACTAATTGGAGTGTAATTAAAAGAGTTTGTTATTGAGTTAAATCTATGGTTTATCTTTTGTAAAATTACATTTTATACGTATTTCAATTTTTTTTTTCATTTTTGGGAGATGCTAGCAAAATTTTTGGGAATGTGTTAACCGACCAACCAATTATACCATGTATCGCTTATAATAGTATAGTATAGATTATTATATTCAAATAATGATTCCATAATAATGCATAATGTAATACTCAGTATTTGTCTAAAATAGAATTTAATATTAATTTATAATTGTCTCCGTATTTTTATTGTTTATTATATAGTTTTAGTTTCTTTTCACTTTGTTGATTTATAATTTGTTGTAAATTTGTTAATAAATATGTGATATAAAAATTATTATAAATGATTTTGAAAATATTTGGTTTTCAAGTAATTGAAAGAGTCTAAAAAATTTGGGTGTAGCTGAAGAATTTTAACTCAAATATAACCAAAAGAGTATGTAACTGAATATTAATTGGAGTGTAATTAAAAAAGTTCGTTATTAAGTTAAATATGTGGTTTTTCTTTTGTAAAATTACATTTGTAATTGTGTGAATTTTTTATTGTTTATTATATAATTTTAGTTTGTTTTCACTTCGTTGATT
Organism: Saposhnikovia divaricata; assembly: GCA_036435485.1. Lineage (NCBI taxonomy): Eukaryota > Viridiplantae > Streptophyta > Magnoliopsida > Apiales > Apiaceae > Saposhnikovia > Saposhnikovia divaricata. The sequence goes on from CM071597.1 coordinate 105,226,395, forward strand.
TATAATTTGTTGTAAATTTGTTAATAAATATGTGATATTAAAATTATTAAAAATAATTTTGAAAATATTTGATTTCCAAGTAATTAAAAGGGTCTAAAAAAGTTCGGTGTAGCTGAAGAATTTTAACTCAAATATAACCAAAAGAGTATGTAACTGAATATTAATTGGAGTGTATTAAAAGAGTTTGTTATTAAGTTAAATATGTGGTTTATCTTTTGTAAAATTACATTTTATATGTATTTTAATTTATTTTTTCATTTTAGGAAGGTGTTAGCAAAATTTTTGGGAAGGTGTTAACCGACCGACCAACCAACCAATTATACCCTATTTCGCTTATAATAGTATAGTATAGACTAGCTTATAACCAATTTTATGTTATACATTTTATTTAATATTATAATTATGTTTTTATATAATTATTATTTTCAATAATTTTTTTAATTTTAATTTAATATAAATTTATTTAATGATATTCATGATTTAAAATTTATATTATAATCAAAATATAGTTGACGGGTTCAAACCTTTAATTTTTAGTAAAGTAATTTAATTATATAATATATCTTATTATTACTTATTACTAAGAATAATGATTGAATTATATGGTTTGATATTTTTGGGTATATATTAATTAATACAAAATTAGTTTTAAATTAAAAGGTAACGTATTTTAATTAGAAAAAAATTATTACTAAAATAATGACTGAAAGATATGGTGCGATATTTTGCGTATATATTAATTATTGCAATATTAGTTTTAAATTAAAAGGTAAGATGTTTTAATTAAAAAAAATATTGATTGAAAGATAATGATTCATTTGAGGTGCTTATAAAAGGTAATATTTGTGAAAACTATATCCAACTAATTATCATTAATTCTATTATTTTATTATTTATAATTAAGATAATCGTACCAAAAACCAAACAAACAAACTTTATAATAATATTAAAGAGAATAAACCTCATAAAAAAGGTTCCCATAACCATTCCCAAATGATGTTGTTCCTTATATTAAGAGATGGGTCCATCGTGTATACATATGAATTCACAAATAAAAATAATCTGTTTCGAGGGTACGCCATTAATAGAAGAATAGATCTTAGATACTTTAATTGGATATCTAATTATTTTGGTTTCTAATTTAGAAAATGCTTACCTATTTGGTAACTTTTCTAACTATAAAATAAGATCCGCATATATACATATAAATCACAAATCATTCGAAGTAGGAGAGTTGATGCCCTGTTGCAACCACTAGAAGCAGAAGCTTTGAGCTTAAAGGAGGCACTATCATGGGCTAAAGAGAAGGGCTATTCGAAGTGTGTTTTTGAGACAGATGCTAAACAGCTGGTTGATGCTGCAGAAGAGTCCAAGGAGAATAATATTTTCATACGATTGTATCGGATTGTGTTGATTTTTGTAAGCACTTTGAAAGCGTGCTAATCGAGTTTGTTCATAGGTCTACGAATGTCGTTGCTCATGTATTGGCAAGAGCAACGTATTCTGTGTCAGATGCACCGAAGTGGATTAGTACTCCCCCTGAGTTTGTTCTCGAAAGTCTTGTGTATGATTCAATTTAAGCAATGCAAGTATCTATTTCTTCAAAAATAAAAAATCAAAAATCATTCGATAAAAATTTTTAAAACAAATTTGAATACCTAACACAACTATTCAAATTTACATAATCAAAAATATATGGTAAATAAATATTTTATAATAAATGATTAGATATATTTTATTACATGTAAATATTGTGTTCTGAAAAAGTATCCGAGACTAGCCTCGGAATCCATAATTTGTTATAATGCTCAATAGTCTCTAAGTGGGTGTTTGGGGTATCTTAAAATGAGTAGCTTATGACTTAAAAGCATAAATATCATATAAGTGATAAGTAGATCAGAGCTTATAAGTTAGTAGAGTGTTTGGTAAATCAGAACTTATAAACCAGTAGAGTGTTTGGTAAATCAGAACTTATAAGTTCACTTTTTTTATTATTTTCAATTTTTTTTAATATATATCAATGCATATCAGTGGATAGATCACGATGAGTAGAGAAATTTAATATATACATATCAATTTTCTAATGAACGAATCAAAAGATATATAATTTTGAAGATTTGAAGGATATTATATATTGCGTGTATCGAGAAATAAGAATAACCTGAAAGTTGAATGTTAAGGATACTCAACATTCAACTTATTATCAACATATTATATCCTATATATAATTAGCGTAAGGAGGTTTAGATGGTCGTCTGGTCGTCAGGGTTAATAGGTAATTTCATTAGAAGTTATAAATGGGCCTTAGAAGTTATAAATGAGCCTTAGAATGAATTGGACCAGAATATTAGTTTACAAGCTAAAACTATGCTACAAAGTAACTAATTAATGGTATTTTTAATTTAACAAACAAGCAAATCAAAAAAGAATGCACTAAAATAACACATAATAAAACAGAAAAAATTAAAGTTGAGAAAATTATTGTTAACTAAAATTAATATAAAGATATTTTAGATTAAAGTTAAAATATAATTTTTTTAAAAAAAACTTACCACAAAAAAGAGTTTCAAGAAAACCTAATTTTTAAAAAAAGTAATCAAAAAAATTTAGTTTTAGATTTTACAACAAACATGTTTTTAAAATTTACACTAACAAAAGTCAACACAAATCAATAAATTAACATTTTATTATTTTGCAAATATTCTAGATTCGGTACTAAAGTTGTAAATAAATTAAAAAATAATCCGAAAATCCAAAATAAAATAATTTATAGAAAATCTAAATATAATAACCACAAAAATTCTATAATAATTTGATTTTACAAATATATTAAACTTCATCCACAATAAAATTTAAAGTAAATTAATAAAACTAATAAAATATTCATCATCAACTTAATAAATTATTATTATTATAGAAAAAAGAGTTGTAGTAGCACAAAACTTACACACAATTAACAAATAAGGATAAAATAAAAAAAACCATAATGAAAAATAAATCACAAATTCATTTTTTATATATAATAAGCAAGTATACAAAGCATACCATCAGAATTTCAATTCAAAAAATAAATTTTTAAAAAACAAAAATTTAAATTTAATTACAAAACAAAATTTTTTAAAGAAAATATATGGTAAAACAAGATATTAAAAAAGTAATCAAAAAACATGTTATAATTGGAAATGACACCAAATTCAACAAAATATAATTTACAAAACAGACGCTAATTCATAAGAAAATATCTAAATTTAAATATTTAAGAAAAAATTATTTTAATAAAATTCATTGAAGATTCTATTTTTAGGTTTGACAACAAATATGTTTCTAAAATTTAAAGTAAAAAAATATGGGCACAAATCAACAAATAAACAAATTCTTACTTTGCAAAGAAAAACTTTAAACTAAAAAAAGTGAACACAATAAATGAACATATTTTAAATTAGAAAGCAATTCAAACACCTATAAAATAAATTTATATTAATATCTAAATATAATACAACATAAAAATATAATAAAAACCACACATGGCAAAAATATAAAATTAACATGAAAAAATGATCAATGTTTAAACAAACAAAAAAATTTAATATCACACATATTTTCAAAAAAGTTAAAAAATGCCTTTAAGAATTATAAAAACACTATAACAAAATGTCTAAAATTTTTAAGATAACCATTAAATTAAATAATCAAAAAGATAAAAATATATAAATTGTTACACGAATATAGTACCTATATGTTTCAAATATATCATATGTAATCTAATAATATAAAAAAAAATCAAAAATAATTATGACATACTAAAAAATATGTTAGCCTAAATATTGAAATATAAATTATAGAAAAACCATTTACAAGAAAAAAAACAAATGTATACCACAAACCATATGTATACAACAAACCATTTAACATATGTATTATTATCTTGACAAAAAAAAACATATGTATTATTATCATTAAAAATAAAATTAAAAACAAACTATTCAAATGCTATAAAACTAATTTTACAAGAAAGAAAATTGTAATCAAAATTGTACTATAAAATTTTAATAAATTTATCCGTGCATCGCACGGGTATAAAGCTAGTAAGTTATCAGTTGAGCTAATAAGTTGGGTAGGCAAACACCCCTCATAAGCTCTTATGGGCTTATAAGTCATAAGTCAACCACTATATGAAACCCCAAACGGGGCCTAAGAGCCCGTGTGGCAACGAGCTTTAAGCTCGGCTTAAAGCCATTTTTTAATTTAAGTCAAAAAATGTCTGTTTGTGTAATAAGTCAGAAATTGACTTAAAGTTAAAAAAACAGCTTATAGTCAAAAGTTGGTATGAGGTACTTTTTTGAATGACTTATTTTGTTTTGAGGATTTTATTTGATTAAAGTTAATATCATCATTCAAATATATAATTTATCAAATTTATTTATATGTTTACATTTTTAATTATTCATAAGTTACTCATAATATAAAATTAGCCAAACATATATTGATTTAAAATTTTTACTTTCCACTTATCACTTTAAGCAACTTTAAGTCATACTCCCACCGTCCCTCTTATTTCTTTACAGTTACTATTTTGGGATGTCCCTCTCATTTCTTTACGTTATTATAAATAGTAAGTTTACCCCACTATTGCACCCACTACTTTCCCCCACTATCTCATATTTAATAATAAAAAATACTATTACACCCACTACTTTTCTCCACTATCTCAAATCTATTATTAAATATTAATAGATCCCACCACTTTACCTACTTTTCATCTAACTTTACTCATTTTTTATGTATTGTCTTGATCTCCGTGTCCCCCTCCAATGTAAATAAATGAGGAGGACGGAGGGAGTAATTAATAATTTTAATCTTAGCCAAACGGCCTCTAAGTTCGTTTTCTTTTCCACTATGATTGTATTTTATAATGGTAAAAATTTATTACAGTTAAACCTCGATAAATGAATATGCTCGGGACTAGAAAATTTTATTCATTAATCGAGGTAAAAAATACATTGTTTCTATTATGTCGGGACCGGAAAAAATTATTTATTTGATGAGGTTATTCGTTTATCGAATATTCATTTATCGAGGTTCTACTGTATGACCTGGCAGAATAATGAGAACAATCAGATGTCAACAAAATTATATTCCCTTCCATCCCGTTTTATATGACTCTTATTCCTTTTTAGAACGTCCCAAAATAAATGATCCTATTATACTTACTATTTTTTAACGCTACTTTTTACTATTACATCCACTACTTCTCCATTTTATACTCTTTTTTATATTAAATAAACACTATTACACCCACTATTTTAGAGCATCTTCAACAATCTCTTAGTTGGTTCTTAAATATAATATAAAATATATGGCTCTTAGCAAGTTAGTAGATAGATTTTCGTGTCAACTCCAACAATACTTTTTATCTTAACTCCTAACTTATATTATTAATATTTCAAACCTAAGAGCATCTCCAACCATACCAATACCCTCGGAGTATAATGTCTTACAAGTTGGACAAATTTTACATAATCAATATTTTATGTAATTTAGTCAATTATTTTTAGCCAACGCCGTTGAAGATGCTCTAACTATGACATACATTTAAATCCAAGCATGTGCAAGTGAATATTTTATTGATAGAAAATAGTTAAGAGCCATGTAGTAACGCTTAAAATTCAGGAGAGAGAAGAGGCTCTTAAGCTTTTTAAGAGTCACTAAGAATCTCTTGGAACCCATTTTTTTCTCATGCTCTTTATATTTGGACTTAAGAGCTTATTTAATTGTCTCTTGGAGATGCTCTTACTCCACTATCGCAATTCTATTATTAAACATTAATAGGTCCTACCACTTTATCCATTTTTCAACTAACTTTACTATTTTTGTACTATCTTTTCTTAATTTCCGTGAAAGTCAAACCGATTGACATAATTTGGTACGAAGGCAGTAATTTTTTGTAGCATAACTCTTGAGTCTTGATTGCAGTTTTTTTTTTAATTTTTATTTAAATTTCCTTTAATTAAGCTTTTGAGTATATATGTCTGAAATTACATTTTACTTTCCAAAGTTTGCCACATAAAAATGGGAAGATTGTCAAACTCGTTCACTTTAAAGAGTTTGGAAAATGCTAGGTATCCCAAATTGGTTCCCAAAAAATTTTCCAAATGCCAAATGTAGCAATTCAATTGGTTATAATAATAATGGTCCCCTGCATTTACACCAATCATCCAATCAAAAATTTTCACTATGCCATGTATGCTTTGCCACATCATTTGGGAGTAATTTTTGGATACCAATTCAGGGTACCTAACATTACTCAAAGTGTATTACCACAGTTCTAACCATGTATGTATCGTCCAAATTTTTTAACAAATTCTAATTTTCGTCATATGCATATATATGGAAATTATAAGATAAAATAGTTGTATGAAAGAACATTAAGTGACATATTAATACAAATCTTTAAATTAAGATATAGTTCAAAGTAATAAAAATCTAACAGAATACAATAATATAAATTATAAATTTATATTATTAATGGTCATGGAATTTGCTACAAATTACTAGGGCTGGAAAAAAAATCCGAAAAATCCGATATCCGTCCGAAATATCTGTATTCGTATCCGGAAAAAAACGAATATTATCCGTATCCGGAATCAGCCGGATATTATCCGTATCTGAATCCGAGAGTTTAGGATACGAATATGGATATAGGTACATCCGTATCCGAAAATATCCGTATCCGAAAGTAACTATATATAATATATTTTTAATATATTTTTAATTTACTCTTAAAATTTATTTTATATTTATTTTAATTTAAATACACATACTTCATCAGATATTCAGATCATCTATTCTAATTTCTAAAATCTAAACAGTAAAGACTAATGTATATGGTTTTTGTATTTTATAAATTAGAACCGAGTATCCCTTTAATATGCCTGTTTTTTTTTTTTTTTTTTGCAAAATATGCTTGTTTTTATAATAATGCAAATTTCACAAAAAAAATCATTTTTCTACAAAACGGATTCGGATTCGGATATTATCCGTATCCGGATAATATTTGCCGGATTCGGATAAAATTTTTTCGGATATTCCCGAATTCGAATATGGATACAAATACGGTTTTAAAAAACGGATCCGGATTCGGATATAGCAGTATCCGTATCCGTATTATCCGTTTTCCACCCTACAAACTACGAAGCGCAAACTTTGCGTAGAACTTTCCGATGCAGAATTGTAGTAATAAAAAACAGAGCTTCCTTGTTTACAAATCCAAAGACTTTTCTCTGTGGCTTGGACTTTGACTAGATGTCCGCAAACTAGGCTAGCCAGTACAACAAATACGAGTATACGATTGTACACCCTTTATCCCATTTTATTTCTATTTTTCAAAAATAGTTACAGAAAAAAATTAGTTGGATGATTTTTTTTAACAAATATCATTAATTAATATATTGAAAAATGAAAAAATAATTTAATTTTAAATAAATCAAACATTGAAATAAATAAATATGGGGATAGTTTTGAAAAATTAACCTTAAATTTGTATATAGAAAATAGAGATATGTAATTTGGGACAATTTTTTTTCTAAAAAGAACATGTATTGTATTATAGAACGGAGGGTATAAATTAAGAGGAGTCCTTTCTTTTCAAAAAAAATTAAAATTAAAAGGGAGTCCTGGTGTTTAATGGCTGGATGTTTGAATAAGAAAATGATAGAATGGAAATCTATTATTATTATTATTATTATTATTATTATTATTATTATTATTATTATTATTATTATTATTATTATTATTATTATTATTATTATTATTATTGCCGTCGTCGTCGTTTAAGTGTAGGAGAAACTGATAAGTACTTTAGTAAAAGATAATTTAAAAGTTTAGTTTTTCTAGGTCATATAGTTTAGGGTATTTTTTAAAACTACAGGTTTACTAATTCTTTTTTTTTTAAAAAAAATACGACTCAGACTTTTATAGTTTGCAAATATACGGTTCTCTCTCTCATTCACCCCCCGGCGTTCTTTCTCTTCTTCGGGCGTCCTCTCTCTCTCTCGCAGGCAGTCTCTCTCGCTCTCCTCCTCTCGATTTCCCTCTCTTCTCTATCTCGGTCATGGCTCCAGCTGCCCCTCCAACCTATTCAAACCTATCCAATACACCCACAATCAACACCACAAGACTTCAAGAACCCTAATTTCTATTTTCCCCCAAAATGAGATCGGATTTACAAATTATAGAGAGAGAGAGGCTGAGAAAGAGAGAAGGCGGGGAGAGAGAAAATGGAGGTTCGCCGAAAATGGAGGTTCGTCGGAGAAGGAGATGTCCTTTACAATTTATAAAATTACATGAAATGCCACTCTTTTATTTAAATGGGAAAAAATGAGTTTTTGTGGTGAAACGAACCTAGAACCACCTCTACAGAAGTTATCCTACCAACCACTGTGCTACATGAACTTTTTTGTTTTGAGTTAAAAAATCTTTTACATAAATCCGACCTCGTCATTATCTTATTTTTACTATTATTTTAAAAATATTATATTTTAACTTTCACAATATGGTACACATCCATCCATTCTTTCTACATATAATACTAGCCTATAACCCGTGCAAAGCACGGGCTATCATATATTATTATTATGAATTAATATATTAATTTTTTGATTTAATATAAATTTTAATTTATTTAAATAGATTTTTATTATTAATTTTAAATTTACATATGTTCATCATTAATTTAACATTATTTTTAAATTTATTGTTAAATATCTTAAGAATTCAATAGATATTTTTAAAAAATTACTTAGTGTAACCTAAAAGCGTAGAGGAAAGAATCGTAGAAAGAAGTTTGTGCGGGCGATAATTCTAATAAGGATATAATTGAAAACGTTTATAATTCTAAAAATATGTGGTTTTTTATTTTTAATAAGTTATATATAATGTAACTGAATTTGGAATTTTAAACACATTTTTCAATTTTATAAAAATATGATTTTGTGCATTATTGGTAAATTTTGTTGTTTATAATAAATAGATTATTATTTTTAATATAAATTTTTAACTTGTTAGTTTTAGGAAAGTATTAACAATTTTTTTGGAAGGCATTAACCAACCAACAAACTAATCAAATATACCTTGTTTTGCTTATAATAGTGTGTGATGCACAGTTTTTAAAATTTAAATAATATTTTATTTATATTTTAATAATTATATATCTCATATGTATTACCTAATATAATATTTGCATAACATCTAAATTATTAAATAATAATCGTTTAATTTTATGATATATTGTTATATTTTATAATAATAATATAAATATAAATGAAAGTATCAAATATACTTACATTCAAATTTTGGTTGATATTATCATATTCAAATTATGAATCCATAATAATCCCTAATGTAATATTTGTCTAAAATAGAATTTAATATTAATTTGTAATTGTGTGAAATTTTATTGTTTATTATATAGTTTTAGTTTGTTTTCACTCTGTTGATTTATAATTTGTTGTAAATTTGTTAATAAATATGTGATATTAAAATTATTTAAATTTATTTTGAAAATATTTCATTTCCAACTAATTGAAAGAGTCTAAAAAAATTGGGTGTAGGTGAATAATTTTAATTCAAATATAACTAAAAGAGTATGTAATTGAATATTAATTGGAGTGTAATAAAAAGAATTTGTTATTAAGTTAAATAAAATTTTATATGCATTTTAATTTATTTTTTCATTTTTGATTTCCAAGTAATTGAAAGAGTCTAAAAAAGTTGGTTGTAGGTGAAGAATTTTAATTCAAATACAACTAAAAGAGCATGTAATTGAATTAAAAGAATTTGCTATTAAGTTTGATAAAATTTTATATGCATTTTAATTTATTTTTTCATTTTTGGAAGGTGTTAACAAACTTTTTGGGAAGGTGTTAATCAACCGACCAACGAACCAATTATATACTGTTTCGCTTATAATAGTATAGTATAGAAGAGAACAAGGAGATTTTTAGGGGTTTTTTGAGCCAATAAATCCTCTATGAAATTACGATTATACCCTTACAAGTTATAAAATTACATGAAATTTCACTCTCTTATTTAAATGGAAAAAATTAGTAAATTTTATTTTTATGGTGAATCGTACCTAGAATCTCCTCTACACAATTTATCCTACTAACCTTTGTGCTGCATGGACTTTATTATTTTGAATTAATAAACCTTTTACACAAACCCGACCTCTCCATTATCTTATTTTTACTATTATTTCAATTTTTTAGTAAAAATAATGGTGACTCATATTATTTTAAAAATATTATATTTTAGGTTTCACAATGGTACACAATCTATCTATTACTATAAATTAAACCACAACACAAGTGCAAAAAGTGTCATTTTAATGGTTGTGAACTTACGATAATATTTCTATATGTTTAAAAATTACAAAAGCACCATCTCTTTAATATTTATGCAAACAATATATGAAATTATGTTGGTATTGGGAATCAGCCCTCTCGTAATTTCGGATTATAATTCTATGCGACTTATATATCTTGATGAGATATTTAAAGAAATAAATATTAAGGAGCGTACTAATTTTATCTGGAAAATATTGTATGATAAGTATTATTCACATTGATGATATGTCTTTTTATCATTGTTCTAAAAGAAATTGTGTTATAACATATACAATATATTTATATGCTATAAAACATCCTTTTTTATGCTCATTTGATCTATACATAAATAAAATAATACATAAATTAAAATACTGATATTATAATATGTATGAACATAAAAGGTGCAATTATATTCAAAAATATCCTTAAATCGTAAAATTATACAGAATTTATAGCAATTGCTAGAGGATGACCCGTGCCTCGCACGGGTTATTATGCTAGTTTTAATAATGAAATGAAGGTACTTTTCATTTTAACTCAAAAAGATACTAAAATGTTTCAATGTTAAATCATTTATATACTTGAAGTTATATTTTCAATTTTTCGTATAAATTTTCTTATTCAATCTATATATTATAAATTACTATATAATCCAATCCTTAAATTCGATATCCATATTCCAGTTAAAATTAAATATTTTAGTTTTATTTTAAACCATGGATTATCCATATTTTTAATTTGGTATCCATTTTTAGTTTGCAAAAGATATATATGATCATTTGACCCATTTCCGAATATAAAAAGTTTGTATATCCAATTTAAATATCATTAATGTAATATATATTATTTATGGTAAGTTTATTAATGTAGATTTGAGTTAATTTTTAAATTTTGGTAACTTCATTAATGCAAATGATCTCACAGCAACTATAATGAATACAATAAAATATTATTAATTTAATTAATCTCATAACATATATAAAAAATTATAATAATTTATCTAATTAAATATATTTTCAAATAATTTATTACAATGTACAAATAAATGAACTTATGAATTAATTTTATTTTCCCCAAGATTAAATTATTTCAATTTTTAATTATTTAATTTAATATAATTATTAAATAATTTATATAATAGCCGACTAGCCGTGCGTAGCATGACATATAATCTAGTTAAGTTAGAAAAAGCGGTACAAAAGAGAGAATTATCAAAATGGATCATTTCCAAGACTAGTGGTCCTCCACTGTCCCATGCCTTATCTTTTTTTTTTTTTAAAGAATTTTTCCTGATGCGTAAGTTCGTCTTCCGCATTAACTCTTGTTTTTAAACATGGTCTGTTGTATAAGGCCTGATGCGGCAGACGAAAACGCACGACACCTATTGCGGCAGATAAAGCACCCTATTCGTGGAGTATTTTGAATCGAAATTCAAAAATGGAATAGGCAGAAAATTGGAAATGATACATTTTGGACCATCACCCGATAGTCGAATACAAAACTACAAAACTATCAACCGGTCTAATGAACTCATCAGTTAACAACAGACCCCATTTTTCATATATGTAAGATACTCAAGATTGGGTTCGAGAAAGGTTAGACAGGGCTTTTGCAACTGATTCCTGGTGGCATTTGTTTCCTTTGTGTACTTTATCTGTCTCTCATGTTATAGTTTCAGGATCCTATAAAGCTTGAGTTAGTTAATGCTGCTGTAGAGAAAAAGCTCTTTTGTTTCAAGTCTGAAAAAACCTGGTTGAAAGAGGTGGAGTTCCATACTGAGGTAAATAAGTTCTGGCAAGGTCTTCCCCCGTCTCACTTACTTCCTAAGCTTATCTCTGTCTCATCCTTTATGGCAAAGTGGGGACGGAATTTTTTTCACAAGTTTAGGGAGAAAGTTATAAAGCAGAATGCGATTATTGATGATTTGAAGAACAAAGAAGATGATGATGGTATCCAGATGTATTTTGATGAGAAGGAGAAACTCAATGATCAACTATTACATGAGGAACTGTATTGGAAACAACGTACGAAGGCTTTCTAGTTGGAGGAAGGATATTCATACTCTAAATTCTTTCATGCTACAGCCTCTAATAGGAAGAAAATGAATCATATAGACTCTTTGAAAACTGATGATGGGAGGGTTGTGACGAATCATGAAGAGCTATGTTCTATGCTGAAGAGTTACTATATCAACGTGTTTGCTGTAGACGAAAATGTTAGCACTTACCCTGTTCATGGGAACGAAGCAAGAGTATCGAATGCTCAAAGCGAGATGCTAACTTCAAGTCTAACCTTTGAGGAATTCACTGAAGCTGTCAAAAGTATGCATCCTGACAAGGCAAGTGGCCCAGACGGTCTAAACCCAGCATTTTTCCAACAATTTCGGAATCTACTTGGTCGAGAAGTTTTTAAATGTTGTCAAGATTGGGTCTCAGAGGGTAGATTCTCAGCAGGAACGAATGAAACTACTCTGGTTCTTATCCCAAAAAAAGAGAATGTTGAAGAGATTAAAGATTTGAGACCTATAGCTCTCCGTAACGTCTTGTATAACATTGTTGCTAAAGTCCTTGCTAATAAACTCCAAAAAATTCTGCCAGTGATGATTTCTAAAGAACAATCAGCTTTTATACCAGACCGTAACATCACAGACAATGTGCTTGTAGCTTTCGAATTGATCTATTTTATGAAACGAAAATCTTCTGGCTAGGAGGAGAAGTTGCTCTTAAACTCGATATTAGCAAAGCTTATGATCGAGTATGTTGGGATTATTTGAGGAATAGAATTGTAGCTATGGGTTTTTTCTCAAAAATGGATAAGGTGGATGATGCTTTGCGTTACCTCAATTTCATACTCTATCTTCTTCCAAGGTTCTTTAATTGGCCCGATTGTTCCAAAAAGGGGTCTTAGACAGGGAGATCCCTTATCCCCTTATTTGTTCATACTGTGTGTGGAGGATTTGTCATTGTCTTTAAGGGATGCTGCAGAAAGAGGGACTGTCCATGGTTGTCGTATTAGTGCAACAGCACCAGCAGTCACTCATCTCCTTTTTGTGGACGAAAGCTTTTTATTCTTCAAGGCTACTAATGAAGAAACAAACCACATCAAGGAGATTCTGCATTCGTATGAGATGTTCTCAGTCCAAGAAGTTAATTATCAGAAATTGACTATTTTCTTTAGCTCAAATGTACAAAGAGATAAACAGGAGGAAATCAAGAGTTTACTCATTGTGTCTAATGATATTGGTAGCAGCAAGTACCTTGGGCTACCTTCCTTAATTGGCAGATCTAAGAAGACTGTTTTTCGATATTTAAAGGATAAAATTTGGCAGAGAATTCAAGGTTGGAGCACGAAGTTACTATCTAGAGTAGGAAAAGCTGTGTTGATAAGAAATGTATCTCAATCTATCCCCTCTTACACAATGTCATGCTTTTTAATTCCTAAATCTCTGTGTCAGGAAATTGAGAGGATGATGAATGCTTGTTGGTGGAAATCTAACTCCTCTAATACTAAAGGTATACGATAGTTGGCTTGGGAGAGAATGAGCATTTCAAAAAAATGAGGTGGTTTGGGATTTTACGATCGCCATGGTTTCAGTTTAGCTTTATTAGGGAAGCAATGCTGGAGTATGATCCACAACCCTGGGGCGTTGGTGTCAAGGGTGTTAAAAGCACGGTACTTTCTAGATTGTCATCTAATGCAAGCTGGTAGAACTGGAGGATCTAATTATACTTGGTCAGGCATATGGGAAGCTAAGGAAGTTATAAAAGAATGTCTGAGATGGGTTTTAGGTGATGGGATAGAGATCAATATTCATACTGAAAGATGGTTGAGAGGGAAAAATAATTATTGTGTTGATCAAGTGGGTAGTTATATGCCAGAAGGGAATACAAAGGTTTATGATTTCTTTATTCCTGGAAATAAAACTAGGGACGAAGGGAAGGTTCGAAGTACTTTTAACAACACTGATGCTGATGCCATTCTAGCAACTCGAATTCCACAGAGTAGTACAAGAGACAGGTTGGCCTGGGTTCACTCGAGCAGTGGACAGTACATAGTGAAATCGGGCTATCAAAGATTGCATTTAAGTCATGTTGGAGAGATAGAACTCCAGCAGTCAAGTGGTTGGGATATGATCTGGCGTCTGAATATACCTCACAAGATTAAAATCTTCCTTTAGAGGTTCTGTCGTAATACTATTCCTGTTAGAAATTTGCTTCGTGGTAAAGGAATTCCTGCTCCTGCTCCTGTGGCCTGTGCAATGTGCGTAGGTGATGTCGATCATCTTATGCATTTGTTCTGTGATTGTAGTTTTGCAACTGCTTGCTAGCAATATATAGGGCTGGTGTATAATATGTGGGAGGTTGAAAATGCATCAGAGTGGTTGTTGGATAAGATGTGTACTGAAACTTATGAGAATAAGATCAAGATAGCTGTAGTGTTATGGGGGATCTGGTATGCAAGGAATAAAAAGGTGTGGGAAGATTAGCAAAAAAAAAAGGTGTGGGAGGACAAACATATGACACCGGATATAACTGTGGCTTGGAGCTCGAAGCGGGTCTCAAAATGGAGGGAAGTTCATAATAACAAAAATTCAAAACCTAGCAGTTAGGAGAGACAACATTGTTCAGAGAGAAAGAAACTGGGTGCCTCCTGAGTTGGGGACTATCAAAGTGAATGTCGATGCTTCAGTTTATGAGGATGCAGACTCGTTCTCGATTGGGATGGTAGCGAGGGATCATCATAGTCTATTTCTTCGTGCAAAAACCATGAGATTTGCAGGTCGTATTTCTGTTTTTGAGGCAGAGCTGGTGGGTATCCTAGAAGCATTACTGTGGTTACAGGAGTTACCAAATCAAAAGGTTATCACTGAGAGTCTATACTTAGTGTTGAATCGATTAACAAGAATGTGAAGAATTATTTGGAGCTGGGAGACCTTATAGACCACTGTCGTGCTATTCTTGGAAGTAATTTGGGAGTTTCAGTAGTGTTTGTTAAAAAGCAGGCAAACAAGGTAGCCCATAAATTGGCTAGGGTACCTTGTGCGCTTAATAGCTTCGTTTTTGTCTCGTCTCCTCCATCATTTTTGTTGGAGACTTTCTTATCGGATGTTTTAATGCTTTAATGAAATCTTTCTTTATTTCAAAAAAAAAGGGAGTTAGAGCAAGGTTAAACACTTTCCTTGTATATTATAATTAAATATCCTAACAACTATGCTTTTGTTTTTTTCTAAACATTATAATTATATGTAATTTTAAAACTATAACTATTCAAAGTGAAGCAGGGTCATAAGGATAGTTAATATTTGGACAAAAGAAATAATTATTTTATTTCTAGAAGCGTTATATTTGGGATAAAGTGGTTTTAACTAATAATAATATGGACTATAAACATCTTTATCAATTCTAGCACATTATAGTATGTATGGACGTTTCGAATTTTAAATGTATATCATTAGAAAAAGATGTTTTTAACTTAGAAATAATAGTCATTTAAATGTTTTTGTAGGAATATAATTTCTTTTTTCATGGCAAAATATGTTTTAAGCAATAGATAATCAAAAATACAAGAACTGTTATAAGTTTTAACTAATAAGTTTTCAAGGATAATATATATGCCAAAGAGGCTAAAATTATGGGTTAAATGATTAAATGAACGTAGAGTGAAGATCTATCCTGTTAAGTGGACTAAGATTAGGGTTAAGTTTTTAAATTTAATTTTATTAAGTTAGGGGTCATTTGTTTTGACTTTTGGTTATTAAACGCTTGATTCCTCAACGGACTCATCATTATCTCTTAAAAAACAGGCTTGATTTTGAAATTTGGTATTTAAAGAGTACAGTTTTAGAATGATATTATTGCAATCGTCTGAAGAAAGCTAAACAAGTTAAGGATATCAATGGTAATTAGATAGGTAATTGAGCATGAACTAAAATTATGGGGTGGCTGTATGGAATAGATTGAAAATTTCAGGCAATATGTACATAAGAATATGGATTTTTAAAAAAGGGAATCTGATGCCTTAATTCATGCACTGAGATTAGGACATTGATTTAAATTAGTTTGGATCAAAATCCATCAGTTACTTTGAGGAATTTAGTTTACCAAGATCATGCAGATAACTAAGCATGGGTTGTAATGTTATCTTAGTATATTAGTTGAGTTGGATAACTATAGTTAGATAATTTAGGATGGGAAATATTACATTTTTTTCCTAATATCACGCCTAAGTCAATGCTAATTAATTTCATATTTTGATATTAAGGTGCAGTAAAGATGAGATTTGAGAGGACGGGGTTATATATACATCATATAGGATACATAATAATCTTACAATAACTTATACTTTTCTTTCTTTCAAAAAGTATATACAAAAATGGATCCTGCTGATAACCAACCATCACAAACAGTACAACTTAATTCTCAGGAATTAGAGGTCATCTCTGACCCATCCCTAGTTTTGGACACTGGAATAACTGAGTCCTCTAATGTTGTTTATGGAAGATTGCTCACGGGTAAGGCTGTAAACAAAATAGGTCTAAAGAACCTTTTTGATTCGTTGTGGCAGAACAAGTTAAGTGTGGTGATTGAAGATTATGTTGATGGTATTATCACACTCACCTTTGAAGATGAAGCGGGGAAGAATAGAGTCCTGAAAGGATAGCCTTGGCACTTTGCAGGAAGCTACCTCATTTTTGTTGAAGCGGAGGCAACCACACAAATTACCCCGGAACTGTTCAAACAAATCCCTTTCTGGGTTCAAGTTCATGGGATACCTCCAGGTCACCTTATAAAACCTCATGGGGAAAAAATGGGAAAGGTGATTGCTAACTCCATAGGAGATTTTATGGAGTATGATCAGAATGAACGAACCAATTTCATGCGGTTTCAAGTTCGAATAGATTCCTCTCGACCTCTTTTTTGAGGAAAATTCCTAAATCTAAACAAAAATAAGGATAACATATGGGTAAGATTTCGGTATGAGAGGCTCTCCAAGTTTTGCTACTTTGTGGCCATTTAGGCCACATTCAGAAGGGGTGTGTTTTATTAGCTGAAGAAATTGAAAATGGACGCAAACCAGTTCTGCAGTATGATGATTCCCTTTGGGACATGGGATATCTACTAATGCAATCTTCACATCAGCAAGGAAAAAGGATGAACTCAAAATCAGTTGTTCAAATGGGCCCAGATGAAACTGCAAATAACCATAATGCTAAGAGAGGGAAAACAGAAAATTTATGTAAGTCAACTTCAGTGCGTTTACCTCTTTTATTTTATTCTAACAATGTGAGATAAACAATTTAGTTTTAGTTTTTCTCTTTTAATGAAATTGGCTTAGGTTTAGGAAAGGCTATCATGACTTTGAATGGAGAAGCTAAAGAGAAAATGGAAGGTGGTCAAACAATTAAGCAGAAGGAGGAGGGGAACAATATGAGTCTCTCAAACGTGCCAAAATGCTATTTGATAAGTGGATTTTATATCCACTTGGATCGCTTCAATTTGGCTTAAATTGATTGCTTTGGACTCAAGTTTGTTGTATTTTTGATGTGTTTTGTTTAATTGTGCAGGGTTGAGGAAATATCGATTAAGGGTGTAGTTTCGGTTGTTTTGTGGAGTTGATTTATGATATGGAATGAAGAATGGAGGCTAATGTCAACTCCCAAGAAGTGTACAAGTCAAGAGGAAGTAAAGATGGAAGCTTATGCAAAAGGAACGGGAAGAAAAGCTGAAAAAACGAAGAAATAAAATTTCCAACAGATTGCAGCCAGGCAATCTGCGCGGTTCAGGCAAAGTGCGCCAGTGTCCAGCAGATTGGAGCCAGGCAATCTGCGCGGTTCAGGCAATTTGCTCGGACTGTGCGCTGGAAATTTCTAGTTTTGCCCTTTTTCGATCTAAAATTGTATTCTACTTAGTTTTTGACACCCAAATCGAATTTTAGTTGTATTATAAGGTATTTTCTTGCTGGGCAAGATTTCTAGCGCCTATATAAACACATCCAACCCTTGTAAATTGGGGATTACTTACAATTACATATCATAGCTTAGATCTGCAAGGGAGAAAAGGAGAGAAGGATTCAACGCTCGTGACAAGCAAACGGATCTAGATCTACTTCATCTTTTGTGTTATTCTGGATTCTAGATTTGTTTTCTTAACTCTTGTTTTTATTAATATTATTGTTTCTTTCTTTCATATCTTGTTTAATATCATGTTTTCATCTAATCCCATGGCGATGAACGGTTCAATTATGAGCTAATCATTGTCATGGGATCCTAATGGATTTATCTATGTAGCTTAGTAGTTTGTATGCTTTAAAGATTTATGTGTGGTGAATTCTTGATATCCTCGTATGGTTGTGTTTCATGTATTTAGATGCGTCGCGAACATCTAATTTAGAACTTGCCATGCTAGCATAGGATAGGTTGATGTTTTAACATCATGATTTGTGGCGTAAATAGAGATATTATGCTACCCTATGTGATCTAAGTGGATAACTTGTGCTTAAACCTTTATGTTTTCAAATTCTATAGAGATATAGGGTCTAAACATATTTGGTGTCTACCCATCTTCTATCTCTTTTGTGGATGTATGCGTAGTTTGGTATTAGTATACCGAGAGGTAGCTTTTACTTGTTTCGTGTTGTCCGGTCAGATATCAAAACCATCACATGTATTGATTAAAGGCTGCGACTATAAGTGATGTAGATAATGAAGTTAGGATTCCAAGTTTATTCTCATATAAGTAATTCAAATTTAATTCTAATTAGTTAATTAGTTCTTACTTTGCATCTTAGTTTAATTTAGTTAATTAAAACACAATTAATTACTTGTCTTAGCAGTGAATTAAGATCATACATTGTTGAATAGGTGCATTTGCTGAAAAGAACCATAACCTGATCCCTATGGGAACGAATTTGGACTTAACCTTATATATTACTTGTGACCACGTACGCTTGCGTGATATTGTGTAAACACTATTCCAAATGAGGGAAAGTAAATACTATTCAGAAAATACAAAATGGTGGTTTATAGGAAGTAGCCAAAAAGTAGAAGACGAAAGGCAAATTCTTTTTGAAAAGAACTTCCAAGGAAATGAAGCAGAAGAATAATGTTTTCTTGTTCTCTAGTATTTAAGATAATTGTTATGGTTTTGTCTACCAAGACTGAATAAAGAATCCGCTGTAATCCGAGCCTTTTCAAAGATTCAAGTGGAACGTTTGGTTTTATATAATAATTGTAAGAACCGAGAATATTAAATTCATAAAATTGCTATTTTTGTTTATTGGAATAAAATTTTTTTGAATTATTTGTTCCAGTTTGACGAGTCAAGGCGAAGATATTTTAATATGATTTATTTTAACTTATTTTGAATTTATATGAATATTTTGATTCGGTTTGGCAGATATTTAAAATTGTGAATGTGGGAGAGTATCGTTAAATACGAATAAATGGATCGAGAATGATCGTTTAGGACCCTATATGTGTTTAATGATAGTATTAGATACCAGGATAACTATCTTTAACTTTTTCAAAAAACGTGCAATTCAGTTCATCTTTATCATTTAAAAGTAGTTTTCAAAATTCATGGGACTTCGATTTAAAATCATTTTCGTATCAACAATCGTCAGATAAATCTAAAAATATTCGACACTTGTATTTTATTCATTTTATGAGTCTTAAAAATCTTAAGTAATCGATTCGTTATTTTTAGTCAAAATATTTTCGTTTGAGTCGGACCCGTAGTCGATTTAATTGGTACGATCCAGACTGATTTAAAGTTAATTAGGGTTCCGAGCATTTCGGGAACAAAATAATTTTGTAACTTTATTTTTGACCAATCCAATCTTATCCACCTGCACCAATCATTATCTACAATCCAAAAATTTTAAAGTTCAAAAATTATTTTTATCAAAATTATGAATTTCTTAATCGTTCTTGAAGATCAAACGCAAATTTGAACGTGATTTTGGAGTCCGTTTTCGACGTGCAAATATTCAAATCGAAGCTTTCAATATCAAGATTCATAATCATCAATCAAAAATTGCCCAGGGTAATTTCTTGAATTTGTACAAATTTTAATTTAAAAATTCGAATTTTAGGGTTCTTAAAATTTTAATTTGGACGAATTTGATTTGTTGATTGTTTGTGAAATCTGAGGATGCCATGTTGTAGAGTAGAGTTTGCTGTTGAATTTGGTATATCATATGTTGAATTTTGAGTTTAATAACATATAGAAATTAAGCTTTGGTTTCATGTTCTTCATGTTTTTGATTTTCGTCGGAAAAATTTTAATTTTTTGACTGATTTTTCGTTAGAGTGAATCTGGGGACAAACCAAGGCCACCAGCAGATAGATTGTCGAATTTAGAGTTTATTTGGCTATAGAGTGTAACCGGAGGAGCCCAGAAACTAGCCACCGGAGTCCGACACAATCGCGACTTCCGGGCGGAGTTCCCGCTACTCACGAGTTTTTTAAGAAAAACGGAGCCCAGGTCTGTGTTGTAGCTCAGTAGAGCGTTTTGAAGGTAACTTGGTCGAGTATAGTGTCCGTTTTGGAGATAGCCGGAATTTATTGCCGGAAAACCTCCATTGACGGCGAGGAGTATTCTTCGTGTTCTTGGCGAAGGTGGTGATTAATAGTAACAGTTTGATTTAGTTTGGTATAAGGGTAAAAACAAAAATTGTTTTAACCTTTTCACTATATAAACTATTCACCTTTAATTATTAATTTACCTTTTCTATTAAAGGTAAATTGTTTAATTATTTTACCAATTGTTTTTACTTCATTATTTTACTTTAAGTATTTTACTAAAAATCTGAAATATACATTTATAAATTCAGAATTTAGTTATAAAAGCATTATTTGAAATTGAGAATTATTTCTGAATTATCTATTAATTCTTTAATTTTGAAGAAATCATTAATTTGTTTAAAGTGTAGTTATTTAAAAATAAATAAATGCTTTAATTATTTTAATTAATTTCAAATAATGATTAATTGATTTAGTTATTTAATAAATTTAAATATTTATTAAATAATCTTATTAACTAATTATTAATTGATTTTAATTAATTAATTAAGGTTATTTAATTTCTTTAATTAATTATTTAATAGTTTTCAATGATGTAAAAATAGCAGAAAATTTCTAAAAATCTAGAGGATGATTTGCAAGTATTTTAAAATATCTAGAGTCAAGTTGTGCTTGAAAGCAAGGTCTGTTTATCATTTTAAAAATATATCTGGGGTTCGATAAACCCAGAAAATGATTTAAAAATGTTTTAAAATATTCTAAATCAAGTTTTATATTGAAACAAATGTTGAGAGTCGTTTTAAAAATGTTTCTGAAGTCGATTAAATGCTAAATGTGAGTAGTATGGTCTGTTTGATGTGTAAATGACGACGTGTTATGTGATTTACGTGCAATAAATGTTAGTGGGTCATTAAGGTGACACATTGATTTCTAAATTGTTCAAATGCTCTGTTTGAGTCCAGTGAGTTACGAAGGACGTTTATAGTAGGATGATGTCAGTCAGAGGTATGGATATAAGTTCATGGCTATAGAGTCAAGTGGATGATACGAGTGAAAGTCAGTAGTTGATTTAGACGTCCAGACGGATAGACGGGTTAAGCTGTAATTATCAAGCAAGTATTTCCTTTCACTTCTTGTTCAAGTGAATTATTCTTTAATTATATTGATGATGAAATCTACCACCCCAATTATTTCTATCGAAATTATCGATACATGGTGTTATTATTGTTCATTCATTTACACCCCAATGATTGTATCGAACTCATCGATACCCTCTTGAGCTTGTTATTCTATAATTATTACCCAATTATTGTGTCGAACTTATCGACAGTTGTTGATCTTGAATCCTTCATTGACTCTTGAATTATGAGTTGTTGTTCTGGAACGTGAGTTTCCAGTTAGTTGGTTGGTTGGCAAAGTTGGTCGATTATCCCGACACCTAATGCGTTGACTTGGAATTGGAAATGTTTTTAAAATAGATGTCCCTTCGGGGAGACCATATTAATGGTCAACAGATGTCCCTTCGGGGAGACCAGATTAATGGTCAGAAGTTAAGGCCAATGTGTGCCATGGATCCATTATAGGACATTGCTGTGTGCGTTTGTCCGGGGTTAGTGCTGACTGATCAGCAGCCTAACCTTGTTGTTTTTTTTATATATATAAAAAAAATCCAATTCTAATCCATACATTGAGTTTGAATTGCTTAAAGCCTGATTCCTTTGAAGCCTGTGATGTTTATTCTTGTTGATCAAAACTTATTACTGTTCTTTATATTTATACACATTTATACTTGCTGAGCACTGTTGGCTCACTCTTGCATGGCTGTTTTATTTCTCCAGTTTATAGAGACGAGATGAGTGGACCTTGTGGTCAGATGAGTAGTCTTATTCCTACAGCGAGAGGTGATGTTCGAGTTGTTGACTTGGTCGAGTAGTGACTTGAGCTTTGTCAGAGGATGGTTAACTAGTTCAACAGATGGACTTAGTTTGTTAGCAATTTGTATAATAATTATATTTTGAGGATGAATTGTAATAATGTAATTTAATAGTTTGTTTCACACCATAACCTGTATACGATCTTGGATTAGGGGTATTTTATTATAATATTATGTTTATATCCAGGTATGTGTTGTGTGGATTGTGGTTAGTGGCCCCAAATCTGTACCCCGGATTATGGGATGCCACAATAATAATGTTTCTTTTTCACATTTTTTTATGGATGAGTGTAGTTTACAAAAGTAATGTATTAAAACTCAACAAAATATGTATGTAATAAGAAGATATTGATAGAAGAAGGCTTTAAAGGAATTAAGAATAAAACTCAAAATTGTATCAATTAGACCTAGTAAGTAGGGTGGTTACATACATTATATGCTAAGTTTGTATGGGGAAAGAAGAGATGGAGAGATGTTTGGCTTTTAGAAGGGGAATAGAAGCAAAACTCAAAATTAGGTAAGGTATATGTATTATATAGGATTAATAGACAAGAGTTAAATATGTTATTGGTTGAAGCAACCTTCTGGTTAAGGTGAAGAATGGAGTTTAGTTGAGCAAATCTATATTTTGGTTTATAGTCGTATTTTTGTAAAGTAAGAAGCTGTGTGGCCAATCGAAAGGTTTGCAATTAAAATTTTAGAAATCTTAGAAAGACAATTACTGTGGACTGATACAAACTGGAATTAAAAGTACAGAGGAGGAAAGAGGAATTTTATCTGAAAAATGGAGTTAAGTTAATATTTATGTATAGAATCCCAGTAAATATAATTAAAACAAAAAACCTAAAGGTATGAAATAAAACTGAAATGATTCTTTTAGCAATGTAAGTTTATTAAAGCTAAAAGAATTCCAAATATAAAATAAGACCTTAGCAAATATGATACAATCGGGGAACAATATAAGCATTTATTAATAATGACTATTAAAGATGCTAAAGTTTTGGGATTATATGAAAGTTAAGTATAATGTGAAGAACAAGTATTTAACTTGAAAAGGAAAGCTAGTTTAAAGGGCTGTGTAATAATGTGTGAATGGGGCCTAAGGAGAAAATATCAAAATGAGGATGTAGAGAATAATCAATATAGGAATAAAAAATGTTTTTTCAAGAATTGTATAGGCAAACAATAGCTATATAAGCTGGTTGGTTAGAAGTTTTTAACATCATGGCAATAGTGAGTTGGAATGCAAGAGGATTAAATGGAGAAAATGCTTTGAGAGATTAAATTACTTGTTAAGTACCACAAACTAGATGTTCTTTTTCTAATGGAGACAAAATTATCAGAAGGAAAAGTAGAGGCAATTGGAAAGAAGCTTGGTTTCAAACAGGGGATTGTGGTTGTAAGAACTCGACTTGGAGGGGGAATTATGCTATTATAGAAAGATAATATGATCATCACTTATCTATCATCATCACATAACCATATTAGTTTTTTTATAAGGTTTGATGACCAGAAACCACTTTGGCACTTTATTGGCTTCTATGGAGATCCAAAAGTAGTTAATAGACACTTTACTCGGGATCTACTTCAAAAGCTAGGAACTGTTTCAAATGGACTGTGGCTCATCATGGGAGATTTTAATGAAATCTTGAGTCAGGTAGAAAAAGAAGGAGGAAGAGCTAGAAGTGATTCACAAATGGAAGCTTTTCGAAATTCTCTGGTAGTGTGTGAATTACAACCTCTAATGTGTTAGTGTAGGTGCCCTAGAAGCAATACATTGTTTCTTTTAATAAACCTTTATGTCATTTGATCATTCAATAAACGTATTTATTATGACTTTAATTACTGCGATATATTTGTTAGCATAATAAATGTCCTTAGAATCATGATACACATTGTATAGTTTAAGTACATGATATATCATATTCTTAAAGGTCCCTAGTCGAGTATTATTATATAGGACAATAATAATACATAGATAGACTAGTATGTTGTTTGACAGATAACCACATCTCATTGGCTATGAGTATGGAGATACTAAAGTCAATACATAGGTACATGTAGGAGTACATGGTACTGGACAGACCCACAGTGAGATTCTTCATGTTTAATAAAGTTATAAGAAAGACTCACAGTGATAATGGTGTAATGATCCTTTGACTTGAGATCATTATATTTTTATACGAGGATTAATATACTTTGACTACATTAAAAGTTACCTTTGATCGGGTGATGATAAAAGTGGACGTCGGGTATATCATGAGTCGTATGAGAAATATGAATGATAGATAAAGGATTTAACCCTCCTATAATTAGGAGAGATATTATTGGCCTGTTGATTGAGTGAGACTATAAAATGCATGGCCGTGCTCAAATAATGATTTGTTTTTAATAGTCTACTCATGGATCAAGTAAACCCGGATTAAATGTTGAAGAGGATGACTAAATACATGCCTCGAGTTTAATCTATAATATATATGGTTAAAAGGATTATATTACATGGAAACATTAATCACGAAAGGTTTAATTGGATCACCAATTATTATTGTTACTTGGGTAGCAATGATGTATTAATAGATACCACTCATTGTTTATAATTTTATTATTAGATATTAAAATTATTGCCAACGCAATAATAACCTAAAGGGTTACACAATAAGAACGTTTTAAAAGGAGTTTTAATTTAAATATTAGATTTAAATTAAATAATTAAAATTCGAAATTGATTTTGGAATCAGATTTCATTTTTAATTAAATGATTACAAATTCAAAATTGGTTAATTAATTAATTAAGTTGGACTTAGTTAATTAAATTGAATTTTGAATTTAATTCATTAAAAACCCAAATCAGTTTGGTTTAGTTGAAGCCCAAGCTGATTAGGGTTAGGCCCGATCTCTCTGCCCTATATATACATAATGATGTATAGTTTTAGGGTGTGGTTCTCATAATTCGTTTTTAAGCAAAACCTAGCTGCTCTAATATCAAAGAGAGGCTAGAGAGAGAGAAGGCAGTTTCATTTGGCTAGTACCTGCTCCTTGGATCGTTGGACGATCGGACGTTCGTGTGGACGATTTAGAGACACAGATCTTGACACAAGGGCTGTGTGGTGATTGCAATCTAGGACCTCCATCTTTCAGAATTCGTAAAGCTCTTAACTGGTATGATTTCGTTTCTCCATAATCAGTCACAACTTATACATGGATCATGCGTTAAGGTTTCATTTTTTTTTTATGTTTTATGCTTTATATCCGCTGCGTTTTATGCCTCGGAACCCAACATGATGTACAAAGGAGACCACTACACATGGATTAAAAACAATAGTGAGGGATGTATTAAAGAAAGGCTAGACTGGGCAATGGCTAATGAAGGTTGGTTAGACCTGTTTCCAAATAACTGTTTAATAAACTTTGACTTTTTTTTTTCTCGGATCATAGAGCTCTCCAATTATTTCTTTAAGATCCTTTAAGACCGGAAGTGCCAAATAATATGAAACGATCTGGATTTATGTTTGAGAATTTATGGGTTTAGGGAACCAGAGTGTAAAAATATTATAACTTCAAACTGGAAGTCGACAGATCAATCAGCACTCATCACAATGATCAACAATATTCAAAAATGTTCCACTAATCTTTCATTATGGAATCAAGCAAAGTTTGGATCTATGGCCAGAGATATAAAAGAAACCCACCAACAAATTATACATCTTCGTAATATTCAAGAGCAGGCAGAAATGGCTGAGAAACTGAAAAAGATGGAACAAAAGTTAAATGAACTATTAAGTCATGAAGAGATTTTTTGGAAGCAACGATCCAGAATTCAATGGCTAAAAGAAGGAGATCAGAATACGAAATTTTTGCATGCAAGGGCCAAGACAAGGCACAGGACCAATACTATCAAAGGTACATAAAAGTTTGTGTTCTAATATTATGGACTAGTAACAAAGAAGGTATAGAAGTCGATAATTTATCTATACTTGTTGAAAGCAGGTTTTAAGACTTAAAACGTCTAAAAAATGGCTGATATTTTAAGGTTATAATAAAATAAGGCCAATTTTGATTGTAGATTGTCTTATGATAATTGTTAAATAGAAGAATTCTTGTAAAAGAATATAGCCAGGAAGATAGAGTAATCATAAAGATATAGAAATGATAAATACAATCTACTATATAAGGTACAAGGACATATAGTATAATAGTTTCAAATGATAAAAAAGGTAATGTATAATATTCATCCATATGTTTTTGTTTAAAATAAAAGATATTTTAACTTAAGAAAGAAGTGAAGCTTGTATAGAGCTAAAGTGTAAAAAATTTTATACATCAACAAGTATCGAAAAATAAAAATTCGTAGGTAAAGCCAAAGGCTTAGTTTAGGCATAAGGAATTACTTGATTAAAATCGATATTCTATTAAAGATACATCTCTGAGTTAGCTACTTATCATGACCATTTGAATTAAGTAAAGGGTTGAGTTAGGAATACTAGATAACTTGTTAAAAACTGATTCGATAAATGAGGAATGTTTTTCTGGTAATAGCTTATGCAATTAAAATCCTAATAAATGTTAAATTGTTAAATTATGGAACTATGTCTTGATTCAGAACATCTTTAAGGATAAATCATGAAATGTTAAGTTATTATTGATGCTAAGTAGGGTAACTTTTTTCTGAGCTAAAAATATATGTAAAGATTAAAACAATGAAAGATGTTGTTTTATAGTTTTAATGATGGTTACTATTTTTGTCCGCGAAATTGATAATTATAAATAGAAGGATATTTATATTAATGAGTTTTTGCAACAGGACTGCTGAATGAACAAAATAAGTGGTGTCAGAGTGAGATGGAGATTAGCGGAATAGTACAAAGATTTTATAAAGATCTATTTAAAACGACAACACCTTCAGATGAGAGGATAGATGAATTATTAACAGCTATACAACCCCTAGTGACAGAAGAGATGAACATTTCATTGGCGAAAGCTTTCACCTTACGGGAAATAAAAAAAGCTATGTTCTCTATATCGACAACATTGGGATATTGTTGGACCAATTGTTGTTAAAGCAATTATGGATTGTTTAGATGAGAAGGAAGATCTGGTCAAAATCAATTCCACACTTGTTACACTTATCCCTAAGGTAAAAGAACCTATGTCTATGAGTGATTTTCGTCAAGGAGACCCTCTTTCGCCATATCTTTTCCTTATATGTGCCGAAGGTTTTTCAGCATTATTAAGGCAAGCGGAGGGGATGAGAGACATATTAGGTTTAAAAATTGCTAGAAATGCACCATCAATAAGTCACTTATTTTTGCAGACGATAGTATGATTACCTTCCAAGCATCACAAAGATCTTTACAATCTATTCAAAGCATTTTTACTCTCTACTCAGAGTGCTCAGGACAGCTATAACAATTGGTTTTCTCGTATTGAATTAAATTAGGTTAATAAATATGAACTCTCTAAAATGCTATCAATCCTTTTGAACACAAATTTGGCTGAAGAAGTTTTTTATTAGAATAGAAGTTGGGTAGTGTAATTTAATTACAAAGTTTAGCAAGTTGGATGGTGAGACTCTGATGTCTTTGTTTACTTTTATATGTTACTATGACTATTTATTGCTTTTGATAGTTGTTAATAGTAGTATATTCATGTAAATATTTATACTCATTTCAAGTACAGGGGTGTTTTATAGTTTGGTTTGTTTACGTTACAACTTTAATACAAATATGTTAGTTAAAAAAGTAGTTGAAAATGTGTTTAAGATTGTTTTTAGAATTTTTAGTCTCAAACATGCTAATTTAAAGTAGTTATAGAGGAGTACTGGTTTTGTATTATGTTAAGTGTTATTTATTTGGTGTATCTAGTCTTTTACTATTCTGAATGTCTGCTGCTTTAACATGCGTAGAGGATGCACTGATATAAAGTAATTATTTTTGCAGATGATAAACTATAATAAATCCTTGTTACTATTCTCTCCGAATACGTCGGAAGCGGTACGCACTCTCTTCGTTGAGTCACTTAATATGCATATGACTGTGGCAATTGAAACTTATCTAGGCTTGCCAATGATAGGGGGTAGAAATAAAATAGTGATATTTAGATCAATAAAGGAGAATATCTAGACAAGGTTAAATTCCTGGAGAGAAACTCTTTTCTCTCAAGCTGGAAAGGAAATATTATTAAAAGCTGTCATCCAAGCAATGGCTACCTATTTTATGTCTTGTTTTAAAATACCTGACGGATAATGCGTTGAGATTGAGAGATTAATGTGGCGATATTGGTGGGGTTCTTTTAAATCAAAACGAAAGATTCATTGGAAAGAATGGAAGAGCATTTGCATACCAAAAAATGAGGGGGGGGGGACTAGGATTTCGAATATTTGTGCTATATAATCAAGCATTATTGGCCAAACAAGCTTGGAGACTATTAATTGATCCCAATTCACTTATTGCTCAAGTTTTAAAAGCTATAAATACTAATATATTAGAGGCGAGAGAAGGAAATTGCCCTTCCTTGAGTTGGAGAAGTATTTGCTGGGGAAAAACTTTACTTTTAAAAGGGTTAAGAAGGCGTATAGGAAATGGGCAAGACATAAAGGCGTTTAGTGACCCTTGGATACCGAGGCGACCTTCTTTTCTACCAATTACACAAGGGTCAGATGATAGAAAAGTTGCTGAATTCATACTAGAATAAGGTAGATGGAATGGAAACTTGATTAATCACTATTTCCTCGTACTTGATACTCAACTGATTCAAACAATCCCACTAAGTCTGTTTAATCACTCTGATTCTTGGCTTTGGCACTACACAAAAAATGGAAGCTATTCAGTAAGAAGTGGATATAAGCTAGCGGCTGGCATGGACACATCTGGTCCATCAACATCATCAGACGTAATGTCCGTATGGTGGAAAGCTTTTGGACTTTAAAAATCCCACATAAAATCTTACTACTTTAGTGAAGAGGTTTCCTTGAAATTTTACCTACAGGTACCGGGTTATTCTCAAGGAAGATTTTAATGAATAGTAATTGCCCTTTATGTGGATTTGGTAAAGATTCAAATGCACATGCGGTGTTTTGGTGTCCGTTTGCACAAGAATTATGGGTACTTCTGGATTTTACTTTTCTGGTTGGGCAAAAAGAAGACATATCCTTTAAAGGAGTCTTGTTCTATGCAACAGAGCTGTTAGAGAAAGATGCTTTTGCAAGAATGCTAATTGGGACGTGGAGTCTATGGTATGAAAGAAATATGGTAACGCATGGCTAGCAACCTAGAACTTTACATCAATTAAAAGGATGGATATTTTCTTATATTGAGGAATTAAGGGTGGCACAAAACTCTAAAGGTGAGGCTGTTACAGGATGGAATTGTTCATAGCTGAATAATTTGGAAAAAGATTTAAATAATTTCTCACTATTTGTGGATGCAGCAATTTCTACACTTACCAAAATGGTTAGATTGGGAGCTGTAATATTCACTCCAAATAAGAAGATCCAGGCCATGCTTTCAAAACCTCTACAAGGTTTATTATTTGTCTTTCATGCAGAAGCTTTAGCACTCGTTGTGGGATTACATTGGGCACTAACTATCGGAATACCAATTAAGAAAATTTCATCGAATTCATTAAGTTAGGTGTCAACGTTAAATAATTCAGATTCGTATCATAATGAGTTTGGAATGCTCTTCACTGATATCAAAGATTTGTTGACGAACTTTAGTGAGCCTAACGTTTCTTACACTAATCGTAAATATAATGTAGTGGCTCATAACCTGGCAAAGCAGGCCCTTAAGCTAAACGAAGAAAAATCGTGGATGGATGGGGTTTCTTACCATGACGACACCAATATATAATAAAGGTATCAGGTAAGGTTTTTTTGAAGTATTTTTTGATGTACATAAATAGATATAAAAGGATTTTTTTAAACTATTGGAAGGTTCACAGAATCAAAAGAAGAGAATGAAGATAAAACGTGAAAATTGAGATTATGTTTATCTACCTTCAGACCCTCCCTCTGGAAATCGGGAGAGTTAAAATCAAGCTGATCAATACGGATAAAATGTGAATGAACTTTGAGCTTGCATCAATTAAGGCTTACTGTATCTCTTTACTGTGAAAACAAAGAGCAGAAAACATTCTAGAGAATTAAAACTTAACCATTTCTTGCTTTCGCTTTATTTCTTTTCTTCTGATACACATCACATATTTGATAGTTTTCTATTTTATTATTGTAATACACTTATAGGTACTTTAATAGTTTCTTAAATAGCAAATAGTTGGCCTAGGACTTGATAGTAAGCAGAATACTTCATTAAAAATTCTCATATGTGCATTATTAAGGTTGTTTTTATTTTTTAATTGCATGTTTTTCTTATTTTAATTTTCTTTCTTATCTATTTGAATGTTTTTTTATCTCTATTTTAGAGCTGGTGTTTTTGCTTTTGTAGATGAGCTAAAAGGTGGAAGTTTTCAAAGGTTGAATTTGATGACTGTACGGCTAAGGTAATGCCTCTGCTTTGTTGTAAATAATTATTCTTCAATATTACATATGGTTTTTTGGAGTTTCTGTTGAGGCAGTAGTAGAACAGTTTAGATTAGGATTATCAAATGCTCTATACTCAATCATAAATCATCTGCATGATGTCTGAGCTTTTAATTAAGTATAATTGACAGCTATGGTTACTTGCTTAGTGGTTCACTTTTAATTTAACCCATTCAATACAAAAGGGCATGTAGTTTACCGTACTTTTGCAGTCTCTTTTACAAAAATGCTGTTTCTGTGTGTCCTTGTGCATCAGTAAGGAATTAATAGTCCTAAATGTGAGTAGTTAAGCTAGTGAGTATGACCAAGTGGACCTACAACCAAACTTGACCTATGTGGAGCAACACGTGAAAATCATGAATAGAAAAGAACAAGTGCTGAGGAACAAGGTTGTCAAGCTAGTGAGAGTTTTGTGGAGGAACCAGAACGTCGAGGAATCAACATGGGAACTAGAAAGCGCGATGCGTGAAAAGTACCTTCAACTGATTTCAACGTGATTCCAGGACGGAATCCTTTTAAGGAGGGGAGGCTGTAAGAACCCTGATTTTTGTAATATTTTAAATATGTAAAAGCTTATGACATTGTGAATTAGGGACCTTTTGAGTCACCTATGTTATGTAATGGAATTGATTATCTGAAAAAAAAAATTATGTGTTATATTCCCTGTGTAAGAAAAAGGGAAGATTGTTGAAGGCAAGAGGCCTACTGATATTAAGATTCATAAAAACTTGGGATCTGAGAGTTATTAGAGTATTAGGAGACTTTAAGAGATTATGACAAGGAGTTATGGATATTTAAGGAATTTACACAATTAAGTACTTAAGGAATTACAAGGGAAATCCCTACGCGACAAAATATTATTACGAGGAGTTAATTAAGATACGATATGAATTAAAGATTAAGTGACAACCATTGGTGGAGAAATAATAATACAAGGAAGGATATTACATGCAAGTATCATGTAACTAGGTAAAAAAAAAAAGGCAAGCATCTCTCTCTCTCTCTCTCCTTTGAAGCTCTCGGCCAAGCTCTTCAAGAAGGAGGAAGAAGAAAATTTCTCCAACCTCCACTCACTCATAATTCAAGATAAAATTCCTAGACCATCCTTATACTATAGAGAAGGTATGATATTAATTTCAACCCTTTTCATCCACTAGATTTTGAGATATTAATTGTTGAAGTTTGGGATGAATAGATCATGCTTAGTTTTCTTTTAGATCTTGAATTATAAGGATTGTAGGGACTCATCCAAGGTGTTCTTGAGGCTTGTAAAGCTTACCCAAGGTTCCTAGATACTCAAGAAGGTATACAATCCTCACCCCTCTTCGCCATGGATTATTTATGATGTATATTGTTAGATCCATGAATCTTAGTGTAAATCTTGGTTATAAGAGTTATGGATGATGAAAATCTTGAGGTTATATGTTGTTGATGTGATTTTAAAGCTTGTACTTAGTGTATATAACCCCATGTGTGCTATAGAGAATAATCTTTGTGGTTTAGATGATGGTTGTGGTGTATACATAGAATTCTTGAATGATTAAGAAAGATTGCAAGCTGTGTAAAATTTCTGGGAGCATGTACTGTCTTGTAGGAGGGTTTTGAACCCCTAAATCTTGTCTCCCGAGGTCCTAATGCATATGGTTAGAAAGGTATTTGAATGTAGTTTCCAGAAATGTAAAGTTCATGACTAGGTGATGTATATATTTTGAGTTATGACCCGAGAAGTGAAGAGTGTTTTTGAATGAGAAACCTTCTAAGCTAATGGAAGGAAAGAGGTTTGCAATGATGTATTCCCTGTACAGTATGTTAACCGTAGAGTGTTTTGCCGAAAATGATATACTCATATGTATATATTTTCAAACTTGAGATATATTGAAATGGGAACCTTATAAACGGTTCATATGTTATTCTTAAAGCTCCTTAGTGAGTATAGATGTTTTATTCAAACTCGGACATATATATTGTCCAATTATGTTTTGAAATCTGAGATATATACCCATATAGTTGGGAATGTTTTCGAAATAAACCACATTATTATTTTTCAAAATGGTGAACTTGCTGAGCATTATGTAGCTCATTCTTGCTTTATAAAAACTTTTCAGAAAGAGAAGAATTTGGCAGATTAACTCCACACCAGCAGAAGAGGAGTAGAAGATTTACCCCGGAGATGATTTAGTTCCTGATAAATACTACAGAGTAAGTCTGATAGGTTTTCAACTGTAATAGTAAGAATTGTCTTCAAGTGTAGTTGTATAAGTGGAAGTGCGTAAGATTCTGGATTGTACAGATGAATTGTAATATTTATTATTACTTTTGATTATCGTTTCTGAGGCTCTAACTTGTTTGTGCGTAAGATTGAGGTCTGGATGGATGTATTGTTGAGTTGTAAAGTTAATACAGGTATGATATGGTTGGATGGTGATATGACGACCTGAATCTTTGACCTCGGATTTGGGGGCGCCACAGAAATGGTATCAGAGCGATAAGTTACAGTACTCAGAAATGAGAGTGTTGAGAGTTAAGTCTAGTTGGAGAATGACATAAGAGATCGTAGTAAACTTATTATTGGACTACCGGAAGAGGTACCGGTGAGTAGAAAGGACTGGAGTGTTTACCGGAGGTATTATACTAGGGTCGATAGAATCCTTAGAGACCTTCAGAATGATGAATAGAGGTTTGAGAGTCGTACATGACCTATCATAGGTAATGATATAGGGAGCAGAGCGAAATCTCAAGAGCAGCTGAGGTAGAGGCGATATTGCCAATATGATCGGATGACTAGGCTGGCATAAATTTTGTGGCCCGTAGTCCTCCACAGTTTAGGAGGCGGCATTTTAAGAATAAAGAAGTTTAGGCTTCCTACATAATTAAGGGTACTTAGTACTTGGAATAATGAAAGTCTTTTACTTTGGTTATAAGATCCGATTTTCGATAAGTAACGGGTTTACCTGAAAGTTGGTCACTATGTCGTTGTGGATTTCATTACCCTTGATGGCGAATTTTACATGTGTTATATGAGAATGTTATCATAAGACGAGCGTGCTAGATAATTCCACGCATGATTCGGACGCTAGAGCATGGTAGTTCAACTTAGAGAACAAACAAGTAGAATTAACAAAGGGACTCAAGAGAAGTTGATGTTAATGTAGGTGCCCTAGAAGCAATACATTTTTTCTTTTATTAAAACCTTATGTCATTTGATTATTCATTAAACGTATTTATTATGACTTTAATTACTGCGATATATTTGTTAGCATAATAAATGTCCTTAGAATCGTGATACACATTGTATAGTTTAAGTACATGACTTGAACTTGAGATTATATAATATATCATATTCTTAAAGGTCCATAGTCGAGTATTATTATTACAGGGCAATAATAATACGTAAATAGACTAGTATGTTGTTTGACAGATAACCACATCTCATTGGTTATAAGTATGGAGATACTAAAGTCAAAAAACATAGGTACATGTAGGGGTACATGGTACTGGACAGACCCACAGTGAGATTCTTCATGTTTAATAAAGTCATAAGAAAGACTCACAGTGATAATGGTGTAATGGTCCTTTGACTTGAGATCATTATATTTCTATACGAGGATTAATATACTTTGACTACATTAAAAGTTACCTTTGACCGGGTGATGATAAAAGTGGACATCGGGTATATCATGAGTCGTATGAGAACTATGAATGATAGATAAAGGATTTAACCATCCTAGAATTAGGAGAGATATTATTGGCCTCTTGATTGAGTGAGACTATAAAATGCATGGCCGTGCTCAAATAATGATTTGTTTTAATAGTCTACTCATGGATCAAGTAAACCCGGATTAAATGTTGAAGAGGATGATTAAACACATGCCTCGAGTTTATTCTATAATATTTAGTTAAAGGGATTATATTACACAGAAACATTAATCACAAAAGGTTTAAATTGGATCACCGATTATTATTATTACTTGGGTAGCAATGATGTATTACTAGATACCGCTCATTGTTTATAATTTTATTAGATATTAAAATTATTGCCAACTTAATAATAACCTATAGGGTCACACACTTAGAACATTTTAAGGAAGAATTAATTTAAATTATGAATTTAAATTAATTAAATGATTAGTTGTATTTTATTATATTAATTAAGTGGGACTTAATTAAGATATAATAAAATACAAATGAGATATGATTTTAATAATTAAGTATGACTTAATTATTATTTATTTAAATAATAGGATTTGATTCTATTATTTAATTAATCAAACTTGGGCTAGGTTTTTAGTTGGGCTTTTACCTTACACTATCATATAAATATATGATGATAGGTAAAGAAGGTAATTAATTTTGTACGACAAAAATAATCCCCAGCCGCTTGAACCAAAACCTAAAAAGAAGATCTCATATTTTCATTGGAGGCTAGTACCTCCCTTCCAATCAAGAATCGTTCTTGGAGTGTTCGTGTGGATACCGTAGAGGAGGCTTCGAAGAGGAGCACTCAACGATCGTGAAAGCTTGGATATCCATTAGACATACAATCGTAAAGCTTCTTTAAGGTAAATCATCAATCTCCGAATTAAATATCATGTTTTTCCATGGATCCTGCGGTAGGGTTTCGATAATTATTGTTTTTGTTTTAATTTTCCGCTGCGTTTGATGCTCGAAACCCTTCAATGGCATCAGAGCTACGTGTATAAGGGGTTGATTTGGTTACGTGTTTACTGTATATGATGCGAGTATGCATGTTTTGCGAATCTGCCATGTTTATGTTCTTATATATGCTGTTTATAATATGTTATGATGCATATATATGGTTCTGTTATGATTTAAGATGATGGAGATGATCATATGATGATTATATAATCTGTATATATACTGATATATATATGATTAATGTTTGTTCTTAATATGGGGATTGTATACGATACGATTTCTGTATACGCTATGTGCAAATCTGGTGAAATCTGTCCAGTGTCCGATTTTCGCAAACGATATGTGTTTTCTGACTGGAAACGAGCGTCTGAACAAAACTGATAGCATAGCTATCACCGACTCGTCTGTAAGGCGTTTGACGCCGTTTATTGCATGAAAAAGACGATTTATTGTTTTCAGAATTTGATTCTGATTTTCTGATTTTTGCGGTATATGATTTCTTTGATTGGATCATCTGAAATATGATATGGTATAACATGATTATATAATATGACATATTATTTAATTGTTACTTGAGCATGGTGATGGTTATGGCCTTAAGACCCTTAGATTAATGGTTTTGATTTTATAAATACGACTTGCATGTCGTTTTCTTCATTCTTGTAATTGTTGAACCTCGAATGTAACTCGAGTTTTATCATGTAAGTACTTTAGTGTAGATTGTATTCAATTATTCAATGTAATGTAATTGAAGATTGAAGGATGGTCCAAGAGAAGGAGCAACCAAGAAGACAAGAAGAATGAAGACATGTAATTTATATTTATGTTTATTCCACCATAGATTGACCTTGATCCTTTCATTAGCTTGACAGGATCATATAGGATAAAGGCCATAACCAATCACGTTTACATACTGCACTTACTTTACATATGATGTATGAATGTATGTGTAGGATACATAGAGATGCATGCTTTAATTAGATTAATCATGTATGAATGAATGTATTAGATACATCACCCATGCCATGCCTGCTTAAACAAGATAAATTCTGTAACGATTCAAGATTTTAAAATTAATAAACGATCATGAGATTCTTGTGTTTATAAAATATGGATTTTAAAACACGGAATTAAATATGGATTTTTTATATCTAAAATTTGGATTTTCTGTCAAAAGCGGATATGCGTATTCGTAAGGTTAATGGGTATTAAGTGTGACCATTGGGATCCTCCATCTACCTGGGAAATGAACAATCTAAGATGTCAATTTGAAGTATTTGGTTCAAGGAAAATTGAGGATCTCTTTATGATGTGATCATGATCGTCATAAATTCTTTAAACCCCTTAACAAAATATTAAGTTTTAATCAGATGCTTTCCAATGAATGAACACTCATCGAATCCTAGATCGACAAGGGGAATGACTGTCAGTGGCAGGGGACTCCTATCTATCGTGGTGAGATGCGACGAATATAAACGGTTATATTCGGCCGTTGTATCATTGGGTCTAACTTAACTGAGTCGTCATAATGAGGTGGAAATAAACGGTTATATTCAACTATTATGAACTTAGAAGCATAGAGTTTGGTTAAAAAATCTATTAGATAGATAAGATCAATCGTTGTTCACCAAACTATCCAAGAATTTTATATGATATAATTGACAATTGTTGTCTACGTAAATAATCATGTTTTAAGGACTACTAGTGGTTGACTTAGGACATGACGAAATATGGATCTTGGCTCACTAGAAAGATTTATGGGATATGCTTTCCGAATTAATAGTAAGGGCTATTAATTTGATAAAAATAGTGGGAGATATATTATGAATATATCATAATCATTTGAACATAACTTATAACCAAGACAATCTAATGTTTATTTTGTGCATTTATCATTGTAGATACTAATGGCAAACAATACAAACACACTATCCGTACAATCAGTCCTTGAAAAGGACAAACTGACAGGAGGAAACAACTTCCTAGAGGATTGTCCTCAGGCAGGAGCGCAAGCTTCATGTCATTGATATCCCTCCGCCAGGTCCCCTTCCTGAGAACGCTACTGTTGAGGAACGAGCGGCCCGCACAAGGGATGAGAATGATTCAAATGATGTTGCATGTCTCATGTTGGCAACTATGAGTGCTGAGCTTCAAAGACAGCATGTGCGTGCATATGGATGCATATACTATCAATGAGCACTTGCAAAGCATGTTTGTAAGCCAAACTCGTCAAGAAAGGTTCAACACGAGTAAGTCACTCTTTAATTGCAAACAAGGGGCAAGTGAACCAGTTGGCCCACATGTTTTGAAGATGATTGGTTACATTGAGTACCTTGCTACTTTGGGTTTCCCGATTGGTCCGGAAACTGGTATTGACCTAATCATGAATTCTTTGAACAGCAAATTTACTCAGTTTGTTGTGAACTAAAATATGAATGAATTTGACAAAACACCTACTGAATTGTTGGCTATGTTGAGGACATATGAAACCAACATGAAGACAGCTGAACCTGTTCCCATACTGATGGTGGGCAATAAAGGTAAGGCCAAGGGGAAAGTCAAGTAGAAGGGTAAGAAGAAGATTGGATCTGATTCTACACCCAAGCCAAAGTTAGGTCCCAAACAGGCTTTAAAGCCTAAAGGTGGTGTTGCTAAGGGTGAATGTCACTACTGTAAGAAAACTGGTCACTGGAAGAGAAACTGTCCTGTTTATCTGGAGGATCTGAAGAAAATGAAGGGTGTTTAGATTTCTGGATCAGGTATTTATGTTATAGAAGTCAATTTGTCTATTTCTACATCTTGGGTATTGGATACCGGATGTGCTTCTCACATTTGTATAAATGTGGAGGAACTGCAGAGAAGTAGGACTTTGGCTAAGGGAGAAGTGGACCTACGAGTTGGCAATAGAGCAAAAGTTGCTGCTTTAGCTGTAGGCACTTATTATTTATCTTTACCCTCTGGGCTTGTTCTAGAACTAGAAGACTGTTTTTAGGTGCCTGCGATTCGCAGAAACATTATTTCTGTTTCTTGTTTGGACAAGAAAGGTTTTTCGTTTACAATAAAGAACAACAGTTGCTCTTTTGCTTTGAATGAGTTAACCTATGGTGTTGCGCGTTTGTTTAATGGTTTATATGTTCTTGATTTATATAATCCTGTCTATAATATAGAAAACAAACGACTTAAATTCATTGACTCAAATCAAACATACCTCTGGCATTGTCGTCTAGGCCATATAAATGAGAAACGCATATCCAAATTACATAAGGATGGATACTTGGATAAGTTTGATTTTGAATCATACAAAGAATGCGAATCTTGTTTGCTTGGTAAGATGACTAAAGCCCCTTTCACTGGTAAGGGTCAAAGGGCCACTGAACGTTTGGAGCTAATACATAGTGATGTATGTGGCCCAATGCGTGTGATGGCTAGAGGAGGCTACTACTACTTCATAACATTTACTGATGATTTCAGTAGATATGGATATGTATATCTTATGAAGAATAAATCCGATTCTTTTGAAAAAATTCAAAGAATACAAGGCTGAAGTAGAGAAGCAAATTGGCGGAGGTGTAAGTATTAAGATCTTACGATCCGATCGTGGGGGTGAATACTTATGCACCGATTTTAAAGAGTATTTAAAAGAGTGTGGTATTGTATCACACCTTACTCCGCCAGGTACACCTCAATGGAATGGAGTTTCAGAGAGGAGAAATCGCTCCTTGTTGGACATGGTGCGATCGATGATGAGTCATGCAGATCTTCCAATAAGTTTCTGGGGTTATGCTCTAGAAACAGCGGCTTTCACACTTAACCGTGTTCCTACTAAGAAGGTTCAAAAGACTCCATGTGAAATAAGGAAGGAGAAACGGTCAGGCATGAACTTTATCAAAGTTTGGGGATGCAAGGCGTTTGTGAAACGTCAAGTATCTGACAAGCTTGGACCTAAATCCGAAGAGTGCAATTTTTTGTGGGATACCCTAATGAAACAAAGGCGTATTATTTTTATAGACCTTCTGAGCAGAAAGTGTTTATTGCTCGAGATGCTGTCTTCATGGAAAGAGATTTTGTTTCCAAAAGAAACAGTGGGAGAACTATAGATCTCGATGAAGATTGAGAACCACAAAATAGCATTGAACCTGAAGTGGAACAAGAGCAGGATAATGATAATGCTCAACAAACACAGGTTGTTCGTAGAACTGGTAGAATTCGCCATGAGCCAGAGAGATATGGATTTCTCTTGAGTCAATGTACGTGGTGATTTGATGCTTATAGATGAAGATGAGCCTCTCACATACCAAGATGCTACGAACAGTCCAGACTCTAAGAGATGGCTTGAAGCCATGAAATCCGAGATGGATTCCATGTACGAAAACCAAGTATGGACTTTGGTTGATCCAACTGAAGGGGTAAAACCCGTAGGGTGCAAATGGGTTTTCAAGAAGAAAACTGACATGGATGGAAATGTTCAGACCTATAAAGCAAGGCTGGTTGCAAAAGGTTTCAAACAAATTCATGGTATTGACTATGATGAAACTTTCTCACCAGTGGCTATGGTCAAGTCCATAAGGATTTTGCTTGCCATTGCAGCATTCCATCATTATGAAATCTGGCAAATGGATGTCAAAACAGCCTTCCTTAATGGAAGCCTTGAAGAGGATGTGTACATGACACAATCTGAAGGTTTTGTCGATCCAAAGAATGTTGGCAAGAAATGTAAATTACGTCGATCCATTTATGGATTGAAGCAAGACTCTAGAAGATGGAATATTCGTTTTGATGAAATAGTCAAAGAGTATGGCTTTGTTCAAAACGAAGATGAACCGTGTGTTTACAAGAAGGTTAGTGGGAGCCATGTGGCATTCATAGTACTATATGTTGATGATATACTACTAATGGGAAAT
Source organism: Saposhnikovia divaricata (assembly GCA_036435485.1). Lineage (NCBI taxonomy): Eukaryota > Viridiplantae > Streptophyta > Magnoliopsida > Apiales > Apiaceae > Saposhnikovia > Saposhnikovia divaricata. Next base: position 105,267,328 of record CM071597.1, read on the forward strand.
GACATACCTTCTCTAAAGGCTGTTAAGACTTGGTTAGGGAGCAAATTCTCCATGAAAGACTTAGGAGAGGCAACCTACATTCTAGGAATGAGGATCTATAGAGATAGATCTAGAAGGATGATCGGTCTAAGTCAGAGCACATACATTGATAAGGTTTTGCATCGTTTTGGTATGCAAAATGCAAAAAGGGGATATGTCCCCGTGTCTCAAGGGATAACGATCTCTAAAGACCAGTGTCCGAAATCATTGGATGAGAAGGACCACATGAGTAAGGTTCCATATGCCTCAGCAATTGGATCTATCATGTATGCAATGGTATGTACTCGCCCAGATGTTTCGTATGCTTTGAGCATGGCGAGCAGATACCAGTCTAATCCAGGTGAAGGTCACTGGACGACAGTCAAGAATGTTCTATAGTACCTGAATAGGACTAAAGATTCATTCTTGGTGTATGGAGGAGAGGAGAAACTGTTTGTAAAAGGTTACACCGATGCAAGTTTCCAAACAGACAGGGATGATACTGTATCACAGTCTGGTTATGTGTTTTGTCTAAACGGAGGTAACATACACATATGTAAAGTGCACACAAATGATAACATTGCAGACCTACTGACCAAAGGCTTGTCGCAGCAGAAGCACGATGGTCACACTAGTTCCATGGGTATTAGATACATGGGTGATTGGCTCTAGTGCAAGTGGAAGATTGTTAATGTAGGTGCCCTAGAAGCAATACATTTTTTCTTTTATTAAAACCTTATGTCATTTGATTATTCATTAAACGTATTTATTATGACTTTAATTACTGCGATATATTTGTTAGCATAATAAATGTCCTTAGAATCGTGATACACATTGTATAGTTCAAGTACATCGGTCTAAGTCGAGCACATACATTGATAAGGTTTTGCATCGTTTTGGTATGCAAAATGCAAAAAGGGGATATGTCCCCATGTCTCAAGGGATAACGATCTCTAAAGACCAGTGTCCGAAATCATTGGATGAGAAGGACCACATGAGTAAGGTTCCATATGCCTCAGCAGTTGGATCTATCATGTATGCAATGGTATGTACTCGCCCAGATGTTTCGTATGCTTTGAGCATGACGAGCAGATACCAGTCTAATCCAGGTGAAGGTCACTGGACGACAGTCAAGAATGTTCTATAGTACCTGAATAGGACTAAAGATTCATTCTTGGTGTATGGAGGAGAGGAGAAACTGTTTGTAAAAGGTTACACCGATGCAAGTTTCCAAACAGACAGGGATGATACTGTATCACAGTCTGGTTTTGTGTTTTGTCTAAACGGAGGTAACATACACATATGTAAAGTGCACACAAATGATAACATTGCAGACCTACTGACCAAAGGCTTGTCGCAGCAGAAGCACGATGGTCACACTAGTTCCATGGGTATTAGATACATGGGTGATTGGCTCTAGTGCAAGTGGAAGATTGTTAATGTAGGTGCCCTAGAAGCAATACATTTTTCTTTTATTAAAACCTTATGTCATTTGATTATTCATTAAACGTATTTATTATGACTTTAATTACTGCGATATATTTGTTAGCATAATAAATGTCCTTAGAATCGTGATACACATTGTATAGTTTAAGTACATGACTTGAACTTGAGATTATATAATATATCATATTCTTAAAGGTCCATAGTCGAGTATTATTATTACAGGGCAATAATAATACGTAAATAGACTAGTATGTTGTTTGACAGATAACCACATCTCATTGGTTATAAGTATGGAGATACTAAAGTCAAAAAACATAGGTACATGTAGGGGTACATGGTACTGGACAGACCCACAGTGAGATTCTTCATGTTTAATAAAGTCATAAGAAAGACTCACAGTGATAATGGTGTAATGGTCCTTTGACTTGAGATCATTATATTTCTATACGAGGATTAATATACTTTGACTACATTAAAAGTTACCTTTGATCGGGTGATGATAAAAGTGGACATCGGGTATATCATGAGTCGTATGAGAAATATGAATGATAGATAAAGGATTTAACCATCCTAGAATTAGGAGAGATATTATTGGCCTCTTGATTGAGTGAGACTATAAAATGCATGGCCGTGCTCAAATAATGATTTGTTTTAATAGTCTACTCATGGATCAAGTAAACCCGGATTAAATGTTGAAGAGGATGATTAAACACATGCCTCGAGTTTAATCTATAATATTTAGTTAAAGGGATTATATTACACAGAAACATTAATCACAAAAGGTTTAAATTGGATCACCGATTATTATTATTACTTGGGTAGCAATGATGTATTACTAGATACCGCTCATTGTTTATAATTTTATTAGATATTAAAATTATTGCCAACTTAATAATAACCTATAGGGTCACACACTTAGAACGTCTTAAAAGGAGTTTTAGTTTAAATTAAGAATTTAAATTAAATCATTATTAAATTGAGAATTGGCTATTTAATTAATTGGACTAGTCCTAATTAATTATCTAAGCAAATTCGAATTTAATAAAGTAAGAACGGAATTGGATTTAAGGAAGTCCAATAATAAAATCAGAATAGAAATAGAATTGGGTTTAAGGAAGCCCAACTCGGTTTTTTGATTTTAGCCCATTATTTCTCTCATATAAATACATAATGATGTATTATTTTAGGGTTAAGAGTCATTAAATCGTTTTTGACAAAACTCTAGCAGCTCCATCTTCGAGAGGTTAGAGAGAGAGAGAGGCTGTTCTTCGCGGGCTAGTACCTGGTTCCTCGGATCGTTGGACGGTCGGACGTTCGTGTGGATTACCTTAGAGACACGGATCTTGACGCAAGGACTGTGTGTGGTGATTACAAGCAAGGATCTCCGTTGAGTTCGTGAAACAAGATCTTAATAGGTATGATTCATTATCTCCATAATCTGCCCGAAATTATACATGGATCCTGGTTTGGGTTTCGAAAATTTTGTTTTATTTACGTTTATCCGCTGCGTTTTATGCCTCGGAACCCAACAGTTGAATATGGTTGCAACGAGCGATACAGTGATCTCAGAGTCTACCAAAAGAAAAGACCAGTGGGTCTAGAGTGGGATCCTTTGATAGAGATGTTATTAGGGACTACGTATATATGTATTGTAGACCTCAATATTTTTGGTATATGTTCACATACACACACCCGCCACTGAACCTATGGACTACACTGAGATCCCTGAGAGATCTCTTTGATCTGTTCCCAGGGGGAACTGGCCACTTGTGATTCATGTCGGAAGGCATGAAGTAGGACCCTATGGACTTAGTAGGTGTCCCCGGAATGATGTGAAGCTTGGTCTTCAAGATAAATCACGGAAATGACAGATATATTTGTGAAACCCCAACTCGATAAATGACTTTAAGATGATGATTGAGAGATGCACTAGTTGGTGTCTTGTATTACGAAGACGAAGAGATGGAGTTACCCTCATAATGGTGATAATGAGATGCACGAATGATTATTAACTTATTTCGGTAACTACCGGCTGGTGCACTACTTCATTTTAAACTGTTCACTAACCATGTTACCTCGATTAGTTTATATCAGGTAACCCTTCTAGCTTTCTACTTCAAATTTGTGGAATAACAACCAGTGATATACTTTCCCTAAAGCAGGACTTATTCGAAGTAATTTTATTTGATCCATGAACATTCTATTCAAAAATTTATGATGATCTTGTTCGGCTCAGGCCTATTTACACTTTCTTTCAAATATCCAAGGAATGTTCAACAAATATTTCCTTAATTATTCGACGAATATTACTTAACGAATATTGATATTTGATTGCTTCTTTCATACTTGCACTCTTCAGTTGAGCTCATAAATATTTAACGAATTACTGAGGACAAGGATGATCTAATATCCAGACATCCCTCATGAATTCTTTTCTTCTATTCAAGATGAGATTATACATCGTACATTGAAATCATAGTAAGGATATCATTTTTATATTGGTATTCTGAATTTAATTCTATTGTAGGATCTGATAAAGCATGTGTACGGAGGCACCCTTGGGTGGACCGTTTCACTGATAAGTAATATTTGATGAGAGGTTATCGATTGTTCCGATACCTAGAACATTCTCTTCAGATTTTATAGTTTTCTTTTTCAAACTTAATAACTTCTTATTTCCATTCATTGTCCGAGTAGCCTAAAGTTTCTTCAGTGGCTACGATGTTGAAATTCCGTTCTAGCCAATTGAAACTGGCTAGTCGATATGTCAATATGAATGACTAGTTGATTGTTCTAACTAGTCAAAATTGTAATGTTGTGAAGAACACCTAGCTAATTGTCCTAGCTAGTGGTGATGTCTCAAACAGGTGAACTAGCAAATTTTGTCTAGCTAGTTGCTAGTGTTTCTTGAAAAGGACTAGTTATTGTTTCACTGGTCCAACTCCCAATTTAATTCATTCAGCAATTCCGCAATGCATTTTGCATGTGGTAAAGTATGATGATGAAAGTTTTGACGAATAATTTGATTGAGACCTAGTGAGGTCGCCCACTCAACTTGAACTCTTACCCATCTTCGTATCAGACTTTATATCGAATATTTTATTCTTTCATTCATACAATGAGAATTCATTTGAAACCATTGATTACTTGAATGACAAACTACTTCATTCTTTAATTGTCATGGAGTAGAATTGCTTTCTATTGGCTGACCTTCATCAATGCGACTTTATATTTCCTCTTATTATTCAGGAGGAAAAGTATCCACCCGATGTAAGAATTGTGTAAAGACCGTCTTTATGACTTTTGTATCCAACAATCATTGCCCTCGTGCAACATTCTCTATGATATCATATTACAGAATTATTAGGACCTGAAGGAATAAACCTTGTTGTACTCTTTCTGTCTATCCTTACATCTCCGAAAATCGAGACTCTTAGTATTTGGAACCATCAACATTCTTGGAACATCCAATGTGGAATTCTTATTGAAATTATCTATTGGACCTTGTTATTTTGAAACCATTCCTTTCAAAGTGATTACTCTAAGGTGAACGGGAGGTACAATTATGAACCGTTACATCAATATGAGATCAAAAACCAAATGTTGTAATTGTGCAGCCAAAACATTATGCCGAGTAATTATTTAAAGTAGGAGTAACATGTCGGGGCATACCACAAGGACCTTTAATATTAGTGTAAGGAAGGTTATAAGAAATGATGAGGTGGTTGGGAGTACGCTCCTACCAACTGTTGTCAGGATGTTATATTAATGAATTCTGGAGTTAACAAGCCTTTTCCTGATCCAAGAAATGCAAATCAATTGCGATGTAAAACATATCCTTAGAGGAAACTAACATGGAAGTGAGATGGACAAGAAAGGAAGAAATATCGTGGCAAGAATGTGAAGCTTTACTTATCTTAAAGGGATTGATGCACATAGAGAGACATAAAGTTTAACAGGCCCCTAATAGCAAATGGATGCATGGATATATGCCAATGATCCTTCGAGATTACCACCTAATCAAGTTTATTGGGAATCGCAGTAGCATGCAGGCCTCAGGCTGATTGGCGCCAATAGTGAAAGAGGACGAGCGTATGACATCTTACATATACCATCAAGAACTGATACCCTTATCGGAAATGGAGGAATTGTTGACTAGTTAAAATGCGTAGTTGTTTCTCAAAGATAAGGCTGAAAAGCGGGTTTCACCAACTCAAGATCAACCTCTGTACTGTGCCCAAGTTGGCATTTCACACTAATATAAACGTTATAAAATTATGGTAGTATCATTTGAGTGGACTAATGAGTCAGAAGCATTTATGGATTAATGAACAAAGTTTTGGAATGAAATGAGATATTAGCAACAACCTCGTTGTTAGCTATACTTGATGATAAAAAGAGGACTTTGAGGGTCACGATGATGCGTCTTTCGAGAGTTTAAGAGGTGTGCTGATGCAGTAGAAAAAGGATGATAGCCTATACTTCTAAACAACATAAAGGTTACGAGATAGCACTAACCGTGAGTCGGGGATTAGTCATGATAGCGTTCACGCATAAAACTGAGACATTAACTTTATGAGAAAAGTGTGAAAATTTTTCCACAAGTGCCATAAGTATATCTTCATATTAGAACTAAACATAATAAAGAGAAGGTGACGAAAGGGAGCAGGGAGTATAATGGAGAAATCTGTTATTACCCAGGAAAAGCCAGTGTGGTGGCCGATACCTATAGAAGGGATTATTCGAAATTGGAATTCAGTCAGTATTGACCAAGAAAATAGAGTTTATACAATAAAGAATAATGTTAGAGGAAAATGACTAAATTATGGGGAAGGACAAAGATGTATAGAGAATTAAGAGAATGTTTGGCAAACGGATATGAAGAATGGTATTGGCAAACTATAAAGTACAAGCGCGACATGTCAAAAGCAGAATGATAGAGATCTAGTGGATTAATTCCGCCTGTAGAAAATCTTGAACGTGGACAGAATTATAATGAATTTCATAAGTAGGTCGCCGAAGACCGAGCCAAGAAATGGCCCTAGTTGATTTATAATTGCTGGACCAAGTGAATTACCTACGAGAGACTTTCCATTTAGAAGATTATCGATTTATATACGGAAGAGATGGTGGCGCAATATAAAACTTCTGCAGTGATTACGTCAGAAAGAGACTTAAGGTAAAACTTCGAATATTGAAGGTGCTTTCAAGTATAATTAATAAAGAGATTGAGCGTATGTACTAATTTGATCTGTGGCTGACGGACAGGGAAGAAGAATTATCCAGACGATCGAATTTATATTTACTGTCGTGCCTTAGATTTCACGGGGCAGTCGAGAATAAAAACTTATCCATGAAATGAATGTTGTTATCACGATCGTCACCATGCGAACGTAAGGACGTCTCTTGTAAAGCGTACTACGAAAGAAGAAGTTTCGCTTTTCTTGCGTTACGAAGAAGTCAATGAACAAGGGATATAGTAGCGGAACTGGTTCGACGTATACCGAAGACTATACAGTATCCATAGCAAGTGGTAACGGCTGACGGGAGGCAACACATGCGTGCTAATCAAGCCAAGGAATATGAGGAATACCGTGCGGATTGACGTTGTCTCAGATTATAAAACACGACCACAAAGTATTCACGGGCCAACGGTACAAGGACTCAACATGGATACTATGAACAAGGTAGAGGAGGAACGTATAAGTAGTGGGATAGAAATTTTCATTCATAGAACAACCGATAAGGAATACAGGTCGTGGAGAGTATGCGCTGAGAAACAACATTAAAGCGTTGGTGAGACCAAGGGAGAGAACAATAGGGTTGAAGTGTCAACGTGAGAGTTGGAAAGGGTAAGGTTGGGATTGTATCCACAACTATTATCCTTAGGTTCTTAAGATAAAATCCTTTTAAGGAGATGAAACTGCAATAGCCCTAATTTTTGTGAATATTCGAAACCTGGATGAATAGTAATTTTATGGGTTGATAAGAAAATTTCGTAATCACGATATGTACGAATTATTAAATGAAGATTTCGAATTGATATTACGTCCTTACGGTACAGACGAGTGTATGTAAAAGTCATTAGTTTTTTTTTTTCGAAACCCATTATTTCGAATGGTCAAATTTTATGAGATATCAAAGGAGTATGAGGTGGGAAACTTCGTGATGCTAAAGGTATCCCCTTGGAAAGGATTGTTGCGGTTTGGTAAGAAAGGGAAGCTAAGTCTGAGGTTTATTTGACCTTTTGAGATTTTGAGGCGTATTGGGAAGTTAGCCTACGAGTTAGCCTTGCCCCCAAGCTTGTAGCAAATTCATAATGTGTTTCATGTGTCTATGTTACGACCCTACCACACCGACTATCGGCATGTGATAGAGTATGACCAAGTGGACCTACAACCAAACTTGACCTATGTGGAGCAACCCGTGGAAATCATGAATAGAAAAGAACAAGTGCTGAGGAACAAGGTTGTCAAGCTAGTGAGAGTTTTGTGGAGGAACCAGAATGTCGAGGAATCAACATGGGAACTAGAAAGCGCGATGCGTGAAAAGTACCTTCAACTGATTTCAACGTGATTCCGGGACCGAATCCTTTTAAGGAGGGGAGGCTGTAAGAACCCTGATTTTTGTAATATTTTAAATATGTAAAAGCTTATGACATTGTGAATTAGGGACCTTTTGAGTCACCTATGTTATGTAATGGAATTGATTATCTGAAAAAAAAATTATGTGTTATATTCCCTGTGTAAGAAAAAGGGAAGATTGTTGAAGGCAAGAGGCCTACTGATATTAAGATTCATAAAAACTTGGGATCTGAGAGTTATTAGAGTATTAGGAGACTTTAAGAGACTATGACAAGGAGTTATGGATATTTAAGGAATTTACACAATTAAGTACTTAAGGAATTACAAGGGAAATCCCTACGCGACAAAATATTATTACGAGGAGTTAATTAAGATACGATATGAATTAAAGATTAAGTGACAACCATTGGTGGAGAAATAATAATACAAGGAAGGATATTACATGCAAGTATCATGTAACTAGGTAATTAGGAAAGTAAACTAGAAAGCAAAAAGGAACTAGATGAATAGTAACTAGTTTGTGGTGCATTATCCAAGGAGACAAGGAGGCATGGTATGTGCCCAGTCTACTACCCTAGGGTAGCAACATGTGACTCAATATACACACATCCATACACATAACAATCATTCATTTCATTATTCAAAACACAACACAAAAAAAAAAGGCAAGCATCTCTCTCTCTCTCTCTCTCTCCTTTGAAGCTCTTGGCCAAGCTCTTCAAGAAGGAGGAAGAAGAAAATTTCTCCAACCTCCACTCACTCATAATTCAAGATAAAATTCCTAGACCATCCTTATACTATAGAGAAGGTATGATATTAATTTCAACCCCTTTCATCCACTAGATTTTGAGATATTAATTGTTGAAGTTTGGGATGAATAGTAATCATGCTTAGTTTTCTTTTAGATCTTGAATTATAAGGATTGTAGGGACTCATCCAAGGTGTTCTTGAGGCTTGTAAAGCTTACCCAAGGTTCCTAGATACTCAAGAAGGTATACAATCCTCACCCCTCTTAGCCATGGATTATTTATGATGTATATTGTTAGATCCATGAATCTTAGTGTAAATCTTGGTTATAAGAGTTATGGATGATGAAAATCTTGAGGTTATATGTTGTTGATGTGATTTTAAAGCTTGTACTTAGTGTATATAACCCCATGTGTGCTATAGAGAATAATCTTTGTGGTTTAGATGATGGTTGTGGTGTATACATAGAATTCTTGAATGATTAAGAAAGATTGCAAGCTGTGTAAAATTTCTGGGAGCATGTACTGTCTTGTAGGAGGGTTTTGAACCCCTAAATCTTGTCTCCCGAGGTCCTAATGCATATGGTTAGAAAGGTATTTGAATTTAGTTTCCAGAAATGTAAAGTTCATGACTAGGTGATGTATAGATTTTGAGTTATGACCCGAGAAGTGAAGAGTGGTTCTGGAATCCGAACTGCACTATATGGTCCACTTGTGAGCCCTCTTGAAACCCCTAAAAATTTATGTAGGATCATGGAAAAATTAGGAGAGCTAGTAATTGCAGTGGTGAAGGCTACCCAAAAAGAATTGGATTAAAATATGTATTTGTCAATTTTATAAAAATGTTAGAGTAAAGTTTGCGCAAGTGAAAAAGTCGTAAGAGGAGTTATTTGGGTATGATTTTAAGGAGGAATCAATACGCTTCGAATGTGGTAACCAAACTAAGTCAAATAAGTGACGAGCATAATCGAGTGATGACATGAACCTATAGTGGGGCTAGAGAGTCATAGGACGAAGTCATTAAGTTAGTTGTGTGTCCTCTAAAGCCTTGTAATTAAAAGGCATTGTTAAGGTACTAACGAATGACTATTGGTTATGTATAGATCTTCATTCCACTCCGCAAGCTCGACCACCCCAACCTCACCAAGGCAAGTTTACTTTTCAAAACTTATATATAAGGATTTTCACTGTATTGTTTGTGGCTTTCAAACGTATTATATGCTTATGCTTTATGAGGTTATGTTGAAGTTTGAGATATATGCACATATATGTTTGTACACCCTTGAACTTAGAATGAAAATGTTTCTTCGGACAACGACTCTAGCAATAGAGGTCGTAGCGGTCCAAATATACTATTGACCGGGGAGCGGTATATTATTGTATCGTGATTAAATTGCGAAAACCCGAAGGGTCATTCGGGAAGTATCGTATACTTAAGTATTTATTATTTTTATATTATTATAAATACTCAAAAATATCTATCTTGGATTAAAAGCTTATCTAATTAAATAATTATTTTATTAATGATTTATATTAAATCTTAAAATATCATTTATTAATTGTGGTTCATTATTTTAAAGACAAAACTAATCCAAGATACCTTTAGCGTTTCTAAACTCGAACTCTTTCAAACCCAAAACATTTTCGAAAACCCCCGGTCAGGTTTTACTTCTTGTACATTTTTCAAGAATTATCGGTCGACTGAGGTCGAACTTCAACTACTCGAATTTTCTATCAAAATGATTTTTGAAAAGAAAAGAAAAAGGGGACTCTGGCAGGGGGATGTGTAAGCGGCCGTCAGCCAGGCGGTCCATCAATTATTATTCCGGCCCAGGTGTTGCCGAAGGATGATTACGGATGTAGTTTTCATCGAGGGTGATTACGGATGTAGTTTTCACCCGAGGATAGTTACGGATGTAGTTTCTATCCTTCTACCGGTAGAGAAGACCCGCGGATTATTGGACTTGGATGTGGCGACTGATCATCGTCAATCCATGTCAGGTTTTTATGTTTTCTTCCAGTCCCATCCTCCACTTTGGAAAAATACTCAAACACTGCTTCTTGGGCCTAAGTGCCAAGTTGCCGATAGTGTGGTTTTTGATAAGAAAAATATTGACATCGTGCAGTATCTAGAACTGCAAGATTTTCTATAAAGATTGGCAGGTGTTAGTGCACTCTTGCAATTATTTCAAAGAATGAAATGTTTTTGAATGAGAAACCTTCTAAGCTAATGGAAGGAAAGAGGTTTGCAATGATGTATTCCCTGTACAGTATGTTAACCGTAGAGTGTTTTGCCGAAAATGATATACTCATATGTATATATTTTCAAACTTGAGATATATTGAAATGGGAACCTTATAAACGGTTCATATGTTATTCTTAAAGCTCCTTAGTGAGTATAGATGTTTTATTCAAACTCGGACATATATATTGTCCAATTATGTTTTGAAATCTGAGATATATACCCATATAGTTGGGAATGTTTTCGAAATAAACCACATTATTATTTTTCAAAATGGTGAACTTGCTGAGCATTATGTAGCTCATTCTTGCTTTATAAAAACTTTTCAGAAAGAGAAGAATTTGGCAGATTAACTCCGCACTAGCAGAAGAGGAGTAGAAGATTTACCCCGGAGATGATTTAGTTCCTGATAAATACTACAGAGTAAGTCTGATAGGTTTTCAACTGTAATAGTAAGATTTGTCTTCAAGTGTAGTTGTATAAGTGGAAGTGCGTAAGATTCTGGATTGTACAGATGAATTGTAATATTTAGTGTTACTTTTGATTATCGTTTCTGAGGCTCTAACTTGTTTGTGCGTAAGATTGAGGTCTGGATGGATGTATTGTTGAGTTGTAAAGTTAATACAGGTATGATATGGTTGGATGGTGATGTGACGACCTGAATCTTTGACCTCGGATTTGGGGGCGCCACAAATATAGTTTATATTGCATACAATATATATCTATGTATAATCTTTATAACTTGGAAGAAAGGTAATTTTGTTGGTCTTTGTTAAGTTTGATTTTACAAGTCGTAAAATGGTGTCAACAAAGTGATTTTTTCAGGACAATGAATAGGTGTTGAGATTCTGGGATTTGTAATCTGCTGCTTGACATCTTAATCACTCCAATCTTAAGGTTGTTTTAACTATAGTGGTAATCTGGATTGGTTTTTCCGTACAAAGATCAATAGATTTAAAAGTTTTAACCACTACTGATTGATGATTTTAGCGTCTAACCAAAGGATACCCCTTTGGTTTGTTTTTTTTATTAACTTTATATGAGTTAATATCAGAAATTATTAAATTATATTGAGGTGTATAAATATTGTTTTATATGGATTGTAGGGTTTATAGATCTGTTGCAAATTGACGAATCTGTGTTTGTTAGTTCAGATGACTTTTTTAGTTTTAATGAGAAGTCGGCGTTTTATATGTCTAACCAAAGGGGATCCCTTTGGTTTAGATATATAAAAACTGTTCACTTTTATTAAGTATACGACACAAAATAAATATTTAAAGTAGTTTTGTTTTGATGGTTTCTTTTGACATAGTTTTATTTGTTGTGATTTTGGTGATTTTTCATATTTTTTTGAGTGGGAAGAAGTGTAAAGGGAAGATGGATGGTGGTAGTTGCTTGGGCGTTGTAGGAAGGATCTTGGGCTTTGTAGTGAAACAACAAGAAGTCCCTGTTTTTGCTTTTAGTCTTTTTATAAATCGATGAATTGTGGGCACTCTTTTTCCCCCTTGAGTTTTTTTCCCACAGGGTTTTGCTCATGCGGGGTTTTAACGAGGCCTACGTGTGTTTGGAATCTTCTTCTTTGATATAAAGGTTTTATTGTCTAAATTTCCGGATGAATCTCTTTCTCATGTCAGTCATAATTTAGGTTACGATCCATGGATTGGTTAAGCATACCTTTCGGTTAGATGATAAGGTTTTGTGGATGAGAGAATGTCTCAATTTCTTTTTCCTTTTTGGATTTTGTAACTCCATCATTTATAAACGAAATCGTTTCATTTTTGCAAAAAAAAAACTATAACTATGTTTTCAGAGAAAGATAAAAAGAAGCATATCATAATTCGTATTAAAATGTTATATTAACATATCCATATTATATTATTAAAAGCAAAACATTAAAAATGTTATCTTAATTCGTATTTTTAATTAATTACCCTTATTTAATTATCTTTACCTATTTTCTTATATATATATATATATAGTAGTTAAGGACAATTCTATTTTATAAAACAAAATAACAATATTTTAATTACTAATAACTAAGCAATTACCTTTTTCAATTAAAACATATTATAGTTATTTAGTTATTCCTTAATTACTTTCTTTCATTTTGGTACATATTTATTTTGTATTTATGGGCAATTCTATTTTATAAAACAAAATAACAATATTTTAATTAATAATAACTAACCAATTACCTTTTTCAGCTAAAACAAGTTACCTTTTTTTTTTCTAACTAAAATTTCTCTTTTCCAAAATATCACACGCTATTTAATATAATAAGATAACATAATAATATTCTAATTACTAATAATTGTCCGATTGCCTTTTTTAACTAAAACGTAATATTTATTTTATATTTTCTAACTAAAATCTCATTTTCTAAAGATATCACGGATAACATATATATAATTATTATAATTAAATCATATCATTTAAAAATTTTAAGTTTACAAAATTCATATCTTAAAATTTTCAATGACATTAAATCAAAATAACATAGTATTAAACAATATCCGTGCATCACACTAGTTCTAAATTAGTTTCAAAAAAAGATGATTAATTTTTTTTTCAAAAAACAGCTTAGTTATTGTTGATACGAGATATAAGTCCGATCCATTATGGGTATCGGTCCATATTAAATAAGCCCAATAACAGGAAATATTATAGATGAGGAAACTCATTACAACTAGGTGACTTGCTCCTAAAGAATAGGAGTATTGTTCACACTATTCGGAGAAGGTAATGGATCCTAATAGAACTACGTAGACTTGATTCTCTATAAATATAAAGATACGTAGGCAACTTGAGGGGGATCCGACACCCGAGATTCTAGAAGCTCTCTTAGAATTAACTCTCAAGCTCAGTCTAAAACTCACTATAAACCCTAACCTCCTCCGTAAACGGCCATGGAAATCTAGAAAAAGCTCTATGCGAATACATGTTTTACGATGCCCGTCCATGATGAAAATCGGCATCAACAGTTATGATTTTTGAACGGGAAAATGAATTTTTTTTGTCATCGAACTATTGACCTTTTTAGAAACCTACCACGCAACTATGAATTTTTCTTTTTTACTCACTAATGTTAGGTCCGGTTTTTTTTTAGTTACTAAACTTAGGTTCAGATTTTGTTTACTCACTAAACACAGGTTCAGATTTGATTATTAGCATTTTGTTAATTATTTTACTCACTAACCTTAGGTTCGGAGTGAAAAAGTCAACTGAAAATTTAATACTTAAAAATGATGCATTACAGAGGACATTTTGTTAAACTTTAATACTTGAAAATGATGCATTAAACTGTATCTTGAAAATAAATCGATTAAATTTAATAAGATAAAGTCTGCATTAAACTCTATCTTGAAAATAAATCGATAAAGTTTAATAAGATAAAATCTAACTTAATGATATATGTATTAAGTGGTAAGTTTTCCTCTCTGATGCATCATTTTCAAGTATTAAAGTTGCAATCGACTTGTTCACTTTAACATCCCTCTCAAATTTAATTTTATCATCCTATATCTTATTAAACTTTATCTTATTATGATTTTCAAGATATAGTAAAATACGATAAATTAATATTCGTTAAGGTTAGTGAGTAAAAAAAATTAACATAATGTTAAAAACCAAATCTGAACCTAAGTTTAGTGAGTAAAACAAAATCCGAACCTAGGTTTAGTAACTAAAGAAAACCGGACCTAACATTAGTGAGTAAAAAATAAAAATTCATAGTTGAGTGGTAGGTTTCTAAAAAGGTTAATAGTTCAGTGACAAAAAAATCATTTTCCCTTTTTGAACTCCTATATTATTGTTTTGTTTGGTTTGATTGAATGAAATGAGATGGAATGAAATGAAATTTAAAGTAAAAAATAGGTAAATATATAAAATTTTCATTTTTCTCAGTTCCATTCATGATAACATAAATTACCATTCAAGTATCTCAATTTAAAACGAAATGTTTCATTTTTTGTTCCATCCATTTTTTTTAACAAATTTGCATAATCATACTTTTTTCCCAAATTTTCCCTCCAACTTTTACACCTTCCTTATTTCGTTTAATTTTCATTAATTTTATTTTCTTTATCTCCAACCCAATACAACATTAATTACAATCCAAAAAAAAATAATTGTATTAAATTACCCAAATTTGAACATAGACTCCGTTTTTGATATCGTTAATTTATGAAAAGCATGTAAAAAATTGTTCAATAAATTTCAAAAACAATTTTTTTAAAAAATGTAAAAATAACATGTCCAAATTGCTTTTCTATTCCCAAATAGACATTTAGTAACTTGAAGTTGTTAGCATTTTCTTTTGAGGTTGTTTGACTTACTTTATTTGAAATTTTTGTTGGGTTATTTCATATTTGTATATACGAATGAAGTTGATATCTATTCTAATATATTAAAAAAAAGTTTTTATTTTTGATTTTTGTTCATTATATTTAATAAATATTTGATTGATATATTTAATAATAACTAGCTAATTGTTTTGGGATTTTTTCATAAATATTCATGTTCATAATTTTTTTTAAAAATTATTTTTTTTAAAAACTATTTTGTAAAAATATCAATTTTTATAAAAAATTTATAGAAATATGTTCTACAATTTTTATCGTCAACCGAAACTAACCAAAATAAACTACAAATGTAACTTTAAAATTTAATAATTGAAATTGCATAATCGGTTGCTTAATCAATTGTAATGATTGAACCAAATACAATCGCATCCAAAATCAACTTCAAATTATTTTTTAACAAGTTGCATTGGATTGTTTTGTTTGTACAAGGTACTTTTACAAATATTTTCATAAAATCGCAAAAAAAAAAAAAGAAAAGAAAAAGTGGTATTTTTGATAGTTCTCTACCTTTTTTTTAATTAAAATATGTTATATTTTATTAAAATGTATTATTTTTTATAAATGCACCCAAGAATATCAATTATCCTACATTTTTTGTTTTTATCATTATATTGAAGTTGAAATATAAAAAAATATAGTGATATATATGAATAACCCTATTGTACGTGACAATAATATTATAATTACCTATTATTATAATCATATAGCGAACCCCTATCATTTCCGAAATTATCTAAATCCAACAAATTAGGGATGGGCATTTCACCCGTCCCGTCCGATCCCGATCCGATCCCCGTCCCGTTCAGATCGGGGATACGGGCAATTTTTCGGGTTCGGTACGGGAAGCGGGAAATATTTTGTAAAAAATTCGGGGATCGGGGCGGGGTCGGGAATTAGAGGATCCTCTCCCAATCCCCGATTTTGATTTAATTAAAAATATATAATATATGTACACAATTAAATTATTACTAGCTTAAAACCCGTGCGATGCACGGATTTTTTAAAATATTATATGAATTTTTTTCATTAATTTAAATTATTTTTTGAAATATTAATTTTGGAGGCTTAAATTTTTATATGAGATGATTTGATAATAGTTGTATAAACGTTATCCATAATATTCTAAAAATGGAGAGATTTTATTCAGAAAATATAGAAAGATGATAGGTTTTAGTTGAAAAAAATAATTGTTTAATTATTAGTAATTATAAAATAATTCTTTTATTTTATTAAATATAATGTTCGTGTAATGATTAGAATAAGAGAGGATTTAGTTAAAGAAAATTAAAAAGGTAACATGTTTTTGGTGAAAAAGGTAATTGATTAGTTTATAGTATTTATAATT
Source organism: Saposhnikovia divaricata (assembly GCA_036435485.1). Lineage (NCBI taxonomy): Eukaryota > Viridiplantae > Streptophyta > Magnoliopsida > Apiales > Apiaceae > Saposhnikovia > Saposhnikovia divaricata. Next base: position 105,284,070 of record CM071597.1, read on the forward strand.
TAATTACGTTATTTTACTAAATACAATTGCTCGTAATGTTTTTTGAAAAGAAGAAATTAATATTGTACGTGATATTTCTATTAAAAGAGGGATTTTAGTTAGAAAATATATAAAAGATGATACGTTTTAGCTGAAAAAGAAAATCAGTTAATTATTAATATTAGAATATTATTAGTTTATTGTATTAAATAGAACCACCCGTGATATAATTGGAAAAATTGATATTTTAGCTATAGAAATAGAAAAGCAACGTGAAAATTAAAAAGATTATACGATTTATGTGAAAAAGGTAATTATTTAGTTTATAGTAATTATAATTTAATTAAGGCAATCGACTACTTACCATTATTTTAATTAATTAATTTTAATTTAATATACTCATGTTTACGGATTATACTAATGTTTCCTTATTATAAACAACATATACAAATTTTTAATATATTTTTATTAATAATTGAAAAATATGATGTAATATTTTCGGGTATATATTAATGATTGTAAGATTAGTTTTAAATTAAAAAGGTAACATGTTTTAATTTGAAAGAAAATATTAATGATTGTAAGATATGATACGACTGATGTTTTTATAAACAACGTATACAGATTTTTAATATATTTTATTAATAATTGAAAAATATAATGTGATATTTTCGGGTATATATTAATGATTGCAAGATTAGTAGGTGTTTATAAAAGGTAATATCTTCAATTAAAAGTATATGTGAAAAACGGCAATCGACTACTTACCATTAATTATATTATGTTATTATTTATTTTAGGAGTTTTAATAGTATAGATAAAGGGTAAACAAATAAATTCACTTAGTAACAAAAAATAGGTACCAAAACTCTTTTATTGTTTCGGCTTTTATATAATAGTATAGATATTTGTGATTGTAAGATTAGTGTGTGTTTATAAAAGATAATATCTTCAATTAAAAGTAATTGTGAAAAAAAGCAATCGACTACTTACCATTAATCATATTATGTTATTATTTATTTTAGGAATTTTAATAGTATAGATATCATATATATATATATATATATATATATATATATATATATATATATATATATTGATATGGGCTAAAAGTAAGCCTTAAAGACATCTTTAATGTGGTATTAATTATACCCGGAATAGTCCAAACGTGGGGCCCACCAGTTGGGCCCGAACCCTATTTATAATATTAAATTCGTAATTAATATTAAGGGTAATAATCAGCTCAGCAAATAAGGATTGGATAAGGATAATATCTCTTTCAGACTTATCCTATAAGGCATCCAATTCTATATGGAAACCGATTCCTACAAGGAATAGATTTAGAACTTTCCTCAAGGAGGTGACTTATCTGTTAAGTCTCCAACTCCTACCTTAATTCTAAGGCTTCTCAGCCTATATAAAGGGTCAGACCCCTCACCTCAGAACTACGTTTTTTGGCTTGATCTTTGATATTCATCAAAGTACGTAGGCATCTTGTGAAGGCAGAATCAGCCACGAGCACAAGAGCAGCCATTAAAGCACGAAGCTCACACACCCTTACATTAAATACATAAACCCTAGCCGCAATACTAGTAGCCTAGTTTTTGATCCACAACATTTGGCGCCGTCTGTGGGAAGACAACATCAACCATGGTTCAAACACGAAGGACAACGTCAACTGAGGCCGTGCCCCTTAACTCTGCTCAACCAGCTACCTCAGATTCGCTCATCGTCACTGAGGAAGGACAAATACTCCCATCAACAGGGACGGTCGTTCAACCTCTGTCCACTCAACCCCCAGGGACGACTCCCCATGTAGAGGGGACTCACTCAGTAATCGTCCATCAAGGCCAAGAAACCAACCCTCTCCAGATGGTGGTTTCTCCTCTTGGTAACGTTGATCGCACGGGGGTACAGATCCACACTACGGATCTCCCTTTGAACACCAACCCTATGTATGGACTGCCCAACTATCCCCCTCGACGAAGGGAACCTGGACCGAGCGGACACGCCTTACAGATCCGGGATCGAGAATATGATGACTACTCGGGTCCCTATACTGATGATTCATCATCATCTGAGGATGATGATCGAGATGAAGCCCCGAGGAGGCGACGTGCTAGCAAGGAGCCCCTAAGAAGAACACGAAGAATCCATGATGGACCTCCACAAATAATAGAGGAGAGGATTAAGGCTCATGAGGCTGAGATCCAAAGGTTGAAGGATGATATAGCAAGGGAACAGGCAAGACAGAGTCTGACTCGACCCCCTCCAATCTCAGGAAGGATTCCCGTTATAGATTTGGAGAGGTCCTCAAGAAGACAGAAGAGGGCTGATGTCCCAACAAGAGAAGCTATGAGGGTGGAAACCCCCAGGAGTAACCCCAAAGATCTGATGCCACTTGGGGACCCTGACGATCCCACACCTCCGTTTACTGAGGAGGTGATGAATGCCCACATCTCAAGGAAGTTTAAGATGCCAACTATTAAGGCCTATGATGGAACGGGCGATCCCGCAAATCATGTCAGAACATTCTCAAACGCACTACTATTGCAGCCTGCTAGTGATGCCTTAAAGTGTAGGGCGTTCCCTCAAACTCTATCAGGCATGGCTCAAAGATGGTATAGCCGTCTACCTGCAAACTCGATTGGCTCTTTTAAGGAGCTAAGCGCTGCCTTCATCAGCCAATTCATCAGTGGGAGAATTCATGAGAAAAGTTCTGCATCCCTTATGTATGTGGTGCAGGGGAAGAATGAGAACTTAAGGGATTATCTCAAGCGATTCACCAAGGAGACGTTGAATATCACCGATCTGGAAAATAAGGTGGCCATGGTAGCCCTGGAACACGACCGAGCTCCAAAGAAGATCCGATAAATATATCAAGGCTGAGGACAGCATTAAGAAGGAAACCACAGTAGGTAATGGCAAGGGCTCTAATGATTCAAAGAAAAGAAAGTAAGAACAAGAGTACGACGCTAGGGACAAGTATCCTCGGACTGGAAAGTACTCTGATTCATCACCTAAGAAGGGTTTTGGGTCAAGGTTTTCTGATTACACAAGGTTGAACGCTCCTAGGAGCCAAATTTTGTTGGACATTGAGAAGGATAAGGACTTTCGCTGGCCTAAACCGCTCAGGGGTGATCCCGAAAAGAGAAACAAAGATCTGTATTGTAGATTCCATAAGGATGTGGGGCATGACACAGATGACTGCAGACAGTTGAAGGATGAAATTGAGTTTTTGATCCGGAAGGGAAAGTTAAACAAGTTCACCAAGGGTGAAGACCGTGGAACCCAGAAAAGGGATTATGATAGAAGAGACAATGATAGGAGGGATAACGATCGCAATCGTAACCCGCAGCCTCGAGGGCCAGTAATCAATATGATTTGGGGAGGACCAACAGCGGCCGGCACTACCCGAAACTCTCGAAAGGCTTATGCCAGGGAAGTGATGCACATCACAGGAGAAGCCCCGAAGCGTGCTAAGACTGAGGCAGTGATTGGTTTTGATGATTCAGATCTTGAAGGGGTGAAATTCCCCCATGACGACCCGTTGGTCATAACTCCAGTAATTGGAAACTCGGAAGTGAAGCGAGTCCTGATAGACAATGGAGCTTCCGTCGATATCTTGTTTCATGATGCTTTTATGAGGATGGGGTATACTGATTCTCAACTAACCCCGACTAACATGCCAATCTACGGATTTAATGGAGTTGAGTCCAAGGTTGAAGGGACCATTCAGCTGCCCATGACAATAGGGCAAGAACCTAAGGAGGCCACCCAGATGTTAAACTTTCTAGTAATTAAGGCTGCCTCAACGTACAATGCAATCTTAGGGAGAACCGGACTTCATGCATTCAAGGCTGTTGCCTCTACTTATCACATGAAGGTCAAATTTCCAACCAGGAATGGTGTTGGGGAACAAAAAGGAGATCAGAAAATGGCCAGGAGTTGCTATGTGGCTGCTTTGAGAGCTGACGGAACCGGGGGGCAGGTACTCCCGATTGAAGACATGGATGTCCGTGATGATGATGAACACCGGGGAAAGCCAGCGGAGGACTTAATACCTATCCCTCTGGAGCTAGGCGACCCTGAGAAGGTGACTTATATTGGAGCCTCTTTGAAAGAACCCCTGAAGGGCAAATTAATAGAGTTCTTACAAAGGAATAGTGACGTTTTTGCTTGGACAGCAGCTGACATGCCAGGGATTGATCCCCAACTTATAACTCATAGATTGAATGTCGACCCTAATCGGAAGATAGTACAGCAGAAGAAGAGAAATTTTGCTCCGGAAAGGCAAGAGGCCATTAAGCAAGAAGTGGATAAGCTCTTGGAGGCTGGTTTTATTGAGGAAATTCAGTTTCCCGAATGGTTAGCAAACCCAGTGATGGTCAAGAAAGCGAATGGAAAGTGGAGGATGTGTATAGACTTCACTGACCTGAATGATGCATGCCCAAAGGATTGTTTCCCTCTGCCAAGGATAGATATGTTGATAGATGCCACAGCTGGACATGAGATGCTGAGCTTCATGGATGGATTCAGCGGCTATAATCAGATTAAGATGCACAAGGATGATATCCCTAAGGTATCTTTCATAACCGACTTTGGTGTTTTCTGCTATCTTGTTATGGCGTTTGGCTTAAAGAATGCGGGAGCTACTTACCAACGATTGGTGAATAAGATATTTGCCCATCTGATTGGAAAAACCATGGAGGTTTATGTCGATGATATGCTGGTTAAAAGCTTGGTCAAGGCAGACCATATCAAGCACCTCAGAGAGGCATTTGAAGTGATGAGGCACCACAAGATGATGTTGAATCCTGCCAAATGTGCCTTTGGTGTTGGATCAGGCAAATTTTTGGGTCTAATGGTTTCTAAAAGAGGCATAGAGGCCAACCCCGACAAGATCAAGGCGATCTTAGACATGGAACCCCCACGCTCTATAAGAGATGTGCAGAAGTTGACAGGCCGGGTAGCGGCTTTAGAAAGATTCATCTCCAAGTCTGGTGACAAGTGCTTGCCTTTCTTTCAAGCATTGAAGAAAGTGAAAAATTTTGAGTGGACCCCTGAGAGCCAAGAGGCCTTTGAGCAATTGAAGAAATACATGGTTGAAGCCCCGTTATTGACCAAACCAAGTCCTGGAGAGACTCTTTATCTATACCTGGCGGGTATCTGAGCAAGCCCTGAGTGCTGTCCTTATTCGGGAAGAGGAGAAAGTCCAGAAACCTATCTACTATGTAAGCAAAGTGTTGCATGGGGCTGAGTTGAATTACTCACCCATAGAAAAGTTTGCTTTGGCTTTAGTAACTGCCTCAAGGAAATTGCGACCATACTTCCAGGCACACAAGATTCAAGTTCTGACGAACCAACAGTTGAGGAACATATTGCATAGCCCTAAGGCCAGTGGAAGGCTAATTAAATGGGCGATTGAGTTAGGAGAATTCGATATCACATACAAGCCTCGGACAGCCATCAAGGCTCAGGCATTGGCTGACTTCGTGGTTGAATGTACTATTAACAACCAAGAAGTCGGGGGGCAAGAGATAATGACTACCCCTGGGCAAGAGAAAAAAGAAGAGGAACTTACACCTGATCTAAAGGAATATTGGGTGCTCTATTTTGATGGAGCATCAAAAACAATTCTAGTGGTGCAGGTTTGGTTTTGCAAAGCCCTGACGGGTTCACAGTTGAGTATGCTTTAAAGCTGGATTTTCCTACTACTAACAATGAGGCAGAGTATGAGGCATTAATAGCTGGTTTGGGTTTAGCTAGAATCATGAGGGTCAAAAACCTCAAAGTTTGTGGAGATTCACGACTTGTGATATCCCAAGTAAACGGTGAATTCGAAGCTAAGGATGAGACTATGGCGAAATACCTGAGAGTGGTGAAGGCTGTTATGTCTCAGTTTGAGGAGTGTCATGTTGAGCACATCCCGAGAGAAGAAAACGTTAAGGCCGATGCCCTGTCTAAGTTTGCTTCTTCTGAAATAGAAAATTATGCTGGGAGTGTCTACTTTCAGGTCCTGAAGGCCCCGACCATTAATGCAAAGTTAGTGACACCAATTGATATAGGAGGCTCTTGGATAGATCCTATCAAGGCACACCTGGAGACCGGTTAGCTCCCAGACAATGCCATGGAGGCACGAAAACTCTCAGTAAGAGCGTTGAGATATACTTTGATTGAGGGTATTCTGTACAAAAGGTCGTTTGTTATCCCGTACTTGAAGTGTCTAAGGCCTCTAGAGGCAAGGGAAGCATTGGAGGAAGTTCATGAAGGGATCTGTGGGCAACATTTGGGGGGCAGAGCCCTAGCTCACAAGATAATCCGTTTAGGGTTTTATTGGCCGGAGATGTTGGCTGATGCACAAAACTATGTCAAGAGATGTGAGAGATGCCAGAAGCATGCCCCAATTGTGAGGCAACCGCCTGAGATGTTGACCTCTATCAACTCTCCCATTCCATTTGCAATGTGGGGGATGGACATACTTGGACCCTTTCCCATGGCTTCAGCACAGAGGAAATTCCTGATAGTGGCCATTGATTACTTCACTAAGTGGATTGAGGCTAAACCCCTGGCCAAGATAACCACCAAGCAAGTTTCCCAGTTCTTCTGGGAGAATATCATTTGCAGATACGGAATCCCACGAATCCTTGTGACAGACAATGGGACACAGTTCAATAATGAGGAGTTTAAGAAGTATTGTGAAGAGAATGCGATTGAGCTCCGTTTTACCTCAGTGGCACATCCACAAGCCAATGGGCAAGCTGAGGTAGCTAATCGAATTATCCTTGATGGACTGAAGAAGAGGGTCGAACGCTCTAGGAACACTTGGGTAGATGAACTGCTGCCCATACTTTGGGCGTATCGTACCACTTATAAAGTAACAACTGGGGCAACCCCATTTTTGCTGGCTTATGGAGCCGAGGCTGTTGTGCCCTTGGAGATCATGCAGGCATCACCTCGAATCGAGGCATATGAGCCAGAAACTAATGAAGAAGGGATGAGACTGGCCCTGGATTTAATTGACGAGGTTAGAGATGAAGCTAATGCTAGGAATGCTGAGTATCAGAAGAGAGCCTCTTTTCACTACAACCAGAGAGTTAAAGAAAGATTTTTTCGACAAGGCGACTTGGTTTTGAGGAAGATTGAAGCCTCAGGAGTTGGCCAAAAAGGAAAGTTAGCACCAAACTGGGAAGGACCGTATCTAGTCAGGAAGGTGTTAGGACGAGGATCTTACAAGTTGGAAACCTTGGATGGGGTTGAGGTGCCCCGGACTTGGCATGCTGTGAACCTCAAAGTTTATTATGTTTAAGGTCTTTTGATAAAGGCTTGAACTTTTATCTATTTATTAGGAATAAGGTTCGAATGAAACCATTATAGAGCATGTTGCTCCCAGTAGTTGATAGAGTATCTGTGTAAGGGTTGAACCCATTTTATCAATATCCTTTGACAGCATAATGGAATTTGATATGTTTTCTCTATTGGTTATCCTTCCTTGCTAAAACAAACGAAAGACAAATGTTGGGCCGACTTGTAAGTTTAGTTCCAGCCAGGAGGCCAAGTACTCAAAAATTCTAAAGTATTAACAAACTATGAGCAAAAGCAAGAAAAATGAACGGAAATAAACTGCATAAATAGTTAAGTTAAAAATTACAAAGGCCCGAAGGCTATTAAGTAGAATGGTTGAAACCCAGAGTTCGGAAAGGCAAAAGATAAATAAACGAAGCCTAAGGGGCCTTAGGGGCCTCCTTAGCAGGAGAAGCATCCTCAGAGCTAGTCTCAGTAGTAGACCCCTCGTCAGCAGAGTTAGCAGCACCAGGCTGAGCTAGAAGAGGCTCGGGATCCAAAGCTGAAGTAGTGGCAGTAACATGCTCCTTAACCAAAGTATCATCCTCCCCGAACAGCTCTTCACTGGAACCAGGCACCTGTGTCAAGGCACTGGGAAGGTGAGGGCTAGGAAAAGCAGAAGGCAAGAATAACCCTGGATGCTGCCTCATAACTGCTTCAAGGGCCTTGGTCCACCCATCAGAAAACTGGCTAGGAAAGAGCATCTCATCATGCTGATCCATGAGGGTCTTGTACTCCTCCGAATCCAGATATTCATCAATATGCTTTTCCTTGTCATCTCTCAGAGCAACCAGCTCCGCATGCATCCCTACCATCTCTTCATCTTTCTTCTTTATTTGCTCCTCCAGACGGTTGATATGGAGAGTCTTCTTCTGAGACTCAGACTCAAAAGCTTTGGACTTCTCTTTCCAAGCTTTGGCTTTATGAACCAAGCTTTGGAAATGGACGTTAGCCTGCATGAAAGGTTAGCATTGAAATCAAGTAGTGAATCTAAAGCCGTTAAGGTATTGAAAGATAAAAGTTCGAAACTTACCACAGCGAGAGCCTGAGCACCGAGTGCCTCTGACTCCCCAATACCTCCACTAAGGACCATATCCTTATAGTCAGGGGTGGTGATCGAGTTTAAAGACCAATCCATGGAGTGCTTCGTAGAGCCCACCACAGAATCCTGCTTCCTAAAGCCCCAAGGAGGCCTGAAAACCGTCGACTGGACATTAACCTGGGAGCTCCCCTCCAGTCCAGCTATGTCACCATATCTCAACTCTCCTTTATGGGCCTTGTGGGGGCGCAGAAAAGGAGGCTCCGTGTTTTTCCCTCGAGGGTCCGCAGCCCTCTTAGCTCGAACCATCCTGGCTGTCTCTTCATCAGGAGAGGGTGCAGCCTCCACAATCAATTTCGCAACTGCAAGAACGACCAAAAAGAGAGTTGGAATAAATTCAGTAATAAAAAGTAAATGGCAAAGACCAGTAAGAAAATTACCCCGCTCAGAAACTCTGGAAAGGCCTACTCCCCTTAGAGATTCCTCATTTAAAAGACTTAGGCAGGTAATAGAACTACCGTCTGCCTCGGTCAGAGTATTATAAGCGGCCTGTTCCTCGGTACTAAGGACGATTCCCTTAGCACTTCCATCTGAGACTCTCGAGAATGTCTGCCTAAAGAGAGTGCCCCAATCACCTCCATCCCATTCTAAGTATGCGAACTCATTTTTCCAGCCCGCATTATTATCAGGAATTGACTTGCCATTAAAAATTGGGGGAACTCTAGGACGGAGCTTAACATATACCCAGCCAGGGTTCGTGGCAGGGCTATTGTAAAATTGAAAAAGTTTGCGAAAAAGCGCAACTGATAAAGGGAGTTGTTGTCGAAGACACAAAACCATAAAACATAATATAATTCTCCACGCGTTTGGCGGGAGTTGACATGGACTAATTTGAACATCAGCTAAGAGTCTAGGAATGAATTCATGAAATGGAAAACGAAGGCCAGCCACTAGACTCTCCCTATAAACACACAAAGAATTGGGTTTCCAGTGACAAGGTCTGTCACCTGGCTCGGCTGGGACAAGTTTATAAGGTGATTTAATTTTGAAAAGCTTGTTATATCTAGTGATTTCATCAACATCATGATAAGAGCTACAGCAGTCATATGCATCTAGTTCTGACAAAGATGGGTAATCATCTCCACGTTGATTTAACATATCTACTAGAGACGTGTAAGAAGAGCGAATGGTGATTGTACCTTTGGAGGAGGCAGAATTCATCTTTGCAAGGCGGGACTTAGCTTTGTCTTCCATTGGTGCTCCTGGAAAAAGATTCGAAGCTCTTGAAAAACCCAGAAAGTTTGAAGATTTGAAGAAAATCTTCAAAGAAAACCCAGAAACTATGAAGGAGTGAAGATATCTTCAAGAAAGAAACCCAGAAACCACCGTGAAGGGGAGGAGCTCGAAGAAAACTTTCGCCGGAAATCGCCTTGAAATAGAGATAACTACAGAGAGAATTTCTAGTGAAGTGTTTGAGTAGAAGTGAGAATGAGAAAGTGAACTCTCCACTCTCACCCTTATATACAACCTTTTAGCCGGTTAAAATTCCTCCAAACGGTCAAAAAACCTACAGTAACAGGTCAGAAAAGCCCATGAAACCGGCCCAAATTAAGGCCCAATTCTAGGACATTCTTAGGAAAATACCTTTGAAAAATATCTTAGATATTTTAAAGAAAATTATAGATATTTTTGAAAAATATCATAGACAACAAAACCTGGATTTGGTTTCAAATAGCCCGGACGGGCCCAATAATGACTATAAGGTTAAGCCCATTTTGAAAAAGAAAGGTATCAGGCCCCATAAGAATAGGCCCAAAGCCCAAGTGGCCCTTATTTCGACCAGAATCCTGGTCGAAACGACCAAGAATCCTGGTCGAAAAACTCTTCGACCAAAGCGTTGGAAACGCCCTTATTTCGACCAGAATCCTGGTCGAAACGACCAAGAATCTTGGTCGAAAAACTCTTCGACCAAAGCGTTGGAAACGCCCTTATTTCGACCAGAATCCTGGTCGAAACGACCAAGAATCCTGGTCGAAAAACTCTTCGACCAAAGCGTTGGAAACGCCCTTATTTCGACCAGAATCCTGGTCGAAACGACCAAGAATCCTGGTCGAAAAACTCTTCGACCAAAGCGTTGGAAACGCCCTTATTTCGACCAGAATCCTGGTCGAAACGACCAAGAATCCTGGTCGAAAAACTCTTCGACCAAAGCGTTGGAAACGCCCTTATTTCGACCAGAATCCTGGTCGAAACGACCAAGAATCCTGGTCGAAAAACTCTTCGACCAAAGCGTTGGAAACGCCCTTATTTCGACCAGAATCCTGGTCGAAACGACCAAGAATCCTGGTCGAAAAACTCTTCGACCAAAGCGTTGGAAACGCCCTTATTTCGACCAGAATCCTGGTCGAAACGACTAAGAATCCTGGTCGAAAAACCCTTCGACCAGAGCACAATTGGACCCTTATTTCGACCAGAATCCTGGTCGAAACGACCAGGAATCCTGGTCGAAAATCTCTTCGATCAGGAAGAAAAAGAAGGCCTTGTCTCGACCAGAATCCTGGTCGAATTCCTGGTCGAATTTCTGATCGAAAATACTCAGTCCTGGTCGAAATTTGCTATAAAAATTGATTTTTTGACAGCAAATCTTCACAGACATGAAATTATGATACCTGTGGGTACCATAATAGGATAAATATGGAAATACGAGGAATTTCATAGATAATTCCCTGAAGAAAAAGACTCTGTAACTAAATTTATGGAAATTGCTTAGCCTCGAATAAGGCATATCGTCGTAAACGTGTCGGTCGCTCCACACTTTGCATCAAGACGACATTTGTGAAACACTAGTGTACAAAGCCCTGACCCAAGTCTCACGAAAGGCAGTTAAAACTTCAAGGAAAACCTGATCAGTTTTCCTAGAAGTTGGGGGGCAAATGATATGGGCTAAAAGTAAGCCTTAAAGACATCTTTAATGTGGTATTAATTATACCCGGAATAGTCCAAACGTGGGGCCCACCAGTTGGGCCCGAACCCTATTTATAATATTAAATTCGTAATTAATATTAAGGGTAATAATCAGCTCAGCAAATAAGAATTGGATAAGGATAATATCTCTTTCAGACTTATCCTATAAGGCATCCAATTCTATATGGAAACCGATTCCTACAAGGAATAGATTTAGAACTTTCCTCAAGGAGGTGACTTATCTGTTAAGTCTCCAACTCCTACCTTAATTCTAAGGCTTCTCAGCCTATATAAAGGGTCAGACCCCTCACCTCAGAACTACGTTTTTTGGCTTGATCTTTGATATTCATCAAAGTACGTAGGCATCTTGTGAAGGCAGAATCAGCCACGAGCACAAGAGCAGCCATTAAAGCACGAAGCTCACACACCCTTACATTAAATACATAAACCCTAGCCGCAATACTAGTAGCCTAGTTTTTGATCCACAACATATATATATATATATATATATATATATATATATATATATATATTTCTTTATAATGAAGGTTCAATAAGTAAATTCACTTGATACCAAAAAACAGGTACCAAAACTTTCAATGTTTCGGAATTTATATAATAGTATAGATAAGTAAATGTATTTATATATATTACTATTGTTTAAAATTTTCAATTCATTTTATAGATTCAAATTATTAATAGTAAAATTTAAATTTAATTATAATAATTTATTTATATTTTTAAGATAAATAAATATTAATTCAATTTGTTTTTTAGAATATATAATTGAATTTAAAATATATATTATATATTATAATTTAGCAAATTAATTTTATTAAAAAATTTATAGGAGAATATATAAACTTTATTTTTTTTAAATATTAAAATTCCCCGATCCCCGCATGGATTCCCGTTCCGCATTCGGGACGGGGATTGGGAAGCAAAATATTCCCTGCTCGGGGATCGAGGCGGGTTCGGGGATGGGTATGACTTCGGGGATCGGGGGTGGAAATTGCACTTCCCGATCCCGAAATAACCCGACGCCCATCCTTACAACAAACCTGAATTGAAGATATTCCTTGTGCATACAGTAATAGTTAACATTCTGTTTCGATTTTTCAATCGAGTAGTAGTTGAATCTATATATATATTATAATGCCGATCGGAAATGCACCAGAACAGTTGAAGGTATTTTTTTAAATTTTTTATTAAAAATATTTTCTTGCATTAAACAACTATTAATGACAATTTAATTAATCATTAATTACACATATTAAACATCTATTAAATTTACTCTATTTAATTTATTTAAAAATTAGCAAACTTTATTTGAACATTATAGTTATTATTTTAATATTAAATATTAATTATATATAGTTAAGTTTATTTTTAGGTAAAATGACGACTAACAATTGTTTAAATTGCGTTATATTTTATTTCTTATTCAAGATCACTATAATTTTTTCCAGATGATTATAGGGTAGACGACTTTAACTTCTCAAGTAATTTTTATTATCAATGATTGTGAAAGTTGTAATAAATTATGGAAGTACAAGATATTTACTTAATATCTGGAATTGTATACAAACAATACAGTGAGATTTTTAATTTTGCACATGAATAAATCATAATTAAACAAATTATATTGTGTCAAAATAAATTTTTATTCTAATTAAACAAATTATTACACTATTACTGAATATGTATATTATGAGAGGGGTGTCGGCTTTAAAAAACGTTATTAACATGAATTTTTCAAGCAATTTTTATTATCAATGATTGTGGAATCGTAATAAATTATGGAAGTACACAGATCTTTACTTAATATCTGAAATTTGTAAACAAATAATACAGACAAATTTTTACTTTTGCACATGAATAAATTACACATGAGTTATGACTAAACTAATTAAATTGAACAAACCCTGGCATTTTATCAGAAAATAGAATTGATAAAAAATTTATACACCCATTGTTTCATTATATTGTGTCAAAATAAATTAATATTCAAATTAAATAAATTTTTACACTATTATTGAACATGTATATTATGAGAGAGGTGTCGGCTTTAAAAAACGTTATTAAGTTATATTCAATATTTGTAACTTTTGATCGTAAATATTACGTTCATATTGTAATTTTTATTTTTATATGTTTGTGATATTTTTAAAATTATCAAAATTTTAGATATATAATGAGAGTTCCAACTAATAATTCATGTAAATTATTTTTTAATAAAATTCGTAAGAGACTGATAAATTTTTAAGAATAATAAAAATTAATTTATCTATTTTCAATACTTTAAAATAAAAATTTATAAAACACGCGAAGCGCGGATAAATTGACTAGTAGTAATAATATTTAGAGAAAAATGTTCCTATAGTTAACTTTAGCAAAATTTCCTAAAATTAACTTTTAAAATAATGTGATTGTTACCTTTTATTTATAAGGGCATGTAAGGACATTAATGATGTGTCTTTTTATTTGGGAAACTATTGTGATGTGTATTGAGTAGTTAACTTTAGGAAATTCTAAAACGAAACTTTACTCAGTTATAATACCAGGTGTCTGAGGAGGGTTGATGTACGCAGACCATGCCCCTATACAATAGGGAGGCTGTTTCCGAAGGACCCCGGCCATTACAAATACAGAAAGGAAATCTAAGGAAACCTAATACAAACTAAGAAACTCACGCACACCCAGGAGTCGAACCCCTGACCTCCTTCAAGTCAGTGGCTCAACCACTGCACCAACATGTTGTTGGCTAACTTTAGGAAATTCTGTTCTAATTAATTATAGGATCATTAAACCCTAATATTTAACCATCCACAAAGAAATTTAAAAAAATTGTTTTATTTCAAAAAAAAAAAAAAAAAAACTGTTAAAAGCAAATGATTGAATGACAATAAGCTAAAAGGCTGAGTCAAACAAATTTACAAATCTGAATTTATATGTACTCACCGCCAACTTCACAAAGCTCCACCTCAATCACATAAAAAAACACTCTCTTTTCTTCTACATTTTCCTTGTCATCATCATCATCATCATCATTTCTTTTATCATCCAAACATACCCTTTACAAAACTCATATCTTTTTGTTAAAGTTTCTTGAGCTGAAACTACCATTTTTATCACAATCCAAGTCCTTTCCTTTCTTTCTTTCTGTGTACTAATCCAAGATTATTTGTGGGTTTTCACTTGTGTCTCGTGTGTGTAGCATCAAGCTTTCATCCTTTGTTCTTGTTTTTCAGATACATAAGATTTTGAGTTGGTTTGGATGGGGATTTGTTTGAGCTATCAAATAAAGACAGATACCCAATTTCATACCGGTATGTACGTATGTATGTTTATTAATCATAACTCTACTTTTTGTTTCTTGGTCAACTATGTTCAGGTTGTAAAGTAGATGTTTTGTACTAGTATTTAGTTTAAAATGTTCCACACAAGGTTGTCTATACACTTTAAACAGATTAGTATCATAATCAATGAATTTCTCTAATATCCTAGGGTAAGTGCACTTTGCCTGGTTTTAGGATAGGAATTATTGTTTTTAGTATAGGTAAAATTGTTCGTTACCATAAATATTAGGGATACTCACATTTTGATCAATGGTGACCGATAACATGGTCAACATGTTCACCTGGATAATTTTTGCAGTTGGTGCTCTAGAGAATATTTGTTCCGGAAATGTGACATGCTATTCATTTCCAAATATCAATGATACAACTAAAGTTCTTATACGTAATGGAGAACTAGCGCTGAAGTCATACAATTAATGTTCTTGATTTTGGTTTCTGATGTATCAATGTAATGCAATTAAGATTCGTATATAAAGATTATCGAGAGAGATGGTGTGTAAGATCATACTACATATTATGGAGATATTGCGCGAGATATAAAATTCATGTGTTTCTTGTGGACTATGCATCTAAGTACTAAAATTGAAGATAGATTTTGTGACAGAGAGAATATATATAAATATATGTTCTCTTTCACCGTTATCACTCGGTGCATTTTTACATGATGATGAAAAAAATATGTTTGTAGGGGAGAATTCTAAGTACGTAAGCAAAGATGGGAGTGATACTAGTTACTCGAATAGCATGGGATCATCAACATCTGTACCTGCAACATCTAGGAGCGAGGGTGAGATCTTGCAGTCTGCCAACTTGAAAAGCTTCACATATAACGAACTCAGAAATTCGACAAGGAACTTCCGTCCTGATAGTGTACTAGGGGAAGGAGGGTTTGGTTCTGTTTTCAAAGGATGGGTTGATGAACACTCACTTGCGGCATCAAGGCCCGGAATTGGGATTGTCGTAGCTGTAAAAAGGCTTAATCAAGACGGGCTCCAGGGACACAAGGAATGGCTGGTATGTAAGAACTGCTAAAATAGAAGTTCTTATTATATAATGCTTGTAGAAACAGTTGCAATATTCTGTTATTTCCTTCGATGTACAGGCAGAAATCAACTATCTTGGGCAGATGCGCCATCCTAATCTTGTAAAATTGATTGGTTACTGCTTAGAGGACGATCACAGACTTCTGGTATACGAGTTTATGCCAAAGGGTAGCATGGAGAATCATTTATTCAGGAGTAAGTTGTCACATACCTATTCTATAAATTTTCTCTATGTTTGATGGACTACTTCCACTGGAATTTAAGTTATGTGTTTGTCCATATATGAGTAACACATCAAATTCCTCGTGAAACAGGAGGGTCACGCTACGAGACATTTTCTTGGGGCCTCCGAATGAAAGTTGCTCTGGGCGCAGCAAGGGGATTGGCCTTTCTTCACGGTGCTGAAACCAAAGTTATCTATCGGGACTTTAAGACTTCAAATATCCTGCTGGACTCGGTATATACATTTAAGAGCAATAGTTTTCTTCGAATGGTGGAGAATGACTAAGATTCAACACGATTCTTAATTGGCTGTCCTCTTTCTTCTTTTGCATTTAAATTGCAGAATTTCAATGCAAAACTTTCTGATTTTGGTTTGGCAAGAGATGGCCCAGATGATGATAAAAGCCATGTCTCTACCAGGGTCATGGGCACCTATGGATATGCTGCTCCAGAGTATATGTCAACAGGTAAATTAAAATGGTTAATGCATAAGATCTCTTTGCTACTATTTTGGTTAACTGTATCTTTCTTTTTTGTCTACTATATTCGTATAAGGTGATGTGTCTGCTAAAATAAATGGAGGTACGAGGAAATAAGGAACGACTATCCAAGTAAAGAACTAAGATGCAACTAATATTATAAATGGAGAAAACAATGTCTTAAGGCTTGAAACAACATGATATCTCTGTCCCAAAATTGATATTTGCATCATTGCATGCTCGCTTTGAAGATAATCATATTATCAATACATTGGAGGCATTTGAGCTCTCTTTGGATTTAGAAAGGTGGAAGATGACGAAGAAACAAAATTAGAAGTACGTGCTAATTATTTTGTATATTGCATATATTCAAATTTACTGATAACAATCAAAATAACCGCCAAATCATTGAAAGTCCAAGGAATTGCAAACACACGTCTGCCAGAAGAAAACAACACAGGCATGCGGAATAACGTAAGTGCTCATAGGTTGTACCAGTTTCTTATTGGGTATCGAAACTACTGTGCCGTAGTACAAAAAGGTGGCAGTAGCTTCTCCAAGAGAATGCCAAGTTCTGCACGAGCGTGAAGAAGTCCAAAAATTAATAAAAGGTCAAGCATGATTTTCAAAAATAGCGAGTTTTGTACATGTGAGAAGGAAAAGAAATTATAGTAAGATAAAACTATAAAAATATATTCACAAAGAAGACAATGGTGACCTAGGTCCCCCCCCCCTCCTCCCCTTCCGTAAGAAATTAGAGATAATACCAATGAGAATCAACAAATATTATTAAGCTTAGGAAGATCATAAAAATATTTTTTGAACAACAATAAGAGTGCTTCCTAGGCCCTTCATTATGCGTGAAAGAACTTGTAGGACTGACCTTGGTTGAATCACATTCACTTTTAGTTTTTGAATAGTTCAAACCGAGTTAAGCCCTATTCCTAGTTGCGAGTGGTCTGATTCCCTTAAGAATTAAATTCTTTATCTAGTGTCTCTAGCACCAGAAAGAAATGTAGGAACTTTTAATGATATATGTTTACCGCTTTTAAATATATATTCGATACTGAATCAGATTTGTTTCCTGATGCTCTTCTCACAGTATATAGATAGTTTATATTTTTAGACATAGTCCTGGGAGCAGAATTTGTTCATGGAAGGGATGGTAAGTCAAGAGATTGTCTGACATTTAAATAAAGCCAAACGATTTTTGTCTTCAGTTTTGCCTTCTTATTACATAGTTTGATATTGGCACCAATTGGGTAAATGCAATTACCTGTTAACTTACTTTTCCTCTTTCGTATATAGTATGTAATGTCAGATATTTTCCATGAGTCAAATGTGATGAAAAAAGAGAGCTCAGTGTCGTACATTGCAGCACTGGTTAGAGGTAGATAAGGCGTCGCAACATTTTGAATTGAGTGTTAGGTTTTGCCGGCTACCTTTTATACCATCATCTATATCAGAAAATAAAATGCACATTTCATCTGATCATATATTCCTATTTTTCTTGTCCAGGTCACTTGAATGCCAAAAGTGATGTTTACAGCTTTGGTGTTGTTCTTCTAGAAATTTTATCCGGTAGGAAAGCAATAGACAAAAACCGTCCAACTGGAGAGCAGAGGCTAGTGGAATGGGCAAAACCATACCTGAACAACAAACGCAGGATCTTCCGTGTTATTGATACACGTCTTGAAGGTCAGTATTTGCTGGATCATGCCCGGAGAGCAGCTAACCTTGCAGTTCAATGTCTTTGCGTGGAACCCAGGATAAGGCCGAATATGGATGAGGTAGTGACAGCTTTGGAGCAACTTCAGGTCAAGGAAACAGCAAAAGATTATCAGAAGGAAGACCAGCCAAAACGGCATCCCCATCCGAGGTTGCACTAATGCAGTGAAAGGAAATGTGCAGGAGTTACTATAGTGCTGCTGTGTATCTAAGACTTGCTGCTTCCATTCTTCCGACGTAGATAAGGATTAAAATTATTTTGAGTGCAGGCAAATGAGCTTTTTTTTTTTTTTTTTTGAATTTAAGAGTTCCCATGTAGGAACTAAACCAAACATAGCTTGTATATCTTACTTGAACACTTCCCCGAGGGAGGGTCAACTGCCCCGCACACCTTACCCTGGGAAGGTTCAAATGCACACACACTTGGCCCTACTCCGTGTGGATAGAAAGTCTGTTTCCTGCGAAGCTTTATATAGGAACTACACCACCAGTCTTGGCATATGAAAACGGAAAATAAAAATAAAAAACCAACAGTTCTAAATTTACTGTACGTGGGTGTATATATAGGTTGTACTATGATCAAGTATGTATCATTTTTGTGTCATAATTGTAGAAATGAATACATTTGGTTTATTCATTTTTTAGTAGTTCCTTCATTGTGCTTGAAAGCCTTGAATAGAGACATTGTGTTAACATATAATATAAAACTTCAATTGGGCCTTCTTCTAGCACCTTAAGATTTTACATTGGTTACTTAATATGATATCGGAGCTCAAGCTCAAGCACGCAGAGATCCCGGTTCGATTCTTTGCGACCGACACGAAGGCACATTATACTCCAAATATGGGTGCCCGTGATCCACTATTCGACCCATAAATGGACTTCCGAGTGAGGGGTGATAGGTCCATAATTCATCATATTTTTAATACCTATTTTATGTCCATTTTCGTAATTTTATTAATTAATAAATTATTTATTTGTTTTGTAGGAAAATAAATAAAATTATATTTCAAATAGAAAAAAGTGAAAAAAGGAAAGGAGGTGGAAAATACTTGAAGTCAAAGAAATTGGTGGAAAAATTGAATACTTATCGGAGAAGAAAAAGGAAATTGAAGAAAATATATTCAAGATCGGATTGTAATCAAAGGGCCCAAACCTATTATTTTTCCCCATATATATGGTTGGTCTCTTGATTCGGGTGTGCCACTAAGGGAAAAGACCTCTCGATCTGAGTTTCAGAAACCTGGGGATTCGTCCCTTGTGGTTGAGTGATCGGAGGTTGGGAACTCGCTCCTGGGGTACAGATCCTTGGTCCGTAGTTGGGGGTGTGGTAGTGCTGGTAGTGGTTTCGCTAGGTACTGGTGTTCTTCATGTAGTAACCATGGTTGATGTGTTCGTCCTACAAATGGCGCCAAATGCCTGTGCGTATTGGAAGATGTGCCAGTAACCGTATAATCAAACACAAAAATTATCATCCATCTTACGTTTGTTTACCTATTTGCTCCTTTTACACTTACTTGTCAATTAGTAAACCAGAATCATATCCTCTTAATCCTAAATCTTTTACCATAAAACAAAAGATTAAGATTTTTAAAAATACACCTATAGTGATTAAAGCAACAACCCTACGGATGAAATTAAAGGATAATCTTGTCCAATAAAAATTCACTTCACTTTCTGGTCGTGTAGGGATAGGAAAGAAAATGGTAGTATTGGGCTACAGACATTAGCCTAGAATAGTTAGACAATTTATTAATTTGTAGTTAGATCCATTTGTATCTCAACCCCTTGATGGACCTAGAAGCCCAAATTGTAATTAGTCTTTACTTAAACTTCTAAGTAAAGTTAGTTGGGGGGACCCACTAGGGATCTCTTATAAATATTATCCATCCTCCTTTCTTAGGAAGGGATGAAAAATTATCTAAAGAGTGAACCTCTAAAAGATTGTAGAAAAAGGATTATTAATAAAATACTTTATTTACGTTATTTACGATCTGAATATTCAATTACTTCGAATCACATTGATCTTGCATATTATAAAATCATCATTTAACATTCCAAGGAGCATACAATCACCGCGAAAATTCTCGCAGAGGTGGGACAAAAGCTCGACCTCTAGCTTTAGGTCCCCCAAGGCTAGACTACAAGAGTGAAATGATATCTTCGATATATTATTTATTTTGGTATTTGTACGATTTAAACATAAAATTTAATTACACTTAGTTATCCTCTCCACTAGGTCATTAATTTAATTGATTCCGTCAAAAGTCAAATTTTAGAAAATATCTACTTTTACTTATAAGAGATATTCCATTATTGCGAAAAATTAAATTATATTTTTATGGAATATATCTCTACCAAAGAAATAAAGATCGAAAAAGGAATATCGAGGTTTGATATTTTTTAGATCTCCGTTGCAACATTGATAAGGCGACAGGCTCGAACAAAGAATATTCGAGGATTCATATTCTTTAGATAACTCGTGCTATATTTAAAAACGATCAGTTTTGATTCAAAAATTCCGCCTTCGCACTCAAAATGTTTCATCCTCAAGAAATATTAATATTCAGTGGTGGAAAATTAATACCTAAGTTTATCTCGTGCTAGAAATATTTAAAGTAATTTTTCTCCCACTTCGTAAAATTATTTCATTTTTCGGAGAAAATTATTTTAAATACTCAAAAATATTTCCTACACTCTCAAAATATTTTATATATTAGGAAATATATTTTAAGTATTTATTCAAGTCAAAACATTGGTCAAAAGATGTATCTATTTCACCGAAAGACCAATCGTATTTTATTCGGAACCGAAACCTGATTTAATGGAATTAAATCCAAATAAAATACTTCCACTTGCTAGAATGACTTGAAACTTGAGACGGGTCACTTAAATGCTATTTTATATGCATGGTAAAAGTTTCGTAATTTTCTGAGAATTTTGGTCCGGACACGAAAATCGAGACAGTGGGTCCACGTTTGACCATGTTTGACCAAGTCAACATTGACCAAAATTGACCAAAACTTCCAGAATTTCATTTTATATATTCCTAAATGTTCCATAATTTTAGGATTATTTATTGGGTATTTTCATATTTTTCGGGTATTTAATTAACGAAATATGTTACGTATTTATTCGTTAATTGATACGAGTACGATACAATTAATTAGAGCCCAAACACAGCTGATATTACTTTACCAAACCCACTCCAAAGAAACACAAAACCATCCCCAACAAACACAATACCACTTTCCACCTCATCAATCCAAGTGCTTTTAATCTCAACCACTCATTTTACTTTAAATCTCAACCACTCGTTCCACCCAACTCCTCCTATGAATAAACCCTTTTCCCCAACCATTTCAACCAAGCTCAAGAGCCAAATAATTGTTGGGATTTTTGAAGTGTGAGCTCTCTCAATATATCCAAATACTCTCTACACCCACTTCATCTCAAAAACCTTCTTTTTCTTATATATACTTAAATATATAAAAGGTTTTTGTTCCATAAAGCTTAGTTCCTTCAACCAAGCTCTCTCCCACCTAGCAAGCTCATCTACCACTACTATCCGGCCTCCCGAAGGGCTGCCCAAGTTCGACCATAAGCCAAAATCTGGCTGAACCTCCGGCAAATTTTTTCGGCGAACTTGATTTGATTATTACATCGAGCTTGATTTGATTCCCTTCTATCACCTCTAGTGTTCCAGGGGAAAAGAATCTAAAAGCCTTAATTAAAACTTTAACGCACTTAACTTTGGCCATTAATATTTTATTGTTGTGTGGTGTGTTTAATTACTCGTACGTGTGTGTTTATCTTTAACGCGTAATAGCGTGGCGAAAGCCGTTTATATATTTTACGCACTTTTTCTTCTCGTCCTCACACTTGTGAGTGATTTTACTTTTCGCACTATTTTTAATTCGTAATAGCGTGGCGAAAGCTTTTTATATATTTTCCGCACTTTTTATTCTCGTCCACACACTTGTGAGTGATTTTACTTTCCGCACTTTTTCTTCTCGTCCTCACACTTGTGAGTGATTTTACTTTCCGCATTAATTTAACACATAATAGCGGCCCTCGTTTTATCCTATAGATAAGCGAGTTACTTTTCTGTACGTGTGCGTTTATTTGTGTGTTGTGTTTAATTGGCCAAATTATATTAAAGTGCAAATTGTTAAAGTAAAATTGTATCGCTCTCGTTTAAATGTATACGAATAGTCTAAAACAAGACTATATCGAACGAGAAGTTGTTTATCAAAGATCCTTAAGCTATAAAGCTTTTACAAGGACTTGATTTATACATTACTTCGAAAATAGATGTATTTTCATTAAAGAAGAAATTTTAAGTATACTTCGACATTTACAAAAAGTCGAACAAAAGTATACGATTATAAACCTTATAAACCTACGAGCTTAAAAGACATAATCAATATTTACAAACTCCGAGATATATTCAAATCTCATTTAAACGGAGTATTGTATTAAAAGTATTCTTCGATCTAAAAGTCATATCGAATAAAAGAATACACATAAAGTCGTAAGCAAATAAAGCTTATTGAACTTATCATAATCAATATTCGTGTAAGAATATTATAGTCACCCTAGGACATATTAGTCCAAAACCTCTCTCTATATTACGGTTTGTTTCGTAGATATTGTTTTCTATGTTTTGCAGTGAGGTGAAGTTGAAGTGAGGTGACTCTCGTTCTAAGACCTAAGTCTAGGCACTAGCGGGGAGTCAGTGGCCTTTGCACCGTGAAGAAGAGGAAAGACCCAAGACCTTTCATCTAAGATCCAAGACCGGCAAAAGTGAGGAATTCAAAGACTACACCAAGGGTTCTACATCAACTTTGAAGAAGTAGCGGGGAGTTGCTGTCTAATATAAGTTGTGTAGGTTTTTCACAACGACTTTGAGGGTGTAACGGGGAGTTACGACCCAAGACGAGTCTTGTGGGTTTTTATATTTATTGTGAGGTAGTATCTTGGAGATACGTACTAAGACCAATATTTATAGGGTTGTAAAGGCTTCTCCACCTACTAAAGGAGAGAGATATTTATAAGGGAAAATCTCGAGTCTGGAGAGGAGCTCGGGGACTGGAGTAGGGGTGAGCGAATCCATTAGGGGTTGCGCCATCGCGAACCAGGATAAACTCTCCTGTGTGGTATTTTCTTCCCTTGTCTTTTATTTCTGCACTTATAAACTGCATAACGACTCGGTAAAAGTTTTAAAAAGGGAAAATTATTTTAAAATTCCATAATAATTTTTAAATTGGATATTAAGCTATTCAACCCCCTCTTTTAGCTTAAAATAGCTCTCTTACGGGACCTAACAATTGGTATCAAAGCGGTTCTTTTTAACGTGTTTGTTGAGTGATTTACAGATTTACAGGCACAACAAAAAGTGATCCTACATGGCGTATCTAAATACCATCGGTTGCGGTAAAGGCCTATCTAGCTCTCGCCCTCCTCTATTTGATGGCACTAACTTTGCAGCGTGGAAAACGAGGTTTCGCATCTATGCTAGATCTCAAGGAGTCAAAGTTTGGATGGCCATAGAAGACGGAGTTGTTATTCCTACCGAAACAGTTGACGGTGTCATTGTTGAAAAGAAGATTAGTGAATACACTCTCGCCGAAGAAAATATGATGAATATTGCCGCTAAAGCGGAAATGGTTCTCACAAGTGCACTTGCTGAAAAAGAATATAAAAGAGTAAACAATTGTAAGTCAGCACAGGAAATGTGGAACAAATTAGTGGTTACCTACGAAGGAACCATCGATATAAAAGATTCTCGAATGGATACTTTAATCCAAGAATACGAGAACTTTAAACTCCAAGAGGGAGAAAATATCATCGATATGGAAACAAGATTTACTCGTATAATCGATGAATTATCTCAACTCGGAAAGAGTTATACTCGAAATGAGAAGAACCGAAGAGTTCTAAAATCTTTACCTCCTAGTTGGAAGGTTCAAGTTACTACTATAAAAGAAATGCATAATCTAAATGATTATGACATTGATAGTTTATTTAGGAATCTTCGTGCATACGAAGAAGACAATATTTCGGAAAAGGTCATTCCTAAAGTGGAAGATAAAAAGAAAAATATGGCTTTAAAAGCTATATTAATCGATGAAAATGAAAACGACGAAGAGTTAAATGAAGAACTCCAAGATCTCGATGAAAGCGAAATTGCTTTACTAACGAGACAACTTCGTCGTGTGCTACAAAGCAAAGCTCAAATATACGGAAAAGGCTTCCTAAAATCAAACAATCAACAAAGAGTTTTTAACTCTAAAGGAAGACCTAATTACTCCCAAAATTATAGTCCTAACTATAAGAGTAATTTTTCCACAACGAGCTATAATAAAGGCAAAGGCACTCAAAATACAAATACCTATAATAATTCCAATAACAATAATAATCCTCCTTATACTCCTCCAAAATATAAGGAACAAAATCCGGAGGAAATACAAGAAGTGTGTTTCGAGTGTAAGCAACCGGGTCACTTCAAAAGAGAATGTCCTAAGCTTGCTAAAGGAAGAATTCTCGTGGCGGAAAACGGTTGGGATTTGAGTGAAGATGAAGAAGCTCCGGAAGCTAGTGAAGAAATTGTCAACTTGTGCTTAATGGCTATCGGGGATGAAGCTACTTCAACGGGAGCCTCCACTTCTCATCAAGAGATAAGTTCTAATCTCAACTACATCTCAAATAAATTGCAATTAGATGAGTCTAACTTGAATCTAGTTGATATGAGTAAGTATGATTTAATTGAGCTTGTAGTAGGTATCAACAATAAGTATAAAGATGTTGATAAAAGACTTCATTCATTATGGTCCAAGAAAATGAAACTTGAGGAAATGTATCATACTAAAAGTAAAGAATGTACTCGGATGATGGAGATACAAACTCAAAACGAGAATGAAATGACATTTTTAAATGATCAAAATCATCTCTTGAAAGTTGAAGTCAACAACTTCAAAGACAACGCTCTTAATCTTGAAGTAGAAAATGTATCTTTAGTACTTCAAGTAGAAGAGTTGGAAAATGAGAGATTACAACTCAACGGCAACATGAACAAACTTCATGTTGATCTATTGAACCTAAAGATTCTAAACGAATCTATAGTTCAAAATAATGCAACATCTCAATCTCAAGAAAACAATCTTGAAAAAGAGAATGAGCTATCACAAATCTTTGAGATAAAATAAAAAGAATTACAAAAAGAAACTCACATATTGAAAGAAGAAAATTTCAAGCTCATATCTCAAGTTATGGATCAAGCAAGATTCTTTAACAACAAGATTGATGCCTTAAAAGAAGAAAAAGAAAATCTTGAAACTGTTGTTCAAAGATTTACTAAAGGAAATGAGATGTTAGATAAAATGGTACACTCAAAAATTTCCTATAAACGTGAAGGTCTAGGATATGATAAGAACACTCCTCCTAAAAGAGATGTTCAACCAAGAGTGCAACCTATAATAGCTCCTCCTAAACCACAATCCTTAAAATGTACTTATTGCAACAAAGATGGACATTCTGTCTTATATTGCAAATTCAAGAGTGGTGAATTTAAGGGGAAGCATGTATGGATTCGTAAAGGATCAAAACCATACAAGAAGGTTGAAAAAAATGTACCATCCAACAAAGTTGATTATAATGGTCAAAAGCAACAAAGGTTTCAACAACATAGTATGTCTCAAAACAACATAGTATGTCTCAAAATAGAAGCACAATGTATTATAACAATGCTCGTAGGAATGCATCTAGAACTCAACATGTTCCTATTCATAATGCTCCCTACTTTGCTAATGTTAGAAATGATATGCATCGTGTTAACTCTTATGATAATGCTAGACATACACAATATCATGTTAGACATCATGCACCTAGAAATATATACAAGCCTAACCATGATTATTCTATGCCTAGATTCTATCATGCAAATTCAAATATTATTTATGATGGACTAACCCCAGGACCCTCAAGACAAAATGGTACCTATAAATTTAATTGATCTATTTTGTAGGTTTGTCTTGCCGCTAAGCAAGACATGTGGTACCTTGATAGTGGATGTTCAAGACATATGACCGGTAACAAATCTTTGTTGAACAACATTAAAAAGGTCAATGCGGGAAGTGTCACATTTGGAGATAGTAGTAAAGGCATCATTGTCGGCATCGGAGACATCGGGAATAGTCGCTTCAAGATTTCAAACGTACAACTAGTCGTGGGACTAAAGTACAATCTTCTCTCGATAAGTCAACTTTGCGACAATGAATACACGGTAATTTTCTATACTACTCATTGTTCAATTCTAGATAAAGATTGGAAATTGGTTCTCACTTGCCCTCGAAACAAAAATGTCTATACATGTGACATGAGCAAGAATGAGAATGTATGCCTAATCACAACAAACGATGATCCTTGGCTATGGCATCGAAGATTAGGACATGCAAATATGAAGTTGATTAAAAATATATCAACTAAAGATTATGTTCGAGGTATACCAAAATTAAATTATCAAAAAGATCATACTTGTGAAGCTTGCGAAATTGGAAAACAAATTCGAGCCTCTCACAAAGCTAAATTCATGTTATCAACCTCTAGACCTCTCGTGCTTTTACATATGGATCTTATTGGTCCGGTTCCAATACAAAGTCTCGGAGGTTGTTCATACACGTTAGTAATCGTTAATGATTATTCACGATTCACGTGGATAGAATTTCTCAAATCTAAAAGTGATGCTTTTGAATCTTTTTCTTCTCTATGTAAAAGAATTCAAAATCAACAAAATAGTACCATAGTCTATATGCGGACTGATCATGGTAAAGAATTTGAGAATTCTAGTTTTATGAACTTTTGTGATAAAAATGGAATCACACACAATTTTTCCGCTCCATACACTCTACAATCAAATGGAGTTGTAGAAAGGAAAAATAGAACATTACAAGAAATGGCAATCACTATGCTAAATGAATATCGTCGACCTAAATATTTTTCGGCCGAAGCGATGTCTACTTCTTGCCATATTCTTAATCGGGTTTTGCTACGACCAATAACTCAAAAGACTCCTTACGGGCTCTATTTTGGCAAAACACCGAAACTAAGTTACTTTCGAGTATTCGGATGCAAATGCTTCATATTAAACTCGAAAGACTATCTTACCAAATTTGATCCTAAATCAAATGAAGGTATATTTCTTGGATACTCTACAAATAGCAAAGCCTATCAAGTATTCAATCTTAAAACACTGGTGGTGGAAGAATCAATGAATGTTGTATTTGATGAAAGCAAACCACCATTAAAGTACAAAGATCTTGTTGAAAACAATAAAGTTGAACAAGATGATGTAGAAAATATTATTCGACAATTCGAAAATATGGATCTTGGAACTCCCATACCAAGAAATCCATTATAATTAGCCGAAACGGAAGTAGAACTTCCTAAAGAAATTCCTATTATTAGAAGTCATCCACTTGATAATGTTCTTGGAGACTTAAATAAAGGAGTTCAAACGCGGTCACAAGTACAAAATGTTGTGAATCATCTTAGTTTTCTATCACAAATAGAACTTAAGACCGCTAAAGAAGCTTTGCTAGACGAAGATTGGATCTCGGCTATGCAAGAGGAATTACTACAATTCACTCATAGCAAAGTTTGGGAACTTGTTCCAAAACCCAAAGATACTTCCATAATTGGAACCAAGTGGGTATTTAGAAACAAGTTGGATGAAAATGGAACGGTTGTTAGAAATAAAGCGAGATTAGTCGCTGAAGGCTATACCCAAATGGAAGGGATAGACTTCTATGAAACTTATGCACCCGTAGAATGAATCGAATCAATTCGAATGCTATTAGCTTACGCGTGTCATAAAGATTTCAAAGTATACCAAATGGATGTCAAATCGGCTCTCTTAAATGGGATATTAGAAGAAGAAGTTTATGTAAAACAACCTCCCGGTTTTGAAGATGCCACGCATCCGGAGAATGTATACAAATTATACAAAGCTCTATACGGCTTAAAACAAGCCCCAAGAGCTTGGTATGAAAGGTTGAGCAAGTTCCTATTAGAAAATAATTTTAAAATGGGAACGGCCGATAAAACCTTATTTACAAGACAAGAAAAAGATGATATCTTTCTTGTACAAATATACATAGATTACATCATTTTTGGTTCAACCAATGATGCACTATGTAAAGAATTCTCTGATAATATGAGCAAAGAATTCAAAATGAGTATGATGGGTGAATTAAATTTCTTTTTAGGATTGCAAATTAAGCAATCTGATGAAGGCATACATATTTCACAATCGAAATATTGTAAAGAAATGCTACAAAAATTTGAAATGGAAAATTCAAAACCCATTGCTACTCTTATGTCGACTTCTAATAAATTAACAGAAGATCCCAACGAATACCCGTTGACACTAAGAAATATCGAGGCATGATTGGTAGCTTGCTATATATTACCGCAAGTCGTCTGGATATTCAATATAGTATATGTAAGTGTGCTAGATTCCAAGTAGCACCAAAGGAATCTCACTTATCCGCGGTAAAGCGAATATTGAGATATCTAAAAGGAACCATTGACGTAGGTCTTTGGTATCCAAAAGGAGTACCATTCGACTTAGTATGTTTTTCTTATTCGGACTATGCCGGGCATTTAGTCGACAGTAAAAGTATAAGTGGTACATGTCAGTTTCTGGGAGGATGCCTAGTATCTTAGTTTTCCAAGAAACAAAATTCGGTATCTATTTCCACAACAGAAGCTGAATATATAGCGGCCGCAAAATGTTGTGCTCAAATATTATGGATGAAGCAAACATTAGCCGACTATTATACTAAATTTGATGTGATCTCAATCTTACGCGATAACACGAGTGCTATAGATCTTAGCAAAAATCCCGTGTTACATTCAAGATCTAAGCATATAGATGTGAGACATCATTTTCTACGTGATCATGTCAATAAAGGCGATATAAAAATGACTCATATTGAAATTGAGTACAATCTCGCAGACATATTTACGAAACCATTGAATTCCGAAAGATTCACTAAACTCCGTTTGGATTTAGGAATGTTGGAAATTCCAAAATAATGGTTTATATTAATATATAAATATTATAAATATTTATATATTTTTGTGAGAATATTTATCATTATTTATAGTCATCTCACGAAAAAGATATCTTTCCGGATGATTAAAACTCTAAAACTCAGATTCATCGATAACGATAACATATGAAACTTTATCGATCGGGTTTTATCGAGAACTTAATTTTCCAACGGATAAAGATAAAAACTATCCGAGCACATATTTATCGGAATCAATTTCAGAAATATTTATGAGATACTAAATAAATGATATTTATCTAAATACAAAAAATCAAAATAATACAATTTGTAATATATTATTATATATTATTATATATATATATATAATAATTATTTTTTTTCAAAAAAATATTTTCGAAAATATTTATATTATTTTCAGATTATTATTATATTTCTGACCCATCCCATATCAATTGACCTAGTCCAACTCAGCTTGACCCAGTCCAATACATAAAACCCTAAGCATCCTGACCATCTATTATAAGGATGGATTAATCCTGATCGTTTATTATGAAAATATATATACAAACTAAAATCACGATATTCATTTTTCAGTGTATACTATTCAGCCGCGATAGTCTCTCCCAAACCCTAATCTCTTATCTCTCTCTCTCTCTCTCGAGTTCTCTCGCCGCTTCTATCCTTTTCCGATCAAAAACCCTAAATACTCGACCATATTCAATGATTTTATACACCAAATCGAGTCTATTTTCATCCTGTGTACCGATTAATCTCATAATCTGTACAAATCAAAGCTGAGTTAGGATAGATCGAAATGATTTTGAAAATTTAATCATTATCATCTCAATTGATATCGATTTGTGGTTCAAAACCAACAATTATATACATATATACACTATATACACACACACACGAACACTCTATTTCAGTTTATTTGTAATTTTATTCAGAACCCTAATTCGTACTTTGAGGGTTTGTGCAGGAATGATGAAGGTAATACGAAATAATGGCTTCACTGTGTTGAGAAGCCTCAAATCGAGCTTCGAAAGAGCTTAAATCGCTGGAATCGGCATGACTCAGTGAGTCGACTCGGTGAGTCAACTCGGAACTCATGCGAGTTCAGAGGTTTAAGGATTGGTAAGGACTCGAGAAGACTACGATGCCTCGAGCAAGGTATGAATTCGATTAATTTCAGAAAATTGTGTGTTCTATATGAAATATGTGTGCTTGCATGTTTTAATTTGCTTGAACTTTCGAAGTTATTAATGTGACTTCTCTACATGAGTTCGTATATGATTAATTCCTATATGAAATTAATTAATCTGGATTTTTGAATGTGAGCAAATCGATGTGTTCTTGAGTTTTGTTTACACTACTTAAGTTCTCGAATGGTTGATGTGTATGTCTTTTGAAGTCTGAACCCTGAGTAATTTCTTACAAGTTTGAGCTTATATGATATTTGGTTAATTAAAGACATAAGGTTATACTACATATTGTGGTTCGAATTTGTGAAACAAGTTTATTAGCATATTTTATATGAATTATGTGTTGGATTTGTGTGGAACCTACGTTATTTCAGTTCGAATATAAGTGTTAATTCAGTTTGTGGAATAAACAAATTTGCAAGAGTTTTGTTTGACAAGAGAATTGTGTGTCCTAATATATTGACTTTATTATGTTGATGGATTCGAAAACATGATAATTGGGATTTAACAATATCAAGATTAAGAGTAACAATATATGGACTATAACTTGGTATGATAGTGTCTGTCTATCTGGTAGCTATAAGTGACTTAAGTTGACTTAGTCAACTACTTATTTTATAGTAATTAATTCTTAACATATCTTACTATGATTTGTGTACTGGTTAGATTTTGTCAAATATACTTTGATGGCTGGTAACTAGATACCCTCATGCTTACACACACACACACACACACACACACACACACACTTGCCCTCATTCAAAGACTTGGCTGGGAATCCCTTAGAGAGGCCCAGTATCTGGACACTGGAATGAAACGGCCACCTAGAACAAATAGGATTCATACTTTGCATTTATAATATTTGTTTAACCTTATAATATGTTCTGTGAAGTGGTGTATGTGCCCTGTTTTACAATACATGCTTGTTTATCTTGTATGACTTAGTCAATACATTATCTGTGAAAGAAAGATTGTGGTCTAGTGTGCAGAGTCTCTATCAATCAATCATTTGTCTTATATATATTGCCTGGTGTCATTAATATATTCTTATAGTACTAAAAGTTAAAGCTTGGCATTAAATGAGAGTGACCTCACTTGGACTTTAGGGATTACAAATTTGTCTCTAGGAGATAACTTTTGAAGCAGAGTCATCCATCTGTCCCCCTTCATGCATACTTAGAATAGTCAACCATGTCATACTGTAATAACCCTAACTTTAGCAATGCTACAGTGATCACATGAATAGTAAATTTTGAGGATTTAGGGAAATGGTATGTAAGTACTCTATATTTGAAATGGAAAATGAGTAAACAGAAACCATATTAGTATTGTACTAGGAAAATAAGTGACTCGAAATGACGATAGATTTCAGAAATTCCTGAATACGGATTTTTGAGGATTTTGAGTTCGAATGAGCTTCTATTTTATTAGATATTAAGGAGCATAGAAATATTAAAGGATTTATATTTAAGGAATTAGTGAAATTAGGTTAAACCAAGGCGAGAGCAGGTCAAGGAAATGTCAAGGGAATTTGGATTGTTAAACGATTTCAAAACCACTGGGATAACAAAGTATATTCGAAACGAATCACGATTAGACGAGTATGGAAACAAAACAACCAAGATTAGTAATATAACAAGGATACATACCACATTATCATTTACCAAAATTAGTAGCATTTTACTTAGAAAATACAAGAAAAGGATTAAAATATCATCCAAGTGACATAAGCAATGACATCACATTCCACTAACACTTATTTAAGGGCAAATTAGTCATTAACCATGGGATTTATCCACAAAACTCTAGAATTCTCAAGAGATTAAGACAAGATGAGATAATATTAAACAAAAAGCAAAAGAACTCTCCCCCATCCTTTTCATTACATTCGGCCACTTTAAAAAAAAAAAAGAGGAAAACAAAAATCAAAACCCTAGTTCCAAGCCATCTAAAATCAAGGGAAAATTCAAGGAGCTTGCTTGGGTATAGATTAAGGTATGCTATGAATCCTAGCTTCTAAATCCATTCCATCTTTGAGATATAAAATCATGAAAGTGATGATGAATAGTGATGAATAGTAACTTATATGGATTTTATGTTTTGTTTTGAAAGATTAAGGTGTGTTAAGGTTGTTTAAAGGTGTACTAAGGACTACAAGCATATATTAAGAGTATTAAAGCTTCAAAGAAGGTATAATCTCTTCACCCCTCTTGAGTTTTATGATGAATATTAATGGTATTAGTGGTTAAGTGGTTATAAGTGATGAAATCATGATTATATATGTGTTTAAAAGTGTTTTTATGGTATATGAAAGGAGTATGTGCTTGTAACCATGGTTGGTGAGATGACCACATGGTGTAGGTGATGGTGTATAAGGTGGATGATGGATTTGGAGTAGTTGAATTTTGGAAAGTATGAAAATATAGCCGTTATAATGCCCGATTTTCGGTAAACCAAATAGATACCCTGTTTTTGGTCCCCATATTCGTACAGTAGGTTTCTGTCCAGAGCACCCACTGATCATGATAGAGTAGAGCTTGGTTCATAGATCGTTTTGATATAAAGTACGATAAAATCTGATGAACGGTTTAGGAGAAAAGTCAGTTTTAGTGAAAGACGTTCGAGAACCGAGAAAACGTAATTGTATCAACTTTGAGGCTATAATTACCATACTTAAACATTTTTAAAAGTTATAAAATTTTGGGATGTTGTAGTAGAGTGGTCAGAGGACCATTACCAGTTGACCTTGCCTTAAAATTCGGAATTGATATTTTCTAAGAATTTTTACAATCGAGTGTGGTTATTAAGAGAAATGGTGGAATACACTTAAACTTTGATCGAGTTTAAAAGTGATTAAGTTCTTGGAACTTTTGGTGCGTAAAAGCTATGTCAAACATATATTATGTGTCAAGGGTGTTATTGTATAAAGATTAGGTGATTAAGTGGGATATATACTAACGGTGAACCTTTCGTTTCTATAGAGACGGAAAACGAACTCAGGATCATACCTACTCGCTTTAGAGATCCAGGCAAGATTTTTCTATCTTTACTTGGAAAATTATTTATCTTCAAGAAACTTGATTTCATGGAATATATATATATATATATATATATATATATATATATATATATATATATGATGCTATTATTATTATATTGTGAAGAATTTATCTTCTTTGAGTATTGATATTAAAAAGAAAGTTATACGAAGATGTGTATGAATATGAAGATGGATATGCATATGTAAAGAGAAGATTATGCATGGAGTGAACAAGCCTTATGATAAGAGAATGGTATCAGTTGTTATCTAGAGTGAATAAAAGAATGGTATCAGTTGTTATCTAGGATTATATGATTTATAATATTTTGCTAAAAATATTCTTTTTAAATATTGTGATTTAATAAGTATTTTTTTTATGATTATCTACTATTTATAAAAGTAGATGGAACAATATATATATATATATATATATATATATATATATATATATATAAAGGAGTTGTCTGAGTCATGATCAGGGAATTATGACATATGTTTAGAAGGTAATGGTATATGTGAAAGAAATGTGAATGGAAGTGGAAACGAAGTCTATGAATAGATAAATGATTTGAAA
Organism: Saposhnikovia divaricata; assembly: GCA_036435485.1. NCBI lineage: Eukaryota > Viridiplantae > Streptophyta > Magnoliopsida > Apiales > Apiaceae > Saposhnikovia > Saposhnikovia divaricata. Next base: position 105,318,121 of record CM071597.1, read on the forward strand.
AAAAAGGGGGGATTGCAACAGACTTGCGCAAGTGGCTGTGTCAGGGCTGTGTGCGACACAGTCCAGCATTTATTATTTTTATTACGGCACGAAGATGCCAAGGGAGGATGTTAGCAGGTGGCCGTCCTCCAGGGATGATCTTCATTCCTTCTACCGGTAGTAAAAAGAGAGCAGGTACGATTAGGCGACTGATCATCGTCCTAACGTATCAGGCGACAGCAGATATCCCCAATGTTTTTGAAAAGAAAGCGTTGACAATGGTTTTCAGATTTCTATACTGGAAACAGAATAATGATATGAGATGATGGAATTATGGTTACAGATGAAGAAAAACTGATATTATATTATTTTAGATTTCTTTCTTATAATAGTTAGTGGATGATGTATTATTAAATAAGAGCTTTATTCTTCCTTAAAGATTATAATTGGTCTCTGCTTATATATGCATATATATATGTATACCTGTTCACATTCTAAATTCTAGTTTACAATATTATCTTGCTGAGCTATTATATCTCACTCTTGCTACTTATGTATATAGCAGCTAGGTCCCATGCCGATACTACGCACTACACCCTGCAAGAGGGTAAGGGAAAGGCGACCTTTTGAGCGAGTGCTGGCGACCATACCCGAGGTAGTGACAAGCGAAAGGGGCTTAGTAGACTTATGTAGATTAAGTGTGTAAGTTTGTAATAAACTTTTGGTTGTTGAAATGCTTCCTGTAGAAGTATTATTCAACAATGTACTTAGTAGAATTCTGGGTTGTAATAACTGTTAACTTTAAACTTTTAATATTATGGATGTTGTTCTATGAGCATATGACTGGTGTGTGTGTGTGTGTATTAATGTGGGGTCAATTGCATAAATATTAAATAAAAAAAAGACTCAAGAGATATTGATATTGATCGGAAATTGGACCGTGATGACCTGGATCCTTGACCCCGGATCTAGGGGCGTCACAGATGGTATCAGAGCTAAGAGTCATAATGCTCAAGAACAAGAGTAATAATAATAATTGTATCAGTAATAATATAAATTGTGAACTTCCATCGAGTTCAAGGGTGGTATATCGCAGATAGTTTTTTTTTAAGCATTGATTATAATTTTATAGATTATTACTAATAGAATTTTATGTTTTATTATAGGGATCAGAGATGGGAGAGCCGAGTCGAGACCCTCAGTGGATAGGATTGTCAGAGCAGGAGCTTGTAGATCTACAGCTAGCCGGGGTAGAGGTTCCCGAGTATGCGGTCGATGACCTCAGGGAGAGACGTCGAGCGGCAGCCAGAGAGAGGTGTGAGCAGAGACTGAGAGAGGAGGCAGAGGAGCGTAGACAGAGAGATGCTGTAGACATAGTGCCATACATTGGTAGACCTTCTACAAGATCTGATGAGGCAGGTCCTTCTAGAGTGAGGTGGGAGATTCCGGAGGAGGAGAGGCCGTTACGTAAGAGGCCTAGGTTGTCAGTCATAGCTGAGGAGGAGGAGGAGGGGACTGAGTGGACCGATATCCATATGATACCTACCCCTGCCTTGCCTATTCCAGTACCATCACCAGTCCCATCTCCCTTACCAAGTCCTGGCCCTCTAGAGGATCCAGCTGAGCCATTCACTCCGCCCGGACATTTTATCTTTTCAGAGGATGAGATAGAGGAGGATCCGTTTGAGGATGCAGATACCGAGTCTATTCCTCCATCCCCTCCATTTGCACCTCCACCACCTCCACCTGTACAGGCACCTGCCCCAGCTGCTATGCCCCCTCAGGAGGCACCCTTACCGACAGGTGACTCACTACCAGCCATTCTGTTGACAGAGTACTTTGCCCTACAGGGTCTGTTGGAGGAGTCCCGCTGGGTGATATACACACTGATGCAGAGGTCAGAGAGAGGGAGAGGAGGTATTATTCCTGATGGTATATCCTTGGGATTAGTGAGTGTTGAGCTGCGGGCCCTGGGTGACATTAGGAGACTGTTAGCTGATAGGGGAGACCCAACATGGAGGGCTGCGATATTAGATACAGTCACGTCTATGGTAGTCCAGATCCGAGACATTATTAGGGCAGGACTTTGAGTCGGGGTAGTAGTCTTCGTCACTAATCAGACTAGTCATCTTACTGATGTCTTTTTGGGGGATTAGTTGGTTACTGTTTTAATCCCAGTCTGATTGGAAGACAGCTAGTAGTTGTGACGCCCCGGGATCCGGGGTCAAAGATCCGGGCCGTCAAGGTCCAATTTCCAATCAACATCAATATCTCTGTAGTCCCTTTTTTTTTTTTTTTTTTATAAATAAATAAATAAATAAATAGGCAGTTGACCCCACACTAATACACACACACACCAGTCATATGCTCATAGAACAACAACCACAATATTTAGAAGTTTTAAAGTTAACAGTTATTACAAGCCCAGAATTTACTAAGTACATTGTTGAACAAAGCTTCTACAGGAAGCACTTCAACAACTAAAGTTTATTACAACTTACACACTTAATTTACATAAGTATACTAAGCCCCTCCGCTTGTCACTACCTCGGGGATGGTCGCCAGCACTCGCTCAAAAGGTCGCCTTTCCCTTACCCTCTTGCGGGGTGTGGTACGTAGTATCGGCATGGGACCTAGCTGCTATATACATAAGTAGCAAGAGTGAGCTATAATAGCTCAGCAAGATCATACTGTAACTAAAATTTAAAATGTGAACAAGTATACATATATGTATATGCATATATAATAGCAGGAAACAATTAAAATCCTTAAGGAAGAATAGAGCTCTTATTTAATAATACATCATCCACTTACTATTATAAGAAAGAAATCTGAATTAATATAATATCAGTTTTTCTTCATCTGTAATCATAATTTCATCATCTCATATCATTATTCTGTTTTCAGTATAGAAATCTGAAAACCATTGTCTACACTTTCTTTTCAAAAACATTGGGGATATCTGCTGTCGCCTGATACGTTAGGACGATGATCAGTCGCCTAATCGTACCTGCTCTCTTTTTACTACCGGTAGAAGGAATGAAGATCATCCCTGGAGGAAGGCCACCTGCTAACATCCTCCCTTGGCATCTTCGTGCCATAATAAAAATAATAAATGCTGGACTGTGTCGCACACAGCCCTGACACAGCCACTTACGCAAGTCTGTTGCAATCCCCCTCTTTATCACATCATTATTCTCTTTTCAAAATATCATTTCCATTCTCGCACATTACTTCTATATATATATCATAATGCTTTGATTATGATTCAGACCTCTCTTTCATATTCAGAAATCAAATATACTTTTATATTTGTAAAATATTCCATCTATTTTAAGAGTAATGTATGATAATCAAATAATGTTTATTAAACCACTGATACTCAAAAAGAACATTTTTAATATAATATTATAACCATATAACCCTCGATAACAACTGATACCATTCTCTCTTATTCTCATAATCATAAGGCATGTTCAATTCATGCATAATCATCTCTATACATATCCATCTCATACTCTTATTCATATTCATATACATCTTATACTCATATCCATATTCATATACATCTTCGTATATCTTTCTTTTCAATATTAATACTCAAGGAAGACAATTTCTTCACAATATAGTAATAATAGCATCACATATATATTCCACGAAATCAAGTTTCTTTGTGAAGATAAGTAGTTTTACAAATAGGGATAGAAGAAATCTTGCCTCGGTTTCGATATCCTGACGGTATGGCTCGTCCCTCTTCCGGAGTTTCTATAAACACAAAAGGACCGTCGTTAGAACCACATCTCTTACTCACTACACTCTTGTATAACCTTACCTTTTGAAACTTTAATATATGTTTAACGTATTCTTATTACCCCAAAGGTTCAAGAACTTAACCATTTATAACCTAAGTCGAAGTTTCAGGGTTTTTCACCATTTCCCTTAACGACCACACTCGACTGTAGAATTTCTTATAATTTTTAAATTTCGAATTTTAATGTAAGGTCAACTGGAAATAGTTCTTTGACCACACTACTATCATCTCCCAAAATTTCGTGACTTTTAACAATGTTAAAGTATGGTAATTGTAACCTCAAGTTTGATGCATTTACGGTTTCTCGGTTTCTGAACCGCTTTTACTAAAACTGACTTTCCTCCTAAACCGTTCATCAGATTTTAACGCACCTTATATCAAAACGATCTATGAACTAAGCTCTATCATTTCATAGTTAAATAGGAACCTGGACAGTAGGGTACCATACGGATACAGGGGGTCCAAAACAGGGCAATTTACATCCTAACGAAAATCGGGCATTATAACGGCTATAATTTCGTACTTTCCATAAATCCAACCCCTCCAAATCAATTATCAAACACCATAATCATCACCTACACCATGTGGTATTCTTCACCAGCCATGGTTACAAGTCCACAACACAAAATTTTCACATCAAAACAACCCACTTATAACACATACTCATTATAAACTTTACATTAGCAACACTTAACTACTGCTCACTTCCATATCTACCATAAATACAAAAGGGCAAGCATGTTTATACCTTCTTGAAGCTTTATCAACACTTAATAATCCTTAGCTAGCCCTTAAACAACCTTACAATGGCTTGAATCAACTAAAAGAACCATGAAAATCAAGTTAGTTCTTAGAAAACTACTATTCATCACTATTCATCATCAACTTTGGAGATTTTATTACCTTGTTAGATGATGTTGGTTGGCCTTGAAACTTTGTGAATCTCTCTTTCTATCCTCCAAGAAGCTCCATGAGTTATCTCTTGATTTTATGTTAAAGCTAGCTAGGGTTTTGATCTTTGATTTTTTTCTTTTTTTCTTGTTTTCTAGGAAATGGCCGAATGGAAATGAAGGGGAAAGGGAGAGATTTTTTTGTTGCTTTTCTTGATCTTATCTCAACTTCTCTTCATCTCTTGAATAATCTAGAGTTTAGTGGATAATTCCCTTGGTTAAAGACTAAATTACCCTTAAATTTAGTTAGTGGAAAGTGATGTAATGTAGGTGACCTCATAATCCCTTTTTCTTGGTTTTCTTTTCTAAGTTAAATCCTAGGAATCTTAGTATATGATAATGGAATAAGTATCCTTGTTATATTATTAATCTTGATTGTTTGGTTTCCATACTCGTCTAATTGTAATTCGTTTCGAGTAAACCTCATTATCTCAGTGGTTTTTGAAATCATTTAACAATCCAAATTCCATTGGTATTATCTTAACTTAATAATCCCCTGGCTCAAATCTAAATTCACTAATCCCTCAATATATAATTCTTATAATATTTCCATGCTCCTAAATGTCCAATAGAAGCTTATTCGAAATCAAAATCCTCAAAATCCATGCTTCAGGAATTTCTGAAATCTAACGTCATTTCGAGTCACTTATTTCCATTGTACAATACTAATATGGTTTCTGTTTATTCATTTTATGTTTCCATTATAGGGTACCTATATACCATTTCTCTAAATCCTCGAAATTTACTATTCATGTGACCACTGTAGCATTACTGAAGTTAGGGTTATTACATCCTTCCCCCCTTAAAAGGATTCCGTCCCGGAATCATGTTGGAAATGTCCATAAGTATCTTTCTCCTTCACACCTTCTAACTTCCACACTATTTCCTTTATCCTTTTTCCTTCTATGATCTATCTATCTTGTTTGCGCAGAAATATACTAACATAACTTCCTTGTCATTCATCAACATGCCATTTAGTTTATCAATAGCAGTCCTTTTACTGTCTTTTCCTCACAAATCTTCTCCTGTTTCAAGTCATTCCAGGTTATCTCGTCTCTCCTTCCTCTTTTGACGAAGATATTCGCCACTACATTGACCTTTTCTGAATGGTAGTGTATCTCACTTATGGTTTGACCATCTTCTGATCTCTATCATGACATAAATATTAATTCCCCAATATTTCCATAGTTCCTCTCTGTAAAATTTTCCAGAAAATAAGCTCTAATAATATTCTTTAAAACAATTGTAAGAAAATACTACCTATAATATATATTTCCTGTTCGTCTCAACGAGCTTGTGTTTTCCCAAAACACTCCTACTTTTCTTTTCATAACGTTTCCTAGCCCTTAACAGATACTGATTTTCCTTATCTATATTATTAACTTATTTATTCCATTAATTGATTAAGTCGATCCTTAACCAAAGACTTACACACCAAATTTAAATCAAAAAGTAAGTACCTGTATCCGCATCTGGTTTTGTCAACGCTTCCCCCAAGGTCATGTTGTACACTCTAGCAGTAGGCCTATTTGAAGCAGCCCCACTCTGTCCTGACGCGTATGACCCACCTGAACGGCAATCTCTAGCAAAGTGTCCTAGTTTCCCACACTGGTAACACTTAACATCTCTTTTAGGGTTTGCATCAGTTGATGGGCACTGGTTAAAGTAGTGTCCTTTTTGTCCACACTTAAAACAAGTTATTCCCAGCACTCTACAGACTCCTATATGCTTTTTACCACACGTCTCACAATCTGGTAATGGTGGTCGTGATTGATTGGACTGAAATGTTCCCAAAGATTTTCCACCCTGACTCACCGTCTCACTAGTAGTCTTGTTACCCCCCGACTTTCCCACAAATTGAGATTTTTGTCCTTTACCTCCTTTGTTATAGTAGCTTCCCTCACTTAAACCTCCTTTTGGGCCCTCAAATCTTCTTTTCTTATTCTCTCGACCTATTTGAGCCTGCTCACTCTCGGCCTCTATAATTGATGCCTTTTGAACCACTGCAGCATAATCAGTTAACTCAAATGGGGCCACTCTCGTTCGTAACCAGGGTTTTAACCCTTGTTGAAACCTTTTTGCACGTTGTTCTTCAGTACGCACAAACTCGGGAACAAACCTCGACAGTTCTGAAAATTTATTTTCATACTCTGCCACTGTTAGGTTATCCTGTTTTAACTCCAGAAACTTTAATTCCATTTGGTTTTCTAAATACCTAGGAGAATACTTTTCTAGGAACACCCTAGTGAAACGCTCCCAGGTTATCACTCCCGCTTCCTCTAGGTTCTTCCTAGCTTCCCACCAGTAATTTGCCTCTCCCTTTAGGAGATAGGCTGCAAAAACTGTTTTCTGATCTTCCTCTATCCTCAGTATTTCGAAAGCTTTCTCCATTTCTTTTAGCCATGCCCTGGCTACTACTGGGTTAGTGGTTCCCTCGAATTCTGGGGGCTTTAATGACTTAAAGGCACGAAAGGAACTAGCTGCCTGATTGGGGAGAACAGGTGGTGGTTGAGGATTCTGTGGATTTGTTAAATTCTGCCTTAATAAGTCCATGAATTGGGCAAAGGGATCACCTCCCGGATTCCTTTGTTGGCCAGTTGATTCCTCTTCTCCTTCTTCATGATTTTCTTCATTATGAGCATTTTCGTTCAGTCTAGTACCTTCGATATTTCGACTTCTTTCGTCTCTCTCATTTTCCCTTGCATTCGCTCTACTGTCACGTCTAGGCGGCATAGTTCTGTACATAACAATAGTCCTTATTAATTACCCGAATTTGGGTTACTATATACATCATTTCTATATACACAATTATATCATTAATTAGCTCATTTGCACATCACAATATCTTTATGACGCGATTTACATCTAGTTATACCATAACTTTAGTAGGTAGTTGTATCGCCCTTAACACGATAGCCTTTTCATTAAGTCAATCACCTTTTATACATCAATATTTCTGAGTCTCAACATTTATTATATTATAAAAAAAATGCAGCAAAAATTTAGATAGAAATGCACAAACTTCATTAATGTACATAAATATTTTACAATTTGGGTACAACATCTTTTACTGCTAATAATATACATCATCTAATACAAGGTTCGAAACCCAAAACATAGCCGTACATACTAATCCGATATCACCAAAAGTACTACTAGCTGTCCTCTAATCAGACTGGGATTAAAACAGTGAACAACTAAACTAATCCCCAAAATGACATCAACAAGATGACTAGTCTGATTAGTGACGAACTACTATCCCGGCTCACACCCCTGCCCTGACAACATCCCGTATCTGGACTACCATGGTAGTAACCGTATCAACTATCTGGGCCCTCCATGCCGGGTCTCCCCTATCACCCAACAACCTCCTAATATCTCCTAATGCTCGTAGCTCAATACTGATCATCCCCAGAGACATCCCATCCGGGATAACCCCTCCTCTCCCTCTCTCTAACCTCTGTAGGAGGGTGTCTATAGTCCTGCGGGACTCCTCCAACTGTCCCTGAAGGGCAAAGTACTCGGTCAATAAGGTAGCAGAAAGTGGGTCACCCGCCGGTAGGGGTGCCTCCTGAGGGGGTACAGCTAGGGGAGGTGCATCCACCGGTGGAGGTGGTGGAGGTGCAAAGGGTGGGGATGGAGGAACCGACTCTGTCTCAGCATCCTCTGAAGGATCCTCCTCCTCCTCAAAGAAACCAAAATGCCCTGGAGGGGTAAACTGCTCAAAAGGATCATCCATAGGGTCAGGACTAGGTAGAGGGGATGGAACTGGTGACAGCACTGGGATGGGTAGGACAGGAGTGGGAACCATCTGAATATCCCTCCACTCAATCGGCTCCTCAGGTATAACTGACAACCTAGGCCTCTTACGCAGTGGCCTCTCCTCCTCAGGGATCTCCGATCTCACTCTGGAAGGACCTGCCTCGTCAGATCCTGTAGAAGGTCTACCCATATATGGCACTAGGGCCACAGCATCTCTCCGTCTCTGCTCCTCTGCCTCCTCTCTCTCTAATCGCTCTCTAGCCGCCGCCCGGCGTCTCTCCCTGAGGTCCTCAACTGCATACTCGGGGACCTCTACCCCGGCCAGCTGAAGATCTAATAGCTCCTGCTCTGACCTCCCTAGCCACTGGGGGTCCTGACTCGGCTCACCCATCTCCGCTCCCTATAATAAAACATAAAATTCTATTAGTAACAGTCTAATATGTTATAATATATGCTTAAAGTAAATATTACCTGCGATATACCACCCCTGAACTTGATGGAAGTTCACAATTTATATTATAACTGATACATTTATTATTATCACTTTTGTTTATGAGCATATGACTCTTAGCTCTGATACCATCTGTGACGCCCCGGGATCCGGGGTCAAAGATCCGGGCCGTCAAGGTCCAATTTCCAATCAACATCAATATCTCTGTAGTCCTTTTTTTTTTTTTTTTTATAAATAAATAAATAAATAAATAGGCAGTTGACCCCACACTAATACACACACACACCAGTCATATGCTCATAGAACAACAACCACAATATTTAGAAGTTTTAAAGTTAACAGTTATTACAAGCCCAGAATTTACTAAGTACATTGTTGAACAAAGCTTCTACAGGAAGCACTTCAACAACTAAAGTTTATTACAACTTACACACTTAATTTACATAAGTATACTAAGCCCCTCCGCTTGTCACTACCTCGGGGATGGTCGCCAGCACTCGCTCAAAAGGTCGCCTTTCCCTTACCCTCTTGCGGGGTGTGGTACGTAGTATCGGCATGGGACCTAGCTGCTATATACATAAGTAGCAAGAGTGAGCTATAATAGCTCAGCAAGATCATACTGTAACTAAAATTTAAAATGTGAACAAGTATACATATATGTATATGCATATATAATAGCAGGAAACAATTAAAATCCTTAAGGAAGAATAGAGCTCTTATTTAATAATACATCATCCACTTACTATTATAAGAAAGAAATCTGAATTAATATAATATCAGTTTTTCTTCATCTGTAATCATAATTTCATCATCTCATATCATTATTCTGTTTTCAGTATAGAAATCTGAAAACCATTGTCTACACTTTCTTTTCAAAAACATTGGGGATATCTGCTGTCGCCTGATACGTTAGGACGATGATCAGTCGCCTAATCGGACCTGCTCTCTTTTTACTACCGGTAGAAGGAATGAAGATCATCCCTGGAGGAAGGCCACCTGCTAACATCCTCCCTTGGCATCTTCGTGCCGTAAAAAAATAATAAATGCTGGACTGTGTCGCACACAGCCCTGACACAGCCACTTACGCAAGTCTGTTGCAATCCCCCTCTTTATCACATCATTATTCTCTTTTCAAAATATCATTTCCATTCTCGCACATTACTTCTATATATATATCATAATGCTTTGATTATGATTCAGACCTCTCTTTCATATTCAGAAATCAAATATACTTTTATATTTGTAAAATATTCCATCTATTTTAAGAGTAATGTATGATAATCAAATAATGTTTATTAAACCACTGATACTCAAAAAGAACATTTTTAATATAATATTATAACCATATAACCCTCGATAACAACTGATACCATTCTCTCTTATTCTCATAATCATAAGGCATGTTCAATTCATGCATAATCATCTCTATACATATCCATCTCATACTCTTATTCATATTCATATACATCTTATACTCATATCCATATTCATATACATCTTCGTATATCTTTCTTTTCAATATTAATACTCAAGGAAGACAATTTCTTCACAATATAGTAATAATAGCATCACATATATATTCCACGAAATCAAGTTTCTTTGTGAAGATAAGTAGTTTTACAATTAGGGATAGAAGAAATCTTGCCTCGGTTTCGATATCCTGACGGTATGGCTCGTCCCTCTTCCGGAGTTTCTATAAACACAAAAGGACCGTCGTTAGAACCACATCTCTTACTCACTACACTCTTGTATAACCTTACCTTTTGAAACTTTAATATATGTTTAACGTATTCTTATTACCCCAAAGGTTCAAGAACTTAACCATTTATAACCTAAGTCGAAGTTTCAGGGTTTTTCACCATTTCCCTTAACGACCACACTCGACTGTAGAATTTCTTATAATTTTTAAATTTCGAATTTTAATGTAAGGTCAACTGGAAATAGTTCTTTGACCACACTACTATCATCTCCCAAAATTTCGTGACTTTTAACAATGTTAAAGTATGGTAATTGTAACCTCAAGTTTGATGCATTTACGGTTTCTCGGTTTCTGAACCGCTTTCACTAAAACTGACTTTCCTCCTAAACCGTTCATCAGATTTTAACGCACCTTATATCAAAACGATCTATGAACTAAGCTCTATCATTTCATAGTTAAATAGGAACCTGGACAGTAGGGTACCGTACGGATGCAGGGGGTCCAAAACAGGGCAATTTACATCCTAACGAAAATCGGGCATTATAACGGCTATAATTTCGTACTTTCCATAAATCCAACCCCTCCAAATCAATTATCAAACACCATAATCATCACCTACACCATGTGGTATTCTTCACCAGCCATGGTTACAAGTCCACAACACAAAATTTTCACATCAAAACAACCCACTTATAACACATACTCATTATAAACTTTACATTAGCAACACTTAACTACTACTCACTTCCATATCTACCATAAATACAAAAGGGCAAGCATGTTTATACCTTCTTGAAGCTTTATCAACACTTAATAATCCTTAGCTAGCCCTTAAACAACCTTACAATGGCTTGAATCAACTAAAAGAACCATGAAAATCAAGTTAGTTCTTAGAAAACTACTATTCATCACTATTCATCATCAACTTTGGAGATTTTATTACCTTGTTAGATGATGTTGGTTGGCCTTGAAACTTTGTGAATCTCTCTTTCTATCCTCCAAGAAGCTCCATGAGTTATCTCTTGATTTTATGTTAAAGCTAGCTAGGGTTTTGATCTTTGATTTTTTTCTTTTTTTCTTGTTTTCTAGGAAATGGCCGAATGGAAATGAAGGGGAAAGGGAGAGATTTTTTTGTTGCTTTTCTTGATCTTATCTCAACTTCTCTTCATCTCTTGAATAATCTAGAGTTTAGTGGATAATTCCCTTGGTTAAAGACTAAATTACCCTTAAATTTAGTTAGTGGAAAGTGATGTAATGTAGGTGACCTCATAATCCCTTTTTCTTGGTTTTCTTTTCTAAGTTAAATCCTAGGAATCTTAGTATATGATAATGGAATAAGTATCCTTGTTATATTATTAATCTTGATTGTTTGGTTTCCATACTCGTCTAATTGTAATTCGTTTCGAGTAAACCTCATTATCTCAGTGGTTTTTGAAATCATTTAACAATCCAAATTCCATTGGTATTATCTTAACTTAATAATCCCCTGGCTCAAATCTAAATTCGAAATCAAAATCCTCAAAATCCATGCTTCAGGAATTTCTGAAATCTAACGTCATTTCGAGTCACTTATTTCCATTGTACAATACTAATATGGTTTCTGTTTATTCATTTTATGTTTCCATTATAGGGTACCTATATACCATTTCTCTAAATCCTCGAAATTTACTATTCATGTGACCACTGTAGCATTACTGAAGTTAGGGTTATTACAGTAGTACTTTTGTTGTAGCAGATTAGTATGTACGGTTATGTTTGTAGACTTCGAACCATGTACTCTATGATGTAAAACATTAGTAGTAAAAGACGTTGTACCCAAGTTGTAAAATATTTATGTAAATTTATGAAGTTTGTGCATTCTGTCTAAATTTTTACTGCATTTTAATAATAAAAGTTGAAATTCAAAAATATTGATGTATAAAAGGTGATTGACTTAATGAAAAGGTTATCGTGTTAAGGGCGATACACTTAATTATTAAAGTTATAATATAACTAGATGCAAACCGTGTGGAGATAAGAATATTGTGATGTTCAAATGAGTTAATTAACGATATAATTGTGTATATAGAAATGATGTATATTGTACCCTAAATTCGGGTAATTAATGGAGAATATTGTTATATACAGAATCATGCCACCTAAGCGTAATAGTAGAGCGAATGCAAGGGAAAATGAGAGAGATGAAGGAAGTCAGAATAGGCAGGATAGAAATGCTCATAATGAAGAAAATCATGAAGAAGAAGCAGAGGAATCAACTGGCCAACAAGGAAATCCGGGAGGCAATCCCTTTAACCAATTCATGGAACTATTAAGGCAGAATTTAGCTAATCCACAGAATCCCCAACAACCACCTGTTCTCCCCAATCAGGCAGCTAATTCCTTTCGTGCCTTTAAGTCATTAAAACCCCCAGAATTTGAGGGAACCACTAACCCAGTAGTAGCCAGGGCATGGCTGAAAGAGATGGAGAAAGCTTTTGAGATACTGAGGATAGAGGAAGATCAGAAAACAGTTTTTGCAGCCTATCTCTTAAAGGGAGAGGCAAATTACTGGTGGGAAACTAAAAAGAATCTAGAAGGAGCGGGAGTGATAACCTGGGAGCGTTTCACTAGGGTATTTCTAGATAAATATTCCCCTAGGTACCTAGAAAACCAAATGGACATAAAGTTTCTGGAGTTAAAATAGGATAACCTAACAGTGGCAGAGTATGAAACTAAATTTACAGAACTGTCGAGGTTTGTTCCCGAGTTTGTGCGTACTGAAGAACAACGAGCGAAAAGGTTCCAACAAGGATTGAAACCATGGCTACGGACGCGAGTGGCACCATTTGAGTTGACTGATTATGCTGCAGTGGTCCAGAAGGCATCTATTATAGAAGCCGAGAGTGAACAAACCCAAATAGGTCGAGAGAATAAGAAAAGATAATTTGAGGGCCCGAGAGGAGGTTCGAGTGAGGGAAGCTACTTTAACAAAGGAGGTAGAGGACAAAAATCTCAATTTGTAGGAAAGTCGGGGGGTAACAAGACTACTAGTGAGACGGTAAATCAGGGTGGTAAATCTTCAGGAACGTTTCAGTCCAATCAATCACGACCACCATTACCAGATTGTGACACGTGTGGTAAGAAGCATATAGGAGTTTGTAGGGTGCTGGGAGTAACTTGTTTTAAGTGTGGACAAAAAGGACACTACCTTAACCAGTGCCCATCAACTGATACAAACCCTAAAAGAGATGTTAAGTGTTACCAGTGTGGGAAATTAGGACACATTGCTAGAGATTGCCGTTCCGGTGGGTCATACGCGCCAGGACAGAGTGTGACTGCTTCAAATAGGCCTACTGCTAGAGTGTACAACATGACCTTAGGGGAAGCGTTGACGAAACCAGATGCAGATACAGGTACTTGTTTTTCGATTTAAATTTTGTGTGTAAGTCTTTGGTTAAGGATCGACTTAATCAATTAATGGAGTAAATAAGTTAATAATATAGATAAGGAAAATCAGTATCTGTTAAGGGCTAGGAAACGCTATGGAAAGGAAAGTAGGAGTGTTTTGGGAAAACACAGACTCGTCGAGACGAACAGGAAATATATATTATAGGTAGTATTTTCTTACAATTGTTTCAAGAAATAGCATTATAAGACTAGTTTCTGGAGGATTTTACAGAGACGAGATGTGTTAAGATAAAGTACTAATATTTATGTCATGATAGAGATCAGAATATGGCCAAACCATAAGTGAGATACACTACCATTCAGGAAAGGCCAATGTGGTGGCCGATACTTTAGTTAAAAAGAGAAAGGAGGAATGAGATAATATAGAATGACTGAAAACAGGAGGAGATTTGTAAGGAAAAGACAGTAAAAGTACTGCTATTGATAAACTAAATGGCATGTTGATGAATGACAAGAAAGTTTATATAGGTATATCTTTGCGCAAACAAGATAGAGATATTATGAAAGGAAAAGGATAGAGGAAGTAGTGTGGAAGTTAGTAGGTGAGAATGAAAAAGATACCTATGGACATTTCCAACATGATTCCGGGACGGAATCCTTTTAAGGGGGGAAGACTGTAATAACCCTAACTTTAGCAATGCTACAGTGATCACATGAATAGTAAATTTTGAGGATTTAGGGAAATGGAATGTAAGTACTCTATATTTGAAATGGAAAACGAGTAAACAGAAACCATATTAGTATTGTACTAGGAAAATAAGTGACTCGAAATGACGATAGATTTCAGAAATTCCTGAATACGGATTTTTGAGGATTTTGAGTTCGAATGAGCTTCTATTTTATTAGATATTAAGGAGCATAGAAATATTAAAGGATTTATATTTTGAGGAATTAGTGAAATTAGGTTAAACCAAGGCGAGAGCAGGTCAAGGAAATGTCAAGGGAATTTGGATTGTTAAACGATTTCAAAACCACTGGGATAACAAAGTATATTCGAAACGAATCGCGATTAGACGAGTATGGAAACAAAACAACCAAGATTAGTAATATAACAAGGATACATACCACGTTATCATTTACCAAAATTAGTAGCATTTTACTTAGAAAATACAAGAAAAGGATTAAAGGATCATCCAAGTGACATAAGCAATGACATCACATTCCACTAACACTTATTTAAGGGCAAATTAGTCATTAACCATGGGATTTATCCACAAAACTCTAGAATTCTCAAGAGATTAAGACAAGATGAGATAAGATTAAACAAAAAGCAAAAGAACTCTCCCCCATCCTCTTCATTACATTCGGCCACTTTAAAAAAAAAGAAGAGGAAAACAAAAATCAAAACCCTAGTTCCAAGCCATCTAAAATCAAGGGAAAATTCAAGGAGCTTGCTTGGGTATAGATTAAGGTATGCTATGAATCCTAGCTTCTAAATCCATTCCATCTTTGAGATATAAAATCATGAAGGTGATGATGAATAGTGATGAATAGTAACTTATATGGATTTTATGTTTTGTTTTGAAAGATTAAGGTGTGTTAAGGTTGTTTAAAGGTGTACTAAGGACTACAAGCATATATTAAGAGTATTAAAGCTTCAAAGAAGGTATAATCTCTTCACCCCTCTTGAGTTTTATGATGAATATTAATGGTATTAGTGGTTAAGTGGTTATAAGTGATGAAATCATGATTATATATGTGTTTAAAAGTGTTTTTATGGTATATGAAAGGAGTATGTGCTTGTAACCATGGTTGGTGAGATGACCACATGGTGTAGGTGATGGTATATAAGGTGGATGATGGATTTGGAGGAGTTGAATTTTGGAAAGTATGAAAATATAGCCGTTATAATGCCCGATTTTCGGTAAACCAAATAGATACCCTGTTTTTGGTCCCCATATTCGTACGGTAGGTTTCTGTCCAGAGCACCCACTGATCATGAGAGGGTAGAGCTTGGTTCATAGATCGTTTTGATATAAAGTACGTTAAAATCTGATGAACGGTTTAGGAGAAAAGTCAGTTTTAGTGAAAGACGTTCGAGAACCGAGAAAACGTAATTGTATCAACTTTGAGGCTATAATTACCATACTTAAACATTTTTAAAAGTTATAAAATTTTGGGATGTTGTAGTAGAGTGGTCAGAGGACCATTACCAGTTGACCTTGCATTAAAATTCGGAATTGATATTTTCTACGAATTTTTACAGTCGAGTGTGGTTATTAAGAGAAATGGTGGAATACACTTAAACTTTGATCGAGTTTAAAAGTGATTAAGTTCTTGGAACTTTTGGTGCGTAAAAGCTATGTCAAACATATATTATGTGTCAAGGGTGTTATTGTATAAAGATTAGGTGATTAAGTGGGATATATACTAACGGTGAACCTTTCGTTTCTATAGAGACGGGAGACAAACTCAGGATCATACCTACTCGCTTTAGAGATCCAGGCAAGATTTTTCTATCTTTACTTGGAAAATTATTTATCTTCAAGAAACTTGATTTCATGGAATATATATATATATATATATATGATGCTATTATTATTATATTGTGAAGAATTTGTCATCTTTGAGTATTGATATTAAAAAGAAAGGTATACGAAGATGTGTATGAATATGAAGATGGATATGCATATGTAAAGAGAAGATTATGCATGGAGTGAACATGCCTTATGATAAGAGAATGGTATCAGTTGTTATCTAGAGTGAATAAAAGAATGGTATCAGTTGTTATCTAGGGTTATATGATTTATAATATTTTGCTAAAAATATTCTTTTTAAATATTGTGAATTAATAAGTATTTTTTTTATGATTATCTACTATTTATAAAAGTAGATGGAACAATATATATATATATATAAAGGAGTTGTCTGAGTCATGATTAGGAAATTATGACATATGTTTAGAAGGTAATGGTATATGTGAAAGAAATGTGAATGGAAGTGGAAACGAAGTCTATGAATAGATAAATGATTTGAAAAAAAAAGGGGGGATTGCAACAGACTTGCGTAAGTGGCTGTGTCAGGGCTGTGTGCGACACAGTCCAGCATTTATTATTTTTATTACGGCACGAAGATGCCAAGGGAGGATGTTAGCAGGTGGCCGTCCTCCAGGGATGATCTTCATTCCTTCTACCGGTAGTAAAAAGAGAGCAGGTACGATTAGGCGACTGATCATCGTCCTAACGTATCAGGCGACAGCAGATATCCCCAATGTTTTTGAAAAGAAAGTGTTGACAATGGTTTTCAGATTTCTATACTGGAAACAGAATAATGATATGAGATGATGGAATTATGGTTACAGATGAAGAAAAACTGATATTATATTATTTTAGATTTCTTTCTTATAATAGTAAGTGGATGATGTATTATTAAATAAGAGCTTTATTCTTCCTTAAAGATTATAATTGGTCTCTGCTTATATATGCATATATATGTATACCTGTTCACATTCTAAACTCTAGTTTACAATATTATCTTGCTGAGCTATTATAGCTCACTCTTGCTACTTATGTATATAGCAGCTAGGTCCCATGCCGATACTACGCACTACACCCCGTAAGAGGGTAAGGGAAAGGCGACCTTTTGAGTGAGTGCTGGCGACCATACCCGAGGTAGTGACAAGCGAAAGGGGCTTAGTAGACTTATGTAGATTAAGTGTGTAAGTTTGTAATAAACTTTTGGTTGTTGAAATGCTTCCTGTAGAAGTATTATTCAACAATGTACTTAGTAGAATTCTGGGTTGTAATAACTGTTAACTTTAAACTTTTAATATTGTGGATGTTGTTCTATGAGCATATGACTGGTGTGTGTGTGTATTAATGTGGGGTCAATTGCATAAATATTAAGTAAAAAAAAAAGACTCAAGAGATATTGATATTGATCGGAAATTGGACCGTGATGACCTGGATCCTTGACCCCGGATCTAGGGGCGTCACACATACTATCTTTGCAAGTTCAGTTTATGTGTTTATATGTAATATTCTGTGAGCATTATATAGTTTTATTTACACACAAGCCTGACAATCTCTTACACATACTTCTATCTACTACTTATTTGAAGCATCTCATTTAATTAAAACACTGTTTTTTTGTCCTATGCTGCATCATGAGTTGCACACTCTTACACTGAAGTTGTCAATTATCTGCACACAAATCCGTGTTTGGTCTTATTATTTCATACAAAATCAGACATTTATATGGTATATAGGCATACATATATGTCAAAACTCATGGCTTACAGCTGCATTCTATCCTACAAGCATGAAATCTGTCCATGCATGCCCTGCAACTCATTTATTAAGTGTACTATATGTTCATCAACCTACATCAATCTATCAGAAGTGTCCAGATTGGATTTCAAAATGGATGCATTGAGCCACACAATAGATGTCATCTGTCCTATAGTTCCTCTGTTAATTGCATACAATCTCATATTCACATATTCTATCCATGCATGCTTTGTAGTTCATTTAATGAAAACACTATAGAGTTTTCAAATTGCATCATTTCTAGTAAGATTACATGAAAATTTGTGCATGCTTGAACTTATCCCTATCTATGCTAATTGCTTATATATGTATATTCATGCATTCACAAATACACACTCACCTACACTTGCATTACCATTATATGGACTACACACCACTAACCCCAAAGCCAAAAGCCAAAAACCTTACCCTCCTGCCCTTGTTTCCAACCATGAATAGAAGAGATTTTAACCACAATCTCTATGCTCCCTTCACTCCTTACTGTCACCCAGATAGCTCCAAAGAGCATTACCATAAGAAAATCAAACATGAACCCTCGAACCTCAATGAATATGCTTATTTCTCTCATGCTAATAAGCTACCTGTTTTTAGAAACCCTAACCCTAACATGGCTTTTCAAGCTATGCCTATATCTGAAAAATCTGTTAACTCCCACAAAGCTAGAACAAACATCAAACCTCCAAGGCCTACCCTAGTGAGATTAGCCAATACTGGTAAACTCAATAGGATGCTTAAAATCAATCAGCTAGGGATGATGGTTTATGTCCCACAAAATGGTGATGTTCACAGCATGTTCACTAGTGTCAAATGGGAAAACCTTGTGTTCTATAGGGGTCAAAATTTTTATACTCATTTGATTGCTGAATTCTATGCCAATATGGAGGTACAACAAAGGGTTGATGGTGTCTTCTACTTGAGCTCATTTGTTAATGGTAAAAACATATATGTTGATCATAATGTCCTTAGCAAGTCTCTTAGGTTAGGAAATAAGTTTTCTGACCTTCCTTGTGTCAACATCTTTGATAAGTTTATCTTTAACCAAAGTGAGTTTGAGTTATTTCTTGGTCTTTTCTGTGAAGAGGATGTGCCTGAATGTTTATGTGTAAGAGAATTTGTTGTTAAGTATAGACACTTTCTGACTAAATTTCAACAGCTAACAATTGCTCTAAGGTCAAATATTCTACCCAAGCCTCAAAATGACAAATTCTTTGACTTTGTTGACCTAAAAGTTATGTTTAAGATTATGTCCAACTCTATAGATTTCAACATTAACTATGTGATTGTGCTAAACATGATAAATGCCTATAATGTTGATTACATGCCATATGGTTTGCTCCTAACCTCTATCTTTGAAACCCACTATGTGCACATGTCTAGGATGCATCTTAACAAGGTTGAATATTGTGATGTTGATGGTTTGACTCAACCTAGAATTTCCTTGAAAAATTGTCAAACTAGTCATCCAAACAGAATTGTGATTCCTTCTCTTGCTCCCAAAAACTGACATTTATGCTATCATTAAGGAAGAAGTCAATAAGCTAAGTTTTGAAGTTGTGGTTCTTCAAAAGTCTAACATAGAGCTTCTAACTAGGGTTAAGAATCTAGAGGGAAAAGTTCATAAGGACAAAGGTAAAATGATTGAGACTATTGATCCTGAAACTGCTAAAGAGACTGAGCCTGAAGTGGTTGGTGAAGTGGGTACTGTTAGTAATGATGATGAAATAGAGAAAGTATATGCTACCTTACCTGATCTAGGTGAGGATCTTGGTGGTGTTTCTGCTGAACCTGTTATGGTTAAAACTGGTGCTTGACTACTTGTTCTATGACACTATTTGTTGTTTTTGCCTGTAACATGTCTTTTAACTCTATTTGATTGTTGAATTTGATGTTGTTGCTTTACTTAAAGAGGTTGTCTTTAAGATAAAATAAGACCGATGCAATAAGTTCTCTATGAATCAGTGAACCACACTGATTATCTTGAACTATTTTGAATGTATATAAGATTGCATTGAACTAAATCTTTTCTCGGCACTTAATATATATATGTTCTTATCTTGATCTGATATGACCCATACTAAACATGAATTAGTTCAGTATATATGTGAAATACAGAAGAGATTTGAATTATATTTGCTGTTCTAATTGAATGCCTGCAATGATGTAATATCTCAGATATATGGACAGAAATATGATTCCTTTATCAACTGAAATCTTTAAATCTTATATGATCAGTGATAGGACAACTCTGCAATTTCATTTAATCTTTCAGTTTAGCATTATGGTACTTATATTTACAAATCTTATCTAGTGTTATGAACTGATCTGCAATTTTCTTGCATAGCTATCTAGTGTGTTACTGTTTGCTTCTAGTTAAACATGCAGTATGTCTTTTCGCTCCTTAATGATTCCAGCATGTTTCCTTTAATATGCTGTGTTTGTGTTGCTTAAGTATGCTGCAATTTCTCTCTTTAAATTTGACTAATTGCCTGTTTTTGTAAAGTTGTGCTAATATAGTTATAAGATATGGTTCGTGAAATTTGTAAGATAGGTTCCTTAAGAAAAACAAAAAGTGATATATATACTAGGTTTGCAATGTCACAAAGTTCACATACATGATCCAAAATCTATATATCTATCTGTATTATGTGAACAGTCTAAATATGACTTTTTAATTTTGCATATAAGAGAACTGGAGTTATTGTCTTGCACTTTCCTAAATTCTTGCTATACTAAAAAACTCTCAGTTATGCTTGTAACATCCTGATTCTATGAAATGCTTGAATATAAAAAGGACTTTGGCTATTAAACCTTGTTTACAAATCTTATCAGCTTTTGTGCTTAGCTGTATTATGTTTTTCTCTACATCTAGTGACTAGTATTGTGAACTGCTTATAAAGAACTAAAGTAGAATAAGTTTCCATGAGTTTCACTCAGATCAAGTGCACTATTGTAAGATTCACTATTACAGTACAATATCTATCTCATAAATTGTGGAATCATGATCTTGAAGAAAAAGAATAATCTATTGCATTGTACTCATATTACAATAGGTTATATGAAATTTGTGCTCCAAAGATATGGTATAATGTACTTGTAGTATCTATCCAGTTCAAAATTGTGTTATGTAAAGAAAGATTGAGCTACGTTTGGCTGTTTTAACTTCTCATGTCATCAATTTTCTGAAGTAGCAACATGTACTTACATTATTATCAATGATTAGTCTTACAGCTTTCTCATGAGATCATTTAGTTTAAGAATGCATATACATATATCGAGTATAAATGTTCATATTACATTCCGAATTGATTCATGTACTTGCAGAGTTTGTATGAAGAACTAACTTCTTAAAAGATCAGCCTTCAACAAGTCATATAAAGTTACACTTCAAGAAAATACATATGTACTCAGTATGACTATTCAGATTACATTTGCGATTATTCTTGTAAATTTTAAATCTGAGTAACTTAAGTTATAGTGATTGTATCGATTATAGACTAAATGTTACTTGGTTAGATTGAAGGTCTTTGAATAAAGGATATTGTTGTGGAATAAAAAGTAGGGTTATCGAATTGCGGCTAGGGTTCGTGAGCTTCGTGCTTTAATGGTTGTTTCCGTGTTCGAGACTAATCGGTCCTCACAGAATGCCTATGTATCTCGTTATTGAGAATCAAGCCAAGACGTAGTTCTGAGATGAGGGGTCTGGCCCTTTATATAGGCTGTGGGAGCCTTAGAATCGTAGTAGGATTCGGATACTTGGTGGGCAAGCCACCGCTTTGAGGAAGGTTCTAGACTCCTTCCTTGTAGGAGTCTGTTTCTACATTGAATTAGGTACCTTGGAGGCTAAGTCTGGTAGGAATAGTATCCTTATCTGATTACTATTGCTGAACTATTTATTAACCTTAATATTAATTACGAAATTAATTATTAAAAATAGGGTTTTTGAGCCATCTGGTGGGCCCCATGCTTGGACCATACTGGGTCTAATTAATGCCATATTTAATGTGTCTTTAGGGCTTACTTTTAGCCCATATCATTTGCCCCCCAACTTCTAGAAAAACTGATCAGGTTTTCCATGAAGTTTTAACGGCCTTTTTGCGAGACTCGGGTCGGGGTTCCTTGTTGTACACTAGTGTTTCACGAATACCGTCTTAATGTAAAGTGTGGAGCGACCTACACATTTATGACGTTTGGCTTTATTCGAAGCTAATGGTATTTACGTCTTACAGGGAATTATAGATAATTTCCTTGCGTTCTTTATGTACCCACAGGTATTTTACTATTTTTGGATATTTTACCAAAAATACTTAATGGTGCTTTCAAGCATAAAATAATTTTTAGAAATAATTTTTCTATTATCCGGGATTTTTTGGAAATTATTGTCCAATTTCCCAATTTTTTAAATCACTGTTGGCCTGTTTTCAGAATTTTCAAAGGACCTTTTTCCATTAATAATTCCAGAAAAATGGCCTCCCAAGAATGAAGCATCCTGGGCGGGGGTATCCCCGCCAAGGAGACCATTTTGCTTAGCCACGCCAAGAAAGTCGGTCTCCTGGGCGTGGGTATGCCCTCGTTTGTCAGAAACCAGCCTGGGCGTGGGCACCCCCGCCTAGGAGACACCCTCCCTAGGAACGCCTAGGAAGGTTGGTCTCCTGGGCGTGGGTGTACTTCGTTCCTCAAGAACCATCTTAGGCGTGGGTACCCCCGCCAAGGATACACCTTCCTTAGGCACGCCTAGGAAGTTTGGTCTCCTGGGCGTGGATATACCCTTGTTTGTAAAAAACGAACCTGGGCGTGGGTTCCCCCGCCAAGGAGACACCTTCCTTAGGCACGCCTAGGAGGTTTGGTCTCCTGGGCGTGGGTATACCCTTGCTTGTAAAAAAAACGAACCTGGGCGTGGGTTCCCCCGCCAAGGAGACACCTTCCTTAGGCACGCCTAGGAGGTTTGGTCTCCTGGGCGTGGGTATACCCTTGCTTGTAAAAAACGAACATGGGCGTGGGTATCCCCGCCTAGAAGGTACTTTGCGAACCAACGCCTAGGAGTTTTACCCTCCTGGGCGTGGCCTTTTTAATTGGGCTTCCAGCCTTTCAACTCTGACAGATCCTTATCCTATTTTCTAAAAATGTCATAGAACTTTCTAGAATTTGGTAAAATCAATTCAAAATTTGAATTACATGGGCTTCCCGCCTATTCAAAGGCCCAATCACCTGTTGACGGCCCATTTACTTACTACAAACGGTTGAGTGACCGACCGTGAACTCTATAAAAGAGTGGTGTGCGTTCCTCATTTCACATCTCACTTTTCTGCAAGAATTTTCTCTCAATATCCCTCAAACACTCTCCAAAAAGCTTTGCTAGGGTTCTGTCGTGAGGCGATTTACGGCACCTTTCCACAGCCCTATTCCCCAGTTTCCGTTTGAAGATCGTTGAATCTTCATCTTCTCCAACTTCTACTTTCAATTTTTCTGGGTTCAAGCTTACAAAGAAAGCGCTTCAATGGAAGATTCCAATTCTTCAGGCCAATCTCAACTCGCTCATACCTCTACCGCTGCTCCAAGGGTTTCAAGGGGTAAGAACCCTAAAACGTCTCTTGTTCATGCCAGTGTTTTTTCCCTTAGAGATCTTTTAAACGAATTTGGCCAAGCTTTTCCCAATATGCTTCACTTAGATGCTTACGAGTATAAATCAAAATACAAACAGCATAGGGTAGATATTTTAGCCCAACTTTTTCGTATTAATGGGCCTTATAGGGCGGTTGTTCCGGCCCCAAACGAAAGGGCTTGTCACCCAAAGCCTGGGGCAATTAGGGTTTACAAAGAAACTTTGTATGCTGGTTTCCGCCTTCCACCTCCTCCTTTTGTTTGCCGTCTTTTAGCTGAAGCCAGGGTTTGTCCAACCCAAGTTATGCCAAATGCATGGCGTTTTATTTATTGTTTCATGGTCCAGTGTAGGAAACATGGGCTTGAGCCCAGTATTTATGTCTTTCGTTATTTATTCAAGTTTGTCAATTCTTCTGACAACTCGGGTTGGGTCAAAATCCAACACCGTTCTCTAGCCCGTTCTTGTTTCGTTTCGGATTCCGCTCCCGATTCCCTTCCTGATTGGAAGAGGGAGTGGTTTTACGTCTTTTTGGATGGGGATGATTGGGACAACTACTTTCAGCCCAATTTCTGCAGAGCCGTTGATGGGCCTGTCAGGAGTATAAAATAGGGCGTGGAAGAAGAGGCTGCCATGGTTGATATTTTCTTCCCACAGACGGCGCCATGGTTGATGTTTTCTTCCCACAGACGGCGCCAAATGTTGTGGAATAAAAAGTAGGGTTATTGAATTGCGGCTAGGGTTCGTGACCTTCGTGCTTTAATGGCTGTTTCTGTGTTCGAGACTAATCGATCCTCACAGAATGCCTACGTATCTCGTTATTAAGAATCAAGCCAAGACGTAGTTCTGAGATGAGGGGTCTGACCCTTTATATAGGCTGTGGGAGCCTTAGAATCGTAGTAGGATTCAGATACTTGGTGGGCAAGCCACCGCTTTGAGGAAGGTTCTAGACTCCTTCCTTGTAGGAGTCTGTTTCCATATTGAATTAGGTACCTTGGAGGCTAAGTCTGGTAGGAATAGTATCCTTATCTGATTACTATTGCTGAGCTATTTATTACCCTTAATATTAATTACGAAATTAATTATTAAAAATAGGGTTTTTGAGCCATCTGGTGGGCCCCATGCTTGGACCATACTGGGTCTAATTAATGCCACATTTAATGTGTCTTTAGAGCTTACTTTTAGCTCATATCAGATATCATCATATTTTATTTGCAAATTGGGAAAACAGGTGATTGATGTATGAATCGCGATTGCCAAAATATGAGCAACAGAGATCTACATAAAATTGATCAAAAACAAAACTCGAGAAAAAAAAATTAAAAACAAGTAACTCATATTATTTGATAAAAACATCAAATACAAATTGAGAAAAACAGTTTGAGATTCATTTACAAATGAAAAGAATTTTTTCGACAGCATATGAACTTTTTAAAGAGCTTACATAAGCCTTTTATAGATAAAACGGAAATTTTAGAGTTACAAAAACAAAAACTTCTGATAAAACGTATGAGACAACAGAGAAAGAAACAGGAAAGACTGAAATTGGTAGACATGCCAATTATTGAAATTTAAACCGATTTATTCAAAAGGGGAAGACATAAAAGACTAAAATTAAAAGAATTTGATTCAAATCGAATCATATTTCAAGGAGAAGTCATAAGGGGAAAAGAAAAATTGGTAAAAACACCAATTACATTGATAAAAGAAAAACTTGTTTATACATTTACTTTCTTTTACAAAAAGAGGAAGAGATAAGGAAAATAAAACTGATTTTGATTCAAAAACGAATCATATTTTGAGGGGAAGCACAAATTTTTGATAAGTACATCAAAAAGGGAGATATAAGGAAAGAAGAAACTCGAAAATTTTTGGTAATATACCAAACAAAAAGGGGAAGAGAAAATTAGACCCCCTAATTTAAAATTTTCAAAATTTCTTGTATAAATTGTGCCTAACAATATTTATCTCATAAGTTGTTGTGAAGGAATCAATTAGTGTAGATCGTATGCCTCAAATCGAGTCTAAAATATTTTTTAAATTCATGCATACACTAAGGGGAAGCACACACGGGTAAATTTTTAAATTTTATGTTTTGTTTGGCAAATACCAAAAAGGGGAAGATTGAAAGGATATCTTCGATATATTATTTATTTTGGTATTTGTACGATTTAAACATAAAATTTAATTACACTTAGTTATCCTCTCCACTAGGTCATTAATTTAATTGATTCCATCAAAAGTCAAAAGTCAAATTCTAGCAAATATCTATTTTTACTTATAAGAGATATTCCATTATTGCGAAAAATTAAATTATATTTTTATGGAACATATCTCTACCAAAGCAATAAAGATCGAAAAAGGAATATCGAGGTTTGATATTTTTTAGATCTCCGTTGCAACATTGATAAGGCTACAGGCTCGAACAAAGAATATTCGAGGATTAATATTCTTTAGATAACTCGTGCTATATTTAAAAAGGATCCATTTTCATTCAAAAATTCCATCTTCGCACTCAAAATGTTTCATCCTCAAGAAATATTAATATTCAGTGGTGGAAAATTAATACCTAAGTTTATCTCGTGCTAGAAATATTTAAAGTAATTTTTCTCCCACTTCGTAAAATTATTTCATTTTTCGGAGAAAATTAATTTAAATACTCAAAAATATTTCCTACACTCTCAAAATATTTTATATATTAGGAAATATATTTTAAGTATTTATTCAAGTCAAAACATTGGTCAAAAGATGTATCTATTTCACGGATAGACCAATCGCATTTTACTCGGAACCGAAACCTGATTTAATCGAATTAAATCCAAATAAAATACTTCCACTTGCTAGAATGACTTGAAACTTGAGATGGGTCACTTAAATGCTATTTTATATGCATGGTAAAAGTTTCGTAATTTTCAGAGAAATTTGGTCCGGGCACGAAAATCGAGACAGTGGGTCCACATTTGACCATTTTTGACTAAGTCAACATTGACCAAAATTGACCGAAACTTCCAGAATTCCATTTTATAATATTCCTAAATGTTCCATAATTTTAGGATTATTTATTGGGTATTTTCGTATTTTTCGGGTATTTAATTAACGATATATGTTACGTATTTATTCGTTAATTGATACGAGTACGATACAATTAATTAGAGCCCAAACACAGCTGGTATTACTTTACCAAACCCACTCCAAAGAAACACAAAACCACCCCCAACAAACACAATGTAAGAACCCTAATTTTTGGTAATATTTTCTTTTATTTAATATCATGTGACATTGTCAATTTGGAACCTTTCTAGTCATCCCTGTTGATTAATAGAATTGATTGTCTGAGAAATTATGTTGTTACATTCACTATGTAAGATAAAAGGAAGATTGTGAAGGCAAGAGTCTTATTGTTAGTAAGATGTATAAAACTTGGGATTTGAGAATGATTAGAGTATTGAAAGATTTATTAAGGACTATGACGAAGAATTATGGATATTCGAGGGATTTACACAATTAAGTACTTAAGGAATTATAGGGGAAATCTCTACGCGACAAAATATTATTACGAGAGATTAATTAAGATACGATACGAATTAAAGATTAAATGACAAGCATTGGTGGAAGAATAATGATACAAGGAGTAGTATTGCATGCAAGTCCCATGCAACCAAGTGGTTAGAAATAAACAAACTAGTTAACCAAATGGAAGGGGAATAGTAACTAGTTACCTTGCTTTTCAAAAAGAGGAGACAAGTAGTACATGTGACCATACCTATGCTAGTACCTTGCCTATACATACACATTATGTATCACCCAACACCTTTTAACACAATTATTCACCAAACAAACAAACACAAAAATCAAAAACACCAAAAGCTCTCCCCCCCCCTTGGAAGAGAGCTCTCGGCCAAGCACCAAAAAGGAAGAAGAAAATTCTTCCTCCCCCATTTCCCATCACTCATAAATCAAGACATAATTCCTAGGCCCTCACCATCATCTAAGCAAGGTATGTTAAGAGTTTCAAGCCACTTCATCCATCCAATTTCAAGATATTAATTATAATAGATATTGTGAATAGTAACCATGGTTGGTTTTTCTTTTAGATCTTGGATTGTAAGGGTTGTAGGAGACCATTCAAGGTGTTATTGAGTTTTGTAAGGCTTATCCAAGGCTCCTAGGTGCTCAAGAAGGTATAAAAATCACAAACCCTTTTGGCCATGTAGTGTTTATGATGTTTGGTAGTAGATCCATGTATATATGTGTTAATCTTGGTTGTATAAGTAATGGATGACATGGATCTTGAGTTTTGATGTTGTGATTGTGATTTTTATGATTGTGGATAGTATATGTATCTCCATGAGTGTTATAAAGCATGAACTAAGTGAATTAGGTGTTGGTTGTGTTGTGGAATTGAGAAAATTGGTTGATCTAAGTGAATACATGCTTGCTGAGTTTTCCAGGAACATTGACCTGCCTTGTAACATGGTTTTGAACCCTCAAATCTTGTTCCCTGAGGTCCTACCATATATTGTTGGAAAGATAATTGAATGTAGTTTCTGGAAATGTAAGGTTCATAACTAGGTGATGTATAAATTTTAAGTTATGGCCGGAGAAGTAAATTGTGTTTCTGGATTCCGGACTGCACTAAGTGACCCCCATTGTGAACCTTGTTTAAACCCCTAAAAATATATGTGGGATCGTGGAAAAATTTGAGAAGTTAGGGAATGCAGTGGTGAAGACCACCCAAAATGAATTGGATTAAAATATGAATTTTTGAATTTTATAGAAATGCTAGAGTAAATTTCGCGCAAGGGAAAAAGTCGTTAGTGGAGCATAATTCTAGGGGTAATGGTTATGATTCGAATGTGGTAACTAAATTAAGTCGAATAAGTGACGAGCATAATCGAGCGATGACATGAACCTATAGTGGGGCTAGAGTGTCATAAGACGAGGTCATTAAGTTAATTTCGTACCCCCTAAAACCCCGTAATTAAAGAGATATTGTTAAGGTACTAACGAGCGGTTATTGCTTATGTATAGATCGTTCCACTCCGCACGCTCGACCACCCCAACCAAACCAAGGCAAGTTTACTTTTCAAAACTTATACATATACAAGGACTTTCACTGTTGTGTTTGTAGTTTTCAACCATATCAAATGTTATGTTTATCGAAGTATTGATGAAATTGAGATTGTATAAGTACATATATGTTTGTACCCCTTGAACTTAGATTGAAATGTTTGCTTCGGACAACGACTCTAGCAATAGAGGTCGTAGCGGTCCGTATATACTATTGACCAGGGAGCGGTATATTATTATATCGTATCTAGATTGCGAAAACCCGAAGGGTCATTCGGGGAGTATCGTATACTCAAGTAATTATGTTCATATCTTCGTAAATACTCGAAACCCTATCTTGGATTAAAAGTTTATTTTATCGAATAATTATTTTATTAATTATTAATATTAAATCTTAAAATATTATTTATTAATTATTGTTCATTGTTTCAAAGATGAAGTCAATCCAAGATACCTTTAATACTTTCAAACTCGAACTCTTTCGAACTCAAAACATTTTCGAAAACCCCCGGTCAGATTCTGCTTCTTGTATGATTTCAAGAATCATCGGTCGACATATGTCGAACCTCAATTACTCTATTTTCAATCAAAATCAAGTTTTCAAAAGAAAAAGAAAAAGGGACTCTGGCAGGTGTGGGAACCGTTGACGAACGATTCCCGGGATGTGTAAGCGGCCGTGAGCCAGGCGGTCCATCAATTATTATTCCGGCCCAGGTGTTGCCGAAGGATGATTACGGATGTAGTTTTCATCGAGGGTGATTACGGATGTAGTTTTCACCCGGGGATAGTTACGGATGTAGTTTCTATCCTTCTACCGGTAGAGAAGACCCGCGGATTATTGGACTTGGATGTGGCGACTGATCATCGTCAATCCTTGTCAGGTTTTTTGTTTTCTTTAAGTCCCATTCCTCCATTTTGGAAAAATGCTTTGACACTGCTTCTTAGGCTTTTGTACCAAGTTGATGATAGTGTTCTATTTTGATGAGAAAGATGTTGACTCAATGCAGTATCTAGAACTGCAAGTTTATTTTAAAAACAAGGGCACGTATTGTTGCACCTTCGGAATTTATCAACAATGACAAGTGATTTTATATCTGATTGATACAAACAAGTTTAATAACTGCCAATCATATGAAATGTTATATTGCTTACCTTATACATATATTTCTTGCTGAGCTATAGTTGCTCACTCTTGCTTGTTTTCAAATTTTACAAACACAACAGCTAAGCGAAATGGCAAGACCCAGACAGACTGCTCGAAAGCAGGTGACTAGACCCGAGCCAGCAGTTGAGATTCCACCGGTAGGCCCCATTGGCCGGATTGGTTGGCAGCTTTTGTTAGTTCATTTTATTTATCAGTATGACCTGTGCAAGGCAGTGTATCGTAACAAACTTTCAAGCCGCCAACTTCGCTTCATATCGAATTGTTGTTGGTAGCATAAATACTATTTAATTCGGTCTGT
The DNA here is from genome assembly GCA_036435485.1 of Saposhnikovia divaricata. Classification (NCBI taxonomy): domain Eukaryota; kingdom Viridiplantae; phylum Streptophyta; class Magnoliopsida; order Apiales; family Apiaceae; genus Saposhnikovia; species Saposhnikovia divaricata. The sequence goes on from CM071597.1 coordinate 105,348,617, forward strand.
AATAACTCTGATACTTTTATTACTGCTTAATCAATGTTGTGACGTTTCTGAGGCTCGAACCTGTGTGTGTGCGGTGTGAGTTATTGTGGGGTTGATGGCTGTTTTATTTATATTATGTGCAAGAACAGGTATGTTATTAATGGAAAATGGACCGTGAGCGCCTAGATCTCCGACCCCGGATCTGGGGGCGTCACACACAATACCACTTTCCACCTCATCAATCCAAGTGCTTTCAATGTCAACCACTCCTTTTACTTTAAATCTCAACCACTCCTTCCACCCAACTCCTCCTATAAATAAACCCCTTTCCCCAACCATTTCAACCAAGCTAAAGAGCCAAATAATTGCTGGGATTTTTGAAGTGTGAGCTCTCTCAATATATCCGAATACTCTCTACACTCACTTCATCTCAAAAACCTTCTATTTCTTATATATACTTAAATATATACAAGGTTTTTGTTCCATAAAGCTTAGTTCCTTCAACCAAGCTCTCTCCCACCTAGCAAGCTCATCTACCACTACTATCCGACCTCCCGAAGGGCTGCCCAAGTTCGACCATAAGCTAAAATCCGGCCGAACCTCCGGCGAACTTTTCCGGCGATATCCAAAAGTGGTAATATTTTAGCTTCATATCCGAGTCTTAACCGACCATATTTTTATACATATAAGAGCTCTCTATCTTCATCTTCTCTTCATCTTTAAGCTCTTATATCAGATCTCAAACTGAGACCATAAAAATCTGTACAAGGATTAAATTTCGAACAACGATTCGAAATATTATAACACCTCAAAAAGAGGTTATATTTGACGACGGTCAAATTATTACATCGATCTTGATTTGATTCCCTTCTATAACCTCTAGTGTTCTGGGGGAAAAGAATCTTAAAGCCTTAATTAAAACTTTAACGCAATTAACTTTGGCCATTAATATTTTATTGTTGTGTGGTGTGTTTAATTACTCGTACGTGTGTGTTTATCTTTAACGCGTAATAGCGTAGTGAAAGCCGTTTATATATTTTCCACACTTTTTCTTCTCGTCCTCACACTTGTGAGTGATTTTACTTTTCGCACTATTTTTAACGCTTAATAGCATGGCGAAAGCCTTTTATATATTTCCCGCACTTTTTATTCTCGTCCTCACACTTGTGAGTGATTTTACTTTCCGCACTTTTTCTTCTCGTCCTCACACTTGTGAGTGATTTTACTTTCCGCACTAATTTAATGCATAATAGTGGCCCTCGTTTTATCCTATAGATAAGCGAGTTACTTTTCTGTAAGTGTGCGTTTATTTGTGTGCTGTGTTTAATTGGCCAAATTATATAAAAGTGCAAATTGTTAAAGTAAAATTGTATCACTCTCGTTTAAATATATACGAATAGTCTAAAACAAGACTATATCGAACGAGAAGTTGTTTATCAAAGTTCCTTAAGCTATAAAGCTTTTACAAGGACTTGATTTATACATTACTTCGAAAATAGACGTATTTTTAATAAAGAAGAAATTTTAAGTATACTTCGACATTTACAAAAAGTCGAACAAAAGTATACGATTATAAAACTTATAAGCCTACGAGATTAAAGGACATAATCAATATTTACAAAATACGAGATATATTCAAATATCATTTAAACGGAGTATTGTATTAAAAGTATTCTTCGATCTAAAAGTCATATCGAATAAAAGAATACACATAAAGTCGTAAGCAAATAAAGCTTATTGAGCTTATCATAATCAATATTCGTGTAATAATATTATAGTCACTCTAGGACATATTTGTCCAAAACCTCTCTCTATATTACGGTTTGTTTCGTAGATATTGTTTTCTAAGTTTTGCAGTGAGGTGAAGTTGAAGTGAGGTGATTCTCATTCTAAGACCCAAGTCCTAGGCACTAGCGGGGAGTTAGTGGCCTTTGCACCGTGAAGAAGAGGAAAGACCCAAGACCTTTCATCTAAGATCCAAGACCGGAAAAAGCGAGGAATTCGAAGACTACACCATGGGTTCTATATCAACTTTGAAGAAGTAGCGGGGAGCTGCTATCTAAGATTAGTTGTGTAGGTTTTTCACAACGACTTTGAGGGTGTAATGGGGAGTTACGACCCAAGACGAGTCTTGTGGGTTTTTATATTTATTGTGAGGTAGTATCTTGGAGATACGTACCAAGACCAATATCTATAGGGTTGTAAAGGCTTCTCCGCTTACTAAAGGAGCGAGATATTTTTAAGAGAAAATCTCGAGTCCGGAGAGGAGCTCGGGGACTGGAGTAGGGGTGAGTGAATCCATTAGGGGTTTTGCCATCGCGAACTAGGATAAAATCTCTTGTGTGGTATTTTCTTCCCTTGTCTTTTATTTCTGCACTTATAAACTGCATAACGACTCGGTAAAAGTTTTAAAAAGGGAAAATTATTTTAAAACGCCATGATAATTTTTAAATTGGATATTAAGCTATTCAACCCCCCTTCTAGCTTAAAATAGCCCTCTTACGGGACCTAACAAAGAGAGACAATGGTACATACTCAAGGTCAAGGGACAGAAAAAGCCCCCCGAGCTAAAAGATCGTCCTGTTCTGACAGAACGTGGAAGCCTCGAGAATGAACCGAGAAGGACTTTACCAAACTCACGGTGGATAAGTCTACCATCCTTGTAATTCTTAAGGCTGAACCCGACTTTTGACCCCGAAGGTCGATGAAGCAAGGTAGACATCTGAGCTCAAGATATTGTGAATACCACGAGGATCATGGTCATACCCTGAGGCTTGTTTTCATCTAAGCTCCCTCATCGAGAGCAAGATAAAAAGGGCCCAGTTAGTCCACTACATTGATAACGAGGCAAATAACGAGAGAGATCGACCCCGTGACAATGTTAGAATCATCGATGTCATCATAGGTGGTCATGCTGCCAAAGGGTCCTCTAACAATGCTAAGAAGCAATATGTCCGCAAGGTGTTCAGTATTCATCCCGAGGCCCAAAAAAGGCAACGACCTAACCCTTCTCCAATCACATCATTCTCATATGAGAATTACCCCCAGGAATGATAGAGTCCCATTAAGACGCCTTAGTAATAACTGCCAAAGTTGAGACCAACATGGTCAAGAAAATACCCATCAATAATGGAAGTTCTGTTGACATTCTACATAACAATACCTACTCCAAGATGAACCTCAGTGATAGAAAATTGGAAAATTCGAACATCCTTCTATACAGGTTCAATGGAAATGAAGTAAAGTTCATTGGCACCATCAATATCCCAGCCCTTTTCGGAACATTTCCATGCCAAACATGGCAAATGGTAAAAATTCCACATCGTTAATGCCATCTACAGTTTCAATGCCATCTTAGGCAGAACAACACTAACAGCCTTAAAGGCCATTACCTCCATCCCTCACCTAAAAATGAAATTCTCGACTGATTTTGGCATGGGCGAAGTCGTTAGTGACCTTATTGAGAGGCAGTGTTACTTGTCTATGGTCATCCCAAAAAACAAGCATGTACACGACAACTCCATCAATCAGGTCATAGAATTGGATCCCCGGGACCTCATTGAGGCCCCAAATGGGTCAAATTGTGTCCCAATGGAGGAAATGGAAGAGATTGAAGTGATAGAAGGTGATCCTTTAAAAACCACTAAAATTGGAAAAGGCCTAGACGCTGATCTCCGCCAGAAGATAATAGCTCTCATACGAGAATTCAAAGACATTTCGCCTAAGACTCGAAGGATATGCTGTGTATCCCCAAGATCATAGCTCGTCACTCTCTCTATATTGATAACAAAGTCAGGTCTGTGTGCTAAAAGGAAAGAGTTTTCTTCGAAGAAAAATGATAGGCACTTGACGTCGAAAGTGATCGACTCCTCAAAGCAGGGTTAATCGAACCCGTTCAATTCCCAAAATGGGTAGCCAATGTTGTGCTGGTTATGAAAGCAACGGTAAATGGAAAATGTACACAGATTATTCCGACTTGAACAGGGCTTGCCCCAAAGACCATTATCCGCTCCCCAATATTGACCAGCTCATAGATGCCACATCCGGTCATGAGCTACTATCATTCATTGATGCCTTCTCTGGCTACAATCAAATTAAAATGGACACAAATGACAGGTAAAAAATAGCCTTCTTCACACATCGAGGTGTTTTTGCCTATAGAATATGTTTTTTGGCCTCATAAACGCCAGCGCTATGTTCCAATAGAAAATGGACACAATTTTTGCTTTGCAAATTGGACGAAACCTACAAGTCTACGTCGACGACATGATTGCAAAGTCCAAAAGGAACATGAACACATCGTCGACTTGAGAAAAACCTTTAAAAATGTGAGGCATCACCAAATAAGGCTAAACCCAGCTAAATGCTCCTTCGATCTAACATCAGGAAAATTCATAGGTTTTCTCCTCACACAACGAGGCATCGAGGCCGACCCTATCCAAATCAAAGCGATCCTCGACATGAAAGATCTACCTCACTCAAAGAGGTGTAATCCCTCATGGGGTGCATCGCAGCGCTAAGAAGATTCATCCTACAATCATTAAAGAGATGTATACTGTTCTTCTAGGTCATGAAAGGGGCCACGAAACATTCAAAATTAGACTGGAATGAAGAATGCAAGAAAAGTTTATCTGAGCTCAAACATTTTCTCACTTCACCTTTGATCTTGAAAAGAGCATCGCAAAGCGAACCTCTGCGAGTATACCTCTCGGCTCCTTGTAAAACAGGCCGATGGAAAAGAAACCCATGTGTACTGTGTACTACATCAGTCACACACTACATGATGCAGAGATAAGATATCCCCAAGTGGAAAAGTTGGTCAATTCTCTCGTTGTTGCCAGTATGAAGCTGAGACACTATTTTCAATGTCATGAAATATAAGTATGACAAACTAACTTTTGAAAAGAATATTACACAATCCCGACATGACAGGTCAAATTGCAGCATGGACTATTGAGCTCAATCAGTTTCACATCGAGTATTAAGCCCCGGACGGCGATGAAAGCCCAGTTACTATTTGGCTTTGTTGCATAATGTCAATTCTCTTCACCCGATAACATGAAAAGCGAATCATCCAACAATGCTGTGAGGCCATGGAACCTCTATGTCGATGGCTTCTTAACAATGGAGACAAGTGGAGTAGGAATATTCCTTGTGAGCCCCGTCGAGTTTCGCGTCAAAAAAGCCATTAGATTCGCTTTATACAACAATGAGGTAGAATACGAGGCACTCCTTGCGGGATCAAGCTCACCATCGAGCTCGAAGATAAAACCATCAATATCTTTAGCGACTCACAACTCGAAGTTAAAGAAGTCACCGGTGAATTCAAAATGCACAATGAAAAAATGCAAGCCTACCTGCAAAGGGCGAAAGCATTGCTGGAAAATTTCACATTGTGGAATTTAATAAATATTGACAGAGCTGACAACCACTGGGCTGATGCTCTATCGAAACTTTCCTCGTCATCATCAATGACTTGCACTGAGCCAATTTATGTCGAAGAATTGCTATCCCCCACAATCGACATCCTCGAGGTTGGAGAAATCTTCTCACTACAGACTAGCGAACTCCCTTCCTCAAGTACATCCTTGATAACACACTACCTGAAGACAAAACTGAAGCTCGATCTTTAACGTACAAAGCAAGAAACAACTTCATTAAAGAAAATAAACTCTACAGATGAGCCTTAATTGAATCGCTGCTTCGTTGCCTAGGCTCCGATGAAGCAGAGCTTGCTATTATCGAGGTACACACAGGCATCTGTGGTGAATATTTGGAAGGAAAAAGTCTCACGTTAAAGATAATCAAATAAGGATTTTTCTAGCCCACACTGAGGAAAGCTTGTGAGGAATTTGTGAAAAGAAGCAAATCATGCTCCACAGTAACGTCAACAATCAGCCCGCGATAACACTTAATCTCGTCCTCATGCCATGTCCCTTTTATCAATGAGGAATTGACATCGTTGGTCTTTTTCCAAAATTGATAAATTAAGCACAGTACATTATCGTAGCCATCGAGCAAAATGGGTCAAAGCTAAGCCTCTAGCTCGCATCAGAGAAAATGAAATGGTCAAATTTTTAATGGAAGCCATAGTGTTCCATTTTGAAGTTCCCAGGATCATCGTCACAGACAACAAGACCTAATGGTAACAAGTTTGAAAAGGTCCTCAGTGACCTAAAGATCAAGCACATCAAAATGGCCGGGTCGAGGCCAGGTCGAGGTCACCAACAGGACCATCCTACAAGGCATAAAGAAAAGAGTTGAAGAAATGGCTTGTAACTGGGTCGACGAGTTGTTAAACGTCCTCTGGTCTTATCAAACAACCCAACAGACTGCTATAGGTGAAACCCCATTCAAAATGGCCTATAAATCTGATGTAACGCCCCTAATTCGGGGACCGTTTTGGGTGCCACTCAACCAATAACAAATACAAATACCTGAATAATAAAACTTAATACACCAACGATTCCTCACCGAGGATCGATTCCAGCTTATGGTATGAAACAAGAATCTAAATTATACAAATTATTACAACTTCTGTTTCTGCTCTAAATACAAAATTACTATTCCATCTAATTCGTAGCTCAATCACAGTCTGTGCTTACCTCCTCTAGCTCCAAAATCTATCCTGTAGAGAATGCTTCATCGTACTCATTTGCAGGGATAAATGTAGTAGATCATCTTTAAACCTAACTGCAAAGGGTTAGGTAAAACAAAGCAAGAGTGAGCCAAAGAGCGCTCAGCAAGTTAATAATATAGTGAAACAACAATATATTGATAATTCATTGATGAAAAATATCAATGATCAATTAATCTCAAGGAAAGAATTTAATTTCCATTTTCTTCAATACATAACTTTCATGAAAACATTCCTTTTCTTAAAACCATTCCACTATTAAAACATACTTTCCATAAACCCTTTTTAAAATCATTTCAGTTGATTGGAGTTTTTTCACGACTACGGACAATACATGTGATCAGCCACGTAAAGTCCCCATACTGGACACGAAGTCCCTCTGGACCTTAAGAATTGGGTTCCCAATTAAGCAACACATTGGCCTTTTAAATGTTGGACTGGGCACTCCCCTAGCCTCTAAAAATGCTAGATCGGCGTCACCCGGCCTCCTACGCCTCGAATCTGGAGGAATCCGTACAAAACATTTGAAAGGAAGTCCTCCACAAGAAAACCTTTAAAACATTTCACTTTTAAGTCCTTTATACTCACTGATAACTGATCAGCCCAGTATAAGGAATTTTAAAAACATCTTTAATTAATTAATTCATTTTAATGAGTGACAATACAGGATTAAGAATCGGGGAAGTATTCAATATAAGGAATCATAATCAAAGTAGTAAGATGGACTAAGCAGGGTATAGTTCAACAAGACAGAATTATAAATCAATAACTCAGCAAGGTATCATTAATCAATTAAGGAACAAGCAGTTGTTAAACCTCTAAAAAGTAAGCAAACATTGTAATAACCCTAATTTTTGTACTTGAGAAAACTTTTATTTTATGAATAAATAGTACTTTGCATGGATGAATAGTGAAATGCATGGATGAATAGTGATTTCGAGATTTGAGAAATTTTTCATGTTACCATATGTACGGGACAGGAAATGGATATTGTAAAGTTATACGAGTAATTTACGAAGCGAATAAGTGTATGTAAACGCGATCGGAATTCAAAAAATCCGAACTTTATTTTTATGGAAAATCTGACCGAGCCATAAAGAGCATATCAATGCGGTCAAGACAAGAGAATTATAATGTAAGGATTCTAGGATTTTATTTTTATTAAATAAGATTTGAGGATTTAGAACGAAAACCTTCGAGTTAGAATAAAGAACGTTCTAGAAATCGCTAGAACTTTATATCGAGATTAAGCGATAAAGCGAATGTGAAATTAATTATGGAATGAGACTAGAACCATGCATGATCATCTAGGGTTTGATATTAAGTGTAATTTGTGGAAAAGAAATCAAAAAAGAAAAAGAAAAAGAAGTGATGAGGTGTGAGATCAAGAACATGCCAATAATGCTCCTTGTCACCATATTTCTCTAAACACCACACAACTTGGACAAGTGTTTTAAAGGGAATTAAGAGAGCGGAATGGCTGGTTACACATCACAAAATATCACACATTACATACACCAACTAGTCAAGGCAAGAGCAAGAGAGAATCAAAAAAAAAAAACAACACCACCACCATTTCCATTCCATTCGGCCCCTTCCATAACTGGAAAATCAAAACCCTAGCTACACACCTTCAAAAATTGTGATATATGGCTTAAATCAAAGATATTAAAGAGACTAAGGTATGGTTAAAGTTTGAGCTTCAAATACTAAGCCTAGCTATGTTAAAAGTTGGTCCAAAGTGATGAATGAATAGTAATGAATAGTGTTTTACTTAGTTTTACATGTTTTCTTCTTAGAGTTCAAGCTTCCCAAGGTGCATTCAAGGCTTGAGGATCCATTTTAAAGCTTTGTTATTGTTCTTAAGATGTCAAGGAAGGTATAAACCGAAACCTTACATGAGATATGTTGAGTTTTAGTAGAGTTTTTGCTAGTAATGTAAGTTATGGTGTTTAATAAAAGCATCCTTCAATATTTGGTTTTGTTTTGAGGTGTATGGAGAGTGGTGGTCAATGGACCTTACAACTGACCCTAGAGGTCTTGTATGATGGTTGGTGTTGTTAGTGTAGGTGCTCTAGAGGCAATACATTGTTTCTTTGAATAAACCTTTATGTCATTTGATCATTCAATAAACGTATTTATTATGACTTTAATTACTACGATATATTTGTTAGCATAATAAATGTCCTTAGAATCATGATACACATTATATAGTTTAAGTACATGACTTGAACTTGAGATTATATAATATATCATATTCTTAAAAGGTCCCTGGTCGAGTATTATTATTATAGGACAATAATAATACATAAATAGACTAGTATGTTGTTTGACAGATAACCACATCTCATTGGTTATAAGTATGGAGATACTAAAGTCAATACATAGGTACATGTAGGAGTACATGGTACTGGACAGACCCACAGTGAGATTCTTCATGTTTAATAAAGTCATAAGAAAGACTCACAGTGATAATGGTGTAATGATCCTTTGACTTGAGATCATTATATTTCTATACGAGGATTAATATACTTTGACTACATTAAAAGTTACCTTTGACCGAGTGATGATAAAAGTGGACATCGGGTATATCATGAGTCGCATGAGAAATATGAATGATAGATAAAGGATTTAACCCTCCTACAATTAGGAGAGATATTATTGGCCTCTTGATTGAGTGAGACTATAAAATGCATGGCCGTGCTCAAATAATGATTTGTTTTTAATAGTCTACTCATGGATCAAGTAAACCCGGATTAAATGTTGAAGAGGATGACTAAACACATGCCTCGAGTTTAATCTATAATATTTGGTTAAAAGGATTATATTACACGGAAACATTAATCACGAAAGGTTTTATCGAATCACGATTTAATTATTGTTTAATTGGGTAGCAATGATGTATTACTAGATACCGCTTATTGTTTATAGTTTTATTGGAGAATAAAATTATTGCCAATTAAATAATAGCCTATAGGGTCACACACATTGAGCACTTAAAGGAATAATTAATTTAAATTATGGATTTAAATTAATTTGTGATTATTTGAATTTTATTATGTTAATTAAGTGAGACTTAATTAATTGAGATAATATATAAATTCGAATTAGAGGAGTATTTCTGCCCATAATAATTAAGTGTGACTTAGTTATTAATTAAATAATAGAATTTCGTTTTATTATTTAATCCTATACCTAAAAGGGTTGGGCTTTTGCTGTTGAGGGTTGGGCTTTTGCTGTTGAGGGCCTATTAACCAGTCATTATAAATAGATAATGATAGGTTAACAGTGGTTCACGTTTTTGTGAAAAACCCTAGATAAGGCACCAAGAAAAGGCAGAAATCGAATCATCAATAAGAAGGCTAGTACATCCATTCCGCAGTCAAGTTCATGAGTCGTTCTTGAAGGTGTTCGTGTGGATACCATAGAGGTGTTTTCCGAGAGGTAGACATAAGTCGTGAAAGCTAGGATCTCCGTTGAGTTCGTGAAAGTAAAGCTCTTTTAAAGGTATGATTCGTAATCTCCATAATCTGTCCATAATTATACCTGGATCCTGGTTTGAGTTTTGAAAATTTATTGTTTTATTTACGTTTATCCGCTGCGTTTTATGCCTCGGAACCCAACAGGTGTGTGATATTGAAGGTTGGGTTGCCTTGTGTGGCTTAGTAGAAGAGTTACAAAATGGAAATGTTCGATGTATAGCCGTCGTAATGACGAAATTTTGTGAACCATGTTGACAGTAGCCACCCGAGTCCTTAAACATGTTTAAACTACAACCGCTGACCATAATGAGTAGGTTTTGGAGTCTAGTTTATGTGGCCGCAAGAATCGCATTAAAAGAGTTTACAGTTAAAGAGTCATGCTAGTTTTAGTGAAAGTGATTCGAGAATTTCATCGCAGAAATGTAACCACTTTGATACCAAGTTCGAGACCCTTAATAGTCGAATTAAAATGCGAAATTTGGTGATAAAATGCTAAGGATAGTTAGAAAAGTATGTGCGAAGGTTTCGAGTCAAAAAGATTATTTTCCGTTTTATAAAAATGCATTAGCCGAGGTTTTGCAAGTGAAACCCACTGAGAACACGACTTAGAAACCAATGTTGAAAATGGTTTAGTAAAACTTGAATTCGCGGATTGATTTCGAACCAAACTTATGACTTAAGTACTCGTTGACTAACATGGACTTAGTATGAGTCTAGAGTGACCAAATAGTGCCTTGGTTGTAATTCGCTTACATGTTTAAGCATTGAGTTATTAGTGGATTATCTAGGGGATTAATCGGATGTTTTCATTTGACTTTGTCTAGGTTGTCCGACATCGTCACTAGCCCCTACCACCTCTCGGGTATCAGGCAAGTTTTCTAAACTTATACTTTTGAAGTATTGTTGTATTATACTTCTTTTGCCATTGTATAGTATTATACCGTTTTGCGATAATTGTTCTATCGTGTTAAATTGAGTTTTGATTCTTGGTTTATATACTAGCTTCGAGATAAGTAGATATAAACCGGCTTACCTTGTAGCTCTAGAGATAAGAGCATATCTATTGTTTCGACTCTATACCGGGAGTCAGTATTTTGAGATTGTCAGGGAAACCCAAGGGATTCCACTAACAAGATTATTTATTATTATACATTCTGAATAATGTTTTTCTTTCATAAACATTAATTGTATATTCATAAAGTATTAATTACTTGGAAACGATTCGAGAAATATTATTCGAATAATTCTTTTCTTTTCATATGATTATTTTAAATCATTATTTTATTTTGAGATTTATTTAATAAATATTATTTGAAAATTTATTAAATCTCTTTAACTCATTCGAAATTCATATTATTTATTTAAAAATCATTCGAGGTCTTTAGAAATTATTTTAAATATTTTTTGACCTTCAAGAATATTTTCAAAAATTATGAGGATTCCCAAATAATTATTCGTGATTATTATCAGCTCGCTTGAGCCATCTACACGCTTTCAATTCCATTCAGATTGGGAATCCAGAGTTCGTAAGTCATTGTTGATTTCTTTTATTGAGATCTTCAAGTGTATCCGGAATATATAACCCTACTAATAAAGGTTTTCAAATTTTGTCAAAAGAATATAATATTCAGTCTTGATTTCGTATGAACCATTTGTTCAATTGAGATTCCGGCCGAAGGGCAGCAAGAAATTTCGGTTAGCTTCCATTTGATTTCGGGAGTAACCAGAGGATACGAGTAAGATCTGCTAACTGGTAAAAACCCGGGAGCTTGAATTTATTCAGTTCCAGGTCTGCAGATTCATTTAGAGACAAGAACTTGGAAAACAGAGTTAGAGACGAAGGTAGTGCATCGTCCATCCACGACCCTGATGAGGTCGGGGCAGACTGGGAAACCGGGATTGTCCCCTATATGTAGAAAGTTTGATCAACGAGAGCCCCATGCATATCGACTGATCATCGAGCAGGGGGCCAGTGAAATTCCCGCTACAAGTTCGAGTCAATTCTTTTTTTTACGAAGCATTGTTCATTCTATTCCGGCAGTATCTAAAATGTAACACCCTCACTTGCCAACAATAATAATAATAAACTTTTATACTCAATTAAATATTAATATAGAAGAAATTTTAGAAATTTCGGCATGAAGTAATCATAAACCGAACTAACCACCTGCTCAAACAACTAAGTAGAACTAGAAACAGTCCACAAGCACAAGTTATACTAAACCATAAGAAAATAAAACCATAACAACCCAGACCGCACACAGGTCACTGTATGAAACAACTATCAATAACTATTACAACCCAGAACTGAATCAAATAATATACAACCCATTAAATATGATAATCTGCCTACAAATACAGATATAACATAAACCAAGGTATATGCCACTACCCAACCAACCACCTCGACCCTCTGACTGCCTCGGTGACTACCCCAACCAGACGGGCCACTTCTTCTAGACATCTTCTGGCTTAGCTGAGGAAACAGAATTAGCAAGCAAGTGAGCCAAAATGCTCAGCAAGTATATATGTATGAAATTTAAAACATCAACAACTAATATGTCTGCAAGATTGTCAAGAATTAACAATCAACATTATATAAGCTCAACTGAAAGTTCAACTTTTATCTGAATTATAAAATAGAAGAGGATTGGACTATCATGCATTTTTATAAATAAAACAATTATAAGGTTAGGCTGCTGATCAGTCACGCACTAACCCCGGACAAACGCACACAGCAATGTCCTTAATGGATCCACGGCACACATTGGCCTTAATAGTTTCTGACCACGAATCTGGTCCGACCCTTACGGTCCACATTTTTAAAAACTAACAGTCCAATCCTATAACTAGACATCAGGTGTCGGAACAATCGACCACCTCAACTGCCAAACACCCTGGACACTTTCGTTCCAGGTCAACATCTCAAATCTCACCAAATAGAACAAGGTCGGGTAATCTCTGAATTAAATAACGACAAGTTCGATATGGCAAAAAGGGGTATTGACTTGAGTCAAGTCACAAAAAGGATTAACAAGAACGATATAGTCAACCTGGGGTATAACAATTGAATATTCATAATTAATGGAAATTATCAGAGCAATTATATCAAAGATAAATCAATTACATACGAATCAAGTTATGATAATCATAATTCGCTGGAAATATAAGTGAAGCGGTTTACTTGAAAGAGAGGTGGAACAATATGCTTGCAAGGGATATGGTTGTAATCAATTCACTAAAAGAATCAACAATTCAGTAGAATCAATTTGGAGTATAACAATTATGTATTCGCAATTTCGGGAAATTAACAGAACAATTATAGCAAGAGTAATTTAAATAAGCATATGAATCAGGCTTTTATAATCATAACTCATTTGAAAGGTAATTGAAGCAATTTACTTGCCTTAAATAGAAAATCACAGAATCCGAAGCGTCTTTACGTCCTCAGCTTTAGCCTTCCCTTTATCCACGGAATCTACAGACAATATAACACTATTTCAGAATCCTGTTTAATACTCGCTAATCAATATAAACATTCTACTTAGTCTACCCCAGCGAATAGTTCCCTAATTTATGTTTATTTAATCATATAATAACAATATATAAGCTACAGACAAAAGTATTTAATCATATAGCCACATAAGCACATACCACATAGATTTTAAAATATGAAGCCCGACTCACAACTCGTATAAGTTAAATAATTATACATACTCATCATCAAGAAATGATTTTAATATTTTAGAAAAATTTTGACGGCATCCCCTTTATACGGGGGACTGCCAGTCGGGATACAGCCGACACAACCAACACGATTATCAATTATAAAACAACCATAATCCAATAATTATTATTCAATCCCAATTCACATCTCGATTTGCATTTTCAATTCTCCGATTCATAAATTAACACCATTTAAGCAATTAATAACAACTCAATAATAAATTACAATTATTAGGTAAATAAATAATAAATATTAAATATTAAATATTTTTGGCTCAGAAAATAATCATCATCGCCAATTTTATACCCTCGACTCAAATTAAATCACCGTCGAGGGGGCAAAATCCCGAGGGTGCCCAAAATTAGGGTTTCCGACTCGGAATTCCACACTTACTATTTTAATGCGAACCAATTAACAATCAATTCTCGGAATTAATCAATCATCACTGTAACAATTAGATTCACGGAGCATATACAGGGCAATCAGTGGAGCTCCCAAATTAGGAAGGCTTCGACACCACAGCCAACTCACTATCTGCAATGAATTATAATCGAACCATTAGCACAAAACAGAACATACATGCCAAATTAACTGTGGCGCCAAACAAGAACCAGGCTCAAGGTAGCATATACACGTTTTATCAACCACAAACGCAACAAGCACAGGGGAGGGGAAAGAATCGACAGGGAGCTTCATAGGGAATTCAAGGCACCACAGTCGATACCCACATACACTAACTCGACACACACACACACACTAACACACACTAACTCGACACATACACACACACACTATCGCCAAACACACACACTCCTCCATACACACGCCGTTTTACACACACACCCCAACAAAACTCGCGCTCAGCACATACAGTACACAACCATGGCATATGATACACGAACATATACACAAGTACACACAAAGACCAGACTTTTGGCAATCAAAGGAAGAGACGACTGGTACCACTCTCAGCAACAAGCTTACATGAGTAGCTAATTAGTTTGTGAGGGAGAGGAACCAACCGAGAGATTTTTCGAAGTAAGGGAGAGAAGAGCTCGAGAGTTTTCACAGGGGAGAGAGAGGAGAAGTCTCGTGATTGTTCGAGAGAGAACCGGATGAAAATGAATTGGTATGCCAATTTAGGGATTTAACTACTTTGGATTTGGGGAAACTTTCCCTTAAAAAAAAAACTTTTTCATTAACTCCTTAAATAAAGATTCATAAGATAATTTGAAAAATCAAAATTAAACACAAAATAGATGGAATATTATCTTTTAAAATTTTAAAATAAAGAATGTAAAATTACGATTACTCTCATATTTTTAAAATATTTTTAGGATTAATAACGAATTAAATATGAATTTTACAAGATTAAACCATTGAATTGGAAAATAATTCGTAAAATCAATTTAAAATCCTTGAAACCCAAAAAGAATTCACCCAATATTTTTAAAAGTCATATAAACTAATAAAATCAATAATGAAAAAGATTTCAGGATTTCTGCTAATCCCGAGAATTTTATAAAATTCACAGAAGGTAAATATAACGCAATTAAATAGGAAATAAATCCCAAAAACATAATTAAAATAGTCGGGCTTACATAACACATATAAAATATCAATCTGACCTCCAAATATTATTCCACAATACAATACTTCCTCAACCAATTCACACCACATAATTTATATTTAGTATAAAATAGATAACTTTTAATAATTAAATATTCTGAAATTTCTAAGGCGTTATAACCTTCCCCCCTTAAAAGGATTCTGTCCCCAGAATCTCACCTAAGAGAATAATTGAGGATACTTCTCCAGCATATCGCTTTCCAACTCCCAAGTTGATTCTTCCACCTTGGGGTTTCTCCACAAAACTCTCACTATAGGAATTGTTTTATTCCTCAAAACCTTTTCTTTTCGATCTAGTATCTTGATAGGCTGCTCCACATAAGATAAATCTGGCTGAATCTCTATCGGCTCATATTCAATGACATGTTTAGAATCCAGATGGTACTTCTTAAGCATGGATACATGGAACACGTTATGGATATGCTGCATATGAGGCGGTAAAGCTAGCTCGTAGGCGACTTTCCCGACTTTCTTCAATATCTCGAAAGGCCCAACAAATCTTGGACTTAATTTTCCTTTCTTGCCAAATCTTACCAATCCTTTCCACGGAGACACTTTCAACAGTACTTGTTCTCCTTCTTCGAACTCCATATTCTTTCTGGCCAAATCAGCATACTTTTTCTGTCGATTCTGAGCCGTCACTAACCGTTTCTGAATAAGTTGAACTACTTCCTTGGTTTGCTGAACTAACTCAGGTCCGAGTATCTTTCGCTCGCCAACTTCTTCCCAGTATACTGGAGATCGACACTTTCGTCCATATAATGCTTCATACGGTGGCATACCGATACTAGCATGAAAGCTATTATTGTATGAAAATTCCACTAACGGCAAGTGTTCATCCCAACTTCCTGCAAAATCCAACGCACAAACTCGGAGCATGTCTTCAATTGTCTGAATCGTTCTTTCACTCTGTCCATCAGTCTGAGGATGGTATGCAGTACTCATTTTTAATTCGGTGCCCAAACATTCTTGAAAACTCCTCCAGAATCTCGAATTAAATCTTGGGTCTCGATCTGAGACTATTGATACTGGAACTCCATGTCGCACCACAATTTCTTTTATGTACAGATGAACTAATTTGTCTAATGAAAACCTCTCATTTATCGGAAGAAAGTGTGCAGATTTCGTTAATCGATCAACAATTACCCAGATAGCATCATGATTAGCTTTCGTCCTTGGCAATCCAACCACAAAGTCCATTGCAATATGTTCCCATTTCCACTCGGGAATCTCTAATGGTTGTAGCATCCCACTTGGCCTTTGATGTTCTGCTTTTACTTTCTGACAGGTCAAACATTTACTTACCCATTCAGCAATATCTCTCTTCATATCCGGCCACCAGAAGTTTCTTTTCAAATCTCGATACATTTTCGTACTTCCTGGATGAATCGAATATTTCGAACTGTGGGCTTCCTGTAGGATCTCATTCTTCAACTCTGTCACATTGGGTATCCAAATACGTGAAGAAAATCTTAATATCCCCTTGTCATCTACCTGTGTGCATATTTCCTCACCTGTTAACTTGTTCACATCTCCGCTCATGACTTCCTCCTGGCATCTGCGAATCTTTTCTAATAATTCTGGCTGAAACGTCATAGTGTACACCGTGTCTGTACTACTTGCAGGCATACATACCTCTATCTCCAACCTTTCAAACTCTTTGTATAACTCCACAGGCATTGTCAACATACTGATTTTCTCCTTCCTACTTAAAGCGTCCGCCACCACGTTCGCCTTCCCAGGATGATAGTTGATGGTACAATCATAATCCTTGAGTAATTCCAACCATCTTCTCTGTCTCATATTTAATTCCTTCTGGGTGAAAATATATTTTAAACTCTTGTGGTCCGTGTAAATTTCACACTTTTCCCCATACAGATAATGTCTCCAAATCTTCAAGGCGAAAACAATCGCGGCTAATTCTAAGTCATGAGTAGGATATTTCTGCTCGTGAGGTTTCAATTGTCTCGAAGCGTAAGCAATTACCTTTCCGTGCTGCATTAGTACACATCCCAAACCTTTGTGAGATGCATCACTGTAAATCACAAAATTTCCCTTTTCATCTGGTAGTGTCAATACAGGTGCAGTCACCAATCTCTTCTTCAATTCCTGGAAACTTTCTTCACACTTCTCATTCCACACAAACTTTTCATTCTTCCTTGTCAACTTTGTTAGTGGGGTGGCTATCTTCGCAAAGTCTTGAACAAATCTTCGATAATATCCCGCCAATCCTAAGAAACTTCGAACTTCTGTGGGTGTTTTAGGTCTGTCCCAATTCATCACGGCTTCAATTTTAGCAGGATCCACCTTAATCCCTTCACTGCGGATGACATGCCCTAAAAACTGCACTTCTTTCAACCAAAACTCACATTTGGAAAACTTCGCATACAGTTTCTCTTTCCTCAACGTTTCTAAAGCTATCCTTAAATGTCCTGCATGATCTTCTTCGGTCTTTGAGTATATCAAAATATCATCTATAAACACAATCACAAACTTATCCAAATATTTCTTGAAGACTCTATTCATTAGGTCCATGAACGCTGCTGGTGCATTAGTTAACCCAAAGGCCATCACTAAGAACTCGTAGTGCCCATACCTAGTCCGAAACGCTGTTTTTGGAACGTCTTCCGGTCTAATCTTTAATTGAAAATATCCTGACCGCAAATCAATCTTCGAGAAACAAGTTGCTCCTTTTAACTGATCAAATAAATCGTCAATTCTTGGCAAAGGGTATTTATTCTTAATGGTCAACTTATTTAGTTCCCGATAATCGATACACAGTCTCATACTTCCATCCTTCTTCTTTACAAATAATACCGGAGCTCCCCACGGCGATACACTAGGTCTAATAATACCTTTCTCCAGAAGATCTTGCAATTGAACTGCCAATTCCTTCATCTCCACAGGTGCCATTCGATAGGGAGCCTTTGACACTGGTTCAGTTCCTGGGGCTAAATCGATGGTAAATTCTATTTCTCTATCCGGAGGTAAACCGGGAAGTTCATCCGGAAAAACATCAAGAAATTCATTCACCACTGGAATTTCCTCTATTTTAGGCACCTCTTGACTAGTATCCATGACATAAGCCATATAGCCCTCGCATCCTTGCCTCAGCAACCTCTTTGTCTGAATGATCGTTAAAAATCTCCTATCTTGCCTCTGACCCCTAAAGGTAACCTCTACATTATCAGAGGGTTTAAGGATCACCTTCTTATTCTTACAATCAATTTGGGCATTATTCTCTGTTAACCAATCCATTCCTAAGATAACATCAAATTCACCTAACTGAAATGGTATCAAATTAGCGTAGAAACAATGCCCTGAAATATCAATCTTGCAACGGGGACACACTTGAGTAACCGGAATTCGTTCTGAATTAGCTATTTCTATAACTATAGCCTCACGTAACATGCATACCTCACAATTTAACTTTTGAACAAATTCTTTGGATATAAAGGATTTCGTAGCCCCGGAATCAATTAACACTTTAGCTTGAACAGAATTTACAGGGAGCGTACCTGCTACCACATCCGAATTCTTAATAGCTTCGTTCAGAGTCATGTTGAAAGTCCTCGCCACTGGTCTGATACTTGATGTTGGGGGTGCTTCAATTGCTTGCAGTATTGGGTTAGCCAGAACTGGAGGTTTCACTACAGGTACTTTACAGTCTTTCATTATATGCCCTGGCTTCCCACAACGGTGACACACAATTCCTGCCTTGCATTCCCGAGCATAATGACCTTTTTGATTGCATTTGAAACACGTCACCTCCAACTTTGTACACACCCCCGGATGCCTCTTCCCACAAGTTTTGCATTCTGCCAAGGGTGGCCTAACCAATTTCTGTTGACTCGCATCTTGAATTCTATTTCCTTGGCCCCCATTCCCTGATCCCGGCTTCTTAGGGTTCCCATACTTTCCTGGCTGGAATCCTGGCTTTTTATTTGGCACATTATGAGAACTGCCTTGCTCTTGTCGTTCCCCCATTGACCCAGCCTTTCTCTTCTTTCCTTCTTTTTCCTTGAAGTATAATTCGCTTTCTCCTTCAGCTATCATGGCCTTTTGCACCACTGCTGCATAAGACTCCAACTCCAAAACTGCTAGTTTAGTACGAATCCACGGTTTCAATCCTTGTTGAAACCTCTTAGCCTTCTTCCTTTCCGTATCCACATAGGCCGGAGCAAACCTAGCTAGTTCCGTAAACTTGGTTTCATATTCTGTCACCGACATTTTCCCCTGTTTTAACTCCAAAAACTTCATCTCCATCTGGCCTTTCATATAGTCGGGGAAATACTTTTCCAAAAATAGCTCTGTGAACCTTTCCCAAGGAATCACCTCAGTAGCTTCCAACATTTTCACCGACTCCCACCAGTAAGTAGCTTCATTCTTCAAGAAATAACTTACATATTCAGTTTGTTTGTCTGCTGGGACCCCAACCAGTGCAATGGCTTTTTCCATTTCTTTTAACCAAGACCTCGCCTCCACCGGGTCTGCTATTCCTTTAAACTCAGGAGGTTTAACTGCCTGGAAAGACTTAAAAGTAACCACCGGAGGAACAGGTGGCTGCTGCTGCTGCTGTTGTTGCTGTTGTTGCTGTTGTTGCTGTTGTGCCAACAACTGCTGCTGTAATTGCTGCTGTTGCTGTGCCAGAGTAGCAGTCTGCTGAACAAGTGTTTGTAATATTTGTGCTAAGGCAGGATCCATCTGACCAACAGGGGGTGGATTAGCTTGTTCACCCTGATCGGGGGTTCGGGTATTTTGTTTCTTCTTTTTGGGTGGCATATTTCTGAAATCAATGAACAATTATATTAGATTCAGGTTCAGAAAATAATAGCTCAAAATGATCCAACTTAAACAAACAATGCATATATTACTGAAAGGTAATTCGAGGTCTCCAACCAATATTCCGGTCAACAATTGATTCACAGAGTGCAATAGGATATTAATCCAAGGTTACACAAGGTATTCACAAACGTTCAACAGGTGCAATAAAGAAACAATAGTCATAATGCTAAGGTCAAACATAGTATCGAAAATAAAAACTATGCTAGAAGGAAATGATGCTGAAGGTAAATATGAAACGAGCAGTAAATAAGATGCTTAAGTAAATGACAGTATAAGGAAATTTAACACAGTTCTGCAAAAGTGATAATGATATATATAGATAGATCAGATACAAGCGTAAGAACAACGCTTCGATAAGGGTACAACATAATGCTAAAAGAGGAGACTGCTAGCATCTAGTCACAGTACAACAGATATATACAACAAAACTGGTCGCACTGCGAATCCTGACGTACTACTACTGCCATAACATGCCTCTAAATACCACATCATCATACTACCCTAATCATCACTGGTCATCATCGTCATCCGACTCTCCCCGCCAAGCTGATCCCAAAATGCTCTCCAGCTCTGCCGTCACCAGACCTAGGGTCACCTGCTGTGTCACAAATGCCGGCTCATCTCGAGATCTCATCCGTCCCCGCCTAATGACAACACGTCTAAGAGCTCGTACTCGCCTCCGGACATCCTCTAGCTCAGCTACCGCTCTATCTCGATCTCTAGCCCGGTCCTCCTCCCCAGCCCTCATAGCCCTCAACTCTGCCATCTGCCCTAAGAGATAGTCCCTCTCTCGGGCCACTCGCTCGTACACATGATAGGGGACAGGCTGAGGAGTATACTGATATGCTGGCCCATTCACCGAGCCCTGCGATCCTACGAACGGCTGCATAACCCCTGGGGAAATCTGCTGCGGTACAGAAGCCCCTCCTTCCGGATCCTCGTCCGGGTCTGAATCGGAACCAGAAGCAGGTGCCTGAAGTATACACGCATATATATATATATAATTAGACTTCCTATCTCTCACGAAACAATCCTAACCTTTCTTATAACTCTACCCCGACTCCCCACCTAATTGTTTCAGTGACTGTGACCTGTGGCTCTGATACCAACTTGTAACACCCTCACTTGCCAACAATAATAATAATAAACTTTTATACTCAATTAAATATTAATATAGAAGAAATTTTAGAAATTTCGGCATGAAGTAATCATAAACCGAACTAACCACCTGCTCAAACAACTAAGTAGAACTAGAAACAGTCCACAAGCACAAGTTATACTAAACCATAAGAAAATAAAACCATAACAACCCAGACCGCACACAGGTCACTGTATGAAACAACTATCAATAACTATTACAACCCAGAACTGAATCAAATAATATACAACCCATTAAATATGATAATCTGCCTACAAATACAGATATAACATAAACCAAGGTATATGCCACTACCCAACCAACCACCTCGACCCTCTGACTGCCTCGGTGACTACCCCAACCAGACGGGCCACTTCTTCTAGACATCTTCTGGCTTAGCTGAGGAAACAGAATTAGCAAGCAAGTGAGCCAAAATGCTCAGCAAGTATATATGTATGAAATTTAAAACATCAACAACTAATATGTCTGCAAGATTGTCAAGAATTAACAATCAACATTATATAAGCTCAACTGAAAGTTCAACTTTTATCTGAATTATAAAATAGAAGAGGATTGGACTATCATGCATTTTTATAAATAAAACAATTATAAGGTTAGGCTGCTGATCAGTCACGCACTAACCCCGGACAAACGCACACAGCAATGTCCTTAATGGATCCACGGCACACATTGGCCTTAATAGTTTCTGACCACGAATCTGGTCCGACCCTTACGGTCCACATTTTTAAAAACTAACAGTCCAATCCTATAACTAGACATCAGGTGTCGGAACAATCGACCACCTCAACTGCCAAACACCCTGGACACTTTCGTTCCAGGTCAACATCTCAAATCTCACCAAATAGAACAAGGTCGGGTAATCTCTGAATTAAATAACGACAAGTTCGATATGGCAAAAAGGGGTATTGACTTGAGTCAAGTCACAAAAAGGATTAACAAGAACGATATAGTCAACCTGGGGTATAACAATTGAATATTCATAATTAATGGAAATTATCAGAGCAATTATATCAAAGATAAATCAATTACATACGAATCAAGTTATGATAATCATAATTCGCTGGAAATATAAGTGAAGCGGTTTACTTGAAAGAGAGGTGGAACAATATGCTTGCAAGGGATATGGTTGTAATCAATTCACTAAAAGAATCAACAATTCAGTAGAATCAATTTGGAGTATAACAATTATGTATTCGCAATTTCGGGAAATTAACAGAACAATTATAGCAAGAGTAATTTAAATAAGCATATGAATCAGGCTTTTATAATCATAACTCATTTGAAAGGTAATTGAAGCAATTTACTTGCCTTAAATAGAAAATCACAGAATCCGAAGCGTCTTTACGTCCTCAGCTTTAGCCTTCCCTTTATCCACGGAATCTACAGACAATATAACACTATTTCAGAATCCTGTTTAATACTCGCTAATCAATATAAACATTCTACTTAGTCTACCCCAGCGAATAGTTCCCTAATTTATGTTTATTTAATCATATAATAACAATATATAAGCTACAGACAAAAGTATTTAATCATATAGCCACATAAGCACATACCACATAGATTTTAAAATATGAAGCCCGACTCACAACTCGTATAAGTTAAATAATTATACATACTCATCATCAAGAAATGATTTTAATATTTTAGAAAAATTTTGACGGCATCCCCTTTATACGGGGGACTGCCAGTCGGGATACAGCCGACACAACCAACACGATTATCAATTATAAAACAACCATAATCCAATAATTATTATTCAATCCCAATTCACATCTCGATTTGCATTTTCAATTCTCCGATTCATAAATTAACACCATTTAAGCAATTAATAACAACTCAATAATAAATTACAATTATTAGGTAAATAAATAATAAATATTAAATATTAAATATTTTTGGCTCAGAAAATAATCATCATCGCCAATTTTATACCCTCGACTCAAATTAAATCACCGTCGAGGGGGCAAAATCCCGAGGGTGCCCAAAATTAGGGTTTCCGACTCGGAATTCCACACTTACTATTTTAATGCGAACCAATTAACAATCAATTCTCGGAATTAATCAATCATCACTGTAACAATTAGATTCACGGAGCATATACAGGGCAATCAGTGGAGCTCCCAAATTAGGAAGGCTTCGACACCACAGCCAACTCACTATCTGCAATGAATTATAATCGAACCATTAGCACAAAACAGAACATACATGCCAAATTAACTGTGGCGCCAAACAAGAACCAGGCTCAAGGTAGCATATACACGTTTTATCAACCACAAACGCAACAAGCACAGGGGAGGGGAAAGAATCGACAGGGAGCTTCATAGGGAATTCAAGGCACCACAGTCGATACCCACATACACTAACTCGACACACACACACACACTAACACACACTAACTCGACACATACACACACACACTATCGCCAAACACACACACTCCTCCATACACACGCCGTTTTACACACACACCCCAACAAAACTCGCGCTCAGCACATACAGTACACAGCCATGGCATATGATACACGAACATATACACAAGTACACACAAAGACCAGACTTTTGGCAATCAAAGGAAGAGACGACTGGTACCACTCTCAGCAACAAGCTTACATGAGTAGCTAATTAGTTTGTGAGGGAGAGGAACCAACCGAGAGATTTTTCGAAGTAAGGGAGAGAAGAGCTCGAGAGTTTTCACAGGGGAGAGAGAGGAGAAGTCTCGTGATTGTTCGAGAGAGAACCGGATGAAAATGAATTGGTATGCCAATTTAGGGATTTAACTACTTTGGATTTGGGGAAACTTTCCCTTAAAAAAAAAACTTTTTCATTAACTCCTTAAATAAAGATTCATAAGATAATTTGAAAAATCAAAATTAAACACAAAATAGATGGAATATTATCTTTTAAAATTTTAAAATAAAGAATGTAAAATTACGATTACTCTCATATTTTTAAAATATTTTTAGGATTAATAACGAATTAAATATGAATTTTACAAGATTAAACCATTGAATTGGAAAATAATTCGTAAAATCAATTTAAAATCCTTGAAACCCAAAAAGAATTCACCCAATATTTTTAAAAGTCATATAAACTAATAAAATCAATAATGAAAAAGATTTCAGGATTTCTGCTAATCCCGAGAATTTTATAAAATTCACAGAAGGTAAATATAACGCAATTAAATAGGAAATAAATCCCAAAAACATAATTAAAATAGTCGGGCTTACATAACACATATAAAATATCAATCTGACCTCCAAATATTATTCCACAATATAATACTTCCTCAACCAATTCACACCACATAATTTATATTTAGTATAAAATAGATAACTTTTAATAATTAAATATTCTGAAATTTCTAAGGCGTTATATAAAACTGCTGATTTGGTTTTCCCTGAAGGGAGTCTTTGCATCCAGTTTCTATCCTATCCCATCCCGTTAAGGGTGAATATTCGAATTTTCAATAATGGGTGCATGTTTTATAAATTGCTTCGGTTGATGTGAGTTTCTTATATCTTTCATAAAAGATCGTATTTGATAATTGAAGTACTGATTCCGTACTGTTTTACGGATATTTTTCCAGTAAGAGAGAAATTTCCTTTGATGGATTGTTAAGATATTTTTGGCAATAATTGTCTGGTATAATTTCATATTGAGACTTTCATTCATAGGCAGATTATGTCATACTTCATTATCTTGCTGAGCTTTCGCTCACTCTTGCTATTGTTTATATATTATATAGTAGTTAAGAGGAATGCCAAGGATCAGGCACACAGCTCACAAGCGAGTGGGAAACGCAAGACGTTTTCGTGAGCAGTTCATGGCAGCGATCCCAGAGGTAATAAGGACCAGTTGGATCAGTCTGCAGCTTTTGTTAGTCCGATTTATTTATAAGTATGACCTGTGTAAGTTTATGACCAGAACCAGACGGTTGAGCCACTGATGTACCTTCACTTAGAAGATTATGTTAGCAGTAGTATTAAGTAAACATCTGTGTGACGCCCCCAGATCCGGGGTCGGAGATCTAGGTGCTCACGGTCCATTTTCCATTAGTAACATACCTGTTCTTGCACACAATATATATAACACAGCCATCGACCCCACAATAAACTCACACCACACTCACACACACAGGTTAGAGCCTCAGAAACGTCACACATTGATTAAACAGTAATAAAGTTATCAGAGGTATTACAGACCGAATTAAATAGTATTTATGCTACCAACAACACTCCGATATGAAGCGAAGCTGGCGGCTTGAAAGTTTGTTACGATACACTGCCTTGCACAGGTCATGCTGATAAATAAAACGTACTAACAAAAGCTGCCAACCAATCCGGCTAATGGGGCCTACCGGTGGAATCTCAAGTGGAGGCTCGGGCCTAGTCACCTGCTTTCGAGCAGTCTGCCTGGGTCTTGCCATTTCGCTTAGCTGTTGTGTTTGTAAAGTTTGAAAACAAGCAAGAGTGAGCAACTATAGCTCAGCAAGAAATATATATATAAGATAGGCAATATAACATCTCATATGATTGGCAGTTGATATATTTGCTTGTATCAATCAGTTATAAAATCACTTGTCATAGTTGATAAATCTCGAAGGTGCAACAATATGTGCCCTTGTTTTCAAAATAAACTTGCAGTTCTAGATACTGCATTGAATCAACATCTTTCTCATCAAAATAGAACACCATCAGCAACTTGGCACAAAAGCCTAAGAAGCAGTGTCAAAGCATTTTTCCAAAATGGAGGGATGGGACTTAAAGAAAACACAAAACCTGACAAGGATTGACGATGATCAGTCGCCACATCCAAGTCCAATAATCCGCGGGTCTTCTCTACCGGTAGAAGGATAGAAACTACATCCGTAACTATCCCTCGGGTGAAAACTACATCCGTAATCACCCTCGATGAAAACTACATCCGTAATCATCCTTCGGCAACACCTGGGCCGGAATAATAAGTGATGGACCGCCTGGCTCACGGCCGCTTACACATCCCGGGAATCGTTCGTCAACGGTTCCCACACCTGCCAGAGTCCCTTTTTCTTCCCTTTTAAAACTTGATTTTGATTGAAAACAGAGTAATTGAGGTCCGACATCAGTCGACCGATGATTCTTGAAATCATACAAGAAGCAGAATCTGACCGGGGGTTTTCGAAAGTGTTTTGAGTTCAAATGAGTTCGAGTTTGAAGTTTTAAGAAGTATCTTGGATTAACTTTGTCTTTAAATAATGAACAGTAATTAATAAATAATATTTTAAGATTTAATATTAATAATTAATAAAATAATTATTTGATAAAATAAACTCTTAATCCAAGATAGGGTTTCGAGTATTTACGAAGATATAATAATAGTTATTTGAATATATGATACCACCCGAATGACCCTTCGGGTTTTTGCAATATAGATACGATATAATAATATACCGCTCGCCGGTCAATAGTATATACGGACCGCTACGACCTCTATTGCTAGAGTCGTTGTCCGAAGAAAACATTTCAATCTAAGTTCAAGGGGTAAAAGCATACATGTACTTGTTCAATTTCAATTGCATCAATACTTCGATAAACATAGCATTTGATATAATTTGAAAACTACAAACACAACAGTAAAAGTCCTTGTATATGGATAAGTTTTGAAAAGTAAACTTGCCTTGGTTTGGTTGGGGTGGTCGAGCGTGCGAATTCGAACGATCTATACATAAACAATAATCGTTCGTTAGTACCTTAACAATTTCTCCCTAATTACGGGGTTTTAAGGGGGTACGAAATTAACTTAAAGACTTCGTCTTACGACTCCCTAGCCCCACTATAGATCCATGACATCACTCGTTTACGCTCGTCACTTACTCGACTTAATTTAGTTACCACGTTCGAACCATAACCACTAACCCTAGAATAATGTTCCACTAATCGACCTTTTTCCATTGCGCGAATTTTACTCTAGCATTTTTATAAAATCCAAAAATTCATATTTTAATCCAATTCCTTTTGAGTGGTCTTCACCACTGCATTACCTACATTCTCAAATTTTTCCATGATCCCAAATATATTTTAAGGTGTTTAAACAAGGTTCACAAGGGGTTCACTTAATGCAGTCCATAGTCCAGAAACAAAATTCACTCCTCCGGCCATAACTAAAAATCGACAGATCACCTTGCTATGAATCTTACATTTCCAGAAACTACATTCAATTATCTTTCCAACAATATAAGGTAGGACATCAGGGGACATCATTTTGGTGTTCAAAATCGTGCTACAACACAGATCAAAGTTCCTGGACAAACTCAGCAAGCTCAAATCACTTAGATCAACCATTTTTCATACTTCCATAACATAAACACCACTTAAAACACTTAGACCATGACTCATAACACTCATGGAGATATATATCTTAACCATAGTCATAAAAATCACAATCTCAACATCAAAACCCAAGATCCATGCTATCCAATACATATACATTCAAGATAAGCCCTAAAATACATGGATCTACTACCATACTATATGAACAACACATAACCAAGGGTGGTTTGAGATTTTATACCTTCTTGAGTAGCTAAGGACCTTGAATGAGCTTTACAACAACTAAGAATACTTGGATGAGCCCTCACACACCTTAATCCTTCAAGATCTAAAAGATAATAAACTTATGTTAACACTTTTCTAACTTTCAACAATTTATAACTCAAGAACCAATGGATGGAAGGCCATGTAATTGATACCATACCTCTAATATGATGCAAGGAAGCCCTAGGAAGGTTGTAGATGAATAAATCTTGGAGGGAAAATCTCTCCCTCTCTCCCAAGGTGGTTCGGCCGAGAGCTTTACTAAGGGGGGGGGAGTGTTTTTGCTTTTGTTTTGTTTGGAATGGTAAAAAGAAATGCTAAGTATGACTTGTATTATTGTGGTTAATAAAGAGTAGTCACATGTTGCCAAGTCTATAGCCTAGGTTGCCTCCATGCCCTATTGTCCCCTAAGTACATCATCCATCATGCTAGTCACTATTCACTTTTACTTTTATGTTTTCTAGTTCCTTTTTCTAACTAGCTAGTTACATGGCACTTGCATGTAATTTCTTTCCTTGTAATATTATTCTCCCACCAATGCTTGTTATTTAATCCTTACTTCGTATCGTAACTTAATTATTCTCTCGTAATAATATTTCGTCGCGTAGAGATTTCCCCTATAATTCCTTAAGTACTTATTGTGTAATTCCTCGAATGTCCATAATTCCTCGTCATAATTCTTAATAAATCCTTTAATACTCTAACCATTCTCAAATTCCAAGTTTTATAAATATTACTAACAGTAAGACTCTTGCCTTTACAATCTCTCTGTATATCTTACATCATAAATGCAACAACGCAGTTTCTCAGACAATCAATTCTATAAATCAACAGGGATGACTAGAAAGGTTCCATAATGATAATGTCACAAGATATTAAATAAAAGGAAATATTACCAAAAGATTAAGGTTCTTACAGCCTCCCCTCCTTAAAAGGATTCCGTCCCGGAATCAGGTTGAAAACAGTTGGGGGTGCTTTTCACGCATTGCGCTCTCTAGTTCCCATGTTGATTCTTCGACATTCTGATTCCTCCACAAGACTCTCACTAGTTTGACAACCTTGTTCCTCAGCACCTGTTCTTTTCTATCCATGATTTCTACGGGTTGCTCTACATATGTCAAGTCTGGTTGCAGATCCACTTGATCATGTTCTATCACATGTCGGAAGTCGGTATGGTACGGTCGTAGCATGGACACATGGAACACGTTATGTACTTGCTGTAAGCTCGGGGGTAAAGCCAATTCATAGGCTAACTTCCCAACTCGTTTCAAGATCTCAAAAGGTCCAATAAATCTCGGGCTTAGTTTTCCCTTCTTACCAAATCTCATCAATCCCTTCCACGGCGATACCTTCAACATCACAAACTCTCCTACTTCATATTCTTTGTCCTTGCGGGTCTGGTCCGCATACTTCTTCTGTCTGTCTTGGGCTGCTACCAGCCGTCCTCTTATGAGCTCGATAGTTTCTCTCGTCTGTTGGACCAGTTCAGGCCCTAAAATCTTCCGCTCTCCAACTTCTTCCCAACACAAGGGAGACCGACATCTTCGTCCGTATAAATCTTCATATGGGGGCATGCCTATACTCGCATGGTAACTGTTGTTGTAGGAAAATTCGATCAACGGCAAGTGGTCATCCCAACTTCCCTTAAAATCAATGGCACATACCCTCAACATGTCCTCGATGGTCTGGATGGTTCTCTCACTCTGTCCGTCTGTTTGGGGATGGTATGCAGTACTCATGTTTAACTTAGTCCCCACACAATCCTGAAAACTTCTCCAGAACCTGGAGTTGAATCTCGGGTCTCTATCTGATACAATGCTCACAGGAACCCCATGTCTAACCACAATCTCCTTTAGGTAAATATCCGCCAGCTTGTCGACAGTATATCTCTCGTTGATTGGAAGAAAATGTGCTGACTTGGTCAACCTATCGATAATTACCCAAATGGCATCATGATTCATCTTGGTCCTTGGTAATCCGACCACAAAGTCCATCGCAATTTGCTCCCACTTCCACTCGGGTATCTCTAAGGGTTACAACAATCCACTGGGCCTTTGGTGTTCGGCCTTCACTCTTTGACATGTCAAGCATTTACTTACCCACTCTGCCACGTCCTTCTTCATATTAGGCCACCAATAGTATTCTCTCAGATCTCTATACATCTTAGTGCCTCCCGGGTGAATTGAGTACCTCCAACTATGAGCCTCTTGCAAAATCTCATCTTTTAACTCTTGAACGTTTGGAATCCATATCCTAGATGCGTACCTCATAATTCCATTCCCGTCCTTCTCACACTTAATTTCTTCGCCAGTCAAGATTTTCTCCATCGAATTCTTTTCTTCTTCCATCTTCTTTTCCTGGCACAACTTAATCTTTTCCAATAACGGTGGTTGGACTTTTATTTCCATTAGACTCTCTTGTCCAATTCCTGGTAGCCTCACTTCAATCTCCAGTTTCTCAATGTCCTTGATCAATTCATCCACTGACGTTATCATCTTAAGCTTCTCCTTTCGGCTAAGTGCATCGGCCACCACGTTGGCCTTCCCTGGGTGATAATGAATCTCACAATCATAATCTTTAATTAGCTCCAACCATCTCCTCTGCCTCATGTTTAACTCTTTCTGAGTGAATATGTACTTTAAGCTCTTGTGATCCGTGTAGATTTCACACTTTTCTCCGTACAAATAATGTCTCCAGATCTTTAAAGCAAAAACTATCGCTGCTAATTCCAAATCATGGGTGGGGTATCTTATCTCATACTCCTTAAGTTGTCTGGACGCATACGCAATCACCTTACCGTGCTGCATAAGCACACACCCTAAACCTTTATGGGATGCGCCGCTATAAATCACAAAATCTCCCTTATCATCAGGTAGGGCTAGTACTGGTGCTGTCACCAATCTCTTTTTCAACTCTTGAAAGCTCTCTTCGCATTTTTCAGTCCACACAAACTTCTCGGTCTTGCGAGTTAGCCGGGTCAAAGGGGCTGCTATCTTTGCAAAGTCTTGGACAAATCTCCTATAGTAGCCAGCCAGTCCTATGAAACTTCTCACCTCTGTCGGAGTGGTTGGTCTCTCCCAATTTGATACAGCCTCTATTTTGGCTGGGTCCACTAGAATACCTTGTTCGCTGATCACATGCCCTAGAAACTGAACTTCCTTCAACCAAAATTCGCACTTCGAGAACTTAGCGTACAACTTTTCTTCTCTCAATGCTCCCAATACAATCCTTAAGTGCTCTGCATGTCCTTCCCTTGTCTTGGAATAAATCAAGATATCATCGATGAAGACTATAACACACTTGTCCAAGTATTTCTTGAAGACTCGATTCATTAAGTCCATGAAAGCTGCAGGGGCATTCGTTAACCCAAATGACATCACTAGGAACTCATAGTGTCCATACCGGGTGCGAAAGGCCGTCTTTGGTATATCTTCTGGTTTAATCTTTAACTGGTGGTACCCGGTCCGCAAATCAATCTTGGAGAAATAAACTGCATCTTTCAATTAGTCAAACAGGTCATCTATCCTGGGCAAGGGATACTTATTCTTTATAGTCACCTTGTTCAACTCCCGGTAATCTATACATAATCTCATGCTGCCGTCCTTCTTTTTCACGAATAACACCGGGGCTCCCCACGGTGACACACTAGGTCTTATCATCCCTTTATCCAACAACTCTTGTAACTGAGTGGCCAGTTCTTTCATTTCCACTGGGGCTAGCCGATATGGGGCTTTCGAAATTGGGGCTGTACCCGGAACTAAGTCTATAGCAAACTCAATGTCCCTATCGGGTGGTAGTCCGGGAAGATCGTCCGGAAATACATCCGCGAACTCATTGACGACAGGGATTTCCTGTAGGTTTGGTGCCTCTTTCCTGGTATCCTTCACATATGCTAAATAGGCTTCACATCCTTTACGTAACAGCTTCTTAGCTTGAATCATAGTCAGGAACTTTTGGCTTTGCCGTTTCCCACTAAATACTACTTCCTCGTCCCCTGGCAGTCTCAAACTTACTTTCTTCTTGACACAATCAATCTGGGCTCCGTGGGTTGTTAACCAATCCATACCTACTATTACGTCAAACTCCCCTAGTTTAAAAGGTATTAAATCTACCCGAAAGTGTCGCCCTCCTATTTCTAGGTCGCAACCTGGACATACTCGGCTAACGGGAATAATTTCACGATTAGCTATCTCTATTTGCAATCTGTCTTTCAAGGGTTCAGTCTTAAGGCCTAACTGACATACAAAATCTAGAGATATGAAAGACTTGGTAGCTCCCGAATCAAATAAAACATTTGCTTTAACTGAGTTGAGTAATAGGGTACCTGCAATCACATCCGTGTTCCTCACGGCATCCTGCACCGTCATGTTAAAAGTTCTTGCAGTAGGGGCCTTGTTAGAAGCAGTTCCACTCACTCTCGATGCAGCTGGCCCAGAGGACATACATTCCCTCATTCGGTGCCCTGGTTTCCCACACTTGAAGCAATTACCTCTGACACTCGGGTTGTTACTAGTTCCGCGACAGGCGTTAGCATAATGCCCTGTCAGCCCACACTTGAAGCATTTCACATCTTGCAGGTTGCACACGCCCGCATGTTTCCTTCCATATTTGTTGCATTCTGGGGGTTGGGCTCGGGATGGGGTAGAGTAAGACGATCCCTGTGGTCGGCCGCCCTGGCCCACACTCCAACTTTCAGCTCTCTTGGTTCCAAAGTTTCCGCTTGGTTGGGACATCGCTCCTCGCTTAAATTTGCTCGGAAAGCTCCCACCAGCAGAGTTTCCCTTTCGGCTATCCAACTTCCTCTTCTTTCCTTCTCTCTCCTTCTGCATCTGTTCACTTCCAGCTTCGACAATTGACGCTTTCTGTACCAGGGTGGCATAGTCTGTCAGCTCAAGAACCGCCACACGATTCTGAATCCATTGTTTTAGCCCTAATTGAAATCTTCGGGCCCTCTTTGCCTCAGAGTTCACATACTCCGGCACAAACCTTGACAACTCAGTAAATTTGGCCTCATACTCGGCCACTGTCATGTTTCCTTGTTTCAGCTCCAAAAACTTTAGCTCCATTTGTGTCTCCATGAACCTAGGAAAGTACTTCTCCAAGAATAACTCGCTAAATCTCTCCCAGGTTACCACACCTCTTCCTTCCAAATTCTTCTTAGCTTCCCACCAATAGTTCGCCTCACCCTTCAGAAGGTAAGTGGCGAAAACCGTCTTCTGCTCTTCAGCGACACCTAGTATCTCGAAAGATTTTTCCATTTCCTTCAGCCAGGCCCTTGCCTCGACAGGGTCGGCAGTTCCTTTAAATTCTGGGGGTTTCAGGGATTTGAAGTTCCTGAAAGCATTAGCATTAGCATTCTGGGGTGGTTGCTGAACTGGGGGACGGTCCAAGTTCTGCCTAAGTAACTCCATGAACTGTTCCATAGGGCCTCCCCTAGGATGTTCTACCTCTCGGGTATCATCACCAGCTTCTTCTTCTTCATACTCAGAGTCATCAAACAGGTTATGATCGTTGCCCTCATTATCACTCAGGTTGACATTCTCCCCTTCACGGTTCTGGTGGCCTCCGACTCCATAGTGGCTACCCTGGCCCTCAGAACTGATCGGGTGGGCTCGGGTGTTCATTCTTCTGGGTGGCATGATTCTGATAATAAAACAAGAAAGGGGTTAGGGTTTTCCAATTACCTGACAGCGTTTGCACGGTTCAGGAGCGTATCGTTCCTCCTCATAAGGGTGGAAGTGCAAAAGTTTTAATAATCCGTTGTTGGAGATAAAATGTCAAACATTTTTTGGGGGAAAAGATCCCTTTGGGATGCGAAAACATTTACAAGAGTTTTCAAAATTTCGAAACCTCAAAAATATTTTTCAAAATTT
Organism: Saposhnikovia divaricata; assembly: GCA_036435485.1. Lineage (NCBI taxonomy): Eukaryota > Viridiplantae > Streptophyta > Magnoliopsida > Apiales > Apiaceae > Saposhnikovia > Saposhnikovia divaricata. Next base: position 105,382,523 of record CM071597.1, read on the forward strand.
CAAAACACATTTTTTTTTTTGCAAAAATTTATTTTTAAAGATCGTAGGAACATTTTTGGAAATTGTAGAAAACAATTTGAAATCGCATATCGTAAATTTGAAACGGTATGGTTGTATTTGTGGCTTGTAGCAATTGTATAATCACAGTTGTATATCAAAACAGTAAAGCATGGCATCGGAAAGTAAAGCAGTTGAGGCAATATTATAGAAACTGAAACTAAATAGGTACGGTACAAGGGTTATCACAAGTTTGGATGTTAGAGCCAAATACATAGTTCCGATGTCCAAGTCTAGCAAAAGTGGAACAAATACAAATACATCATCCGAATAGTAAGGCTACACAAAAGTAGGGCTACATCCATACATACTACCCGAAGTCACATCTACATATCTGTAGGTCAGTCTACTCATCCACTGGTCAGAAAGGATACCACTGCACAAGTCAACTACCCCGCAAAATCGACACACTAATGTCATCTGAACCTAGGGGACTGAGCTATAAGTAACACATCACGGGGCCGCGCCGCGACGGAGCAAGGTCCTCACTCGGGTAAATGCACGACGCACAACACGTCTAGCATCCCTAGCCTGGATCACTCCGCCCCCGCGGATCCCTAAACCAAGAATCCTATCGCGACTCCTCATCTCGATCCCGTGGAGTCGAGCCCTAGTCCTCCTAGCAACAGTGGTCCTCGTCTCAGCCTGGATCCTCAAGCGCGCCTCGCGCTCCTCCACTAGTGCCCGCCTCGCCTCGTTAAGTCGGGCCTCTGCAGATAGTAAGTCTCGGGTTAGGAACTGTACCACGTAAGCATGCTCAGTACCCGACACTGGGGGTAGGTCCGCCGGTGGAGGTGGTATGACAGGAACAGGCGTAGGTGCAGCAGCAGCAGCAGCAGGAGCAGGAGCAGGGGTAGGGTCAAGCTCCTCCCCGCCAGAAGTGTCATCCTCAGAGTCACCGTCCAATGAAACAGGGCTAGATGTCTGTGGAGAAGGTGGGGGTGACACAACACGACCCTCGCCGGATCTCACACTCTCCTCATCAGTAGCTACAGGAGATGGGGTAACAGGCTCTGGCTCGGGCTCAAAGGGCTCCTCAACGGGATCCTCATCATCAGTACTATCTATCACTGTAATCCAGGGGCCAAGCTCGGAGTCAGCACCCATATCCTCCTCAAGGTCCTCGGTCTCTCGCATCAGGGCCTCGTCATGCTCCCTCTCGAAAGCCTCAGGGTCTGGTATCTCATCCATCTACACAAGGGAAATAAAGTGGGTCACTAACCATAAAAGAAGGGTTTAGGAGTAGTTCCCTCACGGGCCTTAAAGTCAGGGCTATATCCGATAACCCGACTACCAACTCGATGAGAGTTCTAAGTATTATTGAAGTTGTTATTAAGGTTATCGTTATTGTTATTATTATTAGGGTTGCTTTCTTAAATTACTACCGTTTCTGAGAACTGTAACCTCGCTCTGATACCATTTCTGTGACGCCCCCAGATCCGGGGTCGGAGATCTAGGCGCTCACGGTCCATTTTCCATTAGTAACATACCTGTTCTTGCACACAATATATATAACACAGCCATCGACCCCACAATAAACTCACACCACACTCACACACACAGGTTAGAGCCTCAAAAACGTCACACATTGATTAAACAGTAATAAAGTTATTAGAGTTATTACAGACCGAATTAAATAGTATTTATGCTACCAGCAACACTCCGATATGAAGCGAAGCTGGCGGCTTGAAAGTTTGTTACGATACACTGCCTTGCACAGGTCATGCTGATAAATAAAACGTACTAACAAAAGCTGCCAACCAATCCGTCTAATGGGGCCTACCGGTGGAATCTCAAGTGGAGGCTCGGGCCTAGTCACCTGCTTTCGAGCAGTCTGCCTGGGTCTTGCCATTTCGCTTAGCTGTTGTGTTTGTAAAGTTTGAAAACAAGCAAGAGTGAGCAACTATAGCTCAGCAAGAAATATATATATAAGATAGGCAATATAACATCTCATATGATTGGCAGTTGATATATTTGCTTGTATCAATCAGTTATAAAATCACTTGTCATAGTTGATAAATCTCGAAGGTGCAACAATATGTGCCCTTGTTTTCAAAATAAACTTGCAGTTCTAGATACTGCATTGAATCAACATCTTTCTCATCCAAATAGAACACCATCAGCAACTTGGCACAAAAGCCTAAGAAGCAGTGTCAAAGCATTTTCCAAAATGGAGGGATGGGACTTAAAGAAAACACAAAACCTGACAAGGATTGACGATGATCAGCGGGTCTTCTCTACCGGTAGAAGGATAGAAACTACATCCGTAACTATCCATCGGGTGAAAACTACATCCGTAATCACCCTCGATGAAAACTACATCCGTAATCATCCTTCGGCAACACCTGGGCCGGAATAATAAGTGATGGACCGCCTGGCTCACGGCCGCTTACACATCCCGGGAATCGTTCGTCAACGGTTCCCACACCTGCCAGAGTCCCTTTTTCTTTTCTTTTAAAACTTGATTTTGATTGAAAACAGAGTAATTGAGGTCCGACATCAGTCGACCGATGATTCTTGAAATCATACAAGAAGCAGAATCTGACCGGGGGTTTTCGAAAGTGTTTTGAGTTCAAATGAGTTCGAGTTTGAAGTTTTAAGAAGTATCTTGGATTAACTTTGTCTTTAAATAATGAACAGTAATTAATAAATAATATTTTAAGATTTAATATTAATAATTAATAAAATAATTATTTGATAAAATAAACTCTTAATCCAAGATAGGGTTTCGAGTATTTACGAAGATATAATAATAGTTATTTGAATATATGATACCACCCGAATGACCCTTCGGGTTTTCGCAATATAGATACGATATAATAATATACCGCTCCCCGGTCAATAGTATATACGGACCGCTACGACCTCTATTGCTAGAGTCGTTGTCCGAAGAAAACATTTCAATCTAAGTTCAAGGGGTAAAAGCATACATGTACTTGTTCAATTTCAATTGCATCAATACTTCGATAAACATAGCATTTGATATAATTTGAAACTACAAACACAACAGTAAAAGTCCTTGTATATGGATAAGTTTTGAAAAGTAAACTTGCCTTGGTTTGGTTGGGGTGGTCGAGCGTGCGAATTCGAACGATCTATACATAAACAATAATCGTTCGTTAGTACCTTAACAATTTCTCTCTAATTACGGGGTTTTAAGGGGGTACGAAATTAACTTAACGACTTCTTCTTACGACTCCCTAGCCCCACTATAGGTCCATGACATCACTCGTTTACGCTCGTCACTTACTCGACTTAATTTAGTTACCACGTTCGAACCATAACCACTAACCCTAGAATAATGTTCCACTAATCGACCTTTTTCCATTGCGCGAATTTTACTCTAGCATTTTTATAAAATCCAAAAATTCATATTTTAATCCAATTCCTTTTGGGTGGTCTTCACCACTGCATTACCTACATTCTCAAATTTTTCCATGATCCCAAATATATTTTAAGGTGTTTAAAAAAGGTTCACAAGGGGGTCACTTAATGCAGTCCATAGTCCAGAAACAAAATTCACTCCTCCGGCCATAACTAAAAATCCACACATCACCTAGCTATGAATCTTACATTTCCAGAAACTACATTCAATTATCTTTCCAAAAATATAAGGTAGGACATCAGGGGACATCATTTGGGTGTTCAAAATCGTGCTACAACACAGATCAAAGTTTCTGGACAAACTCAGCAAGCTCAAATCACTTAGATCAACCATTTTTCATACTTCCATAACATAAACACCACTTAAAACACTTAGACCATGACTCATAACACTCATGGAGATATATATCTTAACCATAGTCATAAAAATCACAATCTCAACATCAAAACCCAAGATCCATGCTATCCAATACATATACATTCAAGATAAGCCCTAAAATACATGGATCTACTACCATACTATATGAACAACACATAACCAAGGGTGGTTTGAGATTTTATACCTTCTTGAGTAGCTAAGGACCTTGAATGAGCTTTACAACAACTAAGAATACTTGGATGAGCCCTCACACACCTTAATCCTTCAAGATCTAAAAGATAATAAACTTATGTTAACACTTTTCTAACTTTCAACAATTTATAACTCAAGAACCAATGGATGGAAGGCCATGTAATTGATACCATACCTCTAATATGATGCAAGGAAGCCCTAGGAAGGTTGTAGATGAAGAAATCTTGGAGAGAAAATCTCTCCCTCTCTCCCAAGGTGGTTCGGCCGAGAGCTTTACTAAGGGGGGGGGAGTGTTTTTGCTTTTGTTTTGTTTGGAATGGTAAAAAGAAATGCTAAGTATGACTTGTATTATTGTGGTTAATAAAGAGTAGTCACATGTTGCCAAGTCTATAGCCTAGGTTGCCTCCATGCCCTATTGTCCCCTAAGTACATCATCCATCATGCTAGTCACTATTCACTTTTACTTTTATGTTTTCTAGTTCCTTTTTCTAACTAGCTAGTTACATGGCACTTGCATGTAATTTCTTTCCTTGTAATATTATTCTCCCACCAATGCTTGTTATTTAATCCTTACTTCGTATCGTAACTTAATTATTCTCTCGTAATAATATTTCGTCGCGTAGAGATTTCCCCTATAATTCCTTAAGTACTTATTGTGTAATTCCTCGAATGTCCATAATTCCTCGTCATAATTCTTAATAAATCCTTTAATACTCTAACCATTCTCAAATTCCAAGTTTTATAAATATTACTAACAGTAAGACTCTTGCCTTTACAATCTCTCTGTATATCTTACATAAAAAATGCAACAACGCAGTTTCTCAGACAATCAATTCTATAAATCAACAGGGATGACTAGAAAGGTTCCATAATGATAATGTCACAAGATATTAAATAAAAGGAAATATTACCAAAAAATTAGGGTTCTTATAATCTGGGTATTGTAATAACTATATTTTATTCCACAAAGATTTTAATATGTCGTTTTTGAGACTCTAACCCATGTAAGTGTATTTATATTGTGGGGTCATGGGCAGGTGTATTATATATTGTGAGATATGCAGGTACAGTAAGGAATAAATGGATCGTGACTACCCTAGATCCCTGACCCCGGGTCTGGGGGTGTCACAGAGATGGTATCAGAGCTAGGGTTATAGTTCTCAGAAACGATCATAGATCGAGTATAATAATATCCGTAATAATAATAGTACCTTGAGCTCAAATCGAGTTCGTAGTCGGGTTGTCGGATATAGCCCTGACTATTTAAGATTAAGCCCGCGAGGGAACTACTTCTTGGAAACCCTTTTCCTTTTGATAGAACTGATGGTTAGTAACGCATTTTCATTTGGTTTATAGATGGCTGAGATATCGGATATACCAGACTCTGAGGCCTTCGAGCAGGCACATGATGATGCACTTCTCGGGATGGATATGGACTATCTATTGGAGGATTAGGTTGTACCTGATGTTGGTTTGGAGTATGATGAGCCTGTAGATGATGAGGGTAGGGAGGTTGAGACGCACCTCTACCCATTAGCCACTAAGAGGTCCCCTTCACCACCTACGCCTCTATGAAGCCCGTTACCCTTAGAGGAGGATGACTTGGAGGACTATACCCCTGAGCCCCTAGAGGCTGATGAGGATCTTTCAGACGATTCAGAGACCCCACCACCACCCCAGAGCTAGTTATGCCAGTTGTTGTCCATGAGTGGATTGTGGGTCGTTTGAGTGATGAGATAGTAGCTGCAGCTGCCAGGACCGACGAGTTGAGGAGGTAGCACTACTAAAAATCTGTTAATAGACATCACGGTCTTTAACATCGATTAAAATAAAACCGATGTTAAAAGTCTTTTTAACATCAGTGAAAATAAAACCGATGTCTTTTAAACATTCAGACATCACTTCATTTATCAACCGATGTCTAAACCTTTCCTTAAAAACATTTAGACATCACTTCATTTATCAACCGATGTCTAAATCTCTCCTTAAAAAATTAAACTCGCGCGCCCCCTGAAATATTCCCCCCTTAGTTTTATTTCACCCTTTAAATTTCATTTGCCCGCTAGTTTAGACAAATCTGTTCCCCCCTAAGCCCAAATTTTTTGTATTTTCCCCTCATCAATTTTTCCCCCCTTCAATACAAAACTTAAAAATTAAATATAAAACTTAAAAATAAAAAAAAACATATAATCAAAAACATAAACATAAAACACACATACACAGCTCATCCAGTATTCCCCTTTTTCTATCGACTCTCCGAAGAACCTTAGTTCAATTAGGTCAATTTCATCGTTAGCTTCAATTTGCTTGTAATTTACCTTCAATTAATTTGTTCATGCTCGTATATCAACTTGTATCTGGGGATTATCTTGTATCGATCTAAACAATATCTCCATCTGCTCCATCATCAATATCTAGTATATGTTCTTAATCGATTTGTTAACCGATTAATTGTTCATCTCGACTTGATTTAGTAAGTGGGTAAGCTATTTTCGATCTTGTTTTATTTGTTTTATTTTGGGTAAGCTATTGTGAATAATCTAAGTTTTCTTTTTATTTTCTGTATAAGGAATTAGGGGTTTTTGGGTGTTTGGCTGGTTAGCTCTTTCTTCTTACGTTAGTAACTGGGATACTAAGGATTCATGGACTGCTGTTCAGGACACTTATTTCTCCACCAAGGTTTCAACAATCTTTTCTTTGATCCGTGTGTATATATGTATGTATATGTAGTTCTGATGTTAGGGTTATGTTTACTGATTACAGGATACATTTGAGAGGCACAAAGTTGTATTTACTGTCTCTACCTCTGTTGCTTCTGTTGCTACAGCATGTGTAACGCCCCCAAATCCGGGGTCAGTAGATTTGGGCGTCACGCTAACAAACTCACTAATTCTAACAAAAATTGGCCATGATGTATTCGTAAATACAACATAAACCTGCCGAATACTAAACTAAAAATCTGAAATCAAAATAAAACTGAAATAAAAATAAAAACTCAATCAAAAGCTCTTTGACCCCAACTCCCAACTAAGGATCTTAGGTTACAGTTCTAGAAACAAGAAAACCCAACACCAACTTAAATACAACTCTATATACAAAACTTTATATAGACTTAAAAATCATTGGTATCACTTCGAATAGAAGTATATCAGGCCAACTAATCAAATACATACTATAACTACTAAACTATATTTACATACAACAAATCAAACTTTAAATCTAAATACCCTGATCCACGTCAGCTTCATAACAGCATCCTGCTTCTTCTTTCCACTTTCTGAACTGCGCAGTCTAAGCCTCGCCAACTAGTTTACTGAAAAGTTAGATTTTAAAAACAACAAGTGTGAGCCAAAGAATGCTCAGCAAGTTATATAAAACTGAACTGGATGAAATAAGAATGCAATAATTGCAATTCAAGAAATAGGAACAATAAATATGAGCGAAGGTATGCTCACTAATTTATATTCAATATTATAATTGAAATCTGGATTCTTCACTTTAACAGAAGATTAATATCATTTAAAACATTTATAACTCGAAATCAGAATTTAATAACTGAGAAGGTTCGTAATACTAGATTCAATACTTTTAATACCTGCAAAATACTTTAACAATCGATTTAACAAAAACTCCAGGAAATTCCCAGTTACTCAAATTTCATTCATGTCACTAAGCGTTTGCACACCTAGCTGCCTAACCGGCCTGACAATCACGAGTTTGAATAAATAAGAAGATCTCAATTCATTCTCGGTCCTTACTATCACTGCGCAACAAATGCCACAGCGACCATAATAACCGTGAATTAGTTTTCATCGTTCAAAACACTAGTATAATAACTTTCCATTTTTATACTAACAGTATTTATTAAGTCAAATCATAACTTTCAATTCAAATCATAACTTTATATCCAACATACTTGGAAATGAAAATGTACTTTAACTTAAACATTCTATCATAAGAATATATTTGCATAAAAACAACATTTAATAGAATTGTAGTTTTCATCATACTCTGGACATTACGGGTGATCAGCCACGAAAAGTCTAGCTAAAAACAATACTCTGGGATCTCTCACTAGGCACTTATTGACATTGGCCTTTACTACTCTGACCACGAAGCTGGTCCACATTTTTATAAAATTCTTCCAATTCCATTAAACTACTTTACTATCAATTAATCTTAGGGAAACCATATACATTAATAACATTATACTAAAACAAGGAATAAGAATGCAATACCAGCAAAAACTTTAACAGAATATTACTGACAATACTTAAGAAAGAATAATACTGGCAATAAAACTGAAATTCTACTTTCCACATGATATATGAATAAAATATATCCTTATCAATAATTTGAAGGAGAGAATACTAGCAATACGGATTTGAAGGGAATACTTATATTGAATAGAAACATATTTATCTCACTTGAACGATAAGCGAGGGTTAGTACACTTGCCTCGATTCCAATGCGTCGATTCACTACTTACTATACTTCCGTCTTTACTCGATCACGCATTCATTTCCTTCAATCGTCTCGCCAACACTCGCCGGGTCCATATCGAATCCCTAATTATACTCGAAATAATAGTAAAGTACTATTTAGTACATAAACAACCCAATTGATAACTAATTACTTATAACTCGCAAAGCAATACATACATAAATATATATACCCAAAGCTCATTAATCATCACATATGTACTTAAACACTCATACACATACATGCCTTTAAATCTTTATATCAAATAATTTAAATAACTTTAAATACAGGGGATTTTTAGAAAATTTCGGCATGAAGTATTCGTTTATCGGACTATGGGCACAGCCCCTCAAATACAATTCAACCCTATTTTACAATTCAACAACCCCAAGGAAAATATCAACATGCTTCTATGGCAGCAACTTAAAGTAAACACATAAGAAAGTATCTGCCCTGACATGCGGCACATAGCACATAAGGAAAAGTATCCGCCCAGACATGCGGCACATAGCACATAATAATTTAAATTACACTACTACTTACGCTACACCAATGATCGTATTACTCACGCATTTTAATGATACACGTGACAATCAATCATTGATGTTCGTAAGCCCTAGGGAACAACCCCTAGCAATAACTATTACTTACGCTATATCAATGATCACATCACTTAAGTATATTAATTATACTCGTGATAGCAAATCATGGATATTCGTAAGCCCGAGGAACTAGTTGAAGAGAATTACACAAGTCGTTAAATATTGACATTTAAGACTCGTGATCTCCTTACAACTCCTCGCAGATAAACACATAAAGAAAATTAAATAACAATTAATCTTTGATATAAATCACATTTTAAAATTATACAAATAACTCACCACCACATATAATTTACTACCAAGTACTCGACAAGCATAATATCCGACAAATACTATAACTTGACTTTATACATTTAGCACAAAGTAACTATAACTTAGCCAACTCAATTAATTCTTAATATATTATATTCAGCAACAACAATTAGCAATTAATGTTTAACAAATAACAAATACTAATCCGAACATATTTCGGACTCACAATTAATCACAACAATTATAATCTCCGAATTAATTCACGAAAATTAACACATTAATCTCACCATTTAAATCTAATTATAATTACACTAATTAAACAATACTCGCAATTACACAACTAAATTTAACACGGAAATTAAATAATTAAAATTACGAAATTATACCATTCCAAGCACGCAAGTTTCCCCTGCTTCCGCTACCCCTATACCACTTCAAACCCACATACAATTATACAATACCCTGTCTTCACTCCTTCCTGGCTTAACATTTTATCCCTTACTGCCTCCTTCAACACAATACCATGACACTAGCTATACATCTAATTAACACATAAACCAACCGAACACTACCAATCACCGGCTCCCGGCGACTCAACATCCACGACAGCACGACAAAGTCAACCAATTTCAAAAACCCAGCCTTCATCGTACATATATATACACACAACTGTTTATACTCACACACTCAGCAACAATAAACCGCACACATAGCAACACTCTGCACCTACGCGCAATTTCGACCCAGCCGTGGCACATCCCGAAGCAACACACACCCAATTCGAATATATATACACCACAGTAGCGTATATATACGTGACACACGCACACGCTCCACTTTAATGGGGAAGAAAAGAGGGGAGACCAAGGGGAGGGATTAAACTAGAGATTGGGAGAGATTTTTCAGAGAGATATGAGAGCTCGAGAGGTTGGAGAGAGATTTTTTAAGAGCGTGCTAGAGGTTTCGAGAGACCCCTCTTCTAATTTGGGGAAAACTGATTTAGGGTTTAGGAATTAAAAGGAAATAGAAGTAGTTTTGAAATTTTACAAGAATTTTGTGATTAAAACAATTAAAATTCATCTCGTAAAATAGAAAATAAATAAGTAATAATTTAGAAAAATCTAAACTTTATTTTTAAAACGTAGGGAATTCAATTATCTATATCCCCATATTTTTAAAATATTTTTAGGATCAAAAATGAATTAAATATGAATTTTCAAAGTTTTGATCCTTTAAATAAAATAAAACTCTTAAAATCATTTTAAAATACTTAATCTCCCAAATTAATCCACCCAACAATTTTAAAAACTCAATAAATATAAAAAGATAATTTTACAAAAGATTTCATGATTTTTAAGCCCTCCGATAATTAAATAAAGATTTTTGAAGATCAATAATACTTGATTTAAATATTTTTAAATCACTAAAAATACCAATAAAATACTGGGGCACACATTGGCACACATAACTCAATATATACTCATATAAACTCAATACTAAATATCGTTGAATTCCACAACGATATTCTCAAATCCAATTCTATCCTTTAAATAATAATCAACATAATTAAATAATAAAATAATAATAATAAATCCTAAAATAATCTGGTATCTTACATTCTACCCACCTTAAGAGGATTCCGACCTCGGAATCAGGTAAAGAAGGGTTACTGGGGTTTACTCTACCAACTCGGGTTGCATCCGCAACTCTACTAATCTGTAATCTGGATACTTATTTACTATACTGGGAGCTCTACTGATCTCTCTACATAGAACAACTCTAATCATAGTACTATACGTCACGCGTTACTAGTATTCTAAACTCGATTGGCGTACGTTCAAGACTACTCGAGATATTATGATTCATGATATTTGAAGAGAACGATTTCACATCGTAGCAAAGGTTCCACAATTTTAGAATTAATTTATGAGTTTTCAAACAAATATTCTTGGAAATGAAAGATTACTGAGTGATCAATATGATCAAATGAACCTTGTTGCGTGCCTTATTCAAGACATGACTAAAGGTAATTAACCTTCTTGTACTTCACAACACACAAGTGATGGCGTCCCATCAGACTGCTATCACACAGACAAACAGTCCTTGTGTCCCCTATAAATAGGGTTGTTCACCTCAGTTGGAGTAAAGAAACATAAAAAAAATTCGAACATCGAATTAACAATCAATTGATGAGAAATTCTCAGACATACCCCTGGATTACAACTAAACGGATTCCATGGGTACTATTTCAGAAGAAAAGGATAATCAGGAAAGAAATGACTGGCACAATACTAAGAAATAATGATCTATCATCAATAGAATTATTCACTAATGAAGAAATTTCGAAACTCATGTATCAAACTTGACAGGGTTTAGAAATAAAAGAAATAGGCATTACAGCCTCCATCATAACTGGAAATCCAACTTCAGGGAAGGACAATTGTCAAAATAAACCCATCAAAGGAATATTGAAAAAAAAAAGAAGGTATTGCCAGGGTCTCCACGTACATCTTCTTTGTCGACTCCTTCGCTGACTCGTCATTCGATCTAGACTCTTCTGCTACACGTCCTAAAGTTATCTATTCTATACGTCATCGTCACTCACACTAGACTCTGAAGATTCCACTACCTACAGCCTCAAGGGTTTCTACCCAACTCCGCTCAACTATCTGTCACCACTCACATCTTAACTCGCTAACTGGTACTATATCCAATAGTCTAACACGAGTCCTATATGAACTCTGACGTTCCTTACTTAACTATACACACTCCTACACACTCTCGTTTCTAGTTTACTATAACCTACGCTCTGATACCAACTTGTAACGCCCCCAAATCCGGGGTCAGTAGATTTGGGCGTCACGCTAACAAACTAACTAATTCTAACAAAAATTGGCCATGATGTATTCGTAAATACAACATAAAACTGTTGAATACTAAACTAAAAATCTGAAATCAAAATAAAACTGAAATAAAAATAAAAACTCAATCAAAAGCTCTTTGACCCCAACTCCCAACTAAGGATCTTAGGTTACAGTTCTAGAAACAAGAAAACCCAAAACCAACTTAAATACAACTCTATATACAAAACTTTATACATACTTAAAAATCACTGGTATCACTTCGAATAGAAGTATACCAGGCCAACTAATCAAATACATACTATAACTACAAAACTATATTTACATACAACAAATCAGACTTTAAATCTAAATACCCTGATCCACGTCAGCTTCATAACAACATCCTGCTTCTTCTTTCCACTTTCTGAACTGCGCAGTCTAAGCCTTGCCAACTAGTTTACTGAAAAGTTAGATTTTAAAAACAACAAGTGTGAGCCAAAGAATGCTCAGCAAGTTATATGTATAAAACTGAATTGGATGAAATAAGAATGCAATAATTGCAATTCAAGAAATAGGAACAATAAATATGAGCGAAGGAATGCTCACCAATTTATAATCAATACTATAACTGAAATCTGGATTCTTTACTTTAACAGAAGATTAATATCATTTAAAACATTTATAACTCGAAATCAGAATTTAATAACTGAGAAGGTTCGTTATACTAGATTCAATACTTTTAATACTTGCAAAATACTTTAACTATCGCTTTAACAAAAACTCCAGGAAATTCTCAATTACTCAAATTTCATTCATGTCACTAAGCGTTTGCACACCTAACTGCCTAACCGGCCTGACAATCACGAGTTTGAATAAATAAGAAGATCTCAATTCATTCTCGGTCCTTACTATCACTGCGCAACAAATGCCACAGCGACCATAATAACCGTGAATTAGTTTTCACCGTTCAAAACACTAGTATAATAACTTTCCATTTTTATACTAACAGTATTTATTAACTCAAATCATAACTTTTAATTCAAATCATAACTTTATATCCAACATACTTGGAAATGAAAATGTACTTTAACTTAAACATTCTATCATAAGAATATATTTGCATAAAAACAACATTTAATAGAATTGGAGTTTTCATCGTACTCTGGACATTACGGGTGATCAGCCACGTAAAGTCCAGCTAAAAACAATACTCTGGGATCCCTCACTAGGCACTTATTGACATTGGCCTTTACTACTCTGACCTCGAAGCTGGTCCACATTTTTATAAAATTCTTCCAATTCCATTAAACTACTTTACTATCAATTAATCTCAGGGAAACCATATACATTAAGAACATTATACTAAAACAAGGAATAAGAATGCAATACCAGCAAAAACTTTAACAGAAGATTACTGACAATACTTAAGAAAGAATAATACTGGCAATAAAACTGAAATTCTACTTTCCACATGATATATGAATAAAATATATCCTTATCAATAATTTGAAGGAGAGAATACTAGCAATACGGATTTGAAGGGAATACTTATATTGAATAGAAACATATTTATCTCACTTGAACGATAAGCGAGGGTTAGTACACTTGCCTCGATTCCAATGCGTCGATTCACTACTTACTATACTTCCGTCTTTACTCGATCACGCATTCATTTCCTTCAATCGTCTCGCCAACACGCTCGCCGGGTCCATATCGAATCCCTAATTATACTCGAAAAAATAGTAAAGTACTATTTAGTACATAAACAACCCAATTGATAACTAATTACTTATAACTCGCAAAGCAATACATACATAAATATATATACCCACACCTCATTAATCATCACATATGTACTTAAACACTCATACACATACATGCCTTTAAATCTTTATATCAAATAATTTAAATAACTTTAAATACAGGGGATTTTTAGAAAATTTCGGCATGAAGTATTCGTTAATCGGACTATGGGCACAGCCCTTCAAATACAATTCAACCCTGTTTTACAATTCAACAACCCCAAGGAAAATATCAACATGCTTCTATGGCAGCAACTTAAAGTAAACACATAAGAAAGTATCCGCCCTGACATGCGGCACATAGCACATAAGGAAAAGTATCCGCCCAGACATGCGGCACATAGCACATAATAATTTACATTACACTACTACTTAACCTACACCAATGATCGTATTACTCACGCATTTTAATGATACACGTGACAATCAATCATTGATGTTCGTAAGCCCTAGGGAACAACCCCTAGCAATAACTATTACTTACGCTATATCAATGATCACATCACTTAAGTATATTAATTATACTCGTGATAGTTAATCATGGATATTCGTAAGCCCGAGGAACTAGTTGAAGAGAATTACACAAGTCGTTAAATATTGACATTTAAGACTCGTGATCTCATTACAACTCCTCGCAGATAAACACATAAAGAAAATTAAATAACAATTAATCTTTGATATAATCACATTTTAAAATTATACAAATAACTCACCACCACATATAATTTACTACCAAGTACTCGACAAGCATAATATCCGACAAATACTATAACTTGACTTTATACATTTAGCACAAAGTAACTATAACTTAGCCAACTCAATTAATTCTTAATATATTATATTCGGCAACAACAATTAGCAATTAATGTTTAACAAATAACAAATACTAATCCGAACATATTTCGGACTCACAATTAATCACAACAATTATAATCTCCGAATTAATTAACGAAAATTAAACATTAATCTCACCATTTAAATCTAATTATAATTACACTAATTAAACAATACTCGCAATTACACAACTAAATTTAACACGGAAATTAAATAATTAAAATTACGAAATTATACCATTCCAAGCACGCTAGTTTCCCCTGCTTCCGCTACCCCTTTACCACTTCAAACCCACATACAATTATACAATACCCTGTCTTCACTCCTTCCTGCCTTAACATTTTATCCCTTACTGCCTCCTTCAACACAATACCATGACACTAGCTATACATCTAATTAACACATAAACCAACCGAACACTACCAATCACCGGCTCCCGGCGACTCAACATCCACGACAGCACGACAAAGTCAACCAATTTCAAAAACCCAGCCTTCATCGTACATATATATACACACAACTGTTTGTACTCACACACTCAGCAACAATAAACCGCACACATAGCAACACTCTACACCCACGCGAAATTTCGACCCAGCCGTGGCACATCCCGAAGCAACACACACCCAATTCGCATATATATACACCACAGTAGCGTATATATACGTGACACACGCACACGCTCCACTTTAATGGGGAAGAAAATAGGGGAGACCAAGGGGAGGGATTAAACGAGAGATTGGGAGAGATTTTTCAGAGAGATATGAGAGCTCGAGAGGTTGGAGAGAGATTTTTTAAGAGCGTGCTAGAGGTTTCGAGAGACCCCTCTTCTAATTTGGGGAAAACTGATTTAGGGTTTAGGAATTAAAAGGAAATAAAAGTAGTTTTGAAATTTTACAAGAATTTTGTGATTAAAACAATTAAAATTCATCTCGTAAAATAGAAAATAAATAAATAATAATTTAGAAAAATCTAAACTTTATTTTTAAAACGTAGGGAATGCAATTATCTATATCCCGATATTTTTAAAATATTTTTAGGATAAAAAATGAATTAAATATGAATTTTCAAAGTTTTGATCCTTTAAATAAAATAAAACTCTTAAAATCGTTTTAAAATACTTAGCTCCCAAATTAATCCACCCAACAATTTTAAAAACTCAATAAATATAAAAAGATAATTTTACAAAAGATTTCATGATTTTTAAGCCCTCCGATAATTAAATAAAGATTTTTGAAGATCAATAATACATGATTTAAATATTTTTAAATCACTAAAAATACCAATAAAATACTGGGGCACACATTGGCACACATAACTCAATATATACTCATATAAACTCAATACTAAATATCATTGAATTCCACAACGATATTCTCAAATCCAATTCCATCATTTAAATACTAATCAACATAATTAAATAATAATAAAATAAAAATAATAAATCCTAAAATAATCTGGTATATTATAGCATGGCTTAGTAATTTTTGCCATTTTCCTTTTATTTCTTTGTCATCTTGCTATTTGTAATTATTTTTATTAGGTATTGTGAGGTTTTGTAAGAATAGTATTGTTTGTTGGAATTAGGTTTCAGGATCAATTTGTGTTTGTAACATTTGGTGTGACGATTTTACAAGTTATACTCTACGACATATGCACGAGAAGAAAGTCGAACAAAGGCTCAACTCGATTGAAAATGTTGTGAGTATAGGTTATGTTGTTTATTTTTATCTGTTGACATTGGTGTATCTTTGCTATGTTTACAGTTCCAAATATGTGGTACAAAAATATAAACGTTTGGCAGATTACCTATAAGTATGGGTCAGGTAGTGTCAGGAATACGGTGTTTAGTTAGAAACTTATCAAGATGTTAACATATACATAATGTTTGGTTTCTAATCAATATAAACTAGGTGATTACTAATTAGTCGTAAAAATATGTGAAACATATTCGAACCTTTCGTCATTTTATGTACAGAGTTTAAAGTTATTTCACATATTTGTATTTGCAATAAGCAAACAAAAACTAACTTCGCAACCAGAAGTGGATCATAAAGACTCTAGTTTTGTATATACTCTTCAGTAGATCTTGATCATATGTACTTATTTTCTGCAGACTTTGAAGCAATTTAAATTAGCAAAATTAACTCCAATGGAAGCTGGTTGCTGTCGGCCACCATCCAAGTAAGTTCCTCTTCGTATTAAAATTTTACATTCCTAGATTTATTTCTAATGGCCATAGAGCTGCAATGAATATGATTCCTGAGTTTTGTTTTATAGAGTACTTGTGCACTCCTTGGCACTCTATTTTATTTTATACAAGCTTTCTTTAATAATTGTCTCATACAAAGGCAAGGTTCTAATAGGCATATGATGGCTCTTCTGAACACTGATGGCTCTGTTGCGAAGGCTTGGCCTGTTGAATCAGTAGATGGTAACGGGAAAGGTAAGGTTATTGACCTGTTGAAGGCAAGGTTATGGCCTAATATTTTACAAGAGAGAGAGAAGTGGACGATTGGCGTCTCAGACATCCCTTGTCTGTAAGTGCTCTTGAAACCCTAATCTCCCAATTTCTTAATATATGTTTGTATACTATTTTTTGTTTTAATTGCATATCTATTTTGGATTGGAATGTTCTATCATTTATACATTCAGGTACTCATTCTACTAGTGTTCTAATTACAAAAGTTGGAAAGGAATGGACTTTACAAAAAGAAAATAAGTTTATATTCTATTTTTTGTTTCCATTCACCTTATGTAAATTAAGAATATATGTTTTTTGTTTTTTGAAGCACATTTTCATGTTCCTGAAAGTTTTCCATTGTGTCTAGTCATATTAGGATTAATTAGTGTGAATTAAAATTATCATTAATATAATGTTAGTGTTAATTAGTATTAAATAAACTGCCTATTTATTAATGCCATTTACGTATGCAAAGTTAGCTTCAATATTTGCTTGTCTATTTTATTAGCCCATGTATGTTTAGGTCTAAAGAGCATTTCCTAGCCCATCTTTTATTTTATTTTTCTGGCCCAGATCCATGTCTTTGTCATAGTTTAGTTGTAGTCCATTATTATATGCTTGCCCAAGCCCAAGCCCATGTTCCATTATTTCTTCTTTTCTTTTTGTAGTAGTGCTAGTAGTTTTTAGTCAACACTTAGCAGTCATTTACTTTTAATAATTAATGGGTGTTATAATATTAAGTGCTAGTTCATTGAAGCCTGTGACATTGCAGGGGAAAGTAATTCATGCACCATTGAGCCACGAAGAGAAGTACCTCCTGAGTCAAGTTCACAGTCTAATTCTGCAGAAACTGGTATACAGGAACTTTTGCATCTCTAGATCTAGAGTGTGTTTGTGCTTAATTAATTTATAACTATTATCTCTTACTATATATAATGCTTGCCTCTTTCCTACATGTCCAACTCTGTCTGACCGTGCATGTATGTGTTTGCATACATATTTGTATAGTACATAGTTTCATTCACTCCTGTTCAAATTATCTGAACATAGTACGTACATCGTGCTTACCTGTTATGACACCTATTACCTAAAAGTTGGCCTGGTGAACTTATATTGTGTGTGCAGCTGTACCATAAAAGAATGATAAGGTTGATGCTGTATGGCAGCTGATGAATAAAGGAGTATCGTCTGAGAAGTTGAATTCGATATTAAACACGCATAAAAGTATCAGTCGTATCTTATGGGCTAACGCTAGAATTTTTTTTTTGATTTTATTTTGCAGACAAAGAAAGAAGGCTCTAGATCATGGTAAGTTATTAAAGTCTTTCCATTCACCTTATGTAAACTCTCAGTAGAATTTTAAGACTTCAATATGGTTGCAAAAATCACTCCTCGGAGACTCTGATATTGAATGTTTCTGTAATTGTCACATAATCTTTTTGTTCAACATATCTGATGCTATGCTCAATGCATTATATATGTTTAGATTTAACTTAATTTAATTGTTTGACAGGTATAAATCAAAGTCAGAGGATGATGTTTATAATTTTGGGTTTATATTGATGCTTGTTGGGCCTATTGTGAGTGGAAAAGGAGAAGCATATTTGCTAAACGAAATGGTACGATATAATAATTTCAACTGCACTTAGTCTTTTCATAAAATATCAAACATACTCTGATTCTTATTGCATAGATGTTCAACTTAAATATTTGAGATGCTTAGTACTAATCACAATCTTATATAAGTTCTTATATTCAGTATCACCTGTTTCTTTGATCACCTAGTCAGATTCTCTGTTATTATTAAAGTCTTGTAATCTTTTCTTGTTATAATCACAGGCAGTAGTAGCAAGCCATCAAGTCAGCGACAATACCTGATCACTGGAGCTCATATGGATATCTATTGTTCTTGCCTTGGATTCAAAATTCTTCAACTCCTCATTTAATCAAGTTCATGTATGTAATTTGGAAAAGAATGCATGAAGTAATCAGGAAATAGTTTCATATCTTTTTTATGATGCTTTGAGTTTGGCTAGTTCCGCAAATATTAGTTGTAGATTGATTCGGATTGGTATGGATATTTTGTATTAAGGTACACATGAATGTTTGGATTATGGTTGTTTGAATGATAGTGCTTGAATGTTTGGATTATAATTATCAATGACATTTGAGTAAATTTTGGTTATTTTTGTTTTTCTATGCATTCATTTTCTGTACTACAGCTGTTTGCACATCGTTTATCTTTATAAAGAACTGTTATATTAGAAGTCTTAAACATCAGCTGAAAACGATGTCTAAGGGACCTCATACATCGGTTTTAAAAACAAGTAACCAATGCAATAGATATCTTCAACAGCAGAGCGTAAACGAAGTATGCATCCCAGGGCGGGATGAGGTTCTCCTCCCCTTCAGATGCTAGGAGGGTTATGGTTAGGATAGAGCCAGGGAGCCGAGATCAGGTTCGACGATTGCCGGTGACCGGAGATGGGCTAGTGTCTAGGCCGGACACGGAGCGGATATTTGTGGGAGCTATGATGAGGATGCGGGATCCGACTCGTCCCGCAGATAGTCCGTGATAGGTGATGACAGCATGGTCCGCTAGGTTCAGATGGCCTTCATAGTGCCGATTTGGGGAGCGACTAACTTTGACGGTAGCGTTCCTTCTGAGACTAGTGGATAGGTAGATTGACTTTTGGTAGTACTGACTATTCGGATGTATATGTATCAGGATGATGTGGCATGTTCTAGTTTGAAACTTTTGTTTCCCTTTTTATGGGATGTATATATTTGTTTCCTTTCCAGTTCTTAAAAATTCCAGCTTTGCTTTCATTATCCTGTTACTTCAACTGTTTAATATTCTATCTGCTTCCTTATACATAGAACTGTGAACCCATATATATATATATATATATATATATATATATATATATATATATATATATATATATATATATATATATATATATATATATATATATATATATATATATATATATATTTCGCCCGACCACTTTCATTTTGGAAAAAAAAATTTAAGGGCTTTAAATTTCATAAATACTTCCTCATGTTTCGAAATTGATTTCCATGTGTTACCCAAAGGTAACCAGATTGATCAAATTTCCCTGATTCTGAAAATCTAACCATTCCTGATAAACCTTGTCTTTCTGATTATCAGAAAATGCCACCAAGAAGGATGGGAACGAGAGCTAACCCCGCCGAATCTGAAGGGCAGGGCAGTCACCACAAAGAGGGTGGCCAGCAGAACTTTAGTAGTGATGAGAGTGATCAAGATTATAACGAGGAGGAAGATTTAGGTTTTGATGAGGAGGCAGATATGGAATTTGATGAGGGAGAGTTTGAGGAAGAGGAGGTTCAGAACGATGACCAGAGAAGGGAAAACCCAGAGGGGAACCCCGTGAATCAATTCATGCACCTACTGAAACAGAATCTGAACCAACACCCCAACCCTCAATGAAGTGACACTACGAGTGCTAATGCCTTTATAGCTTTTAAGTCATTAAAACCCCTAGAGTTTCATGGGATTACTGACCCAGTAGAAGCTAGAGCTTGGCTGAAAGAGATGGAGAAGTCATTTGAGATATTGAATACTGCGGAAAACCAGAAAACAGTGTTCGCCGTTTATCTTCTAAAGGGAGAGGCGAATTACTGGTGGGAGTCCAAGAAGAACGAAGAGGGAAACGTTGTTGTGACATGGGAGAGATTCGGGCAGTTATTTTTAGAGAAGTATTTTCTAAGGTTCATGGAAAACAAAATGGAGCTGAAGTTTCTAGAGCTAAAGCAAGGGAACATGACAGTGGCAGAATATGAGACCAAGTTTTCTGAGTTATCTATATTTGTCCCAGAGTTTGTGGACACAGAGCGTAAGAGAGCCCGTAGATTTTAGCAAGGGCTAAGACAGTGGATACAGAACCACGTGGCGGTATTTCAACTAACTGATTATGCATCACTAGTACAGAAAGCGACGATCGTGGAAGCTGGTAGCGATCAGAGTCATAAAGAGAAAGAGGGAAGAAAAAGTAAACGGGATAGCCAGAGAGGAACTTTCGCAAGTGGGAGTGTTCCAAATAAGTTCAACCGAGGGACAGTATCTGAGCCCAACCGGAGTACTGGAGTTAAGAAAGCTAAAATTTGGAGTGTGGGCCAAGGCGGCCGACAGGCTGGGGCATCTTATTCCTACCAGTCTAGACCCCCACTGCCAGAGTGTAAGAAATGTGGAAAGAGACATCCGGGTGTGTGTAAGCTGTTGGCGGTGAAGTGCTTTAAGTGTGGCCGAGAACGACACTATGCCACAAGTTGTCCTACAAACAAAATTAAGCGCTTCCAGTGTGGGAAAGAAGGACACATGAGGAAAGATTGCCCAACTGCGTCGAAAGTTAGTGGAACTGCATCTAATCGACCACCCACTGCTAGGACCTTCAACATGACTGTACAAGATGCTGTGTGAGACACGGATGTGATAGTAGGTACCCATCTCCTTAACTCAGTTAGCGCTAATGTTTTATTTGATTCTGGAGCTACCAAGTCATTTATATCTCATGAATTTGCTAGTCGATTAGACCTTAAGGCTCAACCCTTAGAGAAGCAATTGCAAATAGAGATAGCAAATCGAGAAGTTTTTCCATTATGAATAATACACCCAGGATGTGACCTAGAGATAGGAGGTCGACATTTTTCGATTGACCTGATTCCTTTTAAGCTGGGAGAATTTGATGTCATAATGGGAATGGATTGGTTAGCATCTAATGAAGCCCATATTGATTATAAAGAAAGAAGGTAACTTTAAAAGTACCAGGAGAGGAGAGAATGACATTTAAAGGGTAGCAACAGATTCAGAAATTCTTGAATATAGTACAGACTAATAGATTGTTACGCCAGGGATGTGAGGCTTATTTACCCTATGTGGTTGATACCTAAAAGGAGACGCCTAGTATACAGGAAATCCCAGTGGTAAATGAGTTTGAGGATGTATTCCCAAAAGAGTTACCCGGATTACCACCAGATCGGGAAATAGAGTTTGCTATTGAGTTAGCCCCGGGCACAGCCCCAGTTTCAAAGGCACCTTATAGATTAGACCCGGTAGAGATGAAAGAATTGGCAACCCAGTTGTAAGAATTGCTAGATAAGGAAATGATAAGACCCAGTGTGTCACCGTGGGGAGCCCCGGTGTTGTTTGTGAGGAAGAAAGATGGTAGTATGAGATTGTGCATCGACTACCGAGAGTTGAACAAGCTTACTATTAAGAATAGGTATCCATTACCTAGGATAGATGATTTGTTTGACCAGTTAAATGGTGATGTGTATTTTTCAAAGATTGATTTGAGAACTGGATATCACCAGTTAAGAGATAAAACCTGAAGATATACCTAAGATTGCATTTCGCACTAGGTATGAACACTATGAGTTTCTAGTAATGTCGTTTGGATTGACCAATGCACCCGAAGCCTTTATGGATCTAATGAATCGAGTGTTTAAACAGTACCTAGATTAGTTCGTTATTGTATTTATTGATGACATCTTGGTTTACTCAAAGACGGAAGAAGAGCATGATGAGCATTTAAGGATTGTTTTAGAAACATTACGAAAGAGAGATTGTATGCCAAATTCTCGAAGTGTGAATTCTGGCTTAAGGAAGTTCAGTTTCTAGGACATGTGGTTAGTAGCGAAGGAGTTTTAGTGGATCCTACCAAAATAGAAGCTGTTTCAAACTGGGAAAGGCCAACGACACCGACAGAGGTGAGAAGTTTTAAAAGCTTAGCCGGTTATTATAGAAGATTCGTGCAGGATTTTGCTAGAATAGCAGCACCTCTGACATGACTCACGAGAAAGGCTGAGAAATTTGAATGGACTCCTAAGTGCGAGGAAAGTTTTCAGGAATTGAAAATGAGATTAGTGTCAACCCTAGTGTTGGCATTACCAGATGATAAAGGAAACTTTGTGATTTTTAGTGATGCTTCACATAAAGGATTAGGTTGTGTACTTATGCAACATGGTAGGGTAATAGCATATGCGTCCAGACAATTGAAAGATTACGAGACAAGATACCCCACCCATGACTTAGAATTAGCCACGATTTTATTCTCCTTAAAGATATGGAGGCATTATTTATACGGAGAGAAGTGCGAGATGAGTACGGATCATAAGAGTCTGAAGTACATATTTACTCAGAAGGAGTTAAACATGAGACAGAGGAGATGGTTAGAGTTGATCAAAGACTATGACTGTGAGATACATTACCACCCAGGTAAGGCCAATGTAATGGCCGATGCCATTAGTCGTAAAGATAGGCTTAAGATGATAACCACGTCAGATGAGCTAATCAAGGATTTTAAGAAGATGGAGATTGAGGTGAAGATATTAGGAAAAGGTCAGGAAGGCCTGATGGAAATTTGTGTCCAACCACCGTCGTTGGAAAAGATTAAGTTATGTCAAGAGAAGAAGATGGAAGAGGAAAAGGATTCCTCTGAAGAGATAATGACAGGAGAGGAGATAAAATGTGAACGAGATGAAAATGGAATTATAAGATATGCATCGAGAATATGGATTCCAAATGTTCAGGAACTAAAAGATGAGATTTTAAGCGAGGCCCATAGTTCGAGATATTCTATTCACCCAGGTAGCACCAAAATGTATAAAGATTAGAGAGAATATTATTGGTGGCCTAATATGAAAAAGGATGTCGCCGAGAGGGTAAGCAAGTGTCTAATGTGCCAAAGAGTTAAAGCAGAGCACCAGAGACCCAGTGGATTGTTACAAACCCTAGAAATCCCCGAGTGGAAGTGGGAACATATCGCGATGGATTTTGTAGTAGGATTACCAAGGACAAAAGGGAATCATGATGCAATATGGGTAATTATTGACCGATTGACTAAGTCAGCACATTTTCTTCCAATCAATGAGAGATACATTGTCGATAGATTAACAGATATTTACATTAAGGAGATTGTGGTGCGACATGGAGTCCCCGTGACTATTGTATCTGATAGAGACCCGAGATTTAACTCCAGATTTTGGAGGAGTTTTCAGGATTGTGTAGGAACCAAGTTGAGCATGAGTACGGCTTATCATTCACAAACAGATGGCCAAAGTGAGAGAATCATTCAGACTTTAGAGGACATGTTAAGAGTCTGTACAATAGACTTTAAAGGAAGTTGGGATGACCACTTACCATTGGTTGAGTTTGCTTATAACAATAGTTACCATGCAAGTATAGGGATGCCCCCTTATGAGGCCCTATATGGAAGGAGATGCCGCTCTCCCCTGTGTTGGGAAGAGGTTGGTGAAAGAAAGATATTGGGGCCAGAACTAGTCCAACAGACCAGAGAGACAATAGAGATTATTCGGAAACGGCTAGTGGCAACCCAGGACAGACAGAGAAAGTATGCGGATCAAACCCGCAAGGATAGAGAGTATAAAGTTGGAGACTTCGTAATTTTGAAAGTATCGCCATGGAAGGGACTAATGAGATTTGGAAAGAAAGGGAAGTTGAGTCCGAGGTTTATTGGACCCTTTGAGATCCTAAAGCGTGTTGGAAAGGTAGCCTACGAGCTGGCCTTAACCCCAAACCTTCAGCATGTCCATAATGTGTTTCATGTGTCAATGTTACGTCAATATAATGCAGATGGCCGACATGTGATAGAATACGAGCAAGTAGACATACAACCAGACCTGACTTATGTAGAACAACCTGTGGAAATTCTGGATCGAAAAGAACAAGTGCTGAGAAACAAGAGTGTTCAATTGGTTAGAGTGTTGTGGAGAAACCAGAATCTCGAAGAGTCGACCTGGGAACTAGAGAGCGTAATGCACGAGAAATACCCTAAATTATTCACCTACTGATTCCGGGACGAAATCCTTTTAACGAGGGGAGACTATAATAACCCTAATTTTTGTACTTGAGAAAACTTTTATTTTATGAATGAATAGTACTTTGCATGGATGAATAGTGAAATGCATGGATGAATATTGATTTTGAGAATTGAGAAATTTTTCATGTTACCATATGTACAGGATAGGAAATGGATATTGTAAAGTTAGACGAGTAATCTACGAAGCGAATAAGTGTATGTAAACACGATCGGAATTCAGAAAATCCGAACTTTATTTTTATGGAAAATCTGACCGAGCCTTAAAGAGCATATCAATGCGATCAATACAAGAGAATTATAATGTTAAGGATTCAAGGATTTTATTTTTATTAAATAAGATTTGAGGATTTAGAACGAAAACCTTCGAGTTAGAATAACGAACGTTCTGGAAATCGCTAGAACTTTGTATCGAGATTAAGCGATAAAGCGAATGCGAAATCAATTGTGGAACGAGACTAGAACCATGCATGATCATCTAGGGTTTGATATTAAGTGTAATTGGTGGACAAGAAATCAAGAAAGAAAACGATAAAGAAGTGGTGAGGTGTGAGATCAAGAAGATGCCAACAATGCTCCTTGTCACCATATTTCTCTAAACACCACACAGCTTGGACAAGTGTTTTAAAGGGAATTAAGAGAGTGAAATGGCTGGTTACACATCAAAAAATATCACACATTACATACACCAACTAGTCAAGGCAAGAGCAAGAGAGAATCAGAAAGAAAAACACCACCACCACCATTTCCATTCCATTCGGCCCCTTCCATAATTGGAAAATCAAAACCCTAGCTACACACCTTCAAAAATTGTGATCTATGGCTTAAATAAAAGGTATTAAAGAGACTAAGGTATGGTTAAAGTTTGAGTTTCAAATACTAAGCCTAGCTATGTTAAAAGTTGGTCGAAATTGATGAATGAATAGTAATGAATAGTGTTTTACTTAGTTTTACATATTTTCTTCATAGAGTTCAAGCTTCCCAAGGTGCATTCAAGGCTTGAGGATCCATTGTAAAGCTTTTTTATTGTTCTTAAGACATCAAGGAAGGTAAAAACCGAAACCTTACATGAGATATGTTGAGTTTTAATAGAGTTTTTGCTAGTAATGTAAGTTATGGTGTTGAATAAGAGCATCCTTGAATATTTGGTTTTGTTTTGAGGTGTATGGATTGAGTGGTGGTCAATGGACCTTACCACTAACCCTAGAGGTCTTGTATGATGGTTGGTGTGTGATATTGAAGGTTGGGTTGCCTTGTGTGGCTTAGTAGAAGAGTTACAAAATGGAAATGTTCGATGTATAGCCGTTGTAATGACGAAATTTTGTGAACCATGTTGACAGTAGCCACTCGAGTCCATAAACATGTTTAAACTGCAACCACTGACCATAATGAGTAGGTTTCGGAGTCTAGTTTATGTGGCCACAAGAATTGCTTTAAAAGAGTTTACGGTTAAAGAGTTATGCTAGTTTTAATGAAAGTGATTCGAGAGATTTCATCGCAGAAAGGTAACCACTTTGATACCAAGTTCGAGACCCTTAAGAGTCGAATTAAAATGTAAAATTTGGTGATAAAATGCTAAGGACAGTTAGCAAAGTATGTGCGAAGGTTTGGAGTCAAAAAGATTATTTTCCAATTTTATAAAAATGCGTTAGCCGAGGTTGCGTAAGTGAAACCCACTGAGAACACGACTTAGAAACCAATGTTGAAAATGGTTTAGTAAAACTTGAATTCACGGATTGATTTCAAACCAAACTTATGAATTAAGTAATTGTCGACTAACATGGACTTAGTATGAGTCTAGAGCGAGCAAATAGTGCCTTGGTTGTAATTCGCTTACTTGTTTAAGAATTGAGTTATTAGTGGATTTATTTAATAAATATTATTTTAATAAATACAATTTGACTTTGTCAAGATTGTCCGACATCGTCACGAGCCCCTATCACCTCTCGAGTATCAGGCAAGTTTTCTAAACTTATACTTTTGAAGTATTGTTGTATAATACTGCTTTTGCCATGTATAGTATTATACCGTTTTGCGATAATTGTTCGATCGTGTTAAATTGAGTTTTGATTCTTGGTTTATATACTAGCTTCGAGATAAGTAGATATAAACCGGTTTACCTTGTAGCTCTAGAGATAAGAGAATATATTTCGACTCTAGACCGGGAGTTAGTATTTTGAGATTGTCAGGGAAACCCAGGGGATTCCAGTGACAAGATTATTTATTATTATTCATTCTGAATAATGTTTTTCTTTCATAAACGTTATTCGTATATTCATAAAGTATTAATTACTTGGAAACGATTCGAGAAATATTATTCGAATAATTCTTTTATTTTTAGATGATTATTTTAAATCATTATTTTATTTTGATATTTATTTAATAAATATTATTTGAATATTTATTAAATCTCTTTAAGTGATTCGAAATTCATATTATTTATTTAAAAATCATCCGAGGTCTTTAAAAATTATTTTAAATATTTTCTGACCTTCAAGAATATTTTCAAAAATTATGAGGATTCCCAAATAATTATTCGTGATTATTATCAGCTCGCTTGAGCCATCTATACGCTTTCAATTCCATTCAGATTGGGAATCCACAGTTCGTAAGTCATTGTTGATTTCTTTTATTGAGATCTTCAAGTGTATCCTGAATATTTAACCCTACTAATAAGGGTTTTCAAATTTCGTCAAAAGAATATAATATTCAGTCTTGATTTCGTATGAACCATTCGTTGTTCAATTGAGATTCCGTCCGAAGGCCAACAAGAAATTTCGGTTAGCTTCCATTTGATTTCGGGAGTAAACAGAGGATACGAGTAAGATCTGCTAACGGGTAGAAACCCGGGGAGCTTGAATTTATTCAGTTCCAGGTCTGCAGATTCGTTCAAAGACAAGAACTGGGAAAACAGAGTTAGAGACGAAAGTAGCGCAACGTCCATCCACAGCCCTGATGAGGTCGGGGCAGACTGGGAAACCGGGATTGTCCCCTACATGTAGAAAGTTTGATCAACGAGAGCCTCATGCATATCGACTGATCATCGAGCAGGGGTGCGCCAGTGAAATTCCCGTTACAAGTTCGAGTAAATTCTCTTTCCTACGAAGCATTGTTCATTCTAATCCGGCAGTATCTAAAACTACTGATTTGGTTTTCCCTGAAGGGAGTCTTTGCATTCAGCTTCTATCTTATCCCATCCCGTTAAGGGTGAATATTCGAGTTTTCAATAATGGGAGCATATTTTATAAATTACTTCGTTAGATGTGAGTTTTTTATATCATTCATAAAAGATAGTATTTGATAACTGAAGTACTGATTCCGTACTGTTTTTCGGATATTTTTCCAGTAAGAGAGAAATTTCCTTTAATGGATTGTTAAGATATTTTTGGCAATAATTATCTGGTATAAGTTCATATTGAGACTTTCATTCGTAGGCAGATTATGCCATACTTCATTATCTTGTTGATCTTTCGCTCACTGTTGCTATTGTTTACTCCCTCCGTCCCGTCCATTTGTTAACATTTCAAAATAGTGTGTCTGGTACGCATTTTAAGGTGAATTTTAAGGATGATTCCATAACTTATTTTTTGAAATTTTCTTTTTTTTGTATAAAAATAGAAAAATCCGATTTTTAGACAAAAAGAAAATTTTAAAAATAAGTTATGGAACTATCCTTAAAATTCACCTTCAAATGCGTTCCAGAAAGTGACAAAAAAAGTGTTAAGAAATGGGTGGGACGAAGGGAGTATATATTATATAGAAGTTAAGAGGGATGCCAAGGATCAAGCACACAGTCCGCAAACGAATGAGAAATGCAAGACATTTCCGTGAGCAGTTCATTGCAGCGATCCCAGAGGTAGTAAGGACCAGTTGGATCAGTCTGCAACTTTTGTTAGTCCACTTTATTTATAAGTATGACTTGTGTAAGTTTATGACCAGAACCAGATGGTTGAGCCACTGATGTACCTTCACTTAGAAGATTATGTCAGCAGTTGTATTCAGTAAACATTTGGGTATTGTAATAACTATATTTTATTCCGCAAAGATTGTAATATGTCGTTTCTGAGACTCTAACCCGTGTGAGTGTATTTATATTGTGGGGTCATGAGCAGGTGGATTATATATTGTGAGAAATGCCGGTATAGCAAGGAATAAATGGATCGTGACTACTCTAGATCCCTGACCCCGGGTCTGGAGGTGTCACAAACATTTGTAGAATATTCATGTAATAGCGGAATATGAAGTTCAACGGAAGAATCAAGTTACTGCACTAGCTATAAACCACTCAATTCAAAAGTTATCAATTAACGAAATTA
This sequence comes from Saposhnikovia divaricata, assembly GCA_036435485.1. Taxonomy (NCBI): domain Eukaryota; kingdom Viridiplantae; phylum Streptophyta; class Magnoliopsida; order Apiales; family Apiaceae; genus Saposhnikovia; species Saposhnikovia divaricata. Next base: position 105,412,013 of record CM071597.1, read on the forward strand.
CGTTGTAAAACCTGAACTAGCATAGTGGATTTAAACAGCTTAAAACGAAGATTTAAGAAATTCTCAATTACTCAAAGTCTCACTCTTGTCAGCTAAAGGCACTTATAGGCTTTAGCTGCCAACCCGGCCCGATAATAATGAGTTGAATAAATAAGAAGATCTCAATTCATTCTTGGTTTTAACCATCACTGAGCAACACATGCTTCAACGACAGTATAAACCTCGAATTAGTTAACATTCATTTATAGTGAAAATATTATCAGAGTAAATAGTTGTATAGTAATTTGAAGAAAACATTCCTTGAAAAGTATTTATTGAGGGAAAATCATAAATCATATTCAGGAATTATACGAAAAGATTTTTATAAATTTTTAAATCTTGGATTTCCTCTATTTAAAATATCACTTAATTTCTTTTCAAGAATATAAAATAGTACATGACTGAGGAATTCGGTAAAATACCATGTATTAGAATATTAATAAAAATAAGGAATATTTATATACAATAATTTTTAAAAGAGCCAGCACCTGAACGATAGGTATTGAGGAATCCGATAAAATATCTTGTATTGGAATATTAATAAAGGTTAAGAATATTTATTTAAAATAATTTTAAGAGGATCAACAATTTTTTTAAGATAATTTGAGAATACTAGTTGAGGGAAAATGTCACTTGAAACAAAAGTAGGGGTATAGATCCTAGCAAAGCGATTTGGAAGAAAACATTACGAACAGTAGAAATAGGTTCACATCATCCAAAATAATTATGAAGGGTATACATGCTTGCAAGAAGGGATTCGAAAGAACGTATAAATAAAACAGGAGGGTTCACATCACTTGAACAATAAGTGAGGGATAACATACTTGCCTCAATACATGAAGTTTCCAATTCCAATATCTCAATTCTTTTCTCACTTTACATCAGTCTATACTTCTTTGTACATTGGCCTCTAATCGATCACACATCTGTCTTTCTTCTATTACTTGTCAGCCGCTACTCGGGCACACTCGCCAATTCCGATAATTCTTTCACTCCTCCAGATTCCATTTAGACGTGCACTGGCTCTTAACCGGCCTCCTAGTCGTACCTATATACAGGTAAAGAACTACTTCAGTACGCTTATAACCGTAATCGTCTAATCTTGTTCTACCCAAACGCGTCCTATAACGCTTTACACTTAACACATATAGTACATATTGGTTATACTCGTAAAATAATTTGGTACAATCAGTTAAACCACATAAACACTTAAAATGTATTATGACTCGATATCATATATTAATCACGTAAATATGAGTCACATATACCCATAAACTATTAACAATCATAGCATATTTTCAAATCATTTGAAATCGAATAAGTTAAATAGATTTAGATACATGGGATTTTTTAGAAAATTTCGGCATGAAATATTCGAGAATAGGACTATCCACCTGTTTTTCAATTCAATAATTTAACCCTGTATACAATAAAAGAAAAATAAAGCTACTCCAACTTGCAGCAAACAATTAAGAAAATAACTGCCCTGACTTGCAGCACCAAAACAATTAAAAAAATAACTAACAGTTTTCCAAATAACTATTTAACACTTGACCATTTATAACATTTGCCCCTATGCCGCTTTAATACATAAACCCAAAATCAACTTATAATTTTACATAATTACTGGTATCCTTGTAAGATTTACAATCCAGCTGTAACACGTAGGTGTACACTATTTAATTATAATCTATTAAATCAAAATCAAATTAACAATTGAAACTTAAATTGTAAATCCACGTAACATTTAAAATTGAACAGTTCCCATAATCCGAATTTTATTCTACTAATTACATATAGGTTATAATCGAGAAAATGTAAAATAATAAATAACATTTTTAGAAAATTTTGACGGCATCCCCTTTGCACGGGTAGACTACCAGTCGGACACAACCGACACAAAATCAACAACAATCTTTACATTTACATAATCAAATATCAATCAACACTTATAATAACTCGTACATCAAACTTCTAATATTACACCTCAATATACCGAAACAATAATACGATTAAAAACAACATTAATAATTCGCAATTAAATCTTTTAGACATAAAATAAAACTTTTACATCCGAAAATAAATTTGTTACATAATTAATTCGGACTCAAAGCAAACATCATCAATACAATCAATTAAATAGAATTACTAAGAATTGGAGAAAACCCCTTGTTCGGTTCACTATACACAAACCAATACACACAACGCAGAAAAGTACAATCAACTGCAATACGAACTAAACAATACCAAGGCAGCAAAAACAGAGGGGATGGAAGTTTTATTAACCACAATAATCTGTAAAACATCTTAGTCAAGTGTACTCATAAAAAACAATTCAGTAAAATCGAAACCCATCAACATTCCCAAAATTTATTTCAGTTCTCCCAGCATACGGACTACACACACGCACAGAAACACATACACGCAGCACCCCAAATTCCATAGAATTAAAGCATGAATTACAAGCTCAAAATCGAACTGATTGCAAGGAGAATTAGAACATTTGCAGGGGTGCTTCAGTGGAACCGCGGAGAACTCAAACACACTCACCCACACTGCCTTGACTCCACACACACACACACGTTGTACTTACACACACTCTGTTGAGTATTACACACAGAGATCGCAAGGAAGAACAGAGGAGGGAGGGAGAGGTGAGCTTTACCCGTAGAAACCAAACAGATATAGAGTTAAGAGGGTTAACGGGAGAGAAACGGGAGAGATTAGGAGAGAGTTCGAGAGAGAGGTTTTGAGGGAAAGAGATACTAGAGATGAAGAGAGGAGAGACTTCGAGAGAGTTCAGGAGAAATGGGGAAAAATGGGTGGCTGGGATGTTAAACAAACACTGGGGTAATTTCTTACTTTCACCCAAGCTAAAAATTATAAATTAAACAATTTTAAATGGTTTATAAAATTGAAATTAAGCGGAAAAATAAATTAAATTTAAATTTAAAAATTCTGAAATAAAGTTTATGAAATTACAAGCGTCCCCATATTTTTAAAAAAAATTTAGGATCAAAAACGAATTAAATATGAATTTTACAAGATAAGATCCTTTAAAAACAATAAAATTCTTAAAATCATTTTAAAATACTTAAACCCCCAAAATAATTTATCCAATAATTTTAAAAACTAAATAAATATACAAATATGATATTTCAAAAGATTTCGAAATTTTTAAATACTCCGATGATTTTATAAAATTTTCCGAAGATCAATAACGCATGATTTATGTAAATTTTAATCATAAAAATTCAAATAAAAAAAATTACACGGACTAGCACGTCACACATACATCACCAAATAAACATGTAAACATGATATCACATACCTTTAACCAAAAAAATTCACACCATATAATCAACATCTAGTATTAAATAATAATATTTATAATTACGATATTTCTAGGGCATTATATCCTTCCCCCCTTAATAAGATTTTGTCCTCAGAATCGACCGTAAGAAAACATATGACGGTACTCTCAAACATGTCTCTTTCAATTTCAAAGTCATTTCTTTCATTCAAGAATTCCTTTATATCAATTCATATCTCTCTAGGCTCGTCCTGTAAGCCCGTAAATTCCAACATAAACTTAAACCTTTGGTTTACATGTCTCGTTAATTCTAGATACTTATCACTCGTACATGACTATCCATTTCTACCAAAAATCGGACATGATCTATTCGTATAATGGACTATGCCTTATACACAACGCCTCAAGTACTAACCCAATCATCCATAATAATTCGAATATATATATAATACTAAAACGAAATCCTCGCAACTAAAACAATTGGTACAACTTCCACGCTCCTACTCATAATCAGATTGGCTCAGATAAAACTTTGAGGATAAGATTATCAAGAAATCCCCCAATCATTCTTACTCCCCTTTCAACGTACAATGTTACTCGATGAGGAAATAACTGGGAAACTTCTATCCATCCTCAATCCCATTGTTTTACTGAGTAATCTTTTCGAAACTAATAATCATTCACCTTGAAACGTATATACCTTATTCACAATACAAACTATTCTGGGGTCACTGCCCCTCAATACCATTCAAAATCAAACTCCAACTCAAATATCCCTTAATATCAAAACTCGACTTTCGAACCATTACTCTACATATCTTACAAATCGTTAAAATTTAAATTGTAAACATTATAACTCCCATATTTATCAATAACTCATTTCCTTGAATTATTTCATTCTTCTACATTCGTCAACTTCACCTTCTGCTTCCTTCAACTTCACTTGGTACTTCCTACTTTCCTCTAACGATTCATTCGCAATAATCTAGACCTTTGGGTCTTCCATCTATAACTTCCAAAATTTCTTGAACATTTCCTTGAGCATTGTATGCCTATATAATCTTTCCCGGTTCATCTGGTTGCACTGATACTTGAGCGGTTTTCGATCTCTTCTTTAACTCCTAACAGGTCTCTTCACCTTTATCCATTCATTTCTTGACTTATAGTCTTGTCCACTGCTATAACTATCTTGGTAAAATCTTTGACAACCTTTGCTAATTCCTAGCTAGTCCTTCAAAGCATGACATCTTAGGCCTTTCCCGATTCATTACTATTTCGTCTACACATAATTCACTTCGATCCTTACGTCATATCCTGAAAATTATAATTCTTCCAATTTCAATACTCATACTTAGAAACCTTATGCGTGCTCTTCCTCTATCCTTAATTATCTTACTATGCCTTCCGATCTTGAATCCTTAAAACTAATCACATTCCTGGTAGTAATTAATTAATCAACTTCTATCTCTGTATGGTAACAATCTTAGAAATTCTTCCATACATACCTCTGAGAAAATTTAACCCTGGAATCTGCTCCACTCTAATCTTCTCCTTACTGTTATCTCCCACATGTATACAATAACCTTAAAATCTTATCCTAATAACTTCTTAGTCTGCATAAGCGTTAAACCTCCTTTGTCCGCTTCCGGCCTCATAACTTACATATCTCTTGCAAATCATAATTTCACCTTCTTATCTACACACTTTGTCTGTACTTAGTGGTTAACTAACCGATCTAGTCCTAACTCACACTTAGCTCTTTTAACTGCCATCACATCCATATCCTTAATATCATCATTCATCATTATATTGAACTTCTACCTTCCCATTCTGTCACTTCTAACAATACTATTCTTTCCACTTACCCTCATAGCCTTCCATCTTTATCCTAGTACAATTACAATATACCTCCTCTGGAAATCCTGTCTTCTGACAATGGAGGTCCTGTTAGTCTCATTAATTCATATTCCTTGGGCAGCTATCATGCCTCGTTATCCTGGTTTTCAAAATTATTTTATATCCAAAATTCCTTTCTAGTTAAATCTCACATCTTCTATTAACACCATTCTTGAAAATTTCTTGGTTCTCTATCTCCCCTTTCTTAGCATCTTGTTCCATCTGGGTCAATTCACTCTTACTCTTAATATTCTTGCTCCTCTGAACTATATTCACATAAGTCATTAACTCTCACACAATCACTTTACTTCCCATCTAGCTTTACTCTGCTTCACTCAAGTTATCCCATTTCGGTTCTAAAACTTCATATCCGACAATTTATCTCAAATCATTTAAAATCTCATAATATCACTTCTACCATATCCAAATTAAAATATGCAATAAACTACTATTCCTCAACAATCTTTCCTCAACATATGTTAACTCGAATAACTTGTAGAAAGGGGGGTTGAATACAAGTTATATAATCGTGTCTGATTTTTGCTTGATTAGATGAACAAGAACAAACGAATGAATCAAACTTTGTTTGTATTAAAATAAATTAAATACAAACTCTACCAAAGGTGTACAATACCTTTAGCAGCTGCTGACAATACAAATCTCTCTCTCTGTTTGTTTTGAACTCTCGAATACAAACCTTATACAGAGCTTCACACGATATGCACTCTATAATTCTCAATTCGCTCTTTTTACAATAATATAGAGAGAGTATTTATAATGCTACCTATCAACTAATAACAGAATTATAATCTATCTATGACAATGTTCTGCCGTCCAGTTGATAGTGTAAGATATCAGATTATTTTAGGATTTATTATTATTATTTTATTAATTATTATGTTAATTAGTATTTAAAGGATGGAATTGGATTTGAGATTATCGTTGTGGAATTCAACGATATTTAGTATTGAGTTTATATGAGTATATATTGAGTTATGTGTACCAATGTGTGCCCCGGATTTTTATTGGTATTTTTAGTGGTTTAAAAATATTTAAATCAAGTATTATTGATCTTCAAAAATCTTTATTTAATTATCGGAGGGCTTAAAAATCATGAAATCTTTTGTAAAATTATCTTTATATATTTATTGAGTTTTTAAAATTGTTGGGTGGATTAATTTGGGTGTTTTAGTATTTTAAAATGATTTTAAGAGTTTTATTACATTTAAAAGATCAAAACTTGTAAAATTCATATTTAATTCATTTTTGATCCTAAAAATGTTTTGAAAATTTGTGGGTGTTTGTAATTTCATAAATTTTATTTTAGAATTCTTTTTTTCATGTATTTTCCATTTAATTTTGATTTTTGGAATGATTTACATTGTTTAATTATTGGTTTTCAGCATGAATTTATGAATTGCCCCTGCACTATTTTAACATCACAGTAGCTCTTTTCTTCTCCCGAATCTTCTCGATTGGTCTCTCCCTTTAGAGAGTTCTCTCGACCAATCTCTCTCTCTCACACACATAATCTCTCTCGAATCTCCCTCTCTCCCGATTAATCTCTCTAAACGTTATCTCTCTGTGAATCTTCTTTTCTCCCTTCCCTCTATCTCCCTGTTCTCTTACCCTCTTTGATTTCTCTCCCCGGCCGCCCATCCCTTTCGCCTGTGTTATCTCTTGGTCGAAGTTCTTTTCTGCCAGTGGTGTTCGAATTAAAGCCTTAATCAGCTTCTGTGTTATCTCTGAGTGTGTGCGTGTTTGTGTGTACGCGGCTGGGGGTGTGTGTGTGTGTTGGTGTACTGTATGCGTGAATCATTTTGTAAGGTTGGGTGCAGGCGCGATTCACTCTGTGTGTATAGTCGGGTTGTGGTGTTGTAAATTGGGGGTTGTGTTTGGTCAGTTGCTTGATGTGAGATGTGTGGTTCAATTGTGTGTGCAGAGGTATGTGTAAATTGTGTGTGTGTGTGTGTGAGGGTCAAGAGTATGGGTGTGTCGTAGGTGTGAGTGTATGTTGAAGGCGTATGAGTGTGTATGCCGATTATGTTAGTGCAGAAAGGGTGTTGCTGTTGTGCAGAGAGACCCGAGCAAGGGGCTTTCGAATCTTTTTATTATCCGAGTCAATTATTTTGTTTTTATGATGCATTTTGGTTCTAAAATTATGTGTGAGTTAATTGGTAGGGTCGATGATGAAATTTAGATCGCAAAATTATATAATTATTGTTTAAGCTCGTTATATGAGTTGTATGTATGTTTATGAATTTTAGTAAATTTTTGAGTTAATAATTAATATGAATTATGTGATATTGATGTATATAAATTGATAAGTTGCTAACGATTTTATGTTAGTGTTATAACTAATTAGTTAAGTGATTAAGAATTGTATATATATACTTGTTAGTGGAATTTTTGGAATTTGTTAAGTTGTAACAATTGTGTTAGGGTTAATTAGTGATAACTATAATTGTTGAATCGCTATGGTAAAATATATAAGTTACGTGTTGATTATGATCTGTCAGATATGTACAAATGAGGTACCTTAATATCATTTGAGATGATTGTGTAGTATGTTGACACGAAGGGTTGATTAATTTCTTGATTGGGTCGGTTGTATTCCGACAGGGTAAGTGATATTTTAAAGGAAGTGCTGCCGAAATTTCGGTAAATCAGTACATAATTTATAAAGAGTCTTAGTAAGAATAATATAAAGGTAAGTTAATATTATGTGTTAAGTGTTATGTGATTTATGAGGTTATATATTACTATTTTAAGAATATGATCAGTGTGTGCTTTATGTGTTAAGTTGTAAAGTGTAATAGGACACGTTTGGGTAGAATAGAGTAAACAGTTAAGATTATAAGTGTACTGAAGTAGTACTTTACCTGTATATAGGTACGTATAGGAGGCCACCTAAGAGCCAGAGCATGTGGAAATGGAATGTAGAGGAAGGAAAGAATTATCGGGATTGACCAGTGAAAAAGGGAAAATGAATGCGTGACTGAGTACAGACCGAAGAATAGTAAGTAGCGAATCGGCGCATTGGAATCGAGGCAAGTGTACTAACCCTCGCATATCGTTCAAGCGAGATAAATATGTTTCTATTCAATATAAGAATTCCATTCAAATCATTATTGCTAGTATCCTCTCCTTCAAATTATTGATAAGGATGTATATTATTCATATATCATGTGGAAAGTAGAATTTCAGTTTTATTGCCAGTATTATTCTTTCTTAAGTATTGTCAGTAATATTCTGTTAAAGTTTTTGCTGGTATTGCATTCTTATTCCTTGTTTTAGTATAATGTTCTTAATGTATATGGTTTCCCTGAGATTAATTGATAGTAAAGTAGTTTAATGGAATTGGAAGAATTTTATAAAAATGTGGACCAGCTTCGTGGTCAGAGTAGTAAAGGCCAATGTCAATAAGTGCCTAGTGAGGGATCCCAGAGTATTGTTTTTAGCTGGACTTTACGTGGCTGATCACCCGTAATGTCCAGAGTATGATGAAAACTCCAATTCTATTAAATGTTGTTTTTATGCAAATATATTCTTATGATAGAATGTTTAAGTTAAAGTATATTTTCATTTCCAAGTATGTTGGATATAAAGTTATGATTTGAGTTAATAAATATTGTTAGTATAAAAATGGAAAGTTATTCATATTAGTGTTTTGAACGGTGAAAACTAATTCACGGCTATTATAGTCGTTGTGGCATTTGTTGCGCAGTGATAGTAAGGACCGAGAATGAATTGAGATTTTGTTATTTATTCAAACTCATGATTGTCTGGCCGGTTAGGCAGCTAGGTGTGCAAACGCTTAGTGACATGAATGAAATTTGAGTAACTGAGAATTTCTTGGAGATTTTGTTAAAGCTATAGTTAAAGTATTTTGCAAGTATTAAAAGTATTGAATCTAGTATTACGAACCTTCTCAGTTATTAAATTCTGATTTCGAATTATAAATGTTTTGAATGATATTAATCTTCTGTTAAAGTTAAGAATCCAGATTTCAATTATAGTATTGATTATAAATTGGTGAGCATTCCTTCGCTCATATTTATTGTTCCTATTTCTTGAATTGCAATTATTGCATTCTTATTTCATCCAGTTCAGTTCTATATATATGACTTGATGAGCATTCTTTGGCTCACACTTGTTGTTTTTAAAATCTAACTTTTCAGTAAGCTAGTTGGCGAGGCTTAGCCTGCGCAGTTCAGAAAGTGGAAAGAAGAAGCAGGATGCTGTTATGAAGCTGACGTGGATCAGGGTATTTAGATTTAAAGTTTGAATTGTTGTATGTATATATAGTTTTAGTAGTTATAGTATGTATTTGATTAGTTGGCGTGGTATACTTCTATTCGAAGTTATACCAGTGATTTAAGTCTGTATAAAGTTTTGTATATAGAGTTGTATTTAAGTCGGTTTTGGGTTTTCTTGTTTCTAGAACTGTAACCTAAGATCCTTAGTTGGGAGTTGGGGTCAAAGAGTTTTTGATTGAGTTTTTATTTTTATTTCAGCTTTATTTTGATTTCAGATTTTTTTAGTTTAGTATTCAGCAGGTTTATGTTGTATTTACGAATACATCATGGCCAATTTTTGTTAGAATTATTGAGTTTGTTAGCGTGACGCCCAAATCTACTGACCCCGGATTTGGGGGCGTTATAGATAGTTTCCATCAATAGAGAATTCGTTTCCTTCACGATATCTTCTTGCTTGTTTTTCAAAACAACGATCCTGTTTTATAGCACTTGCCAGTTTCTGTAGCATCCATAATGACATCATCAGTAACACGACTGATATCAGGATTTCCCAATGCATCAGGATCTGATCATCCCATCAGTATTTGATCAGGATCTGACTTGCTGTATCAGGATCTGCTCTGAGTTCCTGAAATGTAGTCTCTGACGCACTGTTCCTGACTAACCTCCACAGATTACTGTCTAACACATATATCCTATACAAAGTGCTAAATCCTTTATAAGATCAGGATATACAAGAAGTATTAGCAAAATTCTATTCTCAACATCACAACTTATGAATTAATCCTAACAATCTCCCCCTATTTATGCTTTAGAATCTGAAGCATAAATCTAAGTTGTAGATGTCAAAACATATAACAATACAACCAGAATAGAATTTTTGAATTTAAGATTATGAAGTTAAGTACCTCTTTCTTCAGATGTAGACATGTATCTAGTACTTAGAAGAAAGAATTCAACTATTTGATGCTTCTTTTCCTTTACCACTTCCATGATGAAATGTACCAACTCTGTCACCCTTAATTCTGCTCCCAGTCTGTTTATCTCCCCCAGTCTGTTGTTGTTGTTGTTTTTGTTTCTGAATTGTCTTCATCTCCCCCTTTTTGACATCAGCAACATTAACAGAACAAATGAGATTCATCATAACTGCTTGATTGTCCATAATAGTGACTTGGTTTTCCTCAAGAATTTGAAGTCTCGATTGAATATCACTTTGAGATTTCTGAATGTTTCGTAAAATTTCAGAATTGACTTCAATGTTGGAAGTGTTTGTTGTATCTTCAGGTTCAGATGCAGAAAGAACTTTATCTTCAAGTCTTGTAGAAGAAGTTGCCTGTTTAGAATGATATTCAAGTAATAATACTTGAGTAGAAGTACAAACATCTTCATCTCTCTGATCTGGAGCTGAAGTATGATCATCCTGTCCTTCACCAGTATTCTGTGTACTAACATCTACAAATCCTGACTCCACCTTAGATTGATCAGATACTGTTGATGTCTCAATTCTAGCTGAAATTGGAAGTACATACAACGGAATACTAGGATAATTAGGAATATCTTCTAGTACTGGTTGAGTAGAATGTCTCCATTCTTCATATTCAAGATTTTGCATCCTCTACTGTCAAAGATTGATTGGTAACCCTTATCACCCAGTTGACTTATACTTAAAAGTGTGTGTTTCAAACCTTCAACCAGTGCTACGTTTTCTATGATGACATTCCCCAAAATAATTGAGCCATATCCCAGAGTTTCTCCTTTGTTGCCATCTCCAAAGGATATTACTGGGCCAGCTTTCCTCTCAAACTTTGTAAGCAGGGACTTCTTTCCAGTCATATGTCCAAAGCATCCACTGTCCAAGATAATTGAATGCTTCTTTCCAGTGCCCTGCAAACAAAAAGTAGCTAGTTAGAATTTTTTAGGACCCAACTTTGATTGGATCCTTTCTTACTAACTTTTGAACCAACAGGCTTTGAAGATTTTGCTTTTGATTTACCTGTTGCAGAGTCAACCTTAGACTTAGATTTCACAAACTGTTTGTGACTAGGAGTTTCAGATTTCAGAGAATAATAGTCATAATACAGTTCATGATATTCCTTACACATATAAATGGAATGAAGTAAACTACCACAATGATAACAGGGTTCTTGTGGTTGGTATTGACTTCTCTGAGTCTTGGGGAATCTGGACTCAGTTTTCCAAGAAGGTTTTTGATTGCAGTCTAGGGCCAAATGATTATGATTTCCACATTTATAGCATTTCTTCCTAGGTGCATCAGGTACATTCTTGTAATTATTCTCTTTGTTAATACCTTCTTTTCCATTCCTATTTCTTCTGATCTTGCTAGACTCTGAAATACTTTCTAGTCTCTGTTTCAACTGAGACTTAGACAGAAAACCTATGTTGACATTCTTAGGTTTTTCTAACACTCTCTCATCTGAATTGCTATTGTTAATTCTTTTGTGCACAACTGGGGTACCTTTAGAATCAACAAATTTAACATGCTTAGGTTCAGAAACAATCTTCTTACCTTCAGACTTAGATGTGCTAGCTTCAATTTTACTATCATCATTGACAATACAAAAGTGTGTAAACTATAAAAATGAGTCAAAGTGGATTGTCCCACACTAGCATAGCTACTGTATCTTCTTGCCTAGCCTTATCAAAACCTAAACCATTAACTTTACCAAGAATTTGATTTTCAATGATTTCTTGAGTCTTTTTACCAGAATTGTTAATGGTTTTAATCACATCTCTCTCTTCCTCTAGTTCTTTTCTGACATAGTCATAAGCCTCAACGATAACACCATAATCATGCTTAGCTTTATCAGAACTTAACCTATATTCTTCTATTTGAATTAACTCAGATTCAAGAAAATTATTTCTACTAACTAATTCATCATTCTTAGCCTTAAGTTCATCTTTTTCACTAGCAAGAATTTTGAAATTAGTCATAAGATTCTTAAACTCAACATGAATAGATCTAATATCATCAGAATCTAAGCTATCAAATGAATCAGGAGAGTGAAGTGATACTTTAACAGAAGATGAAGAAGTTTTCTTTGGAGATCCAGGCTTGTCTGAAGCACTTGCCATTAATGCAATGTTGTCATAATCCAATTCATCTTCAGAATCACTGGAGTCTGCCCAATCCTTTTGTGTGACCATGAGTGCATTACCCTTCCCTGAATTCCTAGGCTTGTTGCACTCACTAGCAAAGTGTCCAAGCTCACTGCAGTTAAAGCACTTGGTCTTGGCTTTATCAAGCTTGATAATTGTACTTTTGCCTTTGTCACTCTTCTTCTCCTCTTTCTTCTGAAAAGATCCTTTGCCAAATCTTCTCCTGTTGAATCTTCCTTTCTTGAAAGCTTTAGCAAACATAGCAAAGAGTTCTTGCATCTCTGATTCAGAATCATTATCTTCAGAGTCTATATCTGTAGTCTCTGACTCAGAACTTTCTTTGCTCTTCTTCTTCCTCGAGTCTCTTTCAGTAGATTCAGACTTTTCTTTTGGAAGCTTCTTTGATTCAGATTGAGCAGTGAGTGTAACAGTTTTCATCTTTCCTTCACTCCTGCTCTTTTTCTACTGCCTGTCAAGTTCATAAGCTCTCAATTTTCCATAAACTGCTTCTAATGATATTTCATCCAGATCATTAGCTTCCTCAATTGCAGATATCTTCTCATTGTAGAAATCAGGAAGAGCTTTCATGAACTTCGTATTCATATCCTCCAAGTCATAATATTTACCATGCATGGCCATCTCATTGATGAGTTTAGTAAATCTATCAAAGGTGTCAGTAAGTGACTCACCAGACTTGGATTCAAAGTACTCATACTGTTGTATGAGAAGTGTCCTCATATTCTTCCTGACAGGTTTTGTTCCTTCACAGTGAACCTTTAGATTGTCCCATATCTCCTTAGCAGTCTTACAAGATAGAACATAGTTAGTGAGAACAGAATCAAGACTATTGAATAGTATGTTTCTCACTTTAGCATCCTTAAGAACGTTCTCCTTTTCCTTATCTGTCCATTCAGATTTAGGCTTCTCTGCTGTATGTTCTGGAACAACTTTTCCTTCGACAGTTGCTTGAGGAACAAGTCTTGTTGGAACAAAAGGCCCATCTCTGATTCTGTCAAGATAATCAGGATCTGTTGCTTCCAGGTGATGCAACATCTTCACTTCCCATAGAGTATATTCGTTTCTCTTGAGCATAGGGATCTTAGTATTACCATCCTTGTAACCAGACATGATTGCAGATCTTTATGATTATTCAAAATTAACCTGCTCTGATACAAATTGTTAACTCGAATAACTTGTAAAAGGGGGGCTTGAATACAAGTTTTATAATCGTGTCTGATTTTTGCTTGATTAGATGAACAAGAACAAACGAATGAATCAAATTTTGTTTGTATTAAAATAAATCAAATACAAACTCTACTTTAGCAGCTGCTGACAATACAAATCTCTCTCTCTGTTTGTTTTGAACTCTCGAATACAAACCTTATACAGAGCTTCACACAATATGCACTCTATAATTCTCAATTCGCTCTTTTTACAATAATATAGAGAGAGTATTTATAATGCTACCTATCAACTAATAACAGAATTATAATCTATCTATGACAATGTTCTGCCGTCCAGTTGATAGTTTCCATCAATAGAGAATTCGTTTCCTTCACGATATCTTCTTGCTTGTTTTTCAAAACAACGATCCTGTTTTATAGCACTTGCCAGTTTCTGTAGCCTCCATCTTTATACTTTCAAGCACTGATAACTTTAGGAATCATAATGGTTTATAACAAAAGGAATTATTGAAATAGATAGGTGGTAGCTTGCATGAATGTAAGATGAGTTTTGTTTGAAAAAGGATTTAACCGAGAGATCAATATGATCATTGAACTGTTTTCAGGTTGCATTTGTCACTTAGGTCAACCGCCATAGTACAAAAAGGTGGCCATCCTTCATTACTTTCATGACAAACACAATCAGTGGCGTCCCACCAGACTCCTATCACATAGATAAGATGTCCCTGAATCCCCTACATACATAGGGTTGTTCATCCCAGTTAGCATAAAGAAGGTTAAGTATTCAGAGAGAAACAAAAAGAATTCAAAAGTTTCAAAAGTTTATATATATATAATGTTGAATAAAGAATAACAAATGTTCAGGGAAAATAGAAAGAATTCAAGGGTCTCAATAATTTATATGCGTCATGTTGAATCAAGTGATCCCTTGGAAAATAGAGGTATCTCTGAAAAATAGCAATGTGTCTAAATAAATATAAAAATTCGTCATCAATTGAAGTATAGTTGATTATCAAAGATGATGGGGTATTATCAAAGTAAGAAGAAATAGAAAGGAAGGTTAAATCTCCTTAATCAATAAATTAAAAGAAATCGGCTAGTAATGAATAACCACGCCATTCCTTCAACCCATGCCAGGAATCGCATTTCACATCTTGTTTACAATCCTTTCGCACTTTCTATATCGCTCGCGGGGTAACTGAAGTTGGAAAAGAAACTCTAGAAGATACACGAAGGTCTGTACGTAGAGTTTTCCAAGCCGATAGCTTCGGTCGTCGGTTTAGCGTATGCTGTTTTGAATTATCTGCCACGTCCTAAATTAAGTCTCCGGATGAATCAAATTTCTGCTCGCGCGATATGTCGAAATACCAAATAACGTCGCAACAGTCGTCCTAATATCCTTAGACGAATCTTTTCCTAAATCGTCATATCTAACGTCCCAATTAAATACGTATACCTAACCATCCTAACTTGTTTCAGTGACCATAACCTGTTGCTCTGATACAAACCTGTAAAGCCCCTAATCCGGGGACCGGTTTGGGCGCCACTCAACCAATAACAAATACAAATACCTGAATAATAAAATATAATACACCAACGATTCCTCACCGAGGATCAATTTTTATGTTATGGTATGAAACAAGAATCTAAATTATACAAATTATTACAACTTCTACTTCTGCTCTAAATACAAAATTACTATTCCATCTAATTCGTAGCTCAATCCCAGTCTGTGCTTACCTGCTCTAGCTCCGAAATCTATCCTGTAGAGAATGCTTCATCGCTCTCATTCGCAGGGATAGATGTAGTACATCATCCTTAAACCTAACTGCAAAGGGTTAGGTAAAACAAGTCAAGAGTGAGCCAAAGAGCGCTCAGCAAGTTAATAATATAGTGAAACAACAATATCTTGATAATTCATTGATGAACAATATCAATGATCAATTAATCTCAAGAAAAAAATTTAATTCCATCTTAGGATAAACTTTCCATTTTCTTCAATACATAACTTTCATGAAAACATTCCTTTTCTTAAAACCATTCCATTATTAAAACATACTTTCCATAAACCCTTTTTAAAATCATTTCAGTTGATTGGAGTTTTTTCACAACTACAGACAATACGGGTGATCAGCCACGTAAAGTCCCTATACCAGACACGAAGTCCCTCTAGACCTTAAGAATTGGGTTCCCAATTAGGCAACACATTGGCCTTTTAAATGTTGGACAGGGCACTCCCCCAGCCTCTAAAAATACTGGACCGGCGTCACCCGGCCTCCTACGCCTCCAATCTGGAGGAATCCATAGAAAACATTTGAACGGAATTCCTCCACAATAAAACCTTTAAAACATTTCACTTTTAAGTCCTTTATACTCACTGATAACAGATCAGCCCAGTATAAGGAATTTTAAAAACATCTTTAATTAATTATTTCATTTTAATGAGCGACAATACAGGATTATGAATCGGGGAAGTATTCAATATAAGGAATCATAATCAAAGCAGTAAGATGGACTAAGCAGGGTATAGTTCAACAAGACAGAAATTATAAATCAATAACTCAGCAAGGTATCATTAATCAATTAAGGAACAAGTAGTTGTTAAACCTCTAAAAAGGAAGAAAACATTTGTAGAATATTCATGTAATAGCGGAATATAAAGTTCAACGAAAGAATCAAGTTACTGCACTAGCTATAAACCACTCAATTCAAAAGTTATCAATTAATGAAATTATGTTGTAAAACCTGAACTAGCATATTGGATTTAAACAGCTTAAAACGAAGATTTAATAAATTCTCAATTACTCAAAGTCTCACTCTTGTCAGCTAAGCACTTATAGGCTTTAGCTGCCAACCCGGCCCGACAATAATGAGTTGAATAAATAAGAAGATCTCAATTCATTCTTGGTTTTAACCGTCACTGAGCAACACATGCTTCAACGACAGTATAAACCTCGAATTAGTTTACATTCATTTATAGCGAAAATAATATCAGAGTAAATAGTTGTATAGTAATTTGAAGAAAATATTCCTTGAAAAGTATTTATTGAGGTAAAATCATAAATCATATTCAGGAATTATACGAAAAGATTTTTATAAATTTTTAAATCTTGGATTTCCTCTATTTAAAATATCACTTAATTTCTTTTCAAGAATATAAAATAGTACACGACTGAGGAATTCGGTAAAATACTATGTATTAGAATATTAATAAAAATGAGGAATATTTATATACAATAATTTTTAAAAGAGCCAACACCTGAACGATGGGTATTGAGAAATCCGATAAAATATCAAGTATTGGAATATTAATAAAGATTAAGAATATTTCTTTAAAATAATTTTAAGAGGATCAACAATTTTTTTAAGATAATTTGAGAATACTAGTTGATGGAAAATGTCACTTGAAACAAGAGTAAGGGTATAGATCCTAGCAAAGCGATTTGGGAGAAAACCTTACGAATAGTAGAAATAGGTTCACATCATCCAAAATAATTATGAAGGGTATACATGCTTGCAAGAATGGATTCGAAAGAACATATAAATAAAACAGGAGTGTTCACATCACTTGAACGATAAGTGGGGGATAGCATACTTGCCTCAATACATGAAGTTTCCAATTCCAATATCTCAATTCTTTTCTCGCTTTACATCAGTCTCTACATCTTTGTACATTGGCCTCTAACTGATCATACATCTGTCTTTCTTCTATAACTTGTCAGCCATTACTCGGGCATACTCGCCAATTCCGATAATTCTTTCACTCCTCCAGATTCCATTTAGACGTGCACTAGCTCTTAGCCGGCCTCCTAGTCGTACCTATATACAGGTAAAGAACTACTTCAGTACGATTATAACCGTAATCGTTTAATCTTGTTCTACCCAAACGCGTCCTATAACGCTTTACACTTAACACATATAGTACATATTGGTTATACTCGTAAAATAATTTGGTACAATCAGATAAACCACATAAACACTTAGTATGTATTATGACTCGATATCATATATTAATCACGTAAATATGAGTCACATATACCTATAAACTATTAACAATCATAGCATATTTTCAGATCATTTGAAACCGAATAAGTTAAATAGATTTAGATACATGGGATTTTTTAGAAAATTTCGGCATGAAATATTCGTGAATAGGACTATCCACCTGTTTTTCAATTCAATAATTTAACCCTATATATAATAAAAGAAAATTAAAGCTACTCCAACTTGTAGCAAACAATTAAGAAAATAATTGCCCTGACTTGCAGCACCCAAACAATTAAAAAAAATAACTAACAGTTTTTCAAATAACTAGTTAACACTTGACAATTTATAACATTTGCCCCTATGCCGCTTTAATACATAAACCCAAAATCAACTTATAATTTTACATAATTACTAGTATCCTTGTAAGATTTAAAATCCAGCTGTAACACGTAGATGTACACTATTTAATTATAATCTATTAAATCAAAATCAAATTAACAATTGAAACTTAAATTGTAAATCCACGTAACATTTAAAATCGAACAGTTCCCATAATTCGAATTTTATTCTACTAATTACATATATGTTATAATCAAGAAAATGTAAAATAATAAATAACATTTTTAGAAAATTTTGACGGCATCCCCTTTGCACGGGTAGCCTACCAGTCGGAAACAACCGACACAAAATCAACAACAATCTTTACATTTCCAAAATCAAGTATCAATCAACACTTATAATTACTCGTACATCAAACTGCTAATATTACACCTCAATATACCGAAACAATAATACGATTAAAAACAACATTAATAATTCGCACTTAAATATTTTAGACATACAATAAAACTTTTACATCCGAAAATAAATTTGTTACATAATTAATTCGGACTCAAAGCAAACATCATCGATACAATCAATTAATTAGAATTACTAAGAATTGGAGAAAACCCCTTGTTTGGTTCACTATACACAAACCAATACACACAACGCAGAAAAGTACAATCAACTGCAATACGAACTAAACAATACCAAGGTGGCAAAAACAGAGGGGAGGGAAGTTTTATTAACCACAATAATCTGTAAAACATCTTAGTCAAGTGTACTCATCAAAAACAATTCAGTAAAATCGAAACCCATTAACATTCCCAAAATTTATTTCAGTTCTCCCAGCATACGGACTACACACACGCACAGAAACACATACACGCAGCACCCCAAATTTTATAGAATCAAAGCATTAATTACAAGCTTAAAATCGAACTGATTACAAGGAGAATTAGAACATTTGCAGGGGTGCTACAGTGGATTTACGGAGAACTCAAACACACACACACCCACACTGCCTTAACTCCACACATGCACAACACCACACTTATACACACACACACGCTGTACTTACACACACTCTATTGAGTATTACACACAGAGATCGCAAGGAAGAGCAGAGGAGGGAGGGAGAGGTGAGCTTTACCCGTAGAAACCAAACAGATATAGAGTCAAGAGGGTTAACAGGAAAGAAACGAGAGAGATTAGGAGAGAGCTCGGGAGAGAGATTTTAAGAGAAAGAGATATTAGAGATGAAGAGAGGAGAACCTTCGAGAGATTTCAGGAGAAATGGGGAAAAACGGGTGGCTGGGATGTTAAACAAACACTGGGGTAATTTCTTACTTTCACCCAGGCTAAAAATTAGAAATTAAACAATTTAAAATCGTTTATAAAACCCAAATTAAGCGGAAAAATAAATTAAATTTAAATTTAAAAATTCTAAAATAAAGTTTATGAAATTACAAGTGTCCTCATATTTTTAAAATATTTTTAGGATCAAAAACGAATTAAATATGAATTTTACAAGATAAGATCCTTTAAAAGAAATAAAATTCTTAAAATCATTTTAAAATACTTAAACCCCCAAAATAATTCACCCAATAATTTTAAAACTAAATAAATATACAAATATGATATTGCAAAAGATTTCAGAATTTTTAAATACTCCGATGATTTTATAAAATTTTCCGAAGATCAATAACGCATGATTTAAATAAATTTTAATCATAAAAATTCAAATAAAAAAAATTACACGGACTAGCATGTCACACATACATCACCTAATAAACATGTAAACATGATGTCACATACCTTTAACCAAAAAAAAATCACACCATATAATCCACATCTAATATTAAATAATAATATTTATAATTACGAAATTTCTAGGGTGTTATATCTGAGGTCGTACTCCCCATCGAGATAAGCTTGGGCTCACCCCGCATAGAAGCCTTTGATCCAAACAGCTCAGCACAAGGCATGCGTCTCGATATTGATTTAACTGAAGAAGTGCAAGATGACGCTAAAATGGCTTCCATCGACTACCAAAACAAAACAGCCAAGTACTTTGACAAGAAAGTAAAGCTTAGAAATTTCCAAAGTATAAATTCAAACAAAAACAAAATGCACACAGAAGCAAAATGTGCGAACTAACAGAAATCAAAAATTATATTTTTATTTCGCCTTAGCGAATAGTCAATCCTTTTAAAAAATTCTTTTTAAGGAAACTTCGTCAAATATCAATCTGGAATAATGATCTTTACATATAAATAAACCATCATCTCGACAATCTGACTCACTGACTAAACTATAGTGAAAGTTAAGCATATGAAATTAAACAAGGGCCACCTCGCCCATCATCGCTATTTAAAAACATAAATAAGTTTAAACCAACATAGGAGAAAAAGAAAGTTAAAAGTACACAACCACTCAGGGCATACCCTAAAAATAAAGTTATCAAATTCTTAAGAAAAACAAAAATTAAAATGGTTATATTTTCGAACGGGGCATTCCCCGCCTTCAAACAACTTTAGCTGTCTCGTCGCTATTGCCGTCAGGCATCATTGTTGCGAGATCAGAACAGTAATCTTCAAAATAATGACCAATCAGGTGAATGCCTGCAGTAGCCCGATGATCGTGGCAATAACCATACCCCACGCCAATAGCCTTGACAATATTAGCCACCCCCTTCTTCACCTCACCACGCAACGTGGAGATCTCATGCTCAAGCCCGGCTTTCTCATCTCGAAGATGGTTAACTTTGACCCCAAGGTCATTACATTTACTCTTGTCAGCACCAACTGCGGCATTCACTTTCACCAAATCATCACTTAACGCCGCCACATGAGCCTTCAACGATTTATTTTTCCTCCAATCGGGTCTTCTCGGAAAAACTTCTCTTAGCAGCCTCAACCTCGCGCTTCTCAGACTCTACAGTGCGCTTCTCGACCTCAAACTTCATTTCTTTGGCTTCGACTAACTCCCGAATGCTCCTTTCCCTCTACTATGAGTCCACGTCGGCTTTTAATCATTGTTAATATGAGCTAGGTCTAAAAAAACTACACAAGCAAGAGAAAAAAAGAAAGACAAACACAAAAAAGAATAGAAAGAAAATTAAAAGGCGAATAAAAACTTAATAAAATAATACCCTTCCACCGCTCGTGAGACAACGCTCTGCAATCTCAGATCGAGACTTATCGATGTACAACCCAAAATCCTGCAGTAAATTGAAAGCTTGAAACACTTGGGCTGGAGCATGGGGGACAGCGGTTGAACACTGATGCGAAGGAATCTAAAAAAGAATCAGATCATCAGGACCCCAAGGTTGGAAAACTAGTGGTAACTCTTGGACCTCGTTACAACCAAGGACTTATTAACCCAACCCCGGGAAGAATCCTCGCATCGTCGAAGAACAAGTCATCGAGGGACACCTCCATCACAGTAGGGGCGTTTCCTCTCGCGCAGGCCCGTCTCATAAGAAGCGGCTGCCTCGGTCTCGACCCCTACTCCTTCAGAAACAACATTAACAGGGTTAGCAACCTTAGAGGATGACCCACCAACAGCCTTAGCAGCACTAGATCATTTAGCCAGCAACTGTTGGTGTATACTCAAAATATTTATTTAAAGTATATACATTTATTTCTCGCCAGTTTAATTGAGAATCATTTAAATGTTTACGTGTTGTCTAAATATTATATATTGTGGACAATCTAGTATCAAATGGGATACAGAATATTAGATTGTTAAATACGGTTTATATAATATTAATAAGGTTCACAGCACAAGTGGTATTGGACAATCCACTGGTACGGCTGTAGTATTATTTAGATTAGTTTATATTGACTATTAAATAATACTGGTATACTTTGTGTATATTGAACAGGATCAAATTTAGAATTGTTCCCTTATACTGATTAAGAAGGTGAACTAAGATTCTATGTTATTATTAATGCTTAGGTTCTTAATCCGGATATAGTAATTGACACGTATATATTATTTACATGCTTTGATTTATATATGAAATAATTCTTACGAATTAAATCATTATATTTTGGGTGATGGAATAATATATATGGTGGACATTATTTATTGAAGGAATCCATGTCCTGATAATATTCGGGTTAATGATGTCCCCTTGAAAGCTCAAAAAGATTTAAATATGTGAAACCCTGCAGGTGGATTTATTCCGGAATAATTAAATAAAGGTTGAGTGGATGATCAACGATAAAAGATATTAATTAAATGAATTATCAGTAATTTATTTAATTAATGGACATGCGATATTTTAAACATGGGGAATTTAATAAGCAAATAATAAAGGAGCCGATTTAATTAATTAAATAAATTACCGGAATTGGGTGGGTGGTGCAATATTAATTATTTAGTGGAACTAATTAATATTAATGATAAAGGGCTTGGCCCAAGTTATCATTAGAAGGCACGACCCAATTTACTCCTTGATCCCTATTGTAGCCTATAAATACTCATTATGTCTCCAAGAATAAGGGTTATGAATTCTAGAGCTTGGAGGCTAAACCTTGGAGGATCGAAGGCCACACTTCATTCAAGGGAGTAAGGGAATACAATAGAAGATCGTGGATTTGAATCGCTTGCGCCGTAGCGATTAAGGTAAATCTTCTAACCCCCTTTGTAATCATTAAACGGGTTAAACACAAATCACTCTGATCCAAAGGGACCAACAATTGGAATCAAGAGCCTGAGGTTTAGTGGACTTGTGTTTGTGTTTGATGACGTCCATGTCGTAATTAAAATTGGTTGTGTATGTATAGTGGTATGCTTGTGTAATAATCTTTTGCAGGTTGTTATCCACTATTATGGCAATGTTTTTTAATTATGTGATTGGATCCCACGTGGTTTATCGTGGTTATTTTTATGCGATTGGATCCCACGTGGTTTATCGTGGTTGTGTATGGTTTTGTTTTGGCTTGTAATCGCGAATAAATTCGTGTTAGAATAGGTATTGCAATTAGATTGTATTAGCCCTATTTTATTTGTAATCGTTATTGGATGTGTGTATCCATGTATTACTTATGATTGCAAAAGAGCCATGTTTTGGAGTCGAAAAGGGGACATTTTTCTGCTGCATTTCTGGTGTGTTTCTGCTGATTATGCCGATGTTTTGCTGCAATTCTGCTGCTGTGTTGTTGGCTGTTGGCTGCTGATGTTGCTGAGCAATTCTGCTGCTGTGTTGTTGGCTGTTGGCTGCTGATGTTGCTGAGTAGAATTTGCAAACGGTGTCAGATTTCGACGCATAATACCTTTTCGGAAAGGGAACGAGCTACTTCTCAAAACTGATAGCTAAGCTATCACCCATGACGTTTTTTGGCCATTCGAGCTCGTTTAGACCCTCAAACAGCGAGCTGAAGTTTTCGCAGGATTTTCGGGCGAAATTTTTTTTTGGTCATAATAGTGGATTTATTTTTTATTTTAATTTTTCTGCTATTTTTTTATTATTGCTATTATATATGCCTTATGTGATTTTCATGTCATGCAATACTAATTTTAGTATTCTAGAACGACATGGACATAGGGTTGTTTATACTATGCTTTAATTATATTGATCAGCATGCTATGCTATGTTATGTGTTCTTTGTATTGTTATTATGATAACATGTGGACCTCGAAGAATTAACATAGGGCGATGCATGTAGATAAATAAAATCCTCAAGGTAAAATACTAAGTGGGAGAGGGAATTAATTATGAATTAAATCCCACGGTCTCCATTATTTTGTATGTAATATGACCTTTTAAATAATGTAGATGGTATATATGATCACCTAACGTGGCGTACTATTTACGGTGTTTTAAAAGGTTGTAGAAATTACTAGAACAAAATTCTTAAATTAAATTACGAATATTGAAAGGTATACATGTAACCCAACGTGGCGTACCAAGTTTCATAAAATTCGATTAATTAGAAGGGTACCAATGATTGAATATAGATTTTCGATATTGAGAGAAAGGATGATTCTGTCTAGAAAGGGGTCTTAAGTGACGCCTCTTGACAATGCTCCCCCCGATCTGGGAATTATCCTATTATCGATTATTGATTTGAAATATTTAATGGTGGCATCCGGTCTTATTGTTACTAATTTAAGATTTAATAATGGTATACACTTAGCTATGAAAAATAATATATAGTCCACCCTAACGTGGCGTATTATTTAGTAATAGGACCGAAGTAATATTTAAATGAATTTAAGTGGTATATATGTCACCCATGGTGGCGTACCAGATACTTATGGTGTTTAAATATTAGTGCATTAATTTTAAATTAATTGTTAGAGGAAACCAATAGGTTTTAAGATTTGTGCAACTCCCGTGTGGAGAAAGCCATGGGCTCAGGTATTGCTTGGAACGTTATCGCATATCCTTTAGATTCCTTTGTTTATTTCACACACCGTATATGTCGTGCACATAGCCGAGGGTCTTCACGGAAACAGCCTCCCTACCCTAAAAAGTGGGGGCATAGTCTGCGTACAACCTACCCTCCCCAGACCCTGCTCTGAGCGGGATATACTGGGTACGTTTGGTTTGGTTTTCTAATTATGTGTTACATGTATGATTCTCAGGATTAGATAACTATGAGCTTTAATCCACTATTCACCATACTTAAGGATAACAAACTTACGGGACCAAACTATATTGAATGGAAACGTAATTTGGACATAGTGTTGACTGCTGAGGAGTACAAATTTTGCACTTATGAACCCAAGCCAGATCAGCCTGCTGAAGATGCTCCTGAAAGTGAGGAGTATTATAAGCGGTGGGTTAAGGCTGATGAGATATCGCGATGTTACATTCTAGCAGCAATGTCGGGTGTTTTGCAGCATTAGCATCAAGCTATGGCCACTGCTTCAGATATGCTCTTTAATCTCAAGGAATTTTTTGGGGAACAGAATAGGGCTGCTAGGCAAGTAGCAATGAAGGCTTTAATGAACACTCAGATGGCTGAAGGAACACCTGTAAGGGATCATGTTCTCAGGATGATGTCTCATCTGAATGAGATGGAGATCCTTGGTGCTGATATTGATGGGGAAACCCAGATTGATATCATCCTTATGAGTCTGCCAAAAGTTTTGAGCAGTTTTGCTTGAATTACACCATGAACAAAAGGTTGTATAGTCTCGCGGAACTTCTGACAGAACTTCAGGCAACTGAAGGACTCTTTAAACAGAATGTTCAAGTGAATGTGGCTGAAAAACCTTCTTCCTCTAAGCCGAAAGGTAAGAAGAAGAAAAAGGTTCAGACACAGAAAGCTGGAAAGGTTGCTAATGCAGTGGGAGTTCAAGGTGGTGTGAAAAAGCCTAAGAGCAAGTGCTTCAGGTGCAAGCAGTCAGGTCACTGGAAACAGGATTGTCCTCTTCCTAAGAAGACAAACAATACTGGTATGTCTCTTTCTCTAGTTACAGAAACATATATAGCGGCTATATCTACGAGCACTTGGTGTGTAGATAAAGGAGCCACTGACCATGTTTGTAACTCTATGCAGGGGTTTCAGCAAACCAGAATGCTTAGAGATGGCGAGATATATGTGTTCATGGGAGATGCTACGAAAGTAGCAGTAGTTGCAGTTGGAATAATTGCTTTAGGTTTTGGCGATGATAGGATTTTGGTTTTAAACAATTTTCTTTATGTACCTTCGTTTAGAAGGAATTTGATTCCGGTTTCTAAACTTGCCATGGATGGTTATAATGTTTGTTTTGGATCGTAATGTTTCTATTATGATGAATAAACGAGTTATATGTTCTGGTACATTGCAAGACAATTTATATATTATTAATCCTATCCAATTAATACTGCAACAAAAGGAATCTAATAACATTCTTTCTAGCTCAAACAAAAGAAAGAAACCTTCTGAATTGAACCAAACATATCTTTGGCACTTAAGTCATATTAAATTGAGGAGGATTCAAAGACTGGTAGTAGATGGGCCATTAGGCTCGTTGGCAGTGGAGCCATTTCCAGTTTGCGAATCCTGCTTGGAAGGTAAGATGACTAATAGGCCTTTTAAAGCAAAGGGGAATAGAGCCAAAGAAGTATTAGAATTGGTTCATACTGATTTATGTGGACCTATGAGTATCCAAGCAAGAGGGGGTTATGAGTATTTTGTCACCTTCATTGACGATTATTCTAGATATGGGTACATTTATTTGTTGCGCCGCAAGTCTGAGTGCTTTGAAAAATTCAAAGAGTACAAAGCAAGTGCGGAGAAACAACATCTTGGAAAATGTATCAAGTCACTACGATCAGATCGTGGTGGTGAATACTTGCTTGGAGAATTTAGGGAATATTTATCAGAAAATGGGATTACATCCCAGTTGTCTGCACCTGGCACACCTCAGCAGAATGGTATGGCAGAGAGAAGGAATCAGACTCTTTTAGAGAGTGTTAGATCGATGATGAGTTATTCGGATTTACCCAAGTCGTTCTAGGGATATGCTATAGAAACAGCGGCTTACCTTCTGAACTTGGTACCTTCTAAATCGGTTCCCAAACTCCAATAGAATTGTGGACTGGTAGCAAACCAAGTCTAAGACATATTCGGATTTGGGGTTGTCCAGCACATGTGCTGAACAAGAACGCGACCAAGCTAGAATCTCGTACAGAAGTAAGGCTGTTTGTAGGCTATCCTATTGGAACGAAAGGTTATTCATTTTATAGTCCTAGAGATCGAGATTTCATTGTTAGCACCAATGCTAGATTCTTAGAGGAAGACTATATAATGAATCACAAACCCATGAGTAGTGTTATTTTAGAGGAATTAGTGGGAGGGACCGATAATCCCCAAGTGCCAATAGTACAATTAGAACAACCACAAGAAAATGCACAGCTTGACATTAGTACCGCACCAGTGCCTCGTCGTAGTGGGAGGGTTGTTCGATAACCTAAAAAATTCATGTTTTTGGGAGAGTCCTCGGACTTGGTCTCTGGTGAACATGATGAGGATCCCAAGACATACGAAGAGGCAATTCTAAATAAAGATGCAAATCTATGGCAAAAGGTAATGGAATCTGAGATGGAATCTATGTATTCCAATCAAGTTTGGGAGCTTGTGGAACCACCCAAAGGTGTAAAACCTGTTGGATGTAGGTGGATCTATAAGAAGAAAAGAGGATCTGACAAAAAGGTGAAAGCCTGAAAAGCACGACTTGTTGCGAAAGGGTATACTTAGAAAGAAGGGATCGATTATGAGGAAACCTTTTCGCCAGTTGTCATGATTAAGTCGATCCGGACTCTTTTATCTATAGCAGCTCATCTCGATTATGAGATTTGGCAAATGGATGACAAGATAGCTTTCCTTAATGGAAGTCTTGAGGAAACCATCTATATGCAGCAACCAAAAGGATTCATTAAAGAAGGCCAAGAGCATCTGGTTTGTAAGCTTAAGAGGTCTATTTATGGACTAAAGCAAGCTTCCAGGGACTGGAATATTCGTTTTGATTAGGTAGTCCAGTCATATGGATTTGATCAAAGTCCAAGCGAATCATGCGTGTATAAGAGAAGTGAGGGTAATGCAGTGGTTTTTCTAGTACTGTATGTAGATGACATTTTACTCATTGGAAACAATGTTAAGATGTTGTCATCAGTAAAGGCATGGTTGTTCAAATAATTTGACATAGGTGAAGCGGCATACATCCTTGGGATCAAAGTAATAAGGGATCGCAAGAAAAGGATGTTGACTTTATCTCAAGAGCCCTACATTGATGAAGTATTAACTCGTTTTAACATGCAAAACTCTAAGAAAGGTTTTCTACCTTTTAAGCATGGAGTTGCTCTATCTAAGAAGCAGTGTCCTTCGACACTTAAGGATATAGAGAGCATGAAAGCAGTTCCTTATGCCTCGGCATGTGAAAGCTTAATGTATGCAATGTTATGTACGAGGCCTGATATCTGCTTTATCGTGGGCATAGTTAGTAGATATCAGTCGAACCCAGGTCAGGAATATTGAAGTGCAGCAAAAACAATACTCAAGTACCTGAGAAGGACTAAGGAGTATATGTTAATTTACAAGGACTCAGATTTGTTTCTTGTGGGGTATACCGATTCAGATTTCCAGATAGATAGGAGTCAGATGTTTGGTTATATAGTAGTTTTCTGTGTAATAGTGGATTAAATAAACACTGATATACTCATAGAATATTTTGAGTATAAGTGGGAGATTGTTGGTGTATACTGAAAATATTTATTTAAAGTATATACATTTATTTCTCGCCAGTTCAATTGAGAATCATTTAAATGTTTACGTGTTGTCTAAATATTATATATTGTGGACAATCTAGTATCAAATGGGATACAGAATATTAGATTGTTAAATACGGTTTATATAATATTAATAAGGTTCACAGCACAGGTGGTATTGGACAATCCACTGGTACGGCTGTAGTATTATTTAGATTAGTTTATATTGACTATTAAATAATACTGGTATACTTTGTGTATATTGAACAGGATCAAATTTAGAATTGTTCCCTTATACTGATTAAGAAGGTGAACTAAGATTCTATGTTATTATTAATGCTTAGGTTCTTAATCCGGATATAGTAATTGATACGTATATATTATTTACATGCTTCGATTTATATATGAAATAATTCTTACGAATTAAATCATTATATTTTGGGTGATGGAATAATATATATGGTGGATATTATTTATTGAAGGAATCCAAGTCCTGATAATATTCGGGTTAATGATGTCCCCTTGAAAGCTCAAAAAGATTTAATTATGTGAAACCCTGCAGGTGGATTTATTCCGGCATAATTAAATAAAGGTTGAGTGGATGATCAAGAATAAAAGATATTAATTAAATGAATTATCAGTAATTTATTTAATTAATGGACATGCGATATTTAAACATGGGGAATTTAATAAGCAAATAATAAAGGAGCCGATTTAATTAATTAAATAAATTACCGGAATTGGGTGGGTGGTGCAATATTAATTATTTAGTGGAACTAATTAATATTAATGATAAAGGGCTTGGCCCAAGTTATCATTAGAAGGCCCGACCCAATTTACTCCTTGATCCCTATTGTAGTCTATAAATACTCATTATGTCTCCAAGAATAAGGGTTCTGAATTCTAGAGCTTGGAGGCTAAACCTTGGAGGATCGAAGGCCACACTTCGTTCAAGGGAGTAAGGGAATACAATAGAAGATCGTGGATTTGAATCGCTTGCGCCGTAGCGATTAAGGTAAATCTTCTAACCCCCTTTGTAATCATTAAATGGGTTAAACACAAATCACTATGATCCAAAGGGACCAACCGCAACATCAACGCTTTATCCATTTCTTCCCTAAATCCGTTAGAAAAGATCCTCTTTAGAGATTCTCCTGTAACTGGTGGAATCAACAAAATCCAATAAATCTATCATAAAAGCAAAGAGAAATAATGAAATAAAAAGTATAATGATTTCATTTTTTATCAACTAGTATAATCACGAAAAGGCCTTATGATTATGTTATTCTAAAAATGACATCCTTCAACTGTTGATACTCGTACAGAGATATCTGACCCTAAAACTCGTCTAAGAACTTATTATCATACTAATCTATACTAGGCAACCAGTCCACGACCTCCTGCGACACCTTACCACATGGCTTAACAAACTTGTGGTCAGGGCCATGAAAATATAGCTATTTCCCATGATAACCAGAGTTTGACGACCTTGCGTGAACAATTCTTGACCGACCCGACTTCTTATCTAAATAGACTTGACCCTGAGAATATGTAATACCGTATATTGAAAAGAACAGACATAATGTAGGCATACGCTTGACCTCAGTACAAAAAACAATAAAACCACTCACTTGAGCCAGAGAGTTAGGAGTCAACGGAGCGATGCCACAACCCATGGCCTCATAGATGGCTAAGTGAAAAGGATACATTGGTAGACGCATCCCATACTCCGACATTAACCAAACGTGGTCGGCAGGCTTAGGGACGACGCATCTCCACCCATTATCAAGATCTACCCAAGACTTTAGAGACTCCAAATGATAGGACGAGTAGCATAAATAATTGTATAAGTTAAACTAGGCCTCTGACTAAATTCCTTCCTACCCTCCTCCTCCGCGACACGAACAACTTCATCCCTAAAGGCAATCGACTTGGGGCTTAACGGAGGACGACCCTCTAAAACCCTTGTTTCAGTCTCCTCCAAAAAACCCAAAGATTGGACATAGGTAATATTAGGAATTTCCAAATGATCTAAGTTAAAGAGGGACTCAATCGACTTCTTCTTGACAGGACGCTTACCAAGGTTTCTAGACATAGTGGTATGCGCAAAAGATGATGAACGAGTAATCGACAAGGTGTAAAGGGTGGACAGTGGTACGTTTGCAAGAAATATCAAAACTTTAAACCTTAATTAAGAAAGAGAAAGAAGAAAGCAAGAAGTATAAACCCAACAGATGCAATTGAAAAGATAAAAGAAAAAGAGATGAAGTATGAAATACGAACCTTAAAATGACCCATCTCCAGAGAACGAGAGAGACCGTAAAAGCATCCAGTTGCAAAAAATCATGAAACATGAACCGTCACCTCCAACAACTGTATCCAATTTAAAAAACCTTGATATTTATAGATATAGCTACACACACATAAGTTGCTTGTCTCTCTCAAAAGGAGAGAATAAGATAAACACAAATAGCAAAAAATAGAAACATATAATATTACAAAAATGTGTGTATAGAAATTTTCAACAAAAAGAGGAAATCTAAGATCTTGTTTAAACATGGGGGGACAAATATTGGGCCATAAACATTAGCCTAGAATACAGTAAGACAATTTATTAGTTTGTAGTTAGGCCCATTTGTATCTCAACCCCTTAATGGGCCTTGAAGCCCAAATTGTAATTAGTTTTCACTTAAACTTCCAAGTAAAGTTAGTTAGGGGGGATCCACTAGGGATCCCCTATAAATATTATCCATCCTCCTTTTTAGAAAGAGATGAAACATTATATAAAGAGTGAACCTCTAAAAGATTGTAGAAAAAGGATTATTAATAAAATACTTTATTTACATTATTTAAGATCTGAATATTAATCATATCGGTCTTGCATATTCTACAATCATCAGGCAGTTTAGTCAACCAAAATAACCTCCAAATTAATATTCATTATGTGGATTAGGAAATTACAAGTCATTATGGTAAAAATAAACTTGAAACATATACTAATTAAGCAAGGGTAAAGTGAGGAAAGGAGAGAGTTACCAACGGTACACTACTAGAAAAAGTAGAATAGACCTCGCCCCTTTGACATCGATTCAGGATGTCACCGATGTAAAAATTATCAATGACATCGGTCAACAAAAAACTGATGTCTTTGATATATTATGAAATCACATTGCAAGCCAACCGATGTCATTGACATATCAATGACATCAGTCAAAAATACAACTGATGTCTTTGACATATCAATGACATCGATTAGAAAATAACCGATGTCTTTGACACATTATGACATCGATTAAAATAAACCGATGTCTAAAGTAGGCTTAAAAAAATTTGTTGTCCGCGCCCACACAATTAACTTT
The DNA here is from genome assembly GCA_036435485.1 of Saposhnikovia divaricata. Lineage (NCBI taxonomy): Eukaryota > Viridiplantae > Streptophyta > Magnoliopsida > Apiales > Apiaceae > Saposhnikovia > Saposhnikovia divaricata. The sequence goes on from CM071597.1 coordinate 105,443,698, forward strand.
CCCCGCTTAATACCCAAATAATTTCCCCCCTTAGCCAATTTTTTAGTTCCCCGCTTTTTTTGAGCTCTTTTCATACAAAAGCATATTACTCTTTCAGACAAAACAAATTACGGCTCTCTCTTCTCTCTTCTCTCTGGTATCTCTCACATCACCTCTCTCACTACAAGAAAAAGTAGATACAACATCACCCATATAACATCGATTGCGTTTCTGACCGCTGTTAAAGGTGTTTTTTACATCGGTTTTACTAAAACTGATGTTAAAGTTGGTTTCAGACATCAGTTGCACTTTAAACTGATGTTAACTATGTCTTAAAAAAATTAAAAAAAACACGCGGATTTCATTTCCCTCTAATATGTGTAAAATTTCAGCTTACTTTCCCCCCTTAACATTTCAGACATTCCCCCCCTTCAGAGAAATTAACACGCGACCCACTCCCAAACCCACTCTGCTTCACAAACACTCCCGCTCCTCACTTCAGTTCAACCCACTCCCATACCAGACACTCAAAATCTCAGTCAAATCTCACTCTAATCTCACTCACAAACCCCCAAATGTGAAGAACCCTAGATTACAAACCCCCAAATTAAAACCCTAGATTTCAAAACCCCCCTTTCAAATCCCAATTATGTCGAACCCTACCTTTCGATTCCTGTTAATTGGTGCTCTTGGAGGCTATTAATTATGTCGAATCTTAGTTAGTTAGTAAGTATTTTCGATTTCGATTATGAAGTATTTATAGTTTTGTAAGCCACTTATCTATATGTGTATGTTCATTATTGCCTAACCTCAGTTTGTTGGTTGTATTGGACAGTTGGGAAAGAAATTGTTGACCTTTGTCTTGACCGAGTTAGGAAGTTGGCTGATAACTGCACTGGTTTACAAGGTTTTTTGGTGTTTAATGCTGTTGGTGGTGGTACCGGCTCTGGTCTAGGATCACTGCTGTTAGAACGCCTCTCAGTCGACTATGAAAAAAAGTCTAAGCTTGGGTTCACCATTTATCCTTCTCCTCAGGTGCTTATTAGTTAGCTTCTGTTTAACTACACCGTTTTGATTATCAGCACATTAACTCTGTTCACTTGTGTTTGTGGTAGCGGCCATGGTCATCTTTCTCGTTTCCTTTCATTTCGTTTCCTTTCCATTTATTTGTTTCTCAATAATATGCTCCAGATCATTAGTCCATGCATAATGTGAAGCACCCGAGACCTCAAAAAGGCATAAAAACATTTATATTTATACATAAAAGATGCAAGTCCTTGTAAACTGCTAATGTATAATACGATTAACCATTTATTGTTCCATAATGTAGTTGTATATGAATTGACTGAAAACATTGTTGATCGCAGGTCTCAACTGCAGTTGTGGAGCCATACAATAGTGTGCTCTCTACACATTCCCTTCTAGAGCACACAGATGTAGCTGTGCTTTTGGATAATGAGGCCATTTATGACATATGCCGGAGGTCCTTGGATATTGAGAGGCCCACATATACCAATCTAAATCGCTTGATTTCTCAAGTCATATCTTCATTGACTACGTCTTTGAGGTTTGATGGAGCCATTAATGTTAAGAAGTTGTAAGATTGATAAGATATATCAGCTTGGAGATTCTATAGCGGACACCGGAAACCGAATGATAGAGAATCCACTGGATGCATGCTCCAGGCTTCCCTATGGTGAGAGTGTTTCTCAGGGGCCAACTGGCCGTTGTTCGGATGGACTACTTATGATTGATCACATTGGTAATATTTCTCATTCTGTTTTGTTTTGAGGTGTTTAACTAATTTAGAAAGTTCATTTTAAAACAACTGTTTAATTTGTCTTTCGTGCTTGTATGTTTAAGTTGTTAAGGAAATTATGCGATTCTCGGTATAATTTAAACTTTGATAAGATGATCATAATTGATGCAGTAGCTTGCTTTTGAACCTTCTTGCTGAAGTCATAGAATTCAACCAAGAAGTGCATATGAGTAAATAACATAAGACAAAATGATTGAAATGGTTTATAACAATAGTAATATGCATATTGATTAGAAACACTTATGACAGAACGGTACAAGTAGGAGAATCACACGATTTGATCAAATGTAAAGAAGGTGATCACAAATTGTTGAGTTAACTTCTTTGATCTATATAGTGGAAGAACGTGTATAATGTAAAATGTATTTTTGCTCTAAATATATGTCAAACCATGGCTGGAGCAGAGGCATAAAAGCAAAATGGAGGGGAGGATTAATGCCGTGGTGGTGTCAGTGAAAGGACTGTGAAAAACCTACTAGCGAGAGATCCCTCACTGTAATAAACCTCTCGATTTCTGTCAAGAATCACACTAACTGAAGTTATCTTGATATCATGTAATGTTGTGAATCATAAAAGGAATAATAATGTCAGCTTTGAAATCTTTAGAAGGTTTCTGAATCCCCCATTCCGTTGGTCAATCATCAAGTTATCTTCTACACAGTATACCTTGACGGATGAAACAGAAATTTGTCAATCTTACATGTTTTTAATATCTCCAAGGGAACTCTTAATATATGATGCTGTTGTTGATTATCAAATAGCACTAGCAGCTGGTATACCATTGCTAAATCCTTATTTGAAAGGCAAAGCAAAATTTACCCATGGTGTAAACTTTGCGGTTGGAGGTTCTACTGCACTATCAGCTAATACTTTTGGTTAAGATATTTCTCTTAGTATCTAATTCACTGTAGTGTCTACTTTTTCACTTGTTTTTCTTTCACTAAGTTCTAATATAAGCCAATCCTGTTAACTCAGTATTATTTCCATTATTTATTTAGATTATGTATGATTCTGAAGGAGAATGTCTTATTTTCTTTTTAGGTATGCAAGAAAAGACTAGAAATCAGCTCGTTTTTCCAATGTGGGACTGGCTTTACCTGGAGCAGCAGGCTCCTGGCAAACAGAAAATAAGGTTACCAGTTTTAAACATGTGACAGTCATAACCAATCTGATAAAAAATGAAGTTAACCCAAGTTCTTACTGATGAGCAGGGGAAATTTTTGATTAAAAATGTCCTGCCCGGAACTTATAACTTGTATGCCTGGGTCCCTGGGTTTATTGGGGATTAAAAATACGAATACAATGTTACCATCAAACCAGGTTCAATCTCTTTTTCAATTTGGTTAATAAGTACTTTTACAAATGTTAGGCTGCACTGGACTGAAACAGATTCATAATCCATATATATGCAGGAAGCATTATAAGATTAGGTAATGTTGTATATGTTCCTCCAAGAAATGGCCCTACACTATGGGAAATTGGCATCCCTGATCGCACAGCAGCTGAATTTTTTATTCCTGGACCTGCTGTTACGCTTGAAAATAGATTATACGACGAGGAGAATCCGGCAGAAGGGTTCAGGCAGTATGGATTATGGGATCGTTATACTGATCTGTATCCTACTGAAGATCTAGTTTTCGCTATTGGTGTTCATAGGTACCAAAGGGACTGGTTCTTTGCTCATGTTACCAGGTGATTGTACACTTTTTTGTCCAGAGTTTCACAATTTATTATTTCTTGTTTCAGAGTTGCTAATTGAACATCTTCTATTGCAGGAATACAGGAAATAAAACTTATGTACTAACAACATGAAAAATTTTATTTGATCTAAAGAAAGTGGACACGACAAGAAATTATACGTTGCAGCTGGCACTTGCTTCTGCCAATGGAGCTGAATTACAAGTAAGAAATATCTGATATTAAATGTTTCTAATTGCATGCAGAATTTAGCGTATTGTGAATTGTGTTGCTCACTAACAGAGATTCTGATTGGTATCACATTCTTTCATTAACTTGGTTGATCAGAGAGGTAGTAACAACTAGTTTACGACTTCGATTCACGTTATTGGATTAGGGATCCCATAAACAACCCGGTGGGACTGAATGTGGGTATGTAGTCATGCGCTACATGAAGGACATAATTGAAGACAATGAAACGGAATTTATGACCGAGGTGTGTGGTTTAATTTGTGTGATTTAACAGAATATATATAAGTTTCTTGGTTTTGGGCGCATGCACAATTTTTAAGATGTTCTACTGATCTGTTTAATATTCACAGTGGGCTGCGAAGAATCGGAAGAGTATTTACACAGAGGATGATCTTGACGTCGTTCGTTGTGAGGCACTTGATTATATCCAGGGATTTGTGTAATCATCGACGACCAACTGAATGGCTTTCAAGCCTTAGTCTGCTGCTACTATTTTGTTAAGTTTTCTAGTACTTTTATTTTAGTGAAGCAGTTGTTTTATGTACTTGACTGTGGATGGTGTAATGAATGGATGGTTTTGGTTGGTGTACGTTGTAGATGTTAATGAATTATGTGAATGTTTTGTATTGCCTTTGGCTAATGTCAAATTGCTATATTTGGTGCATGCTGATTTTGATTTATTTTTTTGGTAATTTTTGGGCACATAATTATGCAAATATAACACATCACAGTGTTATTCAAAAAACGATGTTTAAACCCAGAACAGACATCACTTTTTAAAGCAAAGTTTAAGCCTATATCACATCACCTAAAAACTGATGTCTAAAATGGTAATTTCATGGATTTATTTTACATCGGTTAAATAACGATGTGGTATATAATTTACAACATCGGTTTTATTCTCAAAACCGATATCGTATACACTTTACAACATCGGTTCATAACCAAAACTGATGTAGTACATGGGTTGAGACATCGGTTCTGATTTAAGAACTGATGTTGTTGATAGCTATTAACATCGCTTAGAAACCAAAACCGATGTAATAAGTAGTTTTTAACATCAGCCATGGACCGATGTAAAAAACATAGACTTTTAACCTCACACAGCTAGACATCGGTTTTGAAACTTTTTAACATCAGTCCAGAACCGATGTAAAATCCAGTTTTTCTAGTAGTGTTAACAGCCACCCTCTCTCTCTCTCTCTCTCACTCTCGTAACCCTAATTTCTCAAACTATGCCTCTCTCTCTCCCCCCCCCCGGCCTCACCGTCTCTCTCTTTCACTCTCATAACCCTAATTTCTCAAACTGCGCCTCAAGTTAATTGGTCAAATCAATTTGACCAATTGAGTAAAGTTCAATTCACTTCACAAATCCATATTTTTACTGCTTAAAAGCATGAATCGGTAAGTGAGTAAACTTGCATGTTTAAGTAAACTCGAATTACTTTGATTCAGTTGTAAATTGGGGATTTTTGGGTTCAAAATCTTAATTTTCTAATCCATTTTTTCTTTGTTCTTATTAGTGCAGGAGCAACATTTAAAAGGAGAATTTGTTAGGGTAAGAATCATTTATCGAAACAATTTTAATAATTTGTTTATATTTGTAGTTACTAATTTTTTGAATATGTCTGTTTTTTTAGAGAGGATCGAGCAAGAACTTGTTTGGGTAGTGCTCTAAAGCTCAAATTCGTAAGTGTTTATTTGTTTTTAACGCTGCTATATATGTTTGAATGCTTATTTATTTTTTATTTTTGTGTTAAATCGAACATGCATGTGTTCTTTGTATAACATTCGGAGTCGGAGTCTACATATGTTCGTTAGGATTTTGAAGTCCACATATGGATTATCTGCATAAATTGATGTGTTAAATATTAAGGCTGCATATGTTCTTTTAGTGTTTGTTTCATTTATGTTTATTGTGATGTGTCGTTTGTGAAAATAATCATATGTTTGTAATCGTCATATGTTGCTTTTTCACTTGCTCTGTTGTTCACTAGAACTGAATAGTGTATATGGTAGTATATGTACTTTCTCTGTTCGCTAAGTACATGTGTGAATTATAGAAATCGTATGCCTTCGTGCCCAATAAATATTAATGACATGTTGCCATTTAGTATTAACTAGCATGAAAGCCCGTACAAAGCACGGGCACCATTTAAATTCATGTAATTCAGTTTTTTTATTTTTGAAATAGATGACTCATAATTTCGTAATTTCTGAAATATTATACGTTATTAGTGTGATATATTTTACCAAATATATCTCATACGAAGATCGATAGTAGTCGAATTTCTTACCAGAATTTCAGATATGTTCGTAACATTTTACTTACACCTAAAATTTCGTATGCATTTTTATAAATAATTTTAAAATTTAGTTTAGAAAGACAACACAATAAGTATTTTTAAAAATTTATCCTTGACTTAGTAGACTCACATATAGACATATATAGTAAAGTGCTCAAATGATAACTCATATTATAATGAGGACTGAAAAATAATCTCATGCTCATATGTATAATGTGTGCATATATACACCATTCTCACTCAATTATTCATTCGTGCCACCAAATCGATCATCACTCTAGCAATAATTTACGAACACTTTTGTCGCCGAGTTCCAACCACATTCCAGACCCCACATTCGATAGTTTATTCATTCCATTTTTTATCCTCTCACAATATAAATGATTTTATAAATCCCCACCGATGTCGTTCTAACCCACTCTACCACCATCAATGCCATCATCAACACCTTCGAATACTACCGAACTTTCATATCTGGAAATTTTTGGTAATTTGTTTTCAAAACTTTTAGTATAATTTTTTTTATTCAAGTTGAATTTTCTTTTATTCTGCTTTGAATTTGGTGGTGTAAGTGGTAGTGCACATTCAAATGTAACCTACATCTCCAACTTTACCCTTCTACATCTACCATTTTTGAAGATTTTTTTACACCATCTTCGACAATACATTAATGTCATCACCACCTCTTCTCCATTTGTACATTGTGTGTATACATCTATACACCTTCCTCACTTAACCATTCCTTCGTGTCACTAATTGACCAACACTCTAAAAATAACTTCCGAACATGTTTGTCACAGAATTCCAACCACCCTACTCTGCTAGCTCATTCATCTAATTTTTTGTCGTCTCACATAAGATCCGAGCCCCATCGATGTCGTTTACACTCACTCTACTACCATCAACACCAGCACCTCTGAACACTATCAAAATTTCAGATTTTGAAAATTTTTGTAATTTGCATTTAAAATTTTAGTGATTTGGGTTCAGTTTTTTGTAATTCAAGTTGAATGTATAGTAATTTTGCTTTCATTTCGATTTTTTTGGTAGTGCAAAGGGTGGTGTTGATGTGATTGCATTAAAAAATTTAGTGGTTTTGCTCATGATTCTAGTGGTGGTGTATGATAGTGACGGTATGGCAGTGATGGTGGTAGTGGTGTTAGCGATGTGTTGTTAGTGGTGGTACTGATAGTGATGTATCCATCGAGAAACACACGACTTATGTATAGTATTTTCTTACAAATTGATTGTTAATATGAAATACATGATCTATGATTTTTTATGTATTATGTATAATTTTAATTGATCACAAAACCATGTTTTAAATTAGTATAAGAGTTCTCGTCAAAAAATCATTTTGGCCTATACTAAACATAATAGACAGACAACACAAAACATTTTGATAGTTTCAACTTGATTAAATCTCAAAATGAATATTAAATAAAATAGAGCATGTGAATTATTTTTGTATGTAGTAAATGATTTTTAAAAAGTCATTGTAAGTTTCTTCTTTGGTTTAATGGTTAGAGACGTGAACATAATTCATTCATAACCCGAAGGACATGGTTCAATCCTCCTTACCAATATCTTTTTTTATACATTAATATAATTGAGGACAAAAATGTAATTTACTAAATAGCCTTGAAAGCCCTTGTTAACCTATAATATATATAATGGATTTACATAGCAGTTGTTTAAAAAACAAGTTAAACTTAGAACAATACTATAAATATCAATTCTAAATGAACATTTAACTTAATTATATACATTTCCTAGATCTAGACTCTTAGTCATTTGCAATAAGATACAAAAAGAAAAAAGTTGTGTGGATCACAACTTAATTACAATATATAATATAAATAATAAATTATTGAACTTAAATATTTTTAATTACATACTGAATTTAGATATAAATATGCTTATTGAATATAAATAATATGTAATTTATTTGATATTTGATAATTTAAAATGATAATCAGGTAGGTTGTACGTGTCTCCTCATAAATGGACAAGTCATGGATTTTTGCAGATAGGGATTCATTAGAGTATGAAATCGGGGTTGAACAGTTTTTGATGTATGTCGAAGAAAATTGTAAAGATCCTAAGAGAATACCTTGTCCATGTGCACGCTGCGTCAATTTTAAAAAATTCTCTATCAAAATAATTAGTGGTCATCTATACGAAAAGGGTTTTAGTTTGGGGTATGTTTATTGGATTTGGCATGGAGCTAAGTCTAGGTCATCTGTTGGTAGCACATTTTCGGCTTCTAATCAGGAGAATATTTCTGCATCATAACCATTACTAGCCGATGATGTAGAGGATGTTTGTGAAGGAGCATATAATAATAATTATGGTGATGATTGTGATAAAGATTCAGATGAGTTCAAAAGGTTTCTGGCCGATGCTGAACAACCTTTGTATGAGGGTAGTGAGTGCACTAAATTAGATTCATTTTTGAAATTACATAATTGGAAAGCAAGATTTGGTATAAGTGATAGTGCCTTTACGGATTTACTCTCTTCTGTTGGCTCTTTACTTCCTAAAGATCATGTCTTGCCAATTAATTCATACGCAGCCAAGAAAACCCTATCTGATTTAGGCCTAGAATATATAAAATATTATGCATGTCCGAATGAATGCATTCTATATAGGGGTGTGAATGCTGATGCTTCTGATTGTCCAAAGTGCACAAATCTCATTGGAAATTAGGAAAGGATGGTAAACCGAGGGTTAACATTCTGGCCAAAGTTATATGGTATTTTCCAATTATTCCTATATTTAAGCAGATGTTTAAATCTGTTTCTACTGATGCACTAATGACTTGGCATGCTAACCAAAGAAGTCAAGATGGCCAGATGTGCCATCCAGCCGACACTACTTCATGGCGGAATATCGATTATAGGTGGCCAACCTTCGGTAGTGAGCCAAGAAACATTCGGTTAGCTCTGGCCGTAGATGGTATAAACCCACATACTAATAGCTTAAACAATAGGTATAGCTGTTGGCTAGTAGTATTGTCAACTTATAATCTTCTTCCTTGGTTATGCATGAAGAGGAAGTTTATGATGTTAACAATATTAGTCTCTGGTCCACATGAGCCTGGTAATAACATTGACGTGTTTTTACAACCGTTAATTGATGATTTGAAGAAGGTGAACCAAATGTGTACGATGCTAAGACTAAATCTTTTTTCACTTTAAGGGCAATATTAATGTGGACGATAAATGACTTCCCGGCATATGGGAATTTGTCTCGATGCGTCAATAAGGGTTATATGGCTTCTCTAGTGTGTGGTGATAATACCTAGCTAAATATTTACCTCATAGAAAAAAAAATGTGTTACCAAGGTCATCGTCGATATTTGCCTAGCCATCATCCTTATAGGAGGAAAAGGTAGCTTTTAATGGTGAATAAGAGTTTGGAAAAGCGTTTCAACCCCTTTTCGGAGAAGAGGTTTCAATGTAGCAGGAGGAAATAAATTTTAGTTTTGGAAATGAAGTAAAAAAGTCAAAGAAGGTGGACTGTGCATGGAAGAAAAAGTCAATTTTTTTGAGCTAGAATATTTGAAATTTCATCATGTTCGTCACAATCTCGATGTTTTCACGTCGAGAAAATGTTTGTGATAGTTTGATTGGGACACTACTAAATTTAAAATATAAGACTAAAGATAATGAGGCATCCCGTAATGATTTGGTTGAAATGGGCATCAGAAAAGATTTGGCTCCACAAAATGTCGGGAAAAGAAAAACCTACTTGCCCCCTTCATCTTTTACTCTTTTAACGGCAGAAAATAGAAAAATGTTATCATCACTCTCTTCAATGAAACTTCCTTATAGGGAATTCATCGAACATTAAAAATTGTGTATCGATGTCCGATTTAAAGTTGTTTGGGCTGAAGTCCCACGACTGTCATGTACACCTTCAACAATTGCTCCTAGTTGCAATTCGTTCCATTCTCCCAAAAAATGTTAGGGTTAGCATTATAAGGTTGCGTTTCTTTATCAATTCTTTGTGCAACAAAGTTGTAGATGTATCAAAATTGGATAAGTTTCAGTCAGATATAGTATTAACCTTGTGCGAGTTGGAAAAGATATTCCCTCCCTCATTTTTCAATGTAATGATACATCTCACAGTCCACTTGGTTAGGAAATTACGTTTGTGTGGACCAGTTTTTTATAGATGGATGTATTCATATGAACAGTTCAATAAAGTGTTGAAAAGTTATATGCGGAACGGTTATCATCCGGAAGGTTGTATAGCCGAAAGTTATCTAGGAGAAGAATATGTAGAATTTTGCATAGAGTTTGTTCGATAGAGTTGAAAAATTGCAGGTCTTCCGAAGGACCAAGGTGATCTTTATGGTCCATTATCTGCAGCTGTAATGAAGTTGGTGGAAGAAAAAGATCAAGACGAGGCTCATCTGCATGTTCTTCCAAACAACCCTAAAGTGTATCCGTGCGTTATGTAAGTTAATTATACTTTTTAACATTTATCTTCTTTTATCAAGTATGTAGTTAGTTTCTAAATTAATATATGTATTTTGCAAGGATGCACAAGGATTTTTTAGAATGATGTTGCGTAAAATACAGATGTACAAGTGTACACAATCGCAAGCAAGTAATACAGTAGTAAATACCAGATATCGTTCCTCAAGGACTGTCAATTTTTGTAAATCGCAATTTGTAAGAACCCCAAATTTTGGATATAATTAAAACTTTTTATTATGTACTGAGGTATTGGTGAATAGTGATTACGACTACGATGTAACGATTGAGATAATGAATGGAAGGAATAGATTTGGATTCAAATGTTTATATGCTATGAAGAATACTATTGGTTGACACTTTAGATAAGAATTATCTATCTCCTAGGGAATTGAGATTTGATAATTCTAAAGGAGAAGATTATTCTTATGTCATCCAAATCGATATCTGTTATTGGTCCAGTGGGTCCGTAAAAAGGTTAAGGAACGATCGAAAGAGATCAGGGACAATTGTACAACCCTAAGAGGATGAGTAAAGAAAAATGGATGAATAGTGATTTTGGTGGATTTAGGAATATTATTAGACGACGCTATATAGAAGTACCCGGAACGAAATTCTGAGTTCGTATTAGTGATCCAGGGGGAAAAAGAGTGTATGTAAAAGCTGTCGAATTCTGAAAAATAGCACTTTTATTTTCTCCAAGATTTCCCTGGACACTGAAAGACTTAAGGAATTATTGAAGGGATTTAAGGAATGTAGGTTCAAGAATTATTAAAGAGAATGGAGGACGATAGTATAAATATTAAGATGGTTTCCGGTAAAATCCTAACTAGAAACGAACGAGTTATTCTTCCGAACGATCAATGAATTCAGCAATAACCGGACAAAGAAACAACCAGAGAACCAAGATGCAAGTATGTGCAAGTGGATAGAATCAAGTAACTAAGTAGTTACAAAGGTAACTAGCATGCTTAGCAACCAAACCATGTAGTTAGCTGCAACACATCATCAAACCACAAAATCACCACACATGTCCACTTGATGATGCAAAGGATGACCCAAGCACTTTAATAAAGTAGCTTTATGCAAGATATTTCTCAAAGACATCACAATAATTCATTTTGCAAAGGATTAGATCAAGAACCAAGCAAGCAACTCCAAACTCTCTCTAAAAAGCCATTCGGCTTTTAGCATAAATCAAAAACAAAAATCCACCTTCCACTCCTTGTTTGATCTTGAAATTTTTAAGGTGAGTTCTATATTTCAAGAAATTAATCTCCTAGAAATTTCAAGTCCAAATTCCGTTGTTTCCATTTTCAAATAAATCATGAAATAGGAGGGTGAATAATGTTCCTCAAGTACTAATCTTGTTTCTCTTTGATTTTTATGGTTGATTTAGCTAGCTTAAGGCCACTCAAGGATCATACAAAGCTTAGTGAGGCTAGAACATACTCCAAGGAAGGTAGTCCACTTGAAACCCTAGCTTTGTTTTGAAGATTTAAGCATGTTCTTGATGATATAAGATTAGCTATAGTATTAGCATGATTATAAGCATGATTATGGATTTTGTTAGTGGATCTAAACATGGTTATGATATGATGTTAGTAGATGATTTTGGACAGATTGAGGATGAGAAATATGTGTATGAGTTGTTTGGATGCCCGGTGTGGCTTGGTTGAATTGTTATGATTTTTAGAACGTTCGATATATAGACGTCGTAATGCCGAATTTTTGTTAACACTTAGTAAACGAGCATGATAGTAAATATAATTTCCTGACCTTGATAATATTATGACTAGTCCTGGTAGATCTCGAGCCATAATCATTTTGGCATGAGAATCGAAAAATTCTGACTTACGGTTTAGGAGTTATGATCAAATTACTAAAATTGGTTCGGAACCATAAGAAAAAGTTCGTAACTTCAATTGAACCCTCGTAAAGCATGTTACTCAGTGGCGAATCTTGGTAAATAAATACTAGGGGTCATAAGGAAGGCATGAAAGAAAACCACATATCAAACGGATCATTTTCCGATTTTATAAAAATGTTGGAATCAAAGTTAAACGCGAACGAACCCCTAAAAACCCGTTTGGTTATAACTTTGGTAAAACACTTAGAAAACGAACGATAAAACTCGAGTTATAATCTAGGTTCGTAATCGATCGACTTTAGAACTTATACGACTTAAGTATATACCGAGTGTGGGTATGATGACATGTCGTAATAACGAACAAATGTCAGATCGTGTTAGTAATAAAAAGAGTTACACTAAAAGGTGTATAACAAGATAATTCGAAAACGTGTTTCGATTTAAGTGAAGTTTATACCTAGACCCAGGACACGCTATCTCCACCCACACCCGATTACCAGGCAAGTGTTCAAAACTTTGAACCTGTTGTTGTGATAATATATATATGTGATTGCCATTTTACATATGCCATAGCATGCATGCCTATTGTCAAATTATATTATGATACCTGTTTCCTGAATTGATATTGGCTTATAGACTAGATACGTATTATCAGTTATAAGCCGGATTGTTTTGGTAAGACCCTTAGCGAAGGGCATATGATATTTATTCTTAAATATAGACCGGGAGTCGGTATTTTGAGATATAGATAGTCGTGGAAACCCAGAGGGATTCCAACGGCAGATTACTATCTATCTTGAGGAATGTTATTATTAAACATTATTTATATTTCCATAAAATATCAATTACTTGGAAATATTTCGAGGAATGTTATTCGAGTATTATCTCAGTCGAGAGATATTAAACGAATGTTAGTTTCGAATATTCATTTAGAGTTGATTATTTAATGAATATTATTTTGATATTCATCAGAATGTTATTTATTAAATGAATATTAATTTCGAATATTCAATTAAGGTTTTATGTACTTGATGAATATTATTTTAAAATATTCATTGGAAGTTTTATTTACTTAAGGACTATTATTTCGATTATTCCTTTAAAGTTTTGATTACTAAATGAATATTATTTGAATATTCATTTAGAAGATTATTTATTAAATGAATATTCATTTCAAATATTCATTTAAAGTTTGACTTATTTATTGAATATTATTTTAAATATTTATAGGAGTTTAATTATTTAATGAATATTATTTCGAATATTCATTTAAGGAGGGATTTATTTAGTAAATAATTCTATATATTCATTCGAGGATTACTTACGAGCAATATTATGAGTTAATAATATTCCGTAATTATTATTGAGTTAATAAATATTCTTGGAATATTTATTTAATTCTTTTAAATTCTTTTTAAAATGATTTATATTATTCGGAGATTATCTTTCACCTCCAGATATTATGTAAAATATTTCGGAGTCTTTTTACGACTATTTTATCAAGGAAAGGTTCCCAACTCTTTATTTTTCATTTAAATCTATCTTAAAAGGATTTAAATGCTCGCTCAAACTTCCATATTATAGGGGAACCTACTTGAGCAATGTTATTTATCTTGTTGACTTCCCGATCATAAATCTTGTAAAACTATTCGTTTCACTCGCAACTTGGTTGCTGTTTATCAATTGAAGCTTTGAGTAACCTTCTAATCATTCGAGGGGTAAGTTTATTGGAACAAGATGGTATCCTCTCACAAGCCGCAGCTTGAGAGATATGATGTTGAATTTTCCTTTCCAACTAGATACGACTACTTTGTGGAGTCTTATCAACAAGTATCATACTTGGGGAAAGGGGGACGAAATTTACGTTCAGAGTCAAGAACTTCTTTTCGAACTTGGAGTCGTGTAAGAGGCCGAGTAGCGCCGGTCCATCCTAATTGGCCCAACCGTTGGTCGGGGAGATCTAACAAGGCGGTAGATAAGTAAATCCGTCAGCTATTCCTTCTACCGGTAGTAAATCAAAATTGAGCTGTACAATCTGCGATTGATCATCGTAAGGATTGGACAGTGGGCGCGGTGAATACTCCAGCATAAGTTCATCATTTAAATTCATTTATTTTCTGCAACATTATCATTGTTGGCAGTATTGGAAAGTATTCATAATCGGAATTTCAATATTTTCCTGCAAGTTCCTCTTTTATGATAAATGATAATATCTGGCTTATCTTTGACATAGCAGATATTCCCACCTATTTATGCATTTTGAGTTACCTTGTAACTTCATCGTTCATGTTATACTGGCATCATTTCCGTATATGCATGGCATATAGTTTAGCTATTGCTCATCCTTGTTTTATTATTATATCACAACAACAGCTAGACCAGATGACTCGCACAAGGCGCACTCGACGCTGGCGAGGACGATGACACTACCAGAGCCGAAGAGAAAGCTTTTGGTAGGATGGATTCATTCTTTCAGTACCAAGTATATGGGCTGGTATGACTTATGAAAATGGATGGCAAAGAGTATGTATTCACATTGTAATTCTTTTGGATTGTAAGAACTCATAATGTGATTAATAAAATTTGGTAGTTACTCTGATTTCATCTCTGGGACTATAACGGGTGTGTTTTATATTGTTATGTTGGGTCATAAAGATGTAATTTATTTAATGTTGAAGTAAGTTCAAGTATTGTGGACAGAAATGGAGACCGTAATGACCGGATCCCGGACCCTAGATCTGGGGGTGTTACGGAAGTGGTATCAGAGCGTACGTTATAAACCCCTGAGATGAGGCGACGTTAAAATAATAAATTCAATAAGATAATAAGAACTCTTGCCAAGTTCATAGTCGGACTACTTAATGTAGTGATGACAT
Source organism: Saposhnikovia divaricata (assembly GCA_036435485.1). Lineage (NCBI taxonomy): Eukaryota > Viridiplantae > Streptophyta > Magnoliopsida > Apiales > Apiaceae > Saposhnikovia > Saposhnikovia divaricata. Next base: position 105,458,961 of record CM071597.1, read on the forward strand.
ATAAAACCCTTATGGGAACTCTTAAGTATCATGAAAGTAACTTAGCTCGATGTCGTATCGACGAGTAAGGCGACAGACCTTGAGGCATACGAGCAGCAGCGCGATGACGCTTTATATGCTGAAGATCAGCGGGTAATCCGATGGAGTACCCTACTGGAGACCCGGAAGAGGTTCCAGCAGATAAGGACAGTCCTGTTAGGATAAGGAGCTTACCCTTGAGGAATGAGGGCCGCAGCCAGAAAGACTGTGATGATTAAGATATGGTGCTCAGAAAAGTGAGCATAAAGAACTAAGCTACTAGTAAGACAACTAAAGATTCGTGTTGGATGTAGTACCAGCGAGTAAGACGGATTGGAAGAATTACTTGAGATCTTATACGGGAATAGATGAGAATCCTCAAGAGACTTTCATATTAACGAAGAAAGAGCTAGAGGGATGTATGATTAGCAAAGACATCGATATAGGACGAGAAGCAGAGTCCTTAGAAATAGTTGAGAAGGAGGCAGTAAGTGCCATATCATTTGACAAATGAATTAGTATGAATATTGTCAGTAATTATTCGCCATGAGAAGGCAGATGTCATAGGTTGTAACTTATGGAACCAAATTGAGGTTAATGAGGTGGTTTTCATCAAGGAAATGTTCATTTTATGAATGAATCAATTAGAAAGTAAAGACATTGTGAAGTGACAGCGTGATTGGATAAAGTTATATAAGGAAGTAGTAAGAAAGACAATGATCTCAGAACCTACCGGAAGATAAGACCTGTGAGCCAAGATGAACTCGTAATGAGACTATTATCAGAGACTGAGTATAGGGTTATTTCAACTCAGTGAAATGATGAACCAGAAATGTTAGATGCATGTGATTCAGAGGAATATTAAATTCTTTCTTTGAATGAATTATAGTAGTTACCTTATGTTTACTCCGATACGGAATTATAATGGATCAAGTAATACGATCAGCAGTTAAAGAGAAAAATGTGAGAAAATCTTCCTGGAGCTAAAAGATGAAAGTGGTAATGACCAAGAATTGGCATTGCTTAATGGAAAAGGAGACTTTGTGCTTCCAACGATGCTTCACATAAAGGATTAGGATGTGTGCTTGCGCAGCACGACAAAGTACTTGCGGATGCATTCGGACATCGCGGTCCACCAGGTCGGATGGCCTTAATAGTGCCAATTGTGTGGAACAACCAACTCCGGCGGTAATGTTCCTTCTGAGACTAGTGGTCAGGTAGACTGACATGTGGTAATATTGAATATCAGGACGTATAAGTATCAGGACGTTGTGACAGGTTTCAGTTTGAAACTTTTGATTCCCTTCTAAGAAATGTAAATAATTGGTTCCTCTCCAGAGGTCAAACTTCCAATCTGATGACGATTATTTCGTTAACTATGACTGCTTATGGTTCTACCTGCTTGGAGGTTCATAGAATTATTCTTCAGGTTTTGAAACTGGTCTCCTTAATGTTACCAGTAGGTGGATAGATTGACCAAAATTTCCCTGATTCTGGAAAGGAATCCGGAGAATTTTGGCAAACCTTGTCTTTCTGATTATCAGAGAACATCATTGAAAAGAATGGAAACTGGAGCAAACCCTGTGGATTGGGTAAGGTTGCTGTCATATGGTTTAGTAGACGGACCCTAAGTATTACAATCGATGGTAGAGATAAAAGGATAAAGTATGGATTGTACCACTAGAAGATGTGCTGAGAAAGGGTAGAACGACTAAGAATTGACCGGGAAGCTAAAAAGTAAACGACAGACAAACGACTCTTTGCTTCCTACCTGATTCCGGGACGGAATCCTTTTAAGGAGGGGAGACTGTAAGAACCCCAAATTTTGGATATAATTAAAACTTTTTATTATGTACTGAGGTATTGGTGAATAGTGATTACGACTACGATGTAACGATTGAGATAATGAATGGAAGGAATAGATTTGGATTCAAATGTTTATATGCTATGAAGAATACTATTGGTTGACACTTTAGATAAGAATTATCTATCTCCTAGGGAATTGAGATTTGATAATTCTAAAGGAGAAGATTATTCTTATGTCATCCAAATCGATATCTGTTATTGGTCCAGTGGGTCCGTAAAAAGGTTAAGGAACGATCAAAAGAGATCAGGGACAATTGTATAACCCTAAGAGGATGAGTAAAGAAAAATGGATGAATAGTGATTTTGGTGGATTTAGGAATATTATTAGACGACGCTATATAGAAGTACCCGGAACGAAATTCTGAGTTCGTATTAGTGATCCAGGGGGAAAAAGAGTGTATGTAAAAGTTGTCAGATTCTGAAAAATAGCACTTTTATTTTCCTCGAGATTTTCCTGGACACTGAAAGACTTAAGGAATTATTGAAGGGATTTAAGGAATGTAGGTTCAAGAATTATTAAAGAGAATGGAGGATGATAGTATAAATATTAAGACGGTTTCCGGTAAAACCCTAACTAGAAATGAACGAGTTATTCCTCCGAACGATCAATGACTTGAGCAATAACCGGACAAAGAAACAAGCAGAGAACCAAGATTCGAGTATGTACAAGTGGATAGAATCAAGTAACTAAGTAGTTACAAAGGTAACTAGCATGCTTAGCAACCAAACCATGTAGTTAGCTTCAACACATCATCAAACCACAAAATCACCACACATGTCCACTTTATGATGCAAAGGATGACCCAAGCACTTTAATAAAGTAGATTTATGCAAGATATTTCTCAAAGACATCACAATAATTCATTTTGCCAAGGATTAGATCAAGAACCAAGCAAGCAACTCCAAACTCTCTCTAAAAAGCCATTCGGCTTTTAGCATAAATCAAAAACACAAATCCACCTTCCACTCCTTGTTTGATCTTGAAATTTTTAAGGTGAGTTCTATATTTCAAGAAACTAATCTCCTAGAAATTTCAAGTCCAAATTCCTTTGTTTCCATTTTCAAATAAATCAAGAAAGAGGAGGGTGAATAGTGTTCTTCAAGTACTAATCTTGTTTCTCTTTGAATTTTATGGTTGATTTAGCTAGCTTAAGGCCACTCAAGGATCATACAAAGCTTAGTGAGGCTAGAACATACTCCAAGGAAGGTAATCCACTTGAAAACCTAGCTTTGTTTTGAAGATTTAAGCATGTTCTTGATGATATAAGATTAGCTATAGTATTAGCATGATTATAAGCATGATTATGGATTTTGTTAGTGGATCTAAACATGGTTATGATATGATGTTAGTAGATGATTTTGGACAGATTGAGGATGAGAAATATGTGTATGAGTTGTTTGGATGCCCGGTGTGGCTTGGTTGAATTGTTATGATTTTTAGAACGTTCGATATATAGCCGTCGTAATGCCGAATTTTTGTTAACACTTAGAAACCGAGCATGACAGTAAATATAATTTCCTGACCTTGATAATATTATGACTGGTCCTTGTAGATCTCGAGCCATAGATCGTTTTGGCATGAGAATCGAAACATTCCGACTTACGGTTTAGGAATTATGATCAAATTACTAAAATTGGTTTGGAACCATAAGTAAAAGTTCGTAACTTCAATTGAACCCTCGTAAAACATGTTACTCAGTGGCGAATCTTGGTAAATAAATACTAGGGTTCATAAGGAAGGCATGAAAGAAAACCACATATCAAACGGATCGTTTTCCGATTTTATAAAAATGTTGGAATCAAAGTTAAACGCGAACGAACCCCTAAAAATCCGCTTGGTTATAACTTTGGTAAAACACTTAGAAAACGAACGATAAAACTCGAGATATAATCTCGGTTCGTAATCGATCGACTTTAGAACTTATACGACTTAAGTATATACCGAGTGTGGGTATGATGACATGTCGTAATAACGAACAAATGTCGGATCGTGTCAGTAATAAAAAGAGTTACACTAAAAGGTGTATACCTAGACTTTTAAAACGTGTTAAGTGGTTAATTTCGAATGTTCTGATTGTTTATAGATCATCGAGCAGACCCTGGACACGCTATCTCCACCCACACCCGATTACCAAGCAAGTGTTCAAAACTTTGAACCTGTTGTTGTGATAATATATATATGTGATTGCCATTTTATATATGCCATAGCATACATGCCTATTGTCAAATTATATTATGATACTTGTTCCCTGAATTGATATTGGCTTATAGACTAGATACGTATTATCAGTTATAAGCCGGATTGTTTTGGTAAGACCCTTAGCGAAGGGCATATGATATTCATTCTTAAATATAGACCGGGAGTCGGTATTTTGAGATATAGATAGTCGTGGAAACCCAGAGGGATTCCAACGGTAGATTACTATCTATCTTGAGGAATGTTATTATTAAACATTATTTATATTTCCATAAAATATCAATTACTTGGAAATATTTCGAGGAATGTTATTCGAGTATTATCTCAGTCGAGAGATTTTAAACGAATGTTAGTTTCGAATATTCATTTAGAGTTGATTATTTAATGAATATTATTTTGATATTCATGAGAATGTTATTTATTAAATTAATATTACTTTCGAATATTCATTTAAGGTTTTATGTACTTGATGAATATTGTTTTAAAATATTCATTGGAAGTTCTATTGACTTAAGGAATATTATTTCGATTATTCCTTTAAAGTTTTGATTACTAAATGAATATTATTTGAATATTCATTTAGAAGATTATTTATTAAATGAATATTAATTTCAAATATTCATTTAAAGTTTGACTTATTTATTGAATATTATTTTAAATATTTATTGGAGTTTAATTATTTAATGAATATTATTTCGAATATTCATTTAAGGAGGGATTTATTTAGTAAATAATTCTATATATTCATTTGAGGATTACTTACGAGCAATATTATGAGTTAATAATATTCCGTAATTATTATTGAGTTAATAAATATTCTTGGAATATTTATTTAATTCTTTTAAATTCTTTTTAAAATGATTTATATTATTTGGAGATTATCTTTCACCTCCAGATATGATGTAAAATTTTTCGGAGTCTTTTTACGACTATTTTATCAAGGAAAAGTTCACAACTCTTTATTTTTCATTTAAATCTATCTTAAAAGGATTTAAATGCTCGCTCAAATTTTCATATTATAGGGGAACCTACTTGAGCAATGTTATTTATCTTGTTGACTTCCCGGTCATAAATCTTGTAAAACTATTCGTTTCACTCGCAACTTGGTTGCTGTTTATCAATAAGTATCATACTTGGGGAAAGGGGGACGAACTTTACGTTCAGAGTTAAGAACTTCTTTTCGAACTTGGAGTCGTGTAAGAGGCCGAGTAGCGCCGGTCCATCCAAATTGGCCCAACCGTTGGCCGGGGAGATCTAACAGGGCGGTAGACAAGTAAATCTGTCAGCTCTTCCTTCTACCGGTACTAAATCTAAATTGAGCTCTACAATCTGCGACTGATCATCGTAAGGATTGGACAGTGGGCACGGTGAATACTCCAGCATAAGTTCATCATTTAAATTCATTTATTTTCTGCAACATTATCATTGTTGGCAGTATTGGAAAGTATTCATAATCGGAATTGCAATATTTTCCTGCAACTTCCTCTTTTATGATAAATGATAATATCTGGCTTATCTCTGACATAGCAGATATTCCTACCAATTTATGCATTTTGAGTTACCTTGTAACTTCATCGTTCATGTTATACTGGCATCATTTCCGTAAATGCATGGCATATGGTTTGAAAGATACTTTTGAACCATTATATATTATCGTTCAGTTAAATATATTGTTGGTGGGATATTACTCACCCTTGCTTTATTATTATATCACAACAACAGCTAGACTAGATGACTCGCATAAGGCGCACTCGACGCTGGCGAGGACAATGAAACTACCAGAGCCGAAGAGAAAGCTATTGGTAGGATAGATTCATTCTTTCAGTACCAAGTATATGGGCTGGTATGACTTATGAAAATGGATGGCAAAGAGTATGTATTCACATTGTAATTCTTTTGTATTGTAAGAACTCATAATGTGATTAATAAAATTTGGTAGTTACTCTGATTTCATCTTTGGGACTATAACGGGTGTGTTTTATGTTGTTGTGTTGGGTCATAAAGATGTAATTTATTTTATGTTGAAGTAAGTTCAAGTATTGTGGACAGAAATGGAGACCGTAATGACCGGATCCCGGACCCTGGATCTGGGGGTGTTACACAATTAATATCAAACAATTCGGTTATAGAACACAATATTTGAGTTTGGTTTTTCTAATTAAACTAATCAAGTAATGACTAAATTAACTAACTAATATTGTACTAGCAAAGAGAGTTACGAGAGTTTTAGATACGAGAAGATAAGTCAAGATAATTACTTCCCCCTAATATGTTTATGTCGACAATAAAGCAGTGTAATACTATAGCAAAATCACAGTCTACTAACCAAAAATTCATAGATCATAGGTTTCTCTCGAAATCACTATGTTATAGATTCTGTAATTAAATTAACATATGTCTATGCCCAATTCAACTTCCAGAATACAATTAAGCACCAATTTTATACGGTTATGCAAGGTAACAATATATGTCTATATCGTCACAAAACTAATATCAGCAGATATAATCATGCACCATTCAAGTATTGTGTCAGTTAATCATAACCCTCTCAGTATTATAACTAACTCAGTCATCTACTAGTGTTGGCCAAACAATAGCAAATATATATCATGATATCCACTTGAACGAATAAACTGCAAACTGCATATAGCACTTCTTATCAAAATACCAACAATCTCATACTAGGGTTCTATAAAAATCCCAACTCAAAAAATTTAGTTCATAATAAACATATCAAAATAATCCAAAGTTAACCAACACATAATCATAAGAAGAGATATAATAAAAAGATAAAGAGAAAACAAAGCCAATTGAATGTCTTCGATGGCTGAATTCTTCTTGTTAATGGCTTCTCATCTTCCTCCCTTGTGCGGCTCCTTCTCTTGCTCTCTTGCGTATCTCCTCTCTCTAGGTCTGATGTATCTAATAATAATCTCTAATAAAAGTATTTTTAATTATTTAATATAATTACAAGGAGATTTCCCAATCAAAATTGAATTCCAAGAATGAAAATTCGTAATTGATTTTTGGGCTCTGTTTCTGGGCTGATGTAGTTGGAATTTGATATCAAGACCACTTCTAAATTGAAGCCCTTCTCATAATCTTTCCGTGGGCTGTTGAATCGTCAGAATCGGACTTGTAGAACTCCAGATATGGCCCAAACAGTGCAGATTGCGCAAGCTACCCGGAAAATCCGAATTTTAATCAAATTTATCTCCAACTCTTGCTATTTAAACTCCAAGCCTTCCTTTATTATAACTCCTTGATACCTACAATAAAACATTAAAATTTATTAAATAAAAATCCAAATCAATACAAAATAACTAAAATATAGGGACAATACTAAGATTAAATGCACACGTATCACATCCCCATACTTAGAATCTTGCACGTCCTCGGGCAAAGAAGAAAGAAAAAACTAAATCCTAACTAACTAATACCACTTCCGTAGGTGATCACGGTTGCATTTGACATATGCAACAAGCCCTTTAAACCCCAAGGTAGCCCAAGTGGACGAGTAAGGTCTCGTGAGGGTTTGTAGTGAATTTACCCATATTCTGACTGCCAAGTCTCAAATATGAAATATATATCATAGCACTCCACACATGCAAACTTAATCATGTAATAGCTCTTAAATGTCATATAATGCGGTTCCTCAACTTTACACACCGACACAACTATTCAAGCACGCACACATAGTCTCAAAAGACTAAAATATCATGAATAACATCAAAGTCTCAATCAACAAGAAAATAGCATGCTTACGATAGAAAAATAACCTAAGAAACACTCAAATCACACAAGTGTTTAGGTGCAACTGTATCACTCAAGTTCAATCAAATGCACATGTACTACCATAACTTGCTTGTCCACCAAAATCTATAGACTCTGTGTTCGTATAAATCAAAAGGTCTTTGTCAAGGGTTGTAACGAGGCCTAGGTACAGGGTAGGAAATTAAAGAAATAGGCTAACAAGTGGCTAAACTTGACAACTAGTAGAGCAATGTTCAAATACACTTGAAGCACTCAACATGAAACTAATCTTGAGATGTCATCCCACATACAAATATAAACTCATAAATTTCACATTGCAAGAACCATTGAACATAAACTCTCTTTCTTCCTCTTTTTTTTCACAGAGAGATTTCCCTTTTTTTTCTTTTTTTTACTCTATTTTCTTTCTTGCTTCCTTCTTTTTTATTGATTCGACTGACTTTATTGAGGTGTTACGAAGAAATAGCAAAACCAATTCAATTCCCACCTAAAATTTCACACACTAACAAAGATGTCCCCACACTTAATATTTTACCAATCTTATGTATACATCACAATGATCTACTAGTCAATCAAGACAAGAAGAAATAAATAAGCTCAAGATTTAGATGGTGATATACGAAGAAAAAGGATATAGGCTCAAGGGGGGCTCACTAAGGATTATTTTTAAAGGTACTGTTTGGGATTATACGGTTAATCGTAGTGCCTTTATCATTTTTACACAATACACAATATCAATATGCGCACGACCTGGTTTAAAGCATGTTCTAGAGCAACATGTACAATGACGAATAACTCACCACAAAAAAAAAATAGATTGATAAAAGTTGTAACAATCGCAAATTAAGGCTCAAGATCTCACATGGTGATAGCATGCCATACTCATCAAAATTGACAATAACGTACATTCAAGTTTTAAATTATCGCAAGCACGTACAAGACATCATCATGCATAAGGTATTTTACGCTAAGGAGACATACATATGACACACGAAAAATAAATCTACATGGTGTGTACTTATCTTTATTAACATGATACATTGACAAGGCAATCAATTTTTTAAATTTTCTATTTTTTTGTGTTTTTCTAATCTTTTTATTAATATCCTAAAAAAAACTAACGAAAGAAAAATGAAAAATAAAATCCTAAAACTACTAATAAAAAGATTATCCTAAAAGAAACAAATAAAAAAAACAATTTATCAATGATCCTAATTTTTATTTTTATTTTAATGTTGAAAACCCCTCCCCACAATTAAGTGGTTCATTGTCCCCAATGAATAATATTTATAACACATATAGAACTAAAAAGATCCTAAAAGAAATACAAAAAAAAATGAATAATAAAATATATATATATATATATATATATATATATATATATATATATATATACACACACATATATACAAAAAAAAGGTTAAAAATACTCCCCTAATATTGCTTGAACATGAAGTGGCCCTCCGAAAATTCAAGAACAGTTGCTCCATTTCAATCAAAATTTCTGGTGCCATATTACGTTTATATATTAGCAGCTCCAAGTTTATTAACAGCAATTGAAGTTGCTGAAGTGGTTGTAAGTAGCAACTAAAGTCATTTGTGTAGCCCATGTTCAGGGGATCAAACCCCTCTGGCTACAATTTCTTTTATTTTAAATGACCCACAACAAGTGGGTGTTATATAGCAGGCTTGGACAAAGCTGGCAAGTTCGGGAGCAACCAACAGCTTGGGAGATAGTCTGGACACCTGCGCAACAGCACCGATCTAGCGCGCGTGTGATGAATCAGTAGCAGCGTGAGATGAAAATGAGCGCCTCCAGGGATTTCCGCACCGCAGGAAATAAACATGCACCGTGGGTAATTAAAATAAAGACCAAACAGAAACTTTCACACTGCGGGTAGAGTATATTGCACCATAGGTACAAATAATTCTTATTACGATCAGGAATTTTCACACCGTAGGTAGTAGAATCTCCACCTCCAATTATTTATTTATTTTATTTTTCCGCTACTCATCTCTTTACTAAAAATGTTCATGCCTTCGGAAACACTTCAAATCAAACACATCAAGACATCTTGTGGGAGATAAAATATATATATATATATATATATATATATATATATATATATATATATATATATATATATATATATATATATATATATATATATATATATACACATATACATATAAATTTCTAGCCTAAAAAAATAAAAAGAAAAATATACAAAAATAATAATAATAAAAATATACTAACCACAACAAGCATAAGTTGCCTCCCAAGAAGTGCCTTTCTTTAAAGTCTTTAGCTAGACATGGCAATGGGCTTTTTAGTGAACGATACCACACCTCAATGTAAAATTTTGTATGGCCATTTAATTATCTTTTTCGGGGCAATACTTTGATGACAAGGTTCAACCTTCTCCGCTCCTCAAAAGTACATGTGACACTGTTCTCATGCCATATTTGCATATCCAAAGAATAGATAATATCCTGCATATTTGAGATCATCCTTCCACTACCTGGATTTTGCTTTTGTAAAACCTCCAAAAATAATTCTTCTTTATCAGGAGGTAAATCTGCTGAGATAATGATGTACAAAGTTGGGGATGCCAACCTTCTCTGCTTGTCAAAAGAACCTATTGCAGTGTCCACTAACAAGATTTGCACGTCTATAGAGCACATAATGTCATGAGAATTTGAAATATCCCTTCCAACTTTCTTGTCCGGAGGTAATTCTGCTGAGATGATGATAGAAGATGTTAAAGATAAGCTCGAATAAACCTCTTGAGAATGAGAGGACATCAATTTCAGTTCCAAATCAGGTGGTTCTTTAATAGAGGCTTTTAGAGGTTTGACTTCGGCAGATAGCACTTCCAATGACTAAAAACAATGCACTATTTCTGCATCTTGTGAATTAACCTCCAATAAAGTTAGATGTTCCTCTTCATTATTCTCATGTCCAAAATCCGAAATCATGGGCTGCTCCAATGGATCTTCATACAAATTATGCTCTAATTTATTAGAAACTAGAACATCTTCTATTGATATTATTGAAGATTCCTCTACATATCCTTCATGAACAAATATAATTTGAGAGTCTTCCACCTCTTTTTCGCTTTCAACTACAACGGGCTGTGAATACTCCTTCCCAATAACTTCATGATAATCAATATCACCTGGTAGATAACAAGGTGTTTGATTTTTTACCTCATCAACTGGCTCCTCAACTTGATTCCCTAAGTTCCTCAACAATTTTGATTGATTCTCTATAGCTTTCATCAACAAGGCTTTTAGAGAATTATGTTCTTCTTCTTCAGGCTCTTGTTGTTGAGGTTGTTGAAAATATGAATAGCTACAGTTTATTGATGAAGTTCCAAGATAAGCTCCTTCATTACTCCATGAATTAGTGGGAGGTTGCGTCCATGACTGGTTGCAAGAATCGGAATACGAGCTACTCCAATTTTGATTACCCGCAAAGCAAATAGAATCCGGATTAGAAGGACAGTAGTCATAGGTATGAGCACCGCAATAATAAACACACGAAACATTATCCGCTTGGCTCCATGGTGGACTTACTGGTTCGCACATAGGTTGATTTATTCCTATGCCCATATTCTTAATCATCTCTGACACAGAACATAATCTACTCTACAACGAAAGAAGTTCTTGATCTCGTGCAGCACACTCTTCGTCATACACCATACCCATTGCATATGGAGAATACATAACTCTATGTTGTTAACCTAAAAAATAACAAGAATTATCAAAGTAATCTCCACAAAACAAACCAAACTGCAAGATGATTAATTTTGCAATAAACAATATAACAGTCCCCGGCAGCGGCGCCAAAAACTTGTTGCGTAAAATACAGATGTGCAAGTGTACACAATCGCAAGCAAGTAATACAGTAGTAAATACCATATATCGTTCCTCAAGGACTATCGATTTGTGTAAATCGAAATTAATATCAAACAATTCGGTTATAGAACATAATATTTGAGTTTGGTTTTTCTAATTAAACTAATCAAGTAATGACTAAATTAACTAACTAATATTGTACTAGCAAAGAGAGTTACGAGAGTTTTAGATACGAGAAGATAAGTCAAGATAATTACTTCCCCCTAATATGTTCATGTCGGCAATAAAGCAGTGTAATACTATAGCAAAATCACAATCTACTAACCAAAAATTCATAGATCATAGGTTTCTCTCGAAATCACTATGTTATAGATTCTGTAATTAAATAAACATATGTCTATGCCCAATTCAACTTCCAGAATACAATTAAGCACCAATTTTATACGGTTACGCAAGGTAACAATATATGTCTATATCGTCACAAAATTAATATCAGCAGATATAATCATGCACCATTCAAGTATTGTGTCAGTTAATCATAACCCTCTCAGTATTATAACTAACTCAATCATCTACTAGTGTTGGCCAAACAATAGCAAATATATACCATGATATCCACTTGAACGAATAAACTGCATACAGCACTTCTTATCAAAATACCAACAATCTCATACTATGGTTCCATAAAAATCCTAACTCAATAAATTTAGTTCATAATAAACGTATCAAAATAATCCAAAGTTAACCAAAACATAATCATATGAAGAGATATAATAAAAAGATAAAGAGAAAACAAAGCCAATTGAATGTCTTCGATGGCTGACTTCTTCTTGTTAATGGCTTCACATCTTCCTCCCTTGTGCGGCTCCTTCTCTTGCTCTCTTGCGTATCTCCTCTCTCTAGGTCTGATGTATCTAATAATAATCTCTAATAAAAGTATTTTTAATTATTTAATATAATTACAAGGAGATTTCCCAATCAAAATTGAATTCCAAGAATAAAAATTCGTAATTGATTTTTGGGCTCTGTTTCTGGGCTGATGTAGTTGGAATTTGATATCAAGACCACTTCTAAATTGAAGCCCTTCTCATAATCTTTCCGTGGGCTGTTGAATCGTCAGAATCGGACTTGTAGAACTCCAGATATGGCCCAAACAGTGCATATTGCGCAAGCTACCCGAAAAATCCGAATTTTAATCAAATTTATCTCCAACTCTTGCTATTTAAACTCCAAGCCTTCCTTTATTATAACTCCTTGATACCTACAATAAAACATTAAAATTTATTAAATAAAAATCCAAATCAATACAAAATAACTAAAATATAGGGACAATATTAGGATTAAATGGACACTTATCAAATGAACCTACCGAGGGAAAAAGAAGACTGTGTAGCGGCTGATTGGAAAGCACAATCGGCTATTTGCAAATTGGTTTCAAAAAAAGTTAGTGAAATGATATGCAATGGTGAAGCTATTTTGGAAACAATAAGATGGTTGGCTAGCAACCGTCTTTCTCTATTTTGACTTATGAAGGTTTTCTCATTGACGGGGTCCGATACTTCACAAAAGAGCGAGATGATGAAAGGGCTGTTCAAAATAGTGGTGTCGCTGTAGTTGCTAAGACGGTCCAAGTGTCTAGTGCCAACGATTTACATCCCGTGGAGAGTGATATGACATTTTATGGCATCATTGAAGAAATATGGGAGTTGGATTATCAAGCATTCAAAGCCCCATTGTTCTTGTGTAAATGGGCAGATAGTGACAGAGGCATCAAGGTGGATGATCTCGGCTTCACGCTTGTTGACTTCAGTCGACAAGTTCACAAAATGATAAATATGTGTCCGTTGACCAAGTGAAGCAAGTTTTCTATGTCAAAGATCCCGTTGATTCTGCCTGGTCAGTCGTTTTAACCTCCATGAATCGAGACTATCACGAGGTGTATAACGATGAGGATTTAGGGGACACGACATTGGAAAATCCTCCATTCTGCTCTGAAATCCCTATAGTCAATGTTGTTGATGATGAAGAGGACCCTAGTTTGCAATCAAAGAAAGAATGTTGAGGGAATTTGGATTAAAAAGTGATAGATATTATGTATCTCTATATTTTGTTTCGTTCCTTTCCATATTTGGTGTGTAACTATTATTATTTGAAAATTATTATTATTTTGTGTCACACTTATTAGTTGTTTAATGTGAAGCCCTCATGTAGTCTTATAAAATCTCTATATTTTTGTACAATTTCCAGATGCTTCATATATAGTAAGATTTGATCATTGTTCCCTGAATTAGGTACAAATTTACAGTCCTGCATATTTTCACTTGTTTTACTCATACAATATAGTTTTTTCAATCACATTATATGTTCCCTGAATTATCCACTTGTTTCATTTTAGGAATTTGTAAAATTGAAGGAAGGAAAGAGAAATGGCAAAAAAGCAGAAAAAATCTAAAGTACGATCGGAAAAGGGCAATAACAGCAATGAATATGAGAAGCAACTTGAGGTGAAAGTTTTGACACCTGAACTAGAAAAATCTACACAAGCTACAGACCCAGACTCTAATGTTCCAGAAAAAACAGCTACTAGTATGGAATCCAAAAAATGGAAGGCTGGAGTAGTGCGAGGTGTTTGTGCTATGCACAAAGTGGTGATAAAGAAAGCTAAAGGTAAGAAGTTAAAAGTTAGGTACGATAAAAATGGAAGTCCAATTGGAGATAGTAGGCATGCCTTGGCATCATATGTAGGCATGACTGCTAGGACTTTGGTGCCAATCGATATTCTTTGGTGCCAATCGATATTCCATCTTGACCGAAAGTGGACCCAGAATTAAAAGCGAAGGTATGGGATGATATTGAGGTACAAACAAATCTTGTTTTTTATCCCCCCATATTATGCCTTTAAACTTGTAGTCAATTGGTAATTAACTTGCTTCTCCTTTAGGATACATTCAAAGTGCCTCCGGAAAGTAAGAAGTCAATTCTACAATCGGCAGGTGTAAAGTGGAGACAATTCAAAACTAAATTAAACAAAGAGTTTGTAAAGCCATATATTGGACAGAAGAAAAAGCTGATGAAGCCCCCAAAAAAGTATGCATTTGTTGGTAAGGAGGCTTGGAAGCGATTTATTGCAGCGAGGACCACTAATGATTTTGGGGTATGTTTGACATGTGTTAAATATATATATATGTATTTTTGTAAACTGTTATGCTAAAACTGTGTGATTCATATGATTACATTTTAAAAAATTTAATATTATTTGTATGCAGGAACTTAGTATAAAACAAAGTAAGAGAGTGAGGAAGCGAAAATATCCGCACAGATCGTCGAGGAAAGGAAACATTGGTTTACAAGAAGAAGAAGAAGAAGAAGAAGTACGAGTTTATTTTTTTAAATTTTTATTTGTGTTGAATGTCTTGTAATGTTCCATTATTTGTTTGAACAGGTAAAAGCAGGGGGCTGGAGCCTGAAGAAATACATGATCGAGCAATTATGTGGAAAATTGCTCGTATGCCTCCGGTGGACGAAGAAATTGATGAAGATCTGGCAGAGCTATTTCAAAAAATGTAAGATTTTAATTTATTCACTTTTTATTTCTAGAAATACTTTGTATTAATGGACATCGTACACAAGCATACTCTGTATATACTCTGTATCTCGAAGAGAAACTCCCCACAATCCTCGTCTATCTCTTTCAATCGAATGTCATAACTTATGTGATTCTGAATATCTTAAATGAATACCAGACTCTGTATTAATTTTAGTTTTGTTACCAGGATGATTTGATGGAAAAGAAGCGTAAGGGTGAGTTCAAGCCATCTGGAAGTGAAGATGTGCTAGCTGTTGCACTAGAAACTCCTGAGCATTCAGGTAGGGTTTGGGGAGTTGGAAGCATCGTAACTCCATCAACCTACTTCAATATGCCAAAAGCGAAAAGTACCCGAATTACGAAAGTTGAGTTTGAGAAAACAAAGAATGAGTTTATGTCGAAGATTGCTGAGGTCGGTGGTGGCTGTTACATCCATTTATCACTCACCAATTTTCTCTGACAAATCAAGTTGTCTAGATGAAAAAGGAGAAAAAGGACAATTTGATGAAGAAAAGTAGAAAAAGTGTAAACCTAAATTTTCAAAACTATTGATGGTCAACGAGGACAAGGAATACGAGGATGACGATGGTTGTGTTGCTATTGGTCCTGTTGACCCTTCTCCACATGGAAATATGGTAAAAATTAGTGTATACATGGATGTCTCTCAATATTGTTTATTTTGTGGATGTCTCTCAATACTTATTATTTGACATTTACTTGTAAATTTAGAATCCGTGAAAATGTGAGTTGGCTGTGGGCAACATTGAGAACAAGGTAGCATTTGGTATGGTTTTCTCCGAGGAATGCACGTGTAACTCAGTACATGGAGTGCCTCTTCAACCGGGACATGCTTGTGTCTCAGTGGATGGAATTATCAAGGAAGACGCCGTGGTTCCAGTTCCAGTGCCTGGTGAAATAGAGACGGTTATCCAAGTTGTTGGCTCTCTTTTAGCATGGCCTAAAGACATGATCATCTTCACTAATGTAAGTACTGTTAAGGTTTTATGACAACTTAAGCTGATAAAGAGTAGTTTGACGGAATTGCATCTACCTGTTATCATTTCTTTACTTTTTGTGTTTCTTAACCATTGTTTATTTGTAGAAAAATAAAAAGGAAGTAGTGAAGTCAAGGAAGCAAAAGAATGAGCTGAATGAGTTTTTGAGAGTATATGCGATGATGAAGAGTGTCAAGCCAAATGAAAATGTGTCTCGACAGTTCATGTTGCTGCATATGCATGCAGTAACAATTTTGAAAGAAAATTCAAAGTCCATTCAGATTCGATGTGATGCTGACGTATTTGGTATCGACAAAACTATATTTTTATTGCATGAGAATGTAATGGTGTTGTTGGAGTTTAACATGATTGGCCAGGCTATAGTATCGACCTATATGGCGTAAGTTCTTTCCTGTTTAGTGATTCTTTTCTCATATTTTTTAATATTTCTGTAAGGATATTTTATGCAAAATATATTATAAATATATGTAGGTATTTGCATACCAAGGTTCTCAAGAAAAAAACAAACGGACTTGTATGCATTTATTGATCCAGCAGCCACATATTAACTCAATGATAATTTTGAAGCTTATGTTGTTGAAATGATGAAATCTGGATCTTCTCGCATATTCCTCATGCCTCATAACCAAAAGTAAGTGAATTGTTGATATGTAGTTAATTAAGACTTATTATAATATATAGTTGGATCTGTTCGTATATTTTTCAAATTCTCACTTTGATTTGTTTATAATTAAAACAGTTATCATTGGATTTTGATCATGATTTGGGAATCTGAAATTTCAATTCTAAATCCATTGGCTCACCCGACACATTTTCCAGGACTAGAAGAAGCATTAGTGCGGTAATTATATTTATTTACTTATTTAAAGGATACATTTCGAGAACTAGAATGTAGCTTTCATTCTCAATTTACTGAGTTTGTAGTGAGATTTCTCGGGTTTGACACTGCTACTA
This sequence comes from Saposhnikovia divaricata, assembly GCA_036435485.1. Classification (NCBI taxonomy): domain Eukaryota; kingdom Viridiplantae; phylum Streptophyta; class Magnoliopsida; order Apiales; family Apiaceae; genus Saposhnikovia; species Saposhnikovia divaricata. Next base: position 105,476,233 of record CM071597.1, read on the forward strand.
ATTTTCTTCCAAAGAGCAGTTAGATCTTATAATGCTCAAATAGGACGGGCCCTCAAAAAATCCAAAGTTAAATATCTTATCGTAAGTCTTTGTGCACACTTTGTCTTTAGTAAGTTCTTTGCTGTTAATTTTTTTTTCTAGCGAATAATCGATACTTAACTTATTATTAAAATAAGGATGCCCTAAACAACCGGGTGGTCATGAATACGGTTATGTTGTCATGCATTATATGAAAGATATTTTCGAAGTCAAGGAAATGAAATTCATTGCAAAGGTATATATGCTTTAATTTATGGGTTGAACTCAATATGGTTGTTTAAGTACCACTTTAGTTGTACTTTAAAACAATATTTTTTTATATATTGCTAATTTTTTGCTTGGTTTCTATGTGCACAGTGGACACCTAAGAGTCGAAAGTCTTACACAAGGGAGGAGCTTGATGATGTGCGTCTCGAGGCTCTTGGATACATCCAAAGATTTGTGTACTAGATAATGAACTTAACAAGTACTAGCTAGCTGCCTTTATATTATTTCATTATGCATGTGAACCTGAGCATTTCATTTGGGTCGAATTGTTTGGTCAGTTTTTGTGGTCTGTGGTCTGGGGTTATATATATGTGGAAGGTGGAATGGTAGAATGTGGATGAAATGTAGGGAGTTCATATGGATTAGTTATTTTGTAAGGATCAAGTAGTACTTAATATTGTCATTTAGAATGGAGAAATGACATTTTTACTTGGTAATTTATATTTTGAGAACCATTATTGCTTGTTTTTAATTTTGGAATGGTTTTGGTTGTATGTTATTGTTTTGTTTTGGCTAGTATTGTTATAACACTAACACATCAGTTAAACTCAATGAAACCGATGTTTATAATAAGTAGAAACAGCATTATTACAAATGAAACTGATGTAATTTACACATAGTAACATCATTAACACAAAACAAACTGATGTAATTTACACACAGTAACATCATTAACACAAAACAAACTGATGTAATTTACACACAGTAACATCATTAACACAAAACAAACTGATGTAATTTAACCATAATGGTGTCACATTGTTGATGCTTTTCACATTGGTTTATAACTGATGTTAATATGTATGATACACATTAGTTATATGCCAGTAAACGATGTCTCAAACACTATTTGACAGCGGTTAGTTGCTAGTAAACGATGTTCCAGATAGTATTCAACATCAATTAGGTGCCAGTGAACGATGTGACAAATACTCTTTGACATCGGTTATAAATCGATGTGAAAAGGGTTGGACCCTTCCCTACACCCACAAAGACATCGGTTCAAAAATGGGCAGACATCGATTTTTAGCCGATGTCTATTGTCGTTTTTCTAGTAGTGGTAAGAGATGGGGACAATCCCAACACGATACTCAGCAATCATGAGAAACATGGGCATGGCCATATCAAAATGGGTCTAGGGCGGGTTACACCAGCCACCATTGTCATTGGGCTGGGCAAAGTTAGGTGGGCAAAAATTAGTAACAGTGACTAAAATAGATGGGCTTCCTAGATGACACCATTTTGGGTCACTCTTACATTTGATCTCGAAACAAGCTTCACAACTAAGCCCGCTATTGAACAACCCTATGCTTAATACAATCGTGTTCATACCGTACCCTGGTTGTATAGATTTTCATATCCACATGCCCCGCCAAATTTTTTTAAAATAAATAAATAATTTATTACACAAAACAAACATAATAGTATTGTTTAGTTAGTTACTACATTTTAATAAATAAATAATAGTTAGTTCCACTTTACATCCCTTAACTTTACTCCAAATTCTATCATGTATACATAGTTTCATAAATTTCACTTTACTTCCCCTAACTTTAAGTCATAGGTTGAATAACAACCCCTGAAAGTCATATGTTTAATTCTATTTGTAAACATCGAGAATTCATCTCAACTTAAACAAGAATGTAATGGTAAATAGTATATCAACTGTCACAGGAATCTCAGAATGTACCATCTGTTAGATGAAAGAAGATAAAAGTCAATCTACAATTTTGATGTGATACTACATTGAAAGAAGTTCTGTTAGTCACAAAGACATGCCTGTACTCATATAATAACAAGCCTAAGTATGTGTAATGCTATGCATTACCTACATGACCTCTTAACTGAGGGAACCTCTAGTTGTAAAGTTTCTATTTGTTTTGTACTTGTAATAGGCATCAAATCTTAGTTGGTAACTGTACTTATAAAGTCAAGAATAATGCTTGAAAGAAGTTCCAAGGTTCATGCCTCAAGCAAGGAGATAAAGACTGTCAAATAATCACAGTTGGGATTTGAAGAAATGAAGAATTTGCCTAAGTACCAATTCGAGAAGTATGTTTGTTATATTCGAGAAGTCTAGCATTCGAGAAGTCAGGGATTCGATATCTCAAAAGACACTGTTCGATATCTCTGAAGGTCAACTAGTCAAAGCCTTATTCGAGAACTCAGAGATTCGACATGTCTAATACTCTATTCGAGAACTCATCGAGTCAACAAGTCAAAGCATCATTCGAGTTCTCTAAGAGTCAACAAGGTAATGCTTTATTCGAGATCTCAAGGACTAAAGAAGCTATTCGATATCTCAGGGATTCGATAAGTAAAATTATTCGATATCTTAAGGATTCCTAAGAAAAGACTTATTCGAGAAGTCATTCGATATGTCAGTTTAACAGTATTCGAGAACTCAGAGTTATCGATTAAGCCAATTCTAGTTTTCGAATCACCAACAGTATTCAAGAACTCAGAGTTATCGATCAAGCCAATTCTAGTTCTCGACTCACCAACAGAGTTACTTCTCGAATACAATCTTGGAGACAAAATACTGAAGAATTGTACAAGTCAGAAACCTGCAACAAGCTAAAGCACTTTATTGACCACAATCTGTAATGTACTCTGGAAAAGCCTACAAAGAAGCTTGGAGAGATGTACAAGAGACAAAGAGCTAAAGAAGTGGATCTGAATAGAGCTTTGCAAAGTCAAACATGTAGCCGTTTGGATGCTTACTCAAAAAGGATACACACACTAGAAAGTAAAGTTGTTTAGCTACCTTATTTGTAGTAAGTAGGTTGTATTCATGCTCTATAAGGATAAAGCCTCACTTCCTTAGAAGTTAAGTTTTTCATACATAAAAGAAAACATCTCTCTGAGAAAAACGAAGCTGAGAATACTAACTTTTGTATTCACAGATTGTAGCAAAATCTTTATTTAATAATATATTAGATTAAAGTGATATTGTGTTGCTCGCTTATTATTTTCCGCACTTAAATTATAGCACACACTTAACACATATCTTGCTATACAGATTCAAGAACAACGAAAAGTTCAAAAATCCATTCACCCCTTCTCTGTATTCTTTCTTGTATTCTATACTCAACAAGTGGTATCAGAGCAGGCTGTTTATTCAAAAATAGAAAACGATCATGAATACACCAAAGACTACAGGAATGGTGAAGGTCCCTAAGTTTGACAAAGAGAACTACAACCTCTGGAAGATCAAGAAGCAGTTGTTCATTAAAGCTGCTAATCCTCTATATCCTGAGATACTCAAAAATGGTCCCTTTGTTCCACAACAAGAGATTCCTGAAAAGACTGTTGGAACTATAACCTTTCCAAGATCTTATGTGCTTAAAGAACCATCCAAATGGACGGATACAGAAAAGGAGATGGTTGCTTTCGACAGTCATCTCATGTTATTAATCATAGATTCTATGGAACTGACAATGTTTGCTAACATAGCCTCTTGCAAAATAGCAAAGGAGATGTGGGATCATATTGAGGTATTATGTGAAGGAACAGAGGAAGTTAGAGAAAACAAGAAACAGATACTGGTCACACAATATGAAGCTTTCATGGCTCAGTCCAAAGAAAGTATTACTGATATGTTTGAAAGGTTTCACAAGCTAGTGACTGAGCTACAGATGAATGGAAAGGTATACATCACCAAGGAGCTGAACATGAAGTTTCTACTGTCTTCTCCAAACCATCTAGAGCAAAGGGTCATTTCTCTAAGAGAAAGAGATTTGAACAAAGTCACATATGATGTGCTCTATGGGGTTTTTATAACTCATAAGCTTGAGTTGCTTCAGAAGAGGGCTATCCAAGCCAACCAAGGCAGAATGATAAACACATCATGTGCCTTGATTGTCAACAAATCTATTCAAGACCTAAAAGCATCCACAAGTTAGCTGAAGATAGAAGAGATAGTAGATGATGAAGAAAATGAAGGAGAGGTGACTGAACCTATTGAGGAGAAGGAAGAAGAAGAGTTCTATACTCTTGAAGAGCTAGATGGCATGGAAAACACCTCATATGCTTTTATGGCCAGAAAATTTCCAAACATCAGATTCAAGAGGAACCAACCCTTCAAACCTAGACCCCAAAACCATTTATTCAACAAGAGCAAGGCACCTGTGAAAGCGAACAAGAATAAATTCAAAACTAGCCATGTGGATAGGTCATCTGTAAGATGTTATAGATGCAATGACCTATGGCATTTTGCTAGTGAATGCAAGAAGCCTAAAAAGAAGGATAAGGAGTTTCTAGAGCTTGAAGCTAAGTATGAGGCCCTTCTGAAAAAGCAAACACAAGGTAAGGCCTACATAGCTGAAGGGAAGTGTTCGGATGACTCTGATAGTGATGGAGAGGAGCAAGAATTCTGCAACTATACCTTGATGGCTGATTCCAAGGATGAACAATCTCCATCTGACTCTCAGGTACCATCTCTCACTACCATAGATATGTCTGTTTCTGAATATAAATGCATGGTTGAGCAACTATCTGTTGAAATATTTAATATTCATACTAGTATGACTGCTGCTAATGAAGAGATTGCCAAATTGTCTGCTAAGAATGAATTGTTAAACAAGAAGAATGAGGAACTTGAGCTAAATTCTATGCATGTAGATAACCTTAAGAAAGAAGTTTAATATTTGCAGAATAAGGTTCTAAGTGCTAGTCAGGTTGAGAAGGGTCTTAGGGATGAACTAGCTGAGAATGAATTCAAACTGAAAGCATTTAGAACTCCTCTAGTCTACTGCAGTCCTACCATGAGAAAAATCAAGCTAAACCCAAGGCTGCGATGTGACTTGACTATGGCACTCTTAAACAGAGGAAAGGCTATGCTGTCATTGAAGATGACATAGTTGTTCAGGATGAAGTGCCTCACATTTTGAAAAAGACTGAGTCTCCAATTTTTAAAGAACCAACATTTAAAATTGATGAGGATGCCTTACTCATTAAGCAAATGTTGAATGATGAGGATGAGGCACAGTCTAGTGAACAACCAGCATCCTCTAAGAGTGAGAGTGTCAAGTCAAAAACCGAGGAGCTAGTAGGTGGTAAGTCTAGACCTGAGAAGTTTGTTAAGTTTGTATCAGCTGGGATAAATGAATCTGAAAAGAAAGTGGCTAATAAGAAGAATCAGAATAGAAATGGCAAACTAGGGATTAACAAAGATAATAATTAGGCTTATATGCCTAATGCCCCTAGGAAAACTTGTCAAAATTGTTTTAGTACCAATCATTTAACTCATGCATGCAAGAAACCTGTTGGTAGTGTGCCCAAACCTTTCTATGACTGTTCTATGCCTTTAAGACATAGAGATGCTCCATTCTGTGATAAATTTGACTGTATGCCATGCAATATGAATGTCATGACTAGTTGTTTCAATCTGAGAAGGCAATTCATTGATGGTTGTATCAGTCACAACTCTCACACACACTACACAAGGTCAAAGTCTTCAAGTCCTCCTAGAGCTAGGAAGGTACCTCTGTCACCTAAGTCTGAAACCTCAGGTTCTAAGATTTCTAACAGTGACAAGAAGACTAACGCCAAGAAAGTTGATAAGCATGTTGTTTATGATAAAACTGTTTCTAAGCCAAATGAACCCAAACTTGTTTGGGTACCAAAGAAGAAGTAATACCTTTGTGGTTGCAGGGCAAAGAAAGTGAAAAGAAGGTCATGTGGATTTTGGACAGTGGATGCTCAAATCACATGACTGGTGATATGGCCCTGCTATCACAGTATGAGGAGAAGGCTGGCCCAATGGTTGCTTTTGGAGATGACAGCATGGGTAACACATTGGGATATGGCAAGTTAAAAGTTGGTAATGTCATCATTGAAGATGTAGCACTAGTCAAGGGTTTCAAGCATAATCTGCTAAGTGTTGGTCAGTTTATTGATAGAGGATTCAAGGTAAATTTTTACAAAGATGAATGTTTGATCACTCACAAGAAGACTGGTGATTTTGCTCTATCTGGAGTAAGGAAAGGAAGCCTGTTTGTAGCCAATATGGACTCTGCAAACAAGGACAAAGTTTGTTGCTTCTACTCAAAAGCATCCAATGAAGATTGTTGGCTATGGCACAAGAAGTTATCACACCTGAACTTCAAGGCCATTAAATCTCTGGTCAAAAGAGAGTTAGTGAGAGGCATGCCCACACTTGAATTTTGTCAAGAAGAAGTGTGTGAGGCTTGTCAAAAAGGAAAGATGAAAAGGTCAAGCCACAAGTCAAAGACAGTGACATCAATCACCAAGCCCCTGCAATTAATTCATATGGATTTGTTTGGGTCCGTCAGTATTATGTCACTCTCAAGAAAGAAGTATGCCCTAGTGATGGTTGATGACTACACAAGGTATACATGGGTGGAATTTCTATCATCAAAGGATGAGGCTCCACAAGTAATCATTAAGCACATAAAGAAAGTTGATAAGGAAGCAAAAGCCAACAATGCAAGTGTGATTGTATTGAGAAGTGATAATGGAACAGAGTTCAGAAATGCCTTACTTGAAGTATTTGCAAAGAGAATGGCATTTCTCAATAGTTCTCAGCTCCAAGGACTCCACAACAAAATGGAGTAGTTGAGAGAAAGAACAGAACTCTAATTGAGGCTGCTAGAACAATGTTGCTTGATGCAAAGATGCTACATGTTTTTGGGCTGAGGTTGTGAGCACTGCATGCTACATCTAGAATAGAACCCTCATCAACAAAAACACTGGAAAGACACCTTACAATTTGATGACTGGAAAGAAGCCTACTCTAAAGTATGTTCATACTTTTGGAAGCAAATGCTTTGTGTTGAAAGACAATTCAGAATATGTTGGGAAGTTTGATGCAAAGGCATTTTGTAAGAACCCAAATTTTTGGTAGAATTAAAACTTTTTGTTATATAATGATGTAAGAATGAATAATGGTTACGACTACGATGTAATAGTGGATCTTCTGAATGAAGGAATGGAATTCGATTTAAATATTTATATGTCTTGAAGAATGCTAATGGTTGACAGCTTAGGTAAGAATAATCTATCTCCTAGGGGAATAAGATATGGCAGTTCCAAGCAGGAGAATATTCTCATGTCATCCAGATCGATGACGATTAGTCCATTGGTTCCGTGAAAGGGTTAAGGAACGCCCAAGAAAGAAAAAAAGACATTGTCATAAATATAGGGAATAAAGGAAGAATATAGAATGAATAGTGTTTTTGGTGGAAATGAGAATATTATGAGACGACACTATATAGAAGTATTCGGAACGGATTTCCGAGTTCGTATTAGTGATCCAGGGGGAAAATAATTGTATGTAAAAGCTGTCGGATTCTGAAAAACCGCACTTTTATTTTCTCCGAGAGTTCCCTGGACACGGAAAGACTTAAAGAATTATTGAAGGGATTTAAGGAAAATAGGTTCAAGAATTATTAAAGAGAATGGAGAATGATGGTGAAAATATTATTACGGTTTTCGGTAAAACCCTAACTAGAAACAATTGAGTTATTCGTTCGAACGATCAATGAATTGAGGAATAAACGGACAAAAGAGCAAGCAGAGATCAAGATGCATGCATGTGCAAGTAAGAAATATCTAGTAACCAAGCTTGTTACGCAAGTAACTAGCACACTTGGAAACAAACCAAGTTACTTAGTGCTAATGACATCACTTCACCACAAAACTCTTTGAAGACTCAAGCAAGATGAGGTAATCAATTTAATAAATCAAGTGGCTAGATATTATCTCAATACATTGCAATAATTCATTTGGATGAGACTAAAGTAAGAGATGCAAGCAAAACCACTCCATTTCTCTCCATTTTGTGAAACTGCCCAGCAGCACCAAGCTCAAGAAGAAAATTTATATCTCCATTTATATCCATGATAAAATCACCAAATTTTTACCACAACCTCTCCACTCCATGGGCAACATTCGCTCCAAATTTCATAGCAATCCAAGTAGTATAGCCTAGTCAAATCACCTCCCCAAGTTTAAGAAGCAAACTGTCCTGATGCTTGACAGTTTCTAGACTGATTTTCAAACGGCCATATCTCCTTCGTTTCTCAATGAAATTTGGTGTTCTTTAGCTTGTTAGAAAGCTGGTTAGATGCTCTACAACTCTCCTTTAGGAGCCTCGCCCAAGAAAGCATGGTAAGGGCCTCGTTTTTGCAGATCTTTGAACTGATGAATAGTAATTTTTAAGAACTAACTTTAGTTTTATTGTTTCTTTGGATGATCCAAGCTTGTTTAAGGTGTTCTAAGGGCTATACAAGGTTTTATAAGGCTAGTACATACTCCAAGGAAGGTATATCTCACCTAAACCCTAGATCTTACTTTGACTTTTATGAAGTTTTGATGAGATCTTAAGTGGGTTGCAAGATGAGTTCTTGATTGTTGTGTTAATAGTTGTTTAAGACTTGATTTGTTATGTTTATGTTGTGTGGTGGTCATGAGACCTTACCACTGGCCTTAGAGCCTCTTGACAGTAATAAATGATGTTGTTAAGCCATGAGTTGCTTTGATGATATTCTTGAGGCATGTACGAATTTGGATCGTTCGAGTTATAGCCGTCGTAATGCCGAATTTATGTCAACACTTAGAAACCAAGCATGGAAGTTAAAATTAATTCCTGAACTTGGTAATATTATGACTGGTCCTTGTAGATCTCGAGCCATAGATCGTTTTGGCGCAAGAATCAAAACATTCCGACTTACGGTTTAGGAGTTATGGTCAAATTACTAAAATTGGTTCGGAACCGTAAGTAAAAGTTCGTAACTTCAATTGAACCCTCGTAAAGCATGTTACTCAATGGAGAATCTTGGTAAATAAATACTAGGGGTCATAAGGAATGTATGAAAGAAAACCACATATCAAACGGATCGTTTTCTGATTTTATAAAAATGTTGGAATCGAAGTTAAACGCGAACGAACCCCTAAAAACCCGCTTGGTTATAACTTTGGTAAAACACTTAGAAAACGAACGATAAAACTCGAGGTATAATCTCGGTTCGTAATCGACCGACTTTAGAACTTATATGATTTAAGTATATACTGAGTGTGGGTTTGATGACATGTCGTAATAACGAACAAATGTCGGATCGTATCAGTAATAAAAAGAGTTACACTAAAAGGTGTATAACGAGATAATTCGAAAACGTGTTTCGATTTAAGTGAAGTTATACTTAGACTTTTAAAACGTGTTAAGTGGTTAATCTCGAATGTTCTGATTGTTTATAGATCATCGAACAAACCCAGGACACGCTATCTCCACCCACACCCGATTACCAGGCAAGTGTTCAAAACTTTGAACCTGTTGTTGTGATAATATATATATGTGATTGCCATTTTACATATGTCATAGCATGCATGCCTATTGTCAAATTATATTATGATACATGTTCCCTGAATTGATATTGGCTTATAGACTATATACGAATTATCAGTTATAAGCCGGATTATTTTGATAAGACCCTTAGCAAAGGGCATATGATATTCATTCTTAAGTATAGACCGGGAGTCGATATTTTGAGATATAGATAGTCGTGGAAACCCGGAGGGATTCCAACGGCAGATTATTATTTATTTTAAGGAATGTTATTATTAAACGTTATTTATATTTCCATAAAGTATCAATTACTTGGAAATATTTCGAGGATTGTTATTCGAGTATTATCTCAGTCGAGAGATATTAAATGAATGTTAGTTTCGAATATTCATTTAGAGTTGATTATTTAATGAATATTATTTTGGTATTCATTAGATTGTTATTTATTAAATGAATATTACTTAAGGAATATTATTTCGATTATTCCTTTAAAGTTTTTATTACTAAATGAGTATTATTTGTATATTCATTTAGAAGATTATTTATTAAATGGATATTAATTTCAAATATTCATTTAAGGTTTGACTTATTTATTGAATATTATTTTAAATAATTATTGGAGTTTAATTATTTAATGAATATTATTTTTGAATATTCATTTAAGGAGGGATTTATTTAGTAAATAATTCTATATATTCATTCGAGGATTACTTACGAGCAATATTATGATTTAATAATATTCCGTAACTATTATTGAGTTAATAAATATTCTTGGAATATTTATTTAATTCTTTTAAATTCTTTTTAAAATGATTTATATTATTCGGAGTCTTTTTACGACTATTTTATCAAGGAAAGGTTCCCAACTCTTTATTTTTCATTTAAATCTATCTTAAAAGGATTTAAATGCTCGCTCAGACTTCCATATTATAGGGGAACCTACTTGAGCAATGTTATTTATCTTGTTGACTTTCCGGTTATAAATCTTGTAAAACTATTTGTTTCACTCGCAACTTGGTTGCTCTTTATCAATTGAATCTTTGAGTAACCTTCTCATCATTCGAGGGGTAAGATTATTGGAACAAGATGGTATCCTCTAACAAGCAGCAGCTTGAGAGATATGATGTTGAATTTTCCTTTCTAACTAGATACGACTACTTTGTGGAGTCTTATCAACAAGTATCATACTTGGGGAAAGGGGGATGAACTTTACGTTCAGAGTCAAGAACTTCTTTTCGAACTTGGAGTCGTGTAAGAGGCCGAGTAGCGCCGGTCCACCCCAATTGGCCCAACCGTTGGCTGGGGAGATCTAACAGGGCGGTAGACAAGTAAATTCGTCAGCTCTTCCTTCTACCGGTAGTAAATCTAAATTGAGCTGTACAATCTGCGACTGATCATCGTAAGGATTGGAACAGTGGGCGCGGTGAATACTCCAGCAAAAGTTCATCATTTAAATTCATTTATTTTCTGCAACATTATCATTGTTGGCAGTATTGGAAAGTATTCATAATCGGAATTGCAATATTTTCCTGCAAGTTCCTCTTTTATGATAAATGATAATATCTGGCTTATCTTTGACATAGCAGATATTCCCACGTATATATGCATTTTGAGTTACCTTGTAACTTCATCGTTCATGTTATACTGGCATCATTTCCGTAAATGCATGGCATATGGTTTGAAAGATACTTTTGAACCGTTATATATTATCGTTCAGTTATACATTATTGTTGGTGGGCTATTGCTCACCCTTGCTTTATTATTATATCACAACAACAGCTAGAACTAATGACTCGCACAAGGCACACTCGACGCTAACGAGGACGATGAGACTACCAGAGCTGAAGAAGAAGCTATTGGTAGGATAGATTCACTCTTTCAGTATCAAGTTTATGGGCTGGTATGACTTATGTAAATGGATGGCAAAGAGTATGTATTTATATTGAAATTCTTTCGGATTGTAAGAACTCATAATGTGATTAATAAAATTTGATTGTTACTCTGATTTCATCTCTGGGACTATAACGGGTGTGTTTTATATTGTTGTGTTGGGTCATAAAGATGTAATTTATTTTATGTTGAAGTAAGTTCAAGTATCATGGACAGAATTGGAGACCGTAACGACCGGATCCCGGACCCCGGATCTGGGGGTGTTATAGAAATGGTATCAGAGCGTACGATATAAACCCCAGAGATGAGGCGACGTTAAAACAATAAATTCACTAAGATAATAAGAACTCTTGCCAAGTTCATAGTCGGATTACTTAATGTAGTGATGACCTATAAAACCCTTATGGGAACTCTTAAGTATCATGATAGTAACTTAGCTCGATATCATATCGAAGATTAAAGCGACAGACCTTGAGGCATACGAGCAGCAGCGCGATGATGCTTTATTATATGCTGAAGATCAGCGGGTAAATTCAATAGAGTACCCTACTGGAGACCCGGAAGAGGTTCCAGCAGATAAGGAAAATTCTGTTAGGATAAGGAGCTTACCCTCGAGGAATGAGGGCTGCAGCCAGAAAGACTGTGATGATTAAGATATGGTGCTCAGAAAAGTGAGCATAAAGAACTAAGCTACTAGTAAGAGAACTAAAGATTCGTGTTGGATTCGTAGCCGGACTACTGGATGTAGTACCAGCGAGTAAGACGGATTGGAAGAATTACTTGAGATCTTATACGGGAATAGACGAGAATCCTCAGAGACTTCCATATTAACGAAGAAAGAGCTAGAGGGATGTATGATTATCAAAGACATCGATATAGGACGAGGAGCAGAGTCCTTAGAAATAGTTGAGAAGGAGGCAGTAAGTGCCATATCATTTGACAAATGAATTAGTATGAATATTTTCAGTAATAATTCGCCATTAGAAGGCAAATGTCATAGGTTGTAATTTATGGAACCAAATTGAGGTTAATGAAGTTGTTTTATTCAGGAAAATGTCCATTTTATGAATGAATCAGTTAGAAATTGAAAATATTGGGAAGTGACAGCATGATTGGATAAAGTTATATAAGGAAGTAGTAAGCAAGACAATGATCTCAGAACCTACCGGAAGATAAGACCAGTGAGTCAAGATGAACTCGTAATGAGACTATTGTCAGAGACTAAGTATAGGGTTAATTTAACTCAGTGAAATGATGAACCAGAAATGTTAGATGCATGTGATTCAGAGGAATATTAAATTCTTTCTTTTCTTTGAATGGATTATAGTAGTTACCTTAAGTTTACTCCGATGCAGAATTATAATGGATCAAGTAATACGATCAGCAGTTGAAGAGAAAAAAAAATGTGAGAAAATCTTCCTGGAGCTAAAAGATGAAATTGGTAATGACCAAGAGTTGGCATTGTTTAATGGAAAAAGGGAGACTTTGTGCTTCCAACGATGCTTCGCATAAAAGATTAGGATGTGTGCTTGCGCAGCACGACAAAGTACTTGCAGATGCATTCGGACAGCACGGTTCACCAGGTTTGGATGGCCTTAGTGAAGGAATTTACGGACGAGCGGAAGCGCATATAACAATTATTTCCGTAAAAACCGTGTATCGCACATATAGAAAATCATGTAAAAATGAATAAACGAGGAATCGTGATCATACCTTGAAAAATCGAAGCTTTATAAAATGGTTTCTCGCAGTTGCTTCTCAGAGTGTGAAGCACTCTACCGGTATCCACCAAGATAAATTTCTTCGATGAAGCTTTTTATAAAAACAAGGTTTTATAAAAATGGAGGTTTGAGAGAGAGAGAGGGAGATGAAGAAGATGAGGGAGGCAACTAGGTTTTTCACAAAAACCAAAAGTGTATAACTCATTCTCATCTCATTCTATTTATAGGGCTCATGTAGGGTTTTCATAATTAATATATCATTATATATTAATATATAAATCCTACACTTTATCTTATAAAATGTTAAATAATAATTAAAACAATTTTAATCATTATTAAAACAACTTGCTCTCTCAAAATACCTTCATCAATAAATTAATCTTTTTATGGTGTGACCCTGTAGGTTCAAATTAAGCCGGTAGTAAAAATAAATAATAATAAACTTTTTATTTATTATTTATATGAATTCTAAAATTCATTAAATATAATTAACTGATTAATTATATTTATTCTACATCGTGAGTGATGCTTCTCAACATATCGCGACTATCCGGATAATATGAATTCACTGCTTAGAATACCAAGAACCTATCAGTGACTAGTTACCGTACAATCAATTCCTTCTACCCTACAATATCCCGATTAAATACAAGGCATGGATCTCGTGTCAGGCCTATCAAATTTAATCATATGATTTCTTATTCATAACGCAAAGTTCATATTAATGCAAATTAGAAACTCCTTTCTAATTTCATACACTCTGGCCAGAGATTCCAGAACTCGCATACTAAGAATAACATAGGATATTCACTTCCTTACTGGAAGGGGTAGATTCTTTATTGATCGTTAACTATCTCCATACATAAATCCCTGTACCCAGAATAGACCTAATGGATGTCCTTGAGACTAAGGACTAAACCAAAGCACAGTTCATTATATACAAGATTACTCTAACAATCTCAAGTCTAAGGACACTTGTACAACTATCACTCAGTGAATAACTATTGACACGTGAGTAAACTCCATTAGTTGTCCAACTTATCGAGTCATGTTCAGTGAACTTATTCCATAATAAGCACCTACATACTAGCTATAGTGTCACCACACAAATGCCTATGAGAACAGACATCCTCCTGACGGGAGCAAGCATAATATGTACCGATCTTTGCGGATTCACTAACTTCCGATTAGTTATCCTATGATCAGGAACTGTTTAAGTCTAGAGTTATCATCTTCTAGATCTCACTATTATAATCTCATTATAATTATAGAAGCTTTACTCTAAACTATGGAACATCTTATTTAAAACACTTTAAACAGATAATGCCCGTAATAAAATCAAAAAAGTCTTTTATTATTATTAATGAAATCAAACAAGAATACATGAAAGTTCTTCCTAACTCATCATACATGATTGGATTTAGGACAAACACTTTCACTTAGTAGTGCCAATTTTTGTGGAACAACCAACTCCGACGGTAATGTTCCTTATGAGACTAGTGGTTAGATAGACTGACATTGGGAAATATTGAATATCAGGACGTATAGATATCAAGATGTTGTGACAGGTTTCAGTTTGAAACTGTTGATTCCCTTCTAAGGGATGTATATAATTGGTTCCTCTCTAGTGGTTAAACTTCCAATCTGATGATGATTATTTCGTTAATTATGACTGCTTATGGTTCTACCTGCTTGGAGGTCCATAGAACTATTCTCCAGGTTTCGAAACTGGTCTCCTTAATGTTACCATTAGGTGGATAGATTGATCAAAATTTCCCTGATTCTAGAAAGAACTTCAACGAATTTTGGCAAACCTTGTCTTTCTGATTATTAGAAAACGTCATGGAAGAGAGTAGAAACTGGGGCGAACCCCGTGAATTGGGTAAGGTAGCCGCTATATGGGTTGGTGGATAGACCTCGGTTATCGCGATTGATTTAGAAATACAATGATGAAGTGAGATTGGACGAAAACAGGAAATGTAAGTAAGAAACCAGCCGGACTGAGAAACTACGGGATTGACTTAAGTGAAAAGGCTGTTATGCCAGGAATGGTAAGCTTGCGTGGCACGTGGGATTGATAAGAATAGTTGAAAATATAAAAGGAGAGGAAAGGTGACCAGAGACGGTGCCGAGAAGTCGATTAAGACTTATATGGAGTAAAGTTTTGGAAAGGTAGAAAGGTATCAAAGAAGAAGGCACTACGCCGGCAATTGCTAGAAAAGTAATGCTATTAGCCAGCCCCTAAAATCATATATTTTTATTTTAGTGTGGCCAGTTGAGGCCAAGTCACAAAGGATTATCAAGTGACTAGACCAGCAATGAAAGGACAAAGCAGGGTTGCTTCTAAGTAAGCACCAACTGCAAGGGCTTCCGATATAAAGGAAACATTAATGAGATCGTAGGAATCTTCTACTGAACCCTTTGCAACCCATGTTTTGATTGGGAATTCACTAGATTTTTAGTATGGGGTCACCCGTACTAAAGTGATTCATGTGTATATGATTGTCCAAGATTACGAGTAAAAAATAGAAGTATAGTGACTTGAGATCTATGATGTTAGGGTATTATAAATACCATGAATATTATGACTAAGGAAAGCAAACAATGAAAATTTATGAAGAGAGTATAGAAATGGTCAGAGATTGATCAGTATGCTGTAGAAATTTTTCCTAAGGTAAGTACCTTTGAGAAGAACGATAAGCACTAAGAGATTCACGTTGAATTCGACCAATATCTTCCAGAACATCATTGCTACCATTACCAAGTTCTGTAAGAAAGCAGATAGACATACGTTGTCTTTTGGAAGGTCAAATAGGCTGACAACTATCTGAAAGAAGAGGTTAGCATTAAGCCACCGACCGATTATCAAATGAGAATGATTGAAAAGAGATCATTATTAAGGATACATGATCTGATTGCCAATTATAGGATGCAAGAATTCCTTGGTAGTTGAATTAAGGATAGGATATTCATAAATTAAGACAAGCCCTGGGGAATGCACAAGGGATGGCATTAACCCTAATAAAGACATTGTGAATTCAAATGATATGAGTTGGATTTGCCAAGGCAACAATGACCTGTAAGGACTATTAAAAAGAGTTCTGGAAAGAACATAGACAGAATTATTAGAGTATTGATCAATGACATTTTGTTATACCCTGTACCTAGAAAATACAGGAGGAATGATGAGGGCGACCTAAGAAACCTTACAAGGAAAAAGTTAGTATACTGAGTTTCAAAATAGAAGTTTGGTAGAGAATGTAAGACACAATAACAATAATTCCAGATGAGGCATGTATGAAACCATGATGAGGTATGGATGGAACCCAAGAAGGTTGAGATTATCCTAGAATAAGAAAGAACTAAGAGAACAAATATTCCAGGTATGATTGAGGGTAACTTTGATAAAGTTCCCACGGGAAGGTGGAAGCAATGACTTATGAAAAAAGACTGATAGATATATTTTTCTCCTTCAGCAAAGCTTAAGAGAGAATGCTTTCACCCAATAGTGATGGGAATGAGGTAGAAAAGTTTGAGTTGGAATGTATCCAGAGAACATGGATTACAAGAAATTGTTAGTATCAGGAAAGGCCAATGAGGTGGCCGACAGTCTAAGTATAAAGGAATAATTACAAATGTTCATACCGAAGAAACATAATGATATTTGGAAGGACCTTGAAGGTCATATCGGAATGGAGGAATTTACATTCCTTCTGATGACTGTAAAAGAATTGACGATAATAATAGTTTAAGTAAAGATTCGATTCCTGATGGAGTCTTAAGCATATTACGTACCTTAGAAGGTCCCGTTTTGAGGCAAACCAGGACCATGATACAAAATTGACGAAGTAAACCATTAAGTTTCCAGTCTTTTATGGAAGCTGCATGAGTGATAGTTTCATCAACCTGACATAGCTGCGATGCTTGAAACTCTTCTGCAATTTTATCTACTTCATGTAATATCTACATCAAGTTCAGAAAGTGTTCCTTATGGATAAGGAATAGTGATTACTTTGTCTCCATAAAGGATTGAAACCCGTATGGTTAGCTATTAATGCACTGCGTAAACAACAAGCGATGGTGATTCTTTTAAGAAAGTAGATGACAACGTAAAGATAAAGAAAGTGCTGCTATTGATAAGCTAAATGGCATGTTGATGAATGACAAGTAAGTTTGTGTTAGTGTACTTCTGCGCAAACAAGATAGAGAATATGAGGTTGATGATTCATGATGCTATATGTATTCCCATAGAAAGAATTAATGAGACTTAGAGAGAAGGGCAGTTGAGCCCGAGACTTATTAGGCCACCTGAGAGTTTAAAAGTGTTCGGAAGGTGGCATTCAAGCCAGTTTTACCCCCAAAGCTTATAGCATGGTAGTAACGTGTTTCATGTGGCAAAGCTACACCAGTAAAACGCAGATGCTCAACAGATGATAAGAGTGCGAGCAGGTAGATGTACGACCTGGTCTGACTTACGAAAGACAACCTGTGGAAAACCGCGGGTAGAAAAGAATAAGTGATGAGAAACAAGTTGACAGAAGTAGATTATATTGAATCTAAGTTAAAGGGATCGGCCAGATTCATTTCGGAGAATTTAAATTGGAATAATGTGATGATTATAGAGTAAATGTAACGGGATACCAATAAGGAGGTACCAAGTGCAAAAGATATCTCAATAAAGAGACGAAGGTGAAAGTAAATAACAGAAGTAAATAAGAATCAGATAATAAGAAGGATGTGATTGATAAAGAAAAGACTGGGAAAGCATCTAGGGAATGTGAAGAAAGGAATGTTATGAATTGATTAATAAAAGGGTTTTCTGATGAATTCTCGGGATGACAACCTGATAGTGTTAATATTATAGATATGAATAAGCTAGTAGCGTGACATGGAATGTCAGTAACAATGGTGTCAAGCGAGAAACTAAGATTTAACCTGAGAGGTTCAAAGATTTTCCAAAAGTAAGTGTGCTAAGGTGGAACCAGAGTATAGGTCCATAGAATAGTGGACAAAGCAGCAAGATATATTGACACATGAGATTGCGATCAAATAGTACTGGATATAATTATGATTAATTTCTTCCTTGATGAACCTCTATAGTTCAAAGGTAAATTCTGAGTATGATATTTTACAATCATGAAAACTTTCTATAATCCTTTAGAACTCTTTTCTTTTCTTCTCTCTTATTCATCTTCTTTATGAATTGAGAAGAATAACCCTTTAAGGAGGGGAGGTACTGCTACGTGACTATCTGTCTATGTGATAGAAGTCTAAGTGGAATACCATAACCTATTTAATTGCTTGTCAAGTACTAAAGGCTGGCCCCCTTCTGTACTAACTATGTAATATAACAAATGTTCATTGATCATAGTGATCTCTCAATAAATCTTTCCACTTCTCTATATTGATCGAGATTGCAAAGATTAAAGCGATCAGGAAATGCACAGTGCGAGCGAGATTACCTCCGAATTCGCAGTGTGATAGTGATACCAAAGCCAATACGGATATCAATAGGGATAATAGTATGGGACTGAATAAGAGCATAACCCGGATAACGTGTTGTATGAAAAGTAGCAAAGTTGATGGAAAAAGGATAAAGTACGTATTGTAGCACCAGTAGATGTGCTGAGAAAGGGTAGAACGACTAAGAATCGACCGGGAAACTGAAAGGTGAAACGACAGATAAAACGACTCTTGTTTTCTACCTGATTCCGGGACGGAATCCTTTTAAGGAGGGGAGACTGTAAGAACCCAAATTTTCGGTAGAATTAAAACTTTTTGTTATATAATGATGTAAGAATGAATAATGGTTACGACTACGATGTAATAATGGATCTTCTGAATGAAGGAATGGAATTCGATTTAAATATTTATATGTCTTGAAGAATGCTAATGGTTGACAGTGTTAAATATAATTGTTGTGTTTTAATCAGTGTTTAAGTGTTACAGTGAATTATCAGAGTTTAGCTGGAAGCAGTCAGAGTTTAGTGTAAACTCTGACAGATGGAAGCTCGACAGAGTTTGTCAAACTCTGTCTGGAGGAAGCGTCTACTGGTCAACAGTGATTGAAGATTTATTATGGAAGCGATATCTTTGAAGATTGGATAGCTATCAAAGAGATCGAGTTGACATAGGAGACGAGTGACAATCTGTAATTGATATCATTGTATAGCTGATTATTAGGAATATAAATTAGAGATTGTATCGTAGCTGTATGTTATATAAATACAGTTAGGTTAACCCTAGAAGGGTATCGTACAACGAATTATCTTTATTGTAATCTAGCAGCTCTTTGTGATATTTTACATCACGAAGACGGTTTGTAATACAAGAAGTTTTTAAGTGCATAAACGCTTTTACTTGTTAAACTCTCATACAAAGTTGATTATTAATTGTGTATTCGGCCTAACAAGTGGTATCAGAGCCAATCTGTTACTTTATTAACACAAAAATAATCATGGCAGCAATTCCTCCACCAACACCTACTCTTTCTGAAAAGGCTCCTACTACTGTGAGTCGTTATGAACCAATCAGGGTTCCTATTCTCAGGCCATTAGATTATGCTATGTGGAAGGTCAAGATGACTATGTTTCTGGAGGCTACAGATCCAGAATATCTTGACAGGATTTATGAAGGCCCTCACAATCCTACAAAGATATCTGTTGCAGTTGCTGGTGAAGAAGCAAAAATGGTTCCAAAGGAAAAGAAGGACATGACTCCTGAAGATCTATCATCAATTGCTAAGGATGCAAAAGTTAGGCATTTACTGCATAGTGCTTTAGACAATGTTATGTCTAACAAAGTCATTAACTGCACCACTGCAAAAGAGATATGGGATGCTCTTGAAGTCAGGTGTCAAGGAATTGAGGCTATTAAGAAGAATAGGAGAAACATACTCACACAAGAGTATGAGCATTTTGAGGCTAAACCTGAAGAGACCATGACAGAAACATTTGATAGATTCTGTAAACTGATTAATGATCTGTCATTGGTCAACAAAGAGTATGATCTAGAAGACTCGAAATCTATGGGCTGCTCAAAACTTATGAATTGGAAATGGAGCAGAGAAACAGGAGATCAAGCAGGAAAGGAAAGTCTGTTGCTCTTAATGTTGAAGAGAAGCCTCAGAAGAAAGAGGCATCAAGAAGGAAAATGAAGGGAAAAGCTTTGGTCATACATTCAGAAAGTGAATCATCAAACTCTGATTATGATTTAAACTCTTCTGAATCATCTGACTCGGAGGATGATGAAGAAGAAATGAGGAAAATGGCTGTGTTGATGGTGAAGACTTTCAAGAAAATGGGCTTCAAGAATTTCAAGAAAGGAAAAAGGTTTTCTAGAGATTCAAATGAAGACAGGAAAAGCTTCAGGAAGTCTGATAAGAGAGATTCTAAAGGAAAGAAGGATAAGTCTAAAATTCAATGCTACAAGTGTAAGGAGATGGGTCACTATGCTCCTGAGTGCAAGAAAGGTAAAACTGGAAAGGTACTCTACACTAAAGGCAGAGATTGGGCAGATACTTCAGATTCTGATGAAGAAGTGAACTATGCTCTCATGGCTACTACTGAATCAGAAACTTCTGAAAATCAGGTACCTCTAACTACCTATGCTTATAATATTGATGACATTGCTCAATTAAGAATTTATCTTAAGTCATTGCATATAAGTTATAGGGATCAGACTTTAGAAAATGAGAGGATAAAAGCTGAAAATTCTGAACTTAAGGTAAGAAATAAACTTGTTGAAGAAAAACTTGAAAACATGCAACAAGTTCAGAAAGAGAGAGATGATGCTGTTTGTAAAGAACAGAATTTGCTTCAGAAATATAAACAACTAGAGTCAGAGTTGGAGGAAGCAAATAATAAAATTAGAACTTGGACTAATTATGGAAAGGACACTCAACAGATTTTTCAAACAGACATTGTTGGTCTAGGTTATAATGAGGGAGATGAACTTAGATTTCAAAATCAAGTTAAAATCAGAACTCACTTTGTACATGGAACTAGTAAATTTTTGTCTGAAAATGAAAAGGAAGCTGTTAAAAATGAACCAGTAAAAACTAGTGTTAAACAGGTTAATATTGGTTCAATGACAGATAAACAACTCAAGCATAAACTGAAGGAGTTAAAATCTGTTAAGAAACAGAAAGTGTCAAAAAATAACAGAAATGGAAAAGTAGGCATCACTTCAGGAAATAAACCAATGCTTGCTAGTTATGCTCCAAGAAAGACATGTCATAACTGTGGTAGTACTAAGCATCTTGCAAATTTCTGCAAGAAAAATAAAAATATAAATTCTTTACCTACAAAGTCTGAGGTAAAGAAGGATTTTGCTAGAACTAAGCCACAGACTTTATGCACACACTGTGGAAGCACTTGGCATTCCATTTATACTTGCAGAGAATATCATGCTATCTATCATAATTACTATGAACTGAAACCCAATCTGAAATGGGTTAAAGTTGACACTGCAAGTGTAAACACTGATACTGTTAGCTCAAACTCTGATAATGTTAATTCCGCTGCAAAAGCTAACAAAGTTAAGAATGCCAAAGGATCCAAGCAAGTCTGGATCCTTAAAACTAATCCTCAGTAATTGCTTATGATTGCAGGGTAACAGGGAGGCAACCCTAGTCGTGGACAGTGGATGTGCAAGACACATGACTGGAAATAAATCCCTGCTATCAGACTATGAGGAGAAGGCTGGCCCAAAAGTTTCCTATGGTGATGGCAATGTAGGAAGAACATTGGGATATGGCAATATTAATCTTGGAAATGTCATCATCAACAATGTAGCTCATGTCCCAGGACTCAAGCATGACTTGTTATCTGTGAGTCAAATCTGTGACAAGGGATATCATGTAGATTTTCAATCTGAATATTGTGAAGTTATCAGCAAATCTACAGGAAAGGTTGTTCTAGTTGGTCACAGGCAAAACAACATTTATGAAATCAAGCTTTTGATAGACTCTGTTGGAAAAGCTGTTTGCCTGTCTACAAGAATGTCTAGTGAAGAGAGTTGGAAATGGCACAAGAAACTCTCACATTTGAACTTGAACAACATCAATGAATTGATCAGAAAGGATCTTGTAAGAGGACTCCCAAAGGCTCTATTAAATGTTGATGGCCTATGTGATTCATGTCAGAAGGCTAAACAAAGGAAGTCATCTTTCAAGAGCAAGACAGAATTTTCTATCACTGATCCCTATCATCTTCTGCATGTTGATCTCTTTGGTCCAGTAAATGTTATGTCTATTGCAAGGAAGAAATATGCTTTAGTCATTGTTGATGAATACACTAGATTCACTTGGGTGTATTTTCTAGCAAAGAAGGATGAAACTGCATTAACTCTGATGGAGCATGTGAAACTACTGGACAAAGGATCAAGTAACAAAGTCAGAATCATCAGAAGTGATAATGGAACTGAGTTCAGAAATGCAACAATGGAAGAATTCTGTAAGGACGTTGGAGTGAAGCAAGAATTTTTAGCACCTGGTACACCACAACAAAATGGTGTAGTTGAAAGGAAAAATAGAACCTTGATTGAAGCTGCCAGAACTATGCTTGATGAAGCAAAATTGCCAACTTATTTCTGGGCAGAAGCTGTTCAAACTGCTTGTTTTACTCAAAATGCAACACTGATCAATAAGCATGGAAAGACACCATATGAGATGGTGAAGAAGAAGAAACCTAACCTGAAATACTTTCATATTTTCGGGTGCAAATGTTTTGTTTTGAAGACTCATCCAGAACAGTTGACCAAGTTTGAGCTAAAGGCAGATGAAGGAATTTTTTGTTGGTTATCCACTCTCAACAAAGGCATTCAGAGTTTACAATCTGAGAACTAAAGTGATCATGGAATCTATACATGTTTCTTTTGATGATAAGAAGATAACTGGACTTGAAGACAAAGATGAATATGATCAACTGAACTTTGAAAATGAAGATTTAAACTCTGATGAAGGAAACTCTGATGAAACAATTCTGACAGACTCTGTTGAAACAAACTCTGAACCTCTACTGGTAAACACTGGAGAAACTTCTCAGTCACAACAAAGGGGAGAACCAGTTGAGGGGGAGCATGATCAAGATGAAGACTCAAACACTGATACTGAGTCAACTGAAAAATCTGGATCAAACTCTGATGCTTCAAACTCTGAAAATTCAAATTCTGACTCTGGGCAGTCAAGTTCAGGGGGAGTCTCAGAAAACGAAGATAGATCATAACAAAATCAGGAGAGCATGGATCAAGGGGGAGGATCACATGCTGACAGAAGTCATTTGCCTTCTGCTAGGAAATGGACTAAATCACATACACCTGATTTGATAATTGGTGATCCAGATGCAAAAGTGAAAACAAGAAGTGCTACTGCAAGTGAATGTCTGTTTCATGCATTCTTGTCTAAAAATGAACCAAAGAAAGTGGAAGAAGTTCTTCAAGATGCTGACTGGATAACAGCAATGCAGGAAGAGTTGAATGAATTTGAAAGAAATGAAGTTTGGACCCTTGTACCAAGGCCAAAGAACAGATCTATTGTTGGTACTAAATGGGTTTTCAGAAACAAGACTGACAGTGAAGGTGTTATCATAAGGAACATGGCTAGACTGGTAGCAAAAGGCTATTCACAACAGGAAGGAATAGACTATGATGAAACATTTGCTCCAGTTGCAAGATTGGAGGCAATCAGAATTTTTCTAGCAAATGCCTCTCACAAGAAATTCAAAGTGTTCCAGATGGATGTGAAAAGTGCTTTTCTGAATGGAAAGCTTGAAGAAGAAGTGTTTGTTGAACAACCACCAGGATTTGTGGACCCCAAATATCCAGATTATGTCTACAGGCTAGATAAGGCACTATATGGACTTAAGCAGGCACCAAGAGCATGGTATGAGACACTTGCTCAATTTCTTCTAGAAAGTGGATTCAATAGAGGAACAATTGACAAAACTCTGTTTTATTTCAATCAAGGAAGTGACCTCCTTTTAGTTCAAATTTATGTTGATGACATTATCTTTGGGTCTACTAATGATAAACTCTGTAAGAAGTTTGCCAAGCTCATGCAGTCCAGATATCAAATGAGCATGATGGGAGAGCTTAGTTACTTTCTAGGCCTACAGGTGAAACAAACAGATGATGGTATTTTTATTAATCAAGAAAAATATACCAGAAATCTTCTCAAGAAATTTGGTATGCTTGACTGTTCATCTGCATCAACTCCCATGGCAACAGCAACTAAATTGGACAAAGACACAGGAGTTTCAGTGGATATGACAAACTACAGGGGCATGATAGGATCTCTTATATACTTGACAGCTAGTAGGCCTGACATCATGTATGCAACCTGTCTTTGTGCAAGGTTTCAGGCAGATCCTAGAGAGCCACATCTGACAGCTGTGAAAAGAATCTTCAAGTATCTCAAGGGCACCATATCATTAGGTCTGTGGTACCCCAGAGAATCAGATTTCAAGCTACTTGGGTATTCTGATGCAGACTTTGCAGGCTGCAAGATAGACAGAAAGAGCACTAGTGGAAGTTGTCAATTTCTTGGTGACAGACTTGTTTCCTGGTACAGCAAGAAACAGAAATCAATCTCCACATCTACAGCAGAAGCAGAGTATATTGCAGCTGGTAGCTGTTGTGCACAGATCTTGTGGATGAAGAATCAACTGCTGGATTATGGATTGAGGTACAGTAAAATCCCTATTTACTGTGATAATCAAAGTGCTATTGCTATGACAGGTAATCCAGTACAGCACTCAATGACCAAGCACATCAGCATAAGGTACCACTTCATCAGAGAACATGTGGAAGAAGGGAATATTGAACTACACTTTGTGTCTGCAGAACAACAGCTTGCAGATATCTTCACTAAACCATTGAGTGAAGCTACATTTACAAGACTGGTCAATGAACTAGGAATGGTCTCTGGTTCTGACTAGGAATGTTGGTTAGATTCAAATCTTACTTATGTAGTGTATTACTCATATTTCCTGATTGGTTAAATGCTAAGTGAACTCTGTTGATTAAACTCTGTTATGCATACTCTGTTAAACTCTGTCAGACAACTTGCCACAATCACCTGCTAATTACCAGCTAGGATCCAATGTAGCATCCGTTGATTGTAGGTTGCATCAGTTGATGACTAACTGGACTGTATCCGTTGATGTTATACAGTCTTATCCGTTGATGGTTGTGTTATACAGTCTCTAAACTCTGTCAGCATGTCTGTATGTCATACACTGTTAATAAGTTTGATAAACTCTGTGAACTCTGAGTTGATTTTTGTCTGAATGAAAAACACCAATGAAGAAATATGTATGAAGCATGATTCTCAGCAATTAATCATGAATCTTTCTGAGTTATTGTGATCTAATCTTAGATTGTGCAGAAAGTTAACACAGCATGATACTGGCTCATATTTATAGCATCTCTTAGTTTATTTTGTCCTAAACTCTGAGTCTATAAATACTGTGTGCATTACCTTACATGAAAAACTACTGATGTTGATGAACTCTAAACTCTGTTAGTTATACTCTGATAGAATAAAATGCTTACTGCAATACCCCAAAGAAAATGTATATAGGTTGTTATACTCCTTTGAGATTATGTTGGATACTAGGATGACCCAGGAACTTATTGGTATATAATATGTGCTAAAATTCTCTGATTTTTGGTGACTAGTTAAATACTAGGATGACCCAGGAACTTATCAAAATGATAAGGGCTAAAATTTTTGAATTTTTGGTGACTGGTTCCAACCTCTGATTACTGGAATGAATAAAAAAAAATAAAAAAAAAATTATATAGAGGGGGTATAAAATAAAAGTTACTGTATATAGTTTGATTACTTCAGAGTTTAGCTTTCATCATACAGTCAGTGTTTACTATGACAGTTTGTGCATCCAGTGTTTATTTATTTACTTTATGGATTTTATGAAAAATTAGATGCTCTAAAAATTGATTTAGTAAACTCTGCTTCACACACACATATTTTCACAACTGTGCAATTTATGAAAGGGTTTCGGTGATAAAGTTGGAGAATTGACGAACGCTGTTGATTCGTGATTTGTACTCTAAGGTAAATTTTCACTTGGATAATTTGAAAATTTTGGAGTAAATAGGGATTTTGACAACTGTTAATCAGTGAATTGTTGATGAATGTGTTCTTTATATGATTACTTTAATTAGTTTTCATATTCTCTTCTTGATTTATTTCCTTGAAGAACAGTTCATAAAACATAAATAAAAATTGCAGAACACAGTGAATAAGATTAGAGAAACATAATTTTTCATTGATAATAAGAAAGAGATTACAAGCAAATATTACATCTTTTTGTTCTCTCTATCTGCTAATCTATTCAACAGGAAGATAAAAGGTCAGTCCAAACCACTCCATTGTTAGTAAAAAATCCCAGATCCCATCTTTGCCACTTTATTTGGGTGGAAGTTGAAGGGATAAGGTTATTTTTGCTGACATATTCATTAACAATGGTTGGTGGTGTTGGATGAGGATGCCTTCGAGGAGAGCCATGCAAATGTTGCTTGGAGAGCAGCATCGATGTCGATCACACTTGCAGGTTTCTCTCTCTCGATCTCTTCCAGACCAGCATCCATTTGCAGCCACAGCGTCTCAAGCTGCCTTTCCCAGTCAAACGCTTCAAATTCTTCACGCGTATAGCTAAATATATCCCTATTCTCGACAAGATGAAGGTTCTTTTCTTTGATGGTAAGGTTGGCCATTGTTTTTCAGAGTGTTTGGTTTGAAGGGTTTGTGATTTTACAGGGGAGACTGAAAGGTTAAAGGTTTAATGAACTAATCTGAGCAAGTCTCTAGGCCTTAAATAGAGATGGGTAAGAACGAAGTTCTTAAACGCTTCGTATTCTGGTTATTAAAGGCAACAGGTAAACGCTTCATATTCTGGTTTTAATTGGGTCCAGATATTTTAAAAGAGTATTATTTGATTTTTGTTTAAATCAAATATTTTAATGTTTTAATTTGCAAAATACTCTTCTTAAAAATAAGCGCACGTGACCCACTCGCCCATTAATGTGTCCCACTCACCCATTATTGTGTCCCACTACACATTAATCTAGGAACTGATTGAGTGTTTGTTACATAAGAGATTGGGTTTTTAATTACTCTAATTACTTTTGTGTCCAAACGGTTGTGTTTTATTCTTACATCTCACAGTTCTCTCATTTTTCACTTGGGCACTCTCGCAAACACCTTTCCTACATACATTTCTCTTGGAAATTCTTGCAAATTTCTTAACTCAATGGCTTCTAAAGCATTCACTGCTCTTGGTTTACGATTTGTTCCTAACAACTATGAAGCTCCACTCTATCATGAACGCGTTCCAGAACCGTTTCATCTAATGCAGAACTTCTTAAGAGATTCAGAGATTGGACAAGCTCTGGTTGGACCTGAAACTCTCTCTACATCTCAAATTGCTACATTTTGGCAGAATTCAGTTTATGTGGATGGAGGAGAGAATGGGACTCCTAACATCATCTTCACGTATGAAGAACAAGATTATGTGATTACTCCACAGACTGTAAGAGATACAATGGGGTTTGACACACATACTTCTTATACTCTGGTTAATGAAACTTATTTGAGAGAGATGCTACAAGAGATAGGTTACATGGAATCTCTTGACAAGCTTGGCGGTATAAAGAGACCAAATCTCAGGAAGGAATGGAACTTTTTCTTTGATTGCATTACAAGGACGTTCCAGAAGAAAGTCACCAACTGGGATGCCATTCCAATAGATAGTCTCCAAATCGGGTATTCTCTACTCTATGGTACTAATTTTGATTTTGGTAGATATGTTCTGATGAACTTAGGTGATAAATTGTCAGAATCTACTACTGTTTATTATGCTCGTTTTTGTCAAATGCTGTTCAATGCTTGTGTACCTGGTCTAGAAATTGTTGATACTGATGAAATTGATCCTTTTAGAGTCAATAAGAGAATATTCTCTGATATGACTAATAAGGATGTTGGAAAAGCAAATCTCCCTGCTTTTGTCATGCCACTTGCTCTGAAAAATTTTCTCAATCAACCACAAGAACCACAACAACCTGAGCCACAACAACAACAACAACAACCTGAACCACAACCACAACCACAACCTGAACCACACCCTGAACCTGAACCTGAATCGCTAAACATTGATCGTACTCAAAAACCAAACACTGAATCATCTACTCACTCAGCACCTACAAAACAACCTTCACCCACTCCACAAACAAACTCTAAATCATCACAATCTCCACCAGAATCACAGTCTAAAGCACAAAGAGTTATGCAGGCAATTACTGAACGACATGCAAGGGTTAAGGAGGCGAAAGAGACACAAAGAAAATCAAAACAGACATCTCCTGGAGCTGTTTATACTAGAAGAGTGAAAAGAATAAGACAAACGGCAAATATACCTAAATCATTCTCAGTGGTAGAACAAACTCCACCATCTAGTGAAGAGGATTCAGATAATGTACCTTTAGCAAAGCGAAGAAAACTGGTATTCTCTGATTCTGTGGATGAAGGTATTGATGCTCCAGAGGTAGTTTCTCCTGTTGAAGTTGAGAAAGATGCAATACCTGCAGAGGTTGAAATACCTGCAGAGGATGAAGTGCCTGCAGAGGACAAAATGCCTGCAGAAGAGGATGCTAGAGATGGCCTTTCTCCAATAAATGATATTCTTGATTCATTTATGCCATTCTCTGATCCTATCTCTGATACTGGTGTAGCTGATCAACCTACGGTTGTTCTTTCTGAAGCTGTGGCATCTCATACTGAGTTATTATCTGATGCTCACCAAACTGTTGAAAGAGGAGATGAAATTGATCAAGCAATCAAGGTTACTTCTCAGTCTTTGCTAGTTGCTGAGCCTGAGCAACATGGAGAAAATCTTGACAAGCCTACAGAAGAAATTGCTAAAACTATGGCTGAAGATGAACATGTTAAAGATACAAGAGTTGAACCTGAAGGTGAAAGTAGTGCAAAATCTGATTCTTCTCTGAGTGCATCAGTACAAACAGAAAATAAACATACACCTTTCACTCAACCTTGTACGTCTCATGAAGTTGAGAGAGCACAATTTGCAAAGAATGCTGCTGAATGGTACAAAGAGGATTGTATTTTTCCACGAGGAAGAGCAGCTGATTTTGTTAAGCAAATGCTGATACTATCTCCAATCCAGAGATTCTTTCTTGCTTAAAAGCAACTGTAGTACAAGTCTAAGCTCTGGATAGAAGATTTGATGACACTACACAGGTGATCACTGCTTTGAGGAATGAGGTTGTAGCTAGAGAAATGAAAATGGAAAGAGATTCAAAACTCGTGACTACAAAATTTTCTACAGCTCAAGACAATCTCTTTGCCAGACTGAGTAAAGTTGAAGAGAATCAGTCTGACTTATCTGCTAAAATTGATTCTATTGCTACCTCCTTGGAGTTAATTACATCTATTCTTATGCCTGATGATGTCAAAAAGGGGGAGAGAGTTGTCAGAAGGGATAGTGCTGGAGATGGAGGGGCAAGTAGTAAAGGAAAGAACAAGGCTGAAGAGGTTCAAACTTTGAGAACTAGCAAGTCATCCAAATCACAGTCTGTTGGGAGAAATACTGATACTCAAGGTACTTCAAAGACCAAGAGTTTGCTGTTACCTTCTAATCCACAAACAGATGAAGAATTGGCTGCTAAGCTATTTATTGAAGAGAATGAGGAAGGAGTTACGATTGAGAACATTGAAGCTGAAGAAAAGAGTTTACAAGAAGAACATCTCAAAGCTTTAAAGTCTGGTAAGGTACAAAGAGGAAAAGCTCCTAGACCTGTTGTTAAAGGTGTTGTGATCAAAGAAAGGGCTGATGTTAGTCAAAGATCTCAGTTTTCAAAGGAAGCAATGGCAGCAGAAGCTAAACTCAAGCTAAAAGGCATTGAAGGAGAAAGTTCACAGAAGAAAGTTACAACTTCTGTTGTATCACAAGCAATGATTACACCTTTACACTCTTCTCAGTTGAAATCGGTTTTTGGGAAAGGAACAATTCATGATCCAAATGTATTATCTGGAGTTTCTATGAATGTTTCTGATGGAAGAGCTTTGTCTGGCAAAGTTGGAAATAATAAGGGTGGACTAGGTTCACACAGAGACAAAAGGCAATATACTGGTCCTAAAGATCCTTCTTCACTGGCTGTTCCAGGTCGTGGTGTTCCTCAAGAGAGTTTGGACAGACTGGAATCAGTACAGTTAGTTCATCAGAAGAGTTTAAACAAGGACTTTCTCTTGTACTTCATGGCTGATGGGACAGTATTTAAAGTTGGTGAGAATGATATTAACTTGAAATGTTGGGAAGAACTAGAGTATGTTCTGTATCTTTTCAAGGTGAATAGTCAAAGGACTCAATCAGTTGCTAATGTGCTCAGACAGAGAATGATTCAGAATCTGGCAATCAGAGGAGAGAAATATAATAGCAGATATGTTCCTAAGTACAGGGATTACAAAGGAAATCTCATTGAAATGAAGAAAGGTACTGCAAAGTTAAAGACTGATTTGGGAATCACAGTACTTGACTTCAATTCACAGTCAGAAAAAGTCAGATTTATCAGACTGGGAAATGAGATGAGAAGGAACAAAATCTATGATCTTAGGGCTGCTATCTATCAGACAGATGAGAGTGATCCTCAGCTTAGAGAAATTAAAGAAGTTATGAAGATTGAGCTTGAAAATGCAGAAAGAAGATTGCTCATAGATTATCTCAGAGCTATGCCAGATCTTGAAGTGATAAGAGATTAAGGTCTGTAAGGATTTTCTTATTCTCTGTAGTTTTTGTTAAGTAGAAGCTTAAACTCTGAATTTGTGTAAACACTGTATTTGTTTATTTGTTTTGACATCATCAATTATTGTCATTAACTTGTGCATTTTTGCTAATGAACAAGTTGGGGGAGATTGTTAAATATAATTGATGTGTTTTAATCAGTGTTTAAGTGTTACAGTGAATTATGAGAGTTTAGCTGGAAGCAGTCAGAGTTTAGTGTAAACTCTGACAGATGGAAGCTCGACAGAGTTTGTCAAACTCTGTCTGGAGGAAGCGTCTACTGGTCAACAGTGATTGAAGATTTATTATGGAAGCGATATCTTTGAAGATTGGATAGCTATCAAAGAGATTGAGTTGACATAGGAGACGAGTGACAATCTGTAATTGATATCATTGTATAGCTGATTATTAGGAATATCAATTAGAGATTGTATCGTAGCTGTATGTTATATAAATACAGTTAGGTTAACCCTAGAAGGGTATCGTACAACGAATTATCTTTATTGTAATCTAGCAGCTCTTTGTGATATTTTACATCACGAAGAGGGTTTGTAATACAAGAAGTTTTTAAGTGCATAAACGCTTTTACTTGTTAAACTCTCATACAAAGTTGATTATTTATTGTGTATTCGGCCTAACAGACAGCTTAGGTAAGAATAATCTATCTCCTAGGGGAATAAGATATGGCAGTTCCAAGCAGGAGAATATTCTCATGTCATCCAGATCGATAACGATTAGTCCAGTGGTTC
The DNA here is from genome assembly GCA_036435485.1 of Saposhnikovia divaricata. Taxonomy (NCBI): domain Eukaryota; kingdom Viridiplantae; phylum Streptophyta; class Magnoliopsida; order Apiales; family Apiaceae; genus Saposhnikovia; species Saposhnikovia divaricata. The sequence continues at coordinate 105,508,022 of CM071597.1, forward strand.
CGTGAAAGGGTTAAGGAACGCCCGAGAAAGAAAAAAAGACATTGTCATAAATATAGGGAATAAAGGAAGAATATAGAATGAATAGTGTTTTTGGTGGAAATGAGAATATTATGAGACGACACTATATAGAAGTATTCGGAACGGATTTCCGAGTTCGTATTAGTGATCCAGGGGGAAAATAAGTGTATGTAAAAGCTGTCGGATTCTGAAAAACCGCACTTTTATTTTCTCCGAGAGTTCCCCGGACACTGAAAGACTTAAAGAATTATTGAAGGGATTTAAGGAAAATAGGTTCAAGAATTATTTAAGAGAATGGAGAATGATGGTGTAAATATTATTACGGTTTTCGGTAAAACCCTAACTAGAAACGATTGAGTTATTCGTTCGAACGATCAATGAATTGAGCAATAAACGGACAAAAGAGCAAGCAGAGATCTAGATGCATGTATGTGCAAGTAAGAAATATCTAGTAACCAAGCTAGTTACGCAAGTAACTAGCACACTTGGAAACAAACCAAGTTACTTAGTGCTAATGACATCACTTCACCACAAAACACCAACACTTGTCTCTTTGATGACTCAAGCAAGATGAGGTAATCACTTTAATAAAGCAAGTGGCTAGATATTATCTCAATACATTGCAATAATTCATTTGGATGAGACTAAAGTAAGAGAGCAAGCAAAACCACTCCATTTCTCTCCATTTTGTGAAACTGCCCAGCAGCACCAAGCTCAAGAAGAAAATTTATATCTCCATTTCTATCCATGATAAAATCACCAAATTTTTACCACAACCTCTCCACTCCATTGGCAATATTCGCTCCAAATTTCATAGCAATCCAAGTAGTATAGCCTAGTCAAATCACCTCCCCAAGTTTAAGAAGCAAACTGTCCTGATGCTTGACAGTTTCTAGACTGATTTTCAAACGGCCATATCTCCTTCGTTTCTCAATGCAATTTGGTGTTTTTTAGCTTTTTGGAAAGCTGGTTAGATGCTCTACAACTCTCCTTTAGGAGCCTCGTCCAAGAAAGCATGGTAAGGGCCTCGTTTTTGCAGATCTTTGAACTGATGAATAGTAATTTTTAAGAACTAACTTTAGTTTTATTGTTTCTTTGGATGATCCAAGCTTGTTTAAGGTGTTCTAAGGGCTATACAAGGTTTTATAAGGCTAGTACATACTCCAAGGAAGGTATATCTCACCTAAACCCTAGATCTTACTTTGATTTTTATGAAGTTTTGACGAGATCTTAAGTGGGTTGCAAGATGAGTTCTCGATTGTTGTGTTAATAGTTGTTTAAGACTTGATTTGTTATGTTTATGTTGTGTGGTGGTCATGAGACCTTACCACTGGCCTTAGAGCCTCTTGACAGTAGTAAATGATGTTGTTAAGCCATGAGTTGCTTTGATGATATGCTTGAGGCATGTACGAATTTGGATCGTTCGAGTTATAGCCGTAGTAATGCCGAATTTATGTTAACACTTAGAAACCAAGCATGGCAGTTAATATTAATTCCTGAACTTGGTAATATTATGATTGGTCCTTGCAGATCTCGAGCCATAGATCGTTTTGGCGCACGAATCGAAACATTCCGACTTACGGTTTAGGAGTTATGGTCAAATTACTAAAATTGGTTCGGAACCGTAAGTAAAAGTTCGTAACTTCAATTGAACCCTCGTAAAGCATGTTACTCAGTGGAGAATCTTGGTAAATAAATACTAGGGGTCATAAGGAAGGTATGAAAGAAAACCACATATCAAACGGATCGTTTTCTGATTTTATAAAAATGTTGGAATCGAAGTTAAACGCGAACGAACCCCTAAAAACCCGCTTGTTATAACTTTGGTAAAACACATAGAAAATGAACGATAAAACTCGAGGTATAATCTCGGTTCGTAATCGACCGAATTTAGAACTTATACGATTTAAGTATATACCGAGTGTGGGTATGATGACATGTCCTAATAACGAACAAATGTCGGATCGTATCAGTAATAAAAAGAGTTACACTAAAAGGTGTATAACGAGATAATTCGAAAACGTGTTTCGATTTAAGTGAAGTTATACTTAGACTTTTAAAACGTGTTAAGTGGTTAATCTCGAATGTTCTGATTGTTTATAGATCATCGAGCAAACCCAGGACACGCTATCAAATGAATGTCAAGAGTGCATTTATGAATGGCGAGTTGGAAGAAGAAGTTTATGTGAAACAACCACCTGGATTTGAGGATCCACATTTCCCAGAATTTATCTACAGATTGCTTAAGGCATTGTATGGACTTAAGCAGGCTCCAAGGGCATGGTATGACACTTTGTCACAGTTTCTTCTTGAAAATCAATTCACTAGAGGCACATTGGACAAGACACTGTTTTACAAGAAGCATGGTGATGATATTATCCTAGTTCAGATCTATGTGGATGATATCATATTTGGCTCTACAATTGAGAAGTTGTGTGAGAAATTCTCTAAGCTCATGCAGAGCAGATATAAGATGAGTATGATGGGAGAGTTAACATTCTTTCTTGGATTGCAAGTTAGTCAGAGGAAGGATGGTATTTTCATCAGTCAAACCAAGTACATTAAGGATTTATTAAAGAAGTTTGACTTAGAAGACTGCTCACCTGCAAAGACACCCATGGCCACTGCCACCAAATTGGATGAAGATGTCAAAGGCAAGAAAGTAGATATCTCAGTCTATAGAGGCATGGTTGGCTCTATACTCTATCTCACTGCAAGTAGGCCAGACATCATGTTTGTGTGCAAGGTTTCAATCAAATCCAAAGGAGTCACATTTGATTGCTATAAAAAGGATCTTTAGATATCTGAAGGGCACTCCAAACTTGGGTTTATGGTATCCTAAGGACACAGGGTTCAGTCTGGTTGGTTACTCTGATGCTGATTATGCTGGATGCAGAGTGGATAGGAAAAGCACCTCAGGTAGCTTCCAGTTTCTTGGACAAAGGTTAGTCTCTTGGTACAGCAAGAAACAACAATCTGTGTCAACTTCCACAGCCGAGGCTGAATACATAGCTGCTGGAAGTTGCTGTGCTCAAGTGCTTTGGATTAGAAATCAGCTTAGAGATTATGGACTTGTGTTGGAAAGAATTCCAATCATGTGTGACAACACAAGTGCAATCTCTATAGTTGCCAATCCTGTCAATCATTCTAGAACAAAGCACATTGACATCAGATATCACTTTATTAGGGAGCATGCAACTAATGGAACCATTGAGTTACATTATGTTCCCACAGATAAACAATTAGCTGATATATTCACTAAGCCATTGGATGAAGCCACCTTCACAAGGTTGATTAGTGAGATTGGAATGCTGAATTCTTTAGAATCTGGCTAAGTGAAAATATCAACTAGATTGTTGCAGCAGTAAACACTTACTTTATCTAAATTCTCAATATTTTTGAAGTAAGTGTTGGCTGAAATATGACTATAAATATTTCAAATCTGTTGCATATGTTAAAAATCATATTCGAATCAGCTTGAAATTTCTATGAAATTTTAAGACAATCACTATTTAATTTATTAGAATATTCTTCATTTGAATAATTCTGGTGAATTTTGAAAAGATAGTGAAAATTAATTTTTATGAGTGAAAAGTGTAGATTGATAAGTCAGACTTCTCGAATGACTTTCATGTCTATGGTCAACTTCTCTAACAAGTCTATTTGGAACACTCTTGAGTTCTCGAATAGTACATTTTGGAGAAATCGAACAGAGACTTGCTTGAGTTCTCGAATAGGACATTTGAGTTCTCTAATGATTGAGTTCTCGAATAGAACATTTGAGTTCTCTAATGCTTGACTTCTCGAATAGGACATTTGAGTTCTCTAATGACTGAGTTCTCGAATAGAACATTTGAGTTGTCGAATCATTTGAAAAGGCTGAATTCTCGCTGAATCTTAGTCGATTTTGGATTTTTATTCAGAATTTTAAATCACTCATAAAAACATATTTTATTTAATTTAGAATTATGTTCTAAGTTAGATAACTGCCAGCTGTGAGTTACAAACTGCTTGAGATATCGAATAAGCCTTTCTTGACTTATCGGATAGTTGTTTTATACTTCTCGAATGACTGACTTGTCGATACAAAACATATATCTAATCGACAACTCAAGTCACTCACATATATACAATTCCACAACTGTTCAAATCATTTCATTCGATTTCTCAGGCAGCTAAAGTTCCAAAACCTCTGAAAACCCTAACGTCAAAAACTAAATTTCTTCTTCAACCTTCATTCTCTTCTCATCTCTCTGTGTAACAATGGCAAATACCCAACTCACAATTCCTACCCACACCAATTTCATAGCAATAACCAACGATGTTGAAGCACCCAATGCAAACTTTAATTACTTCATTCGATGGATGTCTGAATCATACATCAAGGATGCACTCTCAGCCAACCCAACTCTGTATCTAGACCTACTAGAACAATTTTGGAGAACTGCTACTGTGGAGGTCGTAGCCCTAGAGAATGCAATAACTTCATACGTAATCTACTACAAGATTCAGGACAAGGAAATCACCATCACTACTGAAGACATGAATGAAGCACTGGGGTTACAACAAGAAGTGTATGCCAGTCAAGCTACTGATCAGGAATTGGAAGACTTCTTTGATTTTATCAACTACTCAGATAGAATCAAGCTTGGAAATTTGAATAGAAAGTACTTGAGGAAAGAATGGAGCTATGTCTTTGCCACTCTTCTTCAAGTCTTCACAGCAAGGAAGTCCAGCTTTGATCAAATTAGCACACCTGTTCAACAAATAGGCTATGCTCTAGCATATGGGAGAAATATTGATGTTGGTTTGATCATAATGCAAGAATTGTATGGGAGACTTGGTAAGAACTCAGCCAAGAGAGGTAATGAAATTTTCTTCCCTCGCTTTATTCAATCTGTACTTAATTTCATAGATGCTAAATTGATTGAATTGGCTGGGTTAGACAAAAATAGAATAGGCTATCCGAAATCCATGACCAAACTCATTTTTGGTAGCTTGGAGACTAGTAATGATGTGGATGTAAGACTCAAAATAACTCCCCTTATGGAGAGTTTATTTAGGACTTACCCCCAAAACATGCCAATATGTGCATCAAAATCTAAGTTACCTAGGCCCAAGCAAGTAGAGCAAAATGCTAAACCAGGGCCTGCTAACCAACCCTCTCAGCCAAACACTTTACCAAACACAGAGCCACCTGCATCATCCTCTCAATAGGGTGGTGTCAGTAAAAAGGAGAATAAGAGAAAACAGGTTGCTTCTGAACCTCTAAAAATCTTAACTGAAGCAGCCTTGGCTGTAGAACTAGGTTTAGAAAGTGAGGAACCAGAGTCACCCTTACTAAGGCCAAAGAAGAAGAAGAAGAAATCTAAAACCACCTCTTCAGTCACACAAATGACTGAAGTTGTAAAATCAGGGGCAAACAGCTCACTAGATGTATCCTCTCAATAGGGTGCATCTATAGAATCAAGCATCCTCCCCAATGCACAATCCTGTAAAGAGTCAGCACATGGGAGTGATAAGGCTGGCACAACACTGAGTGGAGAGCACATCAATATTGAAACTCCCTCTATTTCTCAGGGGGAGTTGCCAAAATCTAATCTAAACGACACTTCTCTTCCAGAATCTCACACTAAAATTTCTTTGGAGCCTGCAACTCAAGCAATTGAGGAGCACGGCATTGATCACCAAGAATTTTCTTCTCTTGGTGAGCCAATGGACTCAAGTGACTTAGTGCATGACACTTTTCTCACCACCCAGGAACTACATTTAGATGGTGAGGGAATGCGAGCTGGGGCATATCCTAATGACACAATCAAAAACACAGAGGATTCACTAGTTTTCACTAGAGACTTTGTGCCTGTGTCAACTATTGGTGTAACTCATCCCACTTCTGTAGAGACACCAGTAGTAGAGTCATTCCATCCGGTTACAGAAGTTGCAACTGTAACTGAGGAGTCTAGCTTGCCTAGCTCTAGCTCTGACTTTATGTCATAATGGCTGAAGCCTGTGCAACATGGCAGTGCTTCAGGATCAGGATCTGTTCCACCACAATTGACGGTTGAAGCACTTCAAAGCTTAGTTGTAGATCAGATTCCTGAGTTCACAAAGATTGCTCAACACCTTCTCACTTCAAATCTGCCAAACCCAGACTATGAGGCTATTCTTCTATGCCACAGAGATGATGTGGAGATATAAAAGGCAAAGATAGTATATGATGCTGAGAGAGATGGCAATGTAGATGCCTGGATGTAAGGAAAATTTGATCTCACTCTCAATGAAGCTCTTCAGTATCTAATAGAGGAATACATCACTTCACTGGGCTCAAATGCTAAATCCCTAACTCCTGTGAAGTGTATGAAGCCATCAATGACTCCTACAAAGGATTCCTCAAGGCTGCACACTACCTTGGCAAAGGTGTCAAATCAGAAGTCAACAAGGTAAGTGATGCAACAGACAAGTCTGTGGGAGAGATAAAGAGGGCCTTTGATGCAAGGTTCCCTCAGTTGGATAGTTTTCTCAAAGACATCAAAGTCTACAACTCCACCTGCACCAAGATGGATAATGGTCTAGCTATACTGAAGGATGTTGTCACAGGTCTGGGGCATAAATTACAAATATTATCTGATCAGACAACTGATGCAAATGCCATGCTGAGGACTCTGTTTAAAAATCAATATAGAGATAGGCTGGTGTCTGAAGTCCCTGTGCATGAGATGACCAAGTTTGAAGTAGAGAGACTGAAAGATCAATCACTATCAGGTTTTAAAGCCACTAAGTTGTTCACAAAGGTGGAAACTCTTGAACAGGAGGTGGTCTCTTTCAAACAGTCCAATGCTCATCTGACAAACCAAGTGGCAACTCTCACTGAGTAGTTGAACACTCAAGCCTCCACCACAGTTGATGTTCTTCTGCATCAACAATCTATGTTGTCTGCAATGATGAAGCATATGGGTCTCCTTCTTCTAGATGAATCTGCCACTCTCACCTCTTCCAATCCAAGGGCCCCTACTAAAGCCTCAGTGCCTGACTCCAAGCCTAAGGGGGAGAAGAAAAACCTAAGGGACTCAAAGCCTAAGGGGGAGTCAAAAGAGGAGAAGTCTGGAAAGGAGAAACCCAAGGAAAAAGGTATTACAATAAATGAAGGTGGTCATCAAAGGAGTTCAAAATCTATAACCCATGTTCCAGGAAAAGGGAAAGCCAAAGTTGATGAACCTCCAACTACTCTGCCAGTTACTACTCTACCAACTGTGCACATCACTACTCCCATTGGCCAGAAGTAATCCATCACCACCACAGTGGTTGCAGGGAGTATGCCATCTGATAAACCTCCATCCTCCAAACCTGAAAGTGCCAAGCCTGTAGAAGTAAAGGTGGTTACTGAGGCCAAGCTACAAGAAATTGCAAACTCTAATGATTATCATGATGATGCATTCTTGGAGTTTCTGAAAGTCTCAAGAGAACAGGCTGGTGACACTCAATTGTATCTAAGGAGCTTGAAAAATCAGATCGATTACTTCACTGTGATACCTAGAAAAGTTGATAGCTCATGGCTCAAGGAAGTAATGATGGTAGCAAAATCCAGAATCTGGCATCTAACCTACAAAACTTTACAAGCCTTGAAGCACTCAGAGATAGATGCGCTGATTGAGCTCATAGAGAAGAGGAATGTAAATGAAAACAATAAGAGTCTGTATGATGACTTGAGGAATGGCCAACCTTCAAGGCTGCCAGAAGTGATTAAGAAGCCATGGACAATCATCTATCAGTCTGGCACCAGAGTTGAAGAGATTAAACAATTCGTCATTCCCAATGATCTTACTTCTCGAAATCACAGACTCATTATTGCCATCATTGATCTACTGCAAAAGAAGAAGGGGACAAGTACTGCTGAAGAGATAGAGGCACTGCATATTCTCAGATCATTCATTGCAACTGGTGTAATTCCAGAAATGACCAAGCCAATGAGGAATAAGGATGATGAAGATGAAGACAAGAGTGATGGGAGGAGAAGTCATCAAAGGAGTGATAAGGGGGATAAGGATTAGAAGAAGAAGAAAGACAGCAAGGACAAGAAGGATGGTGACCAAGGCAAAGTCTATGAGAGGAAGAATGGAAAACAGCAAGCCTTAGGCATTGCTAGCAGTAATCTCACCACAACACAAGACTCTAAGTCTAGGGTGAATGCTGTTAGTAATGACCTACCAAAATCTAATCCCTTGGCTTCTGCAACTATTTTACCACCTCAAGAAGAGAAGAAGATTCAAGTCAAGAAACCATATGTATGTTTCAAAAAGCAAACTGCTAATGGAATACTACAATGGTCTACCAGTAAAGGTCACATACTACTGCCAGGCAACAACACTAAGAGGATCAAATTCAAACAAGCAGCAAGAAAACCAAAGCTTCCCAAATCAAGAACCCTAACAATCTATCCAGGCCTAAAACTCCAACCACTAGATGAAGACTACAATGAAGACCAACTGGAATACCTTAGAGCTCAAAGAATCTATCATGTTTCAATCATTGATGACTTTCTTGAGATCAAGTATACTGATGGAAGACAAAAGAAGTTTAAACAAGGGCAGTGTCAAAATTGGGGCAAGTTATATGACATAGAAAGGATTATTGCCATGTTGGATGCAGATGATAAAGTGGAAAGAGTATGGAAGCTGGAACTGATTGACTTTGTGAAGATGAAGAGAGATCATGAAGAGCTGATAAGAAAGGGGTGCCTTGAGAAGTGGATCAAAAGGGAAAAAGAAATTGATAAACTAGAAGTTGAAGCAGAAGTGTTGAGGGCTAAGGGATTGTGTAGAGTTCAATTCAATCCCTATGTGGTGAAGTATAGGAGAAGAAATGGAGATAATGTCAATATAAGAATGAACCTACTCAATCACTATCCTGCCAACATTCTGAAACCAGTACTTGAAGATTTCAAATACTCTATCTTGCTTGAAGAATTGGATGCAATGGCAGAAATCATAAGAGCTATGGATGAGAATGCAAGGAAGGAAAAAGAAAGAAAACAGAAGGCGTATGATGATCTACTAGCCAAAGAAATGGAGATGGAATCAAATGATAAAGGCTAGCATCTCATCATAGTCTGTAAGATTACACACTTGTATTTCTATTCATGTTCTTAGTTCAAATCTACATACCTGTACTTTTCAAAGTTTTATCTTTATGTATGTTAGGCTTGTTATCAGGCATGAAATTGTGACTAAGGGTCTTACTCACAATTTGGGGGAGATTGTTAGTCACAGAGACATGCCTGTACTCATATAATAACAAGCCTAAGTATGTGTAATGCTATGCATTACCTACATGACCTCTTAACTGAGGGAACCTCTAGTTGTAGAGTTTCTATTTGTTTTGTACTTGTAATAGGCATCAAATCCTAGTTGTGTAACTGTACTTATAAAGTCAAGAATAATGCTTGAAAGAAGTTCCAAGGTTCATGCCTCAAGCAAGGAGATAAAGACTGTCAAATAATCACAGTTGGGATTTGAAGAAATGAAGAATTTGCCTAAGTACCAATTCGAGAAGTATGTTTGTTATATTCGAGAAGTCTAGCATTCGAGAAGTCAGGGATTCGATATCTCAAAAGACACTGTTCGATATCTCTGAAGGTCAACTAGTCAAAGCCTTATTCGAGAACTCAGAGATTCGACATGTCTAATACTCTATTCGAGAACTCATGGAGTCAACAAGTCAAAGCATCATTCGAGTTCTCTAAGAGTCAACAAGGCAATGCTCTATTCGAGATCTCAAGGACTAAAGAAGCTATTCGATATCTCAGGGATTCGATAAGTAAAATATTCTATTCGATATCTCAAGGATTCCTGAAGAAAAGACTTATTCGAGAAGTCATTCGATATGTCAGTTTAACAGTATTCGAGAACTCAGAGTTATCGATTAAGCCAATTCTAGTTCTCGAATCACCAATAGTATTCGAGAACTCAGAGTTATCGATCAAGCCAATTCTAGTTCTCGAATCACCAATAGAGTTACTTCTCGAATACAATCCTGGAGACAAAATACTGAAGAATTGTACAAGTCAGAAACCTGCAAAAAGCTAAAGCACTTTATGGACCACAATCTGTAATGTACTTTGGAAAAGCCTACAAAGAAGCTTGGAGAGATGTACAAGAGACAAAGAGCTAAAGAAGTGGATCTGAACAGAGCTTTGTAAAGTCAAACCTGTAGCCGTTTGGATGCTTACTCAAAAAGGATAGACACACCAGAAAGTAAAGTTGTTTAGCTACCTTATTTGTAGTAAGTAGGTTGTATTCATGCTCTATAAGGATACAGCCTCACTTCCTTAGAAGTTAAGTTTTTCATACACAAAAGAAAACATCTCTCTGAGAAAAACGAAGCTGAGAATACTAACTTTTGTATTCATAGATTGTAGCAAAATCTTTATATAATAATATATTAGATTAAAGTGATATTGTGTTGTGTTGCTCGCTTATTATTTTCCGCACTTAAATTATAGCACACACTTAACACATATCTTGCTATACAGATTCAAGAACAACGAAAAGTTCAAGAATCCATTCACCCCCCCCCCCTCTGTATTCTTTCTTGTATTCTATACTCAACAAGTTCAGTTAACTGATCAAGCCTCAGTGGAGTAATCAAGAAAGTGGATTCTATTTACAGTGACTGAAGTTTCTATAGTGACATAATATAGATGAAGAAGGTTTGAATTAAGGTTGAAGAAAAGGAAGACATGAACCACAACTTAGAGTTTAAATATGAAGAACAGTCATTGCGGTTAGTCACTCATAAACCAGACTGTGCATTGAGTGTCAACATCATACAGTGGTAGTTCGTCAATAACTTCAGTGGTTCAAGCTATCAAGACTAGGTCAAAGAAAAATCAGTGGAAGAAAGAAATGTGTTGAATCTATAACCCACAAAGATTTTATTATCAAGTGTGTTGACTATGTGGAAAAGAATTATCACAAAAGAAATGTAAATTGATATATTTGTAAAGCTGGAATCCCGGTTGGAATTGATTTATTTTTCGCTAAACCAAAGGAACTCAGAAATAGATATTTTATGGATCGCAGCTTTGACCATAATGATTTATTTATGTTAAAAATTATTTTATTTAATTATAAAATTATCCTTATAAATATCTAAATAATATAAGATTATATTTTTATAATTTCTGAATTAAAATAAATATTTGTTAATTAAAAATTATAAGTTGTGCGGTGCGGGTCAAATAGCATTTTTAAGGAGCCTATCCATATAAGACGAAATAGGAATGGGACGATATAGGCCTCATTGATTTGTAAAAGTGGCAGGCGTGTGTAGTCTTTAAATGACTAAAGAAATAGTCATACCGAGTAATTTCGTTAGTCAATGCAGCACTTTTGGATAGTCATTCCAGTTATTTTTGAAATAGTCATACCGACTTTTACTTGTTGATAGTCATTTGAAGTGTTTTTTTGAACTAGTATGACTATTTATAATAGTCATACCAATAGTCATTGGTGTACAAATTGAAAAAGAAATAGACAAAAGACTATAAATCAACAACGGCGACCACTTCTTTCATAATTCATTCAAGTGAAAAAGACAGAGAAAGAAGACAGTGCATAGTAGTTTCATTTTCTTCTTCTTTTTTCTGGGCTTAAACTGAAGTTCAAGAAATACTAGATAGATCATTTCTAGATATAAATATTATATCCTAGACTCTAGTTGTATACTTGTATTTCTGGAACTATCTAGCGGATCAAAATCCCTAGAATATCCCTCGAACTACTTTTTAGCATTCGATCTTTTTATTAAAAATTAAGATAAGTTCATGTCGAATTTATTCTAATTTTTTTTATTTAGTTTGATCTTCAAACCTTGTAATCTTGTACCTTGTATTCAGACACAAACAAGTTTAATATATTTTATATTCAACTTGCGAATTGGTCTCATTTTTTTCCGCATCAATTTGTTCTTGATTTAATATTTAACGAAACGAACAAATTCGATAAAAAGTATAGTTTGGATTCAACCCCCTCTTCTACAAACTAAGTTGGACCTAACAACCCCTTGTATGTTTTCTATCAAAAATACTATCGTTTTAACGAATATATTGACAAATACGACATAAAATTGTTGCAGTGATTATATAAATTTTGGAATTTATACATGTAGTTAACTTACATTTTTAAAAATTTTAAATTATTAGTTAACCGTTAATCAATAATAATATATTTGTAAAAAATTAAACTAACAAGTTTCAGTTAAATAAAGTTGTGAATACTATGATATACAATACATAATAAAATTATTAAAATATATTTATAACATCGTAAAATATATAATATATAATCATTGAACAATTTTATTTCGCATTTGTCAATATATTCGTTAAAATGATATTATTTTTGATAGAACACGTATAAGGGATTGTGATTCAACCTATAAGTTGAAGTTGGGGGATGTTAATGCAATATAAAATTACATATGCATAATTGAATTTGGAATAAAGCTGGGGGATGTAAAGTGTAATTATAATTGAATTTGGAATATAGCTGGGATGTAAAGTATAACGCCCTAGAAAATATTGTAATTATAAATATTATTATTTGATATTAAATGCGGAATATATGGTGTGATTTTTTTTTTAGAATAAATATATGTGACGTCATGTTTACATGTTTATATGATGATTTATATGTGTAATGTGAGTCCGTGTATTTTTATTTGTATTTTCGATAATTAAAATCTATTTAAATCATACATTATTAATCTTCTGAGATTTTTGTAAAATCATTGGAGTTATTAAAAATCATGAAATCTTATGTAATATCATCTTTTTATATTTAATTAGTTTTTAAAATTATTGGGTGTATTAACTTGGGTGTTTAAGTATTTTAAAATGATTTTAAGAGTTTTGTTGCATTCAAAGGACCTTATCTTGTAAAATTCATATTTAATTCATTTTTGATCCTAAAAATATTTTAAAAATATGGGAAGGCTTGTAATTTCATAAACTATATTTTAGAATTTTTCAAAATTATTTTTCTACTAATTATTCCGTTTAATTTCGATTTTAGAAATGAATTAAAGTGATTTTTAACTGTTTTTTTTTTCGGGAGGTGTGAATTTACAGTTATAACCCTGCCTCAATTAATCAAAACTCAGCTCATCTCCCCCATTTTTCCAGATTGTTCCATGGTTTTCTTTCCATCTCTAAAAATCAATCTCTCGAACTATCTCTCCCTCTCTCGCTCAAAAATCTCTCCTCTCATATCTCTCAAAATCTCTCCTCCCCTCACCTCCCTTTTCATTTCCTCTCCAATTATTAGGTGTCTATGTATATATTTTGTGTTATTCACGTATACATATAGTGTGTGTGTGTGTGTGTGTGTTTAATCACGAGTATATGTGGCTGAACTAGGGTTTAATTTGGGGGTTTCCTTTATTATGCAGAGGTGATGTTGTTTAGTAGTTAAGTGATGTGTACAAGTGATGGTGGTGCTGGGGCTGTGAAGAACGACTGTGAGGAGGAGGCAGGGGAGAGGGGGGAGGTCCGTGAGCGTGTGTGCGTGTTTGGTTGGGGGCGTAAGGCAGAGAGAATAGGGAGAGAACAGAGAGGGTCAAGAACAGGGGAGATTGTGGGAAAAGAATAAGGAGAATTAGAAAGAGAAGAAGAGTTAGGAGGCTGTATGTTCGTCTCAGCTGGGGTGTTTGTATATTATGGTTGTGCAAGTACGAATTAGCCGTGTGTATGTTATGGAGTTAAGTCGAAGTAGAATGAAGCAGGAGGGTGTAAGTTTGTGTTCATAAAGGTGTGTGATAGTGTGGTTGTTCATGGTACAGAGATAACAGGAGGTTGAAAAGGGAGTTGGAGAGAAAATGAAGTGGGTTTGTATGAGTAGTTAAGTGTATAAGCGTGTATGTATATTAGTAATTTGATTTATTGTGGAAATTATTTTAGTTAGAAATTTCTTTGGGTCAAATTTTTGTAGCGGCTATGTTATTATGTTTATTGTTTGTGCTATACGTTCAGCTAGTTAGAATCCTTGCTGAAACCCGAGTTTACTTCCTGTTTTTATAAAAAATTTCATGTCTAGACATAATTGTATGTACGTGCGGGTTTTATGAATTTTCTGGTCGGGATTTTAGAGTTAAATGGTTAGGAAGTTTTTATTGACCGTGGTTTATGTTATTTGAGTTTTAGCTATTAACTACAAGTGGTAAGGGGAGAATTTGGAAGTTGAAGGAGTAGAGGAAAAAGGAAGTAGGTGTGTGTGTTGGTGTGAGTTGTAAATCAAGTATGTCGAGGTGATAGTTGGTTGAAGATTTAGGAGAGTGAATGGGTATTTTGTGATTGGTGATGTCTATATGATTTTCTGGAAAGTTTCTGTTAAATCTCATGTTTGTCTAAGCTCGGATTAGGCTAATTGATTAATTAAAGGAGTTATTGATCTTACTGATGAATAATTCGAGTCTTATCTTGAATTGTCAAGTTATAAACAAATTCTTGTAAATAGTGAAACTTGTCAATAAATATTTTTAGTTTGAAGGGAATATTAGACGGCGTTTTATACTTGTTTGATTGGTTGGTTGTGTCGGTTTGAAGCCAATTGGTAGTGCAATGATACAAAGGAGATGCTGACCGATTTTCGTCAAAATTATAATTTAAATCTTATAGTAATTTAATAAAGGTTATTTGTAAATCAGTGTGGTATACGTGTTAAAGAGTTTAAGTATAAGTCAATAATACGTGCTAAGTGCTTATGTGATTATTTGATTTTATGTTATTATTTCGAGAATATGATCTGTAAAAGCTATAGGTGATAAATTGTAAAGCGTTATAGGACGCGTTTGGGTAGAATAGAGTTATACGATTAAGGTTGTAAGTGTACTGGATTAGTATTTTACCTGCTTATAGGTACGAGGAGGAGGCCCGGCTTAGAGCCAGTGTACAGAAGGATGAAATTTTGAGAAAGGAGATATTCATCAGAATTAGCGAGTATAATAGAGAGTGGCTGACAAATTATAGAGGAAAGATGAGTGTGTAGCCGAACAGAGGCCAACGTGTAAAGAAGTAGAGATTGATATAAAGTGAGAAAAGAATTGAGATATTGGAATTGGAAACTTCATGTATTGAGGCAAGTTTGCTATCCCTCACTTATTGTTCAAGTGATGTGAAACTTTTTGTATTATTTATTGTTCTTTCGAAATTCCTTCTTGCAAGCAACTGTATTCTTCATATTTATTCTGAATAATTGCAAACCTGTTCTGTTAAATATACAATGTTCCTTTCACATCTTTTTGCTAGTGCCTATACCTTTCATTTTTATTTCCAGTGACATTTTTCTTCTATTAATTTACAAACACTCATTCTCAAATTATTCTGTCATTGTTTATTTTCCTCACCTATTGTTCAGGTGTTGAATTCTTTAAAAATTAATTTATTTCAATATTCCTCGTCTTTATTAATATTTTTCAAAAAGCATTTTTCTTTAAATTATTGTAAAATAATTCGAAGTTTATACTATTGTTGAGGCATGTGTTGCTCAGTGACGGTTAAAATCGAGAATGAATTGAGATCTTCTTAATTATTCAAACTCATTATTGTCATGCCGGTTCTGGAAGCTAAAGCCTATGAGTGCTTAGCCGACAGGAGTGAGACCTTGGATAATTAAGAATTTCTTAAATCTTCATTTTAATCTATTCAAAATCTATTCCATTTGTTCAAACTTTACAACGTAATTTCATAAATTGATAATCCTGGAAATAAGTGGTTATAGCTTGTGTAGTACTCAAAACTATTGTTGAACTTCAGATCACTTTATTCTTTAATTTCCTTATAATTGCTGTCAAATTTCTAGAATCTTAATAATTGTTTCGTTCTTTAATTGATTTATGTTTCCTTGTTGATATGTGATTCAATCTTGTAAACCATGCCATGTTTATTTTAATCTTGTTGCTTTACTACTTATGATTCCTTATATCTATTGCTTCTTTGACCATCAATATTTATAATGGTAAATGAAAATGGATTAATTAATTAAAGATGTTTTTAAATTTCCTTATACTGGGCTGGTTATCAGTGAGTATAAAGGACTTAAAAGTGAAATGTTTTAAAGTTTTTAAAGGTTTTATAGATTGGGGAAGCGTAAGAGGCTCGGGGTGGTTCCCCTAGTGTAATGTAACGCCCCCAAATCTGAGGTCAGAGATTCAGGTCGTCACATCACCATCCAACCGTATCATACCTGTATTAACTTTACAACTCAACAATACATCCATTCAGACCTCAATCTTACACACAAGCAAGTTAGAGTCTCAGAAACGATAATCAAAAGTGCCGCTAAATATTATAATTCATTTGTACAAATCAGAGTCTTACACAATTCCACTTACACAACTACACTTGAAGATAAGTCTTACTATTACAGTTGGAAACCTATCAGACTTACTCTGTAGTATCTATCAGGAACTAAATCATCTCCGGGTAAATCTTCTACTCCTCTTCTGCTGTCACGGAGTTGACCGACCAAATTCTTCTCTTTCTGAAAAGTTTTTATAAAGCAAGAATGAGCTACATAATGCTCAGCAAGTTCACCATTTTGTAAAATAATAATGGGGTTTATTTCGAAAACATTCCCAGCGATATGGGTATATATCTCAGGTTTCAAAACATAATTGGACATTGTATATGTCCGAGTTTGAATAAAACATCTATACTCACTAAGGAGCTTTAAGAATAACATATGAACCCTTTATAAGGTTCCCATTTCAATATATCTCAAGTTTGAAAATATATACATATGAGTATATCATTTTCGGCAAAACACTCTACGATTAACATACTGTACAAGGAATACATCATTTTAAACCTCTTTCCTTCCATTAGCTTAGAAGGTTTCTCGTACAAAAACATCTCATTCTTTGAAACAATTGCAAGAGTGCACTAACACGTGCCAATCTTTATAGAAAAATCTTGCAGTTCTAGATACTGCACGATGTCAATATTTTCTCATCAAAACCACACTATCAGAAACTTGGCACTTAGGCCCAAGAAGTAGTGTTTGAGTATTTTTCCAAAGTGGAGGATGGGACTGGAAGAAAACGTAAAAACCTAACAAGGATTGACGATGATCAGTCGCCACATCCAAGTCCAATAATCCGCGGGTCTTCTCTACCGGTAGAAGGATAGAAACTACATCCGTAACTATCCCTCGGGTGAAAACTACATCCGTAATCACCCTCGATGAAAACTACATCCGTAATCATCCTTCGGCAACACCTGGGCCGGAATAATAAGTGATGGACCGCCTGGCTCACGGCCGCTTACACATCCCGGGAATCGTTCGTCAACGGTTCCCACACCTACCAGAGTCCCTTTTTCTTTTTCTTTTAAAAACTTGATTTTGATTGAAAACAGAGTAATTGAGGTTCGACATCAGTCGACCGATGATTCTTGAAATCATACAAGAAGCAGAATCTGACCGGGGGTTTTCGAAAATGTTTTGAGTTCGAATGAGTTCGAGTTTGAAAATATTAAAGTGTATCTTGGATTAACTTTGTCTTTAAGTAATGAACAGTAATTAATAAATAATATTTTAAGATTTAATATTAATAATTAATAAAATAATTATTCGATAAAATAAACTTTTAATCCAAGATAGGGTTTCGAGTATTTACGAAGATATAACAATAATTACTTGAATATACGATACCACCCGAATGACCCTTCGGGTTTTCGCAATATAGATACGATATAATAATATACCGCTCCCCGGTCAATAGTATATACAGACCGCTACGACCTCTATTGCTAGAGTCGTTGTCCGAAGAAAACATTTCAATCTAAGTTCAAGGGGTAAAAGCATACATGTACTTGTTCAATCTCAATTGCATCAATACTTCGATAAACATAGCATTTGATATAATTTGAAAACTACAAACACAACAGTAAAAGTCCTTGTATAGGGATAAGTTTTGAAAAGTAAACTTGCCTTGGTTTGGTTGGGGTGGTCGAGCGTGCGGATTCGAACGATCTATACATAAACAATAATCGTTCGTTAGTACCTTAACAATTTCTCTTTAATTACGGGGTTTTAAGGGGGTACGAAATTAACTTAATGACTTCGTCTTATGACTCCCTAGCCCCACTATAGGTCCATGTCATCACTCGATTACGCTCGTCACTTACTCGACTTAATTTAATTACCACGTTCGAATCATAACCACTAACCCTAGAATCATGTTCCACTAATCGACTTTTTCCATTGCGCGAATTTTACTCTAGCATTTTTATAAAATCCAAAAATTCATATTTTAATCCAATTCCTTTTGGGTGGTCTTCACCACTGCATTACCTACATTCTCAAATTTTTCCATGATCCCACATATATTTTTAGGGGTTTAAACAAGGTTCACAAGGGGGTCACTTAATGCAGTCCATAGTCCAGAAACAAAATTCACTCCTCCGGCCATAACTAAAAATCCACACATCACCTAGCTATGAATCTTACATTTACAGAAACTACATTCAATTATCTTTCCAAAAATATAAGGTAGGACATCAGGGGACATCATTTGGGGGTTCAAAATTGTGCTACAATACAGATCAAAGTTCCTGGACAAACTCAGCAAGCTCAATCTACTTAGATCAACCATTTTCATACTTCCATCACATAATCAACACCTAATACACTTAGATCATGGTTCATAACACTCATGGAGACATATATATTAACCATAGTCATAAAAGTTACAATCTCAACATCAAAACTCAAGATCCATGCTATCCAATACATATACATCCAAGATTAGTCCGAAAACACATGGATCTACTACCATACTATATGAACAATACATAACCAAGGGGGTTTGAGATTTTTATACCTTCTTGAGCTCCTAGAGGCCTTGGACAATCTTTACACAACTCAAAAACCCCTTAGATGGCCTCCTACAACACTTACAATGCAAGATCTAAATGAAAAACAAACTTGGTTACTATTTACCAAAGCTTGAATAATTTGTAACTTGAAAATGGTTGGATAAAATGGAGTGAAATTGCTAGCATACCTTGCCTATATGATGTAGATGACCTAGGAATTATGGCAAGATTTATGAGTGATGGGAGAGGGGATAAGAAGAAATTTTCTTCTTCTTCTTTTGCTTAGGCCGAGAGCAAGCTTCAAGGGGGGGGGGAGAGAAAGTTTGTGTTTGTCTTGGGTGAATAATTGGTGTTAGGTCATTTAGGTTGGGTGATACATATCACATGTAAGCATAGGTAGTGTACTAGCAAGCATGGGTCATGTACTATGTGTTCCCTCTTTTTAAAAAGTAACCAACTAGATACTATTCACTTCTACTTTATGCTCTTCTAGTTTCTTTTCCTAACTAGCTAGTTACATGACACTTGCATGTAATTTCTTTCCTTGTATTATTATTCTCCCACCAATGCTTGTTATTTAATCTTTCCTCCGTATCGTATCTTAATTATTCTCTCGTAATAATATTTTGTCGCGTAGAGATTTCCCCTATAATTCCTTAAGTACTTATTGTGTAAATTCCTCGAATGTCCATAATTCCTCGTCACAATTCTTAATAAATCCTTTAATACTCTAACCATTCTCAAATCCCAAGTTTTATAAATATTACTAACAATAGGACTCTTGCCTTCACAATCTCTCTGTATATCTTACATCATAAATGCAACAACGCAGTTTCTCAGACAATCAATTCTATTAATCAACAGGGATGACTAGAAAGGTCCCATAATGACAATGTCACAAGATATTAAATAAAAGGAAATATTACCAAAAATTAGGGTTCTTACAACCTCCCCTCCTTAAAAGGATTCCGTCCCGGAATCAGGTTGAAAACAGTTGGGGGTGCTTCTCACGCATCGCGCTCTCTAGTTCCCATGTTGATTCTTCGACGTTCTGATTCCTCCACAAAACTCTCACTAATTTGACAACCTTGTTCCTCAGCACCTGTTCCTTTCTATCCATGATTTCTACGGGTTGCTCGACATATGTTAAGTCTGGTTGCAGATCCACTTGATCATGTTCTATCACATGTCGGAAGTCGGTATGGTATGGTCGTAGCATGGACACATGGAACACATTATGTACTTGCTGTAGGCTCGGGGGTAAGGCCAATTCATAGGCTAACTTCCCAACTTGTTTCAAGATCTCAAAAGGTCCAATAAATCTCGGGCTTAGTTTTCCCTTCTTACCAAATCTCATCAATCCTTTCCACGGCGATACCTTCAACATCACAAACTCTCCTACCTCATATTCTTTGTCCTTGCGGGTCTGGTACGCATACTTCTTCTGTCTGTCTTGGGCCGCTACCAGCCGTCCTCTTATGAGCTCGATAGTTTCTCTTGTCTGTTGGACCAGTTCAGGCCCTAAAATCTTCCGCTCTCCAACTTCTTCCCAACACAAGGGGGATCGACATCTTCGTCCGTATAAAGCTTCATATGGGGGCATGCCTATACTCACATGGTAACTATTGTTGTAGGAAAATTCGATCAACGGCAAGTGGTCATCCCAACTTCCTTTAAAGTCGATGGCACATGCTCTCAACATGTCTTCTATGGTCTGGAGGGTTCTCTCACTCTGTCCGTCTGATTGGGGATGATATGCAGTACTCATGTTTAACTTGGTCCCCACACAATCCCGAAAACTCCTCCAGAACCTGGAGTTGAACCTTGGGTCTCTCCCAGATGCAATGCTCACAGGAACCCCATGCCTTACCACGATCTCCTTAGATATCTCATAAAATTTGACCATTCGAAATATTGGGTTTCGTAAAAGAAGCTAATGACTTTTACATACACTCGTCTGTACCGTAAAGACGTAATATCAATTAGAAATCTTCATTTAATAATTCGTACATATTGTGATTGCAAAAATTTCTCATCCACCCATAAAATTACTATTCGTCCAGGTTTCGAATATTCCCGAAAGTTAGGGTTAATGCAGTCTCCTCTCCTTAAAAGGGTTCTATCTTAAGAACCTAAGGATAATAGTTGTGAATACAATTCCAACCTTACCTTTTCCAACTCTCAGGTTGACACTTCAACCCTATTGTTCTCTCCATTCGTCTCACCAACGCCTTAATGTTGTTCCTCAACGCATACTCTCCTCGACCTGTATTCCTTATCGGTTTGTTCTATGATTAAAAATTTCTATCCCACTACTCACACGTTCCTCTTCTACCTTGTTCATAGTATCCGTGTTGAGTTCTTGTATCATTGGCCCGTGAATGCTTTGTGGTCGTGTTTTGTAATCTGAGACAACGTCAATACGCACGGTATTCCTCATATTCCTTCGCTTGATTAGCAGGCACGCGTTGCCCCCCCGTCAGCCGTTACCACTTGCTGTGGATACTGTATTGTCTTTGGCATACGTCGAACTAGTTCAGCTACTATATCCCCCGTTCATCGACTTCTTCGTAATGCAAGAAAAGCGAAGCTTCTTCTTTCGCGGTACGCTTTACAAGAGACGTCCTTACGTTCGCATGGTGATGATCGTGATAACAACATTCTTTCATGGATAAGTTTTTATTCTCGACTGCCCCGTGAAGCCGAAGGCACGACACTAAATATAAATTCGATCGTCTGGACAATTCTTCTTCCCTGTCCGTCAGCCACAGATCAAATTAGTACATACGCTCAATCTCTTTATTAGATATACTTGAAAGCACCTTCAATATTCGAAGTTTAACCTTAATTCTTTATCCGACGTAATTGCTGCAGAAGTTTTATATTGCACCACCATCTCTTCCGTATATAAATCTATGATCTTCTAAATGGAAAGTCTCTCGTATGCAAATCACTTGGTCCAACAATTATAAATCAACTAGGGCCATCTCTTGGCTCGGTCTTCGGCGACCTACTCATGAAGTTCATTATAATTCTGTCCACGTTCAAGAATTTCTACAGGCGGAATTAATCCACTAGATCTCTATCATTCTGCTTTTGGCATGTCGCGTTTGTACTTAATAGTTTGCCAATACCATTCTTCATATCCGTTTGCCAAACATTCTCTTAATTCTCTGTACATCCTTGTCCTTCCCCATAATTTAGTCATTTTCCTCTAACGTTATTCTTTATTGCATATACTCTATTTTCTTGGTCAATACTGACTGAATTCCAATTTTGAATAATCCCCTCTATAGGTATCGGCCACCACACTGGCCTTCCCTGGGAAATAACAAATTTCTCCATTATACTCCCTGCTCCCTTTAGTCACCTTCTCTTTCTTATGTTTAGTTCTAATATGAAGATATACTTATGGCACTTGTGGAGAAATTTTCACATTTTTTCTCATAAAGTTAACGTCTCAGTTTTGTGCGTGAACGCCATCATGACTAATCCCAGACTCACGGTTAGTGCTATCTCATAACCTTTATGTTGTTTTAGAAGTATAGGCTATCATCCTTTTTCTACTGCATCAGCACACCTCTCAAACTCTCGAAAGACGCATCATCGTGACTCTCAAAGTCCTCTTTTTATCATCAAGTATAGCTAACAACGAGGTTGTTGCTAATATCTCATTTCATCCCAAAACTTTGTTCATTAATCCATAAAGGCTTCTGACTCATTAGTCCATTCAAACGATACTACCACAATTTTATAACGTTTATATTAGTGTGAAATGCCAACTTTGGCACAGTACAGAGGTCGATCTTGAGTTGGTAAAACCTTCTCTTCAACCTTATCTTTGAAAACAACTACTCATCTTAACTAGTCAACAATTCCTCCATTTCCGATAAGGGTATCAGTTCTCGATGGTATATGTAAGATGTCGTACGCTCGTCCTCCTTCACAACTGGCGCCAATCAGCCTGAGGCCTGCATGCTACTGCGATTCCCAATAAACTTGATTAGGTGGTAATCTCGAAGGATCATTGTCATATATCCATGCATCCATTTGCTATTAGGGGCCTGTTAAACTTTATGTCTCTCTATGTGCATCAATCCCTTTAAGCTAAATAAAGCTTCACATTCTTGCCACGATATTTATTCCTTTCTTGTCCATCTCACTTCGAGGTAGTTTCCTCTAAGGATATGTTTTACATCGCAATCGATTTGCATTACTTGGATCAGGAAAAGGCTTGGTAACTCCAGAATTCATTAATATAACATCCTGACAACGGTTGGTAGGAGCGTGCTCCCAACCACCTCATCATTTCTTATAACTTTCCCCACACCAATATTAAAGGTCTTGTGGTATGCCCTAACATGTTATCTCTACTTCAATAATTACTCGGCATAATGCTCTAGCTGCACAATTACAACATTTGGTTTTTGATCTCATATTGGTGTAACGGTTCACAATTGTACCTCCCGTTCACCTTAGAGTAATCACTTTGAAAGGAATGGCTTCAAAATAACAAGGTCCAATAGATAATCTCAATAAGAATTCCACATTGGATGTTCCAAGAATGTTGATGGTTCCAAATACTAAGAGTCTCGATTTTTGGAGATGTAAGGATGGACAGAAAGAATACAACAAGGTTTATTCCTTCCCGTCCTGATAATTCTGTAATATGACACCATAGAGAATGTTGCACAAGGGCAATGATTGTTGGGTACAAAAGTCATAAAGACGGTCTTTATACAATTCTTACATCGGGTGGATACTTTTCCTCCTGAATAATAAAGGGAAATCTAAAGTCGCATTGATGAAGGTCAGCCAATAGAAAGCAATTCTACTCCATGACAATTAAAGAATAAAGGAGTTTGTCACTCAAGTAATCAATGGTTTCAAATGAATTCTCATTGTATGAAATGAAAGAATGAAATATTCAAGTGATATAAAGTCTGATACGAAGATGGGTAAGAGTTCAAGTCGAGTGGGCGACCTCACTAGGTCTCAATCAAGTTATTCGTCCAAACTTTCATCATCATACTTTACCACATGCAAAATGCATTGCGGAATGAATTAAATTGGGAGTTGGACAAGTGAAACAATAACTAGTCCTTTTCAAGAAACACTAGCGACTAGATAGACAAAATTTGCTAGTTCACCTATTTGAGACATCACCACCAGCTAGGACAATTAGCTAGGTGTTCTTCCCAACATTAAAATTTTGAGTAGTTGGAACGATCAACTAGTCATTCATATTGACATAACGACTAGCCAGTTTCAATTGGATAGAACGTAATTTCAACATCGTAGCCACTGAAGAAACTTTAGGCTTCTCGGACAACGAATGAAAATAAGAAGTTATTAAGTTTGAAAGAAAAAAAAAGAAAGAAAAAAAAGAAAACTATAAAATCTGAAGAGAATGTTCTAGGTATCGGAACAATCGATAACCTCTCATCAAATATTACTTATCAGTGAAACGGTCCACCCAAGGGTGCCTCCGTACACCTGCTTTATCAGATCCGACAATAGAATTAAATTCGGAATACCAATATCAAGATGATATCCTTACTATGATTCCAATGTACGGTGTACAATCTCATCTTGAATAGAAGAAAAGAATTCATGAGGGATGTCTGGACATTAGATCATCCTTGTCCTCAATAATTTATGGAATATTTATGAGCTCAACTGAAGAATGCAAGTATGAAAGAAGCAATCAAATATCGATATTCGTTAAGTAGTATTCGTCGATTAATTAAGGAAATATTTATGGAACATTCCTTGGATAATTGAAAGAGAGTGTAAATAGTCCTGAGCAGAAATAATTATAAACTTCAAATAGAATGCTCGGGCTCAATTAAGATACTTTGGATGAGTCCCGGTTTAGAGAAAGTATATCACTGGTTGTTATTCCACAAGTTTGAAGTAGAAAGCTAGGAGGGTTACCTGATATAAGCTAATCGAGGTAACATGGTTAGTGAACAATTTAAAATGAAGTAGTGCACCAGCCGGTAGTTATCAAAATAAGTTAATAATCATTCGTGCATCTCATTATCACCACTATGAGGGTAACTCCATCTCTTCGTCTTCGTAATACAAGACACCAACTAGTGCGTCTCTCAATCATCATCTTAAAGTCATTTATCGAGTTAGGGTTTCACCAATATATCTGTCATTTCCGTGCTTTATCTTGAAGACCAAGCTTCACATCATTCCGGGGACACCTGCTGAGTCCATAGGGTCCTACTTCATGCCTTCCGACATGAATCACAAGTGGCCAGTTTCCCCCTGGGAACAAATCAAAGAGATCTCTCAGGGATCTCAGTGCAGTCCATAGGTTCAGTGGCGGGTGTGTGTATGTGAACATATACCAAAATATTGGGGTCTACAATACATATATACGTAGTCCCTGCTAACATCTCTATCAAAGGATCCCACTCTAGACCCGCTGGTCTTTTCTTTTGGTGGACTCTGAGATCACTGTATCGCTCGTTGCAACCATATTTAACTTCTCCTGAGTCCCTTTGTTAATCTTGTTTGTTCTCTAAGTTGAACTACCATGCTCTAGCGTTCGAATCATGCGTGGAATTATCTAGCACGCTCGTCTTATGATAACATTCTCGTATAACACATGTAAAATTTGCCATCAAGGGTAATGGAATCCACAACGACATAGTGACCAACCTTCAGGTAAACCCGTTATTTATCGAAAATCGGGTCTTATAACCAAATAAAAGACTTTCATTACTCCAAGTACTAAGTACTCTTAATTATGTAGGGAAGTCCAAACTTCTTGATTCTTAAAATGCCGCCTCCTAAACTCTGGAGGACTATGGGCCACAGAATTTATGCCAGCCTAGTCATCCGATCATATTGGCAATATCGCCTCTACATCAGCTGCTCTTGAGATTTCGCTCTGCTTCCTATATCATCACCAATGATAGGTCATGTACGACTCTCAAACCTCTATTCATCATTCTGAAGGTCTATAAGGATTCTATCGACCCTAGTATAATACCTTCAGTCAACACTCCAGTCCATTCTACTCACCGGTACCTCTTCCGGTAGTCCAATAATAAGTTCACTACGATCTCTTATGTCATTCTCCTACTTAGACTCAACTCTCAACACTCTCGTTTCTGAGTACTGTAACTTATCGCTCTGATACCATTTCTGTAACGCCCCCAAATCTGAGGTCAGAGATTCAGGTCGTCACATCACCATCCAACCGTATCATATCTGTATTAACTTTACAACTCAACAATACATCCATTCAGACCTCAATCTTACACACAAGCAAGTTAGAGTCTCAGAAACGATAATCAAAAGTGCCGCTAAATATTACAATTCATTTGTACAAATCAGAGTCTTACACAATTCCACTTACACAACAACACTTGAAGACAAGTCTTACTATTACAGTTGGAAACCTATCAGACTTACTCTGTAGTATCTATCAGGAACTAAATCATCTCCGGGTAAATCTTCTACTCCTCTTCTGCTGTCACGGAGTTGACCGACCAAATTCTTCTCTTTCTGAAAAGTTTTTATAAAGCAAGAATGAGCTACATAATGCTCAGCAAGTTCACCATTTTGTAAAATAATAATGGGGTTTATTTCGAAAACATTCCCAGCGATATGGGTATATATCTCAGGTTTCAAAACATAATTGGACATTGTATATGTCCGAGTTTGAATAAAACATCTATACTCACTAAGGAGCTTTAAGAATAACATATGAACCCTTTATAAGGTTCCCATTTCAATATATCTCAAGTTTGAAAATATATACATATGAGTATATCATTTTCGGCAAAACACTCTACGATTAACATACTGTACAAGGAATACATCATTGCAAACCTCTTTCCTTCCATTAGCTTAGAAGGTTTCTCGTACAAAAACATCTCATTCTTTGAAACAATTGCAAGAGTGCACTAACACGTGCCAATCTTTATAGAAAAATCATGCAGTTCTAGATACTGCACGATGTCAATATTTTCTCATCAAAACCACACTATCAGCAACTTGGCACTTAAGCCCAAGAAGTAGTGTTTGAGTATTTTTCCAAAGTGGAGGATGGGACTGGAAGAAAACATAAAAACCTGACAAGGATTGACGATGATCAGTCGCCACATCCAAGTCCAATAATCCGCGGGTCTTCTCTACTGGTAGAAGGATAGAAACTACATCCGTAACTATCCCTCGGGTGAAAACTACATCCGTAATCACCCTCGATGAAAACTACATCCGTAATCATCCTTCGGCAACACCTGGGCCGGAATAATAAGTGATGGACCGCCTGGCTCACGGCCGCTTACACATCCCGGGAATCGTTCGTCAACGGTTCCCACACCTGCCAGAGTCCCTTTTTCTTTTTCTTTTAAAAACTTGATTTTGATTGAATCAGAGTAATTGAGGTTCGACATCAGTCGACCGATGATTCTTGAAATCATACAAGAAGCAGAATCTGACCGGGGGTTTTCGAAAATGTTTTGAGTTCGAATGAGTTCGAGTTTGAAAATATTAAAGTGTATCTTGGATTAACTTTGTCTTTAAGTAATGAACAGTAATTAATAAATAATATTTTAAGATTTAATATTAATAATTAATAAAATAATTATTCGATAAAATAAACTTTTAATCCAAGATAGGGTTTCGAGTATTTACGAAGATATAACAATAATTACTTGAATATACGATACCACCCGAATGACCCTTCGGGTTTTCGCAATATAGATACGATATAATAATATACCGCTCCCCGGTCAATAGTATATACGGACCGCTACGACCTCTATTGCTAGAGTCGTTGTCCGAAGAAAACATTTCAATCTAAGTTCAAGGGGTAAAAGCATACATGTACTTGTTCAATCTCAATTGCATCAATACTTCGATAAACATAGCATTTGATATAATTTGAAAACTACAAACACAACAGTAAAAGTCCTTGTATATGGATAAGTTTTGAAAAGTAAACTTGCCTTGGTTTGGTTAGGGTGGTCGAGCGTGCGGATTCGAACGATCTATACATAAACAATAATCGTTCGTTAGTACCTTAACAATTTCTCTTTAATTACGGGGTTTTAAGGGGGTACGAAATTAACTTAACGACTTCGTCTTATGACTCCCTAGCCCCACTATAGGTCCATGTCATCACTCGATTACGCTCGTCACTTACTCGACTTAATTTAATTACCACGTTCGAATCATAACCACTAACCCTAGAATCATGTTCCACTAATCGACTTTTTCCATTGCGCGAATTTTACTCTAGCATTTTTATAAAATCCAAAAATTCATATTTTCATCCAATTCCTTTTGGGTGGTCTTCACCACTGCATTACCTACATTCTCAAATTTTTCCATGATCCCACATATATTTTTAGGGGTTTAAACAAGGTTCACAAGGGGTTCACTTAATGCAGTCCATAGTCCAGAAACAAAATTCACTCCTCCGGCTATAACTAAAAATCCACACATCACCTAGCTATGAACCTTACATTTCCAGAAACTACATTCAATTATCTTTCCAACAATATAAGGTAGGACATCAGGGGACATCATTTGTGGGTTCAAAATCGTGCTACAATACAGATCAAAGTTCCTGGACAAACTCAGCAAGCTCAATCTACTTAGATCAACCATTTTCATACTTCCATCACATAATCAACACCTAATACACTTAGATCATGGTTCATAACACTCATGGAGACATATATATTAACCATAGTCATAAAAGTTACAATCTCAACATCAAAACTCAAGATCCATGCTATCCAATACATATACATCCAAGATTAGTCCTAAAACACATGGATCTACTACCATACTATATGAACAATACATAACCAAGGGGGTTTGAGATTTTTATACCTTCTTGAGCTCCTAGAGGCCTTGGACAATCTTTACACAACTCAAAAACACCTTAGATGGCCTCCTACAACACTTACAATGCAAGATCTAAATGAAAAACAAACTTGGTTACTATTTACCAAAGCTTGAATAATTTGTAACTTGAAAATGGTTGGATAAAATGGAGTGAAATTGCTAGCATACCTTGCCTATATGATGTAGATGACCTAGGAATTATGGCAAGATTTATGAGTGATGGGAGAGGGGAGAAGAAGAAATTTTCTTCTTCTTCTTTTGCTTAGGCCGAGAGCAAGCTTCAAGGGGGGGGAGAGAAAGTTTGTGTTTGTCTTGGGTGAATAATTGGTGTTAGGTCATTTAGGTTGGGTGATACATATCACATGTAAGCATAGGTAGTGTACTAGCAAGCATGGGTCATGTACTATGTGTTCCCTCTTTTTAAAAAGTAACCAACTAGATACTATTCACTTCTACTTTATGCTCTTCTAGTTTCTTTTCCTAACTAGCTAGTTACATGACACTTGCATGTAATTTCTTTCCTTGTATTATTATTCTCCCACCAATGCTTGTTATTTAATCTTTACTCCGTATCGTATCTTAATTATTCTCTCGTAATAATATTTTGTCGCGTAGAGATTTCCCCTATAATTCCTTAAGTACTTATTGTGTAAATTCCTCGAATGTCCATAATTCCTCGTCACAATTCTTAATAAATCCTTTAATACTCTAACCATTCTCAAATCCCAAGTTTTATAAATATTACTAACAATAGGACTCTTGCCTTCACAATCTCTCTGTATATCTTACATCATAAATGCAACAACGCAGTTTCTCAGACAATCAATTCTATTAATCAACAGGGATGACTAGAAAGGTTCCATAATGACAATGTCACAAGATATTAAATAAAAGGAAATATTACCAAAAATTAGGGTTCATACATGTAACACTTTTTATTTAGCGTAAGAGGCTACGGTGGTCCTAGTCCAGCATTAAAGGCCAATGAGTTGCCTAATTGGGAACCCAATTTCAAGGTCCAGAGGGACTTCGTGTCTGGTATGGGGACTTTACGTGGCTGATCACCCGTATTAACCATTGTCAAGGAAAAAACTCCAATCAACTTAAATGTTTTAAAAGGTTTTATGAAAAGTATGTTTCAATGATAGACTGTTTTAAAGAAAGGAATGTTTTGATGCAAGTCATGGTTTAAAGAAAATGAAAGGTTTTATCCTTTGACGGAAATTGAATTATTCCCTTGAGATAAGTTGGTCATTGATATTGCTCATCAATGAATCATTGAAATATTGTTGTTTCACTATATTGATCACTTGCTGAGCATTGTTAGCTCACTCTTGCTTTATTTTCCCTAACCTTTCAGTTAGGATTAAGGGTGGATGTCTACATCTTACAAGTCATATGAGAATAATGAGGCAGCCTACACAGGATAGATCTCGAAGCCAGAGCGGGTAAGCACGGATTGGAATTAAGCTACAGATTAGACGGTATAGTAATTGTATTAAGAGTAGTGAAAGAAATTGTAATAATTTGTATAGTTTAGATTCTTATTTCATACCATAACCTGGAATCGATCCTCAGTGAGGAATCGTTGGTGTATTAAATTCTACATACAGGTGGATAGTCCGATTTAGGAATACTTCATGCGGAATTTTTTTAAAATTCCCGTGTATCAAAGTCTATTTTATTATAAAAAGTATATTTTCAGTATTGGGAAGTCGGAGCGTTACATAAAGTGCAATTAACTCAATAATTAAGTGTTTGATGATATAAAGAGAAGAATGTACACATACCCATAGTGCCAGAATCGTCACCGCCGTCGTAAAAGGTGGCGTGAGCGGACTGCCAGGAATCGCCAGTAAAAACTTCGAGGATTCTATCGGAGACGGGGGTTAAGATAATGAGAAGACTAATGGTAATGCTGAAGAGGAAGAGTAATATTGCTCACTTTAAACCCATTTTATCACACACAGTCACCGGAGAGAGAGAGAGAGAGAGAGAGAGAGAGAGAGAGAGAGAGAGAGAGAGAGAGAGAGTGAGAGAGAGAGAGAGAGAGTTCTCTTTAAACCCATTTTCTCACACACAATCAGAGAGAGGGGGGAGGGAGGCGAATGAGGAAAGCGGAAGTAAGGGTTTGTGGGGTACTTGTAGTAACATGTGACATGTCGGCCTCTTATTGTAAATACACCACAAGATTTATCAGAAGCAACTACCTGTAAAAATTTAACTTCACCAGCGATAATAAAACTTTAATAACAACAAAAGTAACATGGGTACAGTCCTCCAATTTCACACAAAAGAATCAATAAAAATTGGCATATGTAATATCATTATTTATTTATTTTTAAAATTTCAACGTAATCTTTTGTTTGAAAATTTTGTGGTTTTATATCTTATGTTTTTATATATTTTTTTGACAAAAAAATAAAAATGCATGACATCATTTCAGTACTGAATTTGTGCCACTTTTGAGATGTGAAAATCTACTAAAATTTTATATAAAAATATAATACATGGCATTTGATTATTAAGAACAATCTAGTGTAGTTAAGCGACTAGCTTTAGAATTAATACATTTTTTATTTTTGAGAAAATAAAATTCCATAGACAAGTAGAATTTATCTGGGTGGAAGAGAAGTAAAAAAAACCAAATATATGGTATATGACGAGGTCATCAATTTTGAATTGTTGCTGTGATACTACAGGCAGTACATTTGGTTGACGTTTGTATGTAAATTTGTAAATGGAAAATATATAAGGGTTATGCCCGATGGCACATTATAACAATTACTTTTTAATGAGTTGGCTAATATTAATTAGTTAGAATTTTTGTACATGCAGGGGCTATTATTATTAATGAAAACAAACCAATCGAAAAATGTCAATTAAATTCTTATTATATGTTTTGGGCACACATTAGAAAAAGAATATATAAATGGATCATAATTAGAGAGGTCAAATAGAACAGGTTAGGCGGATTGAAATGGATTTTTGTCGGATTGAATCAGAAAAACAAAACATCTCTAGAGTTGACTTTCCGGAGAATTACTATTACGCGACTCGCGCTCCAACATTTTTAATAAATCATTGAAACATATTTAAATATGAAACCACCTCTAAAATTATCTTTGGTATTTTTAATATTTATCATTAAAGTTTTGATTTGAAAACATGAGTCTAGATAGGTGGAATGTATTTTCAAAGTCGAGTCAACTACAGAGTTTTACTATTTGCACTACTTTCATTAAAACGTTCATAATTCAACAACCGTTAACTCAAATGACGCACCATTTCAGCGTGCATGATCTAGAGAATGTCTAGAATGTTACCAATTCAAGATTTGGCCCTGGTCAGAGGATCTATTTTCCAGATTTTACTGAACAAGACAGTGGGTTATGTAGTGAATAGTGTCATTGCACGATTTTCATTAAAACGTTCGTTTCTCCTAAATCGTGAATTGAATCGACATGATACTCGCGTCGAAATGAACTAAGAATCAAGCTCTGACTACAAGAAAATAGTTAATAGACATCACACTTTAGACATCGGTCGTAAATGCCGCTGATGTTAAAAGATGTAATAACATCATCTCGCATTAAACTGATGTCTTTGCTTTTCGTAGATGTTACGACCAAACTCAACACGCAAGTGCACGTGATCTCAAGTAATATAGATAGCAAATAAGATTCGTTCCTACAGGGACTCATTATATTGTCTAGTTAATTCACTCACCAATGTATGATTATTATTCGATGCTAAGACAAATTAACAATTGGATTTTTGTCTATCACTACACTTACTCTAAGATTTATAACTAATTATCAACTACTTGACTAAGAATTATGTCGAATTACTTATGCAAAATAAACATGGGATTTTAACTTCATTAAACAATCCATCTATAGTCTCCACTTCTCTAGCCTTTTCATGTGATTTGTTAATACCTGATCGAATACACAAAACTGATATAAGCCAACTTTCGTTGCACAAATACCATCCTAAATAATATCCACAATAGATAGAAATCACTTAGTCTCCCAATTATGCCTAATTTCCATATGTCTATAAAAATTGAAACATAATGGTTGAAGTACAAGCATTCAATTGATCACATAGTCGTCATAAAATGTTTAGAGTTACGACACTAATTATGAATGATATTCTCACGCATAAACCTATGCTAGCATGGAAAGTTCTAAACTCTTAGATCCACTTTCGCTTCAATAAGAATTAACACACAATTACAGGAGTTAGCTACTCTCCTATAACGAATTAAATCAACCATGATAGAATATCACATCAATCACACTATAGGCATCGAGAAGATTCAACAAATAAACTTCATGAATAAATCCGCTAAAATCCCATGACAACGAATTAGTTCATAATCAAACTAATCGTCACCATGGGTTCCAATGTAAACATGATAGAAGAAAACGAACAATGATTTAAATAAATAACAAGGGTTCTAAAGAATGCACCCAAACCAAGCATCCACAAACTAGGAAGAATACAAGAATAAATTGAAAACTATCTTCTTCCTCGCTTCTTCGTGCTTCAAAACTCTGTAAATACAATACGTGGTCAGACCTCTCTATTCTAGGGTTTTTCTTCCTTTATATAGGCCTCCAAGTGCAAGAAATTCGAAAGGAATTTAATTTTTGACTTTATCTCGAAAAATCAGCAAATCAGGAATTTCTCGTCAGAACACCTGGCGCTGCCGCGCCATCCAAGAGCTCCAACACGGCGCTGCCGCGCCTCCTCAATTCTCCCAGCGCTGCCGCGCCACTTTTGTGCAGGAACACGGCGCTGCCGCGCCATACCTTCTGTCCAGAGTTGTAGAAAATTTCCCAAGCTTCGCGTGGACAGCTTACGGGCCTCAAACGGACTTGTAGAACTCCAGATATGGCTAAAACAAAGTAGACTGCGCAACCTACCGGCAAATCCGAATTTCCCACAATTTGCTCATTTATCTTCCGTTTTCTCTTCCGATTCTTTTGCCACTTCCCGTTCTTCAATTCTTGAATTATGAATCCTCATGGTAGCCTAGGGAAATTCACCATCCTTCATTCCAAAGCTCAATTTAAACTCCAAGACCAACGAAAATCAACAATCATAGCTGGCAATTTGCTAACCTGCACAGCTACACAAAACATATTAAAACACACAAATACTTGAGATACAAGCGATCAATTTAAGCCAAAATGAAGCGATCCAAGTGGATAAAAATCCACTTATCACACCCCCAAACTTAAACCG
Source organism: Saposhnikovia divaricata (assembly GCA_036435485.1). Classification (NCBI taxonomy): domain Eukaryota; kingdom Viridiplantae; phylum Streptophyta; class Magnoliopsida; order Apiales; family Apiaceae; genus Saposhnikovia; species Saposhnikovia divaricata. The sequence continues at coordinate 105,542,049 of CM071597.1, forward strand.
ATGCTTGTCCTCAAGCATAAACATAAAAATCTATCTACACTAACTAGTACCACTTCCGTAGGTGATCACGGTTGCATTTGGCATATGCAACAAGCCCTTTAAACCCCTAGGCAGCCCTAGTGGACGAGTAATGTCTCGTGAGGGCCTATAGCGAATGTACCCACAAAATCCGATCTATAATGCAACTAACAATGCAACTAACTATATGTATGCAACTACATGAAAAATGCAAGGATCCCCTTCAAACTAACCAAAACCAACTAACAAGCAAATATCTCAAAGAATGCAACAAATCCAAATAGAGCTCGACTAAGTCCCCGTATACTAACAATGCATGAACGGAAACGTGCGTGTGTGCGATGCTCATCAGAAATACTCTCAAAACTAGGTCAAAAATCATACATGCTTTCAGCCAGGACAATCACAGGTTTATAACTAGAATAGACTTTAGACACTTCATAGCCTAGGAACACCTCCACCCTTATCCAAGGTAGACAGAAACTCATGCTTTATTACTATGACACATAATACTATATACAATACACATGCTTATTTAACCGTGCAATGAATGAGACCCCAAAAGGCTTATACAATAATACTCATGTAGCGAGTGTTGGGTCAGTGGATCCCAGACTATAAAAGCCTTAGGTCACTAGGACTAAGTCCCCTCAGACTTAATTACTCGAGTATTAAAGAGCTCACTCTGGTTAATTTTGCATTTCACAATTGACACTTTTGATTTTTTTTCTTTCTTTCTTTTTTTTTTCTTTTGTTTTTTTTTTCTTTTTTTTTTTTACATGCAATCTGGAATGAGCCTTTCTCATTTCCAACCCTAGACTACTCATATAAATATGAGCCGGCTACTAGCCATTTGACATCTAGTCATTATTAACAAACATTTACAACTAGCATGAAATCCCTGGTTCCCCCCAAACTTAGATTTTAGTGCTCCTACGCCATCAAGGGAATAACGAAAATTCTAACTATAATCAAGCGATTAAATCTCTAAACATCCAACAAGCATGACCCTAACCTAGCCCAAAAGCACCCAACGAGTCTGTGTAAAAGTTTTGTTTCTGAACACGCAAGTCAATTTCATAGGCACTATAATTCAACCATCTACTCATCATCATCACACTCAATTAGACACCTATCTACCAGTCAGAATTAGCAAGTTCTATGGGATCATGAAAATGCATGCCATGCTCATGCAACTATATGAACATAAATATCACAATAACAGAATGTCCTATATGAAACAAACATAAATAATACGAACATATATGCATGAACTATTACTACTATGCAAAATATATGCAATCTACATGAAACACAATAACACACAAATACTACTATACACTGCTTATTCCCCAAACCACCCCCAAACTTGACAAATTCAATGTTCGCATTGAATGGAAGTAAATACGAGGGAAAGCAGAAAACATACCTACTCGACGAAACACATGGGTTGCCTCCCACGAAGCGCTGTCGTTAACGTCATTTAGCTGGACGTCACTTCCTCAACTCACGGCGGTTTCAAAAGAATAACCGAACCGTCCTCAAACGGAAGACCATTCATGCACACGTTGACATGTTTGGTTCCTCCTAACACCACTTTTCTTTCACTCTTCAACTTGATTCTTCCACCCGTCGACTTCTTCGCCTTCTTTTTCTTCCTAACACCTCTAAGGTGCTTATTCGATTCGGACTGCTGAACAACACTCTCTTCTACTTCATTGTAAGAACCCTAATGTTTGGTAATATTTCCTTTTATTTAATATCTTGTGACATTGTCATTATGGAACCTTTCTAGTCATCCCTGTTGATCAATAGAATTGATTGTTTGAGAAACTGCGTTGTTGCATTTATCATGTAAGATAAAAAGGAAGATTGTGAAGGCAGGAGTCTTATTGTTAGTCATATTTATAAAACTTGGGATTTGAGAATGGTTAGAGTATTAAAGGAATTATTAAGAATTGTGACGAGGAATTATGGACATTCGAGGAATTTGCAATATTATTACGAGAGAATAATTAAGATACGATACGAATTAAAGATTAAATAACAAGCATTGGTGGAAGAATAATAATACAAGGAGTAGTATTGCATGCAAGCCCATGCAACCAAGTGGTTAGAAATCAAACAAGTTAGTTGGCCATTGGAAGATGAATAGTATCTAGTTGGTTACTTTTTCAAAAAGGGGAACACATAGTACATGCACCCATGCTTGCTAGTACACTACCTATGCTTACATGTGATATGTATCACCCAACCTATTACCATCAATTATTTACCAAACACAAACACAAACACAAAACACAAACTTTTCTCTCCCCCCCCCCTAGTAGTTGCTCTCGGCCAAGACACAAAGTGGAGAAGAAAATTCTTCTCCTCCCCTCTTCCATCACTCATAAATCTTGCCATAATTCCTAGGTCATCTACATCATCTAGACAAGGTATGCTATCAATTTCACTCCATTTTATCCACCCATTTTCAAGTTATAAATTGTTCAAACTTGGGTGAATAGTAACCAAGTTTGTTTTTCCCTTAGATCTTGCATTGTAAGTGTTGTAGGAGACCATCTAAGGTGTTTTTGAGTTGTGTAAAGCTTATCCAAGGCCTCTAGGAGCTCAAGAAGGTATAAAAATCTCAAACCCCCTTGGTTATGTTTTATTTATAAAGTATGGTAGTAGATCCATGTGTTTTAGAACTAATCTTGGATGTATATGTATTGGATAGCATGGATCTTGAGTTTTGATGTTGAGATTGTGACTTTTATGACTATGGTTAATATATATATATATCTCCATGAGTGTTATGAACCATGATCTAAGTGTATTGAGTGTTGATTATGTTATGGAAGTATGAAAAATGGTTGATCTAAGTAGTTTGAGCTTGCTGAGTTTTGTCCAGGAACTTTGACCTGTATTGTAGCACGATTTTGAACCCCCAAATGATGTCCCCTGATGTCCTACCATATATTGTTGGAAAGATAATTGAATGTAGTTTCTGGAAATGTAAGGTTCATGGCTAGGTGATGTGTAGATATTTAGTTATGGCCGGAGGAGTGAATTTTGTTTCTGGACTATGGTCTACATTAAGTAACCCCTTGTGAACCTTGTTTAAACACCTTAAAATATATGTGGGATCATGGAAAAATTTGAGAATGTAGGTAATGTAGTGGTGAAGACCACCCAAAAGGAATTGGATTAAAATATGAATTTTTGGATTTTATAAAAATGCTAGAGTAAAATTCGCGCAATGGAAAAAGTCGATTAGTGGAACATGATTCTAGGGTTAGTGGTTATGATTCGAACGTGGTAACTAAATTAAGTCGAGTAAGTGACGAGCGTAAACGAGTGATGACATGGACCTATAGTGGGGCTAGGGAGTCATAAGACGAAGTCGTTAAGTTAATTTCGTACCCCCTTAAAACCCCGTAATTAAAGAGATATTGTTAAGGTACTAACGAACGATTATTGCTTATGTATAGATCGTTCGAATCTGCACGCTCGACCACCCCAACCAAACCAAGGCAAGTTTACTTTTCAAAATTTATCCATATACAAGGACTTTTACTGTTGTGTTTGTAGTTTTCAAATTATATCAAATGCTATGTTTATCGAAGTATTGATGCAATTGAGATTGAACAAGTACATGTATGCTTTTACCCCTTGAACTTAGATTGAAATGTTTTCTTCGGACAACGACTCTAGCAATAGAGGTCGTGGCGGTCCGTATATACTATTGACCGGGGAGCGGTATATTATTATATCGTATCTGGATTGCGAAAACCCGAAGGGTCATTCGGGGAGTATCGTATACTCAAATATTATGTTCATATCTTCGTAAATACTCGAAACCCTATCTTGGATTAGAAGTTTATTTTATCGAATAATTATTTATTAATTATTAATATTAAATCTTAAAATATTATTTATTAATTATTGTTCATTCTTTAAAGACAAAGTTAATCCAAGATACTTTTTAATACTTTCAAACTCGAACTCTTTCGAACTCAAAACATTTTCGAAAACCCCCGGTCAGATTCTGCTTCTTTTATGATTTCAAGAATCATCGGTCGACTGATGTCGGACCTCAATTACTCTGTTTTCAATCAAAATCAAGTTTTAAAAGAAAAGAAAAAGGGACTCTGGCAGGTGTGGGAACCGTTGACGAACGATTCCCGGGATGTGTAAGCGGCCGTGAGCCAGGCGGTCCATCACTTATTATTCCGGCCCAGGTGTTGCCGAAGGATGATTACGGATGTAGTTTTCATCGAGGGTGATTACGGATGTAGTTTTCACCCGAGGGATAGTTACGGATGTAGTTGCTATCCTTCTACCGGTAGAGAAGACCCGCGGATTATTGGACTTGGATGTGGCGACTGATCATCGTCAATCCTTGTCAGGTTTTGTGTTTTCTTTAAGTCCCATTCCTCGATTTTGGAAAAATGCTTTGACACTGCTTCTTAGGCTTTTGTGCCAAGTTGCTGATAGTGTTCTATTTTGATGAGAAAGATGTTGATTCAATGCAGTATCTAGAACTGCAAGTTTATTTTGAAAACAAGGGCACATATTGTTGCACCTTCGAGATTTATCAACTATGACAAGTGATTTTATAACTGATTGATACAAACAAGTATATCAACTGACAATCATATGAAATGTTATATTGCTTACCTTATACATATATTCTTGCTGAGCTATAGTTGCTCACTCTTGCTTGTTTTCAAATTTTACAAACACAACAGCTAAGCGAAATGGCAAGACCCAGGCAGACTGTTCGAAAGCAGGTGACTAGGCCCGAGCCACCACTTGAGATCCCACCGGTAGGCCCCATTAGCCGGATTGGTTGGCAGCTTTTGTTAGTACGTTTTATTTATCAGCATGACCTGTGCAAGGCAGTGTATCGTAATAAACTTTCAAGCCGCCAACTTCGCTTCATATCGAAGTGTTGCTGGTAGCATAAATACTATTTAATTCGGTCTGTAATAACTCTGATAACTTTATTACTGTTTAATCAATGTGTGACGTTTCTGAGGCTCTAACCTGTGTGTGTGAGTGTGGTGTGAGTTTATTGTGGGGTCGATGGCTGTGTTATATATATTATGTGCAAGAGCAGGTATGTTACTAATGGAAAATGGACCGTGAGCGCCTAGATCTCCGACCCCGGATCTGGGGGCGTCACATAAATGGTATCAGAGTGAGGATACAGTTCTCAGAAACGATAGTAATTTAAGAAAGCAACCCTAATAATAATAACAATAATGATAACCTTAATAAAAACCTTAATAATACTTAGAACTCTCATCGAGTTTGTAGTCGGGTTATCGGATATAACCCTGACTTTAAGGCCTGTGAGGGAACTACTCCTAAACCCTTCTTTTATGGTTAGTGACCCACCTTATTTCCCTTGTGTAGATGGAGGAGATATCAGACCCTGAGGCGTTCGAGAGAGAGCATGATGAGGCCCTGATGCGAGAGACCGAGGATCCTGAGGAGGATATGGGTGCTGACTCCGAGCTTGGCCCCTGGATTACACTGATAGAGAGTACTGATGATGAGGATCCCGTTGAGGAGCCCTTTGAGCCTGAGCCTGAGCCAGAGCCTGTTACCCCATCTCCTGTAGCTACTGATGAGGAGAGTGTGAGATCCGGCGAGGGTCGTGTGGTGTCACCCCCACCTTCTCCACAGACATCTAGCCCTGTTTCATCGGACGGTGACTCTGAGGATGACACTTCTAGCGAGGAGGAGCTTGACCCTACCCCTGCTACTGCTCCTGCTCCTGCTGCTGCACCTACTCCTGTTCCTGTCATACCACCTCCACCGATGGACCTACCCCCAGTGTCGGGTACTGAGCATGCTTACGTGGTACAGTTCCTGACCCGAGACTTACTATCTGCAGAGGCCCGACTTAACGAGGCGAGGCGGGCACTAGTGGAGGAGCGCGAGGCGCGCTTGAGGATCCAGGCTGAGATGAGGACCGCTGTTGCTAGGAGGACTAGGGCTCGACTCCATAGGATTGAGAGGAGGAGTCGCGATAGGATTCTTGGATTAGGGATCCGCGGGGGCGGAGTGATCCAGGCTAGGGATGCTAGGCGTGTTGTGCGTCGTGCATTTGCCCGAGTGAGGACCTTGCTCCGTCGTGGCGCGGCCCCGTGATGCGTTACTGATAGCTCAGTCCCCTAGGTTCAGATGACATTAGTGTGTCGATTTTGCGGGATAGTTGACTTGTGCAGTGGTATCCTTTCTGACCAGTGGATGAGTAGACTGACCTACAGATATGTAGATGTGACTTCGGGTAGTATGTATGGATGTAGCCCTACTTTTGTGTAGCCTGACTATTCGGATGATGTATTTGTATTTGTTCCACTTTTGCTAGACTTTGACATCGGAACTATGTATTTGGCTCTAACATCCAAACTTGTGATAACCCTTGTACCGTACTTATTTAGTTTCAGTTTCCTTAATATTGCCTCAACTGCTTTACTTTCCGATGCCATGCTTTACTGTTTTGATATACAACTGTGACTATACAATTGCTACAAGCCACAAATACAACTATGCTGTTTCAAATTTACGATATGCAATTTCAAATTGTTTTCTACAATTTCCAAAAAAATGTTCCTACAATCTTTAAAAATGAATTTTTCAAAAAAAAAAATTTGAATTGTTTTGAAATTTTGAAAAATATTTTTGAGGTTTCGAAACTTTGAAAACTCTTGTAAATGTTTTCGCATCCCAAAGGGATTTTTCCCCAAAAAATGTTTGACATTTTATCTCCAACATCGGATTATTAAAAACTTTTGCACTTCCACCCTTATGAGGAGGAACGATACGCTCCTGACCCGTGCAAACGCTGTCAGGTAATTGGAAAACCCTAACCCCTTTCTTGTTTTATTATCAGAATCATGCCACCCCGAAGAATGAACACTCGAGCTCACCCGATCAGTTCTGAGGGCCAGGGTAGCCACCATGGAGCCGGAGGCCACCAGAACCATGAAGGGGAGAATGCCAACCTGAGTGAGAATGAGGGCAACGATTATAACTTGTTTGATGACTCTGAGTATGAAGAAGAAGAAGCTGGTGATGATACCCGAGAGGTAGAACATCCTAGGGGAGGCCCTATGGAACAGTTCATGGAGTTACTTAGGCAGAACTTGGACCGTCCCCCAGTTCAGCAACCACCCCAGAATGCTAATGCTAATGCTTTCCGGAACTTCAAATCCCTGAAACCCCCCAGAATTTAAAGGAACTGCCGACCCTGTCGAGGCAAGGGCCTGGCTGAAGGAAATGGAAAAATCTTTCGAGATACCGGGTGTCGCTGAAGAGCAGAAGACCGTTTTCGCCACTTACCTTCTGAAGGGTGAGGCGAACTATTGGTGGGAAGCTAAGAAGAATTTGGAAGGAAGAGGTGTGGTAACCTGGGAGAGATTTAGCGAGCTGTTCTTGGAGAAGTACTTTCCTAAGTTCATGGAGACACAAATGGAGCTGAAGTTTTTGGAACTGAAGCAAGGAAACATGACGGTGGCCGAGTATGAGGCCAAATTCACTGAGCTGTCGAGGTTTGTGCCGGAATATGTGAACTCTGAGGCAAAGAGGGCCCGAAGGTTTCAATTAGGGCTAAAACAATGGATTCAGAATCGTGTAGCGGTTCTTGAGCTGACAGACTATGCCACCCTGGTACAGAAAGCGTCAATTGTTGAGGCTGGGAGTGAACAGATGCAGAAAGAGAGGGAAGGAAAGAAGAGGAAGTTGGATAGTCGAAAGGGAAACTCTGCTGGTGGGAGCTTTCCGAGCAAATTTAAGCGAGGAACGATGTCCCAACCCAGCGGGAACTTTGGAACCAAGAGAGCAGAAAGTTGGAGTGTGGGCCAGAGCGGCCGACCACAGGGATCGTCTTACTCTACCCCATCCCGAGCCCAACCCCCAGAATGCAATAAATGTGGAAGGAAACATGTGGGCGAGTGTAACCTGCAAGATGTAAAATGCTTCAAGTGTGGGCTGACAGGGCATTATGCTAACGCCTATCGTGGAACTAGTAACAACCCGAGTGCCGGAGGTAATTGCTTCAAGTGTGGGAAACCAGGGCACCGAATGAGGGAATGTATGTCCTCTGGGCCAGCTGCATCGAGAGTGAGTGGAACTGCTTCTAACAAGGCCCCTACTGCAAGAACTTTTAACATGACGGTGCAGGATGCCGTGAGGAACACGGATGTGATTGCAGGTACCCTCCTACTCAACTCAGTTAAAGCAAATGTTTTATTTGATTCGGGAGCTACCAAGTCCTTCATATCTCTAGATTTTGTATGTCAGTTAGGCCTTAAGACTGAACCATTGAAAGACAGATTGCAAATAGAGATAGCTAATCATGAAATTATTCCCGTTAACCAAGTATGTCCAGGTTGCGACCTAGAAATAGAAGGGCGACACTTTCGGGTAGACTTAATACCTTTTAAACTAGGGGAGTTTGACGTAATAATAGGTATGGATTGGTTAACAACCCACGGAACCCAGATTGATTGTGTCAAGAAGAAAGTAAGTTTGAGACTGCCAGGGGACGAAGAAGTAGTGTTTAGTGGGAAACGGCAAAACCAAAAGTTCCTGACTATGATTCAAGCTAAGAAGCTGTTACGTAAAGGATGCGAAGCCTATTTAGCCTACGTGAAGGATACCAAGAAGGAGGCACCAAACCTGCAGGAAATCCCTGTTGTTAATGAGTTCGCGGACGTATTTCTGGACGATCTCCCCGGACTACCACCCGATAGGGACATCGAGTTTGCTATAGACTTAGTTCTGGGTACGGCCCCAATTTCGAAAGCCCCATATCGGCTAGCCCCAGTGGAGATGAAAGAGTTGGCCACTCAGTTACAAGAGTTGTTGGATAAAGGGATGATAAGACCTAGTGTGTCACCGTGGGGAGCCCCGGTGTTATTCGTGAAAAAGAAGGACGGCAGTATGAGATTATGTATAGACTACAGGGAGTTGAACAAGGTGACTATCAAGAATAAGTATCCCTTGCCCAGGATAGATGACCTGTTTGACCAATTGAAAGATGCAGTTTATTTCTCTAAGATTGATCTGCGGACCGGGTACCACCAGTTAAAGATTAAACCAGAAGATATACCAAAGACGGCCTTTCGCACCCGGTACGGACACTACGAGTTCCTAGTGATGTCATTTGGGTTAACGAATGCCCCTGCAGCTTTCATGGACTTAATGAACCGAGTCTTCAAGAAATACTTGGACAAGTGTGTTATAGTCTTCATCGATGACATCTTGATTTATTCCAAGACGAAGGAGGAACATGCAGAGCACTTGAGGATTGTATTGGGAGCATTTAGAGAAGAAAAGTTGTACGCTAAGTTCTCGAAGTTTGAATTTTGGTTGAAGGAAGTTCAGTTTTTGGGGCATGTGATTAGTGAACAAGGCATTCTAGTGGACCCAACCAAGATAGAGGCTGTATCAAATTGGGAGAGACCAACCACTCCGACAGAGGTGAGAAGTTTCATAGGACTGGCTGGCTACTATAGGAGATTTGTCCAAGACTTTGCAAAGATAGCAGCCCCTTTGACCCGACTAACTCGCAAGACCGAGAAGTTTGTGTGGACTGAAAAATGCGAAGAGAGCTTCCAAGAGTTGAAAAAGAGGTTGGTGACAGCACCAGTACTAGCCCTACCTGATGATAAGGGAGATTTTGTGATTTATAGCGACGCATCCCATAAAGGTTTAGGGTGTGTGCTTATGCAGCACGGTAAGGTGATTGCTTATGCGTCCAGACAACTTAAGGAGTATGAGATAAGATACCCCACCCATGATTTAGAATTAGCAGCGATAGTTTTTGCTTTGAAGATCTGGAGACATTACCTTTACGGAGAAAGGTGTGAAATCTACACGGACCACAAGAGCTTAAAGTACATATTCACTCAGAAAGAGTTAAACATGAGGCAAAGGAGATGGTTAGAGCTAATCAAAGATTATGATTGTGAGATTCATTATCACCCAGGGAAGGCCAATGTGGTGGCCGATGCACTTAGCCGAAAGGAGAAGCTTAAGATGATAACGTTAGTGGATGAATTGATCAAGGACCTTGAGAAACTGGAGATTGAAGTGAGGTTACCAGGAATTGGACAAGAGAGTCTAATGGAGATAAAAGTCCAACCACCGCTATTGGAAAAGATTAAGTTATGCCAGGAAAGGAAGATAGAAGAAGAAAAGAATTCGATAGAGAAAATTTTGACTGGCGAGGAAATTAAGTGTGAGAAAAACGGGAATGGAATTATGAGGTACGCATCAAGGATATGGATCCCGAACGTTCAAGAATTGAAAGACGAGATTTTGCAAGAGGCTCATAGTTCGAGGTACTCAATTCACCCTGGAGGCACTAAGATGTATAGAGATCTGAGAGAATACTATTGGTGGCCTAACATGAAGAAGGACGTGGCAGAGTGGGTAAGTAAATGCTTGACATGTCAAAGAGTGAAGGCCGAACACCAGAGGCCCAGTGGATTGTTGCAACCCTTAGAGATACCCGAGTGGAAGTGGAAGCAAATTGCAATGGACTTTGTGGTCGGATTACCAAGGACCAAGACTAATCATGATGCCATTTGGGTAATTATCGATAGGTTGACCAAGCCAGCACATTTTCTTCCAATCAACGAGAGATATACTGTCGACAAGCTGGCAGATATTTACTTAAAGGAGATCGTGGTAAGGCATGGGGTTCCTGTGAGCATTGTATCAGATAGAGACCTAAGGTTCAACTCCAGGTTCTGGAGAAGTTTTCAGGATTGTGTGGGGACCAAGTTAAACATGAGTACTGCATACCATCCCCAAACAGACGGACAGAGTGAGAGAACCATCCAGACCATCGAGGACATGTTGAGGGTATGTGCTATTGATTTTAAGGGAAGTTGGGATGACCACTTGCCGTTGATCGAATTTTCCTACAACAACAGTTACCATGCGAGTATAGGCATGCCCCCATATGAAGCTTTATACGGATGAAGGTGTCGGTCTCCCTTGTGTTGGGAAGAAGTTGGAGAGCGGAAGATTTTAGGGCCTGAACTGGTCCAACAGACAAGAGAAACTATCGAGCTCATAAGATGGCGGTTGGTAGCTGCCCAAGACAGACAGAAGAAGTATGCGGACCAGACCCGCAAGGACAAAGAATATGAGGTAGGAGAGTTTGTGATGTTGAAGGTATCGCCGTGGAAAGGATTGATGAGATTTGGTAAGAAGGGAAAACTAAGCCCGAGATTTATTGGACCTTTTGAGATCTTGAAACGAGTTGGGAAGTTAGCCTATGAATTGGCTTTACCCCCGAGCTTACAGCAAGTACATAATGTGTTCCATGTGTCCATGCTACGACCATACCATACCGACTTCCGACATGTGATAGAACATGATCAAGTGGATCTGCAACCAGACTTAACATATGTAGAGCAACCCGTAGAAATCATGGATAGAAAAGAACAGGTGCTGAGGAACAAGGTTGTCAAACTAGTGAGAGTTTTGTGGAGGAGTCAGAATGTCGAAGAATCAACATGGGAACTAGAGAGCGCGATGCGTGAAAAGCACCCCCAACTGTTTTCAACCTGATTCCGGGACGGAATCCTTTTAAGGAGGGGAGGCTGTAAGAACCCTAATTTTTGGTAATATTTCCTTTTATTTAATATCTTGTGACATTGTCATTATGGAACCTTTCTAGTCATCCCTGTTGATCAATAGAATTGATTGTCTGAGAAACTGCGTTGTTGCATTTATCATGTAAGATAAAAAGGAAGATTGTGAAGGCAGGAGTCTTATTGTTAGTCATATTTATAAAACTTGGGATTTGAGAATGGTTAGAGTATTAAAGGAATTATTAAGAATTGTGACGAGGAATTATGGACATTCGAGGAATTTACACAATAAGTACTTAAGGAATTATAGGGGAAAATCTCTACGCGACACAATATTATTACGAGAGAATAATTAAGATACGATACGAATTAAAGATTAAATAACAAGCATTGGTGGAAGAATAATAATACAAGGAGTAGTATTGCATGCAAGCCCATGCAACCAAGTGGTTAGAAATCAAACAAGTTATTGGCCATTGGAAGATGAATAGTATCTAGTTGGTTACTTTTTCAAAAAGGGGAACACATAGTACATGCACCCATGCTTGCTAGTACACTACCTATGCTTACATGTGATATGTATCACCCAACCTATTACCATCAATTATTTACCAAACACAAACACAAACACAAAACACAAACTTTTCTCTCCCCCCCCCCCTTAGTAGTTGCTCTCGGCCAAGACACAAAGTGGAGAAGAAAATTCTTCTCCTCCCCTCTTCCATCACTCATAAATCTTGCCATAATTCCTAGGTCATCTACATCATCTAGACAAGGTATGCTAGCAATTTCACTCCATTTTATCCACCCATTTTCAAGTTATAAATTGTTCAAACTTGGGTGAATAGTAACCAAGTTTGTTTTTCCCTTAGATCTTGAATTGTAAGTGTTGTAGGAGACCATCTAAGGTGTTTTTGAGTTGTGTAAAGCTTATCCAAGGCCTCTAGGAGCTCAAGAAGGTATAAAAATCTCAAACCCCCTTGGTTATGTTTTATTTATAAAGTATGGTAGTAGATCCATGTGTTTTAGAACTAATCTTGGATGTATATGTATTGGATAGCATGGATCTTGAGTTTTGATGTTGAGATTGTGACTTTTATGACTATGGTTAATATATATATATCTCCATGAGTGTTATGAACCATGATCTAAGTGTATTAAGTGTTGATTATGTTATGGAAGTATGAAAAATGGTTGATCTAAGTAGTTTGAGCTTGCTGAGTTTTGTCCAGGAACTTTGACCTGTATTGTAGCACGATTTTGAACCCCCAAATGATGTCCCCTGATGTCCTACCATATATTGTTGGAAAGATAATTGAATGTAGTTTCTGGAAATGTAAGGTTCATGGCAAGGTGATGTGTAGATATTTAGTTATGGCCGGAGGAGTGAATTTTGTTTCTGGACTATGGACTACATTAAGTAACCCCTTGTGAACCTTGTTTAAACACCTTAAAATATATGTGGGATCATGGAAAAATTTGAGAATGTAGGGAATGTAGTGGTGAAGACCACCCAAAAGGAATTGGATTAAAATATGAATTTTTGGATTTTATAAAAATGCTAGAGTAAAATTCGCGCAATGGAAAAAGTCTATTAGTGGAACATGATTCTAGGGTTAGTGGTTATGATTCGAACGTGGTAACTAAATTAAGTCGAGTAAGTGACGAGCGTAATCGAGTGATGACATGGACCTATAGTGGGGCTAGGGAGTCATAAGACGAAGTCGTTAAGTTAATTTCGTACCCCCTTAAAACCCCGTAATTAAAGAGATATTGTTAAGGTACTAACGAATGATTATTGCTTATGTATAGATCGTTCGAATCCGCACGCTCGACCACCCCAACCAAACCAAGGCAAGTTTACTTTTCAAAACTTATCCATATACAAGGACTTTTACTATTGTGTTTGTAGTTTTCAAATTATATCAAATGCTATGTTTATCGAAGTATTGATGCAATTGAGATTGAACAAGTACATGTATGCTTTTACCCCTTGAACTTAGATTGAAATGTTTTCTTCGGACAACGACTCTAGCAATAGAGGTCGTGGCGGTCCGTATATACTATTGACCGGGGAGCGGTATATTATTATATCGTATCTGGATTGCGAAAACCCGAAGGGTCATTCGGGGAGTATCGTATACTCAAATATTATGTTCATATCTTCGTAAATACTCGAAACCCTATCTTGGATTAGAAGTTTATTTTATCGAATAATTATTTATTAATTATTAATATTAAATCTTAAAATATTATTTATTAATTATTGTTCATTCTTTAAAGACAAAGTTAATCCAAGATACTTTTTAATACTTTCAAACTCGAACTCTTTCGAACTCAAAACATTTTCGAAAACCCCCGGTCAGATTCTGCTTCTTGTATGATTTCAAGAATCATCGGTCGACTGATGTCGGACCTCAATTACTCTGTTTTCAATCAAAATCAAGTTTTAAAAGAAAAGAAAAAGGGACTCTGGCAGGTGTGGGAACCGTTGACGAACGATTCCCGGGATGTGTAAGCGGCCGTGAGCCAGGCGGTCCATCACTTATTATTCCGGCCCAGGTGTTGCCGAAGGATGATTACGGATGTAGTTTTCATCGAGGGTGATTACGGATGTAGTTTTCACCCGAGGGATAGTTACGGATGTAGTTTCTATCCTTCTACCGGTAGAGAAGACCCGCGGATTATTGGACTTGGATGTGGCGACTGATCATCGTCAATCCTTGTCAGGTTTTGTGTTTTCTTTAAGTCCCATTCCTCCATTTTGGAAAAATGCTTTGACACTGCTTCTTAGGCTTTTGTGCCAAGTTGCTGATAGTGTTCTATTTTGATGAGAAAGATGTTGATTCAATGCAGTATCTAGAACTGCAAGTTTATTTTGAAAACAAGGGCACATATTGTTGCACCTTCGAGATTTATCAACTATGACAAGTGATTTTATAACTGATTGATACAAACAAGTATATCAACTGACAATCATATGAAATGTTATATTGCTTACCTTATACATATATTCTTGCTGAGCTATAGTTGCTCACTCTTGCTTGTTTTCAAATTTTACAAACACAACAGCTAAGCGAAATGGCAAGACCCAGGCAGACTGTTCGAAAGCAGGTGACTATGCCCGAGCCACCACTTGAGATCCCACCGGTAGGCCCCATTAGCCGGATTGGTTGGCAGCTTTTGTTAGTACGTTTTATTTATCAGCATGACCTGTGCAAGGCAGTGTATCGTAACAAACTTTCAAGCCGCCAACTTCGCTTCATATCGAAGTGTTGCTGGTAGCATAAATCATATTTAATTCGGTCTGTAATAACTCTGATAACTTTATTACTGTTTAATCAATGTGTGACGTTTCTGAGGCTCTAACCTGTGTGTGTGAGTGTGGTGTGAGTTTATTGTGGGGTCGATGGCTGTGTTATATATATTATGTGCAAGAGCAGGTATGTTACTAATGGAAAATGGACCGTGAGCGCCTAGATCTCCGACCCCGGATCTGGGGGCGTCACATTCATCATCGGTCATCCACCTTCTTAACATGTTATCTTTGCATACTTCAAAAATCACAAGTTCATCATCCACAAGGACATACTTCAAGTGTGGTGGCAGCTTCCAAAGCTTCACCTTCGAGAGATCTTGAATGGAAGAATTATCAATGGAATCACTGATGTGATGCTCGAGCTTGTGCACGTCTAACTTTTTGCTCAACAAATGATCAAACTCTTCTGCCTGACCCATATCAACTATCTCCACACTGAAACACTCCTCATCCTCTGTCGGAAATTTCATGGCCTTGAACACATTAAAGGTGACATTCTGATCTTGCACCCTCATTGTAAGCTCTCCTTTTTGCACATCGATCAAAGTACGACCCGTAGCTAGAAAAGGCCTTCCCAAGATTATGGGAATCTTCTTGTTTTCTTCAAAATCTAGAATCACAAAATCGGCAGGAAAGATGAGCTTATCAACCTTCACCAAGACGTCCTCTACTATACCCCTCGGATACGTGATCGTCCTATCAGCCAACTGCAAAGAGATGTTAGTTGGCTTTGGCTCCGGAAGACCAAGTTGCTTGAAAACAGACAAGGGCATGAGATTAATACTTGCACCCAAATCACACAAGCATTTGCTGAATGAGAGATCTCCAATAGTACATGGAATGGTAAAGCTTCTGGGGTCCTTCAACTTAGGCGGCAACTTTTGTTGCAAGATGGCACTACATTCCTCCGTCAAGGCGACAGTCTCTAGCTCCTCAAGTTTCAATTTCTTCGAGAGTATGCCCTTCATAAACTTCGCATAGCTCGGCATTGGCTCAAGAGCCTCCGCAAATGGTATATTAATCTGAAGCTTCTTGAAGACATCCAAGAACTTAGCAAATTGCTTGTCAAACTTTTGCCTTTGAATTCGTTTTGGGTATGCAGGAGGTGGAAACACCTTATCTTCTTCTTCTTTCTGAGCATTATCATTCTTACAAGTTATAGGAGTCGAGGGAGTAGCATTCGGTAGCAATTTAGGACCAGATTCGACCCCAGCATCAAAATCAACTTTTCCTTCCAGAAGTTGCGGCGCTACCGCGCCAGTATTGTACTGGGAAACGGCGCTGCCGCGCCGTGCTATTTGCTCAGATTTTTCATTTTCTTCCTCGGTTGATTTTTCTTTGTCCTGACCTTGTAAAATTCTTCCTGATCGTAATGTTACTGCCTGGACCTGTTCCTTGTGATCCTTCTTGCCTGGATTCATCTCTGTGTCACTCGGAAGCGTTCCTGGTTGACGGTTCAACAATGCATTGGCCAGTTGACCAATTTGGTTCTCTAAAGTTTTCAATGACACCGCCTGACTCTTGTACATCATTCGAAGCTCTTCCAATTCAGATTTCTCAGACTGATTCAATGAATTCCCTTGAGATGGTTGAAATCCCGGTGGATTGAATGGTTGCCTTGGAGCATAAGGTGGTGGTTGATAGTTCTGATTATATGGCCTTGCATTGAACTGCTGATTTTGGGGTTGCTGAACACCACCCTGATTGTTGCTCCAACTGAAATTAGGATGATTCCGATTGTTGGGATGATAAACATTAGGCACTGGTTGCTGAGCTCTTTGAAAATTACTAACAAATTGTGCGGATTCAGATGAGATAGCACACAGACTCGTGTCATGAGCCCTTGCACACAATTCACACACCATAGCAACCTGGTTAGTCCCATGATTAGAAAGGGAATCTACCTTCATTGTCAACGCCTTGAGTTGAGCAGCAATAGCAGTAGCTGCATCCAAGTCCAGAACTCCGGCCACTTTAGCAGGTGGCAAGCGTTGAGTAGGATTCTGAAACTCATTGGCCGCCATCATTTCAATAAGATTATAGGCATCCTCATAGCTTTTTGCCCATAGCGCACCTCCAGAAGCTGCATCTAACATAGGCCTGGACTGAGTTCCCGACCCGTTATAGAAATTGCTGATTATCATCCAATCCGGCATCCCATGATGAGGACAACGTGCCAATATCTCCTTGTACCTTTCCCAAGCTTCCCCCAAAGATTCCTGAGGTTGCTGAGCGAACTGAGAAATAGAATTCCGATAAGCTGCTGTCTTCGCCAAGGAGAAATACTTCGTCAAGAACTTTTGAGCACAGTCTGCCCATGTTTTAATAGAGCCTGATGGCATAGAATGTAACCAACTCTTGGCTTTATCCCAAAGAGAGAAGGGAAACAGTCTCAATCTGATTGCGTCATCTGTAACTCCGTTGAATTTGAAGGTGTCACAGATCTCAAGGAAGTCCCTGATATGAGCATTGGGATCTTCAGCAGGACTATCCCCAAACTGTACTGTATTCTGAATCATCTGAATGATGTTTGGCTTAAGCTCGAAATTATTAGCCCCAATAGCTGGGCGAACAATACTGGTATGGATATCCTCCACTTTTGGCTGAGAGAATTCACTCAAAGCCTTCGCTGGTTGTGCTTGATCTGCCATTTCTTCTATTGATTCAAGATCGTCTTCTAACCCGATGTTCTCGAAATCAAGTTTTCTTCTTGCTAGTTCTTCTCTACGTGCTTGAGCTCGTGTACGCATACACTCTCAAAAAGTACCTGGAATTCACCAACAAGAAATTTGGTGAGAACGTCCTAGTCACCGAACTTTAATGACCACTGATGGCAAATACTGAAACTAAACAAATAAAACCGCGTCCCCGGCAGCGGCGCCAAAAACTTGTTACGACCAAACTCAACACGCAAGTGCACGTGATCTCAAGTAATATAGATAGCAAATAAGATTCGTTCCTACAGGGACTCGTTATATTATCTAGTTAATTCACTCACCAATGTATGATTATTATTCGATGCTAAGACAAATTAACAATTGGATTTTTGTCTATCACTACACTTACTCTAAGATTTATAACTAATTATCAACTACTTGACTAAGAATTATGTCGAATTACTTATGCAAAATAAACATGGGATTTTAACTTCATTAAATAATCCATCTATAGTCTCCACTTCTCTAGCCTTTTCATGTGATTTGTTAATACCTGATCGAATACACAAAACTGATATAAGCCAACTTTCGTTGCACAAATACCATCCTAAATAATATCCACAATAGATAGAATCACTTAGTCTCCCAATTATGCCTAATTTCCATATGTCTATAAAAATTGAAACATAATGGTTGAAGTACAAGCATTCAATTGATCACATAGTCGTCATAAAACGGTTAGAGTTACGACACTAATTATGAATGATATTCTCACGCATAAACCTATGCTAGCATGGCAAGTTCTAAACTCTTAGATCCACTTTCGCTTTAATAAGAATTAACACACAATTACAGGAGTTAGCTACTCTCCTATAACGAATTAAATCAACCATGATAGAATATCACATCAATCACACTATAGGCATCGAGAAGATTCAACAAATAAACTTCATGAATAAATCCGCTAAAACCCCATGACAACGAATTAGTTCATAATCAAACTAATCGTCACCATGGGTTCCAATGTAAACATGATAGAAGAAAACGAACAATGATTTAAATAAATAACAAGGGTTCTAAAGAATACACCC
The DNA here is from genome assembly GCA_036435485.1 of Saposhnikovia divaricata. Lineage (NCBI taxonomy): Eukaryota > Viridiplantae > Streptophyta > Magnoliopsida > Apiales > Apiaceae > Saposhnikovia > Saposhnikovia divaricata. The sequence continues at coordinate 105,560,743 of CM071597.1, forward strand.
AAACCAAGCATCCACAAACTAGGAAGAATACAAGAATAAATTGAAAACTATCTTCTTCCTCGCTTCTTCGTGCTTCAAAACTCTGTAAATACAATACGTGGTCAGACCTCTCTATTCTAGGGTTTTTCTTCCTTTATATAGGCCTCCAAGTGCAAGAAATTCGAAAGGAATTTAATTTTTGACTTTATCTCGAAAAATCAGCAAATCAGGAATTTCTCGTCAGAACACCCGGCGCTGCCGCGCCATCCAAGAGCTCCAACACGGCGCTGCCGCGCCTCCTCAATTCTCCCAGCACTGCCGTGCCACTTTTGTGCAGGAACACGGCGCTGCCGCGCCATACCTTCTGTCCAGAGTTGTAGAAAATTTCCCAAGCTTCGCGTGGACAGCTTACGGGCCTCAAACGGACTTGTAGAACTCCAGATATGGCTAAAACAAAGTAGACTGCGCAACCTACCGGCAAATCCGAATTTCCCACAATTTGCTCATTTATCTTCCGTTTTCTCTTCCGATTCTTTTGCCACTTCCCGTTCTTCAATTCTTGAATTATGAATCCTCATGGTAGCCTAGGGAAATTCACCATCCTTCATTCCAAAGCTCAATTTAAACTCCATGACCAACGAAAATCAACAATCATAGCTGGCAATTTGCTAACCTGCACAGCTACACAAAACATATTAAAACACACAAATACTTGAGATACAAGCGATCAATTTAAGCCAAAATGAAGCGATCCAAGTGGATAAAAATCCACTTATCAGTAGACATCACTGTTTTTAAAATCGATGTCTAAAGTCAGCCTTTAAAAAATGAAAACGCGCGCCCTTACCTTTTGTTTCCCCCTTAGCGAAAATTTCCCCCCCTAAGTCAAATCCCCCCCTTAACCATATATTCTCCCCGCCTATACACAATTATTGTACCTCTTCAGACAAATTAAATAAAAACTAAATAAACAAAAACAGAATTATTCTCACACTCTCTCTCTCCACTAGTACAAAACTGGCCTATTACGTCGCCTTTTTTGGTCTTATACGTCGGTTAAATGGCGATGTATAGAGGGGCGATGTATAAAGTCCAGTATTTTACGTCGGTTAAAAGAATGACGTATAAAGTATTATATACGTCGGGTAAAAAGGCAACGTAATAGGGGGTAAAAAGATGACGTAATAGGTAGAATATACGTCGGGTAAAAAGGCGACATAATAGGTAAATAACCGACGTATATTATAAAAAAAATATTCTTATTTTTTTTTGTACACCCAAATAACAGTTGAACAATGAAAACCAAAATTTGTACAACAAAAATCTTGCAATAATAGAAATTTCTCAACTTTCAAATTATTATAAGCATCCATACTGCAAAGGGAAAATATTAGCTAAAATACAATTTTACATATGTTCACTACCCTATGCTTAGAAAAATACAAGGGCAAATATTTTCCTAATTATACTGATAGCTTCATCTCCATCATCTTCATCGGGATACTTTCCTGCAGGTCGCTTTTTTCGGATGTCCTTTTGTGAACTGATGGCTCCTTCTTGAAACAGCAACACACCAGGTCTTGAAAGAGAGACATTTCCAGGTTGTGGCTGTTGGGTTCCGAGGCATAAAACGCAGCGGATAAACGTAAATAAAACAATTAATTTTCGAAACCCAAACCAGGATCCATGTATAATTATGGACATATTATGGAGATTACGAATCATACCTTTAAAAGAGCTTTACTTTCACGAACTCAACGGAGATCCTAGCTTTCACGACTTGTGTCTACCTCTCGGAAATCACCTCTATGGTATCCACACGAACACCTTCAAGAACGACTCACGAACTTGACTGCGGAATGGATGTACTAGCCTCCTTATTGATGATTCGATTTTTGCCTTTTCTTGCTGCCTTCTCTAGGGTTTTTTCACAAAAATGTGAACCACTCTTAGCCTATCATTATCTATTTATAATGACTGGTTAATAGGCCCTCAACAGCAAAAGCCCAACCCTTTTAGGTATAGGATTAAATAATAAAACGAAATTCTATTATTTAATTAATAACTAAGTCACACTTAATTATTATGGGCAGAAATACTCCTCTAATTCGAATTTATATATTATCTCAATTAATTAAGTCTCACTTAATTAACATAATAAAATTCAAATAATCACCAATTAATTTAAATCCATAATTTAAATTAATTATTCCCTTAAGTGCTCAATGTGTGTGACCCTATAGGCTATCATTTAATTGGCAATAATTTTATTCTCCAATAAAACTATAAACAATGAGCGGTATCTAGTAATACATCATTGCTATCCAATTAAACAATAATTAAATCGTGATTCGATAAAACCTTTCGTGATTAATGTTTCTGTGTAATATAATCCCTTTAACCAAATATTATAGATTAAACTCGAGGCATGTATTTAGTCATCCTCTTCAACATTTAATCCGGGTTTACTTGATCCATGAGTAGACTATTAAAAACAAATCATTATTTGAGCACTCAATCAAGAGGCCAATAATATCTCTCCTAATTATAGGAGGGTTAAATCCTTTATCTATCATTCATATTTCTCATGCGACTCATGATATACCCGATGTCCACTTTTATCATCACCCGGTCAAAGGTAACTTTTAATGTAATCAAAGTATATTAATCCTCGTATAGAAATATAATGATCTCAAGTCAAAGGATCATTACACCATTATCATTGTGAGTCTTTCTTATGACTTTATTAAACATGAAGAATCTCACTGTGGGTCTGTCCAGTACCATGTACTCCTACATGTACCTATGTATTGACTTTAGTATCTCCATACTTATAACCAATGAGATGTGGTTATCTGTCAAACAACATACTAGTCTATTTATGTATTATTATTGTCCTATAATAATAATACTCGACCAGGGACCTTTTAAGAATATGATATATTATATAATCTCAAGTTCAAGTCATGTACTTAAACTATATAATGTGAATCATGATTCTAAGGACATTTATTATGCTAACAAATATATCGCAGTAATTAAAGTCATAATAAATACGTTTATTGAATGATCAAATGACATAAAGGTTTATTCAAAGAAACAATGTATTGCCTCTAGGGCACCTACACTAACAGTGGCTCCTTCTTGGGTGCTGGAAGTTCTGCAAAATCATACATGTGTTAATTAAAAACCAAAAAAAGCTCATGTTCAAGTCAAGTTCATAAAGAAGCATGGGCATTAAAAGATTTTGATTCTTACACTATGTTTAGGTTTAGACATCCTCTCTGCCAAATGTGGATTCTCTAATAACGATTTGCTCTCTTCAATAACTCTTTGTGCTATTACAGGTTGTGAAGGCCCAAAGAAAGATCTAAAACTGCATAAGAAGAACAATACAAGCAAAGATTCAATTTCTATAAGAACACAAGTTCTAAGTTAAGGCATATATAATTAAAATAATGCAAGAAAACATATCAAATCTGAAGCTGGTTACATCTCTATCCAATGATAGAGATGAACTCAAACAATATTTTCTATCAACCTTTATATAGCACGCAAAAAATGAACTCATACATGGATATTAGGAAAAATTATATTAGACAGAAAACTATAAAAGATTGTGCTTGAATATGTTCATTATTTTGTAAAACTATATTTGACCAAGCCCTTATTTGTCACTTTACAGCATAACAGTAAATATCACCCTCGTACCTACATCTGACCAACTCTTATCATACATTTGTCATTTTCATTGGCTAGCTATCTAGTAATGTTGACAGATTAGGGGTTCAGCCTAAAGCACATACCTGCTTTTAGAAATTTAAACTAATTCCAGCAGACTAAGATATGCCAACACAACTGACATTCACAAAGTCAACTAATATTTGCTCTGTTATGTCATGAAGCTCGTAAGCTAAGAAACTAAACTATCTAGCTATCACAAAAATGAGAAACTAAACTATCATTCGTTTGACCTCTCATTTTTATCTAGATTCATCAATCACTCCGGCAGGGGGCGGCTTTTACTGCATTAACAGTCATGAGAGCAGAGTGTGCCACATGAATTGCATTCTCTGCTTTGAAGAACAATCTTTCTGCTCTTTCTCTTTTTATCCTTGCGATTTTACATGCATCCTTGGCTGCACTATCTACTCCGTTTGATCTATTATCTATACACTATCTCAAAACACTATTTCTTTGCTTCATTAAAAATATGACTGACAAAAAATAAAGGATGATTGGTAGTAACAACTTGACAACTAGAATTTCACACATGTAGATATAAAATGTGATTTATCCAATAAAATGTCAACTTAATAATTCATTAAACTCACCAATTTAATCGATTCCAATGACCTTGAATCCATTTGTATTGAGCTACTTTGCCAAATCATTGTACCTACTAGTGCACAAAAGTAATTTACAAAGAATATTATGAAAAGAAATATAGCTCAACTTATTACAGATATGTTTGAGGAAATTCATTACAAACCTGTGCTCATTTAGACCATGTAAAAGAACAATAACCCCTCTGCACATTAAAGATAAACACACTAGCTGGTAAGTAATTTCAGAAGTACCACATATAATATCAATACGAACATAGTAGGTTCAGGTATATGAACATGTCCAAGCCAGTCAAAGGGGAGCTGCAAGTCTTTTGAACTCAAACTTGGTAACAGTAGAGATAGCTATCGCAAATACAAAACCACAAAACTGTTTTGTCTGGGCTTATATCAACATGATTATGGATAGGATAACTCTATTGGTAAATTTGTAGGCCATATCCTAAAAAAAGCTTAGTACAACTTCAACAACTTTCTAAGAGTAATATCTTCAACACAATATGCATTAGCACAGTACACACATAATTAAAAAAACCAAATTAAAATTACAGGTCCCCATCTATAACAACATACATTAAACAAACCAAATTATTATTAAACATGTACTTATTATAATAGAGAGAGAGAGAGATAGAGAGAGAGAGAGAGATGTACATTGCGAGAGATCTCTTCAGCAGCCTTCTGAAGATCCGAGAAAATCGAAGAAAAGCCCCAACCGCTCCAACCACAACTACCACTACTTTCAATTTACGGCTTAACTTGTTCGATTTCTTGTAATTCAGGCTTCTTCATCGCTTCACTCTCTGATTTCACATCATTCTTCTCCACTTCAACACAATCGAGTGAACACCACGATTCAATTTGTAGCCAATCCAAGGGGATTTTCATATGTGATGTATAAAACATCATTACGAGAACAAATCGAACAGGAATTGAGTTAAAAAGTGTCGAATTGATGAAGTTCTCAGAGAGGCGATTTCTAGGGTTTTGAGTATGAGAAATTTGGGACAAGAAATCGAAAATTGAGGGATGAATTCGACGTATTTTGATGAGAAAAACACGAAAATGGCATCCATTTTCGTGAACAATGAAGTGTGTGACTGGAAAATCAAAATCGTCGGTTAGGGGAGGCGAGAGAGAAAACTGAGGCGAGAGAAATCGAAAATTGAGAGAGAAATCTGAGTTTATTATTTTCATAATTTTTTTATATAAGTATATACGTCGGCTATATGAATAGCGTCGTATATATATATGTTTTATATGTCGGTTAGTCAGAAAGGTGACGTATATGTGCTAAGACTTTATATGGAGGGTAAAAAACACCGACGTAAAATGTCCTTTTATACGTCGGTCAAAAGGGGACCGACGTATATGCTGATAATATACGACGCCTTTTACCTGAACCGACGTAAAAGATCATCTCAAAAAGATTATATACGTCGCTCTTTTAAAAATGCGACGTATAAAGTATTATATACGTCGCCTTCCATTATGTACGACGTAAAAGAGGCGACGTAATAGGCCAATTTTGTACTAGTGCTCTCTCGACTTACTCTCTCTCTCTCTCGACTGAATCTTGACTGAATTAGTGGTAATTAGTGGATGCATGTCATGTAACACTGCTATTAATTAGTGGTAATTTGTAATTTATGATTTTTGGCTACTATTTGGTTGCTTTTCTACTGGTCAAGTTTGAAATTATATGAGTTGGATGTATTTTCATTTTCATTTTCTTATTTGAATTTCTGAAATGTGGTATTATATGATTATTTGTATGTTATTTAATTGGATGCATGTTATTATTTGTTTATTATATTGTTGGATTTTTGGCATGTTATCTAACAGTGCTATTGTTTGAGTACTACTATTTTTCCGACATAATCGACCAAGAGAAAGTGTGAAAGTTGTTGTGATTTTCTATTGGTCAATTTGAAATTATATGAGATGGATGTATTTTAATTTCATACCTTGTTAATTATTTTATTGCTGGCTGGAGGTTTATGTTTTAGTTTTCGAATTTTACGAAAACCTTAAATATTGTCGTTTGAGTTTTTATTATTTGGCTGATATTCAGGGATATTTTTTTGGTTTGCGAAGAAGAAAGGATAGTTCCTAGCTGTTGTTCACGGTGTTGACTTAGTGCTTCTACGTGTTGACTTAGTGCTTCTACTAATTAAGAGGTACTCCCGCTCCCTTTCTTGTTTATATAGCGACTTTTTCTGATTTGTGTATTTGGTTGCCATGATTGCTTATTCCACTGCTATGTTCTTTATTAAAACTCAAATAGTATATGATAGCTGTACTTTCTCTATTTGCCATGTACAAATTTGAATTATAGAAATTGTATGCCTTTAGTTAAACGTTAATTACATGTTGCCTGTTATTATTAATTTAGATTGAAGATTTGTGTTCCTTTTGTTTTTCTTATGTCTATCATGTCCTATTTGTGATTATTACTAGCTATCATATGTCATATGTGCATTTTGATTAATATAAACTATTGGATTTTTATTATATAGATAAGGCTACAATAAAACTATAATAGGCCAGAATACATAATAAGTAATCACTAGCTATAATTATACTAAAAACTTTACTGACATACCAGGTCGTTGGAAATTAAATGGATAAGTCTTGGATAAAAGTGGATAGGGATTCATTGCAATATGAAATTGGAGTCGAAAACTTCTTGATATTTGCTGAGGATAATGCTAAAAACCCAAAGAAAATCCCTTTCCCATGTGCACGCTGCGTTAACTTCAAGAAATATTCTGTCAAAATAATCAGAGGTCATCTATATGAAGCGGGTTTTAGTTTAGGGTATTATAAATGGATTTGGCATGGAGAAGATGTTGTTAAAAGTACTAAGTCATCAGTTGGTAGTACTTGTCCTCCCTCGAAGCCCACACTAAATTCAGAAACATTTAACGTATGTGAAGTAGCCTATAATAAGGAAGATTTCGATAATGAATCAGATGAGTTTTAGAGATTTGTTGTCGATGCGGAACAGCCTCTATTCGAGGGAAGTGAATGCACTAAACTTGAGTCAGTGTTAAAACAACATAATTGAGTTAGTTCTTACAAGCAAAACCAAGTGCAAAAGTGCCGAAGGGCTTTAACTTACTGTATAAACATGTAACCAGCTGGATGGAAACTGTTGGGGTTTCGATACAGGTTGACTACAAGTCAGAAGTGTTTGGGCATGAAAAGACAATTTATTTGTTACATGAGAATGTTTTGGCATTGTTAGAGTTTGATATGCTAGGGCAGGCTGTAATTACAGCTTACATGGCGTAAGTTACAATTTTTCTTTTTCCGAATATGCATTCTAATGTTAATATTTTTCCAATTGCATGTCTCTACTTCTAATGTTGGTATCTTTTTTTGGTAGGCATTTGCATGCTGAGATAAGTGAAAAACCAGAACTGGCAGAAACATTTGCTTTTATTAACCCTGAATCCACATATAAGTTGAATGCTGATTTTGAAGCTTACATTGTTAACCGCTTGAAAGAGGGCAACCCGGATCGGCTGTTCTTTTTGCCGCATAATCAGGAGTAAGTTCTAGCTTATATTAAGTTACGATACTAAAAAACTGGATAGAGTACTAAAAATCTGTCTTTGGTATGTTTTTTAACGAAAACAGTATGCATTGGATTTTGGCTAGTATTTGGGAATGTGAAATTTATTTTCTCAATCCACTCCCTCACCCAACACAGTTTCCATTATTGGAACAAGCATTATCAAGGTAATTTTTTATTTACCGTAACATTTTGATGAAAATTCATGATTTTTTTTGTGTACATTGGATCAGTTTTTATTTTTTATGCAGGGCAGTAAAAACTTACAATTGTGAAACTGGTAGGGGCAACCGGAAGCCGGCCAAGGCAAAGTTACTGAGTGTAAGTACTTTTACACTTCATTTCAGTTCCTTTCAGTACTAGTAAATTTATTTTCTGAGTGTAAGTATGTTTTTTGATGCATTTTATTTTTTGGAATTAATAGGGATCCCCCAAGCAACCCGGTGGTACTGAATGTGCTTATGTAGTAATGCGCTACATGAAAGAAATTATCAGTGATACAAGATTGGCTTTTGCTACAAAGGTGTGCGTCTTTGTTTTTCTAATGGGTTACTTTTGATTATAAAGGTGTACTTTTCATTTTTGTTTAATTTTGTTTGTTTGTTGCCTTTAGTGGCTGCCGAAGACTCGAGGGACGTACACCGAGGCCCAGCTTGATGAAGTACGTATTCAGGCTCTCAAGTTCATCCAAGACCAGATTTGATAGTTTCTAGTATATTTAAGGTCTCTTTAAATTGACGTAAACATTTGGTTAACCGCTTGAATTGCTAGTTGGTAGTTCTGCGCTTTTGGTATTAGTTATCAACTTAAAGTAATGTAGTCGATAAGCATCTGTTTTGGAGACATGCAGTCCGTGATGTAGTAATTCAACTGTTATGCATCTGATAGAAACTTTTGGTTGTGCACAAGCGTACGTAGTTAATTCTAGTGCCTAGCTTGATAGTTTGGTATCTTGTTAAGTGATATAGTTAGTTTGGTATCTTGTTAAAGTAACAGATGGATGTTGTACATGTTGGTGGTTGTTGGATGTATTTTGTGAATGGTTTAATATAAATGCATGGTTGGATATATTGTGAATGGTCCAGTTTTTAGTTTTTTGGTATGCATTGAAAGACAACGGTTTATTTAATTACACTCAGAAACAAATGTCTAATTGTAAAAAATACATCGAAAGTTTTACCAGATAATGATGTCTAAAACAAAGATATACATCACATTTTTTCTACAATGTCCGATGTCTAAAAAACAAATAGAAATCTCTTTTTATTTATAAAATCTGATGTCTAAGAGACACATATAAATGAGTTCTTTTAGAAAAAACTGATGTTTATACCTACATTAGACATCAGTATAGGATGATGTCTAAGATAGCTATAGACATCGATCTTTTCTGAAAAAAATTGATGTTTATAAGAACATTAGACATCAGTCTAGGATGATGTCTAAGATAACTATACACATCGGTTTTTTTAAAAGAACTGATGTTTATAAGAACATTAGACATCAGTCTAGGATGATGTCTAAGACAACTATAGACATCACTTTATCTGCTAAAATTATGATGTCTAATATCCAAATAGACATCTTTTCCAAAAAAATAAAGTGATGTGTATGTGAAAAATAACTTAGTTTATTATATGTTTTCTAGAATTTAAGGCAAGCAAGTTGTTTATAAAATTAATTATATATAACCTATTTTGTAGAACAACCGATGTGTATTGAAGGAAATATCGATGTCTATGTTAGCACATACATCAGTTTCTGGCCGATGTCTAGAATAGACGTCTCCGACAAAGACATAACTTGCAAAATAACATAGACATCGGCCAAAAACCTATGTCTATTGACCCTTTTCTTGTAGTGTCTACGCTATCATGGCCAGTGGTTATTTCTCAGAGTAGGGTTTTATTTGGAATTTTCTGCCTAAACTTGGCTAACAAAAATTCGCCATTACGACAGCTTAATATCAAGCGATTTCTAATTTACAAACACGCCAAATCCATCATCCATCCAACCCATACACCATCACTATCTACTAACATCATAATCAAGTCAACAATCCAATAACCATGGTCAAAACCAACATCTACTACTTCCATCCACCAAAACAATACCATTTGTACATTAACATAACATAAGTGTTATCAACATGCATGTTCATCAAAAACTCCAAAAATAAATCCATAACAAAGCGGGGGAGGGTTGTTCATACCTTTCTTGAGCTTTAACAACACTAACATAGGTTTGGAATCCTTAGGGTAGCCTTAGTTTATCCTTAGAAGCCTTAATGTTGAACATTATAGTCAAGAACACAAAGTTATTTATATTCATCACTATTCATCTACCACTTTGATCAAGGATTTGAACATGTTAGGTTCATTGGATAGTTATTAGATTTTGAATATACCTTAATCTATGCAAGAGCTTTCCAAAGAGCTATAGATCATAAATTTTGAACCCTTGGACCTAGGGTTTTGAAATTGAATTTCCTTGAAGAACAAAAGGGGTCGAATGTTTGTTCTTTGAAGGGGGGTTTGGCTTGCTTGGCTTGTTAACTAGTTGGTGGAACTGTTTTGTGATCTTTTTGTGTGTTGTATGCTCGATACTGTTATTTTTAATCCCCTTAATTCCTTTAATTACATATGTCAAGCATTAAAAAGGTTGTGTAGATTTTCTTTGGATAATCACTACAAGAAAAGGGTCAATAGACATCGGTTTCTGGCCGATGTCTATGTTGTTTGCCAACCGATGCCTTTGTCGGTGATGTCTATTGTAGACATCAGCCAGAAAATGATGTCTGTACTTAAATACACATTGGTTATTCCTTAAATACACATCGATTATGCTATAAATTTTTATAAAATATGTTAGATATAATTAATTTTATAAACAAATTACTTCCATTATATTCTAGAAAAGATATAACAAACTAAGTGATATTTCACAAACACATCGTTTCATTTGTTGAAAGTGATGTATAACATGCTTAATGAAAATGGAAAGTTTATCCAACTGATGTCTATTTAGATATTAGACATAATGGTTTTAGCAAAAAAACTGATATTAATCGAACTTGTAAGTTTGAACATAGCAAACTTAGGCTTACTCACTGACAAATCAAACTAATTCGAGATTTGAACTTCGAGCTTTGACCTTCGAACAAATCGATTTCGATTTGAGTGTGAGAGATAGAGAGTTTCGGGGGTTCGACTATGAGAGAGAGAGCTCTTCGGGGGTTCGAGTGTGAAAGAGATGGAGCAAAGGTGAGTGGTTGTGGAGGTGAGTTGTGGTGGTGAAAGACGAGAGAGAGATGTGAGTTGAGAGAGAGAGTCGAGAGAGAGAGAGAGAGAGAGATGAGAGTCGAGAGAGTTTTTCAGTTTTTTGTTTTAGGTTATTTAGTTTTATCTGAAAGGGGGGAAATAATCGGTAAGGGGGGAGAATATTTGGTTTAAAGGGGGGAAAATTTTGACTAAGGGGGAAACAAATTAAAGTGGGCGCGCGTTATTTTTTTAGTCGAACTTTAGACATCGGTTTTAATATTAACGAAGTCTTAAAACAACAAAGACATCATATTAACGTGGGATGATGTTATTACATCTTTTAACATCAGTGGCATTAGTAACCGATGTCTAATGTGTGATGTATATTGAACTTTTTCCTGTAGTGAATGTTACATATTAATCCTTGAACCACTTGGTTGTTTGATTTGCTTTCACATGAATGCTCTAAATATTGCACTCTTGATCATCATGCTTGATCCTTGGTCTTGTTTGGTTATTAATCCATAAGTTACATATTTGCTTTACCACTTAATCTCGTTAGAATATCCGAGCGATTCCTAAAACGTTTTGTTGCACCATTGTTAGGGTGAATATCCTTGATCCTTTAGCACCCCGGGTTTAATGTATATTCATGAAATTTCTAGTTTATTAAACTCTCGAGTCTTGATCAAATTGATGTATTCCTTGTTGCCTTGTCAAATACTAAATAAAAGTAAAATTGGAATCTTCAAATTCTGACAATGTTTACATACACTTATTTACATAGCACATCACTGCTATAACTGCGAAATATTCATTTCCTGACCCGTATATAGAGTGGTCAGAAAAATTTCTCAATCAGCAAAAGTTACTATTCATCTAGAAAAATTTTATAAGTATAGAAATTGGGGATATTCCACATTACATATAGAATTTTAAGCAAAATTTTGAATGAGTCTTATTTTCCATAAGTGAGTAATTATGAATTCGAAATTATTTAAAAAATGAATGGGAGGAAACTTATAGGAGAAAATCAAGCAAGATTTTGAATTAAATGGAAAGATTGTGTATTAAATAAGTAATTTGAATTTCAAAATTTGCTATGTATTAAATAGAAAGATTGTGTTGACTTAATCACATATAATTAAGGGATATTCCAAATGGTACCACTGTACAATTGGCTTTTCCATTTGGTACCATCCAACATTTTTGACTTCCAAGTGGCACCACTGTACTTTTGGCTTCATCCATTTTATACCATTCTGTGAAGCAAACGTTAGTCGGACGTTAGATTACTCTTAATGGTACCATTATACAATTGACTTTTTCATACGGTGCCATCCAATATTTTTGACTTCTACATGGTACCATTTTTCTCTCACTAAAATCAAATTTTTCATGGAATTTTCACAACTTATCTATATGCTTTGTCTATAATATGTGATTGATTCTCTAACTATCACTATTTCTGATAAGCAATCAAGTCATTCATTAGACTCAGATCCAATTGTCCAATCATAATAAACTTTGATCAATAGTTCAAAAGATTAAATTAATACATAATATATAGAATCAACCCATATGAACATATACATACATAATGTGTGCTCGGATATTTCCAGGAGCTTCCGGAGGGTTTACATTATATATATATAATGTATGACTACTTAATGACTTGGAGGCTGATCAGAAAAAGTGAGAGAATCAATGACTTATTATAGGGTAAAATGTATAGATAAATTGTGAAATTCAGAGAAAAATTTGACCTAAGTGAGAGAAAAATGGCACTGTGTAGAAGTAAAAAAATATTGGATGGCACCGTATGAAAAAGTCAATTGTATAGTGGTACCATTAAGAATAATCTAACGCCTGACTAACATTTATTTGACATAATGGTATAAAATGGATGAAGCCAAAAGTACAGTTGATCGTTAGCCTTACAACTCACCGAAAACCTCTAAAAAAGTTGTTACGAAATCCACTCATCAACATAATGTAACATGTTTCTCTATTGGATCTAGATTCTACGTTTCAGCCAAGACTAAACTCAAATCAAGTTACACTCAATAACAATTAATTTTTATTTTTTCATATCAATTAACTAAACATAATAACTACTAATTTTTATTTTAACTGTTAACTAATAAATAATTTATATAAAATAAAATTCTTACAAACTAAAAAATATAATTGTTATACCAATTTAAACATTACAGGAAATCTAAGTCGCTTATTCTCTATTCCCCATCAGACTTAGCCAACTTTGATAAACTAAGCGTATGCATCAATTCTTCTCATGGCTAAATCATATCAATTTCGGTTAAGGTACTACTTTATATCTTTTTATTATAAGGCATTCTATACTTGGACAGATTATCTTTTTATTTCGATTGTATATATGTATTATATGTGTCGTGTCTTAATTGTCCAATAAATTCAACAGAAAAACGTTTCCGACAAAAAAAAATGATTTAGGTTATCATCATCCCCAGTCCGGATTCTCTCAGAGTTACTTCTCATTAGAATTTCAATAGAAAACTTTAATAATTCAGCGACTTACTAAATTGTAGGCATCAATCCTTATCACATTACACTGATTTGTTTACATTATTAGGTGTGCCTATAGATAAATGTTTTTTACAGCGTTGGGTTGTAAATGTTATTCAGTGATTACTTAACAATTTTATTCTTAATACAATAATTATTTAATTTAAAAATTTATACATTAATACATGAATCTATTATATTTATAATAGATATTTTGATATCTCAAATTTTCAATTCAGAATCATAAGGTACAATTAGAATCATGAATTAAAAATTATTAACAATATAAGACTATTTACCACACTATTCTAAATATACATTCAAAATTTAAGTTATGTAAAGTATTAAATAATTCAGTCATAAAAATGCTAAACAGCCAATTAAAATGTTAGAATGAATTTTAAACCAATCATCTTTTAACATTTTAATTAAGAAAATTTTTAACTATGCAATAATTAATGAGAAAAAAATTGCAATATATTTTAATTATTCAAAATATTAAATATACTCTTAAATAGTACTTTACATTATTTGGTGTATAAATTATCGAATTAAAAAATAAAAAATATTACAGAGTCAATGAAAATGTTGTTAGTGAATATTTCCATAATAAATTGGTCAATTTAAGACAAATTTTCTTATAAATCACTATTTATTTATTGATAATTAATTCATCAATAAAAGGACATATGTCATACACAAAAATAATCAAACCTACAAAGATCATCAATAAAAGGGCATACAACATCTACAAAAACAATTAAAATTGAACAAACTCATAGTAAATTATATCACTAATTTCCTTTATCCAATCATTGAATAGATCTTCAATTATGGTACATCTCTAGCTTATGTCACTAAATTATGCAGTCTTTTCGGTGATATAATCTAACAATTTGTTATAAACGTGAGGAATATGTATATCTGATTTGTCATAACGTATTCAAACAACCGACTAGAACTGTGATTCTATACTATCCAAATCAATGAACTAATATAACAAAATCTAATATATGGACAGACAAAATCCACGAACAGAATATTAGGCTCTAAATAAAGAGAGATATTTAGTGAAAGCCAAAGTAAAATCAAGGAACAGAAAATAAGGCTTATCATTTATAAGGAGTTAGTACAAAAGCTAATATTTTGGTAGATAAAATCCACCAACGGGGTACTAGACTCTCAATGATATTTCTATTGAAAAATAAAGAAAAATCAATATAATAAGTATTCAACTGAGATTTTAATGGATTTCTGATAATCCATTGATTTTAATGAATTTTTTAAATCCACAGATTGTTTAAATTTACAAAGAATCTTGTAAAATTGATGTAGAGTCATTGAGATTTGAAAAGTTTTTTTAGAAATCCATCAAAATCTCATTGATTTTTGCAAGATTTCAAAACTTATAAAAACAACTAGCAAATCCACCAAAATCCACCATTTTAATAAATCTAAAAAATCCATGGATTTTTGAATACCATCAGATTTAAATGGATTGTTTTAAATCCAGATTGAATACACCCAGATTTTAAAAGACTTTTTGAAATCCTAATTGAATACCCTCGGATTTTAAATGACATTTTGAAATCCAAATTGAATATCTCAAGATTTTAATGGATTTAAAAAAATCCAAATTGAATACCCCTAGATTTCTAAAATCCCTCAAAATTCTTCAAAATCCCAGTTGAATACACCCCCCTAAACTTTAGTTTAGCATCTTTTTGGAAAGGTGGAGAGAGAGAGAGAGAGAGAGAGAGAGCAACAGCTATGATTTTTGTTATAAAAATTATTAATAATGATAAATAAAAAGGTTGATACACTTAAAATTATATATTGTTTTTAATAAAAGGGTGCCTTTTTGAATTTTGTATTCTTGAAATAAAGTAATAGTATCAATTCCTATATCTTAACCTAAGAGCATATATTGAATATGCTTGGTTGGTTGACTATATTTTTTTTTATATCAATAAAACATAAAAAATGGCTAAGGAAACAAAATAACTTGGTAGAAAGATTCTACACAAAGAGATATATTTGTTAACGAGAAATAAGAAAAAATAAAAAGGAGGGTTTCATTTTGTTTGAGAGACATTACACCATGCATGCTACTCTTAGTTTTGTTTTGTAACATCTCAATGTTGTTCTAAGACATATAATTATATATTTACATAACTTGGATACATAGTAATATTTCATATAATTGTTATATTTTTTGTATTCGCGTATTTCATTTCATGTACACGAAAAAATTTGTGTAATTTAGTGTCATTTTGTGTTCTAATTTCGTGTACACGATTTAATATCATGTCATTTTCGTTCAAGACCCTAAAGTACGTGACATGAATGTACAAAATGATTTGTTAGGTCTACATAAGCTATTTCTTCTTATATATGTAGGAAAAAATATACTCACTGTTAAAGGAAAATAAATTTCATGTTATTTAACCCAAAAATCTGAATTACAAGGACACATATAAAACAATGTGATTCTGTGTTTATATATTACACACTTGATTTCAATTTTATGGACAACAACTTATTTTCACAAGTTAGTCAAATTAAAAAAAGATAGGTGATACTCATTTTCATATGTCTTATTTTAAAAATAAAAGAAAACTAAAATTTATTATTCCATGTTTTACTAGAAAAGAATAAAAAAACCAAAATACAAACTTCTAAACTGAAAATGCACATTTGAAGTTGTCTTTACAAATAAGCTAAGGGCAATAACCATAAAATCTAACAATTATATGTTATTCCAAGAGCGCGATATATTGAATTTTTTTGGTTAGTTGATAATTTTTTTATAGTAAATCAATTCATTAATAAATGGACATATAATTTGTAAAAATAATATTGAACAATCACATAGCAAATTAGATTAGATAAAAGTTTCTATTGTTATAACTACATTCATTTCATATATCTTGCACAGTAGATATTCTTTCTCATATCGCTGAATTATGCAACATTTGTTAGATAGATAGTCTAATGATTTATTGGAGTCGTGAGGATTAAGTTTCTACACATTTTTAATATGTAATCGAAAAATTAACCACGACCATACAAATATTTTAAATAAATTAATATAATAAATATTTTAAGGATTCGATATTTAATAAATATACCGAATTCTCAGAATATGGGTAAAAAATTTGTTAACATGATACGTAGAAATATTCTCTAACAAAGATGATAGAGAATCCGTTTCTTAAAACAAAAAAACTTAGCTTACTCAGTTATAATACCACTCAAAGTGGTGTCTGAGGAGGGTAGCTGTACGCAGACCATGCCCCTATACAATAGGGAGGCTGTTTCCGAAGGACCCCCGGCCATTACAAATACAGAAATGCAATACAGAAAGGAAACCTAATACAAACTAAGAAACTCACGCACACACAGGAGTCGAACCCCTGACCTCCTTCAAAGGAGGCCAGTGGCTCAACCACTGCACCAACATGTTGTTGGCAAATCCGTTTCTTAAAACACCTTGTGTTTAACCCGTTTCTTAAAACACCTTGTGTTTAACGCGGGTTATAATCCGGTAAAGCCGACCCGATTCTGTGGTACATCATACATGTGTAGCCGCCGCCCGTGCCAACAAGAATCATCTCATATCCTAGCTGGTCTTCATATGATAGAGAATAATATTCAACTAGTCAAATCATATACATGCATACATACATACATGTAACTATAAAAACACACACTGCATAATTTGTATCCCTCCTTTGATTTGTCTTCCACCCAGATCTGAATCTTGAAGCTCATCTACTTCTAGGGCTAGGGTTTGAAAAAAGAGAGATGGATTCATCTTCATCTTCATCTTCTTCTAAAGAGCAGAAGCCAAGTGGTGGTGGGGGTGGTTTCTTTTCTTCTTTGGCTTCAAGTATATCTAGTTTTGGCTCAGCTATGCAGAAATCAGTTAATGGGTATGCTCTCGAGTTTCTATCCTTTTTTACTCTAATTCTTATCATAATTCATTGTTTTCTTGGTTTTGTTTTATATCAAGTTTGTTTTGTGCTAATTGAGTTTGGACTTGAAAAAAGGGGTTTTTGCTTTAGATTTGTACTAACTAGTGTACCTAATTACTTTGGTGGCCTTTGTGTTTCGTAAAAGTCGTGAGGTCTTGTATAGGATATTTTTAGTTTGATCGTATTTTTTTTACAATCGTCAGCTCTAGATAACCTTTTGGGGGTTAAAGGGTGGATATGAACCCATCTTTCACGACATTATTCAACACTAGTGTCTGAATTATATAATTTTGAAAATTAGACGTGCGAAGGTTCAAACTCGAGACCTGGTTGTATAACCTGATCTAGGATTCCCCAATTAAGTTATTGCTCCTCTGAATCTTTTAGGTGTTAGTAGAGGGATTAATTGGAAAATTTATAGGTAAATTTGTAATTTAGTGAATTATAAATGTTGGCAGTGAGTAATCATACAAAGATGAGGTTATGCAACTTCATCTTAGTAATAATCTGAATTATGTTTCGGTTAAAATGATACCTTACATAAAGTCTGTAATTGCATGAAGCTTTGCGGTACCCTTCGTCCCCAAAGTCAGTGTTTTTGTCGTGCATTTCTAAAATCCTCAAGTTTCTTATCGTCATTATTTTCTTTTTTCTTTCTTTTATATGTTTTACTTTTATACTGTAGTGTTAATTATATACTAAATGTTAAAGAAAGAACTAGCTCATCTGCCTAATGTTTTGATTATTTCTAATTTCTGTTAGCCTGGTTGGATACGAGGGTTTGGAAGTTATAAATCCTGATGGAGGCACTGAAGATTCGGAAGTAGAAGCACAAAAGGGAAGATGGAAGCAAGAGGTACAATACAGCCTTTTTTGTATAATTGAACCACTCACTCCTCCACATCGCCTTTGTCAAGATTTAAATGCCAAATCTCCCGTAAAGGGAGTGAATTTGACTAAGTTTGGCGAAGACCCCTTTAACTGCTGCACACTCCATCTTATATAAAAATACTACCATACCACCATCTCTTTTTATAATAATATCAGCCGGAGACACTTGTTTGTATATATTGCTACTTAGTAGTCTGCACCGGTTGACCCTGACTAATTTCTAGGTGCATAATTAGAAAAGTTATTGGATTACAAATTTCTAAATATTTAGTACATGATAGACCTACCATTTAAGTTCCAATTTAACTGAGGTCAATTTTTAATTTTGGTTGTAGATTATAATTTAAAAATATATCTAATATGTATATACACACAATTGCAGGTTTAGTGGGGGCAAAACCCTCCACTTTTTACAACATTGTCAACCTAAATTTTTTTACTCAATGCACCCGATTTTTCTTTCAGGATCGGGATGGTTACTGGAAGATAATGCACAAGTATATAGGTGCCGATGTCACGTCATTGGTGACCCTCCCGGTTCTCATTTTTGAGCCCATGTCTATGCTTCAAAAGATGGCTGAGGTTTGTGTCATCTGCACATCTGTTTTCTACAAATACATGTGTGTGAGCTGTATTGATATACTTGATTTCTCTGCAGATAATGGAATACTCATACCTATTGGATCTGGCAGATGATTGTGAGGATCCACATATGAGATTGGTATATGCATGTAAGGGTTCCTATGCAGTACTTCATTTTTCTATGAATATACATCTCATTTTTTTTTTTTTTTTTAAATTTCTCTGCTGCTATACTAACGATTCTTTGCTGCAGCCTGCTGGTTTATTTCTGTATATTATGCCATGCAACGAACTTGGAAGCCGTTTAATCCAATTCTTGGTGAAACCTATGAGATGACCAATCATGGTGGAGTTACATTTATTGCCGAACAGGTGACGTTTATAAGTACTGAATATACCATTTCTTCATATATTGTACTATTGTTTGGTATAATTTAAATTTCGATGATCCATTTCGTGGGGTAAGAGAGTTGGGGAGTGGGTAGAGGTGGGGGGTTGGGTCAATTTATAATCCTTGCCAGTTTACTTGGAAAATTCAACCTTTTAAATGTTTTCTTATTTAAAGACAAGTTCTTTACAGTACAAGTAATCATGGTAAATTTTCCCTTTCTCTCCTCTGACTTGCGGCTGTTTCTTGTTCACGTTGGTGACTTAAGCTTTGCTTTCACTTTTTGAAACTGCCCTTCTCATTTGACTGTATTCAAGGATAAATTACTTATAAATCTGTATCTTTATCAAACGAAGGCCAAATTCCTGATAATCTACTTCAATCTAATATGTGTCTTGTTCATTTGTGATACTACATGTTAATATTTAATGTGATCTCAGGTCAGTCATCACCCCCCAATCGGTGTTGCACATGCTGAAAGTGAACATTTCATTTATGAAATAACATCAAAGGTGAGGACCAAGTTCTTGGGGAACTCAGTCGATGTTTACCCGGTTGGAAGGTAATAGTTCAATTTTAGTATCCTACTGTTACTTACTAATACTAAAGAGTTAGAAGTTGAATATGACGTTCTTGAAACTGCACAAGATCAGGAGGTTTCTGAAAGTGGATGTCACACTTTCACACATTTTCTTTTCAATTAAGATGCATAATGGAACTCTTATGCGTATACTTTTGAAGATTATAATAATTTTATACTGTGGTATTCTTATTGCCTAAATATCTACTATGCTTAACATAATATAAAGTTTAACTTGCTGTATATGTACTCTGTCTTTTCTTGTGCAGAACAAGATTGACCCTCAAGAAAGCTGGTGTGGAACTAGAATTGGTTCCTCCTCCTTCGAAAGTTAACAACCTAATATTTGGACGTACATGGGTTGACTCACCAGGGGAGATGGTTGTCACTAACTTGACCACAGGGGACAAAGTTGTACTTTACTTTCAACCTTGCGGCTGGTTTGGGTATGTATAGATACTCAATACTTACGACATACTGCAATTTCTGTACTCTACGTACATACGTACACATATTACATTGTGTATTAGTGGTCACTTAATGTCTATGATGGTTTTCTTTCTGCATAGAGGCTAGAGCATCACTGATTAATTTGGATCTTTATAGTCCTCGATTAATTAGTCTTCAGGTTTGTATATATACTCCCTCATTGTACATGTCCCTTTTGTACAAATCACACATATTAAGAAAAATGTTAGTTGGATAAAGTCTTGCAACTAATAACCTTAATTAATGCATTGAAAAATGAGATTAGTGTTAAGTTTGAAAAAAGTCAAATCTTAAAAACAATAAATGATAAGTTTGGAAAATTACCCTTAAATTTGCATGGAAAGAAGAAAGGGACATGTAATTTGGGACAAATTCTTTTGTCAAAAGGGACATGTATATTGGGACGGAGGGAGTATAATTTTGCACAATCCCCCCTTTATGTGGTCCAGGTACTACCTCTGTTTCCTTGAGGTCTAAAGAACTTCTGAGGTAGCGAGTTCAAGTTTTAGAAAGCATAATATTTTTATATCTATGTGTAAGTGTGAACCCTTAAACATTGTAAAATCCCTCAGTGCTTTCTTTTTATCTTTTGTTTTTATATGGGTAAATGTGTGATGTGGCTAAAAACATACCAATTTAGTGCTGACAGGAAGTAAAACATAAAAATATATGGAATGAACTTCCAAAAGATAAAAGCTTGGATGTAGTGAACACAGGAAATTTTGCCACCCCTTTGATTTCTCTACCAGATAAGAGTGAATGCGAATGGATAGGGATCCCTCAAAAAGATAAATGTTCCATCAATAATTCAAATTATTTAGCTCTGAAAATTATTAAAGCTTACATCTTTATAATCTTATACTGGAGGAGAACCCTCAATTAATCCTAGTGATTATGAAATTGTTCTTGATTAATATTTTCTTTTTGTTACCATATGTAAGACTATTTCTAATAATCTACTGATCATATTGATTGAACTTCATAAAAAATTACCTTGATCTTAATTTCTAAATGTCAGAAAATAACATGAAATATTTACAACTTAATCTTTTTTGATTCCTTTGTGTCAACTATGCTTATGTTGCTTGTGGTTTAAAACAATTTGATATGGTAAGTTTCATCTTGCAGCTGACAGTGGCATTTTGATTTGGCTTTTTATAAAAACTTACATGCCAACCTGGCTAATTTCGGAATCTTGCCTTTTCTATTTTTGGTTTGTTTACTTTGGATTCATTTATCTCCTTACTGTCATGGCTGCTTTTGCATCTATGCCTGGTTGCAGTGCTGGCCGCTATGAAGTAGATGGATATGTATACAATTCTGCTGAAGAACCAAAGATTTTGATGACTGGGAAATGGAGCGAGTCGATGAGCTATCAACCTTGTGACTTGGAAGGGGAACCACTTCCAGGAACCCAACTGAAGGAGGTTAGCTCTACTAACATGACTGCTACTTATGTCTCGCTAGTGTTCTCTCTCCGTAATTTGAAATAGTTAATTGTGTGGCAGTTTGATCAATTTATGTCTTTAAATAAGATAAATCTGATATCTTTTGACCCTTAATCCAAGTTCATTAGTAGTTGGCTCATTGCTGGTGTTTCAACATCTTCGGCAGAAGATAGATTTTGTACACTTGACTGTGACTGTCTTTCCTTGTAGGTTTATAATTTGGCATCATGATGTCTTGGACTCTTTTGTGCTTGCTGGTTCTAGTACCGTGAACATATGTATATTGACCAGTGTGTCTGTTTCTTGATATGACTTACCGAAATTATGGGTGTGGTTCTAGTTTCTTATAAACAGTTATAGACAAGAGAACAAAGGTAAGTTCCTATTAGAGGCAGTGCAGAACAGAAGTAACAAACTCATTTACCTCAAAGACTTTATCTCATTTCTATAGCACGAAATTACCTTCGGATGCATCATCTGCAATTGCAGTTCTAGTTATCTTAAACTGTTCTATATTGTGGTGATTTTGAGTACAGAGAGAAAACAAAAGATCCAAAAGTCAAAGGATAAAAATAAAATAAATGGATTTGCAAAATTTCCCTTGGTGTTTCGACTTCTCAAATTTCATGTTAGAAAAACAAAAATGATTACTTTCCTGTGTTCTCAAGTTGGAAGGGAAAAGTTGGAAGGGAAAGAAAGGAAATGAAGTACTTTAATACTCCCTCCGTCCCTCTCATTTCTTTACAGTTTAAATTTTTGTTCAAAAAAAAAAAAATTTTAAAAATGAGTTGTGGAACTATACTTTATATTTACCTTAAAATGCGTGCCAACCACTGAAAAAATTGTAAAGAAATGAGAGGGACAGTGGGAATACTACATTGATATGTATAATAAGGAAAAGATGGACACGTAGGACGAACAAAGTATACTTATGTTATAAGATTCTGAGTTGGTATTTTGTAAAATTTAATTAATCTCCTTGTATCTTTCCCTTTATTATTCCACATCAAGGAGGAAAGTTTTTTAGGGAAAGAAACCTTTATATCTCTTTAATTATTTCCCTATAGTAATTCTCTTCAAACTCCAGAATGTGATGTGAAAGAACATTCTTAGGAACTTGTTTTCTTCTTCCCTACTCGAGAGAATATTTACCCGGTAGAGGATTACTTCCTCCATTCCACAGCTTTTTAGTAAACACGTAGTTGAGTTTGCACCGATCTCATTCAAATCCAAATTTCAGAGGTTTATTCTTCGAGGTCAGCTTAATGCCAATGCAGTATTACCTGAGAAGTTATGGCAGTATGGATGTTTAGTATCATAAAGCTTACATGTTAGATGATGAATCTGTTTCCGAGTTTAGCGACTATTTTCTGTTCTGTGGTGATTTGTTTGTTGTGACTGAAAAGGTCTGATATCATATATATGATTAATATGTTTATCCAATATATTTAGGGAAATGTTATTTCCAGAGCAAATTGCTCTAGAAATAACATTCCCTATAGGCTTTTGTTATTTCCAGAACTAATGTTTTGCATGCAGGGGGGCTTTTGCTCTGGAAATAAACTTGTTGCTCTGGATTTAAAATTTTCCTATATTTAAGCACCTACCAAAACCAAATAGTAAAAAGGAGATTGCAAGGGTACTTGCAGTAAATGTTCTCATGACATCTGTAACTTGACCTTTTTTCTTGCTTTCGAGTTCTTAATGTCCTGTTACTTTATTCTACGTATCTGTCCCACTAGAATAAAAAATCATAAATGAATAGCCTTTTTATCCTTTAAATATATATCCGACAACTGCCGACATGTGAACTTCAGTCTTCAGTACAAATTGATTTACGGGTTTATTTTGCTGGTACTGCTGTGCAGGCATGGAAACTTGCTGATGCGCCGAAAAATGACAAATATCAATACACACATTTTGCGCATAAATTGAATAGCTTCGACACTGCACCAAAGAATTTATTGGTCTCTGACTCTCGCTTACGACCGGATAGATATGCTCTTGAGAAGGGTGACATGTCAAAAGCTGGGTCAGAAAAGAGCAGGTCTCTCTCTATCTCTCTCTCTCCCCCTCTCCCTCTCCCTCTCCCTCCCCTCTCCCTCTCTCCCTCTCTCTCTCCCGCTCTCCCGCTCTCCCTCTCTCCCTCCCTCTCTCCCTCTCTCTCTCTCTCTCTCTCTCTCTCTCTCTCTCTCTCTCTCTCTCTCTCTCTCTCTCTCTCACACACACACACACACACACACACACACATAAAAAAAATGCCTACTATCTCTAGCTCTTGGACAGTTAAGATGTCCTACAGAGCTGTCTTTAACCATATCTTAGTAATTCTATCAGGGTACTAGCAATCTGAAAATAATAGGACATGCCAAGTTGTTTTTAATTATACCTTTATCTAAATTGTATACAATCACAATTGAGATCATGTTCACATACACAGCACTCTAGAGCTGTGGTAAAAGGTTGCAAGAGTGTGATTGACACTTGCAGTTTTGGTTATTGCCTTTTTTTTCAGTCTGGAGGAAAGGCAAAGAGCGGAAAAACGAGCACGAGAGACCAAGGGTCATCAATTTACTCCTAAATGGTTTGAACCATCAAATGATGTTTTTACAACACCTTGGGGTGATGTAGAAGTGTATCGCAATAATGGAAAATATGCTGAACACCGGGCTGCCATAGATAATTCTGACAGCATCGAAGAGGTCGATGTCAAGTCCATTGAGTTTAACCCGTGGCAGTATGCAGATTTGACTGCTGAGTGAGACTGGTTCTGCATTGGTTTCTGATCGATATTCTGATTTGTGTTTTCTCTATATATTTTTGTGTTTTTTATGTCATTTTCATTAACATTAGGATCAGCAAACCTTTTAGGGATTGGTATGCATGATTTTGCTTACTAGTAT
This sequence comes from Saposhnikovia divaricata, assembly GCA_036435485.1. NCBI lineage: Eukaryota > Viridiplantae > Streptophyta > Magnoliopsida > Apiales > Apiaceae > Saposhnikovia > Saposhnikovia divaricata. The sequence goes on from CM071597.1 coordinate 105,585,713, forward strand.
CTTGGTTTTATGGATTTTGTATAGTAAGCTTGTGATCCCACATATTTGGTTTGTAATTTTACTTGTACAATATGTCTGTAGTTAAATTGCAGAAGTGACATACATTTCTTTCAGTTCTACTAGAACTTTCCCTCACTTCAAACAACGCTTACCTTGTGTTTGGTTGGGATGAATGGAATGGAAAGGAATGGAATGAAATTTGAACTATGAAATAGGTTATTGTCTAAAATATTCATTCATTCATCCATTTCATTCTTAATCATTTGAGCTAGAACTTAAATTCACCTATTTAAGAAAGAATGATCCATTCTTCCCAACATTAATTTTTTCACATTTCTCATTATAGAAATTGTACCTATTAATTTTTTTTTTTTCTAAATTTTCCCTTACCTCCATTTTTTTCTTTTGATTTTATTGATTTCATTCTGTTCCGTTCTATTCTCCCCAACCAAATAGGACATTACTTATTTATTATTCATTATTACAGTTAAATTTGTGGCACGAAGAATATTTTTATTATTGAATTTATTGAATTTATTAATTTATGAATAAATGAATAAATGAATAATTATTAATATGTTGATAAATGAATTTTATTACTATAGAAATTGGAGTTATCTTTAAAGAGGCCAAATTTGATGGATGCTGAAATGCTTGTAACTAATCGAACGAAAATGATAAATAACGAGTAGTATCATCAGGTATTTCAAAAAAATCAATTTAATTTTTTTCCTAACTTGGAGTCGGCCTGTTTTGATTTTTGAGTGAGATTTCATCTCTCAATTTTTGTTGGGAAAATTATTAATGACATAGGTGACATGCAAGTATTTGCGAAAAATCTTAGAAATAATTTTAGGATGTTTTACATTTTTCATAAATAATAACTTAATTACTACGAATCAAAATTGGAAGTATTTCAAGAAAAAAATATCTCAATCGAGAAATATGCTATTACGTCCGTTTCATTTTAACTTATGTAATATATTAAAAAAGTAGTTATATTTGATTTAAACTACCGTTCTACCCGTGTTACGTATCGAATGGTAAAAGTAATTAATTAATATAGACACATTATTTAAATCATAATTTAGAAAAAAGACAATTTCATTAGAATTTAAGTATAAAATAATCTTCAATTTATACTAATTGCATTAATATCAATATTATCAAAAAATTATCATAACATTCACATCCCCGCTCAAATATACTAAGCCCCTCTTTATTATTTTAATTCTATTTTTCTTTTGATTTCTCTCATTTTTGAGAATCTTTCAATCAAGTTCATAAGTTTTTTACCTATATTTTAAGTTTTGTTGTTTGGAAAATTTGGTATATTTAAATGTGCAGTACATTGGGTTTCTATAATTTTTATTATATTAATATATTCAAAAATTTGCATGGGACCTGATCAATTTTTCGAATATATATTAAAAATTCATAAACACTTATTTTCTAACGACCGTTATAAATTATTAGATTGTCTCTCAGCAATATGAGAAAGGATCACTACTGTGCAAATCCATTAAATGAACATAGTTATGATAAAGATAAACTTTCATCTAATCTAGTTTCCTATGTGTTTGTTCAATATCATTTTTACAAATTTTATGCTTTTTTATTAGTGAAGTGATTTACTATAGAAAAATAAACATTATCAATTAATCAAACAAATCCAATATATCTCATACTTCGAGTAAGATATGACTGTTAGAGTTTATGGTTATAATTTGAAATTATTTTACGTAATATTTCAGATGTAAGACATATAATTTATTTATTTTTATTCAAATATTTCATTAGAAATAATCAATACTAATTTAGTAATTAGAACTTCTATTTCTCAATCTCAAATTTTATTGATATATTTAAGATGTGATTTTCTTTATTTTACATAGATTTTTCATTTATATTGTATACAAAGAAATATTTTTTTTAAAATATATATTAAATTTTACGTAGTATGTTAAATCGTATAATATGTTATATTTGACCACTTAATTTAATCATTTTAATTTTTAATTATTGTATAAATAAAATTAATATTGTTTGCGTGTAGTAATTATTTTAATTTTGCTACATTATTTCTAATTTTGGATACAAAAAAAAACCAGATCTAATTCGAAATCCGACGAATTTGGTTTTGGATATTTAGTTTTGATTTGGATTTATTTTTAAAACCTAAAAATATTTGGAATGAGTTTGAATTTTACAAAATTCGGATCAAACCCAATCCGTTGCCATCCCTATGCGTAAAATAATATATTTGAAAATGAGTACAGTATCAACTATCTTTTTTCTATTTGACTAACATGTTAAAATAGAAAACTGTACTTGAAACTAAAATCAAATGTGTAATATATAAACACGTAATCACATTATTATATATATGTCCTTGTAATTTAATTATCGGGTTAAAGAACATGAAATTCATTTTCGTTTAACAATGAGTATATTTTTCGACAAATATTAAAAGAAAGTGCTTATGTAGATCTGGAAAATCGTTTATGTTGTGTATATTCATGCCATGTGTCTTTGAGATCTTGCATGAAAATGACATGAAATTATTTTGTGTACTCAAAATTCGAACACAAAATGCTACTAATTTACACAATTTTTTTTGGTACACGAAACAAAAATAATATGCGAAAAGAAAATATGACAATTACATGTAATATCACTCTTTTCCAAAGTTATCTAAGTATTTTATTATGTAATTGAAAACAATATTGAGATGCTACAAAATAAAAAAAGAGTAGAGTACATAAAAATGAAGCCCTCCAGTTTTTTTTTAATTTTATTTATTGTTAATATATATCTCTGTTTGTTTAGAATCTATGTACCAACTTATTAAATTGTTTTTACATATATTTAAGATTTTGTTAATATTAAAAATAAATATTATTAACCAACCAAGCAAATTCGATATGTTTGCTCTTAGATTATGATATGAGAATTGAATACTTTTACTTGAATTCAAGAATACAAAATTAAAATGGGCACCTTTTATTGGAAACTATATATAATTTATATGTATCGACCTATCTAGTTATCAATAATAGTGATTTTTAAACGATTGCTATAGTCCTTTCTTTCTCTCCTCCTCTCCCAAAAATACTAAACTAAAGTTTAGGACCTCACATCTGCACTTTGGTTGATGGTAAGCCCCTTTTTTATTTTTTTTTCTTGATTTTACTTTGTTTTTCAATAATTATCTCTTTTAATTGAGAGTCTGGTACCACGTTAGTGGATTTTATCTACTGATATATTGGATTTTGTACTTTCTCCTTGTGAATGATAACTCCCGTTTCTTTTCATTTATTTTACTTTGTTTTTCAATAAATATATCTCTTTCTTGAGGGTCTAGTACCCCGTTAGTAGATTTTGTCTACCCATATATTGGGTTCTGTTGTTTCTCTTTGTGAGAGTAGGTTCCTTTATTTTGGCATCCGGAATCTTAGATCTACAGGATTTTGTTATATTGGTTTGTTGATTCCGATAGTATAAAATCGCAGTTATGCTCAATTGTTCAAATACATTCTCACAAATCACATATGTATTTCCCTCACGAATAGAATAAATTGTTGGATTATCTCGCCAGAAAGGATATATATTTCAATGATATAAGCGAGGGATGTACCACAATTTAAGATCTGATCAACGATTTTAGTTTGGATTAAGGAAACCTTGTTAACTTGATATGATCTATTTGAATATGTGTTTGTCGAATCTTGATTATTTTTGCAGATGTATTATTTACCTATAAAAAATAGTGATTTAAAAGAAAATTTGAATGATTATTTGTGTAGATGGCGATGCCCTTTTTTTGATAAACTAATTATCTATCAAAAAGGAGTGATTTATTAGAATTTTTGCGCTGAATTGACCAATTTGCTATGAAAATATCAACTAACAATACTTTTATTGACTGAGTAATGAATTTCATTTTTTGAATTGATAATTTATACACCAAATAATGTCTACTATTTGATAGTCTAATCAGTATCTTGAATAATTCAAATATATTGTCAAGCCAATTTGTTTGTCCCATTAATTCTTGCATAAATAAAAAATAATAATAAGTAAATGTTAATGAAAATTGGTTTAGAATTCATTTTTTAATATTTTAATTGGTTGAATTTAGTTTTTTTTAAATAATTGATTAATTTAAAAGTTTATATAACTTAAATTTTGATTGTGTATTTGGAATAGTGTATTAAATATTTTTTAAATTTTAAAATATTTAATTTAATAAGAATAGATTTATTCAAATTTGTTTGCACCTTATGATTGTAGATCGAGTGTTTGAGATATTAAAATATTATATCTTATAATATAGATAAAATAAACCCATGCATAAAAATAATATATTTCAATTAATATGTACGTAATTTTGGAAAATGGCTATATACATAGAGATGGGTGCAAAGAACAGATGTGCTAGTATATAATAATATAATTTGATTGATTTCAAATTAAAAATTATGATTTATTAGTTAATAAGTATTTATGAAAATTAATCAGTAATACATGACTATATATTATAGTATGATTGTAGTTGATATTTATGAAAATTAGCTTGTAATATATAATAGTATAATTGTGATTGATTTTAAATTAAAACATTGATAAGTTAGTAAATATTTTATCACTTTAAAAAATGTAATTTATGCATGTACTAAATAAAAAAAATTTCGTAATTCAAAAAAATTGTTAAGTAACTACGATAAGTAAATTAGGATGAGAATGATATAATTAATTTAATTTTAGTGGTAAATTCTAATTCGCTCTTATATATATTTATGAAATTAATTCGTAACATATAATAATGCAATTATGATTAATTGTAAATCAAAAGAGTGGAAAATTCATATTACGAAAATCGCTTAATATTATAAATTTGTATAATCCTGATTGATTTTAATTTAAAACATTAATTTATTATAATATTTTTTACATTAAAAAAATATGTAATATATGGATAAGTTAAATCAAGTCATTACAATATTTAAATTAGAATTGTTAACCAACCATGGTTAGTATAATAGGATAAAAATGGTAAATAAGGAAAATTTTTAATATAACTTGACTGGTCTAAAATTTAGGAATGACTTCTGATTGATCCTAAAATAATTCATAATTTTCTAATTGGTTAACTGCATCTAACTATATACCTGGGTAGACTCAGGTATTATAATAAAAGATATTGGTACCTTGCTACTTTTTTTGCTAAAGTTTACATGTTGGTTGAGTTATTACCATAATTATCGTAATTCCGTAAATATATAGTTGTTATTTAATAAAAGTGAAAATAAATTATATGAGAAATTTATTATCAAATATTTTTTGATTAAAAGTATATATAATATATAAGCATGTTAAATTAAATAGTTATTATATTTTAATTAGAATTGTTAACTAACTACAGTTAGTAAAGTGGGTATAGAAAGATAAATAAGGAAAACTTTTAATATGATATGATTGGTCTAAAATTCAGGAATGGTCTCTTTATTGAGAGTCTATTACCCTGTTAGTGCATTTTGTCTACCCATTTTGGTTATATTCTTTCTCTTTGTGAGAGTAGGTTCTTTTATTCTAGCATCCAGGATCTTAGATATACAAGATTCTATTATATTGGTTCATTGATTTGGATAGTATAGAATCGCAGTCATGGTTGGTGATAAGTCCCGAAGGATGGTGAAATAAGCTAGAAAGGGGGGGGGGGGTTGAATAGCTTATTACCTTTTTAAAATTTAGAGTTTGGCGTTTTAAAATTTCTTTCTCCTATTAAAAATTAATTACTTATAAATAAGTAATATAAAATGCGGAAAATAAAAGAGAGAAAGATAAAGAGTATGACACGATCGATTTATCCTGGTTCGCGATGCCGCAATCCCCTAACGGATTCGAACACCCCTACTCCAGTCCCCGAGCTCCTCCCGAACTCGAGATTTCTTCCACTATAAGTAAAATACTCCTTATAGTAGGCGGAGAAGCCTTTACAACCACTATGTATTTATCTTAGAGCCTAATTACCCGTTACCTCTTCAAAATACTACAGCTACCCCTTGCAAGATTATCTTGGAGCGTAACTCCCCGCTACCTCCTCAAATGCAATGCAAGAAAAACCCCTTACGAGTTTATCTTGGAGCGTAACTCCCCGTCACCTCCTCACAACCACGTAAGTAACCCTTTGCGTAGACTTTGTATCTATACCCTTTAACGATCTTGGATCTTAGGTCTTAGATCTTGGGTCTTTCCTCCTCCTCACGGTGCAAAGACACCCAACTCCCCGTTGGCGTGTCTAAGACTTGGGTCTTAGAGCGAGAATCACCTCACTTCACTTCACCTCACGTCAAAGGATATAATACAAGTCCTACGACTTAAATCCTTTTTAATTGACGATTAAAAGTGAACTAGTGCGAAGACTAGATCAAGAAAGCAAATATAAATATTAACGAGATAAACTACGTCAATATAAATAAAAGCCAAGTATATTAATTCTATAAATATTCGGTTTAGCCGAATATAAATAAAGTTAAATATACAACTTACTTGTGTCTTACAACACAAATAAAGGTGAGTTAGAGCGAGTTATAAATATTTCGTGAAATATTAAAAAAGCAACTAATCTCGAAGAACACAAGTGTTTAGCACTTGTAAGTGGCTTTAATATAGCCTAGGCCGAAATATGGCCGAATAAATATATATAAAGCTCGTCGAAGCGAGGGACGCTATTACGCGTTAAATTAAACATACAAGCACATAAAAACAACTCACACGTACGTAAAAGTAACTCGCTTATCTATAGGATAAGACGAGGGCCGCTATTATGCATTAAACTAGTGTGAGAAAAATAAACACGTAAGTAGCCGGGAGAAGTCACACAAGGGACTTATCACACAACTAATGCAAGACAATAAATTAAACGTGGATGCAACAATATATACTATGCAAGAAACCTTCGGCCGAATGTAGATCAAGGAAGGGCCGAGTGGTTTTGAACTTAGTTTCGGTTAAGAAACTAGTTTGGGTAGTATTGGTTAAGTCCTTAAAGAAATAAGCACAATTAAGTTCAAGGGACTTGACAAACCAACACTAAAAGAAGTTCACTTTTAATGATGTACTAAGTTTAAACCACTTAGTTTATGCAAGTTTAGCACTAGTTAAAAGATACTTCTTTGCCTTATAACCAAGTATAGATCAAATGGTTACTAAGGTCTTAAAGAGGGCTTAACAAGTTCTTACAAGAACCTCCTCTTGGTAGCTTACAAGTTGTCTACACACACTACACGAATTAATTCAAGAACAAGTGTGTAAATGTGACAAATGTAAGACTACTTAAGCACAAGTATATATTCAAAAGATTCAAGCACTTAGTAGCCGAATATATAGCTTGCACAAATCCACTAACTAGCTTATGACTCTTGACCTTACAAAGGCTCAAGTTCCCCTTTAAATTAAGAGAGAACTACAAGAGATACGAGCTAGTTTTAAGCCTAAAAACCACACCAAGGTGAGCCGAAATGAGCACAAAAAAGATATAATCAAGATGAGTAAAATGGTGACTCAAATGCTCAAGCAAGAACACTTAGAAGGCTGTTAAAAAACGAGCAAAGTGATGCCTTGAAGAGTGTTTGCCGAGAGTGCCAAAAATGAGCAAAACAAGAGCCAAAAACACCACTTAAACAAGGCCAAATGAGCACCAAAGAAAGATATAATCAAGGAGGATAAAATGGTGAATCAAATGTACTTTGAAGAGCACTTGGGGACTGCTTAAAACGTGCAAGAGGCTGCCCCAAGAATAGCTTGGCCGAATGATGTTTAAAATGTAAGAAATGGAGCAAAAACAAAGCTTAAAATAAGATAAAAGATGAAGGAGCAAAACTTTGTTATCCAAATCTTTTTTAAGGCTCTTGGCTACTTGATATTGCTGTGTTTTTAGAGAGAAAAGAGCAGCAATTCTTTGGCACAAGAAGGCTTGAAGAAAAGAATAGGTTTAGCTTGGTATTTATAGGCAAATTTGGGGTTTTAGTGACCAATGGTTAAAAGACAAGTGGCAAGCTACTAATAATATACTAAAATGCATAAAGTAGCTTTTTGGCACCTTCCTAGAAGTTCCCAGCAGATCAGCATGTGTATAATATTATATAGAAAATATCTAGAAAGCTTCTTTTGGCTCGGTTTATCCGAAAAACCCGAAACGAAGCGATAAACCCATAAATAAGAAATAAATCGTAAAATCACTTAAAAATTATGAAACTTGGGAAATCCTCTAGAAATATTGCCAGAGAATTATGGTCAAAATTTCACATTGAAATTCGTTGACCATCTATGACTTTTAAGCGATCGAAAAATCAATTACGTATCAATTTTAGGAGTCCCGGAAAAAGTCATGAAAAAAATCATGAAATTGATCCTAAAATTCTTTTTAATTATCCTAGTGACATATCCAAAGTTTCAAGTCAAAATAACATGTGGAGGTATTTTATTCAAAAATATTTTGATTAAATGTCCTTACGTGATGGAATAAAATACATTAGCCTTTTATCGTAACTTGTCGATATTTTGGCTAAAGTTTTGACTTGAAATATATTCAAAACTAATATTCCTCAATTAATAATGACTATAAAGTCCACGGAATATTTATTTTGAATATTTTAGGATTTTATCCAATTTAAGTGAAAACTGTTAAGGGTTCCGGGATAAAATATATTTTTCTTCTTTCGGCAAGTCTTTGGACAAGGCACTGTGAAAAATAATTCTTTGAAAAATATGTTGAATATATTTGAGAATAAAACCTTTGAAATGAACACTGTTTTTGAATAAAACATTTATTTTTGGTTCGGAAAATCAGTGTTCGTGAAATTTCGATATTTGTGCAGTGTAGACTTTGCCCTTTAAATCTATCACAAATAACTTGGACTGGGAAACATCATTTCATTGACATTCCTTATCCAAATTAGTGATTGGTACGAGAAAACATTTTGTCCGATTGACTCGTTACTTGTTTATGTCACATCGAATAAACCTAAGGGAGGATTTACTATGTTATCTAGTAAATTCCTAAATCTAATTTAATTTTCACATTCGAACTTGACAAATCACCAAAACCTACAAGTGGTCTTACAATCTTCCTAAAAGACTGTCGACTCACAATCTTCCCCTTTTTGGTATTTGTCAAAACTACTTGCGAAATTAAATATGTGTGTGCCACTAATCTAGTGTATGCATGCTAAGCTATATGAAAATGCGAGAGCTAACTAAGACAAGCAAGCATGCACGTAAACACACTATCACAATAAGCATACCAATATATCACATAAAGAATAAAATCAAGTAAGCACAAGTGATATATTGTGTGAGCAAATATGTGGCCTAAAATTTAAAAATTTAACTTCCCCTTGCTATGAAAACCATTTAGAAAAAAAATTCATCTTCCCCTTTTTAAAACAAGTAGTTTTCGAAAAAAATTTGCAAGGTTCCGTTTGTTTTTGAACAACTAAGCACATAGTCACATAGCATGCTTCACACATGATTCAACTTCCTTTAGAGCATAATCAAATTATAAATTCTAAGCATGCTTCCCCTAAATATCACATACACATTTAGTCACACACATATATAATTCATCTTCCCCTTTTTGATAAAAACCAAAAAGTGAAAAATAAATTATAAGGGAATTAGGGAGGGGAAATCACATAAGCATGCACAGCACATAAGGGGAGGGGGATTACTACTAGCTATTACATATTAAGAACCACCAATCCACCTTATTTCTCTAAACAGTCATTCTCCACAAATCTTCACAAAATGTGGACTGTTTTTAAATTTACAAACCATATATTCCTAACTGAATTACAAGACTAATTCTCCCATACAAGAACAGAACATAAAATTATTACAAATGGTTCTTGAATTCGGAATGCAGTGCATGGCTAGGTTGGATATTTGAGAGCTTGTAACGTCTGATATATGAAATATTACCAAGAACCAGCATAAACTGAGTAACCAGAGTACAGTATACAATTCACCAAACGATCCAGAGATGCAACCTGCAAAGTTAGCACTTCGAACAACAATGTCAAAAGCATTTCATGTAAATCATTAAGTATAAATTGACAGAGTTTAGAGATACATTACAGTGCTTTCAAGATGTAGTTCTGAGAGTCAAGGACTCGAATTTAGCTGTCAAGTGATAATTCGAACAAGAATGCATCTACATGTCCTAAATGTGCCCAGTTTCCTTTCGGTTCAGATCAAAGAGATCTCGAAGGGATCTCAATGTAGTCCATAGGTACGGTGGCATGTGTGTGTGCTTGGAATCTAAAATGCAATGCAGTAACTATAACTAAAGGCATTAGTAAAAAGTCAAGCAAACTGCAATTTCATTCATAGTAAGCAAAAGGTATATCATAGCTTAACTTCTAAATCCAACTAAGACTTGAAAACAGTTGGAAGTAAAACGACACACACAACCAAAATTAAGGGCAACAGCAAGGCTCACAGCAAACAACTCGAAACAAGAGGACATAGGCTAGTGCAAAAATAGATAGCACATAGCACAAACATAGATAGATAAAATAAAGCAGAGCAGCCACATAATCCAACAATGCAAGTTTCAGAAGCACCACCAAGGTTTAGTCAAGCTCATTATAGTGATCATTGTTAATCACTTCATTGACCAAGTTGTCACAGTCCATTCCTACATTTCCATTTCCATTCTCATTCTCAACAGGCTCAGATTTCACAGTGACTTCCATCATAGTCTCATTTTTATCATTGTCAGCAATCTCAATAACCTCAGACTCTCTAGGCATAGGAGCACTCATAGGGATTCCTAGAATAATGTCATTTGGAGCAGGGTTGCTGTGCATGTTAACTTGAAACTGAATGAGCTGACTTAGAGTGTTTTCAAGAAGGGTTAGTCTAGTCATAGCAGAGTTCAAGTAACTCTAAACAATTTCTAGTTTAGAAGAAATTTTCTCATAGTCAGCCACAAGGATGTTCAAGGTGGACTTCATTTAAGCACACTCAACCTTAAGCAAATCCAAATCTGCAGACATAGTCCTAAATTTCTCATAATGGACAGAGAGTGAGAGATCTATCTGCATAGGGGGTTGAATAGCAACATTAGAGACCATAGGTGGATCTCTATGAATGTTTAGAGGCAAGACTGACTTAGTGCAAAGCTCAGAGATAGTGTTTGTGACATGAAAGAAAGGAGGGATGCAAATGTTGTACTTCATGTGTTCGAAGACTTTAGTGAGAAGAAGGCCATATGGATTATATCCAGCCTTAGAAGCAGCATGCATCTTAGTCATGAGCATGTGAGAAACATTGAAAGAGATTCTACTTGTGGCTATTTTATACATGATCTTCATATTAAGAAAAGAGACAGACTTTTCAAGAGAGGGTAAGAAATTCTCTTTGACAATGGTAGCCAGATTCTGATAGAGAAGAATGAAATGAGCAGGGTTGAAACCTCTATCATTGGAGAACACATTGTGAGGAACTTCAACATTGCAGAAAGTAGAAATAAAATTTCTATATTCATTCATGTCAAACAAGAAAGACTTAGAGATGTCAACATGAGCAGGAGTAGTGAGAGATGCATGGAGTTTAAGATTACTGATTAAGGTCTCTTGATCAATGAGACAAGGGATTCCACTCACCACAGATGTGAGGAAAACAGTACCATTGATGCCAGGGTTTAGAGTTAAATTGGCATAAAACTCAGACACCATGTTAGGCAGGACTCTTTTGGAGGGATAGGACAGAAAAGGTTCAAGATTGGCTCGAGTGAGCATTTTAAACAAGTCAGAGTCTGGTAATAACTCTACTAGTTGGCCAGGAATAAGTTTGCTTTTAGCAGACTTAGCATGAGCATTGTTTGAAACAAACAAGCCTGTGTTAAGCTTGGCTTTTCTCCTCTTAATTTTGAGTTTATTACCTGAGGAGGGCTTAGAGTGTTTGGAGGTGTTTTGTGTGTTATGAAACAAAGATAAGGTAATGTTGACAGGATTCATGGTACTCAAGCAATTACTACTACTAAATACTTGAAATTATGCGTATGAAGACAAGAGATATTAATGCAAAGATATGAAATGAATGCAGCTAATACATCTCTTAAATACACAGAATTAGCAAGGCATAAGCATGGATATATGTGTAGTAACATTGTAGGAGCAGTTAACACAGGACATGCATAGTAGCAGCAGGACAGGCAAGTACATAAAGGTATGACAATATGCAGAGAAGTAAGGCCTCTTATCAGTCCTAGCATGCTAACAAATTTGGCTAAAAGGTGATACTCCTAAGTTTTTATGATCACAAACAGTAAGCCATTTGGCTTATTAGTAGATATAAAATAGCATCTTGGTTTTGCAGGGTATAATAGCTTACTGATTGTATATTCAGTTTGTCACAAACAGCAAGCCATTTGTACAAACAGCAAGCCATTTTCAACTGTTCAGAATTCCTGTAGATAAAGATCAACTAAACATATCTATGTTCTCAGGAAATTTGGTTGATGATATGGAAATGCAAAAGTATAAAGCCATGTATCTGTTCAGCTCACCAGAACCAAAACAGCAAGCTGACATGAACTTGCTATGTTATTTCGGTACTGTACTAACTTGGTTTTGCAGGGAAAATTAGCTTACTAATTGGATAATCAGTTTGTCACAAACAGCAAACAAAATTCATGGACAAACAACAAGCTAGTTATAAACAGCGTGCCAGTCTCATAAACAGCAAGCTGATTGTGTCTGTCATATTTAAAAGAAGACTTCGGTTTTTCAAAGAGCATCAAGTGGAAACTTATTAGGAATATTTGTAAGGGCCCTCTGAATTGTTTTATACATGCCAGCACTCAAAAATAATGGGAGACAAACCAATACAACCTTTACTTAAAATAAGGCCACTTTACCTTATTTTATTCACCACTCATTACACCCACATAACCTTGTCTCTTCATGATAACAAATAATCTTCATCATATCAATTACACTCCATTATACACGCTCCATCTTCTTCTTTCCAGCTACATTCTTCAAACTTCATCAAAATGGTGATTATATCATAAACGGCTACAAAATTAAGAACCGTTGGAGCCATTTCAAGCCTGATTTCAAACTCTCTTGTTTACCTATTTAAGGACTGATTACCTTCAGTTCTTAACAATCATACAAGTGCAGAAAAACAAGATATACATTCACAACTACAAAAAGCTTTCATTGCTAAATTCTTCAAACCTCACAAACCCTATATACACGCATATATATATTCAGAGGGTTCATAGGTTGAGTTGTATCTATTTAAATCTTTGTATTGTTCAAGTTGTAATTCGTTTGTTGCAGTACAAGGTTGGCTTAAGGTTGGCTTAAGGTTTTGGGTGGGTAGAACTAGGCTAGAGAAGGATATTTAGGAAGTATTTCTTAGAGAGCTAGTTTCAGCACAACAAACAGCAAGCCATTTGTAAGCAGCAAGGGTGTAAGGGAGATATATTGTTGGATCTTGTAATTGGTTTATATTTGATCAATAATATATTCTCTTACCAAGTTGGTAAGGGACCAGGACGTAGACCATAAGGGTTTAGGGGTCGAACCTGGCTAAAAGATCTTGTGTTCTTTAATTTTCTACATTTTAGTTACAAACAGCGTACCATTTGTAAACTGATAAAACACAAACAGCAAGCTGTTTGTAGTAATTTTTAAAACAGTTCATAAAATACGATTGTTAGCTATAAACACCTATTCACCCCCTCTAGGTGTTGTTTTCAATTGGTATCAGAGCTTTGGTGTACTAACATTTCTGTAACAGGAAAGTACAGATCCTATAGCACACATTTATGAAGAGGGAGTATCATCAAACATGCCACCACTTCTCGTTGGTACAGAAAATTATGATTTATGGAGACTAAGGATGAAGACGATTCTGATCTGAAATCCACTTGAATGGTTGGTTGTTAAAGATGGTCCATTTACCTTTCTGGATGAAAACGGCAAGCCAAAAGATGTAGATGATCTTACCGGGGAAGAATTGATAAAAGCAAGCTATAATGGAAATGCCAAGTACACACTGATTTGTGGTCTTTCAGATTCAGATTTTGCCAAGGTCAGTTCGTGCATCACAGCAAAGGAGATATGGGATACCTTAGAAATACATTATCAAGCTACAACAAAAGAAGTATGTGTCAATCCAAAACAGCAAGCTGCTTCATGTGACATAAATAAATCTAAGGCGCCACTCCTAACATGGAATGATGATGAGGAATCAGCTTCTAATGATGACTCAAGTGATAAGATGGACAATCTAGCCTTTGTTGGTATTGATGATGAAGATACGGTACGAAGAAATATCAAAGAAGTACTTGTAGACAGTGATGTGTCGAATTCGGATGACGATAGTAGTGAAGTACACTCATTTAATCTTGATTTATCTTCTAGTATTCCTATGTTAAATGAACTAACCATGCAGGTGCCAAGTAATGTATCTATCATTGAGTTCATGGAATTGAAAAATAAAAATAATGAGCTTGAAAAGAAGAATACTCATTTGAAGAAAATCATTTCTGATTTAATGGCTGAAAAGGCTCCTGAAATCAACCATGATGATCTTATTGCTGATTTAAAGGAGAAACTCATTCAATTTGAAGGAGTTAATAAAGTAATTATATAAAGGAATGAGGTTCTTATGAAAGAACTTAGGGATTTGAGGTCAAAGATTAAAGCTAGAGATGAGTGTATAGAATCATACAAGATTAAGGAATCTAGCAAAGCTGAATCTTCAAAATCTGCTGAGAAGAGACTTCAGCAAGCTGAATGTACAGACAAACAGCACGCCATTCTTATCAAACAGCAAGCTGAACTGATTTCTCTTTTGGAAAAAGAGGTCAAAGATCTCCAAAAAGGGATGGAAACATTTGTTCAAGGAGAAGACAGCTTAAAGACAATAATGAAAAGGGAAAATGTTCCTCTAGTTAGAGAAGGAGTTGGGATAAACTTCAATAAGAAGCATGGTGCTCTCAAATATGATGGAAGAAATGGCATACCTTACAACTATGCTATGCCTTGGAAGACATGCAACAAGTGTGGTGGAAAAGGCCATCTGGAAAGAAATTGTGTGGTTCAAGTAAATCATAAAGGGAAAATGGCTTACCAGAATGGACCAGTCAGGCAACAAACAGCTTACCAGAATGGACCAGTCAGGGGACAAATAGCATACCAGAATGCTTCTGACAGAAGACAAACAGCTTACCAGAAGAGTAGCAGAATGCAAAAGTCACCAAAAGTGGTCCAAAAATGGATCAGAAAAACTGATTTAAATGTTTTATATACTATTGCTACTAACCAATCTGGACCCAAACCTATATGGGTGCCAAAACATTGAGTTGGTGTTTGTTTGTTTTGTAGATATGTCTAGCCGCCAAAGCTAATGCAAATCGATGGATTTTGGATAGCGGATGCACTAGACATATGTGTGGAGACAAGACTCAATTCATAAGTCTCAAAATGAAGAAGGGTGGAAGAGTTACAATTGGAAATAGTAATACTCTTCGAATCCTTGGTATTGGTCCTATTGTTAATAGTAATATTTCGATTGATAAAGTTCAATATGTCAAAGGTCTTTCTTACAACTTGCTTAGTGTCACTCAACTATTTGATGATGGACATTTTGTTCAGTTTGACATTGATAAATCAATTATTACTATTGGTACTAACAAAATCCCCCTAGTTGCTAGAAGGGAAGGAAATATATATACAATAGACTTCGATTTGCAGGAAACAACGTGCTGTTTGGCTCCAATGGATAATGATCCATATATTTGGCATAGAAGGTTGGGACATGCACACATGGACTTGCTTAGTAAATTATCAAGCAAGAAACTGGTCAGAGGACTACCCAAACTGAAGTATACTAAGTTTGAAGTCTGTTAAGCTTGCCAATTGGGCAAACAGATTAGAAGTACACACAAAGCAAAGAAAATGGTATCCACTTCTAAACCTTTAGAGCTCCTGCACTTGGACTTATTTGGTCCCGAATCTTATAAGAGTATTGGAGGTAAACAATATGGTTTTGTAATCGTAGATGATTATTCTAGATTTACTTGGGTATTGTTTCTTCGTACTAAAGATTGTGGTTTTAATGAGTTTGAGAAGCTGATTAAATTACTTGAGAACAAGCTTGATACAAGACTTCTAGGTATAAGAAGTGATAGAGGAGGTGAATTTATCAATAAGGACTTTATTGCATATTGTGAAGAAAGAGGAATCTCCCATGAATTTTTTGCTCCAAGGACTCCACAACAAAATGGAGTGGTGGAAAGAAAGAATAAGTCACTTCAAGAAACAGCAAGGACTCTATTGCAAGAAAGCAAGCTGCCTAGAAGTTTTTGGGTCGAAGCTGTGAATACAACATGCTATTTGTTGAATCGAATTATAATCAGGCATATTTTGTACAAAACTCCATATCAATTGTTGAGAAACAAGAAGCCAAATATCAGTTACTTCAAGATTTTTGGTTCCAAGTGTTTTGTGCTCAAGACAATTGGTAATGATGGTAAATTCGATGCTAAATCCTATGAAGCTATTTTTCTTGGTTATTCTTTAACAAGTAGGGCTTATAGAGTTTATAATATTAATAAACATATTGTTGAATAATCTATTGATGTTACCTTTCAAGAACCTAATAATGATCTACCAAGAGATCAGGAAGAATTTGCAGATGAAAGAGAAAGTATGCAACCTCAAATTACAGACAATCAGCAAGTTGGAAGTTCAAATCAGCAAGCTGAAGATGAGACTGAAAATGGAAATCAGCAAGCCAAGAAGGATGCAGATTCTGACAATCAGCAAGCTGGAAGTTCAACTCAGCAAGCTGAAGTGGAAGATACAATTTCTAAAATAGCAAAAATGACTTTGGAAGGTCCTAGAGGTTCAAGGGCTACTGAGAAACTACTTCTCTATGATGGAGAAGATCAGTTACCACAGGCAAAGATAAGAAAGACAACTCATGAAGAAATAGCTCAACATTCCTTACCGAGGTCAACAAGAACGGTCAAGAATTGTTAGTCACAGAGGCATGCCTGAATACATCTAATAACAAGCCTAAGTATGTGTAATGCTATGCATTACCTACATGACCTCTTAACTGAGGGAACCTCTAGTTGTAGAGTTTCTATTTGTTCTGTACTTGTAATAGACATCAAATTCTAGTTGTGTTACTGTAATTATAAAGTCAAGAATAATGCTTGAAAGAAGTTCCAAGGTTCATGCCTCAAGCAAGGAGATAAAGACTGCCAAATAATCACAGTTGGGATTTGAAGAAATGAAGAATTTGCCTAAGTACCAATTCGAGAAGTACATTTGTCTATTCGAGAAGTCTAGCATTCGAGAAGTCAGAGATTCGATATCTCAGAAGACACTATTCGATATCTCTGAATACACTGTTCGATATCTCATTCGATATCTCAGAGATTCGATATGTCTATTACTCTATTTGAGAACTCATGGAGTCAACAAGTCAAAGCATCATTCGAGTTCTCTAAGAGTCAACAAGTCAATGATCTATTCGATATCTCAAGGACCAAAGAAGCTATTCGACATCTCAGGGATTCGATATGTCAAAATGCTCTATTCGATATCTCAAGGAGTCCCAGAGAAAAGAGCTATTCGAGAAGTAATTCGATATGTCAATATAACACTATTCGAGAACTCAGAGTTATCGATTAAGTCAATTCAAGTTCTCGAATTAATCACTTAGCCACTTCTCGAATACATTCTTGGAGACAAAATACTGAAGAATTGTACAAGTCAGAAACCTGCAACAAGCCAAGACGCTTTATTTGACTATGTACTATAAAGCAGATTGGAAAGCCTACAAAGAAGCTTGGAGAGATAAGACAAAGGGACAAGGAGCTAAAGAAGTGGATCTGAACAGTCTTTACAAAGTCAAATCTGTAGCCGTTTGGACCCTTACTCAAATAAGATAGACATACTAAAAAGTAGTTTGTTTTACCTACCTTATTTGTAGTAAGTAGGTGTATCCATGTCTATAAGGATACAGCCTCACTTCCTTAGCTGGTGAGTGATAAGTTTTTCAAGATACATCACAAGAAATATCTCTCTAAGAAAAACGAAGCTGAGAATACTACCATTTGTATTCACAGATTGTAGCAAAATCTTTATCTAATAAAATATTAGATTAAAGTGATATTGTGTTGTGTCTGTCTTTGTTATCTGCACTTACATATCTCACACACAAAACACATATCTTGTTGCAAAGATTCAAGAACAAAGAAAAGTTCAAGAATCCATTCACCCCCCCTCTGTATTCTTTTACTGTATTCAATACTCAACAAGTGGTATCAAAGCAGGCTATTTAATCTAAACAGAAAACGATCATGAGTTTGAATACACCAAAGACTACAGGTACGGTGAAGGTCCCTAAGTTCGACAAAGAGAATTACAACCTCTGGAAAATAAAAATGTTGTTGTTCATCAAAGCTGCCAATCCTCTCTACCCTGACATCCTCAAGAATGGTCCATTTGTACCACAACAAGAAATTGCTGAATCTACAGTGGGCACAATAGTCATTCCTAGATCATATGTTGCAAAAGAGCCATCCAAATGGACGGACTCAGAGAAGGAAAAGGTTGCCCTAGACAGTCATCTCATGTTGCTGATCATAGACTCCATGGATATGTCGATGTTTGCTAATATAGCATCATGCACATCAGCCAAGGACATGTGGAACCAGATCGAGGTGTTATGTGAAGGGACAGAGGAGGTAAGAGAAAATAGGAAACAGATACTGGTCACACAGTATGAAGCTTTCATGGCACAGTCCAAAGAAAGTATTACTGATATGTTTGAGAGATTTCACAAGCTGGTGACTGAGCTTCAAATGAATGGGAAGGTTTACAGCACTAAGGAATTAAACATGAAGTTTCTACTATCTGCACCAAACCATCTAGAGCAAAGGGTCATATCTCTAAGAGAAAGAGATTTGAACAAAGTCACATATGATGTGCTCTATGGGGTTTTAAAAACTCATGAGCTTGAGTTGCTTCAGAAGAGGGCTATCCAAGCCAACCAAGGCAGAATGATAAACACATCCTGTGCCTTGATTGTCAACAAATCCGTTCAAGACCTGGAAGCATCTACAAGTCAACTGAGAATAGAAGAGATAGTAGATGATGAAGAGACTAAAGAAGAAGTGACTGAACCTGTTGATGAAAAGGAAGAAGATGAGTTCTATACTCTTGAAGAGTTGGATGCCATGGAAAACACTTCATATGCTTTTATGGCTAGAAAATTTCCAAACATCAGATTTAAGAGGAATCAGCCCTTCAAGTCTAGATCTCAAAATCATTCATTCAACAAGAGCAAGGCACCTGTGAAAGCAAACAAAAACAAATTCAAAACCAGCTATGTGGATAGGTCATCTGTGAGATGTTATAGATGCAATAACCTAGGGCATTTTGCCAGTGAATGCAAGAAGCCTAAGAAGAAGGATAAGGAGTTTCTTGAGCTTGAAGCTAAGTATGAGGCTCTGCTAAAGAAGCATGCACCAGGTAAGGCCTACATAGCTGAAGGGAAGTGTTGGGATGATTCTGATAGTGATGGAGAAGAACAAGAATTCTGCAACTATGCCTTGATGGCCAACTCCAAGGAAGAACCATCTGAATCAGACTCTCAGGTACCATCCCTCATTACTATAGACATGTCTGTTTCTGAATACAAATCTATGGTTGAACAACTATCTGTTGAGATGTTTAATATTTATACTAGTATGACTGCTGCTAATGAAGAGATTGCTAAACTGTCTACTAGGAATGAACTGTTAAACAAAAGGAATGACGAACTAGAACTAACTGCTATGCAAATAGAAAACCTTAAACAAGAAATCGAATATCTAAAGAATAAGGTTCTATGTGCTAGTCAAGTTGAGAAAGCTCTTAGGGATGAACTAGCTGAAAATGAATTTAAATTGAAAACATTCAAGAATTCCTCTAGTCTATTGCAGTCCTACCATGAGAAAAATCTAGCTAGACCTAAGGCTGCTATTGGACTTGATTATGACACTCTCAAGCAGAGGAAAGGCTATGCAGTCATTGAAGATGACATTGTTGTTCAAGAGGAAGTGCCTCAGGTTTTGAAAAAGGCTGAGACCCCAATATTTAAAACACCAACACTTGAGATTGATGAGGATGCCTTACTCATTAAGCAAATGTTGGATGATGAAGATAAGGCACAATCAAATGAACAACAAGCATCCTCTAAGAGTGAGAATGTCAAAACCAAAGCCAAGGAGTCAGTAGGAGGTAAACCTAGGCTTGAGAAATTTGTGAAGTTTGTTTCAGCTGGGAATAATGAGTTTGAGAGGAAAGTGGCTAAAAAGAAACAAAACAGGAATGGCAAATTAGGGATTAACAAGGACAACAATTATGCTTATGTGCCAAATGCCCCTAGGAAAGTTTGTCAAAATTGTTTTAGCACTAATCATTTAACTCATGCATGCAAGAAACCATCTGGTAGTGTTGCTAAACCATTCTATGATTGCTCTGTGCCTTTAAGACATAGAGACTCTCCTTTTTATGATAAATTTGATTGTATGCCATGTAACATGAATGTAATGACTAGTTGCTTTAATTTGAGAAGACAATTCATGGAAGGTTGCATCAGTCACAATGTTCACACACACTACACAAGAACAAAGTCTTCAAGTCCTCCTAAAGTTAGGAAGGTGCCTCTGTCACCTAAGTCTAAGAACCCTAATTCTAAGACTTCTGTAAGAACCCCAAATTTTGGATATAATTAAAACTTTTATTAAGTAATGATAAAATGAGGAACAATGATTCCGACAACAAGGTCACCAGCTCTAATGAATGGTGGTTTCGAAGAACAATGATTGTAATGAATGGATATTGCTTTGGACAATGATCCTGATGCATTGGTATATTGTCAGAATAGAGTAATTCGATGGTTGAGGACCTAGATAAGAATAATATACCATCCAAGAAGGAGTTAATGGATCCTGGAAGGGAAATGAGTACGTGCATAGTGTTTCCCGTACGTGCATAGTGTTTCCCATACGTGCATAGTGTTTCCCGTACGTGCATAGTGTTTCCTGTACGTGCATAGTAATTTGGTGGATGAATAGTGATTTTGTAAGTTGGAAAACTTTTCACGCCACCCTATGTACGGGACGTGATATGGATGTTTTGAAGTCATATTAGTAATACACGGAGGAAATAAGTGAATGCAGAGACGATCGGAATTCAGAAATTCCAAATTCTTTTTCGGTATAATATTTGACCGGACAGTGGATTAAATATTATTATAATCCAAGAATTGAGATATTAACTTTGAGGATTTGATATTTTGGGATGTTATTATATTTGATTTAAGAATGAAGGTAGGAAACCACTGAGGGAGTGAAACAAGCGTTCTAGAAACCGCTAAAACGTTATAACGAGATTAATCAATAAAGCGAACGAATCCTAGATTACAGATTAAGTTCGTATCGAGATTAAATATCCTACAAGGTCATCACGAGGATTATATTAAGGATTGGGGAATATATTATGAATATCGAGAAATTTCCCGGTAAACCCTAGAGGTGAAACTACTTAGTTATTCGTCCGAACGATCAATGAATTGAGCAATAAATGGACAAAGAAACAAGTAAAGAGCCAAGATACAAGCATGTGAAAGTGGATGGGACCAAGTAACTAAGTAGTTACAAGAGTAACTAGCTCACTTGGAGAAACAAGCCAAGTACTTAGCTAACTCTTATCATCCACACTTTCAAACACCAACACTTGGCTAGATGATGCATGCAATGACATGGGCACTTTATTAAAGCCACTTTATGCTAAGATATTTTCATAATAATGCAAGATTAGATGAGACTAAAGCAAGCCAACCAAGCAAAACTCTCCTCCCCCCTTGCAAAGCTCCATTCGACCTTAACCATAATTCAAGAATCAAAGTCCAAGCTCCCACCATTGTTTGATCTCCAAAAATTTATCATAGATCCTATATTTCATAGAAATGATACCCTAAAAATCTTAGCCTCAAACACCACCTTTTCCATTTTCAAAAAAATCAAGAAAGTGGAGGATGAATAGTAACCTCAAGAACAAAATTCTTGAATCTTGATTTTGGTTGATGATCCAAGCTTCATGGAGGCTATACAAGGACTATACAAGGCTTAATAAGTGCATACATACCTCAAGGAAGGTATAAACTTCAAGAACCCTAGTCTTTGATTTGAGTTTTAATGGAGTTTTGGATAAATTTTGGTGATAATGTTGTTATAAGCATGTTTACATGATTATGTAGTTAGTTTGTTTGATTTAAGAGATGTGATGAATATGATGATATAATATGATGTTCCTGGACTTATGAGATTAGTATTATGAATGTAAGATGATTGGTATGCCCGGTGTGGCTTGGGTTGTTGATTACGATTTATGGAACGTTCGATTTACAGCCGTTATAATGCCCGATTTTGCACTACCATGTTTTGTATACCATTTTCCATGTTGAACCCCTACTGTCCAGAGACCTTAACTGCCATGATAGGATAGGTAATGTTCTAAGCTTCGTTTTGATATAAAGATCACGTGAAACGGACTTACGGTTTAGGATTTATGACCAAATTACTAAAAGTAGTTCGAATCCGTAAACGAAAGTTCGTAACTGAAATTGAACCCTCGTAAGCTATGTAACGTCATGGCGAATCTTGGTAAATAAATACTAGGGGTAAGAAGGAAGGTTTGAAAGAAAACCGTATGTCAAAAGGATCATTTTTCGATTTATTAAAAATGTTCGAGTCGAGGTTAAACGCGAACGAACCCCTAAAAGACGACTCTTTTATAACTTCGGTAAAACACTTAGAAAATGGGCGATAAAACTCGGAGTATTGTATTGGTTCGTAACGATCGACTTTAGAACTCATATGACTTAAGTATGTCCCAAGTATAAGTACAATGACATGTCGTATTAACGAACGAATGTCGGGTCGGATCAGTGATAATAAGTAATCCACTAAAAGGAGTATAACGAGATAACTCGAGAACGTGTTTCGATTTAAGTATAACTTAACTTTTAATATGTTAAGTGATTAATCCCGAATGCCTTGGCTATTTATAGATCACCAAGCTGAACCGGGACCCGCTACCACTACCCCTTACCGTACTCGACTACCAGGCAAGTTTCAATTCCCTTCTTTTAGGCTGTTGTTGTGATTGAATAAATATATATATATGATTGCTGATATACATATGCCATTGCATGCATGCCTACTTTCAAGTTGAATTGATATACTTGTTCCCTGAATGTTATTGTTGGCTTATAAGCTAGATAGTTATACATCAGTTATAAGCCGGTTATTGTAAGACCCTCATAGAAGGGCGTATACATCTTATTCATCAAATATAGACCGGGAGTCAATATTTCTTGATATATCGAGATTACCTCGGAGGAAAATATTTAAGTAAATATTTTCTATTATTTGGGCGACGAATATTATTTGAATATTCGCTCGAGCTTATTTATTTAATGATCCTTACTTCAAATAATTATTTGAACGTAATCATTCGACGAATAATATTTGTCAATATTCATTCAGAGTCGAATTGATTATCGATTATTATTTCGAATATTCTTCTAAAGATGAGACTACTAAATGAATATTATTTGGATATTCTTTTAGAATATTATTATATTAAATAAATATTACTTTTGAATATTCATTTAAGATATTAAATACTTGATGAATATTATTTTAATATTCATCTGAAGCTTGATTTAATTATCGAATATTATCTCGAATATTCCTTAAGGCTTGGATTACTAAATGAATACTACTTGATATTCATTTAGGATATTATTCATTGAATGAATATTACTTTTGAATATTCATTTAAATTCCTAATTAATTATGAATATTACCTTAAATATTCTTTTCAGGTCTTATTAATTAATGAATATTGTTTTGAATATTCATTTAAATATTTATTTATTCAATAAATATTCTCCTGATATTTCTTCAGGGATTATTTTGAGAAATACTCTGATATAAGATATTCTTTCTTATTCCTAAATGATCTGTAAAATATTTTAATTCAATAAATATTCTCTGAATATTTATTCCATACTTAGAATAACCTCGATAAGGTTTATCTTCTTCGATTATTACAGAAAATATTTCGGAGTCATATTTTTATTAATCTTATATCAAGAAAGGTTCTCAGACATCATTCTTCCTTGAGTCTATCTCCTTAATAATAAGGGAACCTTACTTGGAAAAAAAATGTTATTTATCTTGTCGACTCCCCGGTCATAAAGTATTCCCTTCACTCGCAACTCGGGTGCTGTTGACTTATTAAGTCGTTGCTTACCTTCTCATCTTTCGAGGGGTAAGATCACTGGAACAAGTTGATATCCGTTACCAAGTAATAGCTTGGGAGTTATTGGTAAATTTTCCTTTCCAACTAGATACGACTACTTTGTGGAGTCTTATCAACAAGTATTATACTTGGGGAAAGGGGGACGAACGTTACATTCAGAATCATGAATTCTATTTGAACTAGGAGTCGTGTAAGAGGCCGAGTAGCGCCGGTCCATCCCCTTTGGCCCAACCGTTGGCCGGGGAGAGCTAGTAAGGCGGTATACAAGTAAAGCCGTCAGTTCTTCCTTCTACCGGTAGTAAATCTAAATTGAGCTGTACGATCTCGACTGATCATCAAGATTGGAACAGCGGGCGTGGTGAATACTCCATCATTGGTTCATCATCCAAATTTATTTATTTCCTGCAACATGATTACTGTTGGTAGAGTTGAAAAAGGGTCATAACTGGAATTGCAACCTTTACTTGCAAGTTCCTCTTCTTAATAACGATAAGAATATCTCGCTTACTTTGATGTAGCAGATATTTCTACAAACAAATACTTTAAGTTACCTTGTAACTTCATCGTTCATATTATACTGGCATCATTTCCGTAAATGCATGGCATATGGTTTGAAAGATACTTTTGAACTGTTATACATTATCGTTCAGTTATATATTATTGTTGGTGGGCTATTGCTCACCCTTGCTTTATTATTATATCACAACAACAGCTAGACCAGATGACTCGCACAAGACGCACTCGACGCGGGCGAGGACGATGAGACTACCAGAGCTGAAGAAGAAGCTATTGGTAGGGTATATTTATTCTTTCAGTACCAAGAATATGGTCTAGTATGACTTATGTAAATGGATGGCAAAGAGTATGTATTTATATTGAAATTCTTTTAGATTGTAAGAACTCATAATGTGATTAATAAAAATTTGATTGTTACTCTGATTTCATCTCTGGGACTATAACGGGTGTGTTTTATATTGTTGTGTTGGGTCATAGAGACGTAATTTATTTTATGTTAAGGAAAGTTCAATTGTTGTGGACAGAATTGGAAACCGTAACCACCGGATCCCGGACCCCGGATCTGGGGGTGTTACAGAAGTGGTATCAGAGCGTACGTTATAAACCCCAGAGATGAGGTGACGTTAAAACAATAAATTCAATAAGATAATAAGAACTCTTGCCAAGTTCATAGTCGGACTACTTAATGTAGTGATGACATATAAAACCCTTATGGGAACTCGTAAGTATAATGATAGTAACTTAGCTCGATATCGTATCAACGAGTAAGGCGACAGACCTTGAGGCATACGAGCAACAGCGCGATAATGCTTTATATGCTGAAGATCAGCGGGTAATTCAATGGAGTACCCTACTGGAGACCCGGAAGAGGTTCCAGCAGATAAGGAAAATCCTGTTAGGATAAGGAGCTTACCCTTGGGTAATGAGGGTCGCAGCCAGAATGACTGGGATGATTAAGATATGGTGCTCAGAAAAGTGAGTATAAAGAACCGAGATATTATTAAGAGATCTGAAGATGCATGTTGAATTCATAGCCGGACTACCAGATGTGGTACCAGCAAGAAAGAAGGATTGGAAGAATTACTTGAGATCTTATACGGAAATAGATGAGAATCCTTAGAGATTTTCATCTTAACAAAGAAAGAGCTAGAGGGATGTATGATTATCAAAGACAACGATATAGGACGAGGAGCAGAGTCCCTAGGAATAGTTAAGAAGAGGCAGTAAGTGCCATATCATTTGATAAATGAATAAGTATGAATATGGTCAGTAATAATTCGCCATGAGAAGGCAGATGTCATAGGTTGTAATTTATGGAACCAAATTGAGGTAGATGAAATTGTTTTATTCAGGAAAATGACCATTTTATGAATGAATCAGTTAGAAAGTGAAAACATTGGGAAGTGACAGCATGATTGGATAAAGTTATATAAGGAAGTAGTAAGCGAGACAATGATCTCAGAACCTACCGGAAGATAAGACCAGTGAGTCAAGATGAACTCGTAATGAGACTACTGCCAGAGACTGAGTATAGAGTTAATTCAACTCAGTTAAATGATGAACCAGAAACGTTAGATGCATGTGATTCAGAGGAATATTAAATTCCTTCTTCTCTTTGAATGGATTATAGTAGTACCTAAAGTTTATTCCGATGCGGAATTATAATAGATCAAGTAATACGATCAGCAGTTAAAGAGAAAAATGTGAGAAAATCTTCCTGGAGCTAAAAGGTGAAATTGGTAATGACCAAGAGCTGGCATTGCTTAATGGAAAAAGGAGACTTTGTGCTTCCAATGACGCTTCGCATAAAGGGGTAGGTAGACCGACATTTGGTAGTATTGAATATCTGGACGTTGTGACAGGTTTCAGTTTGAAACTATTGATTCCCTTCTAAGGGATGGATATAATTGATTCCTCTCCAGTGGGTAAACTTCCAATCCGATGATGATTATTTCGTTAACTATGACTGCTTATGATTCCACCTGCTTGGAGGTTCATAGAACTATTCTTCAGGTTTCGAAACTGGTCTCCTTAATGTTACCAGTAGGTGGGTAGATTGATCAAAATTTCCCTGAGTCTGGAAAGGAATTCGGTGAATTTTGGCAAACCTTGTCTTTCTGATTATCAGAGAATGTCATGGAAGAGAGTAGAAACTGGAGCAAACCCTGTGATTTGGGTAAAGATGCTGTAAAATGGGTTAGTAAACGGACCCTGAGCATTACAATCGACGGTAGTGATAAAATGATGAAGTGAGATTGGACGAAAATAGGAAATGTAAGTAAGAAACTAGCCGGACGGAGAAACTCCGGGATTGATTTAAGTGAAAAGGCTGTTATGCCAGGAATGGTAAGCTTGCATGGCACGTGGGATTGATAAGAATAGTTGAAAAGATAAAAGCGGAGGAAGGGTGACCGGAGACGGTGCCGAGTAGTCGATTAAGACTTATATGGAGTAAAGTTTTGGAAAGTTAAAAGGTATCAAAGAAGAAGGCACTATGCCGGCAATTGCTAGAAAAGTAATGCTATTAGCCAACCCCTAAAATCATATATTTTTATTTTAGTGTGGCCAGTTGAGGCAAGTCACAAAGGATTATCGAGTGACTAGACCAACAATGAAAGGACAAAGCAGGGTTGCTTCTAAGAAAGCACCGACTGCAAGGGCTTCTGATATAAAGGAAACATTAATGAGATCGTTTGAATCTTCTGCCGAACAACCCATGTTTTGATTGGGAATTCACTAGACCTTTTTGGGATGGGGTCACCCGTACTGAAGTGACTCATGTGTATATGGTTGTCCAAGATTTCGAGTAAAATGGAAGTATAGTGACTTGAGATGTATGATGTTAGGGTATCATGAATACCATGAATATATTATGACGGAGGAAAGTAAACAATGAAGGTATATGAAGAGGGTATAGAAAAGGTCTGAAATTGAACAGTATGCTGTAGGAATTTTGTCTGAGGCAAGTACCTTTGCGAAGAACGATAAGCACTAAGAGATTCACGTTGAACTCGACCAATATCTTCCAGAACATCCTTGCTACCATTAACAAGTTCGATAAGAGAAGAGATAGGCATACGTTGCCTTTTTGGAAGGCCAAATAGGCTGACAACTATCTGAAAGAAGAGGGTGGCATTAAACCACCGATCGATTATCAAATGAGAATGATTGAAAAGAGACCTTTATTAAGGATACATGATCTGATTGCCAATTATAAGATGCAAGAATTCCTTGGCAGTTGAATTAAGGATAGGATATCCATAAATTAAGACAAACCCTGGGGAATGCACAAGGGGTGGCATTAACCCTAATAACGACATTATGACTTCAGATGATATGAGCTGGACTTGCTAAGGCAACAATGACCGGTAAGGATTATTAAAAAGAGTGCTGGAAAGAACATAGATAGAATTATTAGAGTATTGATCAATGACATTTTGATATACCCGGTACCCAGAAAATACCGGAGGAATGATAAGGATGGCCTACGAAACCTTACAAGGAAAAAAGGTAATATTCCGAACTTCAAAATGGAAGTTTGGTAAGGAATGTATGACATAGTAACAATAGTGCCAGATGAGGTATGTATGAAACCCTGAGGAAGTATGGATTGAACCTATAAAGGTTGAGATTATCCTAAGATACGGAAGGAACTAAGAAAAGTAGTATCCTAAGTAGGATTGGGAATAAAACGTGATAAAGTTCCCACGGGTAGGTGGAAGCAATGACTTATGGAAATGACTGATAGTTATATTTTTTCTCCTTCAGCAGAGCTTAAGGGAGAATGCTTTAACCCAACAGTGATGGGAATGAGGTAGAAAAAAAAAAAAAAAAAACTTGAGCTGGAATGTACCCAGAAAACATGGGTTACAAGAAATCATTATCATCAAGAAAGGCCAATGAGGTGGCCGACGATCTAAGTATAAAGGAATAATTACAAATGTTCATACCGAAGAAACAGGATGATATCTGGAAGGACCTTGAAGGTCATATCGGAATGGAGGAATTTACATTCCTTCTGATGACTGTGCAAGAATTAACAGTAATAATAGTTTAAGTAAAGATTCGATTCCTGATGGAGTCTTAAGCATATTACGTACCTTAGAAGGTCCCGTTTTGAGGCAAACCAGGACCATGGTACAAAATTGATGAAGTAAACCGTTAAGTTTCCAGTCTTTTATGGAAGATGCATAAGTGATAGTTTCATCAACCGGACCTAGCTGCGATGCTTGAAACTCTTCTGCAATTTTATCTACTTCATGTAATATCTACATCAAGTTCAGGAAATGTTCCCTATGGATAAGGAATAGGGATTACTTTGTCTCCCTACAGGATTTGGAACCCGTAGGGTTAGCTGTTAACGCAATACGTAAACAAAAAGCGATGGCGATTCTTCTAAGAAAGTAGATGACAACGTAAAAATAAAGAAAGTGTTGCTATTGATAAGCTAAATGGCATGTTGATGAATGACAAGCAAGTTCGTGTTAGTGTATTTCTGCATATACAAGATAGAGAATATGAGGTTAATGATTCATGATGCTAACTGTATTCCTGTAGAAAGAATTAATGAGACTTAGAGAGAAGGGCAGTTGAGCCCGAGACTTATTGGGCCACCTGAGAGTTTAAAAGTGTTCGGAAGGTGGCATTCGAGCCAGCTCTACCCCCAAAACTTATAACATGATTGTAATGTGTTTCATGTGGCAAGCTACGCCAGTAAAATGCAGATGCTCGATAAATGATAAGAGTATGAGCAGGTAGGTATACGACCTGGTCTGACTTACGAAAGACAACCTGTGGAAAACCACGGATAGAAAAGAACAAGTGATGAGAAACAAGGTTGGCAGAAGTAGATTATATGAATCTAAGTTAAAGGGATCGGACCAGATTCATTTCGGAAAGTTTAAATTGGAATAACGTCATGATTATAGAATAAATGTGACGGAATACCGATAAGGAGGTACCAAGTGCAAAAAGGTGTCTCAATAAAGAGGTGAAGGTGAAAGTAAATAATAGAAATGAGTAAGAATCAGATAATAAGAAGGATGTGATTGATAAAGAAAAGGCTGGGAAAACAACTATGGAATGAGAAGCAAGGAATGTTATGAATGGGTTTTCTAATGAATTCTCAGGATGACAACCTGATAGTGTCAATATTATAGTTATGAAAAGCTAGTAACATGATATGGGATGTCAGTAATAATGATGTCAAGTGAGAAATCTAAGATTTAACCTGAAAGGTTGAAGGATTTCCCGAATGTGAGTATCGCTAAGATTGAACAAGAGTATTTGTCCATAGAATAATGGACAAAGCAGCAAGATATGTTGACACGTGAGATTGCGATCAAATAGTATTGGATATAATTATGATTAATTTCTTCTTTGATAAACCTCTACAGTTCAGAGGTAAATTCTGAGTATGATATTCTACAATCATGAAAGCTTTCAATAATCCTTTAGAACTCTTTTCTCTTCTTCTCTCTTATTCATCTTCTTTATGAATTGAGAAGAACAACCCTTTTAGGAGGGGAGGTACTGCTACGTGACTATCTGTCTATGTGATAGAAGTCTAAGTGGAATGCCATGACTTGTTTAATTGCTTGTCAAGTACTAAAGGCTGGCCCCCTTCTGTACTAACTATGCAATATAACAAATGTTCAATTGATCATAGTGATCTCTCAATAAATCTTTCCACTTCTCTATATTGATCGAGATTGCGAAGATTAAAGCGATCAGGAAATGCACAGTACGAGCGAGGTTACCTCCAAATTCGTAGGGTGATAGTGATACCAATGTTACTGCAGGTATCAATAAGGATAAGACTGAGTAAGAGTATAACCCGGATAGTGAGTTGTACGAAAAGTAGCAACGTTGATGGAAAAAGGATACAGTATGAATTGTAGCACTAAAAGATGTGCTGAGGAAGGGTAGAACGACTAAGAATTGACCGGGAAGCTAAAGAGTGAACGACAGGCAAACGACTCTTTGCTTCCTACCTGATTCCGGGACGGAATCCTTTTAAGGAGGGGAGACTGTAAGAACCCCAAATTTTGGATATAATTAAAACTTTTATTAAGTAATGATAAAATGAGGAACAATGATTCCGACAACAAGGTCACCAGCTCTAATGAATGGTGGTTTCGAAGAACAATGATTGTAATGAATGGATATTGCTTTGGACAATGATCCTGATGCATTGGTATATTGTCAGAATAGAGTAATTCGATGGTTGAGGACCTAGATAAGAATAATATACCATCCAAGAAGGAGTTAATGGATCCTGGAAGGGAAATGAGTACGTGCATAGTGTTTCCCGTACGTGCATAGTGTTTCCCATACGTGCATAGTGTTTCCCGTACGTGCATAGTGTTTCCTGTACGTGCATAGTAATTTGGTGGATGAATAGTGATTTTGTAAGTTGGAAAACTTTTCACGCCACCCTATGTACGGGACGTGATATGGATGTTTTGAAGTCATATTAGTAATTCGCGGAGGAAATAAGTGAATGCAGAGACGATCGGAATTCAGAAATTCCAAATTCTTTTTCGGTATAATATTTGACCGGACAGTGGATTAAATATTATTATAATCCAAGAATTGAGATATTAACTTTGAGGATTTGATATTTTGGGATGTTATTATATTTGATTTAAGAATGAAGGTAGGAAACCACTGAGGGAGTGAAACAAGCGTTCTAGAAACCGCTAAAACGTTATAACGAGATTAATCAATAAATCGAACGAATCCTAGATTACAGATTAAGTTCGTATCGAGATTAAATATCCTACAAGGTCATCACGAGGATTATATTAAGGATTGGGGAAGATATTATGAATATCGAGAAATTTCCCGGTAAACCCTAGAGGTGAAACTACTTAGTTATTCGTCCGAACGATCAATGAATTGAGCAATAAATGGACAAAGAAACAAGTAAAGAGCCAAGATACAAGCATGTGCAAGTGGATGGGACCAAGTAACTAAGTAGTTACAAGAGTAACTAGCTCACTTGGAGAAACAAGCCAAGTACTTAGCTAACTCTTATCATCCACACTTTCAAACACCAACACTTGGCTAGATGATGCATGCAATGACATGGGCACTTTATTAAAGCCACTTTATGCTAAGATATTTTCATAATAATGCAAGATTAGATGAGACTAAAGCAAGCCAACCAAGCAAAACTCTCCTCCCCCCTTGCAAAGCTCCATTCGACCTTAACCATAATTCAAGAATCAAAGTCCAAGCTCCCACCATTGTTTGATCTCCAAAAATTTATCATAGATCCTATATTTCATAGAAATGATACCCTAAAAATCTTAGCCTCAAACACCACCTTTTCCATTTTCAAAAAAATCAAGAAAGTGGGGGATGAATAGTAACCTCAAGAACAAAATTCTTGAATCTTGATTTTGGTTGATGATCCAAGATTCATGGAGGCTATACAAGGACTATACAAGGCTTAATAAGTGCATACATACCTCAAGGAAGGTATAAACTTCAAGAACCCTAGTCTTTGATTTGAGTTTTAATGGAGTTTTGGATAAATTTTGGTGATAATGTTGTTATAAGCATGTTTACATGATTATGTAGTTAGTTTGTTTGATTTAAGAGATGTGATGAATATGATGATATAATATGATGTTCCTGGACTTATGAGATTAGTATTATGAATGTAAGATGATTGGTATGCCCGGTGTGGCTTGGGTTGTTGATTACGATTTATGGAACGTTCGATTTACAGCCGTTATAATGCCCGATTTTGCACTACCATGTTTTGTATACCATTTTCCATGTTGAACCCCTACTGTCCAGAGACCTTAACTGCCATGATAGGATAGGTAATGTTCTAAGCTTCGTTTTGATATAAAGATCACGTGAAACGGACTTACGGTTTAGGATTTATGACCAAATTACTAAAAGTAGTTCGAATCCGTAAACGAAAGTTCGTAACTGAAATTGAACCCTCGTAAGCTATGTAACGTCATGGCGAATCTTGGTAAATAAATACTAGGGGTAAGAAGGAAGGTTTGAAAGAAAACCGTATGTCAAAAGGATCATTTTTCGATTTATTAAAAATGTTCGAGTCGAGGTTAAACGCGAACGAACCCCTAAAAGACGACTCTTTTATAACTTCGGTAAAACACTTAGAAAATGGGCGATAAAACTCGGAGTATTGTATTGGTTCGTAACGATCGACTTTAGAACTCATATGACTTAAGTATGTCCCAAGTATAAGTACAATGACATGTCGTATTAACGAACGAATGTCGGGTCGGATCAGTGATAATAAGTAATCCACTAAAAGGAGTATAACGAGATAACTCGAGAACGTGTTTCGATTTAAGTATAACTTAACTTTTAATATGTTAAGTGATTAATCCCGAATGCCTTGGCTATTTATAGATCACCAAGCTGAACCGGGACCCGCTACCACTACCCCTTACCGTACTCGACTACCAGGCAAGTTTCAATTCCCTTCTTTTAGGCTGTTGTTGTGATTGAATAAATATATATATATATGATTGCTGATATACATATGCCATTGCATGCATGCCTACTTTCAAGTTGAATTGATATACTTGTTCCCTGAATGTTATTGTTGGCTTATAAGCTAGATAGTTATACATCAGTTATAAGCCGGTTATTGTAAGACCCTCATAGAAGGGCGTATACATCTTATTCATCAAATATAGACCGGGAGTCAATATTTCTTGATATATCGAGATTACCTCGGAGGAAAATATTTAAGTAAATATTTTCTATTATTTGGGCGACGAATATTATTTGAATATTCGCTCGAGCTTATTTATTTAATGATCCTTACTTCAAATAATTATTTGAACGTAATCATTCGACGAATAATATTTGTCAATATTCATTCAGAGTCGAATTGATTATCGATTATTATTTCGAATATTCTTCTAAAGATGAGACTACTAAATGAATATTATTTGGATATTCTTTTAGAATATTATTATATTAAATAAATATTACTTTTGAATATTCATTTAAGATATTAAATACTTGATGAATATTATTTTAATATTCATCTGAAGCTTGATTTAATTATCGAATATTATCTCGAATATTCCTTAAGGCTTGGATTACTAAATGAATACTACTTGATATTCATTTAGGATATTATTCATTGAATGAATATTACTTTTGAATATTCATTTAAATTCCTAATTAATTATGAATATTACCTTAAATATTCTTTTCAGGTCTTATTAATTAATGAATATTGTTTTGAATATTCATTTAAATATTTATTTATTCAATAAATATTCTCCTGATATTTCTTCAGGGATTATTTTGAGAAATACTCTGATATAAGATATTCTTTCTTATTCCTAAATGATCTGTAAAATATTTTAATTCAATAAATATTCTCTGAATATTTATTCCATACTTAGAATAACCTCGATAAGGTTTATCTTCTTCGATTATTACAGAAAATATTTCGGAGTCATATTTTTATTAATCTTATATCAAGAAAGGTTCTCAGACATCATTCTTCCTTGAGTCTATCTCCTTAATAATAAGGGAACCTTACTTGGAAAAAAAATGTTATTTATCTTGTCGACTCCCCGGTCATAAAGTATTCCCTTCACTCGCAACTCGGGTGCTGTTGACTTATTAAGTCGTTGCTTACCTTCTCATCTTTCGAGGGGTAAGATCACTGGAACAAGTTGATATCCGTTACCAAGTAATAGCTTGGGAGTTATTGGTAAATTTTCCTTTCCAACTAGATACGACTACTTTGTGGAGTCTTATCAACAAGTATTATACTTGGGGAAAGGGGGACGAACGTTACATTCAGAATCATGAATTCTATTTGAACTAGGAGTCGTGTAAGAGGCCGAGTAGCGCCGGTCCATCCCCTTTGGCCCAACCGTTGGCCGGGGAGAGCTAGTAAGGCGGTATACAAGTAAAGCCGTCAGTTCTTCCTTCTACCGGTAGTAAATCTAAATTGAGCTGTACGATCTCGACTGATCATCAAGATTGGAACAGCGGGCGCGGTGAATACTCCATCATTGGTTCATCATCCAAATTTATTTATTTCCTGCAACATGATTACTGTTGGCAGAGTTGAAAAAGGGTCATAACTGGAATTGCAACCTTTACTTGCAAGTTCCTCTTCTTAATAACGATAAGAATATCTCGCTTACTTTGATGTAGCAGATATTTCTACAAACAAATACTTTAAGTTACCTTGTAACTTCATCGTTCATATTATACTGGCATCATTTCCGTAAATGCATGGCATATGGTTTGAAAGATACTTTTGAACTGTTATACATTATCGTTCAGTTATATATTATTGTTGGTGGGCTATTGCTCACCCTTGCTTTATTATTATATCACAACAACAGCTAGACCAGATGACTCGCACAAGACGCACTCGACGCGGGCGAGGACGATGAGACTACCAGAGCTGAAGAAGAAGCTATTGGTAGGGTATATTTATTCTTTCAGTACCAAGAATATGGTCTAGTATGACTTATGTAAATGGATGGCAAAGAGTATGTATTTATATTGAAATTCTTTTAGATTGTAAGAACTCATAATGTGATTAATAAAAATTTGATTGTTACTCTGATTTCATCTCTGGGACTATAACGGGTGTGTTTTATATTGTTGTGTTGGGTCATAGAGACGTAATTTATTTTATGTTAATGAAAGTTCAATTGTTGTGGACAGAATTGGAAACCGTAACCACCGGATCCCGGACCCCGGATCTGGGGGTGTTACAACTTCTAACAGTGACAAGAAGACTAACATCAAGAAAATTGATAAGCATGCTGTTTATGATAAGACTGTTGCTAAGCCACATGGATCCAAACTTGTTTGGGTACCAAAGGAGAAGTAATACCTTTGTGTTTGCAGGGCAAAGAAAGTGAAAGAAAGGTCATGTGGATTTTGGACAGTGGATGCTCAAACCATATGATTGGTGATATGGCCCTGCTATCACAGTACGAGGAGAAGGCTGGCCCAATGGTTGCTTTTGGAGATGACAGCATTGGCAACACACTGGGATATGGCAAGTTGGAAATTGGAAATGTCATCATTGAAAATGTAGCACTGGTCAAGGGACTCAAGCACAATCTACTGAGTGTTGGTCAATTTACTGACAGAGGCTTCAAAGTGAATTTTGACAAAGATGAATGTTTGATCACCCACAAAAAGACTGGTGACTTTGCTCTATCTGGAGTAAGGAAAGGAAGCCTGTTTGTAGCCAATATGAACTCTGCAAACAAGGACAAAATCTGTTGCTTTTACTCAAAAGCATCAAATGAAGACAGTTGGCTGTGGCATAAGAAGCTATCACACTTGAACTTCAAAGGCATTAATTCTCTAGTCAAAAGAGAGTTCGTAAGAGGCATGCCCACACTTGAATTCTGTCAAGAAGGAGTGTGTGAGGCTTGTCAAAAGGGAAAAATGAAAAGATCAAGCCACAAGTCAAAGACAGTGACATCAATAACCAAGCCCCTACAACTAATTCATATGGACTTGTTTGGGCCTGTCAATATTATGTCACTAGGAAGGAAAAAGTATGCTCTGGTGATGGTTAATGATTTCACAAGGTATACATGGGTAGAATTTTTTGCATCAAAAGATGAGGCTCCCCAAGTAATCATTGAGCATATAAAGAAAATTGACAAGGAAGCAAAGGCCAACAATGCAAGTGTGATTGCATTAAGGAGTGATAATGGAACAGAGTTCAGAAATGCCATGCTTGAAGCATTCTGCAAAGAAAATGGTGTTTCTCAATAATTCTCAGCTCCAAGGACTTCACAACAAAATGGAGTTGTTGAAAGAAAGAATAGAACTCTGATTGAGGTTGCTAGAACAATGCTACTTGATGCAAAGATGCCTACATGTATTTGGGCTGAGGCTGTGAGCACTGCATGCTATATCCAAAACAGAACCCTCATCAACAAAAACACTGGAAAGACACCTTACAACTTGATGACTGGAAAGAAGCCCACCCTGAAGTATGTTCATACTTTTGGAAGCAAATGCTTTGTGTTAAAAGACAACTCAGAATATGTTGGAAAGTTTGATGCAAAAGCATTTGAAGGAATTTTTCTTGGCTACTCTATGGAAAGAATTGCATACAAAGTTTATGTCATCACTCAAAAGAAAGTTATGGAAAGCACAGATGTGACATTTGATGACAGCAAACTACCTGGACTAGAAGAAGCCAATGATGAAGATAAAGATCCTTTGAAGTTTGACAATCTAGATGATTCTGATGAGGAGATTGAGACTGAATGTGAGCCCACAATTCAACAAACTCAAGTGAATGAAGAACCTGTGTCAACCAACAATGAAGAAACAAGCATCCAAGACACACCTGTGATTAGTGGAAACTTCACAGGGGGAGGAAATTTAAATGATCATGATCTGGATGATGAAGCAACATCAAGGCTGAGAAATCAATCTGAACATACAAGGAAATGGGATAGATCACATACTGCAGATCAGATAATTGGAGATCCAAATACAGGAGTGAGGACAAGGAGAGCAACTCTAAATGAATGTCTCTATGGTTGCTTTCTATCCCATGTTGAGCCTAAGAAACTTGAAGATGCATTGTTGGATCCTGATTGGATAATTGCTATGCAAGAGGAGCTAAACCAATTTGAAAGAAGCAAAGTATGGGAACTTGTGCCTGCACCAAAGGATAGAACCATTGTTGGAACAAAATGGGTTCTAAGGAATAAGATGGATGAAAATGGTCTAGTCATAAGAAACAAAGCAAGGTTGGTTGCAAAAGGATACTCTCAACAGGAAGGCATTGACTATGATGAGACTTTTGCCCCTGTTGCCAGACTAGAGGCCATCAGAATTTTCTTGGCATTTGCTGCACATTCTAATTTCAAGGTCTATCAAATGGATGTCAAGAGTGCATTTCTGAATGGGGAGTTGGAAGAAGAAGTATATGTGCAACAGCCACCTGGCTTTGAGGATCCACAATTCCCTCACTTTGTCTACAGATTGCTTAAAGCATTGTATGGACTTAAGCAAGCTCCTAGGGCATGGTATGACACATTGTCACAATTTCTGCTTGAGAATCAATTCACTAGAGGCACACTAGACAAGACACTGTTCTACAAGAAACATGGTGATGATATTATCTTAGTTCAAATCTATGTGGATGATATCATATTTGGCTCTACAAATGAGAAGCTGTGTGAGAAATTCTCTAAGCTCATGCAGAGCAGATATGAGATGAGTATGATGGGAGAATTAACATTCTTTCTTGGGCTGCAAGTGAGTCAAAGGAAGGATGGCATTTTTATAAGTCAAACCAAATACATCAAGGATCTATTGAAGAAATTTGACTTAGAAGAATGCTCACCTGCAAAGACACCCATGGCCACTGCCACCAAGTTAGATGAAGATGGTAAGGGCAAGAAGGTAGATATCTCAATCTACAGAGGCATGGTTGGTTCTCTACTTTACCTCACTGCTAGTAGGCCAGACATCATGTTTGCAACATGCTTGTGTGCAAGGTTTCAATCAAATCAAAAGGAATCACATATGATAGCAATAAAGAGGATTTTCAGATATCTGAAGGGCACACCAAACTTGGGGTTATGGTATCCTAAGGACACAGGGTTCAATCTGGTTGGTTATTCTGATGTTGATTATGCTGGATGCAGAGTGGATAGGAAAAGCACCTCAGGTAGCTGCCAGTTTCTTGGACAAAGGTTAGTCTCTTGGTACAGCAAGAAACAACAATCTGTGTCAACTTCCACAGCTGAAGCTGAGTACATAGCTGCTGGAAGTTGCTGTGCTCAAGTGCTTTGGATCAGAAACCAACTTAGAGATTATGGACTTGTGTTGGAAAGAATTCCAATCATGTGTGACAACACAAGTGCAATCTCTATAGTTTCCAATCCTGTCAATCATTCTAGGACAAAGCACATTGACATCAGATATCACTTCATAAGGGAGCATGCAACTAATGGAACCATTGAGTTACATTATTTTCCCACAGAGAAACAACTAGCTGACATATTCACTAAGCCATTAGATGAAGCCACCTTCACAAGGTTGGTTAGTAAGACTGGAATGCTGAATTCTTCAAATTCTGGCTGAGTGAATATATCAACTAGATTGTTGCAGCAGTAAATACTTACTTTATCAAATGCTCAATATTTTTAAAGTAAGTATTGGCTGGATTATGATTTATAAATATTCCACAATGTTGCATATGTTGAAAATCATACATATTTAGCTTGAAATTTCTGTGAAATTTTGAGAGAATCACTATTTAATTTAGTAGAATATTCTTCAGTGAATATTTCTAGTAAATTTTAAAAGATAGTGAAAATTGAATTTTATGAGTGAAAAGTATAGTTCGATAAGTCAGACTTCTCGAATGGTCCATTGTTTTGTCATGGCTCGAGTTCTCGAATATGCCTATCAAGAACCCTCCTGAGTTCTTGAATAGTGTCTTTTGAGAAATCGAATAGTACACTTTGAGTTCTCGAATAGAGTATTTTAGTTCTCTAATGATGAAGTTCTCGAATACTGTATCTGAGTTATCGAATCATTTGAAAAGGCTGATTTCTCGCTGACACTTAATCGCTTTTTGGATTTATATTCAAAATTTCATTTCGCTCATAAAAACATATTTTATTTAGCTTAGAATTATTTTCTGAGTTAAATAACTGCCAGCTGTGAGTTACAAACTACTTGAGATATCGAATAAGCCTTTCTTGACTTATCGAATAGTTGTCTTATACTTCTCGAATGACTGACTTGTCGATACAAAACTTATATCTAATCGACAACTCAAGTCACTCACATATATACAATTCCACAACTGTTCAAATCATTTCATTCGATTTCTCAGGCAGCTAAAGTTCCAAAACCTCTGTAAACCCTAACGTCAAAAGCTAAATTTCTTCTTCAACCTTCATTCTCTTCTCATCTCTCTGTGTAACAATGGCAAATACCCAACTTACAATTCCTACCCACACCAATTTCATAGCAATAACCAACGATGTTGAAGCACCCAATGCAAACTTTAATTGCTTCGTTCGATGGATGGCTGAATCATACATCAAGGATGCACTCTCAGCCAACCCAACTCTGTATCTAGATTTACTAGAACAGTTTTGGAGAACTGCTACTGTGGAGGTCGTGGCCCTAGAGAATGCAATAACTTCATACGTAATCTATTGCAAGATTCAGGACAAGGAAATCACCATTACTACTGAAAATATGAATCAAGCACTGGGGTTACAACAAGGAGTGTATGACAGTCAAGCAACTGATCAAGAATTGGAAGATTTCTTTGATTTTATCAACTACTCAGATAGAATCAAGCTTGGAAATTTGAATAGGAAGTACTTGAGGAAGGAATGGAGCTATGTCTTTGCCACTCTTCTTCAAGTCTTCACAGCAAGGAAGTCCAGCTTTGATCAAATCAGCACACTTGTTCAACAAATAGGATATGCTCTAGCATATGGGAGAAAGATTGATGTTGGTTTGATCATAATGCAAGAATTGTATGGGAGACTTGGTAAGAACTCAGCCAAGAGAGGTAATGAAATTTTCTTCCCTCGCTTTATTCAATCTGTACTTAATTTCATAGATGTTAAATTGATTGAATTGCCTGGGTTAGACAAAAATAGAATAGGCTATCCGAAATTCATGACCAAACTCATTTTTGGTAGCTTGGAGACTAGGAATGATGTGGATGTAAGGCTCAAAATAACTCCCCTTATGGAGAGTTTATTTAGGACTTACCCCCACAATATGCCAATATGTGCCTCAAAATCTGAGTTAGCTAGGCCCAAGCATGTAGAGCAAAATGCTAACCCAGGGCCTGCTAACCAACCCTCTCAGCCAAACACTTTACTAAACACAGAGACAACTGCATCATCCTCTCAAAAGGGTGATGTTAGTAAAAAGAAGAGAAAACAGGTTGCTTCTGAACCTCTAAAAATCTTAACTGAAGCAGCCTTGGCTGTAGAATTAGGCATAGCAAGTGAGGAACCTGAGTCACCCTTACTAAGGCCAAAGAAGAAGAAGAAGAAGTCTAAAACCACCTCTTCAGTCACCCAAATGGCTGAAGTTGTAAAATCAGGGGCAAACAGCTCACTAGATGTATCCTCTCAACAGGGTGCATCTATAGAATCAAGCATCCTCCCCAATGCACCTACTTGTACAGAGTCAGCACATGGGAGTGATAATGCTGGCACAACACTGAGTGGAGAGCACATCACAATTGAAACTCCCTCTATCTCTCAGGGGGAGTTGCCAAAATCTAATCTACAACACACTTCTCTTCCAGGATCTACCACTCATATTTCTTTGGAGCCTGCAACTCAAGCAATTGAGGAGCAAGGCATTGATCATCAAGAATTCTTTTCTCTTGATGAGCCAATGGATTCAAGTGACTTAGTGCATGACACCTTGCTCACCACCCAGGTACCACATTTAGATGGTCAGGGAATGCATGTTGGGGCATCTCCTAATGACACCATCACAAACACAGAGGATTCACTAGTTTTAACTAGAGACTCTGTGCCTGTGTCAACTACTGTTGTAACTCATCCCACTTCTGTGGAGACAACAGTAGCAGAGTCTTTTCATCCGGTTACAGAAGTTGCATCTGTAACTGAGGAGTCTAGCTTGCCTAGCTCTAGCTCTCACTTTTTGTCCCAATGGCTGAAGCCTGTGCAACATGACAATGCTTCAGGATCAGGGTCTGTTCCACCACAAATGTCCATTGAAGCTCTCCAAAGCTATGTTGTGGATCAGATTCCTGAGTTTGTCAAAATAGCCTAGAACCTTGTCACCTCCAACATCTCAAATCCAGATTATGAAGCCATCCTACTATGCCATAGGGATGATATGGAGATGCAGAAGGCCAAGATTATTGATGATGCTGAGAGAGATGGCAATGTAGATGCCTAGATGCAAGGAAAGTATGATTTAACTCTCAGTGAAGCACTTCAATATCTTAGAGAGGAATACATCACTTCACTGGGTTCAAATGCAAAATCCCTGTCCCCTAGTGAAGTGTATGAAGCTGTCAATGATTACTACAAGGGTTTTCTCAAGGCTGCACACTATCTTGGCAAGGGAGTCAAAACTGAAGTCAACAAAGTAAGTGACAAGACAGCCACTTCAGTAGAAGAGATAAAGAGGGCCTTTGATGCCAAATTTCCTCAACTAGACAGTGTGGTCAAAGATATCAGACACTGCAACACCACCTGCACCAAGATGGATAATAGTCTAGCTCTCCTTAAAGATACAGTCACAGGTCTAGGAAGCAAATTTCAAATTTTATCTGATCAGACTACAAATGCCAATGCCATGCTTAGGACACTCTTTGCAAATCAATATGGAGACAAGCTGGTAACTGAGGTTCCTGTGCATGAGCTGTCTAGATTTGAAGTGCAGAGACTTAAGGAACAATCCCTGTCTGGCTTCAAATCTAATGCATTATTCAGTAAGGTAGATGCACTTGAAAAGGAGGTAGCTACTCTCACTCAGTCCAATGCTCATCTTACAGACAAGGTACAAACTCTAACTGAGCAGTTGAACACTCAAGCCACCACCACAACTGATGTTCTTCTGCATCAACAATCAATGTTGTCTGCAATGATGAAGCACATGGGTCTCCCTCTACCTGAAGAATATTCAACCCCAAAGGTCAATACTACAGCCTCTGTGCCTGACAACAAGCCTAAGGGGGAGAAGAGGACATCAAGGAACTCAAATACAAAGGGGGAGAAACCACCAGTAAAGGGCATCAAAATCACTAAAGGTGCTCATCAAAGAACTTCAAAATCTCTAATTCATGTGCCTGGTAAAGGAAAAGACAAAGTTGATGAGCCTCCTACTTCTCTGCCAGTTGTAACTCTACCAACTATGCACATCACTACTTCCAGTGGTCAAAAGCAAACTATCACAACCACAGTGGTTGCAGGGAGTATGCCATCTGATAAACCTTCACTCTCCATATCTAAAAGTGCCAAGCCTGTAGAAGTGAAGGTGGTCACTGAGGCCAAGCTACAAGAAATTGCAAACTCAAATGTTTATCATGATGATGCATTCTTGGAGTTTCTGAAAGTCTCAAGAGAACAGGTTGGTGACACTCAATTGTATCTAAGGAGCTTGAAGGATGAGATCGATTACTTCACTGTGGTACCTAGAAAAGTTGATAGCTCATGGCTCAAGGAAGTAATGATGGTAGCAAAATCCAGAATCTGGCATCTAACCTACAAAACTCTACATGCCTTGAAACATTCAGAGATAGATGCACTGATAGAGCTCATAGAGAAGAGGAATGTAAATGAAAACAATAAGAGTCTGTATGTTGACTTGAGGAATGCCCAACCTTCAAGGCTGCCAGAAGTGATTAAGAAGCCATGGACCATCATCTATCAGTCTGGCACCAGAATTGAAGAGATTAAACAATTGGTCATTCCCAATGATCTCACTTCTCGAAATCACAGACTCATTATTGCCATCATTGATCTACTGCAAAAGAAGAAGGGGATAAGTACTGCTGAAGAGATAGAGGCATTGCACATTCTCAGATCCTACATTGCAACTGGTGTAATTCCAGAAATGGCCAAGCCAAGGAGAAATAAGGATGATGAAGATGAAGACAAGAGTGATGGGAGAAGGAGTCATCACAGGAGTGATAAGGGGAATGAGGATAAGAAGAAGAAGAAAGACAGCAAGGATAAGAAGGATGATGACCAAGGCAAAGTTTATGAGAGGAAGAATGGAAAACAGCAAGCCTTAGGCATTGCTAGCAGTAATCTCACCACAACACAAGACTCTAAGTCTTGGGTGAATGCTGTTAGTAATGACCTACCAAAATCTAATCCCATGGCTTCTGCAACTGTCTTACCACCTCAAGAAGAGAAGAAGATTCAAGTCAAGAAACCATCTGTACATTTCAAAAAGCATATTGCTAATGGAATACTACAATGGTCCACAAACAAAGGTCACATGCTACTGCCAGGCAACCATGTCAAAAGGATCAAATTCAAACAAGCTGCAAGGAAACCAAAGCTATCCAAGTCAAGGACTCTGAAAATCTATCCAGGCTTAAAACTCCAACCACTAGATGAAGATTTTGATGAAGACCAACTGCAGTTCTTACAAGCTCAAAGAATCTATCATGTTGCCATTGTTAATAACTGCCTTGAGATCAAATATACTGATGGAAGGGAGGAGAAATTCAAACAAGGAGGATGTCAACACTGGGGCAAACTACATGACATAGAAAGAATCATTGCATTGTTGAGCTCAGAAGATAAAGTGGAAAGAGTATGGAAGCTGGAGATAATTGATTTTGTGAAGATGAAGAGAGATCATAAGGAGAAAATCAGAAAAGAGTGTCTTGAGAAATGGCTAGCAAGGGAGAAAGAAATTGAGAGACTGGAGATTGAAGCAGAAAAGCTAAGGGCAAAGGGATTGTGTAGAGTTCAGTTTAACCCCTATGTGGTGAAGTATAGGAGGAGAAATGGGAATCAGATCCACATCAGAATGAATCTACTCAACCACTATCCTACAAGCATTCTGAATTCAGTACTTGAAGATTTCAAAGACTCAATTTTGCTTGAAGAATTGGATGCTATGGCAGAAATAATAAAAGCTATGGATGAGAATACAAGGAAGGAGAAAGAAAGAAGACAGAAAGCATATGATGATTTGCAAGCCAAAGCTATGGAAAGGGAAACAAATGACAATGGCTAGTACTTCATCACAGGCTGTAAGATTACTCACCCTGTAGTTCTATCCACATTGCTA
The DNA here is from genome assembly GCA_036435485.1 of Saposhnikovia divaricata. NCBI lineage: Eukaryota > Viridiplantae > Streptophyta > Magnoliopsida > Apiales > Apiaceae > Saposhnikovia > Saposhnikovia divaricata. The sequence goes on from CM071597.1 coordinate 105,630,448, forward strand.
ATCAAAATTCATACATGTACTGTCAAGTTTTATCTTTATGTATGTTAGGCTTGTTATCAGACATGAAATTGTGACTAAAGGTCTTACTCACAATTTGGGGGAGATTGTTAGTCACAGAGGCATGCCTGAATACATCTAATAACAAGCCTAAGTATGTGTAATGCTATGCATTACCTACATGACCTCTTAACTGAGGGAACCTCTAGTTGTAGAGTTTCTATTTGTTCTGTACTTGTAATAGGCATCAAATTCTAGTTGTGTTACTGTAATTATAAAGTCAAGAATAATGCTTGAAAGAAGTTCCAAGGTTCATGCCTCAAGCAAGGAGATAAAGACTGTCAAATAATCACAGTTGGGATTTGAAGAAATGAAGAATTTGCCTAAGTACCAATTCGAGAAGTACATTTGTCTATTCGAGAAGTCTAGCATTCGAGAAGTCAGAGATTCGATATCTCAGAAGACACTATTCGATATCTCTGAATACACTGTTCGATATCTCATTCGATATCTCAGAGATTCGATATGTCTATTACTCTATTCGAGAACTCATGGAGTCAACAAGTCAAAGCATCATTCGAGTTCTCTAAGAGTCAACAAGCCAATGATCTATTCGATATCTCAAGGACCAAAGAAGCTATTCGACATCTCAGGGATTCGATATGTCAAAATGCTCTATTCGATATCTCAAGGAGTCCCAGAGAAAAGAGCTATTCGAGAAGTAATTCGATATGTCAATATAACACTATTCGAGAACTCAGAGTTATCGATTAAGTCAATTCAATTTCTCGAATTAATCACTTAGCCACTTCTCGAATACATTCTTGGAGACAAAATACTGAAGAATTGTACAAGTCAGAAACTTGCAACAAGCCAAGACGCTTTATTTGACTATGTACTATAAAGCAGATTGGAAAGCCTACAAAGAAGCTTGGAGAGATAAGACAAAGGGACAAGGAGCTAAAGAAGTGGATATGAACAGGCTTTGCAAAGTCAAATCTGTAGCCGTTTGGACCCTTACTCAAATAAGATAGACATACTGGAAAGTAGTTTGTTTTACCTACCTTATTTGTAGTAAGTAGGTGTATCCATGTCTATAAGGATACAGCCTCACTTCCTTAGCTGGTGAGTGATAAGTTTTTCAAGATACATCACAAGAAATATCTTTCTAAGAAAAACGAAGCTGAGAATACTACCATTTGTATTCACAGATTGTAGCAAAATCTTTATCTAATAAAATATTAGATTAAAGTGATATTGTGTTGTGTCTGTCTTTGTTATCTGCACTTATATATCTCACACACAAAACACATATCTTGTTGTAAAGATTCAAGAACAAAGAAAAGTTCAAGAATCCATTCACCCCCCCTCTGTATTCTTTTACTGTATTCAATACTCAACAAGAATCATCCCCCAGAGTTAGTTATTGGTGATATTACTGATGGAATTACAACAAGAAGAGGAAAGGCAAATTATTGTGCTCATGCTGCCTTCCTAGCTCAAGAAGAACCCAAAAATATTAATAAAGCACTAGAAGATGAAAATTGGATCATGGCTATGCAAGAAGAATTAAATCAATTTGAGAGATGTGATGTTTGGGAACTTGTTAAGCCTCCAGAGGATGCTTCAATTATAGGAACAAAGTGGGTGTTCAAAAACAAAATTGATGAATTTGGCACCGTTACTCGAAATAAAGCAAGACTTGTAGCTCAAGGATATAACCAACAAGAAGGCATTGACTTTGATCAAACCTATGCTCCTGTTGCTCGCTTGGAATCAATAAGAATGCTTCTAGCCTATGCATGTTTCAAGAAAATCAAGCTATATCAAATGGACGTGAAGAGTGCGTTCCTAAATGGCGTGCTGGAAGAGGAAGTCTATGTCAAACAGCCTCCTAGATTCGAGCATGAACAGTATCCAGACTATGTATTCAAGCTAAAGAAGGCTCTTTATGGTTTAAAGCAGCCCCCTAGAGCTTGGTACAAAATGCTTAGTAAGTATCTAATCCAAAATGGATTCATTCGAGGTAAAATCGATCCCACATTATTTATTATGCAAAATGATAAAGACATTTTAATTGTTCAAATATATGTGGATGATATTATTTTTGGATCTACTAATGAATCTATGTGTAAGTGGTTTTCTAAGTGTATGCATAGTGAGTTCGAAATGAGCATGATGGGTGAGCTCAATTATTTCTTGGGTCTTCAAATCAAGCAATCTAAATATGGAATTTTTGTGCACCAATCCAAGTATACAAAAAGTCTGCTCAAAAGATTTGGTTGTGAAGATGTTAAACTAAAATCAACTCCTATGATCCAAAACAGCAAGCTGTTTGCAGACGAAAATGGTAAGGCAGTTGATATCAAAAGGTATTGAGGTATGATTGGAAGCTTACTATATTTAACTGCTTCTAGACCTGACATCATGTATAGTGTGTGTGTTTGTGCAAGGTTTCAATCCAATCCTAAAGAGTCTCACTTAAATGCCATTAAAAGAATTTTTCGATATTTAAGTGGTACCATTACTCTTGGTTTGTTTTATCCTATCACAAATACTTTTGATCTTGTTGGGTATAGTGATGCAGATTATGCAGGTTGTCAAGTTGATAGAAAAAGTACTAGTGGTGTTTGTACATTTCTTGGACAATGCTTGGTTTCATGGCAATGCAAGAAACAAACTTCTGTAGCTTTATCCACGGCCGAAGGAGAGTATCTAGCAGCTGGGAGCTGTTGTTCTCAATTTCTATGGATGATTCAAACACTAAGGGACTTTGATATCAAGTGTGAAAAGGTTCAAATAAATTGTTACAACACTAGCACCATTAATATTTCTAAGAATCCGGTGAATCAGTCAAGAAGGAAGCATATTGATGTTCGACACCATTTCTTGAGAGATAATGTTGCTAAAGGCAAGATAGAGTTGTCCTTTGATCCAACAGAATTTCAACTTGCTGATATATTCACAAAATCCCTAGCTGAAGAAAGATTTTCAACCATTCGAATGCAACTTGGTATGTGCTCTCTATAAATCAGCATGCTAAATGGTAATTGCTAGTCAGGTTAGCTTACCATTTTTTCTATTCGCATGTTACAATTGGTATACTGATTGCATTATATTGTGGCATATCATTTGTTAATCTTAAGTGTTTTAAATTTTGATGGATTAAGGTGGAGAACTTTAGGAGAATACTTAATGAAAATGTATTATTGGATGTTTTTATTTGATCTTGTTAGATTATTGTTTTATATCTAATTTTGAGATGCAGGGATTTAGGGGGAGTTATTCTAATTCTCCTAAATTAGTTGTAATCATCAAAAAGGGGGAGATTGATACTCCTAAGTTTTGATGATCACAAACAGTAAGCCATTTGGCTTATCAGTAGATATAAAACAACATTTTGGTTTTGCAGGGTATAATAGCTTACTGATTGTATATTCAGTTTGTCACAAACAGCAAGCCATTTTCAACTGTTCAGAATTCCTGTAGATAAAGATCAACTAGACATATCTATGTTCTCAGGAAACTTGGTTGATGATATGGAAATGCAAAAGTATAAAGCCATGTATCTGTTCAGCTCACCAGAACCAAAACAGCAAGCTGACATGAACTTGCTATGTTATTTCGGTACTGTACTAACTTGGTTTTGTAGGGAAAATTAGCTTACTAATTGGATAATAAGTTTGTCACAAACAGAAAGCAAAATTCATGGACAAACAGCAAGCCAGTCACAAACAGCGTGCCAGTCTCACAAACAGCAAGCTGATTGTGTCTGTCATATTTAAAAGAAGACTTAAGTTTTTCAAAGAGCATCAAGTGGAAACTTATTAGGAATATTTGTAAGGGCCCTCTGAATTGTTTTATACATGCCAGCACTCAAATATAATGGGAGACAAACTAATACAACCTTTACTTAAAATAAGGCCACTTTACCTTATTTTATTCACCACTCATTACACCCACATAACCTTGTCTCTTCATGATAACATGTGACGCCCCTAGATCCGGGGTCGGAGATCTAGGCGCTCACGGTCCATTTTCCATTAATAACATACCTGTTCTTGCACATAATATATAACACAGCCATCGACCCCACAATAAACTCACACTGCACACACACACACACACACACAGGTTAGAGCCTCAGAAACGTCACAACATTGATTAAACAGTAATAAAAGTATCAGAGTTATTACAGACCGAATTAAATAGTATTTATGCTACCAGCGACACTTCGATATGAAGCGAAGTTGGCGGCTTGAAAGTTTGTTGCGATACACTGCCTTGCACAGGTCATACTGATAAATAAAACGAACTAACAAAAGCTGCCAACCAATCCGGCTAATGGGGCCTACTGGTGGAATCTCAACTGCTGGCTCGGGTCTAGTCACCTGTTTTCGAGCAGTCTGTCTGGGTCTTGCCATTTCTCTTAGCTGTTGTGTTTGTAAAATTTGAAAACAAGCAAGAGTGAGCAACTATAGCTCAGCAAGAAATATACGTATAAGGTAAGCAATATAGCATTTCATATGATTAGCAGTTATTAAACTTGTTTGTATCAATTAGATATAAAATCACTTGTTATTGTTGATAAATCTCGAAGGTGCACCAATACGTGCCCTCGTTTTCAAAATAAACTTGCAGTTCTAGATACTGCATAGAGTCAACATCTTTCTCATCAAAATAGAACACTATCAGCAACTTGGCACAAAAGCCTAAGAAGCAGTGTCAAAGCATTTTTCTAAAATGGAGGAATGGGACTTAAAGAAAACATAAAACCTGACAAGGATTGACGATGATCAGTCGCCACATCCAAGTCCAATAATCCGCGGGTCTTCTCTACCGGTAGAAGGATAGAAACTACATCCGTAACTATCCCCGGGTGAAAACTACATCCGTAATCACCCTCGATGAAAACTACATCCGTAATCATCCTTCGGCAACACCTGGGCCGGAATAATAATTGATGGACCGCCTGGCTCACGGCCGCTTACACATCCCGGGAATCATTCGTCAACGGTTCCCACACCTGCCAGAGTCCCTTTTTCTTTTTCTTTTAAAAACTTGATTTTGATTGAAAACAGAGTAATTGAGGTCCGACATCAGTCGACCGATGATTCTTGAAATCATACAAGAAGCAGAACCTGACCGGGGGTTTTCGAAAATGTTTTGAGTTCGAAAGAGTTCGAGTTTGAAAGTATTAAATGTATCTTGGATTGACTTCGTCTTTAAAATAATGAACGATAATTAATAAATAATATTTTAAGATTTAATATTAATAATTAATAAAATAATTATTCGATAAAATAAACTTTTAATCCAAGATAGGGTTTCGAGTATTTACGAAAATATAACAATAATTACTTGAGTATACGATACTCCCCGAATGACCCTTCGGGTTTTCGCAAACTAGTTACGATATAATAATATACCGCTCCCCGGTCAATAGTATATACGGACCGCTACGACCTCTATTGCTAGAGTCGTTGTCCGAGGAAAATATTTCAATCTAAGTTCAAGGGGTACAAACATATATGTACTTATACAATCTCAATTGCATCAATACTTCGATAAACATAGCATTTGATATGGTTGAAAACTAAAAACACAACAGTGAAAGTCCTTGTATATGCATAAGTTTTGAAAAGTAAACTTGCCTTGGTTTGGTTGGGGTGGTCGAGTGTGCGGAGTGGAACGATCTATACATAAGCAATAACCGCTCGTTAGTACCTTAATCAATATCTCTTTAATTACGGGGTTTTAGGGGGTACGAAATTAACTTAACGACTTCGTCTCATGACTCTCTAGCCCCACTATAGGTTCATGTCATCACTTGAGTACGCTCGTCACTTATTCGACTTAATTTAGTTACCACATTCGAATCATAACCATTACCCCCAGAATTATGCTTCCACTAACGACTTTTTCCCTTGCGCGAAATTTACTCTAGCATTTTTATAAAATTCAAAAATTCATATTTTAATCCAATTCTTTTTGGGTAGTCTTCACCACTGCATTCCCTAACTTCTCAAATTTTTCCATGATCCCACATATATTTTTAGGGGTTTAAACAAGGTTCACAAGGGGGTCACTTAGTGCAGTCCAGAATCCAGAAACACAATTTACTTCTCCGGCCATAACCTAAAATCTATACATCACCTAGTCATGAACCTTACATTTCCAGAAACTACATTCAATTATCTGTCCAACAATATATGGTAGGACCTCAGGGGACAATATTTGGGGGTTCAAAACCATGTTACAAGACAGGTCAATGTTCCTGGAAAAACTCAGCAAGCATGTATCACTTAGATCAACCAATTTTCTCAATTCCACAACATAACCAATACCTAATTCACTTAGTTCATGCTTTATAACATTCATGGTGATACATATACTATCCATAATCATAAAAATCACAATCACAACATCAAAACTCAAGATCCATGTCATCCATTACTTATACAACCAAGATTAACACCATAACTCATGGATCTATCACCAAACATTATAAACACTACATGGCCAAAAGGGTTTGTGATTTTTATACCTTCTTGAGCACCTAGGAGCCTTGGGTAAGCCTTACAAAACTCAAGAACACCTTGAATGATCTCCTACAACCCTTATATTCCAAGATCTAAAAGAAAACTAAACATAGTTACTATTCACAATATCTCTAACAATTTATAACTTGAAATTGAATGGCTTGAAACTCTTAATATACCTTGCTTAGATGATGGAGAGGGCCTAGTATTTATGCCTTGATTTATGAGTGATGAGAAATGGAGGAGGAAGAAATTTTTTCTTCCTTTTTTATGCTTGGCCGAGAGCTTTTTCTTCCAAGGGGGGGAGAGCTTTTGGTTTTTGATTTTTGTGTTGTTTGGTGAATAATTGATAAAGTGAGGTTGGGTGATACATAATGTTGTATGTATAAGCATGGTACAAACCTAGGGTATGGCCTCATGTACTACTTGTCTCCTCTTTTGAAAAAGCAATGTAACTAGTTACTATTCCCCTTCCATTTGGTTAACTAGTTTGCTTATTCCTAACCACTTGGTTGCATGGGACTTGCATGCAATACTACTCCTTGTATCATTATTCTTCCACCAATTCTTGACATTTAATCTTTAATTCGTATCGTATCTTAATTAATCTCTCGTAATAATATTTTGTCGCGTAGAGATTTCCCCTATAATTCCTTAAGTACTTAATTGTGTAAATTCCTCGAATGTCCATAATTCCTCGTCATAATCCTTAATAAATCTTTTAATACTCTAATCATTCTCAAATCCCAAGATTTATAAATCTTACTAACGATAAGACTCTTGCCCTCAACAATCTTCTCTTTTATCTTACATAGTGAATGGAACAACCTAGTTTCTCAGACAATCAATTCCATTAAACAACAGGGATGACTAGAAAGGTTCCAAATTGACAATGTCACATGATATTAAATAAAAGAAAATATTACCAAAAATTAGGGTTCTTACATAACAAATACTCTTCATCATATCAAATACACTCCATTATACACGCTCCATCTTCTTCTTTCCAGCTACATTCTTCAAACTTCATCAAAATGGTGATTATATCATAAACGGCTACAAAATTAAGAACCGTTGGAGCCATTTCAAGCCTGATTTCAAACTCTCTTGTTTACCTATTTAAGGACTGATTACCATCAGTTCTTAACAATCATACAAGTGCAGAAAAACAAGATATACATTCACAACTACAAAAAGCTTTCATTGCTAAATTCTTCAAACCTCACAAACCCTATATACACACATATATATATTCAGAGGGTTCATAGGTTGAGTTGTATCTATTTAAATCTTTGTATTGTTCAAGTTGTAATTGATTTGTTGCTGTACAAGGTTGGCTTAAGATTTTGGGTGGGTAGAACTAGGCTGGAGAAGGATACTTGGGAAGTATTTCTTAGAGAGCTAGTTTCAGCACAGAAAACAGCAAGCCATTTGTAAGTAGCAAGGGTGTAAGGGAGATATATTGTTGGATCTTGTAATTGGTTTATATTTGATCAATAATATATTCTCTTACCAAGTTGGTAAGGGACCAGGACGTAGACCATAGGGGTTTAGGGGTCGAACCTGGGTAAAAGATCTTGTGTTCTTTAATTTTCTGCATTTTAGTTACAAACAGCGTACCATTTTCAAACTGATAAAACACAAACAGCAAGCTGTTTGTAGTAATTTTTAAAACAGTACATAAAATACGATTGTTAGCCATAAACACCTATTCACCCCCCTCTAGGTGTTGTTTTCAAAAGGCATGTACAAGTCCCAAAACAAGCACCAACAGCAAAGAGCATTTAATGCATTTAAGGTAGTTAGCAATCATAGGATAACTTTTACTGAAAAGTAACATTTGTTTACACACACAAATCAAATCCAGCTGCTATACTATCGAGTAAACAAATCAACTCATACAAGCATGCAGTTATATATGTCTAAATGTGCATGTGCAGACCATACACTAACTCACACAGCACATATATTCATAAAGCTGAGAATTAAACAACTAAACATAGGAGCACAGTGCTAGAGATTAGGAAATGACACTCATCAAATCAAGCAATTCAATATCCTAACTAATCTTGGAACTAGTTGCAACACACAGACACTCACATAGCACAAACTAGTTATAAGAAATTCTAATTAAGTCAGTTTAGTCTATTAAACAAGCACACAGAAATTCGATCAAAACAGGGTATGATCAAAACCAATACAATGCAGGCATGTATAAAACAATGGGAGCCAGCAAGATTGTTTCTAGAAACTTAGGTTATTTTTTAAATCACCTAGGTCTAACACAGGATAATTAGGACTGAATTTTAGAAGATAGTGCAATATTACAAACTATTAAATCCTAAATTATCAAATCAGTCTAAAAAAGAGTTCATTTTAAATCCTTATAAAATCTAAGTGATCAAGCAATCAGATAACTTTCGAATTTTAAGGCATAGAGGATTTAAATATGACCAAGCAAGGGCATGAGACATTGATTTTATAACTAGCACAGAAGCAAGTATCAAGCATGGTATTTTTCACATTATATAAATTTTGCAACTTGCTAGAGATATACATAGAGATTAGTTCTCATATGTACAAGCATGGAGTTGCATTTTAATTTACCATATCAGAGCATATAATGAGTTAGTAATTCTAAAGACTTTTTGCAAAGTCATACCAACTCCAAAGAATATATACTCAAGTCTAGCAATTAAACATATAGGGACAGAGACAAGGCATAATATGACTTAAAGCAATTAGGCATGCATAAAGTCCAAGATAGTTTAGAGCACAAAGGGGATCACTGCAAGAATTAACACACATTTAAGAGACCATGTCAAAATACATAGTACTGAGACAGGGCTAATCATACATTCACAAATTTCCATCACACATCAATTTAAGCAATTACATATCAAGACCGTAAAAGTTAGATAGTGGGCACCTGGCTCATGGTGGTAATTCACATGAGTAACTCCAATAAACTCAAACTACAAGTTGTAAGTGTTATGCAGTCTCAATCTTACCAAGTCATATATCAACTTACCATTTGATCACAAAGGCACAATTAACAAGCAATCAAACATTAGTATTAGCACAGTTAAATAAATATGTCAAACTGATCTATCATGCACCAACCAAGTATCTTAGATTATCACAACAATCATTCAAGATTAATGCAATGGGATGCCTATTGGTACGGCAGAAATCTTAAATTAACATTACTCTACCAAAAATTTATGTCATACCAACAAGATCTCAATACATAAACATTGGATAGGTTAAAGCATAGACAAGATCATTGCATTGAGATGCCTACTAGTTAGGCAGAAATCTTACATCAAAACTAATTAAATCAAAAATTTCTGTCTAGCTAGTAAGATCTCATTACAAAAACTTTGAGAGGGGCTAGAAGCATCAACAAAATCATTGTACAGGGATGTCTCTTGGTCCGCCAGAAACTCTAACACTCAATCACAACTAAATGAAGGCTTTCTGACGAGCCAAGAGAATCCTTTTACAAGGACATTGAGATAATCAGAATATAGGCATGATAATCCTAAAAGTCATCATATTACTATGATTTCTACTTGTATGCCCAAGGATTATCAATAGAATACTAACTACCCTTGTCCACACAGTAGAAATCACAACACAATGATAAGCACAAGCCTCTCTAAAGTATCATCAAGATACTATGATTTTTATCTCTGTGCGTAGGGATTATCAATTACACGACCAACTACCCCTGACCACAGGACAAAAATCACGTAACATGATAAGTTCAGGGATGATCAAATACATATGATGATCATATGATTGAGTTTTACCGGATCAGACAAACCCTGGCGCATAAAAGTGTCAACAATTAGCAACTACTGTAATTTCGAAGTGCCATGCTTGATTGACCCGATTAAACACATCATATATGACAAGGCTGTCGCGTGCCTATCAAATAATAAAAATCTAACAAATCCTTCTAACTATGCAGTAGGGTAAGTCAGAGTCGTTCCCACAGAGACAAAAGTGCCAATCACCAGTCTTTTTCTGATTTAATTTAGCTAAGCAAGTAACACAATAAATTTTGAGGATTTAATTAAACTAATTTATACTAAGAAGAATTGTGTTTATACTAATCAGATCTAAAAACATCCAGAATTAAGTATCCCCACTAGCATGGTCAATGCAATCGTGAATTTTCCTCCCCAATTAATCGTATAATACTCAACAGGAAAGATGCGCCCTATAAATACCAATAATCCCTCTCGGGTATTAATGGCTTCTCTAAAATACAATCAAGCCTATTCTCATGGTATCATGCAATTCAGAGACATTAATAACAGCACCCTAACTTCCTAACAATCCGTTCTACCTATTCTCATGGAGAAGTTCATGTTCTTATTGGATAAATCACAACCATCTAAATCCAACTCTCGTTGATAAATAGATAATGGTTCAAACAATACACATAATCACGTCTGATCTGCAATTGCTAATTAAAACAACTCAATAAGCAAGAGCAATTAAACAATCAAATTGGGGAATTCACACATCGACCATAACTAGGGTTCAACTCAACCCTAGATTAATAAACTACTCACACATGATTGAATTAACAAAACAAGAATGAATATAAGAACACATAATTATAAGAATAGAGAAAAAGTGTTTACAAAAGTATACGTACCAATGCTTTTGATCTCTAAGATTGGATGATAAAACAATACCCCTAGATGTGTTTATATAGGCACCAGGAGCCTAAAAATTAGCTAACCAAAACTAAGTAGGAAACAGCTAATAAAATATTACAATTGTAATAGAAGTAGGAATAAAAAAAAAAATATCCTCCTTGAATTAGATAAGCCTCGTAGACTTCTGGTAATTTCCCTCTTTGTGTTGGATAAGAATTTGTTGTCCAAGATTTGCCGTAATTAGAATTGAAATAGGATTCCAGGAAGTGAAATTCGTCATCTGTCTTTCAGGCCTGTTTCTGGGCTTCTCCAGTTGGAATATTGATATTGGACCACCTTTGACTTGTAGAAAATTCTGTTATCTTCGCGTGGGCTGTAAGATCACCCAATTCTGATGTCTGAAACTCAAGTTATGGCCCAAACAGTGATGTACACGCAAGCTGCCCAATAGTTACGAATTTTCTAGTAATTTAAGTCCAAATAAACTCAATTCCTTCCAAGTTTGGGAATTATTTATTTCCTGCAATAAACTCCAATAAAAATTATTAAATCGACACGATTATTCGCAAAAGCTCATTAAATGTGGGAATAAAATCCTCTAAAATATATGTAAATTATATTCTATCAAATATCCCCACACTTAGCACTTTGCGCGTCCTCGTGCAAGCTAAAATAATAACTACACTAACTAATTAGTACCACTTCCGTAGGTGATCACGGTTGCATTTAACATATGCAACAAGTCCTTTAAACCCCTAGGTAGCCCTAGTGGACGAGTAGGGTCTCGTGAGGGCTTATAGTGAATATACCCACAAAATCCATCCAACTCATGCAAAAGATCACACATCAACACAACACCACACACACCCGTCCTCTCATGCCATATCAACTTAAGAATCAAAATGAAAATGCAATGTCTTGGTGTCTAAAGTGCAAGTATCCACATAGTTTACTCAAGAAAGATGCATAAAATTATAGAAATCCATGTCAAATGTAAGAATAGGTTGGTAAACATGCTAAGCACACAAGAGCACATCTTTGAGACAAAATCTGGGATCTCCTATGCCAAAAGCAAAAACTCACCTTCACTCACAAAGAATATTCACTCAAAACAAGGGTAAGTGTTTCACTCAACTCCAACAATATCATAAACATGCTTTGTCCTTGTTATCAATCTAACTCTTAACACAACATACATTATCGATGACAATCAAAAGGTCTTTATTCAGGTTGTAATGGGGCTAGGGACAAGGTATGTCAAGAAAGCTAAAGAAGGTTAAGTCAAAAGCTAGTACCCAACAATGAAATTCAAACAACTCCCATACTTATGAAAACCAATGAATACTTCCCCACACTTGAACTTTTATCATAGTCCAAAAACTTTGTCTAGTCGAATCTAAGTAGGATCACAAAGGATAAGTATGCTCTCAAATTTATTTTTTCTATTTTTTCTTTTTCTTCTTTTTTTCTTTTTTTTTTTTCTTTTTTTTTTTCAAGACAAGTAATTCTCCAGTAACCACGGGTAGCGAAAAGTCACCAAAATACAATTGCTTAATACCAGCGCATGCACATGGATCGTCCCTTTCATATGTCATTGCACTTACCACCCAATGATCTCAAAGGAGTACTTGCTTCTTCCCTTTTTTTTAGAGAGCTGAATAATAACCAGATGAACAATGATCCTTAAGATATGATTTCCAACTTCGACTAACAAGCTAACAATCAAACCCCAAATATTCCCCAAAAGTATGATCATCAATAAAACCCCCTTTTTATTACACACCTTATTACTCCCTTAAGCACAATACTAGCCTTTGACAATTGGGTTCAAATTTAATATAGGCCAATACAAGAAAAGGATATATGGCAAGTAACGTGGTGTGTCACCGAAAGAATAGGATTAAGCTCAAAGGGTTAACTAATTGATCATGTATAAATGGTTTGGAATTATAGGAAATATGAGGTTATACCTAATTGCCTTTATCATCTTATCATCAATTAATGTCATGCATCTCAAGAAAGACTTCAAGCAAGTGCTAGCAATGTAAACAACAAGTGGACACTCAAGCAAACAAATAGTTATGCAAAAGATGTGCATATAAGCTCAAAACTCACTTGGTGTGACAAAACATAATCAATCCCAAAGTAATAGTCTCTCTAACGCACCTACTTGTATTCAAAGCATATAGACCAAATTATCTTGCACATATTCATGTCATTCTAATCATTTAGCACATTCAATAAGTCTACTAGTTTCTACTTGCTAGTGTACGTGTGTGCACAAGAACATCACATATCATCTCTCAATCAAAAGCATCCATAAACACAAGATTTCTAACAGCATGCATGGGTGTATTTACGTAAGTAATCTTCACATGGCTAGAATTATTTTTGGTATTTTTCAAATTTTTTTTCAATTTTTTTTTTTGGATTTTTTTTATAACAAAACACATATATATATTAAGCACATCCCCACACTTAAATCTGGCAATGTCCTCAATGGCACAATACTAAGAATATCAACTAATAATAAGAAGGAAAGAAATACTCCCCTATGCCAAAGCATGAAGTGCACCAGTCCTCCACAGTATACAGAATCCATGGGTTGCCTCCCAAGTAGCGCATTTGTTTAACGTCGTTAGCCCGACACCTGTTGACAATTATCCTGGCGAAAAAGCATATAGATGTACATATCTCCTAATTTGAATTAATCTAGTGATGTGAGCACCAATTAGATAACCAAGAAGATACATAAATTGGCACGTGAGACTCATGTGATGCTCACGAAATTTCGGGATGTGAAAATATTTAGCAAAATCCGCATCAAAACATTTATGACTACTTTTCACAAATCCCTCCCAAATCGGGTCTACAACAGGCATATACACATTCTCAATCTTAGCATTCTTCAAATCAAGCGTATCCAAATTCGGTTCTATCTCATCTACCACAATGGGAATCACAATATCCTTATTCAAATTTATATCTTCCACAACCATACTATCACCCTCGTCAAATAGCATGCAAATAGAGTCATCTAAGATATCAACATCATTATTATCAAAAGAGTTTTCACACGAGTTAATTTCTTGAGAAGCATATGGATCAATAAGAGTGAGACTTTCAAAATCATCATCAAAATCATCATAATCATAAAAAATTAGCTCACTATTACTAACCTCGTTTGGTGACTCTTTGAACTCCTTACCACTCCACAAAGTTGTATCATCAAATTGACTCATTGGTATTTCCTCCAATTGAGAGCGCCTCTCAACGAATTCAGTTACCTCTTGAGCTAGTTGAGCAATTGAGATTTCAATCAACTTACCTTGAGTTTTCAACTCATTAAGACTTGTCTCAACCTCTTCATTCTTGCTCAGCTGTGTAACAACAACTCCTTCCAACAGACTTTCCAAGTTGGACTTTTGTGGTGGCTGAAAGTAGTTGATTTGAGGTGGTTGAGCTTGGCATGGACTAACTTGCTTCTCTTCAAACTGAGCATTAAACTGTTGACGTTGAGCATCACAAGTGGCTAATGACTCATTCATCTTGGCACATGGAGAGAAATAAGTTTCCAAGGCAGTTTCCAAGCTTGATTTTTCTGGTTGAGCTAGATTGCTTTGGTAGGAAAAATCAGAATAATTTTCCAAACTAGAAGTGTATGTTTCGGAATAAGGATTGTATTGTGGTGGCTGGTCAGAGTTGTAATGGGCATTGTAATGAAAATTATTATCCCAATATTGTGCTTGGCTTGGGTAATAAGGGGTATTATATTGGCAAAAATTTAGAGTGTGTCCCTGTATACCGCAAACATCACAAGTAGCAACCAAATAAGAATTTCTTGACTCAATTTCATCGATCTTTTGAGAAAATGCCCGCATAGTCTCAATCAATGCCTCCATGTTTTCTTCCTGCTCCTCTCTTCACTCGCTTAATTTCTTGTCATAGGAATCTGAAAATCAATTTTACAAGAAACAAGAAAAACCACAAGCAAAGATCAAACAGAACAAGAATAATAGCCGAAGCAACACAACTAAAAAACTTAGCTAAACTAACTCAAAAACACAATAAATTTTGAGGATTTAATTAAACTAATTTATACTAAGAAGAATTGTGTTTATACTAATCAGATCTAAAAACATCCAGAATTAAGTATCCCCACTAGCATGGTCAATGCAATCGTGAATTTTCCTCCCCAATTAATCGTATAATACTCAACAGGAAAGATGCGCCCTATAAATACCAATAATCCCTCTCGGGTATTAATGGCTTCTCTAAAATACAATCAAGCCTATTCTCATGGTATCATGCAATTCAGAGACATTAATAACAGCACCCTAACTTCCTAACAATCCGTTCTACCTATTCTCATGGAGAAGTTCATGTTCTTATTGGATAAATCACAACCATCTAAATCCAACTCTCGTTGATAAATAGATAATGGTTCAAACAATACACATAATCACGTCTGATCTGCAATTGCTAATTAAAACAACTCAATAAGCAAGAGCAATTAAACAATCAAATTGGGGAATTCACACATCGACCATAACTAGGGTTCAACTCAACCCTAGATTAATAAACTACTCACACATGATTGAATTAACAAAACAAGAATGAATATAAGAACACATAATTATAAGAATAGAGAAAAAGTGTTTACAAAAGTATACGTACCAATGCTTTTGATCTCTAAGATTGGATGATAAAACAATACCCCTAGATGTGTTTATATAGGCACCAGGAGCCTAAAAATTAGCTAACCAAAACTAAGTAGGAAACAGCTAATAAAATATT
Source organism: Saposhnikovia divaricata (assembly GCA_036435485.1). Lineage (NCBI taxonomy): Eukaryota > Viridiplantae > Streptophyta > Magnoliopsida > Apiales > Apiaceae > Saposhnikovia > Saposhnikovia divaricata. The sequence continues at coordinate 105,646,460 of CM071597.1, forward strand.
ACAATTGTAATAGAAGTAGGAATAAAAAAAAAATATCCTCCTTGAATTAGATAAGCCTCGTAGACTTCTGGTAATTTCCCTCTTTGTGTTGGATAAGAATTTGTTGTCCAAGATTTGCCGTAATTAGAATTGAAATAGGATTCCAGGAAGTGAAATTCGTCATCTGTCTTTCAGGCCTGTTTCTGGGCTTCTCCAGTTGGAATATTGATATTGGACCACCTTTGACTTGTAGAAAATTCTGTTATCTTCGCGTGGGCTGTAAGATCACCCAATTCTGATGTCTGAAACTCAAGTTATGGCCCAAACAGTGATGTACACGCAAGCTGCCCAATAGTTACGAATTTTCTAGTAATTTAAGTCCAAATAAACTCAATTCCTTCCAAGTTTGGGAATTATTTATTTCCTGCAATAAACTCCAATAAAAATTATTAAATCGACACGATTATTCGCAAAAGCTCATTAAATGTGGGAATAAAATCCTCTAAAATATATGTAAATTATATTCTATCAATATATACATACAAATCGAATACACGATTTGTCGAAGGCTCTTTGTTAATATCCTTATCAAATTTTGAATTTGGGAAAAAGAGTTTGAATTACAAACTGAAAAACTCGATTAGGACTTATATGTATTTGATCATGAGGAGTACGAATGTGTAGTCGGATTTTCAAGATGATCGAAGGAGTGATTGGAATTTGGAGATAAAAACCAAGGGTTCCGAGAGAGTATGAACTCTTGGAGGGAGAGAGATAGAACTTGATGAATAATTTCTTTTTACGGAAATTATTTGTAAACAAAAGCAAGGGCTGAGATTACCTCCGACGTTTGAATGCAGGGCTAGGATCGTCTCACGCCTTCTCAATGTCTTCTCCCTTGACCGGCCTTGAATGGCCTCGGAAACGCAGACGCTGACCACACACAGGTATCACACACAACTCACATTTCAATTTATTTGAATTTTACATGATTTTCTTTTGATTAAAAAAACTGCTTTCTAAAATTCATGTAAAATGCTAAATAAATCAGAAAAATTCTCTACAAATATCTGTGCCACTAGAAAAATTGCTACTTTATTCTAGAATAATAAAATGCACAAAAGTTCCAGTTCTTTCGAAAAATAATTAGATTTTTAAAGTAATAAAAATAATTTGGAACTTATTCAAATTAATTTGCAAAAATTAAACCAACCATATACTACTTTTGGCGTTAGTTATTTGCAGCTCACAACATTGTCGAAGAAATCTGAACGTTCAAGTCCCGCTTGGAAATCCGCTTAAACAATGCTCTAAGTTGCAAGATAATTAAAATAAAGTAATATATATTTCGAATAAAATTTGACAAATTAATTCGGGCACTCCATCATTCCTAAATCAAATCGCAATTTAGAGAATCTTTCGAAGCTTAGTGGTTTCATGAAAATATCCACGATATTATTCTCAGTATCGATATGAACCAATTTAATATCACCTTTATTTACATGATCACGAAGAAAATGATATCTAATATCTATATGTTTCGATCTCGAATGCAATACCGGATTTTTACTCAAATCAATTGCACTCGTATTATCACATAGAATAGATACCATATCAAATTTAATAACATAGTCGGCTAGTATTTGCTTCATCCACAAAATTTGAGCACAACATTTTGCAGCCGCTATATATTCAACTTCGGTAGTGGATATAGACACCGAATTCTATTTCTTTGAAAACCAAGAAACTAAACATTCACCAAGAAACTGACATGTGCCACTAGTGCTTTTTCTATCGATTAAATGCCCGGCATAATCCGAATCAGAAAAACACACTAAATCAAACAGATGTCATTTAGGATACCAAAGACCTAAGTCCGTAGTACCTTTAAGATATCTAAATATTCGCTTAACAGCAGATAAATGCGATTCCTTCGGATCCGCTTGAAAGCGAGCACATTTACCAACACTAAATTGTATATCCGGTCAACTAGCCGTGATATAAAGCAAACTTCCTATCATCCCTCGATATTTCTTAATATCTACGGAAACACCGGTTTCATCTATAGATAACTTATCGGAGATTGACATAGGAGTTTGTTTCTTTGCAATATTTCGATTGTGAAATATGAATGCCATCTCGAGTTTGTTTTATTTGCAAACCTAGGAAGAAATTTAATTCTCATGCTCATTTTGAATTCTTTACTCATTTTATCCGAGAATTCGTTACATAGTGATTCTTTGGTTGCACCAAAAATAATATCATCTACGTATATTTGAACGAGCAAGATATCATCGCCTTCATACTTTGTAAATAGCGTAGTATCCGTAATTCCCATTTTAAAACCATTATCGGTTAGGAATTTGCTTAACCGCTCATACCAAGCTCTTGGAGCTTGTTTTAATCCGTACAAGGCTTTGTATAACTTGTATACATAATTAGGATGTTTATGATCCTCGAATCCCGGTGGTTGTCTTACGTACACTTCTTCTTCTAAGACACCATTTAGGAAAGTCGATTTAACATCCATTTGATAGACTTTGAAACCTCTATAGCAAGCGTAAGCTAAGAACATACGAATTGACTCGAGTCTAGCTACGGGAGCATAGGTTTCATCAAAATCTATACCTTCTATTTGAGTATAGCCTTGAGCAACTAGTCTTGCTTTATTTCTTACCACTTCTCCACCTTCATCAAGTTTATTGCGAAACACCCACTTAGTTCCAATAATGGAAGTGTCGGGTGGTGGAGGCACGAGTTCCCAAACTTTATTTCGAGTAAATTGACTTAGCTCATCTTGCATGGCATCAATCCAATCTTCGTCTAATAAAGCTTCTTTAGCCGATTTGGGCTCGATTTGTAACAAAAATGCTATATTACTCACAATGTTTTGAACTTGAGCTCGAGTTTGAACACCTTTACTAAGTTCACCTAAGACATAGTCTATAGCGTGATTCTTAATCAATGGAATCTCCGGAGGCAAACGAGTCTCAACTTCATTTATTGCGAGAGGATTAGTAGGAATTTTAGTTCCTAGATCCATGGTTCCTATTTGTCGAATTACATCTTCAACTCCGGGTGTGGAACCATTTTTAGGATCATTCGAATCTTCATCCTCATCTACTAAATCTTTAAACTTAGAATGCGGTTTCGATTCATCAAACACAACGTTCAATGATTCTTCCACAACTAAAGTTTCAAGATTAAACACCCGATAAGCTTTGCTAGTGGTTGAATATCCAAGAAATGTACCCTCACAAGATTTCGGGTCAAACTTCGTTAAATAATCTCTTGAATTCAAAATGTAGCATTTACTACCAAACACTTTGAAATAGCTTATCTTAGGGGTTTTACCAAAATAAAGCTCATATGGAGTCTTCATTTTGATAGGTCGTAGTAGCACTCGATTAAGAACATAGCATGCCGTAGACATAGCTTCGGCCAAAAAATACTTTGGTCTACTGTAATAACCCGAATTTTGGGTAGAATTAAAACTTTTCTTATTGTGGATAAAGAGCACTAATGAATGGTGGTTTCAAAGAACAATGATTGTAATGAATGGATATTGCTTTGGACAATGATCCTGATGCATTGGTATATTGTCAGAATAGAGTAATTCGATGGTTGAGGACCTAGATAAGAATAATCTACCATCCAGGAAGGAGCTAATGGATCCTTGAAGGGAAATGAGTACGTGCATAGTGTTTCCCATACGTGCATAGTGTTTCCCGTACGTGCATAGTGTTTCCCATACGTGTATAGTATTTCCCGTACGTGCATAGTGTTTCCTGTACGTGCATAGTAATTTGGTGGATGAATAGTGATTTTGTAAGTTGGAAAACTTTTCACGCCACCCTATGTACAGGACGTGATATGGATGTTTCGAAGTCATATTAGTAATACGCGGAGGAAATAAGTGAATGCAGAGACGATCGGAATTCAGAAATTCCAAATTCTTTTTCGGTATAATATTTGACCGGACAGTGGATTAAATATTATTATAATCCAAGAATTGAGATATTAACTTTGAGGATTTGATATTTTGGGATGTTATTATATTTGATTTAAGAATGAAGGTAGGAAACCACTGAGGCAGTGAAACAAGCGTTCTAGAAACCGCTAAAACGTTATAACGAGATTAATCAATAAAGCGAACGAATCCTAGATTACGGATTAAGTTCGTATCGAGATTAAATATCTTACATGGTCATCACGAGGATTATATTAAGGATTGGGGAAGGTATTATGAATATCGAGAAATTTCCCGGTAAACCCTAGAGGTGAAACTACTTGGTTATTCTTCGAACGATCAGCGAAATTGAGCGATAACCGAACAAAGAAATGAACGAACAAGATAGGATGCATCCACCAAAGATAGTGGAAGATGACATCACACCTTTATAGAAATATCTAAGCACCTAGTTGCTGTTTACCCAGGGACTTAAGTGCTAAAAGGCAAGAGATGAGTACGTAAGTGTAATTGTGAGGTTAAGATATTTTAAAAAGGACCAATCAAAGCATGACAACACATCTTGAAGAGATGCATCCAAAGACATTAGATATATATTACAAGATGTTAGCATTATTGGCCATAAAGCAAGCAAGAACAAGAGAACAAAGCAAAAACACCAAACACTCCAAAACTGCCCAGCAGGAACAAAGATCAAAGAAAAATTCATATCTCCATTTCTATCCATGATAAAATCACCAAATTTTAACCATAGCTTCTCCACTCCATGGGCAAGATTCGTTCGAAATTTCATGGAAATCCAAGTAGTATAGCCTAGTCAAATCCATGCTTAAAGTTGTAGGACCAAAACTGTCCAGGTTCTGATCAGAAGAAGGATGGGGCTCAAAACCCTAGCTCCCATGGTTGGATTCTTGTGTTCTATAGCTCAAAAGAAAGCCCTTGAAGAGTAGAAGGTGTGGTAAAAAGTTTAGAACCAAACTCTTAGTTTTTGATTTTATACGATTTTTACAAGATTGACGATGAATAGTGGATCTTAGAAACTAACTTTGTTTTCATGATTTCTTTGGATGATCTAAGGTTTGATTAAGCTAGACAAGGACCATACCAAGCTTATTAAGATTATATAATACTCCAAGGAAGGTAGATCTCTTGAAACCCTAGCATTTGATTTGAGATTTATGAATATTTTTGATGGATTTAGCTTGGTATGATTATAGTGATAATTATAAGCATGATTATGTAATTAGTTATATGATTTAAGATGCATGATGATTTTGATGCTAAGATCAGTAGCTTCTGGACTTGTGAGATGATTATTATGTGTATAAGTTGTATTGATGCCCGGTGTGGCTTGGGTTGTTGATTGCGATTTTTGGAACGTTCGTATTATAGCCGTTATAATGCCGAAATTTCGTTAATCATTGAAAACCGTGCATCACAGTAGGTCTAATGGCTGAAACTGGACAAGTATCTAACATGCCCTCGTAGATCTTGAGTTGTAGATCATTTTGGAAAAATAATCGAATCAAACAGACTTACGGTTTAGGATTTATGACCGATTTACTAAAAGTAGTTCGAATCCGTAAACGAAAGTTCGTAACTGAAATTGAACCCTCGTAAAATATGTAAAGTCATGACGAATCTTGGTAAATAAATACTAGAGGTAAAAAGAAAGGTGTGAAAGAAAACTGTATGTCAAAAGGGTCGTTTTTCGATTTATTAAAAATATTCGAGTCGAGGTTAAACACGAACGAACCCCTAAAAGACTACTCTATTATAACTTCGGTAAAACACTTAGAAAACGGGCGATAAAACTCGGAGTATAATATTGGTTCGTAACGATCGACTTTAGAACTTGTATGACTTAAGTATGTCCCAAGTGTAAGTACAGTGACATGTCGTATTAACGAACGAATGTCGGGTCGGATCAATGATAAAAGGAATCCACAAAAAGGGGTATAACGAGATAACTCGAGAACGTGTTTTGATTTAAGTATAACTTAACTTTTAAGATGTTAAGTGATTAATCCCGAATGCCTTGGCTATTTATAGATCACCAAGCTGACCCGGGACCCGCTACCACTAACCCTTACCGTACTCGACTACCAGGCAAGTTTCAATTCTCTTCTTTTAGGCTGTTGTTGTGATTGAATATATATACATATATATATATATATATATATATATATATATATATATATATATATATATATATATATGTTTTCTGTTATACATATGCCATAGCATGCATGCCTACTTTCAAGTTATATCGTTATGTTTGTTCCCTGATTGTTTATTAACTTATAAATTAGATAACTAACGTATCAATTATAAGCCGGTTATTGATATATCGAGATTACCTCGGAGGAAAATATTTAAGTAAATATTTTCCATTATTTGGGCGACGAATATTATTTGAATATTCGTTCGAGATTATTTATTTAACGATCCTTACTTCAAATAATTATTTGAACGTAACCATTCGACGAATAATATTTTTCAATATTTATTCAAAGTCGAATAGATTATCGATTATTATTCCGAATATTCTTCTAAAGATTGGACTACTAAATGAATATTATTTGAATATCCATTTAGAATATTATTTTATTAAATGAATATTACTTTTGAATATTCATTTAAGATATTAATTACTTGATGAATATTATTCTAATATTCATCTGAAGCTTGATTTATTTATCGAATATTATCTCGAATATTCCTTTAAAGCTCGGATTACTAAATGAATATTACTTGATATTCATTTAGAATATTATTCATTAAATGAATATTACTTTTTGAATATTCATTTAAATTCCTTAATGAATATTATTTTGAATATTCGTGTAAATATTTATTTATTCAATAAATATTCTCCTGATATTTCTTCAGGGATTATTTTGAAAAATACTCTGATTAAAGATATTCTTTCATATTCCTAAATATTCTTTAAATATTCTTAATTCAATAAATATTCTCTGAATATTTATTCCATACTTAGAATAACCTCAATAAGTTTTATCTTCTTCGATTATTACGAAAAATATTTCGGAGACATATTATTATTAATCTTATATCAAGAAAGGTTCTCAGACATCATTCTTCTTGAGTCTATCTCCCTAAAAATAAGGGAACCTTACTTGGAAAATGTTATTTATCTTGTCGACTTCCCGGTCATACAGTATTCTCTTCACTCGCAACTCGGGTGCTATTGACTTATTAAGTCGTTGTTTACCTTCTCATCTTTCGAGGGGTAAGATTGTGGGAACAAGTTGATATTCGTTACCAAGCAATAGCTTGGAAGTTATTGGTGAATTTTCCTTTCCAACTAGATACGACTACTTTGTAGAGTCTTATCAACAAGTATTATACTTGGGGAAAGGGGGACGAACGTTACATTCAGAATCATGAATTCTATTTCAACTAGGAGTCGTGTAAGAGGCCGAGTAGCGCCGGTCCATCCCCTATGGCCCAACCGTTGGCCGGGGAGAGCTAGTAAGGCGGTATACAAGTAAAGCCGTCAGTTCTTCCTTCTACCGGTAGTAAATCTAATTTGAGCTGTACGATCTCGACTGATCATCAAGATTGGAACAGCGGGCGCGGTGAATACTCCATCATTGGTTCATCATCCAAACTTATTTATTTCCTGCAACATGATTACTGTTGGCAGAGCTGGAAAAGTGTTCATAACTGGAATTGCAATCTTTTCATGCAAGTTCCTCTTTTTAATGACAATGAAAATATCACGCTTACTTTTGATGTAGTAGATATTTCTACAAACAAATACTTTAAGTTACCTTGTAACTTCATCATTCATATTATACTGGCATCATTTCCGTAAATGCATGGCATATGGTTTGAAAGATACTTTTGAACTGTTATATTTTATCGTTCAGTTATATATTATTGTTGGTGGGCTATTGCTCACCCTTGCTTTATTATTATATCACAACAACAGCTAGACCAGATGACTTGCACAAGGCGCACTCGACGCGGGCGAGGACGATGAGACTACCAGAGCTGAAGAAGAAGCTATTGGTAGGATATATTTATTCTATCAGTACCAAGTATATGGTCTAGTATGACTTATGTAAATGGATGGCAAAGAGTATGTATTTATATTGAAATTCTTTTGGATTGTAAGAACTCATAATGTGATTAATAAAAATTTGATTGTTACTCTGATTTCATCTCTGGGACTATAACGGGTGTGTTTTACATTGTTGTGTTGGGTCATAGAGATGTAATTTATTTTATGTTAAGGAAAGTTCAAGTGTTGTGGACAGAATTGGAAACCGTAACGACCGGATCCCGGACCCCGGATCTGGGGGTGTTACAGAAGTGGTATCAGAGCGAGAGTTATATATCCCAAGAGATGATACGACGTTATATAATAATAAATTCACTAATATAATAAGGACCCTTGCCAGGTTCACCTAAAACCCTTACGGGAACTTTTTAAGTATCATGATAGTAACTTAGCTCATTCTCGTATCGACTAGTAAGGCGACAGACCTTGAGGCGTACGAGTAGCAGCATGATGATGTTTTATTATATGCTGATGATCGAATTGTGAATTCGATAGAGTACCCTATTGAGGACTCGAAAGAGGTTCCAGCAAAGGAAAATTCCATTGAGGATGAGGAGATTACTCCAAGGAAATGAGGGCTGTAGCCAGAGGGATAGCGAGAGTTAAGATTATAGTGCTCAGAGAAGTGAGCACAAAGAACTGAGATATTATTAAAAGAATTGAAATTTTATGTTGGATTTATAGCCGGACTACGAGAGGTAGTACCAGCAATTAAGACAGATTGGAAGGATTACTTGAGGTCTTATATGGGGATAGATAAAGATCCTTAGAGACTTTCAGATTAATGAGAAAGGAGTTAGAATGATGCATGATTATCAAAGACGTCGATGTAGGACGGGGAGCACCCAGGAGCAGTTGAGATAGAGGCAACAAGTGCCATATTATCGGATAAATGGATTAGTGTGAATATTGTCAGTGGTAATTCGCCATGAGAAGGCAGATTTCATGGGTTATATTTTATGAAACCAAATTGAGATTGTTGAGGTGGTTTTATTCAGCGAAATGTCCATATTATGAATGAACCAGCTTCGAAAGTAAAGATAGTGGAAAGTGATGGCCTGATTGGATAAAGTTATATAAAGTAGTAAGCAAGACGATGATCTCAGAAACTACTAGAGGAAAAGACCAGTGGGTCTATGATAAACTCGTAATATGACTACTATCAGGTACTAAGTATAAGTTTATTTTTTAACTCAGTAAAATGGTGAATCAGGAACGTTAGATGCATGTGATTCAGAAGAATATTAAATTCTTTCTTTTCCCCGAATAGATTATAGTAGTTACCTTAAGTTTATTCTGACACTGAATTGCAAATGGATCAAGTAATGCGATTAGTGGTTAAGAGGTAATAGAGAATGTTTTAAGATGAAATTGGTAACGACCCGGCGTTCGTGTTGCCTAACGGGAGAAGGAAGACTTTATGATACACTATGATGCATCTTATACAGGTTTAGGTGGTGTGCTTATGCAGCACGGCAGAGTAATTGCGGATGCATTCGAACAACACGGTACACCAGACTAGGATGCCCTTAGTAGTGCCAATTTTTATGAAACGACTAACTCCGACGGTAGTGTTCCTTCTGAAACCTGTGGTTAGGAAGACTGACATTTGATATTATCGACAACTAAGATGTATATGTATCAGGAAGAGGTGGCATGTTTCAGTTTGAAACTTTTGATTTCCCTTCTATGGGATATATATATTTGGTTCCTTTCTAGTGGTTAAACTTCCAACTTTATGTCAATAATTCCGTTATTATAACTGCTTATGATTCTACCTGCTTGGATGCTTATAGAACTATTCTCTAGGTTTCGAAATTGATCTTCATAGTGTTACCGGTGGTTGGATAGATTGACCAAAATTTCCTTGATTCTGGAAAGAAATTCAACGAATTTTGGCAAACCTTGTCTTTCTGATTATCAGAGAACATCATGGAAGAGAGTAGAAACTGGGGCGAGCCCCGTGAATTGGGTAAAGTAGCCGCTATATGGGTTGGTGGATAGACCCCGGTTATCGCGATTGATTGTAGAAATACAATGATGAAGTGAGATTGGACGAAAACAGGAAATGTAAGTAAGAAACCGGCCGGACTGAGAAACTCCGGGATTGACTTAAGTGAAAATACTGTTATACCATGAATGGTAAGCTTGCGTGGCACGTGGGATTGATAAGAATAGTTGAAAAGATAAAAGAGGAGGAAAGGTGACCGGAGACGGTGCCGAGAAGTCGATTAAGACCTATATGGAGTAAAGTTTTGGAAAGGTAGAAATGTATCAAAGTAGAAGGCACTATGCCAGCAATTGCTAGAAAAGTAATGCTAATTAGCCAACCCCAAAAAACATATATTTTTATTTTAGTGTGGTCAGTTGAGGCCAAGTCACAAAGGATTATCAAGTGACTAGACCAGCAATGAAAGGACAAAGCAGGGTTGCTTCTAAGTAAGCGCCGACTGCAAGGGCTTTTGATATAAAGGAAATATTAATGAGATCGTAGGAATCTTCTATTGAACCCTTTGCAACCCATGTTTGGATTGGGAATTTACTAGACTTTTTGGAATGGGGTCACCCGTACTAAAGTGATTCATGTGTATATGATTGCCCAAGATTACGAGTAAAAATGGAAGTATAATGACTTGAGATGTATTATGTTAGGGTATTATAAATACCATGAATATATTATGACCAAGGGAAGTAAACAATGAAGGTTTATGAAGAGAGTATAGAAATGGTCATAGATGGATCAGTATGCTGTAGAAATTTTGTCTAAGGCAAGTACCTTTGAGAAAAACGATAAGTACTAAGAGATTCACGTTGAACTCGATCAATATCTTCCAGAACATCCTTGCTACCATTACCAAGTTCTGTAAGAGAGCAGATAGACATAAGTTGTCTTTTGGAAGGTCAAATAGGCTGACAACTATCTGAAAGAAGAGGTTAGCATTAAGCCACCGATCGATTATCAAATGAGAATGATTGAAAATAGACCCTTATTAAGGATACATGATTTGATTGCCAAGTATAGGATGCAAGAATTCCTTGGCAGTTGAATTAAGGATAGGATATCCATAAATTAAGACAAACCCTGGGGAATGCACAAGGGATGGCATTAACCTTAATAACGACATTATGAATTCAGATGATATGAGTTGGACTTGCTAAGGCAACAATGACTGGTAAGAATTATTAAAAAGAGTTCTGGAAAGAACATAGATAGAATTATTAGAGTATTGATCAATGACATTTTGATATACCCTGTACCCAGAAAATACAGGAGGAATGATGAGGATGACCTATGAAACCTTACAAGGAAAAAAGTAATATTCCGAACTTCAAAATGGAAGTTTGGTAAGGAAAGTATGACATAGTAACAATAATGCCAGATGAGGCATGTATGAAACCCTGAGGAAGTATGGATTGAACCTATAAAGGTTGATATTATCCTAAGATAAGGAAAGAACAAAGAAAAGAAGTATCCTAAGTAGGATTGGGAATAAACGTGATAAAGTTCCCACGGGTAGGTGGAAGCAATGACTTATGGAAAAAGACTGATAAATATATTTTTCTCCATCAGCAGAGCTTAAGGGAGAATGCTTTCACCCAACAGTGATGGGAATGAGGTAGAAAAGTTTGAATTGGAATATATCCAGAGAACAAGGATTTCCAGAAATTATTATTATCAGGAAAGGCCAATGAGGTGGCCGACAGTCTAAGTATAAAGGAATAATTACAAATGTTCATACCAAAGAAACAAAATGATATTTGGAAAGACCTTGAAGGTCATATCGGAGTGGAGGAAGTTACATTCCTTTTGATGATTGTGCAAGAATCGAAGGTAATAATAGTTTAAGTAAAGATTCGATTCGTGATGGAGTCTTAAGCATATTACGTACCTTAGAAGGTCCCATTTTGAGCCAAACCAGGACCATGATACAAAATTGACGAAGTAAACCGTTAAGTTTCCAGTCTTTTATGGAAGCTGCATGAATGATAGTTTCATCAACCTGACATAGCTGCGATGCTTGAAACTCTTCTGCAATTTTATCTACTTCATGTAATATCTACATCAAGTTCAGGAAGTGTTCCTTATGGATAAGGAATAGTGATTTCCAGAGAACCTACCCAGAGTACCACTCGATCGAGAGATTTGATTCTTTTCGAATTAGGGAGAAATTGATATTATAATAATGATGGATTAGTTGATACCCAATGGAGCCAAATTGATTATGAGGGAAATAATTCAAGGATAAAGACGGAGTCAGAGATTTTGGAATCTAGTTCAGACTAAGAGATTATGACGCCAGAGATATGAGGCTTGATTAGCTCATATGGTTGACCCCGAGGAAAGAGACACCAAGTATAATTATAATGATTTTGGGAGGTTGTACAAGGTTTTAATAAGCTACCAGATATCGATTTGGATGACATAATAATGAATATCGAGTGTTCAGAGCCTAGTGCTGCATCTCCCGTTAGCCCAGTAGGAATAAAAGAATTATCAACTCAGATGCGAGGATTGTTGATTAAGAGTGCGATGAGACTCAATGTGCCACCGTGAGGAACCGGTGTGTTGTAAGAAAGAAATATGTTAGCACAAGATTGTGCATCGAACCTCGAGAGTTGAATGGGTCAACATTGAGTATAGGTACTGTTGTAGAAGATTGTCTGAGCAGCACAGGGACGCTGTGTATTTTCCAAACTTATTAGGAAATGAGACATCACCGGTTGGAAGTTAAAAAAAATCGAGGATATACCCAAGATTGTGAATCGCACTAGGTATAGACACTATGAAATTGTAAGTGATGTCATTTTGGGTTGACTATTGCACCCACAACTTTTTGGAATTTAATGAATTGGCTGTGAGTTATCTGAGATAGTTTTCGCCCTAAGTATATCGAAACATTGTATATATGAAGGAAAGGTGCGAAATCAAAAAGGATCAAACATGATCGACTTTCAGACCTATCATATTTGAAAATATGTGTGCTTGTGTGTATATGAAGATTATGATTTGTGATAAAAGGATTAAGAGTCCTCGAACCAGACAACATTCCCCGCAAACAGATCCCCCCAAGAGATTCGCCTTTCTTTCAGAAAGGAGAAGAGATGAGATAATAGAGAATGACTGAATGAACACAGGAGGTAGATTGGCATTCTGTGAGATGATTAAAGAAGATGTTGGAACACCGGGGGTGATAGTAGTTAACAATGAGATAGCGAGGCCAAAACAGTGATGGCCGACAAGCTCGTTGCTAGACATCAAGAGTTACTCGAATCGGTTGTTAGAATACTCAAACTAGTTTCAATACAGAGTACCCCGTCGACAATAGAGTTGACATTTATACAATGAAATTGGGAAATATCTAGAATTAATAGAGGATTCTGACAAGCAAGTTTTTGTTGATGTATTTCTGTGCAAACAAGATAGAGAATATAAGTTTCGAGATTTGTAATAAGAAAAGGTATCCTCGTGGAAGGAATTAACAAGATTAGAATGAAAGGAAGTTTAGCCCAAGATTCATTGGGCCATCTGAGAGTTTAAACGCGTCAGGAAGGTGGCCTATGAGCCAGCCTCACCCAAACTGGTAAAATGGTCATAACATGGTTCATGCGTATGTGCCTCATCAGTATACTATAGATGCCCGGCATATGACAGAGTACGAGCAGATAGATATACATAACCGAATCTGAACTACGAAGGACAACCTGTGGAAATTATGAATAGAAAAGAGCAAGCGCTAAGAGATAAGGTTGTCAAGCTAGTGAGAGATTTGAAGAAAATCAAGAAGTGGAAGAATCCACCTGAGAAATAGAAAGTGCAATGGGATAGAAGTAACCCCAGTTATTCCTAAACTGATTCCAAGGACAGAATCCTTTTAAGGAGGGGAGACTGTAATAACCCGAATTTTGGGTAGAATTAAAACTTTTCTTATTGTGGATAAAGAGAACTAATGAATGGTGGTTTCAAAAGAACAATGATTGTAATGAATGGATATTGCTTTGGACAATGATCCTGATGCATTGGTATATTGTCAGAATAGAGTAATTCGATGGTTGAGGACCTAGATAAGAATAATCTACCATCCAGGAAGGAGCTAATGGATCCTTGAAGGGAAATGAGTACGTGCATAGTGTTTCCCATACGTGCATAGTGTTTCCCGTACGTGCATAGTGTTTCCCATACGTGTATAGTATTTCCCGTACGTGCATAGTGTTTCCCGTACGTGCATAGTGTTTCCTGTACGTGCATAGTAATTTGGTGGATGAATAGTGATTTTGTAAGTTGGAAAACTTTTCACGCCACCCTATGTACGGGACGTGATATGGATGTTTCGAAGTCATATTAGTAATACGCGGAGGAAATAAGTGAATGCAGAGACGATCGGAATTTAGAAATTCCAAATTCTTTTTCGGTATAACATTTGACCGGACAGTGGATTAAATATTATTATAATCCAAGAATTGAGATATTAACTTTGAGGATTTGATATTTTGGGATGTTATTATATTTGATTTAAGAATGAAGGTAGGAAACCACTGAGGAAGTGAAACAAGCGTTCTAGAAACCGCTAAAACGTTATAACGAGATTAATCAATAAAGCGAACGAATCCTAGATTACGGATTAAGTTCGTATCGAGATTAAATATCTTACATGGTCATCACGAGGATTATATTAAGGATTGGGGAAGGTATTATGAATATCGAGAAATTTCCCGGTAAACCCTAGAGGTGAAACTACTTGGTTATTCTTCGAACGATCAGCGAAATTTAGCGATAACCGAACAAAGAAACGAACGAACAAGATAGGATGCATCCACCAAAGATAGTGGAAGATGACATCACACCTTTATAGAAATATCTAAGCACCTAGTTGCTGTTTACCCAGGGACTTAAGTGCTAAAAGGCAAGAGATGAGTGCGTAAGTGTAATTGTGAGGTTAAGATATTTTAAAAAGGACCAATCAAAGCATGACAACACATCTTGAAGAGATGCATCCAAAGACATTAGATATATATTACAAGATGTTAGCATTATTGGCCATAAAGCAAGCAAGAACAAGAGAACAAAGCAAAAACACCAAACACTCCAAAACTGCCCAGCAGGAACAAAGATCAAAGAAAAATTCATATCTCCATTTCTATCCATGATAAAATCACCAAATTTTAACCATAGCTTCTCCACTCCATGGGCAAGATTCGCTCCAAATTTCATGGAAATCCAAGTAGTATAGCCTAGTCAAATCCATGCTTAAAGTTGTAGGACCAAAACTGTCCAGGTTCTGATCAGAAGAAAGATGGGGCTCAAAACCCTAGCTCCCATGGTTGGATTCTTGTGTTCTATAGCTCAAAAGAAATCCCTTGAAGAGTAGAAGGTGTGGTAAAAATTTTAGAACCAAACTCTTAGTTTTTGATTTTATATGATTTTTACAAGATTGACGATGAATAGTGGATCTTAGAAACTAACTTTGTTTTCATGATTTCTTTGGATGATCTAAGGTTTGATTAAGCTAGAAAAGGACCATACCAAGCTTATTAAGGTTATATAATACTCCAAGGAAGGTAGATCTCTTGAAACCCTAGCATTTGATTTGAGATTTATGAATGTTTTTGATGGATTTAGCTTGGTATGATTATAGTGATAATTATAAGCATGATTATGTAATTAGTTATATGATTTAAGATGCATGATGATTTTGATGCTAAGATCAGTAGCTTCTGGACTTGTGAGATGATTATTATGTGTATAAGTTGTATTGATGCCCGGTGTGGCTTGGGTTGTTGATTGCGATTTTTGGAACGTTCGTATTATAGCCGTTATAATGCTGAAATTTCGTTAATCATTGAAAACCGTGCATCACAGTAGGTCTAATGGCTGAAACTGGACAAGTATCTAACATGCCCTTGTAGATCTTGAGTCGTAGATCATTTTGGAAAAAGAATAGAATCAAACAGACTTACGGTTTAGGATTTATGACCAATTTACTAAAAGTAGTTCGAATCCGTAAACGAAAGTTCGTAACTGAAATTGAACCCTCGTAAAATATGAAAAGTCATGACGAATCCTGGTAAATAAATACTAGAGGTAAAAATAAAGGTTTGAAAGAAAACCGTATGTCAAAAGGATCGTTTTTCGATTTATTAAAAATATTCGAGTCGAGGTTAAACGCGAACGAACCCCTAAAAGACGACTCTATTATAACTTCGGTAAAACACTTAGAAAACGGGCGATAAAACTCGGAGTATAATATTGGTTCGTAACGATCGACTTTAGAACTTGTATGACTTAAGTATGTCCCAAGTGTAAGTACAGTGACATGTCGTATTAACGAACGAATGTCGGGTCGGATCAATGATAAAAGGAATCCACAAAAAGGGGTATAACGAGATAACTCGAGAACGTGTTTTGATTTAAGTATAACTTAACTTTTAAGATGTTAAGTGATTAATCCCGAATGCCTTGGCTATTTATAGATCACCAAGCTGACCCGGGACCCGCTACCACTACCCCTTACCGTACTCGACTACCAGGCAAGTTTCAATTCCCTTCTTTTAGGCTGTTGTTGTGATTGAATATATATATATATATATATATATATATATATATATATATATATATATATATATATATGTTTTCTGTTAAACATATGCCATAGCATGCATGCCTACTTTCAAGTTATATCGTTATGTGTGTTCCCTGATTGTTTATTAGCTTATAAATTAGATAACTAACGTATCAATTATAAGCCGGTTATTGTAAGACCCTCATAGAAGGGCGTATACATCTTATTCGTCAAATATAGACCGGGAGTCAATATTTCTTGATATATCGAGATTACCTCGGAGGAAAATATTTAAGTAAATATTTTCAATTATTTGGGCGACGAATATTATTTGAATATTCGTTCGAGATTATTTATTTAACGATCCTTACTTCAAATAATTATTTGAACGTAACCATTCGACGAATAATATTTTTCAATATTCATTCAAAGTCGAATAGATTATCGATTATTATTCCGAATATTCTTCTAAAGATTGGACTACTAAATGAATATTATTTGAATATCCATTTAGAATATTATTTTATTAAATGAATATTACTTTTGAATATTCATTTAAGATATTAATTACTTGATGAATATTATTCTAATATTCATCTGAAGCTTGATTTATTTATCGAATATTATCTCGAATAATCCTTTAAAGCTCGGATTACTAAATGAATATTACTTGATATTCATTTAGAATATTATTCATTAAATGAATATTACTTTTTGAATATTCATTTAAATTCCTTAATGAATATTATTTTGAATATTCGTGTAAATATTTATTTATTCAATAAATATTCTCCTGATATTTCTTCAGGGATTATTTTGAAAAATACTCTGATTAAAGATATTCTTTCATATTCCTAAATATTCTTTAAATATTTTTAATTCAATAAATATTCTCTGAATATTTATTCCATACTTAGAATAACCTCAATAAGTTTTATCTTCTTCGATTATTACGAAAAATATTTCGGAGACATATTATTATTAATCTTATATCAAGAAAGGTTCTCAGACATCATTCTTCTTGAGTCTATCTCCCTAAAAATAAGGGAACCTTACTTGAAAAATGTTATTTATCTTGTCGACTTCCCGGCCATAAAGTATTCTCTTTACTCGCAACTCGGGTGCTATTGACTTATTAAGTCGTTGTTTACCTTCTCATCTTTCGAGGGGTAAGATTGTGGGAACAAGTTGATATTCGTTACCAAGCAATAGCTTGGAAGTTATTGGTGAATTTTCCTTTCCAACTAGATACGACTACTTTGTAGAGTCTTATCAACAAGTATTATACTTGGGGAAAGGGGGACGAACGTTACATTCAGAATCATGAATTCTATTTGAACTAGGAGTCGTGTAAGAGGCCGAGTAGCGCCGGTCCATCCCCTTTGGCCCAACCGTTGGCCGGGGAGAGCTAGTAAGGCGGTATACAAGTAAAGCCGTCAGTTCTTCCTTCTACCGGTAGTAAATCTAATTTGAGCTGTACGATCTCGACTGATCATCAAGATTGGAACAGCGGGCGCGGTGAATACTCCATCTTTGGTTCATCATCCAAACTTATTTATTTCCTGCAACATGATTACTGTTGGCAGAGCTGGAAAAGTGTTCATAACTGGAATTGCAATCTTTTCATGCAAGTTCCTCTTTTTAATGACAATGAAAATATCACGCTTACTTTTGATGTAGCAGATATTTCTACAAACAAATACTTTAAGTTACCTTGTAACTTCATCGTTCATATTATACTGGCATCATTTCCGTAAATGCATGGCATATGGTTTGAAAGATACTTTTGAACTGTTATATATTATCGTTCAGTTATATATTATTGTTGGTGGGCTATTGCTCACCATTGCTTTATTATTATATCACAACAACAGCTAGACCAGATGACTCGCACAAGACGCACTCGACGCGGGCGAGGACGATGAGACTACCAGAGCTGAAGAAGAAGCTATTGGTAGGATATATTTATTCTTTCAGTACCAAGTATATGGTCTAGTATGACTTATGTAAATGGATGGCAAAGAGTATGTATTTATATTGAAATTCTTTTGGATTGTAAGAACTCATAATGTGATTAATAAAAATTTGATTGTTACTCTGATTTCATCTCTGGGACTATAATGGGTGTGTTTTACATTGTTGTGTTGGGTCATAGAGATGTAATTTATTTTATGTTAAGGAAAGTTCAAGTGTTGTGGACAGAATTGGAAACCGTAACGACCGGATCCCGGACCCCGGATCTGGGGGTGTTACATCTACGATATTCATTCAACATCGTATTTGCCATTTCTTTCAAGGTTCGATTCTTCCTTTCAACGACCCTGTTAGATTGAGGTGTATAAGGAGCCGAAAAATTATGAGTGATACCACATTCTTCACAAAAGTTAACAAAATCCGAATTGTCAAATTCTCGACCATGATCCATCCTAATATAGACGATCGTGTTATTTTGTTGATTTTGTATTCTTTTGCAGAGTGCAACAAACGATTCAAACGCATCACTTTTTGCTTTAAGGAATACCGTCCACGTAAAGCGTGAGTAGTCATCAACCACCACAAGAGTGTATACACACCCTCCTAGTCTTTGTACGGGAACCGGTCCTATAAGATCCATATGTAGAAGCTCAAGTGGTCTAGTAGTGGATACCATGAATTTGGCTTTATGAGATGAACAAATTTGTTTGCCAATTTTACAAGCTTCACACACGTGATCTTTTACGAAACTTAGTTTGGGTAATCCTCGAACATGTTCTTTCGAACAAATATTCTTAATGAGTTTCATGTTTATATGACCCAATCTACGGTGCCATAGCCATAGATCCTCATTCATGGATACCAAACAAATGTTCTCGTAATCAATTAAGTCACACGAATAAACATTTCTATAACGTGGACATTTAAGAATCAACTTCCATTCTTTATCGAAAATAGCACAATGAGATGGAAGGAAAATAACTTTGCAACCATTGTCACATAGTTGACTTATAGAAAGTAAATTGTACTTTAGTCCAGTGACTAACTGTACATCGTAAATTTTAAATCTTTCATTACAAATATTACCAATACCAACAATAATACCTTGACTGCTATCGCCAAAAGTTACGCTACCGGCGGTCACCTTTTTAGTGTCATTCAACAAAGATCTATTACCCGTCATATGTCGAGAACAACCACTATCAAGATACCACACATTTCTCTTAGCAGTTAAGAACACCTACATAAGCGATTAATAAAATCGATTGGTACCCTTTTTACTTAGGGGTCCGGGGCTTAGCACATTATATGGTACACGAGTACTTTCATAAATAAATCTAGGCATGGGATAATCATTTACATAGACAATATCATTTCTAGATTCTTGATTACTATTAGATATATGATTAGGATTTCTCCTTGGCATAAATTTAGGATTACCATGAAAAACATGACCATTACTACGGGGAAATATTGTAATAGTGGAATCTCTAGAATGATTATTGGCATGATAATTCACATGATTATTCCTAACATGAACATTGTGATGTCTAGGATTTGCATGATACCTTATGTTAGTATGTTGACTCGTTCCAACATTATAATGACTTACATTTCTAGGCATATTAACCTTTTGATTCCAAATGTAAGCATTATTATTCGAACTTTGAGTAACAACATTTCTCCTAGGAACATTCGGTTGTCTAGCATGGTTAGTACTAGAACTTGCAACATTTTTAGAGTTCCTTGGTTGAAATGTAATCGGTTCTTGACGATAAGAATGTTTCGGTTGTTTATTGGCATTCTTAACCGAAGCATTTTGAGCAACTTTCTTTCCTTCCCTTTTATCCGGACTAACTCCTTTAGGTAACCACTTGTACTTCCCCCTAAATACACCTTCTCTTGCATATCAATAGAGACTAGTATGTCCATTTTTATTACAAAATGTACACACTTTAGTAGGTGATTTAGGAGTAGTAGTTTGAGTGGTAGTAGGAATATGTGCAACTCTTGTAGGAGGATTATTAGCATCATATCCTAAACCTTCTTTATTTGAAGATATCTTGGGGTTATAAACCATATTTTCCAACATGGTATTGCTCTTTGTAAATTGCTTCACAATAGTATCAAGATTATACTTTTCTTGCATTAAGACATTAATCTTGGTTGTTAGCACATTCTCTTGATCTATAATTTGAGCCATGAGCTTAGAATTTTCATTTTTAAGCCTTTCACCTTCTAAGAGACTTGATTTCTTTTCTAAAAACAAATGTTCTCTTTCGTTAGCCTCATTGTTATATCGCTCTCTTAATTTAGCAATTTCATCATTCTTTTCGGCTAAGATGATTTGGTGATCAAGATTTAAATCTTGTAAGGCTTGTCTATGCTTTTCTTCATTGTCACCCGTTAAAGATTGTTCAAGTTCTTTAATCCTATTATCTCGTGTAGCAATTTCACTTGCTAAAGCTTCATTTCGAATTTTTAAATTTAAAATCTCAACATGAAGCTCACGATTCTTATCATTAACTTGAATCTTATCTTTTTCGATTTCTTCGGCTTGAATAATAAGAGAAATATTCTCTATTTCAAGATTTTGGATATTTTCATTCTTTCCTTTTATCTTGAGTTTCAAGCGATCATTTTGTGAAGAAATAAAATCGGAATATTCTTTGTCGTTGACATGAATATCCTTTAAACGAGAGACTTCTTTTTGAAGCTCAACATTTGACTCACGAAATTTATTCCTTTCTGAACTTATCGTGGCAAATTTGCAATTTACATCATCAAGACTCGATTTTAACGAGTTGATCAAAACAATTAGTTCGGAAGAGTCGAAACTAGAATAATCCACAACCGATACACAATCATTCACATTATCACTACTACATGATGCAACATTTAAATTCAAAGAGGGATTTAGAGTTACCTCTTGATTAGTAGTGGAGATTTCCATAGATTCGTCGGAGAGAGCCATTAAATAAAGGTTGACAATTTCCTCGGTAGGTTCCGTAGCTTCCTCGTCTTCGCTTAAATCCCATCCGCTCTCCGCAACAAGACCTCGACCTTTTGGCAACTTCGGACACTCATGTTTAAAGTGACCGGGTTGTTTACATTCGAAACAAACATCTTCCGTTTCCTCAACCATGGGCTCTTTCGGTTTAGGTGCCGAGTAATTTTTTGAATAATTCGGATTATACGAATTATTATTTTATTGTTGTGTACCTTGACCTTTAGCATAATTCGTATTAGGGGAATTATTATACGAATTTGAAGCACCTTGGTTTTTAGTATAACACGTGGTCGGAAAATTGTTCTTATAAGGTGGCCTTCCTTTCGAGTTAAACACTCGATTTTGATTATTTGACTTAAGGAAGCCTTTTCCGTACCTTTGAGCTTTACTTTACAAAACACGACGAAGTTGTCTTGATAACAACACAATCTCTTGTTCATCGAGATTTTCCAATTCTTCGTTTAGCTCGTCGTCGTTTTCTTCTTCATCGATTAATATAGCTTTTAAAGCCATATGTTTACGTTTGTCATCCGTTTTATGGACGACCTTATCCGGAATATTATCTTCCTCGTAAGCACAAAGGTTTCCGAATAAACTATCGATGGAGTAGTCGTTAAGACTATGCATTTCTTTTATCGTGGTAACTTTGACTTTCCAACTTGGAGGCAAGGCTTTTAAAATCCTTCGATTTTTCTCGTTAGTCGTATAGACCATACCAAGTTAAGAAAGCTCATCGATGATACGAGTAAACCTCATTTCCATGTCGATGATAGTTTCTCCTTCGAGGAGTTTAAAATTTCTTTCTCCTTTTAAAATTAATTACTTATAAATAAGTAATATAAAATGCGGAAAATAAAAGAGAGAAAGATAAAGAGTATGACACGATCGATTTATCCTGGTTCGCGATGCCGCAATCCCCTAACGGATTCTAACACCCCTACTCCAGTTCCCGAGCTCCTCCCGAACTCGAGATTTCTTCCACTATAAGTAAAATACTCCTTATAGTAGGCGGAGAAGCCTTTACAACCACTATGTATTTATCTTAGAGCCTAACTACCCGTTACTTCTTCAAAATACTATAGCTACCCCTTGCAAGATTATCTTGGAGCGTAACTCCCCGCTACCTCTTCAAATGCAATGCAAGAAAAACCCCTTACGAGTTTATCTTGGAGCGTAACTCCCCATCACCTCCTCACAACCACGTAAGTAACCCTTTGCGTAGACTTTGTATCTACACCCTTTAACGATCTTGGATCTTAGGTCTTAGATCTTGGGTCTTTCCTCCTCCTCACGGTGCAAAGACACCCAACTCCCCGTTGGCGTGTCTAAGTCTTGGGTCTTAGAGCGAGAATCACCTCACTTTACTTCACCTCACGCCAAAGGATATAATACAAGTCCTACGACTTAAATCCTTTTTAATTGACGATTAAAAGTGAACTAGTACGAAGACTAGATCAAGAAAGCAAATATAAATATTAACGAGATAAACTACGTCAATATAAATAAAAGCCAAGTATATTAATTCTATAAATATTCGGCTTAGCCGAATATAAATAAAGTTAAATATACAACTTACTTGTGTCTTACAACACAAATAAAGGTGAGTTAGAGCGAGTTATAAATATTTCGTGAAATATTAAAAAAGCAACTAATCTCGAAGAACACAAGTGTTTAGCACTTGTAAGTGGCTTTAATATAGCCTAGGCCGAAATATGGCCGAATAAATATATATAAAGCTCATCGAAGCGAGGGACGCTATTACGCGTTAAATTAGACACACAAGCACATAAAAACAACTCACACGTACGTAAAAGTAACTCGCTTATCTATAGGATAAGATGAGGGCCGCTATTATGCGTTAAACTTATGCGAGAAAAATAAACACGTAATAGCTGGGAGAAGTCACACAAGGGACTTATCACACAACTAATGCAAGACAAATTAAACGTGGATGCAACAATATATACTATGCAAGAAACCTTTGGCCGAATGTAGATCAAGGAAGGGCCGAGTGGTTTTGAACTTAGTTTCGGTTAAGAAACTAGCTCGGGTAGATTGGTTAAGTCCTTAAAGAAATATGCTCAATTAAGTTCAAGGGACTTGACAAACCAACACTAAAAGAAGTTCACTTTTAACTTAAGATGCACTAAGTTTAAACCACTTAGTTTATGCAAGTTAAGCACTAGTTAAAAGATACTTCTTTGCCTTATAACCAAGTATAGATCAAATGGTTACTAAGGTCTTAAAGAGGGCTTAACAAGTTCTTACAAGAACCTCCTCTCGGTAGCTTAAAAGTTGTCTACACACACTACATGAATTAATTCAAGAACAAGTGTGTAAATGTGACAAATGTAAGACTACTTAAGCACAAGTATATATTCAAAAGATTCAAGCACTTAGTAGCCGAATATATAGCTTGCACAAACCACTAACTAGCTTATGACTCTTGACCTTACAAAGGCTCAAGTTCCTCTTTAAATTAAGAGAGAACTACAAGAGATACGAGCTAGTTTTAAGCCTAAAAACCTCACCAAGGTGAGCCGAAATGAGCAGCAAAAAGATATAATCAAGATGAGTAAAATGGTGACTCAAATGCTCAAGCAAGAACACTTAGAAGGCTGTTAAAAAACGTGCAAAGTGATGCCTTGAAGAGTGTTTGCCGAGAGTGCCAAAAATGAGCAAAACAAGAGCAAAAAACACCACTTAAACAAGACCAAATGAGCACCAAAGAAAGATATAATCAAGGAGGATAAAATGGTGACTCAAATGTACTTTGAAGAGCACTTGGGGACTACTGAAAACGTGCAAGAGGATGCCCCAAGAATAGCTTGGCCGAATGGTGTTTAAAATGTAAGAAATGGAGCAAAAACAAAGCTTAAAATAAGATAAAAGATGAAGGAGCAAAGCTTTGTTATCCAAATCTTTTTGAAGGCTCTTGGCTACTTGATATTTCTGTGTTTTTAGAGAGAAAAGAGCAGCAATTCTTTGGCACAAGAAGGCTTGAAGAAAAGAATGGGTTTAGCTTGGAATTTATTGGCAAATTTAGGGTTTTAGTGACCAATGGTTAAAAGACAAGTGGCAAGCTACTAATAATATACTAAAATGCATAAAGTAGCTTTTTGGCACCTTCCTAGAAGTTCCCATCAGATCAGCATGTGTATAATATTATATAGAAAATATCTAGAAAGCTTCTTTTGGCTCGGTTTATCCGAAAAACCCGAAACGAAGCGATAAACCCATAAATAAGAAATAAATCGTAAAATCACTTAAAAATTATGAAACTTGGGGAATCCTCTAGAAATATTTCCAGAGAATTATGGTCAAAATTTCACCTTGAAATTCGTTGACCAAAAAATCAATTACGTATCAATTTTAGGAGTCCCGGAAAAAGTCATGCAAAAATCATGAAATTGATCCTAAAATTCTTTTTAATTATCCTAGTGACATATCCAAAGTTTCAAGTCAAAATAACACGTGGAGGTATTTTATTCAAAAATATTTTGATTAAATGTCCTTACGCGACGGAATAAAATACATTATCCATTTATCATAACTTGTCGATATTTTGGCTAAAGTTTTGACTTGAAATATATTCAAAACTAATATTCCTCAATTAATAATGACTATGAAGTCCACGGAATATTTATTTTTAATATTTTAGGATTTTATCCAATTTAAGTGAAAACTGTTAAGGGTTCGAGGTTAAAATCTATTTTTATTCTTTCGGCAAGTCTTTGGACAAGGCATTGTGAAAAATAATTCTTTGAAAAATATGTTGAATATATTTGAGAATAAAACCTTTGAAATGAACACTATTTTTGAATAAAACATTTATTTTTGGTCCGGAAAATCAGTGTTCGGGAAATTTCGATATTTGTGCCGTGTAGACTTTGCCCTTTAAATCTATCACAAATAACTTGGACTAGGAAACATCATTTCATTGACATTCCTTATCCAAATTAGTGATTGGTACGAGAAAACATTTTGTCAGATTGACTCGTTACTTGTTTATGTCACATCGAATAAACCTAAGGGAGGATTTACTATGTTATCTAGTAAATTCCTAAATCTAATTTAATTTTCACTTTCGAACTTGACAAATCACCAAAACCTACAAGTGAAATACGGTCTTACAATCTTCCCAAAAGATTGTCGACTCACAGTTGGTTGTGCGAATACGTTCTGACAAATCAGATATATATTTTCCTCGCGACTACAATAAATTGTTGGATTATCTCGCCAAAAAGACTATATATTTCAGTAATATAAGCGAGGGATGTACCACAATTCTAAGATTTGATCAACGATCGTAGTTTCGATGACGGAAACCTTGATATGAACTATTTGAATATGTGTTTGTCCGATCTTGATTATTTTTGTAGATGTTGTATGACCTTTTATTGACGAATTAATTACCTACAAAAAATTGTGATTTACAAGAAAATTCAAAATTTTGATTATTATTGTAGATGTCATATGGCCTTTTGTTGATAAATTAATTATTTATCAAAAAAATAGTGAATTATAAGAATTTTTTCGTATAGTTGACCAATTTGTTATGAAAAAATTAACCAAGAATATTTTCATTGACTCTATAATGAATTTTATTTTTTGATTGGTAATTTATACACCAAATAATGTCTAATACTATTTGAGAGTATATTTAGTATTTTGAAGAATTCAAATATATTGTCAGGTCAATTTGTTTGTCCAGTTAATTATTGCACAACTAAACAATACGTAAAATTCATTTTAGTATTTTAATTGGTTGAATCTATTTTTTTTATAATTGAGTAATTTAAAAGTTTATATAACTTAAATTTTGAACGTGTATTTAGAATATTGTGGTAATTATTTTTTTATTTTTAAATTTTTTAATAAAATGATAGTTGATTTATTCAAATTTGATTACACCTTATGATTGTAGATCGAGAGTTTGTGATATTCAAATACTGTATTATATAATATAGATAAAATAGACTCAAGTATTAAAATAATATATTCATAATTAATCAATTGATAAATACACAATTTTGAAAAATGGCTCTATACATAGAGAGTGGCGCAAAGAATGGATATGCCAGTAAATAATAATATAATTGTGTTTGATTTTAAATTAAAAATTGAGATTAACTAGTTAATAAGTATTTATAAAAATTAATCTATAATATATAATTATGTATTATAGTATGATTGTAGTTGATATTTATAAAAATTATTTCGTAATATATAATAGTCCAATTTTGATTGACTTCAAAATAAAAGATTGATAAAGTTAGTAAACATTTAATCACTTTAAAAAATACGTAATTTATGCATGTTCTAAATAATATAAATTTTGTATTTAAAAATAAATTATTAAATAACCACGATAAGTAAATTAGGATGAGAATGATATGATTAATTTAATTTTAGTGGTAAATTTTGATTGGCTCTTATATATATTTATGAAAATTAATCCGTAATTTATAATAATGTAATTATGATTAATTGTAAATCAAAAGAGTGGAAATTATATTGCGAAAATCGCTGAATATTATATATTTTTATAATCCTGATTGATTTTAATTTAAATATTAAATTATTATAATATTTTTTTTATTAAAAAATATGTAATATATGGATATGTTAAATCAAGTAACTACTATATTTAAATTAAAATTGTTAAATAACCACATTTAGTATAATAGGCTGAGAATGATAAATAAGAAAAATGTTTAATAAAATATGAATGTTCTAAAATAGGAATCACATTTGATTGGTCCTAAAATAATTCATAATTTTTTGATTGGTTAACTGCATCTAACTGTAAACCTGGAATAAAAAAATATTCGTTATATTAGTAATTATTGTAGCATTTATATTTTTATATTATGAAGTATGAGTAACAAATTAGTGTATATTCAAGCTAATTTATTAGTAGACAATTAGATAATGGCTAAAGGGTACAACATGTGACTTGATATTTAAAAATAATTTTCGTGAAATCGGATTGCTAATCTAGAATTTTAAAACTGGATTATGAGATTGAATTGTTATCTGGGTTCAAATAAAATAAAATTATCACACATGATGGAATCCCATAAAAATTAATAGGGAGGGGAGTATGATTTTTTTCCCGTTTATTAAGACATGATTTGCTATTTAAATATTGGTACCTTGCTACTTTCTATGCTAATGTTTCCATGTTGGTTAAGTTATTACCATAATTAGAGTAATTCTGTAAATATATA
Source organism: Saposhnikovia divaricata (assembly GCA_036435485.1). NCBI lineage: Eukaryota > Viridiplantae > Streptophyta > Magnoliopsida > Apiales > Apiaceae > Saposhnikovia > Saposhnikovia divaricata. The sequence goes on from CM071597.1 coordinate 105,674,274, forward strand.
GTTGTTATTTAATAAAAGTGAAAATAAATTATATGAGAAATTTATTATCGAATATTTTTTTATTAAAAGTGTATGTAATATATAAACATGTTAAATTAAATAGTTATTGATATGGGTGAAAAATAATCCATAAAGACATAATTAATATAATATTTATTGGCTCATAAATAAGGCCCGAAATCCTAGTTGGGTATTAAATTCGTAATTAATAATCCCAAAGAACAGCCCAAGCCGGGGACGCCCGGTATAAGCTTATTTCTAACATGGGCCTGATCCACAAACTGTGAACGTTCTGGAAGCAAGGAACGTTCTAGAATATCCCTGGGATAAGATGTAGCCTCCAAGGCACCTAATTCGTTATGGAAACAGACTCCTACAAGGAAGGAGTGTAGGACTTTTCTCAAAGGCGGTGGCTTGCCCACCAAGTCTCCGAATCCTACCATAATTCCAAGGCTCTCGCAGCCTATATAAAGGGCTTGACCCCTCATTCTCAGAACTACGTCTTGGCTTGATTCTCAACTCTGAGATACGTAGGCATCTTGTGAGGACCCGAATTAAGTCACGAAAATGCAAGCGCAGCCATTAAAGCATGAAGCTCACGAACCCTAGCCGCAATTTAACAACCCTAATTTTTATTCCACAACATTTGGAGCCGTCTGTGGGAAGACAACATCAACCATGGTTAACACACGAAGAACAACATCGGTCTCAACCGAGGCCACCCCCGTAACTTCTATTCCACATTTAAATCAAGTAACTACTATATTTAAATTAAAATTGTTAAATTTCCACATTTAGTATAATAGGCTGAGAATGATAAATAAGAAACACTTTTAATAAAATATGAATGTTCTAAAATAGGAATCACATTTGATTGGTCCTAAAGTAATTCATAATTTTTTGATTGGTTAACTGCATCTAACTGTATACCTGGAATAGAAAAATATTTGTTATATTAGTAATTATTGTAGCATTTATATTTTTATATTATGAAGTATGAGTAACAAATTAGTGTATATTCAAGCTAATTTATTAGTAGACAATTAGATAATGGCTAGAGGGCACGACATGTGACGTGATATTTAAAAATAATTTTCGTGAAATCGGATTGCTAATCTAGAATTTTAAAACTGGATTATGAGATTGAATTGTTATCTGGGTTCAAATAAAATAAAATTATCACACATGATGGAATCCCATAAAAATTAATAGGGAGAGGAGCATGATTTTTTTCCCGCTTATTAAGACATGATTTGCTATTTAAATATTGGTACCTTGCTACTTTCTATGCTAATGTTTCCATGTTGGTTAAGTTATTACCATAATTAGAGTAATTCTGTAAATATATAGTTGTTATTTAATAAAAGTGAAAATAAATTATATGAGAAATTTATTATCGAATATTTTTTGATTAAAAGTATATGTAATATATAAGCATGTTAAATTAAATAGTTATTGATATGGGTGAAAAATAATCCCTAAAGACATAATTAATATAATATTTATTGGCTCATAAATAAGGCCCGAAACCCTAGTTGGGTATTAAATTCGTAATTAATAATCCCAAAGAACAGCCCAAGCCGGGGACGCCCGGTATAAGCTTATTTCTAACATGGGCCTGATTCACAAACTGTGAACGTTCTGGAAGCAAGGAACGTTCTAGAATATCCCTGGGATAAGATGTAGCCTCCAAGGCACCTAATTCGTTATGGAAACAGACTCCTACAAGGAAGGAGTCTAGGACTTTTCTCAAAGGCGGTGTCTTGCCCACCAAGTCTCCGAATCCTACCATAATTCTAAGGCTCTCGCAGCCTATATAAAGGGCTTGACCCCTCATTCTCAGAACTACGTCTTGGCTTGATTCTCAACTCTGAGATACGTAGGCATCTTGTGAGGACCCGAATTAAGTCACGAAAATGCAAGCGCAGCCATTAAAGCATGAAGCTCACGAACCCTAGCCGCAATTTAACAACCCTAATTTTTATTCCACAACATTTGGAGCCGTCTGTGGGAAGACAACATCAACCATGGTTAACACAGAAGAACAACATCGGTCTCAACCGAGGCCACCCCCGTAACTTCTATTCCACATTTAAATCAAGTAACTACTATATTTAAATTAAAATTGTTAAATTGCCACATTTAGTATAATAGGCTGAGAATGATAAATAAGAAACACTTTTAATAAAATATGAATGTTCTAAAATAGGAATCACATTTGATTGGTCCTAAAGTAATTCATAATTTTTTGATTGGTTAACTGCATCTAACTGTATACTTGGAATAGAAAAATATTTGTTATATTAGTAATTATTGTAGCATTTATATTTTTATATTATGAAGTATGAGTAACAAATTAGTGTATATTCAAGCTAATTTATTAGTAGACAATTAGATAATGGCTAGAGGGCACGACATGTGACGTGATATTTAAAAATAATTTTCGTGAAATCGGATTGCAAATCTAGAATTTTAAAACTGGATTATGAGATTGAATTGTTATCTGGGTTCAAATAAAATAAAATTATCACACATGATGGAATCCCATAAAAATTAATAGGGAGAGGAGCATGATTTTTTTCCCGCTTATTAAGACATGATTTGCTATTTAAATATTGGTACCTTGCTACTTTCTATGCTAATGTTTCCATGTTGGTTAAGTTATTACCATAATTAGAGTAATTCTGTAAATATATAGTTGTTATTTAATAAAAGTGAAAATAAATTATATGAGAAATTTATTATCGAATATTTTTTGATTAAAAGTATATGTAATATATAAGCATGTTAAATTAAATAGTTATTGATATGGGTGAAAAATAATCCCTAAAGACATAATTAATATAATATTTATTGGCTCATAAATAAGGCCCGAAACTCTAGTTGGGTATTAAATTCGTAATTAATAAGCCCAAAGAACAGCCCAAACCGGGGACGCCCGGTATAAGCTTATTTCTAACATGGGCCTGATCCACAAACTGGAAACGTTCTGGAAACAAGGAACGTTCTAGAATATCCCTGGGATAAGATGTAGCCTCCAAGGCACCTAATTCGTTATGGAAACAGACTCCTACAAGGAAGGAGTCTAGGACTTTCCTCAAAGGCGGTGGCTTGCCCACCAAGTCTCCGAATCCTACCATAATTCTAAGGCTCTCGCAGCCTATATAAAGGGCCTGACCCCTCATTCTCAGAACTACGTCTTGGCTTGATTCTCAACTCTGAGATACGTAGGCAGTGAGGACCCGAATTAGGTCACGAAAATGCAAACGCAGCCATTAAAGCACGAAGCTCACGAATCCTAGCCGCAATTTAACAACCCTAATTTTTATTCTACAACAGTTATTATATTTTAATTAGAATTATTAACTAACTATAGTTAGTAAAGTGGGTATAGAAAGATAAATAAGGAAAACTTTTAATATGATATAATTGGTCTAAAATTTAGGAATTGAATCTGATTGGTCATAAATAATTCCTCGTTTTTGATTGGTTAATCGCATGGTGTAGTAGACTCAGGTATTATAATAAAGGATTTTAGATTTTTATTTAATGCAGATATTAAAAACAACTCTATCTAAGTATGAACATTTTTAGAGCTTAATGAAAAAGTCAAATGTTAGTTTTAGAGCTTAATGAAAAAGTCAAATGTTAGTTAAAATGAGATGGAATTGCTATTTATCAGGTTGCACTATATTGGGAACATCTTATTACCTTTTTTTATTTTTATTATTTGCAATTATACCAAACCGATGATTAATATTAAAATGATAAAATTTCATAACAATTAAATTTAAGATATTGAATTTAAAATTAACATAATGAATTTTAAATTTAAAAATCAAATGTTATAAAATCTATAAAATCTCGTAGACGTTTTTGTCATAGTGAAATTTTACATGTGACCATTTAATTTTACATAGTAATATAAGACAGATGGTGGAAATTAACTCTTCCATTTCCGTTTCTATGTTCTTTTGCATGAACTCAACATTATTCTTAGCAAAATCTTACACCAGTTTCATGAGGTTGCTACAAATTTAATATAATAAAAGTAGCAACTACATGTTGGATCCTGGGGGTTATTTATTGTGCATGACATCTTCTTTTAAGTGCTGGAAGCATATGCGGGGCAACAACATTTTACAACTCCTCTTGTCCTCCACTTTTTCTGCAGTGTAAGATCATTAAACTTCTCAGATGATGATGGCAGAGAAGGAAAAGTAATGATATTCATTTTATTTCGTATTAGCAGCTGCGCATAGAGGATGAATATCATATGACTAAATGCGCAAACAAGGAGCAGCTTCGTGAAGAACAATACTGCACTAAGGACAGATACAACAGCATCTTCCCTTCTTATACCAAGAGAAGAACCCAAACAGTCTGATACCTTGCCTTGTATACAAGGGTAAACACACTCAGGTCTGTCCTTTCCTTTTTTTTTTCCTGAAGAAATAAGCACTTGCATTACTTAAATTGAATCATACACAAGACTTTCGAGAACAAACTCAGGGGAGTACCAATCCACTCCCGTACATCTGACACGGAATACGTCGCTCTTGCTAATACATGAGCAACGACATTCGCAGACCTATGAATAAACTCAATTAGCACGTTTTCAATGTGCTTACAAAAATCAACACAATCGGACACAATCGTATGAAAGTATGACTCTCCTTGTACTCTCCTGCATGGCTGCACACATCAACCAATTGTTTAGCATCTGTCTTAAAAACACATTTCGTGTAGCCCTTTTCTTTAGCCCACGACAATGCCTCCTTTAAGCTCAATGCTTCTGCTTCTCTTGGTTGCAACAGGGCATCAACTCTCCTACTACGAGCGCATAAAAAATCTCCAGCATCATTCTGTATAACTGCTCCCACCCTTATGCAATTCATATCTTCTAACCTGGCAGCATCCACATTTACTTTAACCCACCCCTGTGACTTACTCCAATGCCTGGGACTCGTATTCACACCTGATATTTGTCTACTCCGCTGCTGTTGTGCCTTTCTCCAATCAGACATCAAATAATACTGGAAATATATATTTTCCCTTCAGGTAAACAGGGGTAAAATTGCCCAAACCGAACCTGACAGGAATTACACATAGGTAAAATTATAATACCATATATTAAATATTAATAAATTAAATATTAAATATTTATTAAAATATTAATAATATGTATATTAAATAATATATCACTTTTACATATAAATAATAAATTAGAGTAAAGTTCTATGGAGTACTCATTTAATTGGAGTACTTGGAGTACATATATATTTTGCATTCAAAGTTTTGCAAACTTTATTATTTTGCAAAACTTATTACATGAATATCATTATTTCATTGAAAATCTTGAAAATTTTGTATGTTTTGTTAACAAAATATTGCAAAAAGAATTGTTTTGCGAAACACATTTGAGTTGCAAAACATATATGTTCTGATTGCAAAACATAAATGATTTTCAAGATGAACATATTGCAAAACATACATGATTTTCAAGATTATCAATGAAATTATGATATTCATATAACAAGATTTGCAAAATAATAAATTTTAAATTATTTTAAATGCAGAACATATATGTACTCCAAGTACTCCAATTGAATGAGTACTCCATACAACTTTTCTCAATTAAATTAATATGAATATCATATTAATAAATTAATATATAATATTAATTAAATTAATATATAATATGAACTTTTCTCAATTAAATTAATAAATTAATATAATATGAATAACATATTAATAATTTTAATATATATACATATATAGAAACTAGAAACTAGAAACCAACACTAAATATATTATATTTCATTTATTCTAAGGGCCCCGCCAGGGGCACCTTCACAAAAAATACCACAAATTAACTTACCAATACACAACAGAAAAAAAAATTATTGTTCACTCGATGACGTCACCGCCACGTCATCAGCGTGAACAGTAATGATATGGGCTAAAAATAAGCCCTAAAGACACATTTAATGTTGCATTAATTAGACCCGGTATGGTCCAAACGTGGGGCCCACCAACAGGGTCCAAAACCCTATTTTAAATATTAATTTCGTAATTAATATTAGATGTGAAAAACAGCTCAGCAATAAGAGTCAAACAAGGATATTACTCCTGCCTAACTTAGCCTCCAAGGCATCCAATTGAACTTGGAAACTGATTCCTACAAGGAAGGAGTCTAGAACCTTCCTCAAGGAGGTGACTTGCCCACCAAGTCTCCGAATCCTACCATAATTCTTAGGCTTCTCAGCCTATATAAAGGGTCTGACCCCTCATTCTCAGAATTACGTTGGCTTGATTCTCTAGCAATACAGAGATACGTAGGCATCTTGTGAGGACCCGAATTAGGTCACGATAACGCAAGAACAGCCACTAAAGCTTGAAGCTCACCAACCTAGCATTAAATACGTACAAACCCTCGATCAAATAAAGCCTCCAAGGCTGGAGTAACAAATGAAGGGTATTAAAGAACCCACGCCAAGAAGACTTAAAATCATAAGACAAAGTGCCTCCTTGGCGGGGGTACCCACGCCAAGGTTGTATGAATTAAGGGTGAAAAGATACCCACGGTCAGGAAGCCATATCTCCTAGACGTGGTTGGCAAAAACATCTCCTAGGCGGGGATACCCACGCCAAGGCTGGAGTAACAAATGAAGGGGATGTAATCACCCACGCTCAAGAAGCCCTATCTCCTAGGCCCAGTTAGAAGATTGTCCTCTTTGGCGGGGATACCAACGCCCAGAGCATCTCTACAAAATCAATTGGATAAATTCCCCCCGCCCAGGAAGCCAAATCTCCTAGGCGTGCTTCAAGAAAAAGCCTCCTAGGCGGGGGTACCCACGCCAAGAGCTCTTCTCCAAACGACATGCCATTTTTCAAAAATTAAAAAAGGAATAAAATCCTTAAAAATTCTGAAAATAGGCTAGAAATGATGATAAAATAGGTAAAAATACCTATTAAATCAAGAAAAAAATAAGGAAGTAATTTATAAAATTATTTCTGAGACACGAGGCTCAATATTTTATTTTTGGTAAAGATTATTAAAAATAAAAATATTTAAACCGGAAGGCTCAAAAAAAAAAAATTGTACCCACGCCACCCAGGCCAACACTCCTAGGCGTGGAATAGGAAATGTACTGGTTGGCGGTGGTACCCCCCGCCTAGCTTTTATTACAGGATTGAATGGCCAAATTGCTGTTTAGCACCCTAAGTTTTGGCCATTTGCAAAATGGTCCCTGATGCTAAAAAAAAAAATTCCTAAATTATTAGGAATAATTACGGAAAATACCTGTGGGTACCTAAAAATTCCTAAATTATTAGGAATAATTACGGAAAATACCCGTAGGTACCTAAAAATTCCTAAATTATTAGGAATAATTACGAAAAATACCTGTGGGTACCTAAAAATTCCTAAATTATTAGGAATAATTAAGGAAAATACCTGTGTGTACAAGAAAATTCTTAAAATATTCGGAATAATTGAAATAAATACCTGTTGGTGCATGGAAATTCCTCAAATATTAGGAAAAGTACAGAAAATACGAGGAAAATTATAGAAATATTTCTTGACAAATTGAGCAATAATTTATGCTAATAATGCATAAAAGCTTTTAAGTGCCAAAATTGCTAAAAGCAAGCACAAATTAAAGCCTCGAATAAGGCCAATCGTTGTAAATGTGTAGGTCACTCCACACTTTACAATCAAGACGATACTCGTGAAACACCAGCGTAAACCAAAATTCCCATATAAGGGTAGGAAAATTTAGAAGTCCCAGGTAAGGGATAAAAACGACCCCGAGTCTCGATTAAGGCAAATATAACTTCTACAAAAACCTGATCAGTTTTCCTAGAAGTTGGGGGGCAAATGATATGGGCTAAAAATAAGCCCTAAAGACACATTTAATGTTGCATTAATTAGACCCGGTATGGTCCAAACGTGGGGCCCACCAACAGGGTCCAAAACCCTATTTTAAATATTAATTTCGTAATTAATATTAGATGTGAAAAACAGCTCAGCAATAAGAGTCAAACAAGGATATTACTCCTGCCTGACTTAGCCTCCAAGGCATCCAATTCAACTTGGAAACTGATTCCTACAAGGAAGGAGTCTAGAACCTTCCTCAAGGAGGTGACTTGCCAACCAAGTCTCCGAATCCTACCATAATTCTTAGGCTTCTCAGCCTATATAAAGGGCCTGACCCCTCATTCTCAGAACTACGTTGGCTTGATTCTCTAGCAATACAGAGATACGTAGGCATCTTGTGAGGACCCGAATTAGGTCACGATAACGCAAGAACAGCCATTAAAGCTCGAAGCTCACCAACCTAGCATTAAATACGTACAAACCCTCGATTTTATTCCACAACAAGTAAATTTTTTTGTTTTTTTGTTTTTGCTGAATGGAGCCTAAAATATTATAATATTTTTGTATTGGGGTACCCCTAATTTGGTCATTAGATTAGCTTTAAATATTAGATAAAGCTTTAGTTTCTAGTTTCTATTTTAATTTGGTATCTATTTGAGTAGGACCCCTATATATATATACTCCCTCCGTCCCTTTTTAGTTGGTACATTTGTAAAAAAAAAATTGTCCCTAAATAGTTGTCACATTCCTTGTTCCAATACATTTTTTACCAATTTTTCCATATATACCCCTTTATTTCTAATACCAATGTTTGACTTTATATTTAATATACACACTCATAACTCATCATTTAATGTTAAGATTAAGGGCAAACATGGAAACAAATTACATAATTAAAGCTTTCTTAATATGTGTGTTCTTTGCAAATGTACCAACTAAAAAGGGACGGAGGGAGTATATATGATTTTGGGTTACCCAACAAACTGGAATCAACTCCTGGAGCTGGATTTGTATTTTCCGGGTCGGGGCCGATAAATTAAATTCTCTCTACTTGCCTGATTAAAGGGTGTTGGCCCCAAATATCACAATTTGAAAGCAAATGGCCCTAAATATCACAGCTCAAAAACTTGGCCCCAAATATCACTCCATAACGTAGTTGCGTGTAGCGTTTTGATTTTTTTCTTTCTTTTTTTAAAAAACGCTAATGCGTGTAGCGTTTTGGGGGCTAAAGAGAGATGAAACGCTACTTAATATAGCGTTAACTGTTTTTTTTTTTAAAACCAACTAGAAAAACGCTAGTTAAACTTTGGTTTTAAACTTCAAAACGCTAGTTAAACTTTGGTTGTGGTGGAAACGCCACTTCATCTGGCGTTTTTTTTTCTTTTTTATCTAAATATATACGATCGTTTTGAATATTTTTAAACCCAAAATGAAATTGTTGAACCCTAAATGTAAGAATCCAAATTTTCGGTAGAATTAAAACTTTTTGTTATATAATGATGAATAATGGTTACGACTACGATGTAATAGTGGATCTTCTGAATGAAGGAATTGAATTCGATTTAAATATTTATATGTCTTGAAGAATGCTAATGGTTGACAACTTAGGTAAGAATAATCTATCTCCTAGGGGAATAAGATATGGCAGTTCCAAGCAGGAGAATATTCTCATGTCATCCAGATCGATAACGATTAGTCCAGTGGTTCCGTGAAAGGGTTAAGGAATGCCCGAGAAAGAAAAAAGACATTGTCATAAATATAGGGAATAAAGGAAGAATATAGAATGAATAGTGTTTTTGGTGGAAATGAGAATATTATGAGACGACACTATATAGAAGTATTCGGAACGGATTTCCGAGTTCGTATTAGTGATCCAGGGGGAAAATAAGTGTATGTAAAAGCTGTCGGATTCTGAAAAACCGCACTTTTATTTTCTCCGAGAGTTCCCCGAACACTGAAAGACTTAAAGAATTATTGAAGGGATTTAAGGAAAATAGGTTCAAGAATTATTAAAGAGAATGAGAATGATGGTGTAAATATTATTACAGTTTTCGGTAAAACCCTAACTAGAAATGATTGAGTTATTCGTTCGAACGATCAATGAATTGAGCAATAAACGGACAAAAGAGCAAACAGAGATCTAGATGCATGCATGTGCAAGTAAGAAATATCTAGTAACCAAGCTAGTTAAGCAAGTAACTAGCACACTTGGAAACAAACCAAGTTACTTAGTGCTAATGACATCACTTCACCACAAAACACCAACACTTGTCTCTTTGATGACTCAAGCAAGATGAGGTAATCACTTTAGTAAAGCAAGTGGCTAGATATTATCTCAATACATTGCAATAATTCATTTGGATGAGACTAAAGTAAGAGAGCAAGCAAAATCACTCCATTTCTCTCCATTTTGTGAAACTGCCCAGCAGCACCAAGCTCAAGAAGAAAATTTATATCTCCATTTCTATCCATGATAAAATCACCGAATTTTTACCACAGTCTCTCCACTCCATGGGAAATATTCGCTCCAAATTTCATAGCAATCCAAGTAGTATAGCCTAGTCAAATCACCTCCCCAATTTGAAGAAACAAACTATCCTGATGCTTGACAGTTTCTGGACTGATTTTCAAACGGCCATATCTCCTTCGTTTCTCAATGAAATTTGGTGTTCTTTAGCTTGTTCGAAAGCTGGTTAGATGCTCTACAACTCTCCTTTAGGATCCTCGTCGAAGAAAGCATGGTAAGGGCATCCTTTTTGCAGATCTTTGAACTGATGGATAGTAATTTTTAAGAACTAACTTTAGTTTTATTGTTTCTTTGGATGATCCAAGCTTGTTTAAGGTGTTATAAGGGCTATACAACATTTTATAAGGCTAGTAAATACTCCAATGAAGGTATATCTCACCTAAACCCTAGATCTTACTTTGAGTTTTATGAAGTTTTGATGAGATCTTAAGTAGGTTGCAAGATGAGTTCTTGATTGTTGTGTTAATAGTTGTTTAAGACTTGATTTGTTATGTTTATGTTGTGTGGTGGTCATGAGACCTTACCACTGGCCTTAGAGCCTCTTGACAGTAGTAAATGATGTTGTTAAGCCATGAGTTGCTTTGATGATATGCCTGAGGCATTTACGAATTTGGATCGTTCGAGTTATAGCCGTCGTAATGCCGAATTTTTGTTAACACTTAAAAACCAAGCATGGCAGTTAATATTAATTCCTGACCTTGGTAATATTATGTTTGTTCCTTGTAGATCTCGAGCCATAGATCGTTTTTGCGCAAGAATCGAAACATTCCAACTTACGGTTTAGGAGTTATGGTCAAATTACTAAAATTGGTTCGGAACCGTAAGTAAAAGTTCGTAACTTCAATTGAACCCTCGTAAAGCATGTTACTCAGTGGCGAATCTTGGTAAATAAATACTAGGGGTCATAAGGAAGGTATGAAAGAAAACCACATATCAAACGGATCGTTTTCCGATTATATAAAAATGTTGGAATCGAAGTTAAACGCGAACGAACCCCTAAAAACCCGCTTGGTTATATCTTTGGTACAATAAAACTCGAGGTATAATCTCGGTTTGTAATCGATCGACTTTAGAACTTATACGACTTAAGTATATACCGAGTGTGGGTATGATGACATGTCGTAATAACGAACAAATGTCGGATCGTATCAGTAATAAAAAGAGTTACACTAAAAGGTGTATAACGAGATAATTCGAAAACGTGTTTCGATTTAAGTGAAGTTATACTTAGACTTTTAAAATGTGTTAAGTGGTTAATCTCGAATGTTCTGATTGTTTATAGATCATCGAGCAGAACCAGGACACGCTATCTCCACCCACACCCGATTCCCAGGCAAGTGTACAAAACTTTGAACCTGTTATTGTGATAATATATATATGTGATTGCCATTTTACATATGCCATAGCATGCATGCCTATTGTCAAATTATATTATGATACCTGTTCCCTGAATTGATATTGGCTTATAGACTATATACGAATTATCAGTTATAAGCCGGATTGTTTTGATAAGACCCTTAGCGAAGGGCATATGATATTCATTCTTACGTATAGACCGGGAGTCGGTATTTTGAGATATAGATAGTCGTGGAAACCCGGAGGGATTCCAACGGCAGATTATTATTTATTTTAAGGAAAGTTATTATTAAACGTTATTTATATTTCCATAAAATATCAATTACTTGGAAATATTTCGAGGAATGTTATTCGAGTATTATCTCAGTCGAGAGATATTAAATGAATGTTAGTTTCGAATATTCATTTAGAGTTGATTATTTAATGAATATTATTTTGATATTCATTAGAATGTTATTTATTAAATGAATATTACTTTCGAATATTCATTTAAGGTTTTATGTAGTTGATGAATATTATTTTAAAATATTCATTGGAAATTCTATTTACTTAAGGAATATTATTACAATTATTCCTTTAAAGTTTTGATTACTAAATGAGTATTATTTGGATATTCATTTAGAAGATTATTTATTAAATGGATATTAATTTCAAATATTCATTTAAGGTTTGACTTATTTATTGAATATTATTTTAAATAATTATTGGAGTTTAATTATTTAATGAATATTATTTTTGAATATTCATTTAAGGAGGGATTTATTTAGTAAATAATTCTATATATTCATTCGAGGATTACTTACGAGCAATATTATGATTTTAATAATATTCCGTAACTATTATTGAGTTAATAAATATTCTTGGAATATTTATTTAATTCTTTTAAAATGATTTATATTATTCGGAGTCTTTTTATGACTATTCTATCAAGGAAAGGTTCCCAACTCTTTATTTTTCATTTAAATCTATCTTAAAAGGATTTAAATGCTCGCTCAAACTTCCATATTATAGGGGAACCTAATTGAGCAATGTTATTTATCTTGTTGACTTCCCGGTCATAAATCTTGTAAAACTATTCGTTTCACTCGCAACTTGGTTGCTGTTTATCAATTGAATCTTTGAGTAACCTTCTCATCATTCGAGGGGTAAGATTATTGGAACAAGATGGTATCCTCTAACAAGCAGCAGCTTGAGGGATATGATGTTGAATTTTCCTTTCCAACTAGATACGACTACTTTGTGAAGTCTTATCAAAAAGTATCATACTTGGGGAAAGGGGGACGAACTTTACGTTCAGAGTCAAGAACTTCTTTTCGAACTTGGAGTCGTGTAAGAGGCCGAGTAGCGCCGGTCCATCCCAATTGGCCCAACCGTTGGCCGGGGAGATCTAACAGGGCGGTAGACAAGTAAATCCGTCAGCTCTTCCTTCTACCGGTAGTAAATCTAAATTGAGCTGTACAATCTGCGACTGATCATCGTAAGGATTGGAACAGTGGGCGCGGTGAATACTCCAGCAAAAGTTCATCATTTAAATTCATTTATTTTCTGCAACATTATCATTGTTGGCAGTATTGGAAAGTATTCATAATCGGAATTGCAATATTTTCCTGCATGTTCCTCTTTTATGATAAATGATAATATCTGGCTTATCTTTGACATAGCAGATATTCCCACCTATATATGCATTTTGAGTTACCTTGTAACTTCATCGTTCATGTTATACTGGCATCATTTCCGTAAATGCATGGCATATGGTTTGAAAGATACTTTTGAACCGTTATATATTATCGTTCAGTTATACATTATTGTTGGTGGGCTATTGCTCACCCTTGCTTTATTATTATATCACAACAACAGCTAGAAAGACTGTGATGATTAAGATATGGTGCTCAGAACAGTGAGCATAAAGAACTAAGCTACTACAAAGAGAACTAAAGATTCGTGTTAGATTCGTAGCCGGACTACTGGATGTAGTACCAGCGAGTAAGACGGATTGGAAGAATTACTTGAGATCTTATACGGGAATATACGAGAATCCTCAGAGACTTTCATATTAATGAAGAAAGAGCTAAAGGGATGTATGATTATCAAAGACATCGATATAGGACGAGGAACAGAGTCCTTAGAAATAGTTGAGAAGGAGGTAGTAAGTGCCATATCATTTGACAAATGAATTAGTATGAATATTGTCAGTAATAATTTGCCATGAGAAGGCAGATGTCATAGGTTGTAATTTATGGAACCAAAATGAGGTTAATGAAGTTGTTTTATTCAGGAAAATGTCCATTTTATGAATAAATCAGTTAGAAAGTGAAAATATTGGGAAGTGACAGCATGATTGGATAAAGTATATAAAGGAAGTAGTAAGCAAGACAATGATCTCAGAACCTACCGGAAGATAAGACCAGTGAGTCAAGATGAACTCGTAATGAGACTATTGTCAGAGACTAAGTATAGGGTTAATTTAACTCAGTGAAATGATGAAACAGAAATGTAGATGCATGTGATTCAGAGGAATATTAAATTCTTTCTTTTCTTTGAATGGATTATAGTAGTTACCTTAAGTTTACTCCGATGTAGAATTATAATGGATCAAGTAATACGATCAGCAGTTGAAGAGAAAAAAATGTGAGAAAATCTTCCTACAGCTAAAAGATGAAATTGGTAATGACCAAGAGTTGGAATTGTTTAATGGAAAAAGGGAGACTTTGTGCTTCCAACGACGCTTCGCATAAAAGATTAGGATGTGTGCTTGCGCAGCACGACAAAGTACTTGCGGATGCATTCGGACAGCACGGTTCACCAGGTTCGGATGGCCTTAGTAGTGCCAATTTTTGTGGAACAACCAACTCCGACGGTAATGTTCCTTCTGATACTAGTGGTTAGGTAGACTGACATTGGGAAATATTGAATATCAGGACGTATAGGTATCAAGATGTTGTGACAGGTTTCAGTTTGAAACTGTTGATACCCTTCTAAGGGATGTATATAATTGGTTCCTCTCCAGTGGTTAAACTTCCAATCTGATGACGATTATTTCGTTAATTATGACTTCTTATGGTTCTACCTGCTTGGAGGTCCATAGAACTATTCTCCAGGTTTCGAAACTGGTCTACTTAATGTTACCAGTAGGTGGATAGATTGATCAAAATTTCCCTGATTCTGGAAAGAACTTCAACGAATTTTGGCAAACCTTGTCTTTCTGATTATTAGAGAACGTCATGGAAGAGATTAGAAACTGGGGCGAACCCCGTGAATTGGGTAAGGTAGCCGCTATATGGGTTGGTGGACAGACCCCGGTTATCGCGATTGATTGTAGAAATACAATGATGAAGTGAGATTGGACGAAAACAGGAAATCTAAGTAAGAAACCAGCCGGACTGAGAAACTACAGGATTGACTTAAGTGAAAAGGCTGTTATGCCAGGAATTGTAAGCTTGCGTGGCACGTGGGATTGATAAGAATAGCTGAAAAGATAAAAGTAGAGGAAAGGTGACCAGAGACGGTGCCGAGAAGTCGATTAAGACTTATATGGAGTAAAGTTTTGGAAAGGTAGAAAGGTATCAAAGAAGAGGGCACTATGCCGGCAATTTCTAGAAAAGTAATGCTATTAGCCAACCCCTAAAATCATATTTTTTTTTTATTTTAGTGTGGCCAGTTGAGGCCAAGTTACAAAGGATTATCAAGTGACCAGACCAGCAATGAAAGGACAAAGCAGGGTTGCTTCTAAGTACGCACCGACTGCAAGGGCTTCTGATATAAAGGAAACATTAATGAGATCGTAGGAATCTTCTGATGAACCCTTGCAACCCATGTTTTGATTGGGAATTTACTATACCTTTTTGGGATGGGGTCACCCGTACTAAAGTGATTCATGTGTATACGATTGTCCAAGATTACGAGTAAAAATAGAAGTATAGTGACTTGAGATGTATGATGTTAAGGTATTATGAATACCATGAATATATTATGACGGAGGAAAGTAAACAATGAAGGTTTATGAAGAGAATATAGAAATGGTTAGAGATTGATCAGTATGCTGTAGAAATTTTGTCTGAGACAAGTACCTTTGCGAAGAACGATAAATACTAAGAGATTCATGTTGAACTCGACCAATATCTTCCAAAGCATCCTTGCTACCATTATCAAGTTCTGTAAGAGAGCAGATAGACATGCGTTGTCTTTTGGAAGGTCAAATAGGCTGACAACTATCTGAAAGAAGAGGTTAACATTAATCTACCGATCGATTATCAAATGAGAACAATTTAAAAGAGACCCTTATTAAGGATACATGATCTGATTACCAATTATAGGATGCAAGATTTCCTTGGCAGTTGAATTAAGGATAGGATATCCATAAATTAAGACAAACCCTGGGGAATGCACAAGGGATGGCATTAACCCTAATAAAGACATTGTGAATTAATAATGTGTATTTTATACACGTTTTGTCTTTTATTCTCTTGCATTTTTTTAGTATCGAATGCTGTTTTATTAATATTTGTTATGTTTTTCATCTTTCAGTGCCTCGTGCTTAATTGTTGAAAAGATGGCTTAATTTGGGCATGAAAGCGAAGATTATTCAAGAGGGAAGTTAGAAGATGCAAGCTCGTGATGCCGGGAGGTGTTTAATGCATTATATTGAAGAGTTTATCTGTACGGGCAGCTGTACGGCCGTTCAACAGGCCGTACAAGTCCTGCTGTGTATTAAATGAGAAGTAAAAAAAAAAACATCTTCATAACTTAACTTAACCTACAACTTCATCTTCATCTAACCTAGCCTCCTCAAGGATAAATTAGGGTTAGTCAAGTAGATAGAAAAACATCAATTACTCATAATCTAGCATTGATTATGAGTAACTAACTTCATTTATTTGGCTCAAGGAAGGATTTCTTGTACAAAACTAATTTCAATTTAAGTAAGATCTATTTCACTCTATCTTGAATTCTTGAGTTGTATTGTTTATGATTTTGCTTGGAGAATTGTAAGTTGCTTCAATTTGCTCTTCTTGTAATATCAATTGCTAATTGTTTGTGCTAATCCGTAATTGTTAGTACATTCATTATAGTAGCACAAGTTTAGTGTACCTAAATTCTCAAGATTCAAGTGCAAATACCTAGGTTGAGCTTCTCATCCTTGGGTTTGTCCTAGCCTCTCTTTGTTTGATTCCTTGATTTGGTTAAATTGGTAGTGCTTCATTATTGGTTGCTATTATCAAGAGAACTAATTTATGTGCTTCACTAAATTAGTGTTTTTAGAAGAGAAATAAGTGATTGTGTGCTTCACCAATTATCTTGGTTAGGTAGAGTTGGATATATTTGCTTGTTGTTGGGTTGAAGTGCTTGATTTTCCATTATCCTTGGGTCAAATGTCTCGTATCTTGTTAATTTGATCATTGTGTTGTGTTGGTAAATTTGGATAGTTGCCATTAACTTAGTTGTATTTTTGTAGCAATTTAGTTATTGTATGCAAGGTGTTTGATAAAACACCTTAACCAAACTCAAAAACCCCCCATTTACACACTTCTAGATTGTAAGAGATAATCTACTCGGAATCGATATTGAGAGTCCTTCCCCGTGAACGAACTACGAAAAACACTACCTTCATGAATTCAGATGATATGAGTTGGATTTGCTAAGGCAACAATGACCTGGAAGGATTATTAAAAAGAGTTCTAGAAAGAACATAGATAAAATACATAGAGTATTGATCGATGACGTTTTGATATACCCTGTACCTAGAAAATACAGGAGGAATGATGAGGACGACCTAAGAAACCTTACAATAATAAAAAAATAAAAAAAATTAACATTCTGAGTTTCAAAATAGAAGCTTGGTAGAGAATGTAAGACACGATAACAATAATGCCAGATGAGGCATGTATAAAACCAAGATGAGGTATGGATGGAACCAAAGAAGGTTGAGATTATCCTAGAACAAGAAAGAACTAAGAGAACAAATATCCTAGGTATGATTGAGGGTAACTTTGATAAAATTTCCACGGGAAGGTGGAAGCAATGGATTATGGAAAAAGACTGATAGTTATATTTTTTCTCCTTCAGCAGAGCTTAAGGGAGAATGCTTTCACCCAACAGTGATGGGAATGAGGTAATGTATCCAGAGAACATTGATTACAAGAAATTATTATTATCAGGAAAGGCCAATGAGGTGGCCGACAGTCTAAGTGTAAAGGAATAATTACAAATGTGCTTACCGAAGGAACAGAATGATAATTGGAAGGGCCTTGAAAGTCATATCGGAGTGGAGGAATTTACATTCCTTCTGATGACTGTGCAAGAATTGACGGTAATAATAGTTTAAGTAAAGATTCGATTCCTGATGGAGTCTTAAGCATATTACATACCTTAGAAGGTCCCGTTTTGAGGCAAACCAGGACCATGATACAAAATTGACGAAGTAAACCGTTAAGTTTCCAGTCTTTTATGGAAGCTGCATGAGTGATAGTTTCATCAACCTGACATAGCTGCGATGCTTGAAACTCTTCTGCAATTTTATCTACTTCATGTAATATCTACATCAAGTTCAGGAAGTGTTCCTTATGGATAAGGAATAGTGATTACTTTGTCTCCCTAAAGGATTGAAACCCGTATGGTTAGCTATTAACGCACTACGTAAACAACAAGCGATGGTGATTCTTCTAAGAAAGTAGATGACAATGTAAAGATAAAGAAAGTGCTGCTATTGATAAGCTAAATGGCATGTTGATGAATGACAAGCAAGTTTGTGTTAGTGTACTTCTGCGCAAACAAGATAGAGAATATGAGGTTGATGATTCATGATGCTAAATGTATTCCCGTAGAAAGAATTAATGAGACATAGAGAGAAGGGCAGTTGAGCCCGAGACTTATTAGGCCACCTGAGAGTTTAAAAGTGTTCGGAAGGTGGCATTTGAGCCATTTTTACCCCCAAAGCTTATAGCATGGTAGTAACGTGTTTCATGTGGCAAAGCTACACCAGTAAAACGCAGATTCTCAACAGATGATAAGAGTGCGAGTAGGTAGATGTATGACCTGGTCTGACTTACGAAAGACAACATATGGAAAACCGCGGGTAGAAAAGAATAAGTGATGAGAAACAAGTTGACAGAAGTAGATTATATTGAATCTAAGTTAAAGGGATCAGCCAGATTCATTTCGGAGCATTTAAATTGGAATAATGTGATGATTATAGAGTAAATGTAACGGGATACCAATAAGGAGGTACCAAGTGCAAAAGATATCTCAATAAAGAGACGAAGGTGAAAGTAAATAACAGAAGAAAATCAGAATCAGATAATAAGAAGGATGTGATTGATAAAGA
Source organism: Saposhnikovia divaricata (assembly GCA_036435485.1). Lineage (NCBI taxonomy): Eukaryota > Viridiplantae > Streptophyta > Magnoliopsida > Apiales > Apiaceae > Saposhnikovia > Saposhnikovia divaricata. The sequence continues at coordinate 105,693,360 of CM071597.1, forward strand.
AAAGACTGGGAAAGCAACTAGGGAATGTGAAGCAAGGAATGTTATGAATGAATTAATAAAAGGGTTTTCTGATGAATTCTCGGGATGACAACCTGATATTGTTAATATTATAGATATGAATAAGCTAGTAGCGTGACATGGAATGCCAGTAACAATGTGTCAAGCGAGAAACTAAGATTTAACTTGAGAGGTTCAAAGATTTTCCAAAAGTAAATGTGCTAAGGTTGAACTAGAGTATAGGTCCATAGAATAGTGGACAAAGCAGCAAGATATGTTGACACATGAGATTGCGATCAAATAGTATTGGATATAATTATGATTAATTTCTTCCTTGATGAACCTCTATAGTTCAGAGGTAAATTCTGAGTATGATATTTTACAATCATGAAAACTTTCTATAATCCTTTAGAACTCTTTTCTTTTCTTCTCTCTTATTCATCTTCTTTATGAATTAAGAAGAACAACCCATTAAGGAGGGCAGGTACTGCTACGTGACTATCTGTCTATGTGATAGAAGTCTAAGTGGAATACCATAACCTGTTTAATTGCTTGTCAAGTACTAAAGGCTGGCCCCCTTCTGTACTAACTATGCAATATAACAAATGTTCATTGATCATAGTGATCTCTCAATAAATCTTTCCACTTCTCTATATTGATCGAGATTGCGAAGATTAAAGCGATCAGGAAATGCACAGTGCGAGCGAGATTACCTCCGAATTCGCAGTGCGATAGTGATACCAAAGCCAATACGGATATCAATAGGGAAAATAATATGGGACTGAATAAGAGCATAACCCGGATAACGTGTTATACGAAAAGTAGCAAAGTTGATGGAAAAAGGATAAAGTACGTATTGTAGCACCAGTAGATGTGCTGAGAAAGGGTAGAACGACTAAGAATCGACCGGGAAACTGAAAGGTGAAACGACAGATAAAACGACTCTTGTTTTCTACCTGATTCCGGGACGGAATCCTTTTAAGGAGGGGAGACTGTAAGAACCCAAATTTTCGGTAGAATTAAAACTTTTTGTTATATAATGATGAATAATGGTTACGACTACGATGTAATAGTGAATCTTCTAAATGAAGGAATGGAATTCAATTTAAATATTTATATGTCTTGAAGAATGCTAATGGTTGACAACTTAGGTAAGAATAATCTATCTCCTAGGGGAATAAGATATGGCAGTTCCAAGCAGGAGAATATTCTCATGTCATCCAGATCGATAACGATTAGTCCAGTGGTTCCGTGAAAGGGTTAAGGAACGCCCGAGAAAGAAAAAAGACATTGTCATAAATATAGGGAATAAAGGAAGAATATAGAATGAATAGTGTTTTTGGTGGAAATGAGAATATTATGAGACGACACTATATAGACGTATTCGGAACGGATTTCTGAGTTCGTATTAGTGATCCAGGGGGAAAATAAGTGTATGTAAAAGCTGTCGGATTCTGAAAAACAGCACTTTTATTTTCTCCGAGAGTTCCCCGGACACTGAAAGACTTAAAGAATTATTGAAGGGATTTAAGGAAAATAGGTTCAAGAATTATTAAAGAGAATGGAGAATGATGGTGTAAATATTATTACAGTTTTCGGTAAAACCCTAACTAGAAACGATTGAGTTATTCGTTCGAACGATCAATGAATTGAGCAATAAACGGACAAAAGAGCAAGCAGAGATCTAGATGCCTGCATGTGCAAGTAAGAAATATCTAGTAACCAAGCTAGTTAAGCAAGTAACTAGCACACTTGGAAACAAACCAAGTTACTTAGTGCTAATGACATCACTTCACCACAAAACACCAACACTTGTCTCTTTGATGACTCAAGCAAGATGAGGTAATCACTTTAATAAAGCAAGTGGCTAGATATTATCTCAATACATTGCAATAATTCATTTGGATGAGACTAAAGTAAGAGAGCAAGCAAAACCACTCCATTTCTCTCCATTTTGTGAAACTGCCCAGCAACACCAAGCTCAAGAAGAAAATTTATATCTCCATTTATATCCATGATAAAATCACCGAATTTTTACCACAGCCTCTCCACTCCATGGGCAATATTATCTCCAAATTTCATAGCAATCCAAGTAGTATAGCCTAGTCAAATCAACTCCCCAAGTTGAAGAAACAAACTATCCTGATGCTTGACAGTTTCTGGACTGATTTTCAAACGGCCATATCTCCTTCGTTTCTCAATGAAATTTGGTGTTCTTTAGCTTGTTGGAAAGCTGGTTAGATGCTCTACAACTCTCCTCTAGGATCCTCGTCGAAGAAAGCATGGTAAGGGCCTCGTTTTTGCAGATCTTTGAACTGATGAATAGTAATTTTTAAGAACTAACTTTAGTTTTATTGTTTCTTTGGATGATCCAAGCTTGTTTAAGGTGTTATAAGGGCTATACAAGGTTTTATAAGGCTAGTAAGTACTCCAAGGAAGGTATATCTCACCTAAACCCTAGATCTTACTTTGAGTTTTCTGAAGTTTTGATGAGATCTTAAGTGGGTTGCAAGATGAGTTCTTGATTGTTGTGTTAATAGTTGTTTAAGACTTGATTTGTTATGTTTATGTTGTGTGGTGGTCATGAGACCTTACCACTGGCCTTAGAGCCTCTTGACAGTAGTAAATGATGTTGTTAAGCCATGAGTTGCTTTGATGATATGCCTGAGGCATGTACGAATTTGGATCGTTCGAGTTATAGCCGTCGTAATGCCGAATTTTTGTTAACACTTAGAAACCAAGCATGGCAGTTAATAAAATTTCCTGACCTTGGTAATATTATGACTGGTCCTTCTAGATCTCGAGCCATAGATCGTTTTGGCGTAAGAATCGAAACATTCTGACTTACGGTTTAGGAGTTATGGTCAAATTACTAAAATTGGTTCGGAACCATAAGTAAAAGTTCGTAACTTCAATTGAACCCTCGTAAATCATGTTACTTAGTGGCGAATCTTGGTAAATAAATACTAGGGGTCATAAGGAAGGTATAAAAGAAAACCACATATCAAACGGATCATTTTTTGATTTTATAAAAATGTTGGAATCGAAGTTAAACGCGAACGAACCCCTAAAAACCCGCTTGGTTATAACTTTGGTTAAACACTCAGAAAACGAACGATAAAACTCGAGGTATAATCTCGGTTCGTAATCGATCAACTTTAGAACTTATACGACTTAAGTATATACCGAGTGTGGGTATGATGACATGTCGTAATAACGAACAAATGTCGGATCGTATCAGTAATAAAAAGAGTTACACTAAAAGGTGTATAACGAGATAATTCGAAAATGTGTTTCGATTTAAATGAAGCTATACTTAGACTTTTAAAACGTGTTAAGTGGTTAATCTCGAATGTTCTGATTGTTTATAGATCATCGAGCAGACCCAGGACACGCTATCTCCACCCACACCCGATTACCAGGCAAGTGTTCAAAACTTTGAACCTGTTGTTGTGATAATATATATGTGATTGCCATTTTACATATATGCCATAGCATGCATCCTATTGTCAAATTATATTATGATACCTGTTCCCTGAATTGATATTGGCTTATAGACTAGATACGAATTATTAGTTATAAGCCGAATTGTTTTGATAAGACCCTTAGCGAAGGGCATATGATATTCATTCTTAAGTATAGACCGGGAGTCGGTATTTTGAGATATAGATAGTCGTGGAAACCCGGAGGGATTCCAACGACAGATTATTATTTATTTTAAGGAATGTTATTATTAAACGTTATTTATATTTCCATAAAGTATCAATTACTTGGAAATATTTCGAAGAATGTTATTCGAGTATTATCTCAGTCGAGAGATATTAAATGAATGTTAGTTTCGAATATTCATTTAGAGTTGATTATTTAATGAATATTATTTTGATATTCATTAGAATGTTATTTATTAAATGTATATTACTTTCGAATATTCATTTAAGGTTTTATGTACTTGATGAATATTATTTTAAAATATTCATTGGAAATTCTATTTACTTAAGGAATATTATTTCGATTATTCCTTTAAAGTTTTGATTACTAAATGAGTATTTTTTGGATATTCATTTAGAAGATTATTTATTAAATGGATATTAATTTCAAATATTCATTTAAGGTTTGACTTATTTATTGAATATTATTTTAAATAATTATTGGAGTTTAATTATTTAATGAATATTATTTTTGAATATTCATTTAAGGAGGGATTTATTTAGTAAATAATTCTATATATTCATTCGAGGATTACTTACGAGCAATATTATGATTTAATAATATTCCGTAAATATTATTGAGTTAATAAATATTCTTGGAATATTTATTTAATTCTTTTAAATTCTTTTTAAAATGATTTATATTATTCGGAGTCTTTTCACGACTATTCTATCAAGGAAAGGTTCCCAACTCTTTATTTTTCATTTAAATCTATCTTAAAATGATTTAAATGCTCTCTCAAACTTCCATATTATAGGGGAACCTACTTGAGCAATGTTATTTATCTTGTTGACTTCCCGGTCATAAATCTTGTAAAACTATTCGTTTCACTCGCAACTTGGTTGCTGTTTATCAATTGAATCTTTGAGTAACCTTCTCATCATTCAAGGGGTAAGATTATTGGAACAAGATGGTATCCTCTAACAAGTAGCAGCTTGAGAGATATGATGTTGAATTTTCCTTTCCAACTAGATATGACTACTTTGTGGAGTCTTATCAACAAGTATCATACTTGGGGAAAGGGGAAGAACTTTACGTTCAGAGTCAAGACCTTCTTTTCGAACTTGGAGTCGTGTAAGAGGCCGAGTAGCGCCGGTCCATCCTAATTGGCCCAACCGTTGGCCGGGGAGATCTAACAGGGCGGTAGACAAGTAAATCCGTTAGCTCTTCCTTCTACCGGTAGTAAATCTAAATTGAGCTGTACAATCTGCGACTGATCATCGTAAGGATTGGAACAGTGGGCCCGATGAATACTCCAGCAAAAGTTCATCATTTAAATTCATTTATTTTCTGCAACATTATCATTGTAGGCAGTATTGGAAAGTATTCATAATCGGAATTGCAATATTTTCCTGCAAGTTCCTCTTTGATGATAAATGATAATATCTGGCTTATCTTGGACATAGCAGATATTCCCACCTATATATGCATTTTGAGTTACCTTGTAACTTTATCGTTCATGTTATACTGGCATCATTTCCGTAAATGCATGGCATATGGTTTGAAAGATACTTTTGAACTGTTATATATTATCGTTCAGTTATACATTATTGTTGGTGGGCTATTGCTCACCCTTGCTTTATTATTATATCACAACAACAGCTAGACCCGATGACTCGCACAAGGCGCACTCGACGCTAACGAGGACGATGAGACTACCAGAGCTGAAGAAGAAGCTATTGGTAGGATAGATTCACTCTTTCAGTACCAAGTTTATGGGCTGGTATGACTTATGTAAATGGATGGCAAAGAGTATGTATTTATATTGAAATTCTTTTGGATTGTAAGAACTCATAATGTGATTAATAAAATTTTATTGTTACTCTGATTTCATCTCTGGGACTATAACGGGTGTGTTTTATATTGTTGTGTTGGGTCATAAAGATGTAATTTATTTTATGTTGAAGTAAGTTCAAGTATCATGGACAGAATTGGAGACCGTAACGACCGGATCCCGGACCCCGGATCTGGGGGTGTTACACTAAAGGTTAACAGTTTAAACCCCGAGGGAATACTGATAATATTTAAAAATTTTAAATAAAAAATTGAATCCGGCGGCCTAATTTTTAAACGCTAACGCGTTTAAAAATCAGGATAAGTTAGGGTTTAGGGTCTAGGGTTTAGGGTTGTAAACAACCCTAAACCCCAAACCCCAAACCCTAAACCCTAAGTTCGTATACGATTTATTCGTCGTTCCGAATATTTCTAAAACCCAAAATGGAAATATTGAACCCAAAAAGTTAATTGTTGAACCCCTAAATTTAATTAAAATTGTTTTTTTTAATTTAAAAATTTTAATTAAAAAATTGAATCCGGCGGCCTGATTTTTAAACGCTAACGCGTTTAAAAATCAGGATAAGTTAGGGTTTAGGGTCTAGGATTTAGGGTTGTAAACAACCGTAAACCCTAAGTTCGTATACGGTTTATTCGTCGTTCCGAATATTTCTAAACCCAAAACGGAACTGTTGAACCCCAAAGGTTAATCGTTGAAACCCCGAGGAAATACAGCTAAAATTTAAAAAATTTAATTTTAATTTTACATTTTAAAAACTTTAATTGAATATTTTTAAAACCCAAAATAGAAACATTGAACCCTAAAAGTTAATTATTGAACCCATGAGAAAATCCAAAAAAAAAAAAGGTACAAAATGCCACATGATGTGGCGTTCCACCCCAAAACACCACATAAATCAGCGTTGCCTGACTTGTTTCTTCCAACGCTAGACTATACAGTGTTTACATATTAAAAAAAAAAATTAATGCTCAAAACGCTAGACGCATTCACGTTTGTTTAAAAAAAAAAAGAAGAAAAAACGCTAGACTAAGTTGTGTTTTGGAGTGATATTTGGGGCCAAGTTTTTGAGTTGTGATATTTAGGACCATTTAACTTAAAATTGTGATATTGGAGGCTTTTTCTCCTTATTAAATGCATCTACTCTCAGAAGATAACAGGTATGGAGTAATGATTCTTCCATTTATTGTGTATATGAGCTCAAACGCTATAGATTCCCAATTGTTAAACCTGCAACACAATAGTGTCTAAGGTCAGTAGTAAGCAATAAGCGTGAAAAACAGAGAAACATGATTATTGTAGATTATGAAAATTGGAGACCTGAATCACAATAAAATATTGGCTTTTTATTGTCTCCAGTGCAAACAGGGAGAGCACATATAGGGCACATCTGCCACACACAATGGTTTGTGCAGGAGATCCACCAGAATCTATTTTCCCATCTACTGAAAGAGGTGATATTATTTCTGAGTGGTACCGAGCTGTAACATTCATGATTATTTAAATTTCGAATCACAGATGGCCGACAAACAATAGGGTAAATATTGATTTCTTCTAAAGGCCACTGTTATTAATTTCAAAACATTTTGTCACGAAACTGAAAGATAGCAAAAAGGAAACACACTAATTTCAAGATAGATTAATTTTAAAGGTACACAAAGCAGTGCTTGCTGGAAAAAAAATCCGAAAAATCCGATATCCGTCCGAAATATCTGTATTCGTATCCGGAAAAAAGCGGATATTATCCGTATCCGGAATCAACCGGATATTATCCGTGATAACTCCAAGACCCGATCTAGTGCCTCCTCCGCCTTTCCCACGCCCGGTAAGAGGTGAAGCTGGTGGTTGGGCATCTGCAAAACAACACCGGAGGGGGGTTTGAGCCCCGCGGCGCCTCCGGCGTGAGAATAAGTGACGGCTTTGGAGAGTAAAAGATAAGGACTAGAGTATCTAATTACGGAGGGTGTGTGTATATGAGTGTGTGTAAAAGAGAATGTAACCCCCACACCTTTTTCTCCTTGTCTATTTATAGGCCAAGGATTAGGGTTTAGGGGTTGGTACCTGCAATCATGAGCTTCGGATCCTAGGTAGGTGGGACACTTGTCCTTCGCTGATAATTCCCACCTGTCCAGGTGATATCTGTGGTGGCGTGTGTCCTGGGCGTGTCAGCACGTGGTCTGATGGGGACATGATTGTGTCAATACTAGGATTCCCTTATATGTCGCTGTCATGTAGGACCCTAGTCATGACTCGTGTCTCCCATGCTCTTACACTCCTTGGGGCTGGGTTGCCATTTAAGTTGGCTTGGGCCCAATCCGGATTATATGTGGGCCGGTCTCATGGTACCTTGGGCCGAGTCCAGTTGGGATTGGTTATGGCCTATCAATCCGTATCTGAATCCGAGAGTTTAGGATACGAATATGGATATAGGTACATCCGTATCCGAAAATATCCGTATCCGAAAGTAATTATATATAATATATTTTTAATTTTTTATCATTTACTCTTAAAATTTATTTTATATTTATTTTAATTTAAATACACATACTTCATCAGATATTCAGATCATATATTCTAATTTCTTAAATCTAAAGAGTAAAGACTAATGTATATGGTTTTTGTATTTTATAAATTAGAACCGAGTATCCCTTTAATATGCCTGTTTTTTTTTTGTTTTGCAAATTATGCCTGTTTTTTATAATAATGCAAATTTCACAAAAAAAAATCATTTTTCTGCAAAACGGATTCGGATCCGGATATTATCCGTATCCGGATAATATTTGCCGGATTCGGATAAATTTTTTTCGGATATTCCCGAATTCGAATATGGATACGGATACGGTTTTAAAAAACGGATCCGGATTTGGATATAGCAGTATCCGTATTATCCGTTTTCCACCCCTACAAAGCACACTAAAATAAGATTTTTTAGACCTCAAGACGGAGTAGTAAATTTGGAAAACAAAGCTTTGCAATCATTAGTTGGCTTGGGGATTTGAAGCCAGATACAGTGATTTGAATGTGGTCTGCTCAAGCTGCAGTCCCTGTACAAGAAAAAATAAATATATCATGAGACTAGTGACCGCCATACGAAAAGGAAAAATAACAGTAATCTTGCAGAGCCCAAACCTTGTAACTTGTAAGTAAACTAGAAACTAAATGCAGACTTCTACATCAGCCAACAAGCAGTTCATGCAGACTGCTTTCTTTGTCTTGCAATATCCTTTTCACATTAGAGCTTATTAGTTCATTATATAACCCTGATACATCAATGCACTTAAAAATAATTTCAATGACGAAAAACTATATACAAATTTAAGGACTTGCTCCTCCCAAAGTGTAGCTACAGAATTATAGTGTGCTTATTTAAGTTATAATTTAAGGAATGTGTGAAGAATTAAACTCATAAAGAACCATGTGCTTGCAGATTTACATGTGTCCAAATCACAGAGCTAGTTACAATGAGCCTTGAGATAATGATCGAAAATAAAACTCATAACCCGCTAATCCGAAAAGAGGAAAATAGAAGGCACTTGGATGATAAACATAAACAACAATTACATCACCTTACTCAGAGGTTATACTTCAACTATACCAGCTGGTCAACCATCAAATCTAGAAAATGTAATAAAAACCTACAACTTAGAGCATCTCCAAGAAACTCTCTATATATATAGGCTCTTAATTTTAAAAATAAAGAGTAATGGTTGAAATAGAGCTCCAAGAGATTCTTAGTGGCTCTTTATAAACTTAAGAGGCTGTTGTAGGGAGAATTTCGTTACAACACGAAATTGGAGGTTGCTGGATTTATGGAGCAAAATACAGATATTTTGCTATGAACATGAAGAACATGGGAGGAGATTGGTGTTTGTTTGTGGCTGATCTTGTTGATAGATAGTCAGGGGTGAGCTGAGGCGTATCCATAACAAGGTGCCTACGTACCCTATTTATAGGGATCAAGCCATACGTAGTTCTTGCAGAGCAAGTTACCTAGGCGGGCTAGGGTTTTAAGAGATAAGCCATAGTCCAAGCCCACTCGTTTAGGGCTGACGTGGCAGTGAGCGATCAACCCTATCCATGATACATGGCCCAGCTGTGGAAGCCCATAGTCTCGAACGGATAGAGCTGGCTAGAAGAGAAGTAACAAGGGCCTTGCATGCGACCTCGAGGGGTCTGGCCATGCGAAGCGAACCCTAGTGTCCAGCTACTCATGCGACCTCGAGGGGTCAGGCCATGAGCCTTCCAGAGAAGAGGAGATAGTGATCTCGCTGTAGTGACCCCGCATTAGAGGTTATGTGCGAAGCGATCCCTTGACGGGAGCCAAACGAAGCGATCCCCGGGTAGCGACCCCGGTAGATGCGACCCCGAGGCTGAGCGGCATGAGAGGCGCATAGGCCTAGCGTGAGAGGCGCAGAGGCCTAGCGTGAGAGGATAGACAAGGTGCTCCTGTAGCGAGGTGGCCCCGTAGCGAGGCGGCCCTGTAGCGAGGTGGCCCTATAGCGAGGTGGCCCCGTAGCGAGGCGGCCCTGTAGCTAGGTGACCCTGTAGCGAGGCGGCCTGTAGCGAGGTGGCCCCGTAGCGAGGCGGCCCTGTAGCGAGGCGGCCCTGTAGATGCGACCTCGAGGCCGGGCTAGCATGAGACGCCTAGAGGCCTAGCGTGAGACGCCTAGAGTAGTAGCACGAGGTCATAGTGAGGCGACCCCTAGGGCGGGATCATGTCTTCGAGAGATTGTCTTCAGATAATATGATGAGATAAAGGTGAGGCGATCCCTGACCGGGCCTCACGCCTTGTTGATCCTTCTTCAATATTTAAGCCCATTAGTAGATAATTGAGCCCATTAAGAGAGGTGGTTGAGCCCATTAAGAGAGGTGGTTGAGCCCATTAAGAGAGGTGGGCCCCTTGCATAGTCGTTTGAGCCTGTTTAGGATCTATGCCGAGATTCGGGCATAACAACTACCCCCCGATTCCATATTGCCATTATGAATGCAATGTGGAATCAAGTAAAGTGACGCCTTCCAGTTGATGCGAAGCCATGTATATGTTAGTGATGGTGACCTCGAAGGGTTCTTCCAAGCACAATATGGTCCTGCAGGTATCTTGAAAGGCGACCTCATAATGTTATATATGTCTTCTGTTTAGCTGATATATGAGCTCATGCTTTCACTTGTGTCTTCAAGCTCTTCCTAGAATATGATGAGAGGACTCTCCTCCGAGCTTACTCCTTGTTATTATGATGAGAAGACTCCTTATATGATGAAGAGACTCCCTTTATGTTGAGGACTCCTCATAAGTTGAGTGGACTCCTCATAAGTTGAGTGGACTCCCCATAGCCCCATATGTGGAGAGGTCTTCTCTTTCTGATATAATGAGAGGACTCCTAGCAGCCTCATATGTTGAGAGGCCTCCTCCTCGCAGCCTCATATGTTGAGAGGCCTCCTCCTCGCAACCTCATATGTTGAGAGGCCTCCTCCTCGCAAACTCATATGTTGAGAGGCCTCCTCCTCGCAGCCTCATATGTTGAGAGGCCTCCTCCTACTGATATAATGAGAGGACTCCCTTAGTGGCTCGCACTTCTCAACCTATGACCCTCTGGAGTAACGAGCTCGATCCCGGCCCCGGCTCCGTCCTTGTTTGATGACCCATCTCGCATATGAACACAAAGTACTCCTCCTTCGCCTCGCATAATCCATATTGCTGGCTCTAGCCCCACCTCACATATGTAGCTGGTGGGCCTTGCATCTTTGAAAACTAGTAATTTTGAATTTTCCCAAGTGCTTTGGGATAGCTGATTGAGTCTTCATATGCTCTTATTTGCTTGTAGATTGACTTTAACACATGCCTAGAGATAGCTCCACATTGTATAGACTTACGAATTGACCCATCATCGCCAATGAGGTCAAGTGGCCTTGCATTGTAAGATATCGGGCTTGCGGCCTCACAACGCTAGGTGCAGCCTCGCAACGCTAGGTGATGCCTCGCAACGCTAGGTGATGCCTCGCAACGCTAGGTGCGGCATCGCAACGCTAGGTGCGGCCTCGCAACACTAAGTGTGGCCTCGCAACGCTAGGTGTGGCCTCGCAACGCTAGGTGTGGCCTCGCAACGCTAGGTGCTGGCCTTGTCTTGAAAATTTTCAAATGCCCTTCTAGAAGAGGTGTATATGTAATGCCACTATCCCCCGAGTCCTCATTATCATTGTAGATGTGATGAGGAATCAAAGTGTTTCAGCAATCTTCTTGTATTATTTGGAGTTGACACCATTTGTAATGAAAGGAATTTGATGTGATCCCGCTATATGCATACTTGACTCCTTCAACACTATCCCAGAGCACTTGTACTCTTCACTGTTATCCCAAGGCACTTGGCCTCATCAACGCTATGTGGGGGCACTTGGCCTCATTACGCTATCTCGGAGCACTTGGCCTCATCACGCTATCCCGGGGTACTTGGACTCATCAAAGTTGTCCCAAGGCATTTGGGCTCTCCAACGCTATCCCAGAGCACTTGTACTTGACTTCTTCAACGCTATCCCAAAGTACTTGTACTCTTCACTGTCGTCCCAAGGTACTTGACCTCATCAACGCTATCCCGGGGCACTTGGACTCTCCAACGCTAAGCAAGAGCACTTAGCTTCTTTAATGTCATAACATGCTTCCCTATGTTGAACAAGAATGTAGATACTGAGGTCTTGAGCTCATTTTATTTTTCAAATACTTTGGCTTATCTTCCTTCATCTCTAGTATGAGCTTGAGACCAATGAGAGCCTCGTTTTCAGCCTCCTTATTTGTTGCTTGCTCTTCCCAGTGTCTTGAGTTAATCGAGGACCTCCTCATTGTCGGCAAGGGTCGGGGGCGTCCCCCTTACCCCAAGGATCGGGGGCGTCCCCCCTCTCCTCGACGTAGAGGTATTTCACCAAGAAGAAGCATCTCACGATCTCGATATCCACACCATATAGGGGCCTCATTAGCCTCATCATATAGGGGCCTCACGATCTCGACGAGGAGATGGGGGTCTGTCGTCACGACGATGGGACCACTCACGATCTCCACAAGGAGAGAGGGGGTCTGTCATCATGACGATGGGACCACTCACGATCTCGATGAGGAGATGGAGGTCATTTAGAACCTTGACCCTTGCCTTGGCCTCTATCACTTATCCTTCTTGTCAGTAGTGAGCTTCTCGAGCTTGACTCCTCTTCATCCTCCTTACAATCCTTCTTCTTACAATCTCGGGGTCGGGCTCGTACTTATGGGACCGCTCACACTCTCAACGAGGAGAGGGGGGTCTCTCGTCGCGATGATGGGACCGCTCGCGCTCTCTTCGAAGAGAGGGGGGTCTGTCTTCGCGACGATTGGACCGCTCACGTTCTCAACGAAGAGATGGGGGTCATTCCGAACCTTGGCCCCTACTTTGGCCTCGCTCCTAGTGACGTCGCTTATGCTTCTCGAATGCGGCCTCGCAGCGCTAGGTGGGGCCTCGCTATGCTAGGTACAAGCATGGCTTCGCTACGCTAGGTGCAAGCATGGCCTCGCTACGCTAGGTGCAAGCATGACCTCGCTACGCTAGGTGCAAGCATGACATCGCTCCTATGGGGTCGCTAGCCCGGCCTCGGCCTCTCACGCTAGCCCGGCCTCGGCCTCTCACGCTAGCCCGACCTCGGCCTCTCCGTTGTTGGCCTCTCCGTTCTTCTTGTTCGAGTTAGTCATCGTTCTCCCAAATTAATGACTCCCCTCCTTCTAGCGCCAATTGTTGTAGGGAGAATTTCGTTACAACACGAAATTGGAGGTTGCTGGATTTATGGAGCAAAATACAGATATTTTGCTATGAACATGAAGAACATGGGAGGAGATTGGTGTTTGTTTGTGGCTGATCTTGTTGATAGAGAGTCAGGGGTGAGCTGAGGCGTATCCATAACAAGGTGCCTACGTACCCTATTTATAGGGATCAAGCCATACGTAGTTCTTGCAGAGCAAGTTACCTAGGCGGGCTAGGGTTTTAAGAGATAAGCCATAGTCCAAGCCCACTCGTTTAGGGCTGACGTGGCAGTGAGTGATCAACCCTATCCATGATCCATGGCCCAGCTGTGGAAGCCCATAGTCTCGAACGGATAGAGCTGGCTAGAAGAGAAGTAACAAGGGCCTTGCATGCGACCTCGAGGGGTCTGGCCATGCGAAGCGAACCCTAGTGTCCAGCTACTCATGCGACCTCGAGGGGTCAGGCCATGAGCCTTCCAGAGAAGAGGAGATCGTGATCTCGTTGTAGTGACCCCGCATTGGAGGTTATGTGCGAAGCGATCCCTTGACGGGAGCCAAACGAAGCGATCCCCGGGTAGCGACCCCGGTAGATGCGACCCCGAGGCTGAGCGGCATGAGAGGCGCATAGGCCTAGCGTGAGAGGCGCAGAGGCCTAGCGTGAGAGGATAGACAAGGTGCTCCTGTAGCGAGGTGGCCCCGTAGCGAGGCGGCCCTGTAGCGAGGTGGCCCTATAGCGAGGTGGCCCCGTAGCGAGGCGGCCCTGTAGCTAGGTGACCTTGTAGCGAGGCGGCTTGTAGCGAGGTGGCCCCGTAGCGAGGCGGCCCTGTAGCGAGGCGGCCCTGTAGATGCGACCTCGAGGCCGGGCTAGCATGAGACGCCTAGAGGCCTAGCGTGAGACGCCTAGAGTAGTAGCAGGAGGTCATAGTGAGGCGACCCCTAGGGCGGGATCATGTCTTCGAGAGATTGTCTTCAGATAATATGATGAGATAAAGGTGAGGCGATCCCTGACCGGGCCTCACGCCTTGTTGATCCTTCTTCAATATTTAAGCCCATTAGTAGATAATTGAGCCCATTAAGAGAGGTGGTTGAGCCCATTAAGAGAGCTGGGCCCCTTGCATAGTCGTTTGAGCCTGTTTAGGATCTATGCCGAGATTCGGGCATAATAGAGGCCTTAAGAGCCTCTTCTCTCTCCTCTATTTTAAGAGTCTACACATGCTCTTAACTAGTTTTTATTAATAAAAAATTTATTCCCTCCAAATCATCCATTACTTTTCTCTCTCTTTTATTTCACTTTATCTCTCATTTTATCATAGTGGGGTCCAAATATGACTAAAAGATAAAATAAAGTTGATCACAGCAGACCTTTATACGATTAAACTGAAGATGAGTCCCACTACTGTTATTGTTATAGCTTTAGTGGAAAGGTTTAAGACGATTTAAGGTTAATGGAATATGTTTTAAGATATAAGATCTATACAGTGGCTTCTTTTTACCAACTTAGGGTGTCGGAAGAGTATCATATAATATCATAGCTGATATTTCAAGCAAGAGAAGTTGGCTGTTGGTTGCTGGTTTTCTTGAGAAAAGATTATTAAAATTAATTTCCCTCTTGCAGCTTTAAAATTATACGGTATATAGGAAGCTGCAATAGTGTTTAGGGTTCCATTTGGTCAGAATATACGGGATGCGGACAGAAAGAAATAAAGTATGAAACTGGATGATTCTCGTCAAACACTTATTTTAGAGATCCTGACTAGAACACTTTTGTGTAAAATACTAGGGGTCAGTAAAAGGAATGTATCAAGAATCCATCATCTGAAAGATCAAAATCGTAAAACATCACCATCTTGCTACAGTCTTGTCTGTGTATGATCAACATTGCATTTTGTTTTCCTTCTAATGAGGCCAAACTGATAATGACAGCTAAAATGTTTCATGGAAACTATCGAATCCAAGGAAGAAGGGGAAGTAACACAAAATACGACATATTCTTTTATATAATACTATCGACGAGTAAAGCAAAACTTTTACATGCTCAAGAAAGAGAACTATGAGGGGAAATGACAAATCCCATCATCCGTGCATAAATTTTAAGCTGTCATGGCCATTTTTACCTCTAATGATGGTACTTTCTAGTGCATAATCTGCCTCATTAGTGCCCACTGAGGTTCCACCACCTGAGGAAATTATATTTTTCAAGAACTGTAAATTTGCAAATAAGATAATACTCCGTCAACAGTTGTAATTTAACATGAGCATATGATTATAAACTGACGCAGCAACACTATAGACTTACAGGTACTGGATCAAGGCCAACGAGCTTTCCGGTTTGTAAGCTCCACACACCATCTTCAAGGAAGAGCTATATAGGAGTTTGACATGGGAAAAACCATCATAATAATAAACTTAAAAAGCATTTGCTAATAAAGTTTCAATTACAAGTGTGCATATTAAATGAGTTTCTTAATGTTCAGTGTGGGTGATGAGCTTATCTTGTTCAGTGAGAATGTACGTACCTTCTCAATGACATCATCAGTTGGCTTGTGGACAATGATGTTTGTTGGTAATGATGGTCTTTTAAGCACTAGCTCGAGAAAAATACAAGATAATGTGAAATGTTTGTTGGTATATGGTGATGCCAATATTAATTACTATTAATTTAATGGTAGTTTTATTTACTAAAAAATAATAGTTGGAATTATCAGAAGTCAGTAAAATTAGAGGTGTTGTGGAGTGGATGTAATGGAGAAATGCAGTAGTGGACCTAGTGGTTGTGGTAATTTAGTGAGCATTGGTATTTTAGGGCTTATATATAGGCATAGCATTGCATCATTTTATATCAATGAAAAAACGCGTGTGTCTCTTTGCTCTATTCTATTCTTTAACTTAGCATCAGAGCCAAATGATCTGAAGGGCTTGTGAGGGTATACATATATACATATTTAGGGTTCCTCTTCGAGTGGCAAGAAATTTAAGGTTTAAAATGATGACAATGAAACTATGGCACAAGTGGTCATGAAGTTATGAGTACGTTTGCTGCGCCTCCTTATGTAGATAAACTTAGGTTCCTTCCAAAGCTTGCTACAGTATAACTTGTTATTTACTCTTGCTATATGCCATCAATTCACTGATATCTAACAATAATGATGATCTTGAAGCATTAGCTTGAGAAAACTGTCGAATAATGTTAGAAGTTTTATTTCTAACTAACCTGATAATTGTTACCAGAGATAACTTTAAACCGGTGAATTGAATGTCATTCTTACCATCACAGTGTTCTTGCGAATAACATTCAAAGTTTGAAAGTAAACGATTCCCTGTAAACAAACTTTTGATCCAAGTTTGCCTGGTGGATTAACTGCAGGGACCTTGACAGCATCTATGAGCATCTGCTCTGCAATTTGCAAATTGTACGTTGAATACTAGATTAACATACAAGATTCTTCTAATTAAGGTAAGAGTTAATTGCATATTGCATCCCAATGGTTTTGACCAATTGCAATATTTACTCAAACTTCATATAATTTCAGTTTGCATCCCACAACATGTTTTGGCGGTTCAATTTGCACCTCTTTCACTGTCTTCCGTCAAATTAGTCTGTTAACGTTAAAGTGGCAAGGGTAAAATCGTCTTTTGAGTTAGTACTATGTAAAAGAACTCAAGAATGGAAGCCTGCCATATTCTCCATGTTTGGTTTCTTCGTGCAAGCTATTGTCACTGGGAATGGGCCATCAGAAAAGCTTGCTAAGCACCATCCAGACCCTGTAAACAACAATGCCTGGGCCTCTTCCACCAACTTTGTGTGTTTTGTTTGAGTAGTACATATCATTGCTCTTCTATCAGTGTGATTTATTGATAAAATGTATATGATGCTCCATTAATACTCCCCTGAAATTTTGTATACTTCATATAAGTTGCTAACTTGATGGTCCGTTTGGTTAAGAATAATGAAATTTACTATATCCCAGGTGCAAAAAGGAAATCAGCAATTTCACTATTTGACATGGGATTTTTAAATTTCAATGTTGTTGCTTGTATACACTCAGCAATTTGACTCGGACGGAAATTAGACTCCTAACAGTGAGTCGACTAAAAAAACTAGCATATACAAGCGAAAAAATCAGAGACGCAATTAACAGCAATAATGAATCATTCAACATCTCCAACCAAACTAAACATATCCAATCGACTAGCCTCGTCAAAATTCGTCACCAAATTACGAAACCACTACGAACTCAGACAATCAACAAACAAAACAACAGCGAAGATCTCAACTCAGTAACTCGACTCAATACCTCATTCAAATATTTGTAGTGAAGAAAGAGAAAAGAAAGGGGAATGAGACAGGGGAGAAGGAAGAGGTTTGTTGGCGATTAAAACAGAGCCAAAAGGAGCTGAGTCTGTGAGTATAATAAACAAGGGGGGTAGGGGAGATTTTGAACAAAAGGGAACGTAAAAAAAATTAATAAAAGGATTCATATGTAAAATGTGTAATAATTCAAGGGTTAAACTGCAATTTAACATTTTTAATTCCGAAATTACCCCTGCTATTTTTAACGGTAATGGTCAAAATAGACCAAAGGGGTGCAAATTGACGCGCCAAAATTAGTAAAGGGATGCATAGTGCAATTATGTAAAGTATGGGTAAAAATTGTAGTTGGCCGAAACCAAAGGAATGCATAACGAAATTAACTCTTAAGGTAATTGTGTACAACTTCAATTTACAGTTAGGCAAGTTTAGCAAAAGGCTTCTTAGAACGAGCGCTGTCCAAAATTCCCGCAAGGTAACGTTCCGAAAACAATTGCAAAGTAAATAACAAATTTAATAAAACAATTAATAGTAACTATCTTACTTTTATAGATCGAGCATATACAATGTCATGGTTAAGGTAAAGCATTAGCACAACTTCTTCACCTCATATATTTATCAGTACATATTATGTCATTGCCAATAGCCTGCAAAAGTTGATAATTATGATATCTCTGATCATCGTAATTACATTCAAACCCAAACCCAAATATATAACTACTTTCAACAACTAATGTACATAAGATACGAATGAAAACCCATAGATAATTTAGGTTTACACAAAAATTCTGAAAGAAATTAAAACAATAAGATATCAATATTGCACAAAGTTAGAAGCTATTGAGAAAATATAAAAGCACGATATATAATTTACTTTTTTCATATAAGAAGATGATGGAAGAGATGATCAAGAGGGCTTTGTGAGAGAGGAAAACACATAAAATCAGATAGATATATTTATACATATACTCCCTCCGTCCCACTCAGTTTGCCCACATTTCCTATTCTAGTTGTCACAAAATCCATGGCCACATTTAACTATTAAATAAATTAGATTTTAAATATGTTGAAGTTCTATAATTATGGTATGAATTGAGTGCAAATTTGGAAGAAAAATATTTTTAGTAATTATTGGTGTAACTGGTAAAAATACGTTTTTTTTTTGGTGTGGACAAAATGAAAAGGACGGATGGAGATATAAAATCACCCTGCAATAGAGAGTAAAGGGACCAAAATATTTTACCACTGCAACATATTTGTTTGAGTGCAAAGGTAATTCTTTGTGTCCACAGGTGTGTCAATGCCATGCCATCTTCACGCCTTGACCAAGTGGAATCTAAACTTTGAAATTTATATACTAGCGAGTGCAAAGCCTATCCATAGATACATACAATTCCCATCGTTCACTCAGCAAGGAACAAGAATTATGCTTCTTCGAAAATGCAATACTTTACTTGATAGAACTGGTATATCAATTCTTAAACATTTGGCCATTTGTATCTCTGAGAAGTAGAAACTACTGACGTCGAGAATACACTTAAACGGTGTGGGATCTCATGTAATCAATTTTCATTAAGCTGACTTGGTCATTTCACTTCATTGAATCTGTCGGTGACATATATTTCAGTATTATCGGTATTCACACCCATGTGCACACGCGCACGTGCTTACAAACTTGCAGGGCTCCTTTTGAAAAGTTTTTGGGAACACATTCTTATTTGCCGTTATTTGAAGTCACCAGTATTCTCCACAAGAGCAAGATCCTTCTTTAAAGTGATGAAATCTATTTGAATCTCTGACCACAATTTCTCTTCCTTCAAGCGACGATATCAACTTTATTACAGTGTGACAGTCACCACAAACTCTAAGATTTTTTATAACATGAAGTGGACTGCCTTGCGGTGTGGCAATCAATCCAAAAGCTATAGCCAACCTCTCACTATGTTCAGAAAGAGTAGCTTCCTTGTGCTCCTCTTCAATATCCTGAAGTACATAGTTTGTGTCAGGTTGATACCCTGCATCCTTCAGTCGGACATTTAACTCTGCTAGTTTAAAATAGATGCTATCTGACAAGGGATGTGAACGATCTCCAGCCAGGAATGAGTAGGTTTCGCGTTTAACCTCAATCCAGCTGTACCCAGCTTCTTTTTTCACTTGCCTTTCATCCATTAGTTTTCTAACTTTCCCTTTCTCTTGCCATTTTCCAGCTGAAGCATATAGATTAGATAATAACACATACGCAGCAGAGTGTTGTGGCTCAAGAGACATGAGCTCCTCTCCTGCACGTTTTCCTAGCTCTAAATTTCGATGAACATGGCAAGCTCCAAGAAGTGTACGCCATATGGTTGCACTTGCAGGAAAGGGCATCTCCTCAATTAAAGACATGGCTTTTTCTAGTAATCCTGCTCGGCTATAGAGATCAACCAAGCAGGAGTAATGCTCTATCGTAGGATCTATATGATGGTCTTTTACCATCATGTCAAAGTAGCTTTGACCTTTCTTCACTAGTCCTGCATGAGTACAGGCAGTAAGCACTCCAATAAACGTTACGTCATCCAATTCAAAATTGTGAGATTGCATTTCCTCGAAAATCTCAAGTGCCTTTGTTCCATAACCATGCTGTGAATATCCTGATATAATTGAATTCCATGAAACTATATCCCTCTCCTTCTGCCTTTTAAAAATCTCATTAGCACTCTCGATATTACCTCTCTTTGCATACATGGTAACAAGGGCACTACTTACACACAAAGCATTATAATGTCCTGATTTTATTGACCTTGCATGTAGCTGTTTCCCTTGCTCCACTGTTGCCATAGGATTACAACATGAATTAATGACACTAGAGAATGTATACTCATTTGGATTAATCCCTAACTTTGCCAATTGACAGAAGAGTCTTACAGCTTTGATGCTGTCTCCTACTTGGGCATACCCACCTAACATCGCAGACCATGCAACAATATCCTTCTCCTCAACTAGATCAAACACTCTCTCAGCATCGTTAATGTGTCCGATTTTGACATAAGCATCTAAAAGCGCAGTTCCTACAGATGCCGTCCTCTCATAATTAGATTTGATGACTGGGGCATGTACTTGGAATAGGGAAATAGTAGGGTGAGCTGTGAGGATAGTAGAATAAGTAAAATGGTTTGGCCTTACAGCTTCTTTGTTCATTTGACAAAACAATTCTGCAGCTTGCTTTGCTTCACCATTCTTCAAGTAGCCATTAATGATGGCTGTCCAAGACACCACATTATGAACACCCAGCGTTGTACTAAATATTTTGAAGGCATCATTCATTTGACCACACTTTGTGTAGTTTACCATAAGTGCTGTAATGATATTTGGATCAGATCCAAACCCACTCTTTATAACTAGAGTATGTACTTGTCTTGCATAACCTAGTTCTTGAAGGTCAGCGCAAAATTTTATGACAGTAACAAAAATCGACTGAGTCAAATCTATTCCTGAAACCCTCATCCTATTGAAAAGCTCAAGAGCTTCCACATCAAGCCCATTTGTCACAAACCCAGCTATCATGCAGTTCCACGAAACCACAGTCCTGTTCCTCATACCATCAAACACAACCTTAGCATCGTTTATTAAACCAGACTTGGAATACATATTGATCAATGAATTACAAACGAAAGTAGCCAAGTCAAAACCGCTTTTAATAATCATCGCATGTATTCGAATTCCTTTCTCTACCAAACCATTGTTAGCCAATGCTCCAAGTACAGCAGCAAAACTGAATGAATTAGGAATAATTCCTGCTGGTTGCATTTGAAAGAAAACATCTACCGCCTCATTGAACAATCCATTCCAACTGAAACCCACAACCAACGAAGTCCAAGATACTACATTTTTCTTAGGCATCTCACTAAATACTTGTTCCCCCTCAACAACATTTTCGGACTTCATGTACATATCGATAAGCGAAGTTCCCACACTTACATCCTCCAAAAAACCAGATTTAATACAATGACAATGTACTTGTTTACCTAGAATCGGATTAAACAAGAGTCCACAAGCCTTCAAAATACAAGAAAGACTACACCCATCAACAGGTGAACCCGTTCTACGAATACCCACAAACAGATTGATCGCCTCGATGTTCAAATTATCCCTCGAGTACCCGAAAAGCAGTCGATTAGTCACAGAAAGATCTCTATTAGGCAATTCATCAAACAATTGGTGTGCATTCAACTTGTTGGAACATCTAACTGGAAAGTTTTCAGTATTGGAAATAAAAGACATTGATTGAGAGAAACATTTAGTCTGAGAGTGTGCTTGTGTACAATAATAAGATTTGGATTTGAGTGTTCGTGATAAATTCATTTTCCCTTGTATAGTTACCGTTAGATTGATCAATTTAAATTTGGCCTAACTACTGGCGGGTCAATAACAAATAACCCGCAATGCCTCTCGGGTCATAGGCTCAAAAGTTTACTGGGGAGCCCAAAACAACACCACCTACTTTTAGGAATTTTTGAAATATACCATCCTTTTTTAATTTCTTTTAATTTAATTGTTTGTTATTTTTTATTTTTTTTTGCAAAAGTATGATTTTTTTAATCAACAAAAGTATGATTTTGATTTTATGTAAATACAGGGTTTTTCTTTTGCAAATATCAAACTTTAAAATAAATGTAACTAAATTCAAACAAAATCAACCATAACTGTAATACAAAATTCTTGCAAACTTTTTATAACTAAAATCTAGAAATATAAAAAAAATTTAAAAATAAAATTGCTTTGTGTTGTGTTTGATTGCAAATTGTATAAAAAGAAGTTTGAATCTAATTGAAAATCATATTTTTATTTAATTTTTAGAAAATAGTATGGTTTCAAACAACTTCAGAATATATTTTTAGCAATTTATCAAATACTGCATAAAGTATATACTAAATCTTTATCAAAATCGCACATCTTAGTTATTTATTCGTCCACGAAACTAAAAATAATATATCAACAATATACTATTCAACACCTTATTTAATATATATATATCATAGCAAACACCTTATATAACAAACAATAAAGAACACCTCATATCTAATATAATTTAAGAGTTTCGTCATAGCACCCAATACAAAAAGTTGTTATTTTTTTACCCTCTAGCAAACCAGCAAAAATAAAAAAAAAAATTTGAAAATTTACTGTTCATTGATGACGTCATCAGTGAACACTAATTTCCATTTTTTTTTCTTTTTTTTTGCAGACTTGATAGAGGGTAAAAAAATAACAACTTTTTGTATTGGGTGCCCCTGGCGGGGCCAAAGGATCTAATAGATCTAAGGTGTTCTTTGTTGTTTGTTGTTTGTTATATAAGAGTGTTCTGCATGGAGCAAAAGCAAAAGCCTATATATATATATATATATATATATATATATATATATATATATATATATATATATATATATATATATATATATATATGCCTTTACTCCATACAGAGCACTCTTATATAACAAACAATAAAGAACACCTTAGATCTATTAGATCCATTGGCCCTGCCAGGGGCACCCAATACAAAAAGTTATTAACTTTTTACCCTCTATCAAGCCAGCAAAAAAAAAAATTTGGAAAATTACTGTTCACTAATGACGTCACTGATGACGTCATCAGTGAATAGTGAATTTTCAAAAAAAAAAATTTGCTGGCTTAATAGAGGGTAAAAAAATAACAACTTTTTGTATTGGGTGCTATGACGGAACTCTTAGATTAGAATATATATGGGGTGTTCTTTATTGTTTGTTATATAAGGTGTTTGTTATGGAGTGCAACTCATTGCACTCCATAACAAAGACCTTATATAACAAAAAATAAAGAACACCCCATATCTATTCTAATCTAAGAGTTCCGTCATAGCACCCAATACAAAAAGTTGTTATTTTTTTACCCTCTATCAAGCCAGCAAAAAAAAACAATTGAAAATTTACTTTTCACTGATGACATCATGATGACGTCATCAGTGACGTCATCCGTGAACAGTAATTTTTCATTTTTTTTTTGCTGGCTTGATAGAGGGTAAAAAAATAACAATTTTTTGTATTGGGTACCCCTGGCGGGGCCAGTGGATCTAATAGATCTAAGGTGTTCTTTATTGTTTGTTATATAAGAGTGTTCTGTATGGAGCAAAGGCCTATATATATATATATATATATATCTAATATTACCTTTTTTTTTTTAACAGGCATGTTTTTAAAATTCGAAAACATATATAAGTTTACTTTTTAAACAAAAATAAAAATAAAAATTCCCTGGTGCCCACTCATTTGACTTAAGTGGTCAACGAATTTGACACTTAAAATCCTTGCTAATTTATCCATATTTTTTTTTTGACGTCAATTCATTCAAATAATATTTACAAAAATACCTACCTTTTATACCTACTCTTTCATTTTTACTTATACTAACTTTCTCTTTCAATTCTGTAAAATTAATTTTGCAAATATACGACCAAATTTGTTTTTAACCTCTTATTTTTTTTAAAAATACGCTCCACGATCTTTTCTCCCTTCTTCTCAGACCAGATCTCCTTCGACGACGTCTTCATCATCAAATTCGACCATCGATATCCACCCCCGCCAGCCCGCCACCCACTGCCTCCTCCATTTCTTTCTACCCCCAATAATATAGTCTACATCACACCGGTCGTATTCTCCGGCAGAGGGCCCACAGGGGCACATCGGAGTCGATGTTATTTCTATGCTCAATTATGGAGAACTAGAGATGAGAAAGTTGTGCATGCGCATTTGTTGAGGTCTAGGTTAAGTAATTCTCAGGTGATTTTGAATTATGTGGTGAATGTGTATGTGAAATGTTGGTGTTTGAAGTAAGCACGCCAAGGGTTTGATGAACTGCGTGTGAGAGATATTGTGTCTTAGACTGAGTTACTTACGGAATATTCGCAACACGAGAGGAATGGGGAACATTGGGGTTTTTTCGGGAGTTGTGGAATGTGGGGTTGGAGCCGAATCATTTTATGTTTTCGATTCTTCTTAAGGTTGCTGGAGGGATGAGGATGGGGAGAGAAGGGATGTAGATTCATGGATTTTCTTTGAAATTTGGGTATAATGGAAATGTTTATGTGGGGAGTGCGCTTTTGATATGTATGTGAGGTGTGGGTTGATGGAGGAAGGAGAGGGTGTGCTTCGTGGGTTGTCCAGCAAGAATGATATCATGTTTTAATTATTTGATGGACATGTCTTATTTCTACATCTTACATCAGCGCATATATGTTAGGTCCGTTAAGATTGTAGAAGGGGGGGTTGAATACAATCTATACCATTTTCTCAAAATTTATTCGTTAAATAATTTTGCCTTAAACGAATATTTTTGTGCGGAATAATATAACACAAATTTCAAGTTGAATATAACAATATATTAACTTGAGGGGTGTTACAAAATCAGTCCAAATGATTATCAAGTGATTAATAACTAATTAGAAAATTCAACATGAACTTTGCTAATTTAGTTAATAAAATCAAGATATCAATTTGTGAACTAGGAAACTTAATTCGCTAGTAGTACAAGAATCACAAGTAAACAAGTTCCAACGGATAGGATATTACAACTGAGATGAACTTGAATTTACAGAATTAAACTTGTAGGTGTTCTTGAGCTTGAGAGAGCGAGAAATAGGCTGCTGTGTATTTTCTTCTTGTTTGGTTCGACTTCTGTTTAATCTTCTGCATTCCTCTGCCTTATATACACAGCCATAGTCATATTACTTGATTTAAACTGATATGACAATCATTTTACATTAATATGACAATCGGTATGACTATCAAATCAATGTAATATGACTGTCCAGCTTAAATATAACTTTCGGTATAACTTAACTAGTCAATATAACATTCGGTATGACTTACCAAATGAATATAACATTCGGTATAACTTACCAATTGAATGAAATATGACTATCTCCATTTAACTGAATATGACTATCTCCATTTAACTGAATATGACTATCTCTATTTAACTGAATATGACTATCGGTATAACTATCAGTTTGATAGTTATATCATTCATATTTTTCAGCTTATAATTAATTAAATGACTTAAAAAAAATCATTTAACTAATTAATTCTTTTCCATATTAATTCTTATTTAATTAATCTAATAATCACTTTAACAAATATATTAATTCTGATAGAATTAATTTATTTATTAACTTAATTACTTGACTTAATCAATTAAAATAAAATTAATATAAATTCTTTAATAGTCAATACTCCGCTGAAAACCACGTAATTATAATAAGGAACATACACTGGCATGATGTTGACGTTCGATGTACTGTCTGGTTCATGAACGACTAACTCCAATCTCTGTTCTTCATCGTGACTTTTAACACTGTGGTCTTTTATACTCTTCACTCTCATCAATCATTCGGTACTGAAATTGTTTCTTGTCACTAATAGAAATCTCTGTCTTCGAAAATGAATCCACTTGTTTCAATGCTACCTTGAGGCCTGATCAGATATCTGAATCTTCTTCCAGTGCAAAACATCAAAACTATAGATTGACTTGTTGATTTTTCTTCTGACGGTTATCATCTTGTGAGATTCCTGTGACAGTTAATATTATTTACTTATTACAATCTAGTTTAATTGGATTAGGATCCTCGAACTACAAATAGGCTGAGTCATATGCCTTTCAATCTCCCCCTATTTGTTTGTTATACAATAACAAGCAAATACCTAGAGGATTCTTCAACTAATCCCAATTAAACAAGTAAAAGAAAACACTTTAAATGCTAAGTAAATAATGTAAAAGTTCTGGTTTATATTAACATTATCCAGATTCAAACAAAAAAGATAAATACAAGATAGATGATCCTCTAGACTGATCATATAAGACAATTATCCTATCTTGTTCTATCAAAGCTCTAATGATATAACTTGTAGAGCTAATCTTCATTTACCACTTTCTTTCTCATTGATTTCTCCTTCTTCTTGTTCATCCATGTCCGGTAGATTCTTGATCATTTCTGAATCAACAAGTAAATCCCTTCTGGATGCCACATCTGTAGGATAAACCAATGGTATTCCAAGCTTCTTTCTTAACTCACCTTGATACTGCTTGTACTTCTTCATGTTGGTCTGAGCATAGGATCGAATATGATTTGCAGCTTCAATCTTTTCCTGTGATGGAAAACCATGATTCCGAAGAGCATATTCAACATATACCAAGTGTCTGGCAAGATGTGTATACAATTCGTCTGTCTGAAGATTAACAGTATGAATGACTTCTCCCTTGAGAATTTTAACTTGTGGGGGGTCACTTATAACTTCAGGACCAGCTCTTTCAGCAAACTCTTGAAACTTTTCATGAAGCAGTATGCCTAGTTCAGAAGATGTTCTTACTTTTGGTCTCAACACCCAAAGCTCTGACAGGGATCTATCATAGGAGAACTGAAGCGATACTTTGTGAGATCCGAGCTTATGACATTCAACGAAGATAAGCAGCTCACCATTCTTAGGATCAGATGCAGTGGTTATTCTCACAATTTCTGTCTTTAAAGCTTTCAAATACATATCATGTATAGGGTTCTTCTGTTTAAAGCTTTCAAAGATAGCAATCATTCGACGATCATCATAGTTAGAAGTTTGTGGTGAGTCAATTACCTTTTGAGCACGTTCCCACTTTTCACCATTTTTGTACTTGATGTACATCTTCCTAGCTTCCAGTTTCTGAGCATGTTGCTTTTGAAGTGCTTCCTGTTCTGCCTTTTGAAGTCTCTCATTATGAGCTAACTGTTCAAGTGTTTTCTTGAGTCTTTCTTCTCTCATAGCCAGATTAGCTTCATTCCGTTCGAGTTCTTTGTTTGCTTCAAAATTCATCTGTTGTGTTTCAACAGACTCAGGAATTATTTGCTCTTCATCATCCCAAAAACTGAGATCTGGTTCTTCAAATTCTTCACCAACATCAGGAAACTGTAAGTCAGCAAACAGATCAATATCAGGTTCACCTGTATAGTAAAAACCTTCTACATCATCATCTTCCTGTTCTGTTGCTGCTTGATGAGTTGTCTTCTTCCCTTCACTCCTATCTTCAAATTTTTCTTTACTTGCACTTGCACTTGCTCCCCCTCTAGATTTCTCCCCCTTAGTTGAGGAATCCTCTACAGTCTTGTGACTTGTTCCAGCTCCAGGGTCACTTTCATCACTACCTCCGAAGAATTTCTTCTCTTCTGCTGTAAGTGAGTGAGTTCTGCTGATGATATTATATAAATGTCTTAACCCCTTTGCTTGATCATCACTTTGCTTTTCAATCTGACTGAGACGATGTTCAGTGGTTAAATGATTTTCATTTATGTTGTTCTGAAGATCTTCAATTTGATTAGCCATAGATGAGATAATAAGATCTTGAGCCACTGTGACATCTCCAGAGTCTTCAACTGCTTGTTGTTGAGAGAGTTTAAGTGCATTGATTTTGTTGTTGAAGATAGTTCTCATGTTGTCCATATCAAATCTCAAGTTTTTGTTGTCCTCTTCAGCTTGAGCAAGACTTTCTTTCATCTGATTTAATTGAGTAATGAGAGATAAAGTGTATGTGTCATTGTGTGCTCTCACCTCAACAGCTCTCTGAGTATCACTCACCTCACGTGCTGGTGTTTCACTCAGATTTGAAGTAATTCTCACATCACTCCTCTCATTATCCTTAGCTGCATCCATTGTACCTGCACTGGAGATCACCCTAGCCTCCTCTTGGAAGGTCAGTGGTGGTGCAATGGGATTTCGCAAATCCCAATCAACCTGTGAAGGTTCTTCTGCCGTAACAATGGCAGGCACTGTAACTTGCTCCATTTGCATTACAATATTTTCAGTTTCATTTGCAAAAATATCTTCCCCCATTGTGAGTAACAGGGGTGAGTTTGAAGGAATGAATGGGTTTAAGATTGCCTTTGACATGGTTTTACTTTTCTTTTGAGATGGCAAACTTATTTCACTCACACTATCACTACTGGGAATAGCTCTCTTGAATGACAATTTCTTTCTACGATAGTGTTTGGAGAATTTAGGATCAGTGTTTGGTGCATTGACCTGGGATAAAGGTTGTGGATCTACAACCCCTTGGTCACTTCTCACAATCATTTGACTACCAGAAAGATATTGAGATTGTAGTGGAGTTGAGTCAAATACCTGATCATTGACATGTACATCATCTTCATTTTGAGTGTGTTGATCCATTGGAAGTTGATGTTCAAGAACATTCAAGGGTTCAGAATCAGGTTGAGGTACTGGAACTTGTTCTGCTTCAGGCTGTGGAGCTTGTTGAACTAAAGGTACTTCAGCATCTGGCTGTGGCATGACATTTGGAAAATGTATGTATGTAGACATATAAGGTGTTATGACTACAGGAACATGCAACAAGACCTTAGAAGTGTCCAGCCTGGTGTAGAACTTCTTGTTTGGTTTACCAGACCATTGAATTCGATCATTTGGAAACAGAGCAGGTTGATCCTTAGGCATTAGATGATTAAAGATTAGTGTCAAGAATCGAGGATAATGACACTTAACCAGTTTACCTTTTCCAAAGTTCTTTGTAGCCTTCTTCAATCGATTCAGCAGAATAGGCCATATCAAACTGCCAAAATTGATTCTTCTATTGTGAGCAATAGCAAAACCAATTGACTGTAACATACCTGTGATGACAGTATTGTTGCTCTTTGTAGAATTAGCAAACACCTTTGCTATGATCTCGAAGAAGATATTCCATTCTTGAACAAGATTGCTTTTGAGTGGTCGTTTCAGATTCAGTTGACCATGATAGTTGATATTTGTGAAAAATTGAGTCAACTCATCATTTGAAGGCAATTCAGCAAATCGTTCAGTAGGAAGTCCCAGAGCAGCATTCAAGACAGATTCATCCACTGTATATGTCTGGCCATTAAAATCGAATGAAAATGATCTTTCATCTGAGACAGCTGTAGTACACATTAATTTGAGTGGACCAAATTTCATTGGAACATTTGCAGTTATAGAGTGACTACAGAGATTTTGCTCATTTAGAAACTTTATCCAGGGCTTGAACCGATCCACTGGGAAATCCTCGGGATTAAAGTATCCAATATAATTGTGATTCACAAGTTCAAAATTATTATAAGCACCAGCCAATGCAAATCAGGGATTAAAATTAGTAAATCTGCAAAATTCAACAATTTAACCCAATTAAATTACAAAATTCGAATTAATTAATAATTAAAAAATTCGAAAAATCAAAATCTCTATCAAAAATTCTGAAAAATTCAGACAAGGATCTTGATTGTAATACAAACACACATGTAATTTTAGTTTTTACAAAATCACAACCAATTGTTCGGATTTTTAGATCAAAAATTCGAAATTTTTCAATCTCAAAAACTCAAAACTCGATCAAATCTTACATTTTCAACCTTGATTATGAAGATTATAGACTGGGTAATCAAGAAAGATCCTTAGAAACGTGTTTTGAGTAAGATTCGAGGCAGAATTTGGACAGCAATTCGTTCGAATTCTGTGTGTATTTGTGTGTATTTCGTTCGACAGAATTGAGTGACTTAACACGTCAATATGACAACCACAGATGATATGACTATCAAAATATAACTTAGTTATTATATATGAAATAACTGTGATATGACTATCGGGTGATAGTCATACCGATAGTTATATTACGTTTAAAACGTAATATGACTACCCTAGGCTGTAAGTTATATTGCTGTTAATATCTAATATAACTACCGAATAAACACTCAATATAACAATCAAATCTTAGTTATACCGATAGTTATATTACTGTTAAAACACTCAATATAACTATAAACTATTTTAACAGTTATATTTAAACAAAAACAAAAACAAAGTTATATCTAAGTTATTTCTAAGTTATATTACATTATTTAACACTAATATAACTAAACAAACGTTCGAATATAACAATCAAGGAGATTGTTATACCGATAGTTATATTCTAACAAATCAGTTAATATAACTAACTAAAAACAAAATATCAACAGAATTTAAATCAAGAAAATTACATTAATAATTTACATAACCAAAAAATAGCAATTTAATTTATACTAAAATAATAAAACCTAATAAAAATTATAAAAACGATCATATGTGGTCCTTTTTACGAAATCAAACATTAATAACAGAAGGACAAACATTACAAATCAAATAAAATAAAATAAAATAAAACTAAATAATTATACTACATATTTACATAATTATTTCTGATGAGTTAATAAATCTATAAATTTTCTAATAAAACAATTTCCATATAGAATATTATTCTAAAAGAAACTATGATTTATTTAAACAACAAAAATAATCAAACTGAATTAAAAACAATAACATTTTCAAGAAAAATAGATTTCTCATAAATTACAGCTTGTAAAATTCGAGAAAAATATTTTCAAAGAAAATGAATTAATCTAAAAATATAATAAGTAATTAAAAATATGTACAGAAGATAATAACAATAATTTAAGATGAAATAAGCAAGGATATAAGTTGATAAAACAATTATACAAGTGATTTAATAAGAAATATTACCACAATAATCACTTGTAAATTATTAAAGATCAAACCTCAGATATTAACCAGTTTAATTACTAGGACTATTTAACATACCCAATTCACCAACAATTCTGGTAAATGTGGATTCGTCAAGAGACTTAGTAAAAATATCTGCTGTTTGTTCTTCCGTGGGTACAAAAAATAACTCCACGGTACCATTCATGACATGCTCTCGAATAAAATGATACCTGATATCAATATGCTTTGTCCTTGTGTGCTGCACAGGATTGTTAGAGATTGCTATGGCACTTGTATTATCACATAAAATTGGAATTTTACCAAGCACAAAGCCATAGTCTCTCAGCTGATTCCTGATCCATAAAATCTGTGCGCAACAGCTTCCAGCAGCTATATATTCAGCTTCAGCCGTTGAATTGGAAACTGTCTGTTGTTTCTTGCTGTACCAGGAAACTAGTCTACCACCTAGGAATTGACAACTCCCAGATGTGCTTTTTCTATCCACAACACTTCCTGCATAGTCAGAATCTGTATATCCAACAAGATTAAAACCAGAATCTTTAGGGTACCAGATGCCTAGGTTAGGCGTACCCTTAAGATATCTCAGAATTCTTTTAACAGCAATGAGATGAACATCTCTAGGATCCGATTGGAACCTTGCACACAAACACGTAGCATGCATAATATCAGGTCTACTCGCAGTAAGATAAAGTAATGAGCTTATCATACCTCTGTAGCTTGTGATATCTACCTTGACAGAATTTTCACATGCTCCAAATTTGACAGCTGTGGATGATGGTGTCTTTGCTGAAGAAGAGTCCTCCATTTGATACTTCTTGAGAAGCTCTTTGACATACTTGGATTGACAGATAAATATACCATCTGTCCTTTGACTTATTTGCAATCCAAGAAAGAACTTCAACTCACCCATCATGCTCATTTCAAATCTACCCTGCATTAACTTCGCAAATTTCTTGCACAAAAGATCATTCGTAGACCCAAATATTATATCGTCCACATAGACTTGGACTATAATTGTATCATTCTTATGTTTCTTTGTAAAGAGAGTTTTGTCTATGACACCTCTAACAAAATCATTTTCAAGTAAAAATTCAGAGAGAGTGTCATACCATTTCCTTGGTGCTTGCTTAAGACCATAGACAGCCTTGAAAAGGAAGTAGACATAGTCAATTAAATCCTGATCTTCAAAGCCAGGGGGCTGTTCTACATAAACCTCTTCATCTAGCTTGCCATTCAAGAAAGCACTCTTGACATCCATTTGATAAACTTTAAAGTTTGAAAATGCTGCGAATGCCAAGAATATTCTTATGGCCTCAAGTCTAGCCACTGGAGCATAGGTCTCATCATAGTCAATGCCTTCAGATTGGGAGTAACCCTTTGCTACCAGTCTTGCTTTATTTCTCGTCACTGTGCCATCTTCATCAAGTTTGTTTCTGAATACCCACCTTGTGCCAACTACTGGTCTGTCTGTAGGTCTGGGTATCAGCTTCCAAACTTCTTGTTGTTTAAATTGATTGAGTTCATCTTGCATAGCAATCACCCAATCAGGATCAGAAAGAGCTTCTTCAGTTTTCTTAGGTTCCATTTCAGATAGAAACCCTGAATAATTGCATTGATTCTGAAGAGCTCTTCTAGTCTTTACACCAACAACTGGATCACCAATGATTAACTCAAAAGGATGAGCTCTATTCCAAACAGTCTGTCTGGGAAAATTGGATCTTGATGATTCTCCTTGACCTTCATTGGGATGTTGTGTATGACCAGTTGACCCTTCATTTTCTCCCCCTGAGTTGTTGCCAGGTTGACTAGATGATGATTGATTATTAGAGTCAGAGGAATTTTGACTACTATCATTGATTTCATCAACATTACCCTGATCATCATTGTTGTCATTAGCATCAGCAAAAATCTCAGGTGCATTGTCATCATCTGAATCTGTATCTGTCATGTCATCGAAAGATAGCTTCTCAGATGGATTCTCAGTTTGGATACTAGGGAGTTTAGTGTCATCGAATGTTACATTAACACTTTCCATCATCTTCTGTTCATCAATCACATACACCCTGTATGCTCTCATTGAATAACCAATAAAAATTGCTTCAAATGCTTTGGTATCAAATTTACCACCTTGATCATCACCTTCTTTAAGCACAAAGCACTTTGCCCCAAATACATGAAAGTATTTGAGTGAAGGTTTCTTATCAGCCATAATTTCATAGGGTGTCTTCATTTGATCTTTATTGATTAGAGTTCGATTCTGGGTATAGCACGCAGTATTGACGGCTTCAGCCCAAAAGTACAATGGAAGCCTTGACTCACTTAGCATAGTACGTGCAGCTTCAATCAAGGTTCTATTCTTTCTTTCTACTACCCCATTTTGCTGAGGAGTTCTCGGAGCTGAATATTGTCTGGTTATACCCTTCTCAGTGCAAAAGTCATTTAGAACTGCATTCTTGAATTCAGTTCCATTATCTGATCTTATAGCTCTCACTGGATACGTAGAATCTCGCTCAATTAACTTGATGTGATCAATCACCAGTTGTGGAGTCTCATCTTTAGAATTCAAAAACAGAACCCATGTGTATTTTGAAAAATCATCAACAATCACTAGAGCATATCTCTTCCTTGACATAGACATCACATTAACTGGACCAAACAAATCCATATGAAGTAATTGTAATGGTTCAGTTATTGAAGATGTATCAGTGCTCCTGTGACTTGCCCTTTTTAGCTTGCCCTTTTGACATGCATCACACAGTCCTTCTTGAGTGAATTCCATTGAAGGCAAACCTCTCACCAATTCTCTTTTGACCAGAGAATTCATTGTCTTGAAATTAAGATGAGAAAGTTTCTTGTGCCATAGCCAACTCTCATCATTAGATGCTTTAGTGTAGAAGCAAGTGACTTCTTCAGTGCTTCCTGAATTCATATTGGCTACGTACAGATTGCCTTTTCTAACTCCTGTCAGTTGTGGCTTTTCATGTCTCTTGTGTGAAATTAGACAATTCTTCTTGTTGAAATGAACTTCATAACCTTTATCACAGAATTGACTGACACTGAGCAAATTGTGCTCAAGTCCTTTCACAAAAGAAACTTCATCAATGATAACATTTCCAGCTTCAAGTCTGCCATATCCATCAGTTCTACCTTTGCTGTTATCTCCAAAGTTAACTACTGGGCCGGCCTTCTCCACCACATTTGTCAGCAGGGTTCTATCTCCAGTCATATGCCTTGAACATCCACTGTCCAAGATCCAGGTCACTCGATCAACCTGTTCAATACCCTGCAATGACAAATGAGTTAAACCTTCTTCGGGACCCAAATTTGATTGGGTCCTGCGTATTTAAAGTATTGACCTTTGTCAGGCAAAACAACATTTTTAAGTTTAACCTCTTTAGTCAATAAACATTTAACCTTATAAACAGATTTGAAAATCTTTTGTTTACTCTTGGGTATCCATGTTTCTCTCGCAGCAGTAACACTTGTGTCATTGACTGGACATTTGACCTGGTAGACATTCTTGGTAATCTTTTGTTTAGTCTTAGGTACAAATGTCTCTCTCCTAACTTGAGGAGGAAAAGCAGTCTTAGATCGAACATTATTGTTCCTGTTCATGTGCTGTCGAGGAGCATTCTGTTTAACACATGCATAATTACCATTAAAATAAGCACGCATATTGTTAAAAGTACAAGACATACAATTGATAATACCACATGCTTTATGATTAGAGTTAATAGTAGGCATGGTATTTTTCTGCTTTGACTTGTTACTACCTAATCCAGTCTTAGAAGTACTAGCTGATTCAACAACTTTGACTGGTACTTTAGGTACATCTTTCTTGGGTGACACATTTGTTGTGTTAACGTCCTCAACTGATTTAGCCTTAACAAATACTGTGACATTTTTCTTGGATGACACATTCTTTGTATTATGGTTCATAGCAGTTTTATTCTTAACACATTTATTCTTAACAAGAACTGTGCCATTTGCAGCATCCTCATTTCTCATTTCTTCATGTATAACCATAGAACTAATATCTGGTGGACCAGCATCAGATTTTGTAAACATTGGTTTTTCAACATTCTTGAGAATATGTGGTATACCTCTTTCTTTAGCTGGTATAGAATTAGGGGAATGATTACTCAAAGAACCAACAGCTTGACTGTAATCAAATCCTATTCCTACAGTTTGTTGAAGAAATCTTTAGAAACTTTAACAGAATTATAACACGCACTAACCTGTGTTTCAAGTTCCCTAATGGTGGTTTCTTGTTCAGCAATCTTATCAACTTGTTTTGTCATGTATTCTCCTAGACCCATTTCTCTGCAGTTAAGTCGAGCTATTTCTTCTATATTCTTATCTTGATTAACCTCTACTTTTTTTAAATCTAGCATTTGATTTTCAAGATTAGTGTTAACAAGACTTATTCTCTCGTACCCTCTTTCTGCATTATTCAAGGAAAGACGTAAACTATCAATTAACTGAGCATCAGTAAGAATTACCGGAGTGGTATAATAAGTTGAAGATTCAGCATTTGCCACCAACGCAAAGTTTCCATGTTCTTCATCTTCGCTATCTGTATCATCCCAGCTTTTACCAGCAGCCACATAAGCTCTTCCACTTTTCTTCTTTTCAGAAACATAATCTTTCTTCTGTGCTTGCTTGGGTTTCTGACACTCAGTAGCAAAATGTCCCAACTCATTACAATTGAAACAACGGATTTTGCTTCTGTCAACAGTTCCAGTTTTATAACCTCCCCTGTTACTAGAGGATGAAGAACCTCCTCTCTGAAACCTGTTATTTGACTTAAACCTGAACTTTGGATTTCTTCTGAATCTGAAGTTACTAAATTGTCTCACCATCATTGCCATAGATTCATCTTCCAATTGATCCAGCTCTTCAAGTGAATAAAATTCTCCACCATCCTGAGTAGCTGGTGTTTGGCCAAGTTCTACTTCAGTTTGTTCCTTGTTGAAACTGATAGGTTGAACCACCTTAGTTTCCACATCCTTAGGAACCTCAACCATTAAAGCTGTAGAAGAATTTGCCATTCTGCCTTTGCCATAGAATTCCTTTTGCTGTACTTGTTCTAATTCATATGTTTTCAGAACACCAAACAGCCTTTCAAGAGCAACCTGAGTCAAGTCTCTAGATTCTCTGATGGCAGTAATTTTATGTTCCAAGTGAGTAGGCATAGTTAGTAAAAACTTCATGTTGATCTCCTTCTGAGTATAATGCTTGCCATGAACTTGCAAGTTGTTGATTATCTTGTTATACCTTTCGAACACTTCCTGAATGCCTTCATTAGGGCCAGCTCTAAAGTGTTCATATTCAGAAGTTAGAATTTGCAGTCTATTTTCCTTGACTTCATCAGTCCCTTCATTAATGACCTCAATAGTTTCCCAGATGTGCTTAGCAGTTTTACAATTTCTCACATGGCTATACATTACAGCATCTAGGGAATCCAACAGAATGAGTCTCAAATTTTTATCCAATCCAGCTGCCTCCTTATCTTCAGAGGTATAGTTCTTAATGTCCTTTGGATAGGATCTGGCAGGGACTGTTACAGTTCCATTTACAACTGTTTCAGTATCATGTTGCATGGGAATTGCTGGCCCATTTTCCAAAACCCACAAGAAACTTGGGTTTGCTACATCAAGAAATAACTCCATTTTGTTTTTCCACATATCATAATTATCTTTATTAAAGATAGGAATTTTGACATTGCCTTTGGCAGACATGATGAATTTTTAAGAGAGTTAAAAATTCGAGCTTAATTTTTGATTGAGTAAAAATAGGATCTTGATTTGTGTATCAATCAATAGGCTCTGATACCAATTGTTAGGTCCGTTAAGATTGTAGAAGGGGGGTTGAATACAATCTATACCATTTTCTCAAAATTTATTCGTTAAATAATTTTGCCTTAAACGAATATTTTTGTGCGGAATAATATAACACAAATTTCAAGTTGAATATAACAATATATTAACTTGAGGGGTGTTACAAAATCAGTCCAAATGATTATCAAGTGATTAATAACTAATTAGAAAATTCAACATGAACTTTGCTAATTTAGTTAATAAAATCAAGATATCAATTTGTGAACTAGGAAACTTAATTCGCTAGTAGTACAAGAATCACAAGTAAACAAGTTCCAACGGATAGGATATTACAACTGAGATGAACTTGAATTTACAGAATTAAACTTGTAGGTGTTCTTGAGCTTGAGAGAGAGAGAGAAATAGGCTGCTGTGTATTTTCTTCTTGTTTGGTTCGACTTCTGTTTAATCTTCTGCATTCCTCTGCCTTATATACACAGCCATAGTCATATTACTTGATTTAAACTGATATGACAATCATTTTACATTAATATGACAATCGGTATGACTATCAAATCAATGTAATATGACTGTCCAGCTTAAATATAACTTTCGGTATAACTTAACTAGTCAATATAACATTCGGTATGACTTACCAAATGAATATAACATTCGGTATAACTTACCAATTGAATGAAATATGACTATCTCCATTTAACTGAATATGACTAT
This sequence comes from Saposhnikovia divaricata, assembly GCA_036435485.1. Lineage (NCBI taxonomy): Eukaryota > Viridiplantae > Streptophyta > Magnoliopsida > Apiales > Apiaceae > Saposhnikovia > Saposhnikovia divaricata. The sequence continues at coordinate 105,731,026 of CM071597.1, forward strand.
CTCCATTTAACTGAATATGACTATCTCTATTTAACTGAATATGACTATCGGTATAACTATCAGTTTGATAGTTATATCATTCATATTTTTCAGCTTATAATTAATTAAATGACTTAAAAAAAAATCATTTAACTAATTAATTCTTTTCCATATTAATTCTTATTTAATTAATCTAATAATCACTTTAACAAATATATTAATTCTGATAGAATTAATTTATTTATTAACTTAATTACTTGACTTAATCAATTAAAATAGAATTAATATAAATTCTTTAATAGTCAATACTCCGCTGAAAACCACGTAATTATAATAAGGAACATACACTGGCATGATGTTGACGTTCGATGTACTGTCTGGTTCATGAACGACTAACTCCAATCTCTGTTCTTCATCGTGACTTTTAACACTGTGGTCTTTTATACTCTTCACTCTCATCAATCATTCGGTACTGAAATTGTTTCTTGTCACTAATAGAAATCTCTGTCTTCGAAAATGAATCCACTTGTTTCAATGCTACCTTGAGGCCTGATCAGATATCTGAATCTTCTTCCAGTGTAAAACATCAAAACTATAGATTGACTTGTTGATTTTTCTTCTGACGGTTATCATCTTGTGAGATTCCTGTGACAGTTAATATTATTTACTTATTACAATCTAGTTTAATTGGATTAGGATCCTCGAACTACAAATAGGCTGAGTCATATGCCTTTCAATATAGTAAAAATTGTGATTATTGTTTGACGAGTTATATTAGCGTGAATTATTCTTTTTGTCCCCTCCCCTGCCCAGTTTGTTAGCTTTAAGGCCTGTAGGTTGCTCCATAATGTAATAAGGTTTTTAGTCATGTTTATGTGCAAAATCTACTAGTTTCATTTTATTGCTTACATCTTATCAAAAAATCGCTCTGATATAGGTTTTGCATCTGCTTCGAAGATCTTTGGGTGAATATGTTCGCGGTCTTTCAGCAGAGGCTTTAAGGATCAGTGTATGGAAAGATATGTTTTGAACAATAAGCTCTCGAGATTTTAGGAGTATGTTCCAAGATGATTATACATGATTGTAAATGCTCACACATGTCATGCATATACTTTTATATTTCTAAAGACAATATCATTATCTGTAGAGCAGGCCCCGCAGAGGCACCTATCTTGATAGTCAAATTTAACTATTTTTATCAGTTGCAATTTCTGCAACCTTGTTTGCAACTTCTGCAACCATGTTTGCAAAGGTTACAAACATGATTGCAACCATGGTTACAGAAGTTACAAACATGTTTGCAACTTATTTGTATCAGTTGCAACTAATGAAAATTCACATTAGACATATTATTAAAATTCACTCATACCCATTGGACATATAATTAAAATTGCACATGTTTCATGTAAAATAATTATAAAATATGACACATAATTTTATGGTAATATGAAGACAATATGATTTTATGTGGAACAGGCCCCACAGGGACACCCATCTCAAGAGTCGGAGTTAACTATTTATCAGTTGCAACTTTTAGAACCATGTTTGTAACTTCTGCAACCATGTTTGCAAAGGTTGCAACCATGTTTTCAACTTCTGCAACCATGATGTTTGCAATTTCTGCAATCATGGTTGAATAGTTTGAAAACATGGTTGCAGCTTATAATTATACAATATGACACATGATTTTATGGTAATATGAAAAAAATATAATTTTATATGGAACAGGTCCCGTAGGGGCACCCATCTCAATAGTCAAAGTTAGCTATTTTTTTCTGTTGCAACTTTTGCAACCATGTTTTGCAACTTCTGCAATCATGTTTGCAAACATTTGCAAACATGGATACGAAAGTGGTTGCAGAAGTTGCAAAACATTTTTGCAACAATTTTGCGACTTATGTGATAAGTGCATAATTTTGCATATTTTTATTGCCTATTTATTGCTTGTATTCGTATTTTATTAAATTATTTTGTTGCGTTTCAGGAAAATTCGAGAAAACTGAAGAAACGGCAAAATAAAGAAATAAATGACAAAAGAAGGAAAGGAAGGACCAAAATAGAAGAAAGAGGAAAGATAATGGAGGGTGGTGCACATTTTACCAAAACCAAATGGAAGGCTAGGATTTAGCCAACCAAAAATGAAACCAATGGCCAAGATTCAATCTAACCTACCTAAAACCCTAATCTTTTCCTATAAATACCCACCATTCCTTCATTTGTAAACACATTACATGAGGCATTAGGCCTTAGAATTAAAATTAAGTTCATCTCCCAAATTATAATTGTAATTTTTTTTCCTTGTAAACACTTTTTATTTGTATGCAATTTCAAGTTTCATCCCTCTTTCATTTCATTTCCCTTGTTCTTTATTTCGTTATTTTCGTAAATTCTCGGGTGGATAAAGTAGCAACGCTAACCACACGGGATTGAAAGTATCGATTTAAGAATTTGTTTCGTAATTTTAATATCCGTTTTAATATTAGTTTTACCCCTTTAAATTTCCATTTTATTGTGGGTTTGATTATTATTAATTATAGAATTAAATTTTATGTTTGTTGTATTAATATAATAATAAAATATAAAAAAAAATTAGTTTTATGAATTTCCAACATTTAATTGGTGTTCTTGGTTGTTTTATTTAAAGCATAATTCATAAACTACATTCCCTGTATTAGTTATTTCCGAATTAAAATCCCCCTGCTTCTTTCAGTTAAACACAAACCCAGTTCCTTTTTTTTTATTTCAATTCTATTTTGTTATTAACCCACACCTCCCCTGTTTTCTTCTCTGCACACAAATCTCTCTCTTTTCTTCCCCACGAACACCACTCTCCCTTCTATCTCTTTTTCTCTTTTGATCGAAACACAAATCTCCCTCATCTCTTCCCCCATTCCCCTTCTCCCCCTTCGATTTCCCCACAAGCGCCCTCAATTCCCCTTCTTTTCTCTGCAAGCATAAACATCCGTTTTTTTCTTTATTTGTTTTGACCGATTGATTCTCTCCGAGTTGAGCTTAGTTGTCGTTAAAATCGAGTTATGGTTGATTCGTACAGTTGCAATGTTAATTATTGATTTTGGTTAGTCGGTTTTGTTAATTGGAGTGTTCGCAGAGTTCGCTTGGATTGATTATTGAATTGTGTAGTGTTGTTCGTTGTTTGTATTGTTCGTTGGTTTCCATTGATGAATCTCTGAGTCAACTGGGTCAGTGTTATGTTTTGTGAATTCGCTCGAAGTTTTAGTTGTCCGAATGTTGAGTTCTGATTTCAATTGAGTCGAGTTTTGTGTTCAGTTTTGTAGTTGAGATTTGTTGAGTTCATTGTTAGCTGAGTTCGCTGGGTTGTGTCTCGCCGAGTTATTACTGAGCTGCTTGTGTTTAGAGTTCTCGAATTTGCTGTGTTTTTCCATGGAGTTTTCGAGTAGCTGTTGGTATTTATTTGGTTGAGAGTTTTGCTGTTTTGTTCCGGTTTGAGCTTTGTTCGGCTGTTTTGTGCTTGTTTGAGTTGACGAATTAGATGGATATTGAGTTTGTGTTGATGAGACTAGTGTTCGATGTCTGAGTTTGCAAGAATCCTGTTGAGTTTGTTTTGTTAACTAACTTGTATTACCAGTTAACAAACTGAGTTTTTAAGTCCCATTTTTATGTCTTGTTTGTTTGCGTAGCTATTCAAGTCAATTGCCGAGTCTCTGTTTGCGTGTTGTGTCCCTATTTTCGTTGCGTTGTGAATGCCATAGTGTAGCCTGAGTAATATTGGTTGCTGCGTTTTTGTGAACCCTTTGCCGCGTTTCTGTTTGGACAAAGTATTGATGAAATGTTTTGATGTTAATTGTTATTGCTGTGTTGTTTTGTACCGAGTTGTCACCAAGTCCTGTCCAGTTTTTGCTAAGTCTAATTTTTATAGTTCTTATTCGAGTCTTATTAATCCTGGTTCTTGTTAAATTGTGAAATGGTTGTTATACTTTTGGTAAGTTTTGGCTAGTCATTGTTACAACCAAGTCATGTCAAAGTTTACTTAGAATTTTATGTAAATAAAATGTGTTCTTTTAAATAAAAAAATAATAATAAATAATAATAATAATAATAAAATAATGTTTAGATTAAAATGTAATTGTTAATTTTATAATTTAGATTTAATTCCAATTCTAGAGTCTTGAGAATAATTTAGTATAAATTTGTTTAAATAGATTTTCAGTTTAATAATTAATTTGTAAAATCCACATTTTCAAAAATCACTTGTTCTAATTCGCCTAAATTAGAAATTAAGGTTTTGCGAAATTATTATTCCCTGTGGATCGAATCTTAAATATTAAAACGATGATCGTGCGCTTGCGATTTTAATTGTATCATTTCCGCCACATCAAGTTTTTGGCGCCGCTGCCGGGGAACTAAATATTTTTCGCGCCTTGAATTTTAATTTTTCGGATTAGTTTTACTTGTCTCATTTTTTTTTTTATCTCATTTTTTTAGGAAAGTTTGGAATTACGGGAATCTTCTCACGGAGCTCGGAACGAATTGGAATTCTTGGAAGCATGCTTCGGTAACCCGTATCTCACTCTTTTCGCATTTTTATCACAAAAAAATTAAAAAATCACAAAAATCACAAAAAATTAAAAAATTAAAAATCCAAAAATATTATTTGTAAATACATAATTGTTGCATCATGCATTTAATCACTTAGGGCACATCATTTAGGTTTTATTTTCTTGTTTTTAATTTTTCGTACCTTTTAAATTATGGTGATTGCTGGAGGACCCAAAGGTACGTTAAATTCTTCTTTTCTTTAGATTAGAACACGTAGTGTAAGCATCCATAATTGTTTATAGTTCTGTATATATATCGTTGTTTGTTGCATTAATTAGACGTTTGCCCCTAGGATTTCACGTTCAATTAGAAAGGTGCCTAAAAATAAACGTAATTAAGACTTATTCACGACCTTCAGTGTCTAAGGTTCGCCTGGCTGTTAAGATTCGGTGTCTAAGTGACGAGTTTGGCCTCTTGGCAATGCCTGATCTAATCTGGCCGAATCGGTCTGAATAATTCTTAATTTACGAAATTTTTAGTGTGTCTTAAGGTTAGATCTTTCTTTTGATTTTTCACCCTTTGTTTTGTGTGCTTAATTTTTCGCAAATTATTTGCTACGTGTTTTCCTTTCGTGGTTTATGCGAACTACTTGGATTAGGGATAATTCTTCTAGACTAGTGAAATCATTCGAGATTTCTTCATCACCCGATTCCGAGTCTTTTGATAATTCCGAACCAGTAGTAACCATGGCCACATCTCTTAAGGACCGTTGCTATCCCACCCGCTCCGCTCAACCCTCGTGTATCACTCTTCCACCGGTTACTGGTAATAATTTTGAGATTAAAGCCCATCACATTAGCATGTTACCAAAATTTACCGGGAGCGACGGTGAGGATCCCTACCTTTTTCTTCATGAATTCGAGGAGGTTTGTGCCTTACAAAAACTCCAACAATTAACCGAGGACTCAATTAGGCTTAGGCTCATTAATTTCGCGCTTAAAGAAAATGCTAAGAAATGGTTGTATAGTCTTCCCGTTAATTCTATTTCCACGTGGGAGGGATTTGTGGTAATGTTTCTAAAAAAATATTTTCCTAATCACAAGACTACGAGAATTACAAATGAAATAAATCAATTTCATCAAAAAGAAAATGAGTCTTTTTGGAAATTATTTGATCGTTTCAAAAATCTTTTATCACAATGCCCCCACCACGGAATAGAAAAATGGAGACTATGCAAAATTGTTTACGAAGCCTTGGATAGTCGAACCACTTTAGAGTCAATGTGTCAAGGTAAATTCATGGAAAAAGATGAGGACGAAGGGTGGGAATTTTTTGAAGAGTTAGCCGAGAAGACTATGTTGTGGGAATCCACTAGGGAACCAAATAAGTCTACCGAATCGTCTAGTTCAACTTCTAGGGGTTTGCATTCAATTGGAAGTAACATCGCAACCGATGCCAAGTTAGCCACCCTTACTAGGCGACTCGAAGCCCTAGAAACGCATAGTGGTCCCTCACATATGTCTACGCACCCGAATCAAGGGATGCAAAGTTTCCAAGATTTTCAACAAATCAATGCGGTGTTTCAACCCAACCCTAGGAATGACCCTTTTGCACCTACATACAATCCCGGTTGGAAGAATCACCCAAATTTCTCGTGGAACCAGGGCCAAAATTTTCAATCTCCGCCACCTTCTTTTCAAAGGCCCAATCAGAATTCTTACTCACCTCCAAACCAAGGACCTTTTCCAAACCCAACTCAAAATCATGGTCCTATTCCGACTCAACCACCCGCCCTTCCTCCCGGCTTTCATGAGTCAGATAAGAGATTTAATTCCTTGGAAAAGAGCCTTGATGCGCTTTTAAAATCAACAACTAATTTGGCTCAATCTCAACAAGCCTTCATGCAAACCATGGCTCAAGATAGGCAAATTTTGAACGCTAGTACTCAAGCCATATCTAAGTTGGAAGTTCAAGTGAGTCAGTTAGCCAACACCATGAGTGAGCGTGAGAAGAATAAATTCCCGAGTCAACCTGAGGTAAACCCTAGATTCCCCCTTAACCAAAGACCTCCTGAAAGTATTAATGCCATAATTTCTTTAAGGTCGGGGAATCAAGTTGACAATCAACTAGGTGTCGAGTCTCCAGAAAAAGAGGAAGAGTCAAATGTTGAATCTGACCATAATCACTCAACTCCTGATTCAACAGAATCTTCTCATAAACCTTCCTCATCTTCCCAAATACCTTCTTCCTCTTCACCTACCAAATCTCCATCTGACACTCCACTTCCAAAATCCCTTCCCGATGTGTCTAATGAGCAAGTCTTTAAGCCAAAAGCTCTGTATCCTCAAAGACTCCTCCTTCCCAAGCAATCGCCTCAAGTAGACAAAATTTTGGAAGTTTTCAAGCAAGTCGAGATAAACATTCCTCTTTTAGACGCCATTCAACAAATTCCGTCATATGCCAAGTGTCTAAAAGAGTTGTGTACTCATAAACGAACCACCCAAGTCCCTAAGAAAGCCTTCTTGACGTCCCAAGTAAGCTCAATTCTTTCTAACCAAATTCCCGTGAAGTACAAGGACCCCGGTTGTCCAACTATTTCATGTGTCATAGGTAATACTTTCGTGGACAAGGCTTTACTTGACTTAGGCGCTAGTGTGAATCTACTCCCATTTTCGGTCTATCAAGCCCTAGGTTTAGGCGAGCTCAAAAAGACCAATATGACACTTCAACTTGCCGATCGTTCTATAAAAATGCCCAAGGGATTAATTGAAGATGTCTTGATTAAAATTGGCGATTTTATCTTTCCGGTTGACTTTGTTGTCCTCGAGACTCAACCCGTCATGAATTCCAAGAACCAAATTCCTGTCATCCTAGGAAGACCTTTTCTTGCTACATCCAATGCCTTGATCAATTGTAGGAACGGTTCGATGAAACTCACTTTCGGTAACATGACCATCGACCTTAATATTTTCAATGTAGGGAAAGAACCCAATGAGCTTTATGAACCATCAGTAGGGGTTAATTTGGTCAACAAGTTTGCCACATGGTCTAGTTTCGAGGATAGTGAAATTGAGTCTCTTCTCGTTGAGGATTTCAAAGTCAACCCTGAGCCTACTCGAGAGTATGCTGACTCATTGAAAGATATGACTTCGGAAGAGATGCTGAGAGAATTAGATGCGATTTGTTCTCCGTGGGAGACCCCACCTGAGATTGTGAGTAGTGAGTCTGTCATTGAGAGTCCCGTTTCATCACCGCCACCTGCATTTTAATTGTTTGTTTATCATCCCGAGTTTGATCAACAGCCTTTAGGAGAAAACGAACTCTCATATTTTGTCATTCCTAGTGATTCGACCCATAACCAGACTTTCATTGTCCCTAATCTGCTTAAACAAAATCAAGAAGCTTCAAGTTGGTTTAGGGTGAACACTAGTGATTCTTGTTCTAATAGGTTGCATGATCCCACGCTAATTGAGAAAGGCTTTTCTAATCAAAATTTTCAAATATGCCTTGATCTTTTCTCACAGCTTCACCCAAAGTTTCCTACCGGCATCGGCTAAGTCGGTTTTTCTTCTTTTACCTCCCTTCGTGAAATGCAGGTATGGGGGAGGATTTGTGTGAATTTGTGTGTGTGAGTTGTTTTCTTTCTTGTTTTTAGAAGTTTGTCATTCTCCGTCATCCCTTATCAGGTATTTCCTCCTCTCTCTTTTATTCTCGTTCATTTTGCATACATTGAGGACAATGCATGATTTAGGTATGGGGGAGGGTTTTAGTGTAAATACATAAAATTGAAAAATCCAAAAAAATTGAAAAATTTTAAAAATCCAAAAATAGAGATATTTTAGCTTAGTTGTCCTTCCCACTCTTTAAATTCTAGAACTAGTTGGTGTTGACTATTTTTCGAAAATTATATGTATAATGCCTTTAGATAATTTGAACATAGTCAGGTAAGGTTTTCCTCACGAAACTTGTGTCGAACAAATTTTTGCTTAAAAGACCAAGACGACACATTTGCACAAGACTTTTGATGGAAAAATTGTATAGGAATGTTATTCGATACCTGAGAGAGAACCCACATGTTAGAACAATGTCGAATCAAACCTTTGCGAGATTTTGCTTCTATATTGTCAAAAAAAAAAAAAAAAAAAAAAAAAAAAAAAAAAAAAAAGGAAGAAAGAAAAAAGTCAATAAATGTTTGTAATTCTGTGATAATAAATTCTTAGTAGGGAAATCGGCTAGGTTGGGCTCATTGATAACCCGAGTAAGTAAGTCTGAGGGGACTTTGTGCCTAGCAACCTAAGGTCCCTTGTGATCTGGGATTGTTGACCTAAAACTCGCTAAATGGGTATTGATGCAAAAGTCTTTTGGGACCTCAACCATTGCACAGTCGGTCTAACTACTAAGAACGTGAAGTTTGGCTAGAACCTTGTTTTGATAGAGATTGGGTCAGTTCAATATTGGTTGAAAAAGAGAAAATATTCGTATGCAGTTAATCCATCAAAGGCCTTAAATTCACTACACACCTTGGGATTTTTGGTAAATTTTTAGTCTAATCATGTGGACTGTGGGAACCTATAACTTGGCTATTATTAGAATAATATTTAAGGCATGTATTTTCCTATAAAATTGTTTTGTTGACACCAATGAAAGCTAGAGTAAAAGAGGAAAGTTGGATACTTGCTGATTTATCTCAAAGATTTTATGGGTATATCTTCTGTAAACCCTTAGGAGACAACACTCCTCCTGTAGAGATCGTCTATAGGTTTAACGGGTTGGTAAACCTAAAATTACCCGTCACACCTACGAAAAGGAGTATAGGATTGTTTTTCTAGATTTTTCTTTTTTGTTTTACTCGAGGACGAGCAAAAGATAGGTATGGGGGCATTTGATAAGTGCATAATTTTGCATATTTTTATTGCCTATTTATTGCTTGTATTCGTATTTTATTAAATTATTTTGTTGCGTTTCAGGAAAATTCGAGAAAACTGAAGAAACGGCAAAATAAAGAAATAAATGACAAAAGAAGGAAAGGAAGGACCAAAATAGAAGAAAGAGGAAAGATAATGGAGGGTGGTGCACATTTTACCAAAACCAAATGGAAGGCTAGGATTTAGCCAACCAAAAATGAAACCAATGGCCAAGATTCAATCTAACCTACCTAAAACCCTAATCTTTTCCTATAAATACCCACCATTCCTTCATTTGTAAACACATTACATGAGGCATTAGGCCTTAGAATTAAAATTAAGTTCATCTCCCAAATTATAATTGTAATTTTTTTTCCTTGTAAACACTTTTTATTTGTATGCAATTTCAAGTTTCATCCCTCTTTCATTTCATTTCCCTTGTTCTTTATTTCGTTATTTTCGTAAATTCTCGGGTGGATAAAGTAGCAACGCTAACCACACGGGATTGAAAGTATCGATTTAAGAATTTGTTTCGTAATTTTAATATCCGTTTTAATATTAGTTTTACCCCTTTAAATTTCCATTTTATTGTGGGTTTGATTATTATTAATTATAGAATTAAATTTTATGTTTGTTGTATTAATATAATAATAAAATATAAAAAAAAATTAGTTTTATGAATTTCCAACATTTAATTGGTGTTCTTGGTTGTTTTATTTAAAGCATAATTCATAAACTACATTCCCTGTATTAGTTATTTCCGAATTAAAATCCCCCTGCTTCTTTCAGTTAAACACAAACCCAGTTCCTTTTTTTTATTTCAATTCTATTTTGTTATTAACCCACACCTCCCCTGTTTTCTTCTCTGCACACAAATCTCTCTCTTTTCTTCCCCACGAACACCACTCTCCCTTCTATCTCTTTTTCTCTTTTGATCGAAACACAAATCTCCCTCATCTCTTCCCCCATTCCCCTTCTCCCCCTTCGATTTCCCCACAAGCGCCCTCAATTCCCCTTCTTTTCTCTGCAAGCATAAACATCCGTTTTTTTCTTTATTTGTTTTGACCGATTGATTCTCTCCGAGTTGAGCTTAGTTGTCGTTAAAATCGAGTTATGGTTGATTCGTACAGTTGCAATGTTAATTATTGATTTTGGTTAGTCGGTTTTGTTAATTGGAGTGTTCGCAGAGTTCGCTTGGATTGATTATTGAATTGTGTAGTGTTGTTCGTTGTTTGTATTGTTCGTTGGTTTCCATTGATGAATCTCTGAGTCAACTGGGTCAGTGTTATGTTTTGTGAATTCGCTCGAAGTTTTAGTTGTCCGAATGTTGAGTTCTGATTTCAATTGAGTCGAGTTTTGTGTTCAGTTTTGTAGTTGAGATTTGTTGAGTTCATTGTTAGCTGAGTTCGCTGGGTTGTGTCTCGCCGAGTTATTACTGAGCTGCTTGTGTTTAGAGTTCTCGAATTTGCTGTGTTTTTCCATGGAGTTTTCGAGTAGCTGTTGGTATTTATTTGGTTGAGAGTTTTGCTGTTTTGTTCCGGTTTGAGCTTTGTTCGGCTGTTTTGTGCTTGTTTGAGTTGACGAATTAGATGGATATTGAGTTTGTGTTGATGAGACTAGTGTTCGATGTCTGAGTTTGCAAGAATCCTGTTGAGTTTGTTTTGTTAACTAACTTGTATTACCAGTTAACAAACTGAGTTTTTAAGTCCCATTTTTATGTCTTGTTTGTTTGCGTAGCTATTCAAGTCAATTGCCGAGTCTCTGTTTGCGTGTTGTGTCCCTATTTTCGTTGCGTTGTGAATGCCATAGTGTAGCCTGAGTAATATTGGTTGCTGCGTTTTTGTGAACCCTTTGCCGCGTTTCTGTTTGGACAAAGTATTGATGAAATGTTTTGATGTTAATTGTTATTGCTGTGTTGTTTTGTACCGAGTTGTCACCAAGTCCTGTCCAGTTTTTGCTAAGTCTAATTTTTATAGTTCTTATTCGAGTCTTATTAATCCTGGTTCTTGTTAAATTGTGAAATGGTTGTTATACTTTTGGTAAGTTTTGGCTAGTCATTGTTACAACCAAGTCATGTCAAAGTTTTCTTAGAATTTTATGTAAATAAAATGTGTTCTTTTAAATAAAAAAATAATAATAAATAATAATAATAATAATAATAATAAAATAATGTTTAGATTAAAATGTAATTGTTAATTTTATAATTTAGATTTAATTCCAATTCTAGAGTCTTGAGAATAATTTAGTATAAATTTGTTTAAATAGATTTTCAGTTTAATAATTAATTTGTAAAATCCACATTTTCAAAAATCACTTGTTCTAATTCGCCTAAATTAGAAATTAAGGTTTTGCGAAATTATTATTCCCTGTGGATCGAATCTTAAATATTAAAACGATGATCGTGCGCTTGCGATTTTAATTGTATCATTTCCGCCACATCATTATGCCACAACATTTGCAACTTATATAAAAGTATTTGCAACTTTTCTTTTTTTAACTACTATATTAGATTTAACTATTTGTATCAGTTGCAACTTATGTAACCATGTTTGCAAGTTTTACAATCGTGGTTGCAGGTTGCAGCTTATGAAACCATGGTTGCAGAAGTTGCAAACATGTTTGCAACAATTTTCCATTGATATCAACTTTTTACGCAACCCAAAGCAACTATAACAAACTAATTTGCAAATTCATAAGAAACCAAAAGAGAATCATGTACCTGAGGATGACCTCAGGTACAACCCTGAGATTATAACCAAACTCCATATAAATGCAAATGGGTAAATTAGTAATTTCAGGGAAAGTTATTCATAATTACCATAATACCATTATGTATATAACCAAATAGCTTGTAATCTCAGGAGAGTCACCTGAGGTCATCCTCAGGCCCATTTTACTCAAACCAAAATACAAAATTTGCAACTTTATAAAAAACCAAAATATAGAATTTGTAACTTCATAAGAAACCGAAATATAGAATTTGCACCTTCATAAGAAATCAAAATACAGAATTTGCTAAATGAGGACGACACCTTGTAAAGAATTTTATAACATCAAAAAAATGTTTACAAGACAAAAGATAACATGAAAGACGGATCTCACTACAGTAAACCACCTAAGAAAATAGATTAACGCCCATTTGTTTGAAAATACATTCACCCCCTCTGTATTTTCTTGTGTGTATTCCATACTCAACAAGTGGTATCAGAGCAGGTTGTTAGTCAAAATAGAAAAAGATCATGAATACACCAAAGACTACAGGAACGGTGAAGGTCCCTAAGTTTGATAAAGACAACTACAATCTCTGGAAAATCAAGATGATGTTGTTCATCAAAGCTGCTAACCCTCTATATTCTGAGATTCTTAAGAATGGTCCATTTGTTCCACAACAAGAGATTGCTGAGACGATTGTTGGAACAGTGACCATTCCAAGATCATATGTTGCCAAAGAACCATCTAAATGGACAGACACAGAAAAAGAGAAGGTTGCTCTTGACAGCCATCTCATGCTGCTGATCATAGATTCGATGGAGCTATCAATGTTTGCCAACATAGCTTCATGTACAACAGCAAAAGAGATGTGGGATCACATTGGGATTCTCTGTGAAGGGACAGAGGAAGTTAGAGAAAACAGAAAACAGATACTGGTCACTCAGTATGAAGCTTTTATGGCTTAACCTAAAGAAAGCATCAATGAGATGTTTGAAAGGTTCCATAAGTTGGTGACTAAGCTACAGATGAATGGAAAGGTTTACAGCACCAAGGAGTTAAATATGAAGTTTCTACTCTCCTCACCAAACCATTTAGAGCAAAGAGTTATTTCTCTAAGAGAAAGAGATTTGAGCAGACTTACATATGATGTGCTCTAAGGTGTGTTGAAGACACACGAGCTTGAACTGCTTCAGAAGAGGGATATCCAAGCCAACCAAGGCAGAATGGTCAATACATCATGTGCCTTGATTGTCAACAAATATATTCAAGACCTTGAAGCATCTACAAGTCAGTTGAGGATAGAAGAAATAGTGGATGATGAACCTGAAGTTGAGGTGCTTGAGACTGTTGAGGAAAAGGAAGAAGATGAGTTTTACACTCTTGAGGAGTTAGATGCTATGGAAAACACTTTATATGCTTTCATGGCCAGAAAATTTCAAAATATCAGATTCAAGAGAAAGCTACCCTTCAAACATAGACCTCAAACCCATTCATTCAACAAGAGCAAAGCACTTGTGATGAAGCCAAACAAGAACAAATTCAAAACTGGTTATATGGATAGGTCATCTGTGAAAAGCTATAGATGCAATGACCTAGGGCATTTGCTAGTGAATGCAAGAAGCCTAAGAAGAAGGATAAGGAGTTTCTAGAGCTTGAAGCTAAGTATGAAGCCCTTCTTAGGAAGCAAACACCAGGCAAGGCCTACACAACTGAAGGGAAGTGTTGGGATGATACTGACAGTGATGAAGAAGAGCAAGAATTTTGCAACTATGCCTTGATGGCCAATTCCAAGGAAGAAACATCTTCATCAAACTCTCAGGTACCATCACTCACTACTATAGACATGTCTGTTTTCGAATACAAGATTATGATTGAACAATTATCTGTTGAGATGTTTAACATTCATACTAGTATGACTGCTGCTAACATTCATATTATCCTAGTTCAGATCTATGTGGATGATATCATATTTGGTTCTATAAATGAGAAGCTATGTGAAAGATTCTCTAAGTTCATGCAAAGCAGATATGAGATGAGCATGATTGGAGAGTTGACATTCTTTCTTGGATTACAAGTAAGTCAGAAAAAGGATGGTATCTTTGTCAGTCAAGCCAAGTACATCAAGTATAACGCCTTAGAAAAATTCATAATTTTAAATATTATTATTTAGTATTAAATGTGGAATATATGGTGAGAAATTTTTTTAAGATAAATATATGTGTCATCAAGTTTACATATTTATATGGTGTATTATGTGTGCCGAATAAGTCCGTATATTTTTATTTGTATATTTGGTGATTAAAATCTATTTAAATTATGTATTATTGATCTTTGAAAATTTTATAAAATCATCGGAGTATATAAAAATCACAAAATCTTTTGTAATATCGTCTTTGTATATTTTTTTAGTTCTTAAAATTTTTGTTTGAATTATTTGGGTATTTTGGTATTTTAAAATGATTTTAAGAGTTTTATGGCATTTAAAGTATCTTTATTTGTAAATTTCATATTTAATTCATTTTTGACATAAAAAATTTTAAAAATATGGGGAAGTAGCTAATTTCATTTTCTATATTTTAAAAATGAAATTTATTTTTTTTTCTTATATATTACCTGATTATTTTCCATTTTATAAGGTGATTTTAATTTGTTTAATTAGTAATTAAAGTGTGAAATCACAAAAATACCAATCTCCCTTTTAAACCCCAAATCCCTAATTCCTCATTTCATGTTCTAGCAGCTCTGTTTGTGGTCTCTCTCTAACTCTCTCGAAGCTTCTCCAGTGTACTCTAATCTCTCTCTCTCTCAATTAATCTATCAAACTCGCACCCAATCTCTCTGAAAAATCTCTCGAACCCTCTCCAGTAACCATCTCTCTCGCGAACCTCACTTCTTTGCCCCTATGTTCGCAGATACGCAAGTGTGTGTGCGTCAATAGTTGTGTACGCAATCGTGGTGCATAGGGGTGGTCTTTGTGTATGCGTGTGTGGGCTGGGTGCGTGCGTGTGTGGGCTGGGTGTGTGTATTCGAGGCATGTGTGTGTTGCAGCAGCTGAGTTTGTGTCGATGTGTGTGTGTGTGAAATTCGCATGTATATGGTATGTGATTAAAACTACTGCAGTGTGTGTGTGTGTGTGTGTGTGTGTGTTGGGTGTTGTTGTGAGGCTGTGCTAAATTTCTGTGGTTACCAATTAGTGTGCTGGTTATTCTGTAATTTTGTTTGGTGCCAATATGGTGCCCGGACAAATTATGTCCCTGGATATTGTGATGTTGCAATTAATTAGCTGATTTTGTATTGATGATAGTCGAAGCATTGTTGAATTATTCATTTAAATTGTAAATTTATCCGTATAATATTTTCTACGGAATTCCGGGTCGGAAACCCGATACGGGTACCCTCGAAATTTTTCCCCATCGATAATGATTTTATTTGAGCCGATGGAATTGGCGATGATGAATACTTGAGCCAAAATAAATTTTATCAATTACGCGGTATTTTAATTTCGATTCTTAATTTTCGAATTATATATGTATATTCGGTTGGTATTGTTAAATTGATATAAAAGAATGTTGTGACTGCTGAATTAGTTTATTTTATTCTGACGGGTTAGACGATATTTTAAAGGAGGTGCTGCCAAAATTTTGCTAGAATTATTATATAATTTGTATAGTAAGTTGATAAGGAATATTTGAGAATGGATATGATATACATGTTTGAAGATATAATTGTAAGTTAATAATACGTGCTAAGTGCTATGTGATTTATGTGGTCATATACATATTACTATTTTGAGAATTTGATTTATATGTGCTGTATGTGCTAAGTGGTAAAGCGTTATAGGACGCGTTTGGGTAGACTAGAATAAGCAGTAAGGTTTCTAGTGGGTTATGTACTTAAGTAGTACTTTACCTGTATATAGGTACAAATAGGAGGCCGGCTAAGAGCCAATGCACGTGTAGAAGGAATTTAAAGGAAAGAGATAATTATTGAAATTAACGAGTGTGCTCGTGGAACAACTGACAAGTTATAGAAGAAAGACAGATGTATGATCGACTAGAGACCAATGTATAAAGAAGGAGAGACTGATGTAAAGTGAGTAAAGGATTGAAATGTTAGAATTGGAAACTGCGTGTATTGAGGCAAGTATATTATCCCTCACTTATCGTTTAAGTGATGTGAAATATCCTGTATTGTTCATTTGTTCTTTCAAATTCCTTCCTGCAAGTATTTATACTCTTCATATTTATTTTGAATGACGTGAATCTGTTTCTATTATTTATAAGATTTTCTTCCAAATCGTATTGATGGGGTCTACACCCCTTTCTTTTGTTTCAAGTGACTCAAACCCTGTATTTAAATTCAAATGTCTTGAAATGCTTATGAATTATTGTCTAAATTCTTATGCCTTACTGCTATTCCTTTTTAATCATTGTTGTACCCTTTATACCTTATTGTTTAATCCATATAAATTACTGTTGAAACTCTTGTACCTTGCTTATCCTTATGGATTATCATTTAACCCCTGTACCTTACAGTTGATCCTATTTCTAGTAGAATTATAAATCTTGATTTATAATTTATGCCTTGCTTTATTTCAGTCTTGTCCGTGTGCTTATTCCTTTAAACTCTACTAGCAAAACTAGACTTCCATAACCCTTGAATTAAATTCTAGAACCCTAACCCTCGTTTTGTTCCTTATTAACAAACGGCTCTTTAATTGTTTATAACCAATGTATTACTCCAATCTTCCCTTGAATTTCAGATTCCTCTATCCCATGTCTATTCTATAAATGGCTGTTAAATTTCTAGAATCTTAACAATTGCTTTGTTCCTTAATTGATAAATGTTTCCTTGTTTATATATGATTTAATCTTGTTGAACCATGCCATGTTTATTTTAATCTTGTTGCTTTGCTGCTTATGATTCCTTATATGCTTCTCTGACCCTCAGTCTTTTATAATGGTAAATGAAAATGGTTTAATTAATTAAAGATGTTTTGTTTTAAAATTTCCTTATACTAGGCTGATCTATTATCAGTGAGTTTAAGGACTTAAAAGTGAAATGTTCTAAAGGTTTTAAAGATTTTATTGTGGGGAATTCCGTCAAAATGTTTTCTACGGATTCCTTCAGATTGGAGGCGTAAGAGGTCGGGTGACGCCGGTCTAGCATGTTTTATTTTTGTGCTGTAGTTCTAGTGGGACCAGTCCAGCACCTTTATAGGCCAATGTGTTGCCTAATTGGGAACCCAATTTTATGTCCAGAAGGACTTCGATCCGGTATGGGGAATTTACGTGGCTGATCACCCGTATTGTCCATAGTCGTGGAAAAACTCCAATAAACATAAATGATTTTAAAAAGGTTTTATGGAAAGTATGTTTTTAATAATGGAATGGGTTTAAGAAAAGAAATGTTTTCATGAAAGTTATGGTTTGAAGAAAATGGGTAATATAATCATATGATGGAAATTAAATTGTTCTCCTGAGATCAATCAATCATTGATATTGTTCATGAATGAAATGTTGAGATATTGTTGTTTCACTATATTGTTACTTGCTGAGCGTTCTTTGGCTCAATTTTGTTTTGTTTTACATAACCCTTTTAAGTTAGGATTAAGGATGATCTACTACATTTATCACTGTGAATGAGAGTGATGAGGCATTCTATACAGGATAGATTTCGGAGCTAGAGCGGGTAAGCACAGATTGGAATTGAGCTACGAATTAGATGGTATAGAAATTTTATATTTAGAGCAGAGATAGAAGTTGTAATAATTTGTATAATTTAGATTCTTATTTCATGCCATAACCTAAGATCAATCCTCGGTGAGGAATCGTTGGTGTATTAAGTTCTATTATTCAGGTATTTGTATTTATTATTGGTCAGGTGGCACCCAATCCGGGTTACCGAGTATGGGGTCGTCACAGGTTGGTATCAGAGCGACAGGTTATGGTCACCTAAACAAGTTAGGATAGTTAGGTGTAATTATTTAAGTTGGACGTTAGATAGAACGATTTAGGATAAGATTCGCCTTAGGTTATTAGGACAACGGTTGCGACGTTAGTTAATATTTCGACATATCGCGTGAGCCGGAGTTCAATTTATTCGAAGATTCGACTTTGGATGAGGGAGTTAATTCGGCGCCGCCTATGTTAAATAGATGACCGGAGTTACCAGCTTGAAGGATGCTACGTGTAAACCTTCATGTATATTCTAGAATTTCTTTTGTGACTTTAGTTACCCCGTGAACGATATAGAAAGTGCGAAAGGAAGGTAAACAAGATGCGAAATGTGATTTTTGGCATGTGATGGAGTAAGGACGTGGCTAATTATTACTAGCTGTTGATTTCATTTAATTTATTGATTAAGGAGATCTAACCCTCGTTTCTGTTCCTTCTCATTTGATTAAGTACCCTATCACCTTTGATAATCAACTATTTTTCAGTTCATGATGAACATATTATATTCGAATTATTTAAACACATTCTTATCTTTTAAAAATACCTCTATTTTCCAGGGGTTATTTAATTCAGCATACTCATAAACCTTTGAAACTCTTGAAAATTTTCTATTTTTCCCTAAATACTTAACCTTCTTTGTTCAAACTGGGATGAACAACCCTATATATGTAGGGGATTCAGGGATATCTTATCTATGTGATAAAAGTCTGGTGGGACGCCACTGATTGTGTTTGTCATGAAAGTACTGAAGGCTGGCCACTTTCTTGTGCTATGGTGGTTGACCTAAAGTGACAAATGCAACCTGAAATTAGTTCAATGATCATATTGATCTCTCAGTTAAATTCTTTTATAAAATTCTTATCAAACAAAACTCATCTTATATTCATACATGTTGATACCTGTCCATTCTATTGATCCCTTTTGTTATAAGACCTTGTGATTTTTAAAAGTTATTAAGAAAAAATGACAGTTTGTAACCCCTATGTATATTGGTTTTGTCAAATTGGTCCAGATTTACGTTTTTTAGCACTTTGCAACCCATATCTTCAAATCTCGCTTCATATTACAACCCCTATCTTCAAAAATGACAGTTTGTACCCCTTATGTATAGAAGTTTTTGACTCATTTTTGTTGTAAAATAGGTCAATTAGACGGGAGGGGTTGTAATATGAAGCGAGATTTGAAGATAGGGGTTGCAAAGTGCTAAAAAACGTAAATCTGGACCAATTTGACAAAACCCATATACATAGGGGTTACAAACTGTCATTTTGTCAGTTATTAATGATTGAGAGCAATAAAGATAGAGACGATGAAACTTAAGTGGTGTAGGCTACATTTATGTCGAATGAAAATTTGGATGAGCAGATTTGAGAATTGAGGTTAAAGCAGAGATTGAATATCAAGTTAGATTACGTAGTGGATTGACAACACACGTGCAAGATTCGATAATACGGAGAAACTGATTATGGCTACGGAGCAGATAACAAGGGCATGAATTTATGATTTTGTTAAAGTCAAAAGTAGAGTGATGATGGAGTTAGTTAGTATGTGTAGTTATGTCGAGGAAAGATTGTCGAGGAACACTTGTTTATCGCGAATTTCACTTTGGACATGGAAACGGGAATATGATGAAATTTTAAATGTTTTGAGACCAATTGTTGGATATAGAAATTTTAGAATCGAAGTGGGAAAATATGAGCGAAGCAAAGTCAAGCTACACAGATTATTTTACAAACTTCAATAAGAATTGGAACGCTGGATAATGGAAAAAAAGGATTGTGTTGGAGATGCTGTCAAAATTTTCCAAAAATTGTAATTTAAATTTTAGTTAAATTATAAAAGTTGTACATTTACGTGTTGTAGTTGAGTTGTAAATTGTACAAGAATACCTGTGTATATATAAAATTATAATTGAATTTTGGATTAATGTATTAAAGTGGCATAATTCAATTATTATAAATTGTCAAGTGTTAACTAGTTTATTTGGATAACTGTTAGTGATTAATGGATATGTTATATGATTAGCAAACTGTATATTATGCTTATAATAATGAGTACATCTATCATTAAGGGTATTATCTGGATTTTTAGTATTAAAGTGGAATTTACATGCTATGAGTTGGTTTGTGAATGGTTTAAAATGTATATTAAGTGGTAAGTGTGAGGATGGTCAAAAGAATTATAAATGATGTATATTAGTATGATTGCGAAGATTATAAGTAGTATATCTTAGTGTGGTTTGAGATGATCGTAGATTGTAGTAAAGCAAAGAATGTTGTGACTGATGAATTGGTTGATTTTATTCTAACAGGTTAGACGATATTTTAAAGGAGGTGCTGCCAAAATTTTGCTAGAATTATTATGTGATTTGTATAATAAGTTGATAAGGAATATTTGAGAATGGATATGATATACATGTTAGAAGATATAAGTGTAAGTTAATAATACGTGCTAAGTGCTATGTGATTTATGTGGTCATATACATATTACTATTTTGAGAATTTGATTTATATGTGTTGTATGTGCTAAGTGGTAAAGCGTTATAGGACGCGTTTGGGTAGACTAGAATAAGCAGTAAGGTTTCTAGTGGGTTATGTACTGAAGTAGTACTTTACCTGTATATAGGTACGAATAGGAAGCCGGCTAAGAGCCAATGCACGTGTAGATGGAATATAAAGGAAGGAGATAATTATTGAAATTGATGAGTGTGCTCGTGGAACAACTGACAAGTTATAGAAGAAAGACAGATGTATGATCGACTAGAGACGAATGTATAAAGAAGGAGAGACTGATGTAAAGTCAGTAAAGGATTGAAATGTTGGAATTGGAAACTGCGTGTATTGAGGCAAGTATACTATCCCTCACTTATCGTTCAAGTGATGTGAAATATCCTATATTGTTCATTTGTTCATTCAAATTCCTTCCTGCAAGTATTTATACTCTTCATATTTATTTTGAATGATGTGAATCTGTTTCTATTATTTATAAGATTTTCTTCCAAATCGTATTGCTGGGGTCTACACCCCTTTCTTTTGTTTCAAGTGACGCGATGTGACATCCTATAATCCGGGGTACAGATCTGGGACCACTAACCACAAACAACATCATAAAACTCTGGACAAAACATGATATAATAATAGAAATCCCTTAACCAAGATCGCATACAGGTTATGGTATGAAACAAACTATCAAATTACATTATTACAATCAACCTCGGAATAAAATTGTTATACAATTTTTATGACTAAATAAAAGTCACTGCCTAACTTGATATTCAACCTTGATAAATTCCCCAAACCACTATCCGACGAAATCCATTATTTATTATTTTAAAAATAAAACTAATCTAAGATACCTCGAGCGTTTTCAAACTCGAACTCTTTTGAACTAAAAATATTTTCAAAAACCCAAGGTCATGTTTTATTCACTCGAGCATGATTTCACGAAATTATCAATCGACAGACGTCGGACTCCCATTACTCGCTTTTCTTTCAAAATGATTTTCTTACTAAAAGAAAAAGGGACTCTGGCGGTGAGGGATCGTTGACGAATGATCTTATTTTTCGTGTAAGCGACCGTTAGCCAGGCGGTCCATCATTTATTATAACGTCCTAGAAAATCGCGTATTTATTAATATTAATATTTATTTAATATTAAGTGTTGATTGTATGATGTGGATATATTGAGGAGGTCAAGTATATGTGATATTATGTTTACGTGTTTAGATGACGATTTACGGGTGCGTGTAAGGCCGTGTATTTTTTTAAGTATATTTTGATGATTTAAATTTATTTAAATCATGCATTATTGATCTTCTAAGAATTTTATAAAATCATCGGAGTTGTTAAAAATCCCGAAATCTTTTGTGTTATTATCTTTATGATATTAATTAGTTTTTAAAATTATCGGGAGAATTATTTTTGGTGTTTCAGTATTTTAAAATGATTTTAAGAGTATTATTTCATTTAAAGGATCAAAACTTGCGAAATTCATATTTAATTCATTTATGATTCTAAAAATAATTTAAAAATATGTGGGTGTTCGTAATTTTTATACTCTTTATTTTAAAAATGAAAAGTTTAATTTTCCCAATTCTCTATTTAATTTCGATTTGTAAAATATGTTTATTATTTTTGAAAGCGAATAAGTAGTGTTTTAATTGGGCCCGAGGAGTATTGTGTGTAGTAATATAATTAGAATTGGGCCAAGCCCAATTGAACAACACAACACACAGCCGAGAGAGAGATAGCGGGGAGAGAGAAAGAAAGAAAAGGGGGAAGAAATTAGGGTTTTGAGAATTGAATTGGGGATTTTGTTAGGGGTGTGATTGAAGGAAGGAGAAGAAGAGAGGATGTGTGTGTGTATATATATATATATATATATATATATATATATATATATATATATATATATATATATATATATACGTGTATGTATGTATGGGCGTGTGTGTTGTGCATGTTTGGTATGTGTGTGTGCGTGCTATGTGGGTGTGCTGCGTGGATGAAGGCAGCGGGGGAGGAGGAGCCACCATCGAACAGTGGTGGTGGTGGCGGTAATAGTGGTGCAGCGAGGGGGATGAGGTCCCAGGACTATGGGTATGCGTGTATATGGTGTTGTGCGTGGAGAGAGAGAGAGAGAGAGAGAGAGAGAGAGAGAGAGAGGGAGAGAGAGAGAGAGGGAGAGAGGAAGAGAGATGGCAGGTGAGAGGGAGGGAGATGGTGGAGATGTTCGGTGGTCATCGAAAAGGTATAACTGAGATGGCGCGTATCCGCGTGTATATTTTGTATTTAATATTTTTATTTATTTAATTGTTGTATTTAAATTAGAGTTAAATTGCGAGTTTATTGTTCAATTTTCGTAAATTAATTCGGAGAGTATAGTTGTTAATTATAATTGTTGGGATTATGGTGAGTTCGATTAAATGTTCGGGTTTAGTGATTGTTAATTGCTATTGGTGGTTGTCGGATAATATGTGGGGTTATATGGTTTTACTAGTTGTAAATGTCTATGTACTAAATGTTATAAAGTCGAGTCACAGAAATTGTTGAATGAAATACTTGTCGATTACTTGGTGTTGGCTTGTAAGTGGTTAAATGATTATCGGTCATGTATATGGGTTTAAGTTAGGTAAGTCAAATGATGGATAACGGGGGATGTCAAAATTGTCAGAGTAGTATTTAATTGCTTAAACTGTATATTTTTGTATAAATGTTGAGTGGTGGCTATTGAGCCTTACCACTGGCCTTAGAGGCCTTTGCTGACAGTTAAAGGAGGATGATGATGTGGGAGTTGTTTTTTTTTATTATTATTGTTGTGATTGGTTATTGAGGGGGTGTGACCCCGGGATAGTCCAATTTACAAAAAAAGGATATTTCGAAGGTTTTCTTATAATATGAATACATTTACTGATTGGATAGTTTTCAAATGTGATATATAGCAAAGATAAACTGTTAGTTTACTTTCTTAATTGTTTGTGCCGCAAGTCTGGGCGGGTACTTTCTTAATTGTTTATGTGCCGCAAGTCTGGGCGGGTATTTTCTTAATTGTTTATTTTCTTTTATTTTGCTTCAAGTTGGGGCAGCTTTATTTTAGTAGTGTATATACAAGGTTAAATTGTTGAATTGAAAAATATGTGGGTAGTCCTATTTACGAATACTTCATGCCGAAATTTTCTAAAAATCCACTGTCTAAATCTATTTAACTTATTTGATTTCAATGATCTAAAAGTATGCTATGATTGCTAATAGTTTATGTATATATGTATTAGTTGATTATTTTGAGGGTTAATGAGTATAACCGGATATGTTCTGTATGCGTTATATGTGTGAAGCGTTATAGGACGCGTATGGGTAAATTAGAGCAAGTAGTAAGGTTTTGGTTGGTTTGGTACTGAATTAGTACTTTACCTTATATAGGTACGAGTAGGAGACCTGGCTAGGAGTAGTGCACGGGTAAATGGAATTTCGAGCAGGAAGATATTTAGCGAAGCCGACGAATGTATTGACATGAAGATTGACGAGTCTTAGGGAAAGATTGAAGTAGAGCTGAGTAAGAGACCATTGTGTAAAGAAGTAGAGACTAGCGTGAAGTGAGCAACGGATTGAGGTTTTAGGATCGGGAACTTCGTGTATTTCTATTATTATAAAAATGTTTTTGTCAAAGCATGTTTACAAAATGACGTGTTTCTTCAAATAGCTTGTAAATGTTTATCTTCTTCACCTATTATTTAAGTGTGAACCCTTTTAAACAATTTCGCCAATACTTTTTTCTTCAAAGATATTTTAGATTGTGGTATGTTATTGGATTCCTCAATAAGTGCCATTTCTTTTATTTTCTTCGAAAGTATTCAAGAAACTTTCTAAACAGAGGAAATCCAAGCTTTTAAATTCTTATAAAAGTATTTTAGCATAATTTCTGATTTTAATATATTTTTACCCGATGGACCCTCTTTAGGGGATATTTTCTTCAAACTGATGTACGATTAATTATCCTGAAGTTATCTTACAAATGTTCTTTTTGCACCACTTAACTTACCCAATTTAGTCTTAACTTGACAATGTGTTGGAGAAATTTTATTAAATGTTTAGCACTTGACTATATCCTTGTTTTATTGTATATTCTCAATTGTTGTTGTTGCCAGTAAATTCCTTCTCTGAATCATTTAATGATGTGACTTCAATTATTCATACAACCTTGTCGATACTTATTAAAATTATTGATCTTTACTTATTTCCACTCTGGTAGTGTGTCGAACTTGTCGACACTTTTTATTATTGTTGCTTCTTCAATTATCACCCCATTTGAATATCGAACTTGTCGATATCTAGGACAGAACTGATGATTCTCTTTTCACTCTATTAGTTGAGTTGTTGTTCTGGAACGTGAGTTTTCCAGATTGGTTGGTTGCTGGAGGTTGTCGATTGTTCCGACTCCTAGTGCGTTGGATATAGAATTGGAATTTTTTTAAATAGAGTCCCTTTGGGGAGACCATATTTATGGTCAACGGAGTCCCTTCGGGGAGACCAGATTAATGGTCAAAAGTTGAGGCCAATGTGTGTCATGGATCCACTTTGAGGGACTTTGCTGTGTGCATTGTCCGGGGTTAATGCAGGACTGATCAGCCGCCTAACTCCACTATTTTTTTTATATATAAAAATCCAATTCTAATCTTAACATTGAGTTGCTTTAAAGCCTGATTCCTTTGAAGCCTATGATAAGTATATTTGGTTATAAGAACTTTTATCAGTTCTCATTGTTGATGCATTTTATTCTAGCGAAGACCTGTTGGCTCAGTTTGAAGTTACGATATTAAATTTCTTCAGATGATTTCTTTCGTACCATATGATGATTATGCTTATTGATCAGAACCTATATTGTTGTTGATATTTCTATAGCTGTTTACACTTGCTGAGCATTGTTGGCTCACTCTTGCTTGTCATTTATTTTCTTCAGTTAATAGAGGAGATTAGTGGACCTTGAGGTCAGTGAGTTTTCCTGCTCCAGCAGTGAAAGGTGACGTTCGAGTTGTTGGTTACGTCGGGTAGTGATTTGAGCTTGTCAGAGGTTGGTTTACTAGTTCAGCAGATGGACTTAGTTTGTTATCAATTTGTATAACAATGTTATTTTGAGATTGGATTGTAATAATTAAATTTGATAGTTTGTTTCATACCATAACCTGTAAGCGGTCTTGGATCAGGGGTATTGTATTATTATAGTTGGCTTATATCCAGGTTTGTATTGTGTTAATTGAGGTCCGTGGTCCCAAATCTGTACCCCGAATTTATGGGATGCCACAGTTGGTATCAGAGATATAGGTTATGGTCACTGAAACAGGTTAAGATGGGTTGGTATACGTGTGTGAGACGGCATTAGGTAGAACGATTTATGATAAGGTTCGTCTTAGATTATTATGACGAATACTGCGATGTTGTACGGTGTTTCGACATATCGTGCGAGTAGAAGTTCGATTCGTTCAAAGATTTGGTTATGAGCGAGACAGGTAATACATAACCACTTGGGCTAAGTAAGCAGTTGAAGCTACCAATTTGGAGGACATTATCTCGAGACTTTCGCATACCTTCTAGAACGTTGTTACGACTATAGCCACGATGTGAACGTTATAGAAAGAATACGAGAGGACTAGAAACAAGATGTGGGGAGCAATTGTTTGCATGAGTTGGAAGTGAGGGTGTAGCTGCCCGCTAGTAGCTATTGATCTCGGTTAAATTCTTAATTGACTCCCCTTTTTTGGGCAGTTGAATTTATTCTTGTTGTCTTTCTGAATTATTGTAAACTAATTCCCGATTTATATCGTCACTGGGGCATTTGTTGCACAGTGGCGGTTGAAAATCGAGAGTGAATTGAGATCTTCTTATTTATTCAACTCATTCTTGGCAGGCCGGTTTGGCAGCTTAGCATATTAGTGCTTATTCGACAAGAGTGAGATTATGAATAATTATGAATTTCTTGAACGATTTGTTTATTCGATAGTTGATGCATAAATTTGGTGCTCAACTATATTTCTTTGGTGATGAGTTTCATATATCAGATTCACTTGAATTCAATCCTATTCTTTCAGAAATATCCCTATTTTCAGAGGACACTTGATCCAACTCTATACATAAAAATTTTTGAGACTATTAAATTATTCTATTTTCCCCGAATATTTAATCTTCTTTATTCAAACTGAGATGAACAACCTATGTATATAGGGGATTCAGGGACATCTTATCTCTGTGATAGAAGTCCAGTGGCACTGATTGTGTTTGTCATGGAAGTAATAAAGACTGGCCATCTTTATGTACTATGGTGGTTGACCAAGTGACAAATGCAACCTAATAATAGTTCAAAGATCATATTGATCTCTCGGTTAAAACCCTCTTTCCAAAAAGTTTTATAAGACAAAATTCATTGTACATTCATATTGATACCTATTCACTCTTTTGATTTCCTTGTCGGAAACCTTGATGATTTTAGAGTACGAGTGATGATAGACGCGATGTCGGAAACCTTGATGATTTTAGAGTACGAGTGATGAAGAGCTGTGATGATAGACGCGATGACTTCTTAAATGGTCAAAATTTCAATTATGTGACGAGGAATTGGTTGAGCAAGTTGAGGAGTTGGTGTTGAAACAGGCATGACATATTAAATTGGATTATTTATTATATCGATAAAATATGGACAAGATTCGAGATTACTGAGAATCGAGTAAAGGAAAGGAGCAGTTAATAAGAGCACATGATTGCAGATATTGTTAAAGGTTGAAAAGAGAATGATGATGGAGATGTTTGGTATAAGATAATCAGTGTTGATGGAAGATTGATTTAGACACCTGTTGAATGGCGGAGGTAGTAAATGGAATATCATAAGATTTTGAATGTTTTCAAAATCGTTGTTGGATGTAAGATTTTAGAATCAAGAAAGGATAACTTGAATAAAGCAGAGTGAAGCAGGACAAAATTGTTTGTAGGAATTATCAGGAGGAACTGAGACTTGAATAAGAAGTAAAATGATTGTGCTGGAGAAATGACTTGTGTGAGCCATTTTAGAAGAGTCGTGATGTTAAGAATAAAAGAGAGTTGGCCAAAATGGAACAAGAGGAAGACAGTGAACCAGGAAGTTTTCAGAAGCATTTTAACGGAAGATTTGTAATAATCTAGTTAAAGGGAAGAAGATAGAAATTGGAGGATCTAGAGCCGGAAGAGAGAGGCCATAGTAGTTGCCCACAGAATGAGAATTAGCAGAGATGAACAAGACCCCATGGTCAGAAGTTAAGATGTCGAGAGAGAAACATATTGAGATTTTGTTGAAGTAAATGCAGGGAGTTATGAGTGTAGTCGGAAGGAATAGTGTCGTAGTAAGTGACAGCGTCAGAAGTCAAAAGTTATGTGCCATAAGCATAGGAAGGTAAGACATGGTATCTTATCAGTACTAATGGACCCTATGATGGGAATAACAGAACTATTTACTATAAATTACTAGGAGGCTAGAAATTCCATATGATTATGAATGACGTTATCAATAATTTGAATGTGATGGCAGTGAAAAGAGTTAATTGTCATTTAGGGTTAGATTGATTTCATAAATATGAAGTACAAGCAAATTGTGAGAACAAGAAAGCGAGACTTTGATTTTTAAGAGATGTTGATGCAATGTTTTGAGGCCGGAAGCAGACGAAGAAATCTTAACGATCAGGCAGACCAAGAGATTATTTTTACCAAGAGTATGAAATTGTTATGCTCCACACATTGTGATTGTATCAAAATTAGTGAGTTCTATGTGTTCTGTGAAGTTCTGGGTGTTCTGTGAAGTATAGGCTGTCAGAGGTTGTAAAGAATGTATATTTTGATGGATTACCCGTATTGTCACCAGGCAAGGATGAAGAGTTTGTCTGTTATTCATTTTCCAAATAGAATCAGTTTCAAGGAAATTCAATGATGGATGACATAAATGGAAATGTTGGAGTTAGCAAGTTGATTAAAAAGGAATTTAATTTTAAGACATGTGGTTAGAAATGAAAGAACCAAGGTGAATTTTGTGAAGGTGGAGCAGTAATGAAGTGGGAAGAACCCAGATGCCGCCAGAGGTCGGATGTGAGAGTAACCAGGGACTATTGAAGATTATCGAAGGCTGTCACCCAGATAGCTACAAGTAGTAATCAATTTTCCCAGAGAGAACAAAAAGGTTCGAATGGACAGAGAAGTGTGAAGAGAGTTTTTAAGAGTTGAGAAGTCAGATGTGGAAGTTCGAACGCCTAGTCTACAACGAAGGGGGTCATATTGTGATATTTTAACGTGAGTTATCAGAGGATTAAGAGGTGTTGAGATGCGGTGACGAAAAAGAATTTAATAGTTAGGAGGACAAGTGGTGAACATGTAATGGTTTCGGAATAGTTTAAAATACAAGCAATGGATGAATGTCATGATTCTGTGGTTAATTTGAGTGGTGTTAAATGTTGAAGTTGATGCGCAGAGTCAAATTCGAGGACTTGTTGAGTATGCAGAACTATGTTTCGGAAGTTGATCTCAGAGGATGCGGAATAGTAAAGTTTAACATATTTTCGAGGATCGCGAGTTAATTGTTGAAGACGTATGATTGATGTGACCTCTGTCAAGTCAAGTATTTCAAAATATTTGAGATTTATTTCAAATGGTTTAATAAACCAAATTGTTTTGACAGAGTGAGAATTGAGTTATAAACCGAATTGTGGTTGACGCGTGTGCCGGGGTGTGAGAGGTTGATCGTGCTATTCGATTTCAAAGATGCGATCGAGAATAAATGATATAAGGTTAAGTTTTCATATTGAGTACTCAGTAAAATAATGGGATTAAGGATAGATGGAAGTTTCCCAGTTATTCCCTTCTCGATCGACACTGTACGTTGAAAGTGGAGTAAGAATGATTGGGGGATTTCTTGATATTCCTTTTCTCAAAGTTTTATCTGAGGCAGTATGGTTATATATAGGAGTGTGGAGATTGTACAAATTGTATGTTGTTGCGAATCAAGGCAGATTGCGCATTTGCAATATTATGAATGATTAGCTTGGTGTTGAAAGTGTTTACGCAGGGTATAGTTCGTTATCCGGAAAGGTCGTGCCGATTTTCCGGAGAGAAGATATTCGCCTACGTGCGGAAGCTTCTAGAGTTAACAAGACTTGTAAACCAAAGGTTTAAGGGTACCTTGGAGTTTAAGGGCTTACAAGATGAGCCTATCGATATCTGGATTGATAAAGAGGAGTCCTAGAGTTGAGATACAACCTGGGAAATTGAAAGCGAATGTTTGAGAAGTACCGTTACTTGTATTCTTAAGATAGATTCTGAGGACAGAATCCTATTAAGGGGGGAAGGATATAACATCATAGAAAATCGCGTATTTATTAATATTAATATTTATTTAATATTAAGTGTTGATTGTATGATGTGGATATGTTGAGGAGGTCAAGTATATGTGATATTATGTTTACGTGTTTAGATGACGATTTACGGGTGCCGTGTAAGGCCGTGTATTTTTTTTAAGTGTATTTTGATGATTTAAATTTATTTAAATCATGCATTATTGATCTTCTAAGAATTTTATAAAATCATCAGAGTTGTTAAAAATCCCGAAATCTTTTGTGTTATTATCTTTATAATATTAATTAGTTTTAAAATTATCGGGAGAATTATTTTAGGTGTTTCAGTATTTTAAAATGATTTTAAGAGTTTTATTTCATTTAAAGGATCAAAACTTGCGAAATTCATATTTAATTCATTTATGATCCTAAATATATTTTAAAAATATGTGGGTGTTCGTAATTTTTATACTCTTTATTTTAAAAATGAAAAGTTTAATTTTCCCAAATCTCTAATTAATTTCGATTTGTAAAATATGTTTATTAGTTTTGAAAGAGAATAAGTAGTGATTTAATTGGGCCCGAGGAGTATTGTGTGTAGTAATATAATTAGAATTGGGCCAAGCCCAATTGAACAATACAACACACACCGAGAGAGAGATAGCGGGGAGAGAGAAAGAAAGAAAAGGGGGAATAAATAAGGGTTTTGAGAATTGAATTGGGGATTTTGTTGGGGTGTGATTGAAGGAAGGAGAAGAAGAGAGGATGTGTGTGTGTATATATATATGCGTGTATATATGTAAGGGCGTGTATGTTGTGCGTGTTTGGTGTGTGTGTGTGTGTGCGTTCTATGTGGGTGCGCTGCATGGATGAAGGCAGCGAGGGAGGAGGAGCCACCACCGAGCAGTGGTGGTGGTGGCGGCAGCAGTGGTGCAACGAGGAGGATGAGGTCCCAGGAGTGTGGGTATGCGTGTATATGGTGTTGTGCGTGAAGAGAGGGGGAGAGAGAGAGAGAGATAGAGAGGAAGAGAGATGGCAGGTGAGAAGGAGAGAGATGGTGGAGATGTTCGGTGGTCACCGAAAAGGTATAATTGAGATAGTGCGTATCCGCGTGTTTATTTTGTATTTAATATTTTTATTTATTTAATTGTTGTATTTAAATTAGAGTTAAATTGCGAGTTTATTGTTTAATTTCCGTAAATTAATTCGGAGAGTATAGTTGTTAATTATAATTGTTGGGATTATGGTGAGTCCGATTAAATGTTCGGGTTTAGTGATTGTTAATTGCTAATGGTGGTTGTCGGATAACATGTGGGGTTATATGGTTTTACTAGTTGTAAATGTCTATGTGCTAAATGTTATAAAGTCGAGTCATAGAAATTGTTGAATGTCATACTTTTCGATTACTTGGTGTTGGCTTGTAAGTGGTTAAATGATTATCGGTCAAGTATATGGGTTTAAGTTAGGTAAGTCAAATGATGGATAATGGGGGATGTCAAAATTGTCAGAGTAGTATATAATTGCTTAAACTGTATATTTTTGTATAAATGTTGAGTGGTGGCTGTTGAGCCTTACCACTGGCCTTAGAGGCCTTTGCTGACAGTTAAAGGAGGATGATGACGTGGGTGTTATTTTTTTTATTATTATTGTTGTGATTGGTTATTGAGGGGCTGTGACCCCGAGATAGTCCAATTTACAAAAAAAGGATATTTCGAAAGTTTTCTTATAATAAGAATACATTTACTGGTTGGATAGTTTTTAAATGTGATATATAGCAAGGATAAACTGTTAGTTTACTTTCTTAATTGTTTATGTGCCGCAAGTCTGGGCGGGTACTTTTTTAATTGTTTATGTGCCGCAAGTCTGGGTGGGTACTTTCTTAATTGTTTATTTTCTTTTATTTTGCTGCAAGTTGGGGCAGCTTTATTTTAGTAGTGTATATACAGGGTTAAATTGTTGAATTAAAAAAAAGGTGGATAGTCCTATTTACGAATACTTCATGCCGAAATTTTCTAAAAATCCACTGTCTAAATCTATTTAACTTATTTCATTTCAATGATCTAAAAGTATACTACGATTGCTAATAGTTTATGTATATATGTATTAGTTAATTGTTTTGAGGGTTAATGAGTATAACTGGATATGTTCTATATGCGTTATTGTTGATTCTTCAATTATCACCCCATTTGAATATCGAACTTATCGATATCTAGGACAGAACTGATGATTCTCTTTTCACTCTATTAGTTGAGTTATTGTTCTGGAACGTGAGTTTTCCAGATTGGTTGGTTGTTGGAGGTTGTCGATTGTTCCGACACCTAGTGCGTTGGATATAGAATTGGAATTTTTTTAAATAGATTCCTTTCGGGGAGACCATATTTATGGTCAACGGAGTCCCATCGGGGAGACCAGATTAATGGTAAAAAGTTGAGGCCAATGTGTGTCGTGGATCCACTTTGAGGGACTTTGTTGTGTGCATTGTCCAGGGTTAGTGCGGGACTGATCAGCCGCCTAACTCCACTATTTTTTTTAATATATGAAAATCCAATTCTAATCTCAACATTGAGTCGCTTTAAAGCCTGATTCCTTTGAAGCCTATGATAAGTATCTTTGGTTATCAGAACTTTTATCAGTTCTCATTGTTGATGCATTTTATTCTAGCGAAGACCTGTTGGCTCAGTTTGAAGTTACGATATTAAATTTCTTCAGCTGATTTCTTTCGTACCATATGATGATTATACTTATTGATCAGAACCTATATTGTTGTTGATATTGCTATAGCTGTTTACAATTTCTGAGCATTGTTGGCTCACTCTTGCTTGTCATTTATTTTCTTCAGTTAATAGAGGAGATTATTGGACCTTGAGGTCAGTGAGTTTTCCTGCTCCAGCAGCGAGAGGTGACGTTTAAGTTGTTGGTTGCGTCAGGTAGTTATTTGAGCTTGTCAGAGGTTGGTTTACTAGTTCAGCAGATGGACTTAGTTTGTTATCAATTTGTATAACAATGTTATTTTAAGATTGGATTGTAATAATTAAATTTGATAGTTTGTTTCATACCATAACCTGTAAGCGGTCTTGGATCAGGGGTATTGTATTATTATAGTTGGCTTATATCCAGGTTTGTATTGTGTTAATTGAGGTCCGTGGTACCAAATCTGTACCCCAGGTTTATGGGATGCCACATTTATTCTGGCCAAGGTGTTGCCGAAGGATGATTACGGATGTAGTTTTCATCAAGGGTGATTACGGATGTAATTTTCCCTCAAGGGTAATTACGGATGTAGTTTTTATCCTTCTACTAATAGAAAAGACCCGCGGATTATTGGACTTGGATGTGACAACTGATCATCGTCAATCCTTGTCAGGTTTTATGTTTTCTTACAAGTCCCATTCCTCCACTTTGGAAAAATGATTTGATATCGCATCTTAGGCCTAAGAGCCAAGTTGCCGATATTGATTTTGTGCAGTATCTAGAACTGCGGGATTATTTCAAAGATAATGGCAAATGTTTAGTGCACATTTAAATTATTTGAAAATTTAAAGATGGTTTAGTTTGCGTATGATACAAAGCAACTGTCGTAGCAGCATATTGAACTACGTATTTTGAGAAGCTTTCTAAAAGGTTAGCAAAACTATAGTTTATACTATTTTCTTAAAACTTCATACTGAGTACAAGTATTTATTCAAAACTTGGACATGTATATTGTCGAGTTATATTTTAATATAATGAGATATATGCTCATACTTTTGGAAAAAGCTTTTTTCGAGACAAATTATATTATTACTCAAAATGGAAAACTTACTGAGCATTATGTAGCTCATTCTTGCTTTATGAAAACCTTTCAGAAAGAGAAGATTTGGGTTGGTTAACTCCGTACTAGCAGAAGAGGAGTAGAGAAATTACCCCTGGGATGAATCAGTTCCGGATGAATACTACAACGTAAGTCTGATAGGTTTCAACTGTTATTAGTAGGACTTGCCTTCAGGTGTGTTTGTATAAGTGAAGTTGTGTAAGAATCTGGATTCTATAGATGAATTATAATATTTAGTGTTACTCTGATTATCATTTATGAGGCTCTAACTTGTATGTGTGAAACATTGAGGTCTGGATTGGTGTGTTGTTGAGTTGTAAAGTTAATACAGGTATGATATGGTTGGACGGTGATGTGGCGGCCTAAATCCCTGACCTCGGATTTGGGGCGTTACATATAAGCCGAATATATACCTTTTACACACACTCACTAGCTTATGACTCTTGATCTTACAAAGGCTCAAGTTCCTCTTTAAATTAAGAGAGAACTACAAGAGATACGAGCTAGTTTTTGAAGCTTAAACACCACCAAAATGAGCCAAAATGAGCACCAAAAGAAATAGAATCAAGATGAGTAGAAGGGTGACTCAAATTCTCAAGCAAGAACACTTAAAAGGCTGTTATAAAACTTACAAAGGGATGCCTTGAAGTGTGTTTGCCGAGAGTACCAAAGATGAGCAAAACAAGAGCCAAAAACACCACTAAAACAAGGCCAAATGAGCACCAAAGAAAGATATAATCAAGGAGGACAAATTGGTGACTCAAATATACAATAAGAAGCACAAAGGGACTGCCTTAAACGTGCAAAAGGGCTGCCCAAAAGGAAGTTGGCCGAATGTTGTTTAAAGTGTAAGAAATGGACCAAAAACAAAGCTTAAAAGAAGATAAAAGATGAAGGAGCAAAGCTTTGTTATCCAGATCTTTTTGAAGGCTCTTGGCTACTTGATATTGCTGTGTTTCTAGAGAGAAAAGAGCATCAATTCATTGGCACAAGAAGGCTTAAGAAAAAGAGTGAGTTGGCTTGGTATTTATAGCCAAAAGTAGGGTTTTAATGACCAATGGTCACTTGACAAGTGGCTAGCTACTAATAAACTAATCATTTGCATAAAGTAGCTTTTTGGCACCTTTTTAGAAACCCTACAGCACTCAGCATGTGGAATATAACAAATATAAAATCTCTAGGAAGCTTCTATTGGCTCGGTTTAGCCGAAAAACCCGAAACTTCGCAATAAACCCACAATTATGAAATAAATCGAAAAATCATTCAAAAATTATGAAACCTGGGGAATCCCCTAGAAATATTCCCAGAGGATTATGGTCAAAATTTCACCTTGAAATGAGTTGACCATCTTTGACTTTTAAGCGACTGAAAAATCAATACGCATCGATTTTAGGGGTCCCGGAAAAAAGTCATGAAAAAATCATGAAATTAATCCTAAAATTCTTTTTAATTATTCTAGTGACATATCCAAAATTTCAAGTCAAAATAACATGTGGAGGTATTTTATTCAAAAATATTTTGATTAAATGTCCTTACGCGACTGAATAAAATTCATTAGCCGTTTATCGTAACTTGTCGATACTTTTGCTAAAGTTTTAACTTGAAATATATTCAGATATAATATTCCTCAAATAATAATGATTATGAAGTCCTCGTAATATTTAATTTGAATATTTTAGAATTTTATCCGATTTAAATGAAAACTGTTAAAGGGTTCCGGGATAAAATCTATTTTTTATTCTTTCGGCAAGTCTTTGAGCAAGGCATCTTGGAAATAAGTCTTTGAAAATCATATAAAATATATTTGAGAATAAAACATTTGAAATGAATACTGTTTTGAATAAAATAATCATTTTTGGCTCGGAAAATCAGTGTTCGGGAAATTTTCGATATTTGTGCTGTTTAGACTTTGCCTTTAAATGTATCACAAATAACTTAGACTAGGAAACATCTTTTCATTGACATTCTTTATCCAAATTAGTGATTGGGTGCAAGAAAACATTTTGTTAATTTGGCTCGTTACATTGTTTATGTCACACGAATAAACCTAAGGGAGGATTTACTATGTTATCTAGTAAATTCCTAAATCTAATTTAATTTTTCACTTTCGAACTTGACAAATCACCAAAACCTACAAGTGAACGACTGTCTCACAATCTTCCCCTTTTTGGTATTTGTCAAAACTACTTGTGAAAATTAAATATGTGTGTGCTACTAATCTAGTGTTTGCATGCTAAGCTACATGAACAAAGAAGAGAGTACTTGTCACATAAGTAAGATAAGCATACACGCACAAAAGCACACAAGTATGCAAGTATATCACATAAGAGATAAAATCTAATGAGCACAAGTGATATATTGTGTGAGCAAATATGTGACCTAAATTTTGAAAAATAACTTCCCCTTGCTATGAAAACATTTTGAAAATTAAGTCATCTTTCCTTTTTCTTAAAACAAATAATTTTTGAAAATTTTTAAGACATCTTCCCCTTTTTGTAAAATATTTTTGCTTGAAAATTTTTGCAAGGATCCGTTTGTTTTGAACAAGCTATAGCACGTAGTCTCACATAGCATGCTCCACATAAATCATCTTCCTTTAGATACATAATTAATCATAGTCATACTTCCCTTACATTACACACATACAAAGACACATACACATTTAGTCACACACATATATAATTCATCTTCCCCTTTTTGATAAAAACTAAAAAGTGAAAAATAAATTATAACGGAATTAGGGAGGGGAAAATCACATAAGCATGCAAGCAAGAACACATAAGGGGAGGGGATCATTACTAGCTATTACATTTTAGTTTCCACCGATCCTCCTTATTTCTCCAAACAGTCCTACTTCACAAATCTTCACAAATGTGGACTGTTTTTAATTTTACAAACAAATTAACCTAACCAAATTACAATGACTAATTCTTCCAGACAAGAACAGAAATAAAATCACAATGTAGTACTTAGTTCTTGAATCCGGAATGTAGTGCAAGGCTAGGGTGATGGTTTGGAGTCTGAAATATCGAATGCATGAGCACTGTCCAGGCTAAGACACATTAGCTTCGAGCTTAAAGATCGAAACCTCCATGTTAGCACTCGAATAACAATGTCAATGTGAATTCATATACATCATTGAGTATAAATTGACACAGTTAAGAGTTTAGAGATACAATACAATGCTTTTAAGAAGCAATGTCTGAGAGACAATAACTCCAACTCAGCTGGTAGGGAACACTATGAACAAGAATGCACTTATATGACCTAAATGTGGCCAGTTTCCCTTGGGTTCAGATCAAAGAGATCTCTAAGGGATCTCAATGCAGTCCATAGGTACAGTGGCAAGTGTGTGCTTATAATCTAAGATGCAAGGGCAGTACATAACTAAGTAAGCAAAATCATTAAGGCGAACTGCAACTTCATTAATACCAAGCAATAGGTACATCATACTTTAACTTCTAAATCCAACTAATATTTGAAAATAGTTGGAAGTAGAACTACACACACAACCAGTATATAAAGAGCTAACAGCAAGGCTTACAAAAAAACAACTACAAGCACACAAATAAGCTAGTGCAAGACCAGATAGCACCTAGCACATACATAGATAGATAAGCAAATAACATAAAGCAGTCACAGAATCCAACACTGCAAGTTTCACTAGCACCACCATAGTTTAGTCAAGCTCATTATAGTGATCATTGTTAATCACTTCATTGACCAAGTTATCACAGTCCATTCCCAAATTTCCATTTCCATTATCATTCTCAATAGGCTCAGATTTCACAATCACTTCTATCATAGTATCATTCTTATCATTATCAGAAATCTCAATGACCTCATTCTCTCTAGACATAGGAGCACTCACTGGTATACCTAGAATAATGTCATTTGGAGCAGGGTTGCTATGCATACTAACTTGAAACTGGATGAGCTGAATTAGACTATTATCAAGGAGGGTCAACCTAGTCATTGCAGAGTTCAAGTAACTCTGGACAATTTCTAGCTTAGAGGAGGCCTTCTCATAGTCAACCACAAGAATGTTCAAGGGAGACTTCATTTGAGCACACTCAACCTTAATCAAATCCAAATCAACAGACATTGCCCTAAATTTCTCAAAATGGACAGAGAGTGAGAGATCTATTTGCTTAGGAGGTTCAACAACCATGTTAGAGACCACAGGTGGATCTCTATGAATGTTAAGAGGCAAGACAGACCTAGTACTAAGCTCAAAGATTGTGTTTGTGACATGAAAGAAAGGAGGAATGCAAATGTTGTACTTCATGTGTTCAAAGATCTTAGTGAGAAGAAGGCCATAAGGACTATACCGAGCCTTAGAAGCAACATGCATCTTAGTCATGAGCACGTGAGGAATATTGAAAGAGATTCTGTTTATGGTTATTTTGTACATGATCTTCATGTCAAGAAAAGAGATAGATTTTTTAAGTGAAGGAAAGAAATTATCTTTGACAAAAGTAGCCAAATTCTGATAAAGTGGAATGAAATGAGCAGAATTAAAACCTCTATCATTTGAAATTCCTCTATTCATTCATATCAAACATGAAAGTTTTGGAGATGTCTACATGAGTAGGAGCAGTGAGAGTAGTATGTAGTTGGAGAGCACCTATTATGGTCTCTTGATCAATGAGGCAAGGGATTCCACTCACCACAAATATGAGGAAAACAGTCCCTTTGATGCCAGGGTTTAGAGTAAGGTTAGCATAGAACTCAGAAACCATGTTAGGCAAAACTCTTTTGGAAGGGTAGGAAAGAAAAGGCTCAATATTGGCTCGAGTGAGCATCTTAAACAAGTAAGAGTCAGGTAATAACTATACTAGTTGGCCAGGGATAAGTTTGCTTTTAGCAGACATAGCATGAGCATTGTTTGACACAAACAAGCTCGAACTGAGCTTGGCTCTTCTCTTCTTAATTTTGTTACCAGAGGAGGGCTTAGGGTGTTTGTTGGTGTTTTGTATGTTGTGAAACAATGACAAAGTAGTGTTGATAGGATTCATGGTGCTCAAGCAATTACTACTACTTAATGCCAGAAATTAAGTATGTGAAGACAAGAGAAATCAATGCAAGAGATGTGAAATAAATGCAGCTAATACATCTCTTAAATATACAGAATTTGCAAGGCATAAACATGGAGATATGTGTAGTAACAGTGCAAGAGCAGTTAACACAGGACATGCACAGTAGCAACAGGACAGATAAGTACATAAAAGTATGATAGATTTCAGAGAAGTAAGGCCTATTATCAGTCCTAGCATGCTAACAAATTCGGCTAAAAGGCATGTACAAGTCCAAAACAAGCACCAAACAGCAAAGAGCATTTAATGCATTTAAGGTAGTTAGCAATCATAGGATTAATTTTAACTGAGAAGCAACATTTGTTTATACATACATCAAATCCTATCTGATTTACTAGCATATAAACAATTCAACTCATGCAAGCATGCAGTTATACACATATATGAAACACCATACACTAAGTCACACAGCACATATACTCATAAAGCTGATGAAAAAAAAATAAGCATACACTACACCATATATGGGCTATTGCAAGCACAATATACATATGTGTTGCATAAAGTGTTGCTATAGCCTGAAAAATTGCTAGTCTATTGCAATATTTTGAAAAGTGTATTATAAACTATGAAAGTTTTGCAAGCCGAAGGATCCTTTTGAAATTTTTGGAATAATTGCAATAGTTTACAAAAGCGTTACAATAGATAAAACGCTTTTGGTCAAACTGACCGAAAATTATAGGCGGGGAACTGAAAATTTCAGTGGGCGGCTAAATTGGTACTAAAATTTGGACGGCTGAAAATTAAATAATATTAACAAAATTCCCACAAAACATAATTAAACTTCACTTACGAAAACACGACCTCACCTCTCTCACTCGTCTCTCTCTCCTCTCTGCCGCAACTCAACTCTCTCCATCTCTCACCCATCTATCTCTACAGCTCGTCTCACCCATCTCTCTTTAACTCATTCATCTAATGGACCTCCAACACTCACCGTAAATTTTGATTTGGTACCAGATTTGAGCAAAACCCCCAATACTGATTGAGCAAAGATTTGAGCAAATAACCGATTAAATCTTCAACTAGAGGTATATTACCCATCATTCTCTGATTATATTGTATTATACATGTATATATATGTATGCATGTGAAATTTTTCGATTATATGTTGAATTAAAGCTGGTATTAAGTGTTAATTTGTAGATTTTGTGTTAATTAGTAGGATTTTTGTGTTTAATTTGAATGGATTTTGTGTTAATTTTGAAGCCCTTTTATGAATGGATTTGTAATTTTACACTGTATTATATATATGTTGTTTGTTGTACTCTATCTGTTGTACTCTGTTCTTGTACCTTATCTTAATTTTTTTTTGATTTTTTGTGTTTGTATTCCTTACATAAATTAATGTTGTCTTAACATTTATGTTACAATTTCACTTTGTCTTAATTTCACTTCTGTAGCTCCTGGCCTTTGTAGCTCCTGGCCCTAATACCTTAATTTCTAATGTTAATGTTGTAAATTTTTATATTTGTCTCTGAAATATATATGAAATATGTGCCCTATTTTTTATCAAACATGTGCTCTGTCTCTGAATTCTAATGTACTGGTGAAATTTAAGTATCACAAGGTCGTTCATTTTTTTAAGTACAATAAGTTAATGTTGTAATGAGGTGTTGTGTTCCTTATTGATGTGCTATGTTCTTTTTTCAAATAATTTGTGTAGAAAATGGATGTTGAAGGAGAGAAATGGATAGAGCTTCCTAAGTACAGTGATAAATATAGGAAGGGGGTGGAAGATTTTGTTACCAAAGCATTTTCTAAATATGCTATAGGAACAGAATTGACGTGCCCCTGTAAAACATGTAGAAATCGTTTCTAGAGTGATGCCAAGGGTATAAATGAGCATCTCGTATGCAACGGTCCTTGTCCCCATTATGCTGAATGGATTTACGAGGTCTCGACCCTTAAGATAGATAGCATTGCTGATGAGATAGATGAGATGGATACTGATATAGGTTTGGGTTTAGGATCTGACTTCGAGGCGATGGTAAAAAATGCATTTGGAATTGGTAATTATGCTAGTGAACATGGAGTTAGAGAGGGCTTGAATGATGATGCTAGGAATTTTTATAGGCATGTTAAGGAGGGTGGGCAGCCTTTATATCCCGAGTCTAAAAAATTTACTCGATTAAGTTTCGTAGTTAGGCTTTACCAACTAAAGTGCATTCATGGATTTAGCGAGTCGGCATTTAGCGATTTACTTGGGTTAATAAAGGAGGTTTTTCCCAATGTAAATCTGCCATCAACTTTTAATGTGGCAAAGGGTATGATTAAAGAATTGGGGCTTGATTACCAAAAAATACATGCATGTCCAAATGACTGCATGCTATTTTGGGCTGAAAATGAGAGCTTGGAAATTTGCAAAAAGTGTGGAGCATCAAGGTGGAAAGAAGTTGAAGATAAGAATAAGTCTAATGTGAACTTAAATTTGTCGAATGTACCTAAAATCGCAGCAAAAGTGATGAGATATTTTCCTTTAAAGGCAAGGCTGCAAAGGATGTTCTTGACCTCTGATTTTTCTAACTCAATGACATGGCATGCTTTAGCACGAAAGAAGGATGGCAAGTTGAGGCATCCGGCTCATGGCCAGGGTTGGAAGTCAATGGATACCAAATATCCGAAATTCGGGGCAGAAATGCGAAATGTTAGGTTAGGTTTAGCTGCCGACGGATTTAATCCCTATCGCACAATGAACATTTCTCACAGCA
The DNA here is from genome assembly GCA_036435485.1 of Saposhnikovia divaricata. Lineage (NCBI taxonomy): Eukaryota > Viridiplantae > Streptophyta > Magnoliopsida > Apiales > Apiaceae > Saposhnikovia > Saposhnikovia divaricata. The sequence continues at coordinate 105,772,550 of CM071597.1, forward strand.
ATCTAATTCATGTAACCTTCCCCCTTGGTTAATCATGAAACAAGAAAATCTAATTCTTTCAACCTTAATCCCTGGCCCTGTTTATCCTGGTAACGAAATCGACGTTTATATGCAACCGTTAATTGGGGAGTTAAAAGAATTATGGGATGTTGGGATAGAAACTTATGATGCAAGGGTAGACAGCACATTTAAGCTACACGCAAGTCTCTTATGGACGATAAGTGACTTTCCGGGATATGCACTTTTATCGGGTTGGGGCACGAAAGGTAAACTGGCCTGTCCGTCATGCCACTACGAGACCTCATCAACATATCTGAAACATAGTAAGAAGGTTGTCTATTTAAACCATAGAAAATTTCTTCCTCCTGACCACAAGTGGAGGTCTGATAGGTGGAGATTTAATGGAGATATGGAAATGCTAGGAGCTCCTGAAATGTTAACCGGAGAGGAGGTTGAGAACCTGTTGCGTGGCTATGAGAATGACTTCGGGAAGCAACAAACGAAGCAGAGGTGTTCTTCATCGGATTGCCCTTGGAAGAAGAAGTCCATCTTTTTCGAACTACCATATTGGAGTAGTAATATGGTTAGGCATAACCTTGATGTTATGCATATTGAGAAGAACATTTGCGATAAAATTTTGGGGACTTTGTTAAATATCGGGGGCAAGACAAAAGATCATCTTAGTGCTCGTCAAGATTTGGAAGAAATGGGGATTAGAAAAGTTCTTCATCCTGTCAAATGTGATGATAATAAACATGTTGAAATTAGAGCAGCTAGTTTTGATATGACCAAAAAAGAGAAAGAAATCTTTTGTTCAGTTCTTATGAATGCTAAGTTACCACATGGATCTGCCTCTAATATCAGCCGGTGTGTTCATATGAAGGAGCGGAAGATATCGGGTTACAAGAGTCATGATGCACATTTTATTTTTCAATTTCTGTTACAATATGCTGTGGTTAAAACTCTAAAACCGGAGGTAGCAATACCTTTGATGAGGTTGGCTGCATTTTTCAGGGGTATATGTGGAAAAGTCATTGAATTAGAAGATGTTGAGAAGTTGCAAAATGAAATAATCGAGATACTTTGTGAACTTGAAATGATCTTTCCACCTGCATTTTTCGACATAATGGTTCACTTACCAATTCACTTGTGTAAGGAAATTGAATTCGGTGGACCGGTGCACTTAAGGTGGATGTTTGGAATTGAAAGATATTTATGCAAACTGAAGTCTTATGTTCGAAATAGGAGTAAACCAGAAGGGTGTATAGCAGAGGGCTACCTGGTAGAAGAATGTTTGACATTCTGTTCTCGATTTTTTGATGAGCAGTGTAAAGACAGAACTGATCCAAAGGACTGTAACAAAGATGCTGAATATCCTATTAGATCTCGTAAATCTAAAGAAGGGAAGTCTGTATATCTGAAAGAAAATATATGGACCAAGGCTCATCGTTACATATTATGCAATTGCGACAACGTGGAAGTTGAGAAGCTTAAAAAGTAAGTTCTTCTGTGCACAAAAATATTTAATACAATTTTTACAAAACTGTAAACCATCATAATTTTGTGCTATTATGATTGCAGTGAACACCGTATGTTGGTTGAAAAAGATTCAAAGGTAAAGAGATATAAACGAGAAAGAACGCATACAACTGAATTTCACAAGTGGTTAAAAGAGGTGGTTCGAAACAAAAATGACATTTCAGTGGAATTGTCCGCCTTGGCAAGAGGGCCTCAACGTGCAGCTAAGCAATTTACGGGTTATGTTGTGAATGGATATAGATTTCACACCAAGCGCAGAGATAGTAGGTGTACTACACAAAATAGTGGTGTCTTCCTCACTGCCTTAACCACGAGTTTCGCGAGTGCAAAAGACCAAAATCCAGTAGTTGGGGATGTAGGTTACTATGGTGCAATTGAGGAAATCATTGAGGTTGACTACTGGGGTGCATTGGCTGTGATATTATTCAGGTGTTGTTGGTACCAAAAAGAAAAGGATGTTCATGGGTTAACAAGAGTGAACTTTAATAGATTATGTCAAAGAGATGATCCGTTAGTTTTAGCTACACAAGTACAGCAAGTCTTCTATATAGAAGATCCTACTGAAAAACATGTGCATTTTGTTGTCAAGAAATTTCCGAAGGACCAGTATTCTGAAGTAGAAGATGTCAGTGCTACAGGTTTTGTGTCGCGAGGACAAATACCTGCTCATGATATCAACAGTTGGTGCAGAGATGACGTTCCGATAAAACAAATCCCCGTTACACCTGATGAAGAGCGGGATAATAATGAAATCTGACAAACAACGAATTTATTTGCTTTTCATAGTTGTGCTAGTTTCCAGTTTTTATTTATGTAATTGGTACTTGAAAAACATGTTTTTATTGTATTTCTCTTAGTCGTATTTGTTTTTATTGTATTTAGTTCATTTAGTTCATTGTGTTGTAACTGCATATTTAGTTCATTTTTAGTGCTTTCTTTATTTTTTGCTGACTTGAATGTATATTTTTCTTTATTACTGTGCACATTTTCATTGCTAACTTTTTTTTTTCTTATTTGCTTTTTTTCAAGATGCCGGAAAAAGATTACATTATCAAATTTTTCCACAAGGGAAAGTTCACAAAAACAAAATATGTAGGTGGGACATGTACTGAGATTCCGGAATATGTTGATTTTGACAAATTCTCGTACACGGTGGTGATGGAGTACGTGAAGGATGATCTGAAATACAAAGAAATAGGTGGTCTTTATGTGAAGAATGTGCCAAGTGGTTGGAAACTTATTAATAGTGATCAGTCTTTAAAAGAGTTTATAAAGACAATTGAAGGAGAGAAATTGGATTTTTATGTTGATGATGTAGTTGACAACTGTATAGAGCCAAGTGCACCGATGTAGCCACATGTGATCGTACAACCAAGAACTCAATTTTTTGAAGGTAATACATTTTGTAACATTTGTGTTGAGTTTAATACATTTGTGTTAAACTGATTTTACATCCAATCATTACATCAACAGGTTTACAAGCAAAGCGTAATTTTGTGACAATAGACGGGCTGCAAAAGCAAAGAACAAATCGTCGATTGGTTCTTGAAAAGTCAGCTACTGATCATCCTGAAGCTGATGCTGAACAGGAAAACTCAAAATAAGTGCTTCCAAAGGTAGTTAATTCAAGTCTTCTGTGTTGTTACATATTTCTAATATGCCTTCGGTCTCATTTAAGATTTTTTACATCTTTTTCATATCAGATAACAGATTATGAGAAGAAACGGATGGTGAGGGTATTAGAAAATAAACAGAAGGTGAAAGAGTTGGGAATAGAAACTCTTGCTGATGGTCTTAATATGGGCATTGTCAAGGAAAAAGTTAATGCGGGTGATGAACTGGAAGTCGATGGGGAGTACGTTCCTGGAGAAGATAGTTGCGAAGAAGAAGACCAAGAGATCGATGCGAAGAAAGAAAGTAGAAAGAAAAAAGTGTTCAAGCTGAAAGAAAAAAAGGTGAAGAAGGTGACCAATCCTGTTCGTAGACCGATAACACGTTCAAGGGCCGTAGGTCCTTCATCTTCGCAGGTAGAGGTATATTAACTTTGTTTGTGTTAATAACTGTTTATCAACTCTGTTCGTACTAATTTTATTTGTGTTAATAATTGTTAGCAGTCTGAATACTCACCCCATCCTGAAACTCGGAAATCAACCCCTCCCGTAACTGAACCATCATCCCCTGTTTTACCACCTCCCCCTCCCTTGCCTAAAGTTATAACACCAACCTTTCCTGAGAGTGTGGCACCAGCCAAAAAGTTGACCAATCAAGGAATTGGTTCAATGGAGGCTTATTTGATAATGAAAGATCGACAGAAGGAAAAAATGCAAGTGGGTGATGGTGGTTAGACAGTTCATTCACAAACTCATGAGGAAACACAAATTCCAACCGGTATTTGTGGTTTTTACTGATATTGTCTTAAAGAGGAAATTGTGTTTGTTTAGTACTTAAGTTTTTTTTTACTAATTTTAGGTACAGAAATAAAAAGGAAGCATAGAGGACCTACATTAATGAATGCTGTGTACACAAGGAGGGCTGATGAAAAGAAGATTATTAAGCTAAACATCGAGTTGCAGGCCGTGGCTGATGATGACAAGGTCTTGTCTGAAATTAAGGACTTTTTGGGGACATTGGGTAGGCAGTCTGTCCCACTTGATTGCATAAACTGGCATAGATTTCCTCAACAACAAAAGGAGGAGCTATGGAGTTTTGTGAAGGTAAAACCAAAATCATATAGTCTATGACTTTAATTATTGACTGCAAGTTTATAGTATATGGCACCTAATACAAAAGGAGGAGCTATGGAGTCTATGACTTTAATCATATGTGTAGAATACTTATAGCCTGCAAGTTTATAGTATATGGCACCTAATAATTTAACTAATTTAATTAGACTAAATATGAGATTCCCGAGGAAGGAAGAACATACACATTGCGGACTATTGGTGCTGCGTGGAGGCAGCATAAAAGCCGGGTTAAGAACGATCATTATAAACCATATAATAATGATGAGGACAGGCTAAAAAACAAGCCCAATGTCATTCCAGTCGAAGAATTCAAGGTGCTGCTTAAATACTGGGGGGGATGCAGAAGTTCAGGTATATACATTTTTATTAAGATCAGTTAGCTAGAACTTCACCTTATTGCAATTTTATTTTGAAAATTTGTTGGAAGTGATTTTATGTTATTTGCACTTTACTGAATGGTCAGGAGCGAGCTAAGAAAAATGCAGAAAATCGTAAGTTGATTGTAGAGACACACACAGCGGGTCGTAAAAGCTTTGCGCAAATTGGCGAGAAAATAGTATGTCCACACTTACATATTTTCTTGCATATTTTCTTTTGCTATGTGTTTATAAATTCACACTTACATTATCCCATTTCTTGCATTTTCTTCATAGAAAACCGAAAAGAAAATCGATCCTGAAGAACTAGCTCCAAAAGATGATATTTATGTGAAAACCCGTAAACGGAAGCCAGACCGACAATACAAGGTAATGATGCAATTAATTAAGTATTTCAGTCCTTTCATTTTTAAAAGATTATGTATTTCACTTGGCAAAAAAAAAGATTATGTATTTCAGTCCTTTTCAGTATTAATGTGTTTTTATTTTTATGAATCATGTTTATTGGTAGACTCCAAATGTTGAAGATGGCAGTGGTGAGCAAGTTAAAAAACCAAAACATGGTCCCAATTGGCTTTTGGGTAGATCAGGCAAATGTAGAAAAACAAAGCAAGATCAGCAACAGAAACTTCTTAGCTCCGGTACTCCTACTGATGTGAATGATTTGAAAAAGACGATAAGGGAAGAAATCATGTCTGAGCTGCAGGAGATGGTCGACAGAAATGTGTCTGAAAAAATGACAAAGGTAATAGTCAGACTGGGAGAAATCAATCCAGATTTCAAACACCTAGATCTTGAAGAATTATGTGCTAGCAGTGGTGATGAAAGTGAGGACAACAATGATCAAGAGGATGATGATAGCGAGGATGGCAATCACGAGGACGATCTGAACGAAAATCATGAAGATTGATGATCAGTACTTTTATTTTATATGCATGTGTGCGTACTTTTGGTAGCTTGGTACTTAGTAAAGACCAAGTTTTATTTAGATATTGGTGTGTAAGTCGACTATGTGTTTCGACTTTGGATTTATGTACTTTCGACATATATTCTGTGATTTGCTATGTTATGGTATAAGCCGACTCTGTTTGGGCTTTATGGTATATTTTGTTGAATGGGAAATGTGATTCTCGTTTGATATCTATTTTGTATTGGTTTATTGACTTTTCAAACAGGATATTGCAAACTGTACTAATAAAAAGTGTTGCAAATACATGTTGCAATAAGTATAAAAATGGAATACAATAGAAACAAAATTGTTGCATATAAATGTTGCTAAAAAAACAAAAAGTATTACAATAGGGGGTAAAATGTTACATAAAAATGTTGCAATAAATTGACTGTGCAACACTTTTAACGAAAATATGTTACAAAATGGTGTTGCAATAGTCTATTGCAACATCATAAAAGTGTCACTAAACGTTACAAAAGTGTTGCACTAAAGGGGATATTGTAATACTTTAAAAATGTTGCAATACGTAGGTAAAACGTTGCTATAGGGGTCTATTGCAACGGCAGCAGATGCAACGCTGAATTTTCGTAAAAACGTTGCAAAAACTTCTATTGTAACACATTTGGGGTCTAATATGACACTTTTTTGGCGTTGCAATAGCCCATATTTGGTGTAGTTAGGAGCACAGTGCTAGAGATTAGGATTTGACACTTATCACATCAAGCAATACAAAATCCTAATTGACCTTGGAACTAGTTTTATAGCCAAGACACGTACATTGCAGCAACTAGTTTCAAGAAATCCTAACCAAAACAGTTCAGACTACCAAACAAGCACACGGATAATTTGATCCAAAAAGATAAGATTAAACCAATACAATCCAGACAGACATAAAACAATGGTTGTGACACCCTCCCGACAAGGGGCCTAGATCGGAGGGTCACTGACATACTCTAGATGCAAACACCCTAAAAGTAAATATAAATATAACATGCTAACTGGCCTCAACCCTACTATCCAAGATCTTTCATAGGTAATGGTATGAAACAAACAAGCCATCGTCTAACTAATTATTATTACAAACCTGAATTCAAAATATAATATATTATTACAAACCAAAGTTCTGAAAAGTTCTACTGCCAGTCCTCATAACTAACTAAAGATCTCCTCACTGAGCTGTTATTGCATCTACCTCGGGAGCTATCTCAAAACGAACCAACTCAGGGCCACGGTAAGTGCGTTTCCTTGCAGTTTGGATTGTACGAACCATGATTCTTAGATTACTGTCAAAAGGGTTAGACAAAATAATAATGAGCCAACGCTCAGCAAGTAACTAAAGATCTCAACTGAAAACAGTTTAACAGGGTATCGCAGAAGATGACAGTAATTCAAGATATGACATAAATATAATGGAAGCAGTAAAAGCAATACTGGTATTTAGTAATGACAGGGTATTAACTGATAATGAGGATAGCAATAGATATTTCAAAACTGTGTAAAGTAATTGAAATTTCAATCGGTAAACCAATTTCATTTCATAGTAAATTAAAAGTAATCATCACTTTAAGAAAACTGATTGGAGGTTTTTACTTCATAATAGACAATACGGGTGATCAGCCCATAAAGTCCCCATACCGGACACAGAGTCCCTCTGGACATTAATCCTCTCATTAGGATAGCTTGGGTTCCCAAGAGGCAACATATTGGCCTATAAAGGTGTCGAACTGGACAGACCAGAACTACACTAATACATACAAAAATTGACGGAACCAGCATTACCCGTTCGCCCCGTCTCTTCAATCGTCAGGAATCCGTGGAAACTATTTAGACGGAGTTCCTAACATTTTATTAAAAATCTCATTTTAAAACATTAAGATTTGCAAAACTCCTTTTTAACTTCGTAAAACATTTTAATACTAAATCTTTTCAAAAACCCTTACTTTGAAGTTCCTTCGACTCTCTGATAATAGATCAGCCCAGTCTAAGTATCTTTAAAGTATTTTAAGAAAACAACTCATTTCGATTTGCAATGATAAAAGTCAAGGGGTTTGACTAAGTTCTCTGATATCAATGAAATAGGGATATAAGTCTGAATCAAGAAGATATAGACTCAAAGGCATCAAGGCAGTTGATCAGATTTCAAGTTTAAAGTATAGTATTATGGGTAATTAAGTTTTTGAATCAGTGTTTAGGTCATAGAAAAGTTTATATGTTTTTAGGGTCAACATAGGTTGAACTGGTCACGGACATAGGTCAAGTAGAACACCGGTTTATCTGTCAGTCAATATGGTTTAATTATGGCAAGCTGTTTGACATATATCGTCAAGAAGCAATTAAAAAGAATTAAGCTATTTTAGGGTTTATAGTTTGTGAAACAGTTGTTGACAGAATTCCGGTTACATGAATAGATAGGTTAAACAAGATTTATGATCAACATGATATAAGATAGGCATGCTTGAACCAACAGGATATATCAGTTTAGGAATGTAAACTTCAAGAAAAGACAGAGTTACTTGCCTCCGGTAGAATGCAACAGCTCACAGCTCAGCCTACTGGTACTCAACCTTTGCTTTCCCTTTATCACTAGGGCCTACTTCCTTCGTAACTACATAAACCATAATAACTACTTTAGAATTCTATACATCTCAATCATCTAATCCTAATCTACCCAAACGATTCTTATAACGCATTAATACATATCATATATCATATATATACCTAATATACTTATCAGATCGACTCGTACTCAAGAAATCATGTAGCACATAGAACATGCATATCACACATGTCACTTATACACTTAGCAGATTAACTTAACTCATAAGCAGTCATGCTATTCTGATATACACTTTACTATTTATAATTTCACGAATATCGATCGGGCAGAGTTTCCTTTATAACATGGACTATCCCGTCGGAACATCCGACTCAAATTCACAATTCAAATCAATCCGATGGATTTTAGATCCACCTACAAACCCAAAATTATAGTAGTTGCGATACTACTTAATTCAAAATCAATAATCATCGATAATCACTAAATCATATTCAGCCAATCACTAATATCTCATAATTCATAATAATCCAAATACTTCATATTACACAAATATATTCGAATTAACCTTATAACAATCGGAAAATTATACATGCAGTTATATGGTTCGAATAATTCAAAATGAAATTATATAATCATGTACCAATCTCGAATAATTAACAAATAATTCGAAGAATCAATTTATTCGAATTAACCACCAAAAATTCGAATAAATTCAAGAAAATATCATAACAATTCTCGAACATACATGCAGCTACAAATTAATATAACAGTAATTATAACAATTTGTATAGGCCTCAAAGATCATCATTGGCCACCACCGGTTCACCGGAGTTCATCACCGGTGGCGGTGAACTTTCGGTGGTACCCCTTACTGGAGCTTCCAACCTCAAGTCCTCCAATTTAAACTTATTAACATGTTATACATCAAGAATCAAGAAGCAAAACCCATAATGGGTTTGTAGATTTCTTCACCAAAACCGAACATATACATACGGCATACACAAATATATATATACAAACGGACACATCACAGCATAACACCAACACCATATGAGCACAAAAACAAGTACTAACAACCGTGGGCATCATCTTAAGATAGGAATCGAAGCAGGTAACCCGAATTAAGCAAAAACCCGAAATGGGTTTGTGAGTTTTCAACACAAAACTGACATGCAAGTACAACAGTGTATAGAGGGGAGAAAACCGAGCAAAACCCCGGTCTCAGATCAATCAAACAAGGCGAAAATCGATGGTAAAGGAAGAGAGAAGGTACCGAAAAGAGAGAGAGAGAGAGAGAGAGAGAGAGAGAGAGAGAGAGAGAGAGAGAGAGAGAGAGAGAGAGAGTTCGCAGCAAGAGCAAAGAGAGAGAGAGAGAGCTGAGGATGACAATGAGAGTGGCGATAGTGTTAAAGAATTTCTAGGGGCAAAATGGTCTTTTCACAATTGCTTAATACTTTTCTGAAAATCCAGATTTTAAACTACTATTAAATCGAAATAAAATAGGAAATGGGGAGAAAATATTTTATAAAATTTTTTAAAATAAACTTCATGAAATTAGAAGCATCCCCATAGTTTTAAAATAACATTTGGATTAAAAAAGAATTTTATACGAATTTTCGAAATAAAGGATCTTTAAAAGAAATAATGCTTTTTAAATCATTTTAAAATACCAAAACACACAATTAAATATCCACACTAATTTTCATAATTCCATAATATCACAAAGAGAATAATGTAAAATATTTCATGTTTTAAAACAACTCCAATGATTTTATATGATTTTTAAAAGATTGAAAATGCACTTTAAAAATACCTTTAATGCTCCAAAAATATAAATAAAATTCCACGGACATATACAACACATACCAATCATCATATAATCACATAAACATGATTTCACAAATAACTTGACTTCATAAAATTTACCCATCATATTGATCACATAATTTCCACATTTAACAATTAAATAAACATTTATAATTCGTGAAAAATTCTAGGTCGTTATAATGGGAGCCAGCAAGATTGTTTCTAGAAACTTAGGTTATTTTAAATTACCTAGGTCTAGCATAGGATAATTACGACTGAATTTTAGAAGATAGTGCATTATTAAAAACCATCAAATCCTAAGTTATCAAATCATTCTAAAAAAGAATTCATATTAAATCCTTATAAAATCTAAGTGACCAGATAATCATATAGATTCAAATTTTTAAAGTACAAGGAATTAAAAATGACCAAGTAAAGGCATGAGACACTGATTATACAACTAGCACAGGAGCAAGTAACAAGCATGGCATTCTACACATTATATAAATTTTGCAACTTGGCAAAGATATACACAGAGATTTAGTAGCTCATGTGTACAAGCATGATGTTGCATTTTAATGTAGCATTTTAGAGCATATAGAAAGTTAGTAAGTTTAAAACTTTTGGCAAAGTCATACTAACAACAGAATACACACTCAAATCTTGACACTTAGTATAACATCCAAGCCCACAACCGAATGTATACCGGACCCAACATCCCACCACAGGTCAGTCCAAAAATGCTAGCAAATTGGTATACATTAGTTATTGAGTTGTATCTATAAAGCCCCAAACACTCTTATTCTAATTGATGTGGGATGTTACAAACACCCCCTCTTATAGGGTTGACGTCCTTGTCGAGCCCACACTTACTAAACCTGGGCAGTGCCTCTGCACTTCCGGCCGTGCAGAGCTCTGATACCATTTATAACATCCAAGCCCACAACCTAATGTATACCGGACCCAACAACCCACCACAGGTCAGTCCAAAAATGCTAGCAAATTGGTATACATTAGTTATTGACTTGTATCTATAAAGGCCCCAAACACTCTTATTCTAATTGATGTGGGATGTTACACTTAGCAACTAAGTATATAAGGACATAGACAGAGCAATAAGGCAAAAGACAGGGCACATTATATATATAATGATAATTTGAACTCAATTTAACATTTAAAGCTCACAAGTATCATTACTAAGGCCTAAAAGTGCTCAGAGACAAGGCAAGGCATTCATCAAATTACCATCACACATAAATTTCTAGCCATATTTATCTCAAGATAGTAAAAGTTAGAGAGAATGTACCTTGCTCATGGTGGCCATACACATGAGTATTCTAAAATAAACTCAAATCATAACATGCAACTACAATGCAATCTCAAACTCACCAATGGACACAGTGAATCACCAATCAAGCATCACAGTTAACTCACAGACACAATTCCTCAAACATTAGCATTAGCACAGATAAGCAATTATAACAATAATATCAAATTGATATGTCAATTTCCAACCAATAAAACCAATGGCAAGATTATCAAAACAATCATACAATATTAATGCAATGGGATGCCTATTGGTACGACAGAAATCTTAAATCAACACTCAATCAAATTAAAAAAAATTCTGTCATGCAAACAAGATCTCAATACATAAGCATTGGATAGGTTACTATAACAAGATCATTGTATTGGGATCCCTACTATTTAGGAAGAAATCTTATAAATAAATCAATTCATAACAAAATTTCTATCTAGCTAGTAAGATCTCATTACAAAAACATTGGAAGGGGCTAGATAGATCAACAAGATCATTGTACAGGGATGTCTCTTGGTCCGCCAGAAACCCTAACACTCAATCAAATGAAGGCTTTCTGACGAGCCAATAGAATCTCTTTACAAAAACAATGAGATAATCAGAATCTAAGGACAAAAATCCCTAAATGTTATCATAGCACTATGATTTTTATCTCTGTGCACAGGGATTATCAATTGCAAGACCAACCACCCCTGTCCACAGGATAAAAATTGCAGAAAAAAGATAAAGAATCAAACACGATCAAATACATATGATTATCATATAATCAAATTTTCCGGATCAGACTAGTCATGGCGCCTTAAAGCATCAACGATTAGCAACCACTGTAATTTCGAAGCGCCAAACTTGACTGACCTGATTAAAGAGATCATATATACATACAAATTGAATACACGATTTGTCGAAGGCTCTTTGTTAAAATCTTTATAAAGTTTGAATTTGGGGAGAAACAGTTTAGGATACAAATTGAAAAACTTGATAAAGGATCATATGTATTTGGGTGTGAGGATTACGAATATGGTGTCAGATTTTGAAGACGATCGAAAGAATGATCGGAATTTGAGTTCAAAGAACTAGGGTTTCGACCGGAATGTAATTGGGGAAGAAAAAATAAGAAGAAGAAAATAAAATAAATCATTTTACAATTTCTGGAAAATATTTGTAATATTTCTTCAACGGCACAAATTCAATAAAACGTTTAAATGCACGGCTGAGATCTCCTCGCGCCTTTTTGAGGCTTGACCGGCTGACCTTTGAGCGTCTGACTCCATATACGCATTCTGCAACCACGCAACATCCCTTTTGATTTATTTTGAAATTTTACATGATTTTCTTTTAATTAAAAACTGTTTTCGAAAAAAATCATATAAAATAGTAAATAAATCAGAAAAATTCCCTAAAAATATCTGTGCCACCAGAAAAATTTCTATTTATTCTATAATAATAAAATGCACAAAGTTCCAATATTTCGAAGATAATTAGATTTTTAAAGTGATAACAATAATTTGGAACTTGTTTAAATTAATTTACAAAAATTAAACGAACCACATACTACTTTTGGCGTTAATTATTTGCAGCTCACAACATTGTCGAAGAAATCTGAACGTTCAAGTCTCACTTGAAAATCCGCTTAAACAATGCTCTAAGCTGCAAAATAATTAAAATAAAGGAATATATACTTCGAATAAAATTTGACAAATTAATTCGGACACTCCATCATTCCTAAATGAAATCGCAATTTAGAGAATCTTTTGGTGCTTAGTGGTTTCGTGAAAATATCAGCGATAATATTCTCGGTATCGATATGAACCAATTTTATATCGCCTTTATTAACATGATCACAAAGAAAATGATGTCTAATATCTATATGCTTCGATCTCGAATGCAATACCGGATTTTTACTCAAATCAATTGCACTCGTATTATCACATAAAATAAATTCCACATCAAATTTAATAACATAGTCGGCTAATGTTTGCATCATCCACAGGATTTGAGCATAACATTTCGCAGCCGCTATATATTCAGCTTCAGTAGTATATATAGACACCGAATTTTGTTTCTTTGAAAACTAAGAAACTAAACATCCACCAAGAAACTGACATATGCCACTAGTGCTTTTTCTATCAATTAAATGCCCCGCATAATCCGAATCAGAAAAACACACTAAATTGAATGGATGTCCTTTAGGATACCTGTAAGAACCCAGATTTTTGGTATTAATTAAAACTTTTATTATGTAATGGATAAGTGTAACAGTGGTTCTAATAAATGAATATTGAAAGGATTTTGATTCAAATGTTTATATGCCATGAACAATGCAATTGGTTGACAACTTAGATAAGAATAATCTATCTCCTGGATAAGTAAGATATGGTAAATTCCAAAGAGGAAGGTTATTCTCATGTCATCCAAATCGATATCTGTTATGAGTCCAGTGGTTCCGTAAAAGGGTTAAGGAACGCTCGGGAAAGCGCAAGAACATTTTTCTAATTATAAGGAATAAAGAGAGAATAACTGATGAATGGTGTTTTTGGTGGAAATAGGAATATTATTAGACGACACTATATAGAAGTACCCGGAACGGATTTTTGAGTTCGTATTAATGATCCAAGGGGGAAAAGAGTGTATGTAAAAGTTATCGGATTCTGAAAAATAACACTTTTATTTTCCCCGAGGTTTCCCTGGACACTGAAAGACTTAAGGATTTATTGAAAAGATTTAAGGAATTTGGATTCAAGAATTATTAAAGAGAATTGAGTAATAACCGGACAAAAGAGCAAGTAGAGGATCAAGGTGCATGCTTGTGCAACAGAATAATATCAAGTAACTAAGTAGTTACAAAGTTAACTAGCATCTTTAGAAACCAAATCACTTAGTTAGCTTGCATGACACCTTTCCACCACAAAATCACAACACTTGTCCCTTGGATTGCATCATGGATGATCAAAGCACTTTAATAAAGTAGATTTATGCCAAGATATTATCTAAAGACATAACAATAATACACATTAACACATTGACCAAGCAAGAGAAGCCAAGCAAACTCCATCTCTCCATTTCCTTCCAAACTGCCCAGCAGAAATACTCTCAAAGAAAAAATTCATATCTCCACTTTTATCCATTCTTAAATCACAAAATTTTAACCATAGCTCCTCCACTCCATGGGTAACATTTTTTCAAAATTTCATGGTCAACAAAGGAGTGTAGCCTAGTCAAATCCCTTCCCCAAGTTGAAGAAACTGAACTGTCTAGATTATTGACTGTTTCTGTACCAATTTTCAAACGGCCATATCTCCTTCATTTCTCAATGGCATTTTCTGTTCTTTAGCTTTTTGGAAAGGTATTAAGATTCTATATAACTCTTCTTTAGGATCCTCATCCAGAAAAGCTCGGTAAGGCCCTCGTTTGTCATGTTCTTTCAGCCGGGGTACAGCTGCCTCAAAAATTTCTAAGCATGTTCTTGATGTTTCTTGTGAGTTTATGGTTGTTAAGGATGATCTAAGGCTTATTGAAGGATAATCAAGCTTTGTTAGTGTTATTAGAGCATCAAGGAAGGTAAAACCCTAACCCACCCTTTGAGTTCATATGAGTTTTGATGTGGTTTGATGATATGTATAAAGATAAGTTTATGTTAAGGAGTTTATGATTGTTTGGTTTTGTAAAATGTGTAAAATGATTGGGTATTAGATTTAAACATTACCACTGACCTTAGAGGTTTATTATGGTTGTTTTTTGATATTGTGGATGTATGGTATGCCCGGTGTGGCTTGGTTGTGATGTAATAAATTTGGAAACGTCCGATTTATAGCCATCGTAAAGCCCGAATTTCGTTAAGCCTTAAGAATTCGTGCATAAAAGTAGGTATAATTATCTGACCCTAATGAGTTTATGACATGTCCTAGTAAACCTCGAGTCATAGATCGTTTTGGCGCAAGAATCGAAACAAACGGGCTTACGGTTTAGGAATTATGGTCGATTTACTAAAAGTGGTTCGAAACCGTAAGTGCGAGTTCGTAACTGAAATTGAACCCCCTTATCATAATTAATCCAGTTACGAATCTTAATAATTAAATATTAAAGATCATAAGGAAGGTGTGAGAGAAGACCTAATGTCAAACGGATCGTTTTTCGATTTTATAAAAATATTCGAATCAAGGTTAAGTGCGAATGAACCCCTAAAAAGGATACTTGGTTATAAATTTGGAAAACCACTTGGATAACGATCGATAAATCTCGAGGTATAATCTTTCGATTTTAGAACTTATATGGCTTAAGTACTTACCAAGTATAAGTGTAATGACAAGCCTTAATAACGAACAAATGTCGGGTCGTAACGGTGTTAATAAGAGTTACACTAGAGAGTGTATAACGGGATAACTTGAAAACGTGTTTCGACCTAAGTTAAGTATATACTTATCCTTTAAAAACGTTAAGTGATTAATCTCGAATATTCTGATTGTTTATAGATCACCGGACTGACCCAGGGCACGCTACCCCTACTCGACTACCAGGCAACTTTCCAATACTTTGGAACTGTTGTTGTGATAATATATATAATTGAATGTTGTTATACATATGCCATAGCATGCATGCCTACTTTCAAATTTACATTGCAATACTTGTTCCCTGATTGATGTTGGCTTATAAGTTAGATACAAGATATACTAATTATAAGCCGGATATTGCTAAGACCCTTAGTGAAGGGCATATGATCTCATTCTTTTAATAAAGACCGGGAGTCTGTATTTTGTAATATAGAAATAGTCATGGAAACTCGGAGGGATTCCAATGACAGATTATTTGAGGGATGTTATTTATGAACATTATTTATATTTCCATAAGTATTAAATACTTGGAAATTATTCGATGAATATTATTTTAGAATATTCATTCGAGTTTATTTATTTAATGAATATTATTTTGAATATTCATTTGAGCCTTATCTCATTAATGAATATTATCTTGAATATTCATTTAAGGTTGATTAAATTATCGGATATTATTTGAATATTTATTCGAGGAATTATTTATTTAATGAATATTCTCATATGTTATTCGAGGATTACTTTGAGCAATATTTCATATTAAAAATATTCTTTAAATATTTATGAGATAATAAATATTCTTTGAATACTTATATAATTCTTTTAACTAGTTTTAAAATATATTAATTTATTCAAAAATTATCCTTGACCTTCAAATACTATGTAAATTATTTTTGAGTCTTATTATTATTATTTTTATCAAGGAAGTTCCCGAAACTCCATTCGATTCTATCTTTCAAATTATAAGGGAACCTTACCTGAAGGCTGTTATTTATTTTGTTTGACTTCCCGGTCATAAATCTTTTAAAACTATTCCTTGTACTCGCAACTTGGTTGCTATTCATCGATTGAATCTTTTTTTACTTCCTCATCATTCGAGGGGTAAGAGTGTTGGGACAAGTTTATATCCATTAACAAGCACCAGCTTGGGAAATATTGGTGAATCTTCTTTTCCAATTAGATACGACTACTTTGTGGAGTCCTATCAACGAGTATTACACTTGGGAAAAGGAGGACGAACTTTACGTTTCAGAGTCATGGATTTATTCGAACTAGGAGTCGTGTGTAAGAGACCGAGTCGCGCGGTCCATCACAAGGCCTAACCGTTGGCCAGGGAGTTACCAAAAAGGGCGGTAGACAAGTAAATCCGTCAGTTCTTCCTTCTACCGGTAGTAAACTATATTGGGCTGTACCATCTCCGACTAATCATCGGGGAGTGGGATAGCTGGTGCGTGATAACTCCAGTATTAGTTCATCTCCCAAATTGGGAATTTCCTACAACACGTATCGAAGAGACTTCTTTCAGGTTGACTGGAATTCCCCGCAACACGTATCGAAGAGACTTCTTTCAGGTTGGCAGGAGTTTGAAAAATGTTCAAAACTGGGATTGCAATATTTTTCTGCAATTCCCTTCTTTTATGACATATGATGATGTCTTGCTTTTACCTTGCATAGCAGATATTTCTACAGACTATATGTTTTGCGTTACCTTGTAACTTTATCCTTTACCTTATACTGGCACTGTGTTTATTAATGCATGGCATATGGTTTCAAAAATACTTTTGAACTGTATATATATATATATATTATTGTTCAGTATACATTATTGTTCGTGGGCTATTGCTCACCCTTGCTTTATTTATTATATGACAACAACAGCTAGAGCAGATGGCCCATCCAAGGCACACTTAGCGCAAGAGCGTAGGAGCCGTCAGAGAGTTACCCGCAGATGTAGCTACCATTACTGAGGAGGAAGCTATTGGTAGGCTAGTTTTCCGCTTTTAAGCATCAGATATATTTATCCATATAACATATGTAAATTGATGGCAAAGAGTATGTAAGTTAAATTCCTTTAGGTTGTAATAACTCAAACTCGTGATTAATAATATTTGATAGTTACTCTGATTTCATCTCTGGGACTATAATTGGTGTGTTTTATGTTGTTCTTTTGGGTCACAAGGTTGTAATTTAATTTATGTTGGTTCTGTGGATGGAAATTGAGTCCGTAACGACCGGATCCCTGACCCCGGATCTGGGGCTGTTACAGAAATGGTATCAGAGCGTTACGTTATAAACCCCAGAGATGATGCGATGTTAAAACAATAAATTCACTAAGATAATAAGAACTCTTGCCAAGTTCACCTAAAACCCTTATGGGAATTCTTAAGTATCATAATAGTAACTTAAGCTCGATATCGTATCATAATAGCAAGTAAGACGGGTTGGAAGAATTACTTGAGATCTTATATGGGGATAGATAAGAATCCTTAGAGACTTTCGGATTAATGAGAAAAGAATTAGAATGATGCATGATTATCAAAGACATCGATATAGGACGGGGAGCAGAGTCTCCAAGAGCAGTTGAGATAGAGGCAGCAAATGCCATATCATTTGATAAATGGATTAGTGTGAATATTGTCAATGGTAATTCGCTAGGAGAAAGCAGATTTCATAGGTTATAATTGATGAAGTCAAATTGGGAAGTGATGGCATGATTGGATAAAGTTATATAAGGAGGTAGTAAGCGAGACGATGATCCCAGAACCTACAAGAGGAAAAGACCAGTGAGTCTATGATAAACTCGTAATAAGACTACTGTCAGGGACTAAGTATAGGTTTATTTCAACGCAGTGAAATGATGAACCAGAAACATTAGATGCATGTGATTCAGAGGAATATTAAATTCTTTCTTTTCTTTGGATGGATTATAGTAGTTACATTAAGTTTATTCCGACGTTGAATCATAAATGGATCAAGTAATACGATCATTGATTAAGAGGCAATGGAGAATGTTTCAAAAAATGGAACCTAAAGGGAGCAAGTGTCTGCCAAGTTCTTAAAGTATGAATTCTGGCAAAATGAAGTTCAATTATTAGGACATGCGATCAATAATGAGTAATGTTGGTTGACCCCGCCGATTTAAAGACAGTTCCAATTGAGGAAGGCCAACGACACCAACAAAGGACTAAGAAGTTTGGATAGACAGAAAATGTGAGGAAACCCCCTGGAGCTAAAGATGAAATTGGTGATGACCCAGCGTTGGCGTTGCCTAATTGAAGAAGGAAGACTTTGTGATATATTATGATGCATCTCACACAGGTTTAGGTGGTGTGCTTATGCAGCACGGTAGAATGATTACGGATGCTGTCGGACAGCATGATTCACCAGATTCGGATGGCCTTGGTAGTGCCAATTTTGTGGATCGACTAACTCCGATGGTAGTGTTCCTTCTGTGACTAGTGGATAGGTAAACTGACATTTAGTAGTATCGACTATTAGGACATATATGTACCAGGAAGATATGGCATGTTTTAGTTTGAAACTTTTGACTTCCCTTCTATGGGGGTATATATATTTGGTTCTTTTCCGGTGGTTAAACTTCCAACCTTATGTCAATCATTCCGTTATTTTAATTGCTTACGATTCTACCTACTTGGATGTTCATAGAACTATTCTTCAGGTTTCGAAATTGATCTTCTTAGTGTACCAATGGTTGGATAGAATGACCAAAATTTCCCTCATTCTGGAAAGAAATTCAAATTTTTTTGGCAAACCTTGTCTTTCTGATTATCATAGATCGTCACAAAAGAGAGTGGAGACTGGAGCGAACACTGTGGATTCGGTAAGGTAGTCGCTATATTGGGTTGGTGGACAGACCCTGATTATTACAATTGATTGTAGAAATGCTGAAGTGAGATTTGGACGATAAAAGGGGAAATGTAATTAAGGACCAAAACGTACTGAGAAAATCCGGGATTGACCTAAATGAAAAGGCTATTATGCCAAGAGTGTTAAGCTTATATAGCACGTGGGATTAATAAGAGAAGTTGAAAAGATAAAAATAAAGGAAATGTGATCGGAGACGGTACCGAGAAATCGATTGAGACTTATATGGAGAATAATTTTGAAAATATCGGAGAAGGATATCAGGGGAGTAGGATGAACGAAGAGTGGCAGTACTCGAATTGAGTGATCATGCTACTCTGGTACCTAAGAATTGCTGTGTAAGGGAAAATAGTGAACAAATACATTTAGGAGCACGCGGGAAAAAGAATATTGATAAGCGTAACCTATCCTAGATAAATTATCTTCGCCTTAGATGAAGGAGGCACTATGCCAGCAATTTCTAGAAAAGTAATGCTATTAGCTAACCCTAACTTACGTACTGTAGCGCAACCATTTGGGGCCAGATGACCAAGAATCATAAAGTGACTAGACCAGCGATGTAAGGACAAAGCGGGGTTACTTCTGACCAAGCACCAACCGCGATAACTTTTTATATAAAGTAAAGTGATTCAGGTGAATATGATTGACCAACCTATGAACTAAAAAGAGAAGTAAAGTGAATTGGGACAAATGATGATGGGATGTTATAAATACCATGGATGTCCTATGACTGAGGAAAGTGATTAATGAAGGTTTATGAAGACTGTTAGAGATGGTGCAGTATGATGCATAAATGTTAACTGAAACTTAGTATCCTCAAGAAGAGTAATAGGTACTAAGGGATTCACGTTGAAAACAACCAGTATCTTCCAGAACATCCTTGCTACCATTGCCAAATTCTGTAAGGAGAGCAGATAGACATGGGTTGTCTTTTGGAAGGTCATGTAGACTGACATCCATTTAAAAGAAGAGATTAGCATTAAGTTACCTGTAGATTATCAAGATGAGAAGGATAGAAAAGAGACACTTATTAAGGATATATGATTGGATTGTCAATTAAAGGATGTAAGTATTTCTTGAAAATAGAATTGAGGATAGAATATCCATAAATTAAGACGAACCCTGGGGATGCACAAAGGATGGCATTACCCCTAATAAAGACATTGTGAAATTGGATGATATAAGTTGGATTGACCAAGGCATCAATAATCTTTAAGGATTTATTGAAAGGAGTTTCGGAAAGTACATAGGCAGAATTGTTATAGGATTGATTAATGATATTTTGATATACCCTGTACCTAGAAAATACAGGAGGAATGATGAGGATGACCTAGGAAACCTTACAAGGAAAAGCGTAATATTCTTAGTTTCAAAATGGAAGTTTGGTAGGGAATGTATGACATAATAACAATAATGCCAGGTGAGGCATGTATGAAACCATGAGGAAGTATGGATTGAACCAATGAAAGTTGAGATTATCCTAAAACAAGAAAGAACTAAGAGAAGAAATATCCTAGGTATGATTGGGAGTAACTGTGATAAAATTCACACGGAAAGGTGGAAGCAATGACTTATGGAGAAAGACTAATATATATTTCTCTCCTTTAGCAGAGTTTAAGGGAGAATGCTTTCACCCAACAGTGGAAATTAGTATTATTATCAGGAAAGGCCAATGAGGTGGCCGACACTTTAAGTATAGAGGAGTAATTATAAATGCTCATACTCAAGAAACAGAGTGGTATTGAGGAAAACCTTGGAGGGCATAATAGGGTGGAGGAAACTACACTCCTTCTGATGATTGTGTAATGATCAATTGTAATAATAGTTTAAGTAAAGATTCGATTTCTGTTATCGTCTTAAGCAAATTACACACTTTAGGAGGTCCTATTTTGAGGTAAACCAGGACCATGATACAAAATGACCAAGTAAACCGTTAAGCTTCCGGTCTCCTACTGAAGATATATGTTAAATGATTTTAGCAACCTGTCATAGTTGCGATGCTTGAAGTTCTTCTACAATTTTATCAGCTTCATGTTATATCTACATTAAGTTCCGGAAGTATTCCTATGGATAAGGAATAGGGATTATTTTGTCTTCCTAGAAGATTTTGATCTAATAATTATGAAACCCGTATGATTAGCTATTAAAGCACTATGTAAACGACAACGATGGTGATTCAACAATGGACTACCTTAATGTAGTGGCGATTCTTCTGAGAATTAGGTGATAACGACTATGGAGATGTCGGAATGACAAACATAAATAGATTGTATTGGATCCAAGTTAGAGAAATCGTTAAGATTTATTTTGGATCGTTTAATTTCGGAATAACGTGATGTTCGAAATAAATAATAATGCTATGATGGTTCATAAAGGAATTATAGTCGAAATAGAAACAAGACGGCTGATACGAAGGAAATAAGGTTGAGGATCAATAAGGGAGTTAGATATGCGGACTCCTGAGAAACCGTAGCAATGACGCTAGAAAAGTATGAAATTGACATGGCAAAGGTTGTTGGTCACAACGGAATGTTGAAATTGAAAGCATAAATGACATATAGATTAACTCCTTTAAAGTTGGGAGAATTCGAGGAAATTTGGAATAGATTGATTGAGTGATAAGGAGACTCATGGATCGAGAAAGTGAGAATTTAGATGGTTGAACAAAGGAAAGTTTAACCCCAAAAATGGGATGCTTATTGAGCACATGTGACGGTATACCAATAGGGAGGTACCAGATGCAAAGGATGTCCCAATAATGAGATGATGGTGGAGATAAATAACAGAAGTGAATAAGAATCAGATAATAAGAAGGATGTGATTGATAAAGAAAAGACTGGGAAGGTAACTATGGAATGTGAAGCAAGGAATGTTATGAATGGATTGATGAATGGGTTTTCCAAACGATCTCTCAGGATGACCACCTGATAGTGTTAGTATTGTGAATATGAAAGAGCTAGTAGCGTGGTGTGGAATGTCAGTAACAATGATGTCAAGCGAGAAATCCAAGATTTAACCTGAGAGGTTGAAGGATTTTCCAAAAGTGAGTGTTACTAAGATTAAACAAGAGTATAGGTCCATAGAATGATGGACAGAGCAGCGAGGATATGTTGACACATGAGATTACGATAAAGTATTATTTGATACGAATACGATTATTTTTCTTCTCTGATGAACCTCTATAGTTCAGAGGTCAATTCTAAGTATGATATTTTGCAATCATGAAAATTTTCTATAATTCTTTGAAATTCTTTTCTTTTCTTCTCTCTTATTCATCTTCTTTTTTTGAATTGTGGAGAACAACCCTTTAAGGAGGGGAGGTACTGCTACGTGACTATCTGTCTGTGTGATAGAAGTCTAAGTGGAATACCATAACTTGTTTAATTGCTTGTCAAGTACTAAAGGCTGGCCACCTTCTATACTAACTATGCAATATGACAAATGTTCATTGATCATAGTGATCTCTCAATAAATTCTTCTATTTCTATATATTGATCGAGATTGCGAAGGTAAAAGCAATCAGGAAATGCATAGTACGAGTGAGGTTATCTTCGAATTCGCAGCGCGATAGTGATACCAGAGTCAATGCAGATACCAGTAAGGGTAATAGTATATGACTGAGTAAGGACATAACCCAGATAGTGTGTTGTACGAAAAGTAGCAACGATTGAGGAAAGAGGATAAAGGGCGTATTGTAGCACCAGTGAGATGTGCTGTAAAGATGTTGGAATGATTAAGGATGGATCAGGGAACTAGCTTACGAATTAGCATTACCCCTAAATCTGCAACATGTGCACAATGTGTTTCATGTTTCGATGTTGAGAAAATACAATCCGGATGCTAAGTATATAGTGGAATATGAACACGTAGACATGCAACCAGACCTAACCTATGTGGAGCAGCCTATGGAAATCATAGACCGAATAGAACAAGTGCTCCGAAACAAGGTCATCCAACTAGTCAAAGTTTTATGGCAGACCCACAACGTGGAACAATAAACTTGGGAATTGGAAAGCGCAATGCTAGAAAAGTATCCCGATTTGTTTTTAAACTAATTCTAGGGCGGAATCCTTTTAAGGAGGGGAGACTGTAAGAACCCAGATTTTTGGTATTAATTAAAACTTTTATTATGTAATGGAGCATAAATGTAACAGTGGATCTAATAAATGAATATTGAAAGGATTTTGATTCAAATGTTTATATGCCATGAACAATGCGATTGGTTGACAACTTAGATAAGAAAAATCTATCTCATGGATAAGTAAGATATGGTAAATTCCAAAGAGGAAGGTTATTTTCATGTCATCCAAATCGATATCTGTTATGAGTCCAGTGGTTCCGTAAAAGGGTTAAGGAACACTCGGGAAAGCGCAAGAACATTTTTCTAATTATAAGGAATAAAGAGAGAATAAGTGATGAATAGTATTTTTTGTGGAAATAGGAATATTATTAGGCGACACTATATAGAAGTACCCGAAACGGATTTCTGAGTTCGTATTAATGATCCAAGGGGAAAAAGAGTGTATGTAAAAGTTATCTGATTCTGAAAAATAGCACTTTTATTTTCCCCGAGGTTTCCCTGGACACTGAAAGACTTAAGGATTTATTGAAAAGATTAAGGAATTTGGATTCAAGAATTATTAAAGAGAATTGAGAATGATAGTATAAATATTAAGACGGTTTCCGGTAAAACCCTAATTAGAAATCTTCGAGATATTCCTCTGAACGATCAATGAATTGAGTAATAACCGGACAAAAGAGAAGGCAGAGGATCAAGGTGCATGCATGTGCAAGAGGATAATATCAAGTAACTAAGTAGTTACAAAGTTAACTAGCATATTTAGAAACCAAATCACTTAGTTAGCTTGCATGACACATTTCCACCACAAAATCACAACACTTGTCCCTTGGATTGCATCATGGATGAGCAAAGCTCTTTAATAAAGTAGCTTTACGCCAAGATATTATCTAAAGACATAACAATAATACACATTAGCACATTAACCAAGCAAGAGAAGCCAAGAAAACTCCATCTCTCCATTTCCTTCCAAACTGCCTAGCATAAAACACTCTCAAAGAAAAAATTCATATCTCCACTTATATCCATTCTTAAATCACCAAATTTTAACCATAGCTCCTCCACTCCATGGGTAACATTTGCTCAAAATTTTATGGCCAACAAAGGAGTGTATCCTAGTCAAATCCCTTCCCCAAGTTGAAGAAACCGAACTGTCTAGATTATTGACTGTTTCTGTACCAATTTTCAAACGGCCATATCTCCTTCATTTCTCAATGGAATTTTCTGTTCTTTAGCTTTTTGGAAAGGTATTAAGATTCTATACAACTCTTCTTTAGGATCCTCATCCAGAAAAGCTCGGTAAGGCCCTCGTTTGTCATGTTCTTTCAGCCGGGGTACAGCTGCCTCAAAAATTTCTAAGCATGTTCTTGATGTTTCTTGTGAGTTTATGGTTGTTAAAGATGATCTAAGGCTTATTGAAGGATAATCAAGCTTTGTTAGTGTTATTAGAGCATCAAGGAAGGTAAAACCCTAACCCACCCTTTGAGTTCATATGAGTTTTGATGTGGTTTGATGATATGTATAAAGATAAGTTTATGTTAAGGAGTTTATGATTGTTTGGTTTTGTAAAATGTGTAAAATGATTGGGTATTAGATTTAAACATTACCACTGACCTTAGAGGTTTATTATGGTTGTTTTTTGATATTGTGGATGTATGGTATGCTCGGTGTGGCTTGGTTATGATGTAATAAATTTGGAAACGTCCGATTTATAGCCGTCATAATGCCCGAATTTCGTTAGGCCATAAGAATTCGTGCATAACAGTAGGTATAATTATCTGACCTTAATGAGTTTATGATATGTCCTTATGGATCTCGAGTCATAGATCATTTTTTCGCAAGAATCGAAACAAACGGACTTACGGTTTAAGAATTATGGTCGATTTACTAAATGTGGTTCGAAACCGTAAGTGCGAGTTTGTAACTGAAATTCAACCTCCTTAGCATGATTAATCCAGTTACGAATTTTAATAATTAAATATTAAAGATCATAAGGAAGGTGTGAGAGAAGACTTCATATCAAACGGATCATTTTTCGATTTTATAAAAATATTCGAATCAAGGTTAAGTGCGAATGAACCCCTAAAAAGGATACTTGGTTATAAATTTGGAAAACCACTAGGATAACGATCGATAAATCTCAAGGTATAATATTTCGACCTTAGAACTTATATGGCTTAAGTACTTACCAAGTGTAAGTGTAATGATAAGCCTTAATAATGAATGAATGTCGGGTCATAACGGTGTTAATAAGAGTTACACTAGAGAGTGTATAACGGGATAACTTGAAAACGTGTTTCGACCTAAATTAAGTATATACTTAGCCTTTAAAAATGTTAAATGATTAATCTCGAATATTCTGATTGTTTATAGATCACCGGACTGACCCAGGGCACGCTACCCCTACTCGACTACCAAGCAAGTTTCCAATACTTTGGAGCTGTTGTTGTGATAATATATATAATTGAATGTTGTTATACATATGCCATAGCATGCATGCCTACTTTCAAATTTACATTGCAATACTTGTTCCCTGATTGATGTTGGCTTATAAGTTAGATACAAGATATACTAATTATAAACCGGATATTGCTAAGACCCTTAGTGAAGGGCATATGATCTCATTCTTTTAATAAAGACCGGGAGTCTGTATTTTGTAATATAGAGATAGTCATGGAAACCCGGAGGGATTCCAGTGACAGATTATTTGAGGGATGTTATTTATGAACATTATTTATATTTCCATAAGTATTAAGTACTTGGAAATTATTCGATGAATATTATTTTAGAATATTCATTCGAGTTTATTTATTTAATGAATATTATTTTGAATATTCATTTGAGCCTTATCTCTTTAATGAATATTATCTTGAATATTCATTTAAGGTTGATTAAATTATCGGATATTGTTTGAATATTTATTCGAGGAATTATTTATTTAATGAATATTCTCATATGTTATTCGAGGATTACTTTGAGCAATATTTCATATTAAAAATATTCTTTAAATATTTATGAGATAATAAATATTCTTTGAATACTTATATAATTCTTTTAACTAGTTTTAAAATATATTATTTTATTCAAAAATTATCCTTGACCTTCAAATACTATGTAAATTATTTTTGAGTCTTATTATTATTATTTTTATCAAGGAAGGTTCCCGAAACTCCATTCGATTCTATCTTTCAAATTATAAGGGAACCTGACCTGAAGGCTGTTATTTATTTTGTTTGACTTCCCGGTCATAAATCTTTTAAAACTATACCTTGTACTCGCAACTTGGTTTCTATTCATCGATTGAATCTTTTATTACTTCCTCATCATTCGAGGGGTAAGAGTGTTGGGACAAGTTTATATCCATTAACAAGCACCAGCGTGGGAAATATTGGTGAATCTTCTTTTTCAATTACATACGACTACTTTGTGGAGTCCTATCAACGAGTATTACACTTGGGGAAAGGAGGACGAACTTTACGTTTCAGAGTCATGGATTTATTCGAACTAGGAGTCGTGTGTAAGAGGCCGTGTCACGCGGTCCATCACAAGGCCCAACCGTTGGATAGGGAGTTACTAAAAAGGGTGGTAGACAAGTAAATCCATCAGTTCTTCCTTCTACCGGTAGTAAACTATATTGGGTTGTACCATCTCCGACTGATCATCGGGGAGTGGGATAGCTGGCTCGTGATAACTCCAGTATTAGTTCATCTCCCAAATTGGGAATTTCCTGCAACACGTATCGAAGAGACTTCTTTGAGGTTGACGGGAATTCTCAGCAACACGTATCGAAGAGACTTCTTTCAGGTTGGCAGGAGTTTGAAAAATGTTTAAAACTGGGATTGCAATATTTTCCTGCAATTCCCTTCTTTTATGACATATGATGATGTCTTGCTTTTACCTTGCACAGCAGAAATTTCTACAGAATATATGTTTTGAGTTACCTTTTAACTTCATCCTTTACCTTATACTGGCATTGTGTTCATTAATGTAGGGCATATGGTTTCAAAAATACTTTTGAACTGTATATATATATTATTGTTCAGTATACATTATTGTTGGTGGGCTATTGCTCACCCTTGATTTATTTATTATATCACAACAACAGCTAGAGCAGATGGCCTGTCCGAGGCACACTTGGCGCAAGAGCGTAGGAGCCGTCAGAGAGTTACCCGCTGATGTAGCTACCATTGCTGAGGAGGAAGCTATTGGTAGGCTAGTTTTCCGCATTTAAGCATCTGATATATTTATCCATATAACATATGTAAATTGATGGCAAAGAGTATGTAAGTTAAATTCTTTTGGGTTATAATAACTCAAACTCGTGATTAATAATATTTGATAGTTACTCTGATTTCATCTCTGGGACTATAACCGGTGTGTTTTATGTTGTTGTTTTGGGTCATAAGGTTGTAATTTAATTTATGTTGGTTTTGTGGATGGAAATTGAGTCCGTAACGACCGGATCCTTGACCCCAGATCTGGGGCTGTTACAAAAATGGTATCAGAGCGTTACGTTATAAACCCCAGAGATGATGCGACATTAAAACAATAAATTCACCAACATAATAAGAACTCTTGCCAAGTTCACCTAAAACCATTATGGGAATTCTTAAGTATCATAAAAGCAACTTAAGCTCGATATCCTATCGATGAGCAAGGCAACAGACCTTGAGGCTTACGAGCAGCAGCACGGTGATGCTTTATTATATGTTGACGATCGGATTATAGATTCGATATAGTACCCTACTGAGGACCCGGAGGAGGTTCCAGTAGAGGAGGAAAATCCTGTTAAGGATAAGGAGCTTACCCTTGAGGAAATGAGGGCTGCAGCCAGAACGACTGTCAGGGCTAAGATTACATTGCTCAGAGAAGTGAGCGTCAAGAACTGAGATATTATTAAGAAAACTAAAGATGAAGCCGGACTATCGGATGTAGAATTACTTGAGATCTTATATCGGGATAGATAAGAATCCTTAGAGACTTTCGGATTAATGAGAAAAGAATTAGAATGATGCATGATTATCAAAGACATCGATATAGGACTGGGAGCAGAGTCTCCAGGAGCAGTTGAGATAGAGGCAGCAATTGCCATATCATTTGATAAATGGATTAGTGTGAATATTGTCAATGGTAATTCACCAGGAGAAGGCAGATTTCATAGGTTATAATTGATGAAGTCAAATTGGGAAGTGATGGCATGATTGGATAAAGTTATATATGGAGGTAGTAAGCGAGACGATGATCCTAGAACCTACAAGAGGAAAAGACCAGTGAGTCTATGATAAACTCGTAATATGACTACTGTCAGGGACTAAGTATAGGTTTATTTCAACGAAGTGAAATGATGAACTAGAAACATTAGATGCATGTGATTCAGAGGAATATTAAATTCTTTCTTTTCTTTGGATGGATTATAGTAGTTACATTAAGTTTATTCTGACGTTGAATCATAAATGGATCAAGTAATATGATCAGTGATTAAGAGGCAATGGAGAATATTTCAAAAAATGGAACCTAAAGGGAGCAAGTGTCTGCCAAGTTCTCAAAGTTTGAATTCTGGCAAACTGAAGTTCATTTATTAGGAAATGCGATCAATAGTGAGTGTAAGAACCCAGATTTTGGATAGAATTAAAACTTTTTATTATTTAATGATGTAAGAATGAATAGTGGTTACGGCTACAATGTAATAGTTGATCTTCTGAATGAATGAATGGAATTCGACTTAAATATCTATATGTCTTGAAGAATGCTAATGGTTGACAACTTAGATAAGAATAATCTATCTCCTAGGGGAATAAGATATTGCAATTCCAAGCAGGGGAATATTCTCATGTCACCCAGATCGATAACGATTAGTCCAGTGGTTCCGTGAAAGGGTTAAGGAACGCCCGAGAGAGAACAAGGACATTGTCATAAACATGGGGAATAAAAGAAAGAATAAAGAATGAATAGTGTTCTTGGTAGAAATGAGAATATTATTAGACGACGCTATATAGAAGTATTTGGAACGGATTTTCGAGTTCGTATTATTGATCCAGGGGGAAAATAAGTGTATGTAAAAGCTGTCGGATTCTGAAAAACCGTACTTTTATTTTCTCCGAGAATTCCCTAGACACTGGTAGACTTAAGGATTTAACGAAGGGATTTAAGGAATTTAAATTCGAAAGTTAGTAAGAAAGATGGAGAATGATAGTATTAATATTAAGAAGATTTCCGGTAAACCCTAATTAGAAATCCGTGAGATATTCCTACGAACGATCAATCGAAACGAGCAATAACCGGACAAAAGAAACAAGCAGAGGAAGCAAGAGTCATGCATAAGCTACTAGAAAATATCTAGCAACCAAGTGGTCTCATGTAAGTAGCACACTTAGGAAAAGGAACTAGTACTTAGAAATCAAACCAATGCTTAGCTTATAACCATCCAAAACACAACACTTGTCTTGCCAAATACATCACCCCATGCATCATCACTTTATTAAAGCAACCAAGGGTGAGATATTGTGTTAAACCACTTCACTTTATGCATTATTGGCAAAAGAAAGCAAAGAAACACCAAGCTCTCTCCCAAGCATAAACCATTCGGCCTTTTGGCTAATTCAAGAACCAAAAATCAACTTCCAACCATCATTTAATCTTGTAATTTTTATGGTGAGTCCTATATTTCATAAAATTAATCTCCTAGAAATTTCAAGTCCAAATTCCATGGTTTCCATTTTCAAAGAAATCAAGAAAGATGAGGGTGAATAGTGTTTCTTATGAACTAACTTTGAATTTTCTTGTTTTTCATGGTTGATCTAGCAAGCCTAAGCACTCTTAAGGATAGATCAAGGCTTAGTAAGGATACATCACTCTCTAAGGAAGGTAACAAGCTCAAAAACCCTTAGCATCATTTTGAGTTTTATGAGTTTTATGGGTAGTTAAGTGTTAGTATGCTATGTTATGCTTAGA
This sequence comes from Saposhnikovia divaricata, assembly GCA_036435485.1. NCBI lineage: Eukaryota > Viridiplantae > Streptophyta > Magnoliopsida > Apiales > Apiaceae > Saposhnikovia > Saposhnikovia divaricata. The sequence goes on from CM071597.1 coordinate 105,803,085, forward strand.
TCTATGTTATTAGTTGAGTTATGGTTGTTGTTTGGATTATGATCCATGAGATGGTTGAGATGAGATGTTATTGGACTAGTCATGATGTTATCATGTGTTAGAATTGATGGGGTGTAGTGCTTGATTGATTCACGATGATGTGAAAACTTTGGAAATCGTGTAAACACAGCCGTCGTAATGCTGAATTTTTGTTAATCATTAAAAACCGTGCATCACAGTAGCTTGAACTCACTGTCCAGTTTCATATTTTGCCATTATAAGATAGATAATGTTCCAAGCTTCGTTTTTATATAAAGAACGTGTGAAATGGACTTACGGTTTAGGATTTATGGCCGATATACTAAAAGTAGTTCGAAACCGTAAACGAGAATTCGTAACTGAAATTGAACCCTCGTAAAATATGTAAGTCAGTGGCAAATCTTGGTAATTAAATACTACAGGTAAAAAGGAAGGTGTGAGAGAAAACCTCATGTGAAACGGATCGTTTTTCGATTTTATAAAAATGTTTGAATCAAGGTTAAACGCGAACGAACCCCTTAAAAGTATAACTTTGGTTATAACTTAGAAAACGAGCGATAAAACTCGAGGTATAATCTTGGTTCGTAATCGACCGACCTTAGAACATATACGAATTAAGTATATACTAAGTGTGAGTATGATGACATGTCTTAATGTCGAACAAATATCGGATCGTATCGGTAATAAAAAGAGTTACACTAAAAGGTGTATAACGAGATAATTCGAAAACATGTTTCGACTTAAGTTGATACTTAGCCTTTTAAAAAGTGTTAAGTGATTAATCTCGAATATTATGTCTATTTATAGATCGCCGAGCTGACCCGGGACACACTACCACTACCTCTACTCGTACTCCATTACCATGCAAGTTTTAAATTTTTTTTAAAGGCTGTTGTTGTGAATATATATATGATTCAATTTTATGTTACATATGCCATAGCATGCATGCCTACTTTCAAGATATATTATGATACCTGTTCCTTGAATTATGGTTGGCTTATAACTAGATGTTGAATAATCAGTTATAAGCCGATTGTTGATCAGTCCCTTAGAGAAGGGCATATATATCGTATTCATTAAATATAGACCGGGAGTCAGTACTTCTTGATATATCGTAATTACCTTCGAGGGAAATATTTAAGTAAATATTTTCCATTATTTGGTTGACGAATATTATTTGAATATTCGTCCGAGATCATTTAATTAACGATCATTACCTCAAATAATTATTTGAACGTTATCTATTCAATGAATATTATTTTTCAATATTCATTCAAAGTTGACTCATTTATCGAATGTTATTTCGAATATTTCTTTAAAGCTTGGATTTCTAAATGAATATTATTTTGCTATTCATTTAGAATATTATTCATTAAATGAATGTTACTTTGTGAATATTCATTTAAGTTCCTAGTTACTTAATGAATATTATTTTAAATATTCATCTGATGTTCTATTTATTTATCGAATATTATTTTAATATTCCTTTCAAGTCTTATTACTTAAATGAATATTATTTTGAATATTCATTTAAATATTTAATTATTCTATAAATATTTTTTCCTTATTCATTCGAGAAGTATTCTAAGAAATACTTCGATTTAAACATTCGTTCGTAGTTATAAGTCTTCTGTAACTATTTCTGATGCAATCAATATTCTCTGAATATTTATCTAATACTCTGAAATGACTTCAAATATTATCGTCGACCTTCGATTATTATAAAATTTCTTTGGAGTCGGATTATTATTAATATTATATCAAGAAAGGTTCTCAAAATGTCATTCTTCCTTCGAATCTATCTTCCAAATAATAAGGGAACCTTACTTGAGAAATGTTATTTATCTTGTTGACTTCCCGGTCATAAATCTTTCGAAAAGTATTCTTTTCACTCGCAACTAGAATTGCTATCTATTGCATCTGTGTACCCTCTCATCATTCGAGGGGTAAGATTATTGGAACAAGATGGTATCCTCTAACAAGCAGCAGCTTGGGAGATATTATGTTGAATTTTCCTTTCCAACTAGATACGACTACTTTGTGGAGTCTTATCAACAAGTATTATACTTGGGGAAAGGGGGACGAACTTTGCGTTCAGAATCATGAACTTCCTTTCGAACTTGGAGTCATGTAAGAGGCCGAGTAGCACCGGTCCATCCCATTGGCCCAACCATTGGCCGGGGAGATCTAACAGGGCAGTAGACAAGTAAATCCGTCAGCTCTTCCTTCTACCGGTAGTAAATCTAAATTGAGCATTAGTTCATCATTCGGATTCATTTATTTTCTGCAACACTATCATTGTTGGCAGTATCGGAGAAGTATTCATAATTGGAATATATATGTTTTGAGTTACCCTGTAACTTCATCATTTACCTTATATTGGTATTATCTTCGCTAATGCATGGCATATGGTTACAAAGATGTTTGAACTGCTATATATATATATATATATATATATATATATATATATATATATATATATATATATATATATATATATATATATATATATATATATATATATATATATATATATATATATATCATCACTGTTCAGTTATATTGTTGTTGGTGGGCTATTGCTCACCCTTGCTTATTTATTATATCACAACAACAGCTAGGACAGATGGCTCGCGTCAGGCGCACTCGGCGCAAGCAGGTTACCAGACCCACCGGACTCCCCGCTGATATGCTAGCTGCCATTGCTGAGGTAGTATAGATTGACAGCTTTTGCTTCCAGCTTAACTATATGTATAATTAATGTAATCAACGGAAAAACTTTTAAACTTATGATGTTATCCTTTTTGGCTTGTAATAACTTTTATTCGTAAACCCCTCTATGTAAGACTTATTTCAATTTCATCTCTGGGACTATAACTGTGTGTGTGTGAGTGGATATCATTGTGGGGTCACAGCATGCTACTTATTGATTTTGGACTCAAGTCAAGTATTATGTATAAAATATGAGAAAGTAACGACCGGATCCCCGATCCCGGATTTGGGGCTGTTACAGTGAGTAGTGTTGGTTGACCCCGCCGATTTAAAGGCAGTTCCAATTGAGGAAGACCAACCACACCAACAAAGGACTAAGAAGTTTGGATAGACAGAAAATGTGAGGAAACCCCTAGAGCTGAAGATGAAATTGGTGACGACCCAGCGTTGGCATTGCCTAATGGAAGAAGGAAGACTTTGTGATATATTATGATGCATCTTGCACAGGTTTAGGTGGTGTGCTTATGCAGCACGGTAGAATGATTGTGGATGCAGTCGAACAGCACGGTTCACCAGATTCGGATGGCCTTGGTAGTGCCAATTTTGTGGATCGACTAACTCCGACGGTAGTGTTCCTTCTGAAGCTAGTGGATACGTAGACTGACATTTAGTAGTATCGACTATTAGGACGTATATGTACCAGGAAGATGTGGCATGTTTCTGTTTGAAACTTTTGATTTCCTTTCTATGGGGGGTATATATATTTGGTTCTTTTCCAGTGGGTAAACTTCCAACCTTTTGTCAATCATTCAGTTATTTTAATTGCTTACGATTCTACCTACTTGGATGTTCATAGAACTATTCTTCAGGTTTCGAAATTGATCTTCTTGGTGTACCAATGGGTGGATAGAATGACCAAAATTTCCCTAATTCTGGAAAGAAATTCAACAAATTTTGGTAAACCTTGTCTTTCTGATTATCATAGAGCGTCACTAAAGAGAGTGGGGACTGGAGCGAACCCTGTGGATTGGGTAAGGTAGTCGCTATATTGGGTTGGTGGATAAACCCTGATTATTACAATTGATTGTAGAAATGCTGAAGTGAGATTTCAACGATAAAAGGGGAAATGTAATTAAGGACAAAAACGGACTGAGAAATTCCGAGATTGACCTAAATGAAAAGGCTATTATGCCAAGAGTTTTAAGCTTATGTAGCACATGGGATTAATAAGAGAAGTTGAAAAGATAAAAATAAAGGAAATGTGATCGGATACGGTACCGAGAAATCGATTGAGACTTATATGGAGAATAATTTTGAAAATATCAGAGAAGGATATCAGGGGAGTAGGATGAACGAAGAGTGGTAGTACTCGAATTGAGTGACCATGCTACTCTGGTACCTAAGAATTGCTGTGTAAGGGAAAACAGTGAACAAATACATTTAGGAGCACGCGGGAAAAAGAATATTGATAAGCGTAACCTATCCTAGATAAATTATCTTCGCCATAGACGAAGGAGGCACTATGCCAACAATTGCTAGAAAGGTAATGCTATTAGCTAACCCTAACTCACGTACTGTGGCATGGCCTTTTGCGGCCAGATGACCAAGAATCATAAAGGGGCTAGACCAGCGATGTAAGGACAAAGCGGGGTTGCTTCTGACCAAGCGCCAACCGCGAGAACTTTTGATATAAAGTAAAGTGATCCAGGTGAATATGATTGACCAACCTATGAACTAGAAAGAGAAGTAAAGTGAATTGGGACAAATGATGATGGGATGTTATAAATACCATGGATGTCCTATGACTGAGGAAAGTGATTAATGAAGGTTTATGAAGACTGTTAGAGATGGTGCAGTATGATGCATAAATGTTAACTAAAACTTAGTATCCTCAAGAAGAGTAATAAGTACTAAGGGATTCACGTTGAACACAACCAGTATCTTCCAGAACATCCTTGGTACCATTGCCAAATTCTGTAAGAAGAGCAGATAGACATGGGTTGTCTTTTGGAAAGTCATGTAGACTCACATGCATTTGAAAGAAGAGATTAGCATTAAGTTACCTATAGATTATCAAGATGAGAAGGATAGAAAAGAGACCCTTATTAAGGATATATGATTGGATTATCAATTAAAGGATGTAAGTATTTCTTAAAAATAGAATTGAGGATAGAATATCCATAAATTAAGACGAACCCTGGGGATGCACAAAGGATGGCATTACCCCTAATAAAGACATTATGAAATGGGATGATATAAGTTGGATTGACCAAGGCATCAATAATCTTTAAGGATTTATTGAAAGGAGTTTCGGAAAGTACATAGGCAGAATTGTTATAGGATTGATTAATGATATTTTGATATACCCTGTACCTAGAAAATACAGGAGGAATGATGAGGATGACCTAAGAAACCTTACAAGGAAAAGGGTAATATTCTGAGTTTCAAAATGGAAGTTTGGTAGGGAATGTATGACATAATAACAATAATGCCAGATGAGGTATGCATGAAACCATGAGGAAGTATGGATTGTACCAATGAAAGTTGAGATTATCCTAAAATAAGAAAGAACTAAGAGAAGAAATATCCTAGGTATGATTGGGAGTAACTGTGATAAAATTCACACGAAAAGGTGGAAGCAATGACTTATGGAGAAAGACTGATATACATTTCTCTCCTTCAGCAGAGTTTAAGGGAGAATGCTTTCACCCAACAGTGGAAATTAGTATTATTATAAGGACAGGCCAATGATGTAAGAACCCTAATTTTTGGTAATATTTCCTTTTATTTAATATCTTGTGACATTATCATTATGGAACCTTTCTAGTCATCCCTGTTGATTAATAGAATTGATTGTCTGAGAAACTGCATTGTTGCATTTATTATGTAAGATAAAAAGGGAGATTGTGAAGGCAGGAGTCTTATCGTTAGTAAGATTTATAAAATTTGGGATTTGAGAATGGTTAGAGTATTAAAGGATTTATTAAGAATTATGACGAGGAATTATGGACATTCGAGGAATTTACACAATCAAGTACTTAAGGAATTATAGGGGAAATCTCTACGCGACAAAATATTATTACGAGAGATTAATTAAGATACGATACGTATTAAAGATTGAATAACAAGCATTGGTGGAAGAATAATAATACAAGGAGTAGTATTGCATGCAAGTCCCATGCCACCAAGTGGTTAGAAATCAAGCAAACTAGTTAGCCATTGGAAGATGAATAGTACCTAGTTACTTGCTTTTTCAAAAAAGGGGACAAGAAGTACAAGGAGCCATGCTTGCTAGTACTTACCTATACTTACATGATATGTATCACCCAACCTAATTAACATCAATTATTCACCCAACAGAAAACACAAAACACAAACTCTTCTCCCCCCCCCCCTTTTGTATTGCTCTCGGCCAAAAAAGAAAGGAGAGAAGAAAAATTCTTCTCCCCCCACTTCCATCACTCATAAATCACCACATAATTCCTAGGTCATCTTCATCATCTAGACAAGGTATGTTAGCAATTTCAATCCATTTCATCCACCCAATTTCAAGTTACAAATTGTTAAAGCTTGGGTGAATAGTAACCATGTTTTATTTTCTTTTAGATCTTGGATTGTAAGTGTTGTAGGAGACCATTTAAGGTGTTGTTGAGTTGTGAAAAGCTTATCCAAGGCCCCTAGGTGCTCAAGAAGGTATAAAAATCTCAAACCCTCTTGGTTATGTATTATTTATAAAGTATGGTAGTAGATCCATGTGTTTGTGAGCTAATCTTGGTTGTATATGTATTGGATAGCATGGATCTTGAGTTTTGATGTTGAGATTGTGACTTTTATGACTATGGATAATATATACATCTCCATGAGTGTTATGAACCATGATCTAAGTGTATTAAGGGTTGATTGTGTTGTGGAAGTGTGAAAAATGGTTGATCTAATTAGTTTGTGCTTGCTGAGTTTTGTCCAGGAGCATTGACCTGTATTGTAACACGATGTTGAACCCCCAAATGTTGTCCCCTGATGTCCTACCATATATTGTTGGAAAGATAATTGAATTTAGTTTCTGGAAATGTAAGGTTCATGACTAGGTGATATATAGATTTTAAGTTATGGCCGGAGAAGTGAATTGTGTTTATGGACTCCGGACTGCACTAAGTGACCCCCTTGTGAACCTTGTTTAAACCCCTAAAAATATATGTGGGATCATGAAAAAAATTGAGAAGTTAGGGAATGCAGTGGTGAAGACCACCCAAAAAGAATTGGATTAAAATATGAATTTTTGGATTTTATAAAAATGCTAGAGTAAAATTCGCGCAAGGGAAAAAGTCGATTAGTGGAGCATAATTCTAGGGTTAGTGGTTATGATTCGAAAGTGGTAACTAAATTAAGTCGATTAAGTGACGAGCGTAATCGAGTGATGACATGAACCTATAGTGGGGCTAGAGAGTCATAAGACGAAGTCGTTAAGTTAGTTTCGTACCCCCCTAAAACCCCGTAATTAAAGAGATATTGTTAAGGTACTAACGAACGATTATTGCTTATGTATAGATCGTTCGAATCCGCACGCTCGACCACCCCAACCAAACCAAGGCAAGTTTACTTTTCAAAACTTATCCATATACAAGGACTTTCACTGTTGTGTTTGTAGTTTTCAATTATATCAAATGCTATGTTTATCGAAGTATTGATGCAATTGAGATTGTATAAGTACATATATGCTTGTACCCCTTGAACTTAGATTGAAATGTTTTCTTCGGACAACGACTCTAGCAATAGAGGTCGTAGCGGTCCGTATATACTATTGACCGGGGATCGGTATATTATTATATCGTATCTAGATTGCGAAAACCTGAAGGGTCATTCGGGGAGTATCGTATACTCAAGTATTATGTTCATATCTTCGTGAATACTCGAAACCCTATCTTGGATTAAAAGTTTATTTTATCGAATAATTATTTTATTAAGTATTAATATTAAATCTTAAAATATTATTTATTAATTATTGTTCATTATTTAAAGACAAAGTTAATCCAAGATACATTTTAATACTTTCAAACTCGAACTCATTCGAACTCAAAACATTTTCGAAAACCCCCGGTCAAATTCTGCTTCTTGTACGATTTCAAGAATCATCGGTCGACTGATGTCGGACCTCAACTACTCTGTTTTCAATCAAAATCAAGTTTTAAAAGAAAAAGAAAAAGGGACTCTGGCAGGTGTGGGAACCGTTGACGAACGATTCCTGGGATGTGTAAGCGGCCGTGAGGCAGGCGGTCCATCAATTATTATTCCGGCCCAGGTGTTGCCGAAGGATGATTACGGATGTAGTTTTCATCGAGGGTGATTACGGATGTAGTTTTCACCCGAGGGATAGTTACGGATGTAGTTTCTATCCTTCTACCGGTAGAGAAGACCCGCGGATTATTGGACTTGGATGTCGCGACTGATCATCGTCAATCCTTGTCAGGTTTTGTGTTTTCTTTAAGTCCCATTCCTCCATTTTGGAAAAATGCTTTGACACTACTTCTTAGGCTTTCGTGCCGAGTTGCTGATAGTGTTCTATTTTGATGAGAAAGATGTTGACTCAATGCAGTATCTAGAACTGCAAGTTTATTTTGAAAACGAGGGCACATATTGTTGTACCTTCGGAATTTTTCAACAATGACAAGTGATTTTATATCCGATTGATACAAACAAGTTTAATAACTGCCAATCATATGAAATGTTATATTGCTTACCTTATACGTATATTTCTTGCTGAGCTATAGTTGCTCACTCTTGCTTGTTTTCAAATTTATAAACACAATAGCTAAGCGAAATGGCAAGACCCAGACAGACTGCTCGAAAGCAGGTGACTAGACCCGAGCCAGCACTTGAGATTCCACCGGTAGGCCCCATTAGCCGGATTGGTTGGCAGCTTTTGTTAGTTCGTTTTATTTATCAGTATGACCTGTGCAAGGCAGTGTATCGTAACAAACTTTCAAGCCGCCAACTTCGCTTCATATCGAAGTGTTGCTGGTAGCGTAAATACTATTTAATTCGGTCTATAATAACTCTGATAATTTTATTACTGTTTATTCAATGCGTGACGTTTCTGAGGCTCTAACCTGTGTGTGTGAGTGTGGTGTGAGTTTATTGTGGGGTCGATGGCTGTGTTATATATATATTATGTGCAAGAACAGGTATGTTACTAATGGAAAATGGACCGTGAGCGCCTAGATCTCCGACCCCGGATCTGGGGGCGTCACAGAAATGGTATCAGAGCGAGGTTACAGTTCTCAGAAACGATAGTAATTTAAGAAAGCAACCCTAATAATAATAACAATAACGATAACCTTAATAACAACATTAATAATACTTAGAACTCTCATCGATTTTGTAGTCGGGTTATCGGATATAGCCCTGACTTTAAGGCCCGTGAGGGAACTACTCCTAGACCTTTCTTTTATGGTTAGTGACCCTCCTTATTTCCCTTGTGTAGATGGAGGAGATACCAGACCCTGAGGCTTTCGAGTGAGAGCATGATGAGGCACTGATGCGAGATACCGAGGATCCTGAGGAGGATATAGGTGCTGACTCCGAGCTTGGCCACTGGATTACACTGATAGAGGATACTGATGATGAGGATCCCGTTGAGGAGCCCTTTGAGCCTGAGCCTGAGCCAGAGCCTGTTACCCCATCTCCTGTAGCTACTGATGAGGAGAGTGTGAGATCCGGTGAGGGTCGTGTTGTGTCACCCCCACCTTCTCCACAGACATCTAGCCCTGTTTCATCGGACGGTGACTCCGAGGATGATACTTCTGGCGAGGAGGAGCTTGACCCTACCCCTGCTACTGCTCCTGCTCCTGCTACTGCTGCTGCACCTACTCCTGTTCCTGTCATACCACCTCCACCGATGGACCTACCCCTAGTGTCGGGTACTGAGCACGCTTACGTGGTACAGTTCCTGACCCGAGACTTACTATCTGCAGAGGCCCGACTTAACGAGGCGAGGCGGGCACTAGTGGAGGAGCGCGAGGCGCGCTTGAGGATCCAGGCTGAGATGAGGACCGCTGTTGCTAGGAGGACTAGGGCTCGATTCCATAGGATTGAGAGGAGGAGTCGCGATAGGATTCTTGGTTTAGGGATCCGCGGGGGCGGAGTGATCCAGGCTAGGGATGCTAGGCGTGTTGTGCGTCGTGCATTTGCCCGAGTGAGGACCTTGCTCCGTCGCGGTGCGGCCCCGTGATGTGTTACTGATAGCTCAGTCCCCTAGGTTCAGATGACATTAGTGTGTCGATTTTGCGGGATAGTTGACTTGTGCAGTGGTATCCTTTCTGACCAGTGGATGAGTAGACTGACCTACAGATATGTAGATGTGACTTCGGGTAGTATGTACGGATGTAGCCCTACTTTTGTGTAGCCTGACTATTCGGATGATGTACTTGTATTGTTCCACTTTTGCTAGACTTTGACATCGGAACTATGTATTTGGCTCTAACATCCAAACTTTGTGATAACCCTTGTACCGTACTTATTTAGTTTCAGTTTCCTTAATATTGCCTCAACTGCTTTACTTTCCGATGCCATGCTTTACTGTTTTTATATACAACTGTGATTATACAATTGCTACAAGCCACAAATACAACCATGCCGTTTCAAATTTAAGATATGCGATTTCAAATTGTTTCCTACAATTTCCAAAAACGTTCCTACAATCTTTAAAAATAAATTTTTCAAAAAAAAAAAAAATTGTTTTGAAATTTTGAAAAATATTTTTGAGGTTTCGAAATTTCGAAAACTCTTGTAAATGTTTTCGCATCCCAAAGGGATTTTTCCCCAAAAATGTTTGACATTTTATCTCCAACACTGGATTATTAAAACTTTTGCACTTCCACCCTTATGAGGAGGAACGATACGCTCCTGACCCGTGCAAACGCTGTCAGGTAATTGGAAAACCCTAACCCATTCCTTGTTTTATTATCAGAATCATGCCACCCAGAAGAATGAACACTCGAGCTCATCCGATCAGTTCTGAGGGCCAGGGTAGCCACCATGGAACCGGAGGCCACCATAACCATGAAGGGGAGAATGCCAACCTGAGTGAGAATGAGGGCAACGATCATAACTTGTTTGATGACTCTCAGTATTAAGAAGAAGAAGCTGGTGATGACACCCGAGAGGTAGAACATCCTAGGGGAAGCCCTATGGAACAGTTCATGGAACTACTTAGGCAGAACTTGGACCGTCCCCCAGTTCAGCAACCACCCTAGAATGCTAATGCTAATGCTTTCCGGAACTTCAAATCCCTGAAACCCCCAGAATTTAAAGGAACTGCCGACCCGGTCGAGGCAAGGGCCTGGCTGAAGGAAATGGAAAAATCTTTCGAGATACTAGGTGTCGCTGAAGAGCAGAAGACTGTTTTCGCCACTTACCTTCTGAAGGGTGAGGCGAACTATTGGTGGGAAGCTAAGAAGAATTTGGAAGGAAGAGGTGTGGTGACCTGGGAGAGATTTAGCGAGCTGTTCTTGGAGAAGTACTTTCCTAGGTTCATGGAGACACAAATGGAGCTGAAGTTTTTGGAGCTGAAGCAAGGAAATATGATGGTGGCCGAGTATGAGGCCAAATTTACTGAGCTGTCGAGGTTTGTGCCGGAATATGTGAACTCTGAGGCAAAGAGGGCCCGAAGGTTTCAATTAGGGCTAAAACAATGGATTCAGAATCGTGTGGTGGTTCATTAGCTGACAGACTATGCCACCCTGGTACAGAAAGCATAAATTGTTGAGGCTGGGAGTGAACAGATGCAGAAGGAGAGAGAAGGAAAGAAGAGGAAGTTTGATAGTCGAAAGGGAAACTCTGCGGGTGGGAGCTTTCCGAGCAAATTTAAGCGAGGAACGATGTCCCAACCCAGCGGAAACTTTGGAACCAAGAGAGTTGAAAGTTGGAGTGTGGGCCAGAGCGGCCAACCACAGGGATCGTCTTACTCTACCCCATCCCGAGCCCAACCCCCAGAATGTAATAAATGTGGAAGGAAACATGCGGGCGTGTGTAACCTGCAAGATGTGAAGTGCTTCAAGTGTGGGCTGATAGGGCATTATGCTAACGCCTGTCGCGGAACTAGTAACAACCCGAGTGCCGGAGGTAATTGCTTCAAGTGTGGGAAACCAGGGCACCGAATGAGAGAATGTATGTCCTCTGGGCCAGCTGCATCGAGAGTGAGTGGAACTGCTCCTAACAAGGCCCCTACTGCAAGAACCTTTAATATGATGGTGCAGGATGCCGTGAGGAACACGGATGTGATTGCAGGTACTCTACTACTCAAACTCAGTTAAGGCAAATGTTTTATTTGATTCGGGAGCTACCAAGTCTTTCATATCTCTAGATTTTGTATGTCAGTTAGGCCTTAAGACTGAACCATTGGAAGACAGATTGCAAATAGAGATAGCTAATCATGAAATTATTCCCGTTAGCCAAGTATGTCCAGGTTGTGACCTAGAAATAGAAGGGCGGCACTTTCGGGTAGACTTAATACCTTTTAAACTAGGAGAGTTTGACGTAATAGTAGGTATGGATTGGTTAACAACCCACGGAGCCCAGATTGATTGTGTAAAGAAGAAAGTAAGTTTGAGACTGCCAAGGGACGAGGAAGTAGTGTTTAGTGGGAAACGGCAAAACCAAAAGTTCCTGACTATGATTCAGGCTAAGAAGCTGTTACGTAAAGGATGCGAAGCCTATTTAGCCTACGTGAAGGATACCAAGAAAGAGGCACCAAACCTACAGGAAATCCCTGTCGTTAATGAGTTCGCGAACGTATTTCCGGATGATCTTCCCGGACTACCACCCGATAGAGACATCGAATTCGCCATAGACCTAGTTCCGGGTACGGCCCCAATTTCGAAAGCCCCATATCGGCTAGCCCCAGTGAAAGGCATATGACACAGCCTATTTGTAGTTCGAGGACTCAACTCAACTTAAGCTTAGTTTGTAATAAGTAAATAACTTTAACTGTCACAGGAATCTCAGGAGGTACTATCTGTCAGAAGAAAAACCCTAAAGTCAATCTATAGTTTTGATGTTTTACACTGGAAGAAGTTCAGATTGCTGATCAAGCCTCAGTATAGCATCAAAGAAGTGGATTTATTTCTAAGACAGAGATTTCTAGAGTGACAGGTTCAGACAGTATACAGTGAAGTACAAGAAGGAGAAAGAGATGAGAAGAAAAATGAATCACATTTTTAATGTGAAAATTAAAGGACAGTCATTGAAGTTAGTCGTTCATGAACCAGACCGTGCATGGAACGTCAACAAAATATTCAGTGGTATTCCTTTATTACTTTCAGTGATTCAGAAAAGAATTAAGACAATTCAAGGATATATAATTATTCTTGTTTAATTAATTTAAATCAAGTAGTCAATTTAATTAATTAATTAATTCATCTTGAATTAATTCTTTAATTAAATTAATTATTAGATTAATTAAATCTGATTAATTATTTAAGTAAGAATAAATTAAAATGATTATTTATTAATCAATTTTAATTTAATTCTGAAAAATAAACTAGCAAGACAATCCCTGATTGTCTTGCCGATTGTCTTGGAGACTTAATTCAGAATAGCAAGACAATAGGAGATTGTCTTGCCGATTGTATTGAAGAAGAAATCAATAAAGGAAGACAATTTCTGATTGTCTTGCCGATTGTCTTGATAATGATAATGTCTGAAAAGCTTTTGAAAAGTAGAATAAAAATCTGATTTGATTGTCGTGACGATTGTCTTGACAGTTCAATTTGATTGTCTTGATAATGATCAAAAAGAAAAAGCTTCAGACAGAATGATAATTTTGATAAAGCAAGACAAAGATCTCAGTATTTGATTGTCTTGCCGATTGTCTTGGAAGAACCTGATTGTCTTGACGATTGTATTGCCTATTGTCTTGGCAGTACAAAATTGGTTGTCTTGGAAGAATAGATTGTATTGACGATTGTCTTGACAGTTATAATTGAAGATAAAGATGCAGGGATTATTATATATCAAGACATATCGACAGAAGCAATCAGAAAGGAAAATACAGATCAAAATATTTCATTCAAGAACAAATTTCTCTCTTCTCTCTCATCAAGAACACAGCACAAGAAGCAGAAAAATATATAGAAAATCAAGTTCATCTTATTTTTAATATCTGATCCGATAGAACTGATTTACTTGATACTCTTGTACTATTAGCGAGTTTTTACTCCTAATCTATATCTTGATTTTTATTAACAAATCTAGAAAAATTCATGTCGAATTTTCTAATTTGTTTTTATTAACTAGATATAAATTATGTACTGTATTTGTAACAAACCCCTCAAGTTAATATAATTTTATATTCAACTTGAATTTTGTTTCATTTAATTTCGCTCAAATTTGTCAAAATATAAATTAAATTATCCGGACAAATTTCGATAAAACAGTACTATTTGTATTCAACCCCCCCTTCTACAAACATATTGGACCTAACAATTGGTATCTGAGCCGGTTGATTGATACACAAATCAAAGATCCCATTTTACTCGATTAAAAATCATCCCCGAATTTTTTAACTCTCTTAAAAAATTCATCATGTCTTCTAAAGTTGGAACTGTGAAAATTCCCATATATGACAAAAACAGTTATGATATGTGGAAGAATAAAATGTTAATGTTCCTCGAGGTTGCAAATCCTAAATACATGAAAGTCTTATCAGAAGGACCAATAATACCTTTTGGATTAATTCCTGAAGTTGTCACTGATGGAAAAGTTATTGCCCCTGCAAGGTTTGTACACAAAGACTCTTCTGAATACACTCTTGTTGAAAGAGAGGAAGCTGGACTTGACATTAATTTAAGACTGATCTTAATAGATTCTCTAGACTCTGTAATGTACAGTCATGTGATTAACTGCAAGACTGCAAAGCAAATGTGGGAAACCATTGAAACTGTGAATGAAGGAACATAGGAAGTTAGGGAGAATCGACTAGAAATTCTGACATATGAGTATGAACACTTTCGATCAGCATCCAATGAAAGTATTCAAGATGTGTTTGAAAGATATAACAAACTTGTCAACAATTTACAGATGCATGGCAAGTACTACACTCAGAAAGAGATCAACAGAAAATTTCTACTGTCAATGCCTGTTCATCTAGAACATAGGATTACAGCTATCAGAGAGTCGAGGAATCTAAGTAAAATTACTGTAGAAAGACTCTTTGGTGTTTTAAAAACCTATGAACTGGAACAATCTCAACAAAAGGAGATTTATGGAAAAGGAAGAGTTGCTAATACTTCTACAGCTCTTATTGTTGAGAACAAACAGGAAGTGGAAGATAAGGTTATTCAATCTTGTAATGTTGACAGTGGCAAGCTTGAAGTTGAAGTTGGTCAAACGAATGCTAGTCCAGATGAAGGAGACTTCTATTCGATAGAAGAGCTAGATCAGTTGGAAGATGAGTCCATTGCTTTGTTGGTAAGGAAATTCAGTAACTTCAGATTCAGGAAGAATCCCAAGTTCAGGTACAAATCTAACTATAACAGGTTCCAAAGAGGAGGTTCTTCATCCTCAAGTAACAGAGGAGGTTACAAAACTGGAACAGTTGAAAGAAGTAAAATTAGATGCTACAACTGTAATGAACTTGGACATTTCGCTACTGAATGTCAGAAGCCAAAACAAAACCAAAGAAAAGACTTTGGATCTGAGAAGAAGAAGACAGGTAAAGCCTATGTGGCTGCTGGAAAGAGTTGGGATGATACAGACTCTGAAGATGAAGAGTATGGCAATCTTGCCCTGATGGCAAAATCTGATAACTCCAGTGGTACTTCATCTGAGGTATCATGTACTGAAAGTCAATATATCTATCAACTTAGTGATTCACTAGGTTGTGCTAATAGAGAGATTAATAGGATCAATTTGTTAAATACAGATTTTAGTAATCAATTATCAGAATTACACGATGTACAAAATTGCCATGATAAACAAAAATCAGAAATAAGAATTCTAAAAGAACTTGAGAGGTCTTTAGCGTTGATAGTGGTTCAACAACGTGAAACAATAGCTGTGCTTGAAATAAGGGTTAGTGCTACTTCTAATTCATGTAAAGTGGCTAAAGAGTTGTTTAACCAACAAGCTATTAATCAAACCGTGGGTATTGGGTTTGACTATAATGAAGCTATTGGACGAAAAAGCATTATTACCCCTAATCGTGTCAGTGCTGTAGAAAGGGGTATACCAATAGTGCTTAAGGGTGTTAGTAATCCACTCTTTAAGACATCCATAGCAGAACCTTTGGATACTACATCTTTAATCATTAAGGAAGAGATGCGCATTGAGGATTTAGCTAATGGCGTAGTCTTAGAAAGTAATCAAGTTGTTAAAAATGATGAAGATAGAAAGACTGTGTTTATGAAAACAGAAAGAGTTGGTGAGTCTACTAGTTCCTTGAAAACTAGTAGTAGAAGTAACAACATGAATAAATGCAACAACACATCTACCATGAATGCTATTCTTGTTATTGATACTGCTCATAAGAAATGCAATGCTGTTAATTGCATGTCTTGTGCTTTTAATATAATGTCTGCTTACTTTAACGGTAATCATGCATGTGTTGATAAGAATGTTCCTAGACAGCATATGAGCAGAAATAAACATGTTAGATCCAGGACTGAAACACCACCTAATTCTAAGATTAGGACTCCAAGTCCTTCTCAGGATATGGTGAAGACTTGGTTACCCAAGCTGAAACCAAAACAAGTTAAAGCTGTTTACAGGGTTAAATGTCCAGTACCTGAAGAAAATGTTGTTAAAATAAAAAGTGTTGCTTTGCCTGATAAAGGCCAATTCTTTAAGTACTCCGGACCCAATCAAATTTGGGTTCCGAAGAAAGTCTAACCAATTTGTCATTGCAAGGTTCAAAACAGGTTGAACGAGTCATGTGGATTCTGGACAGTGGATGTTCAAGGCATATGACCGGAGATAGAGCCCTGCAGACAAATGTGGTGGAGAAGGCCGGCCCAGTCGTTACCTTTGGAGATAACAGCAAAGGTAAAACTGATGGATATGGCAGATTAGAAGCTGGAAATGTTATCGTTGAATATATCTATTTTGTGAACGGCCTTGAGCACAATTTGCTCAGTATTAGTCAATTCTGTGACAAAGGTTATGAAGTTCATTTCAACAAGAAGAATTGTCTAATATCACACAAGAGAAATGAAAGGCCACAGTTGACTGGAGTAAGAAAAGGAAACTTGTACATAGCCAATATGAACTCTGGAAGCACAGACAAAAATTAGATGTTTTTATTCAAAGGCATCCACTGATGAAAGTTGGTTATGGAACAAGAAACTTTCTCACCTAAACTTCAAAACAATGAATTCTCTAGTTAAAAGAGAATTGGTGAGAGGTTTACCTTCGATTGAATTTACTCAGGAAGGTCTATGTGATGCTTTTCAAAAAGGAAAGTTAAAAAGGGCAACTCACAGGAGCATTAACACATCATCAATAACTGAACCATTACAACTTCTCCATATGGATTTGTTTGGTCCAGTTAGTGTGATGTCCATGTCAAGAAAAAGATATGCTCTAGTGATTGTTGATGATTTCTCAAAATTCACATGGGTACTATTTCTGAACTCAAAAGATGAAACTCCACAACTGGTAGTTGATCACATTAAGTTAATTGAGCTGGATTCTAATCGTCCAGTAAGAGCTATAAGGTCAGACAACGGAACTGAATTCAAGAATGCAGTTCTAAATGACTTTTGCACTGAAAAGGGTATAGCTAGATAGTACTCGGCTCCCAGAACTCCTCAACAAAATGGGGTAGTTGAAAGAAAGAATAGAACCTTGATTGAAGCTGCACGTACTATGCTAAGTGAATCAAGGCTTCCATTGAGCTTTTGGGCTGAAGCTGTCAACACTGCATGCTATACCCAGAATCGTACACTTATCAATAAAGACTTAATGAAGACACCATATGAAGCTCTACATGACAAGAAACCAACTCTCAAGTACTTCCATGTATTTGGGACAAAATGCTTTGTGCTGAAAGAAGGAGATGATCAAGGTGGTAAATTTGAAGAAAAAGCAGATGAAGCAATATTTATTGGTTATACTAGAAGAGCCTACAAGGTGTATCTTATTGATCAACAGAAAACAATGGAAAGTGTCAATGTTACATTTGATGACACAAAACTCCCAAGTATCCAAAATGAAGATCCATCTGAAAAGCTTAAGTTTGATGACATGTAAGACTCAGATTCAGATGATGACAATCAACCTGACGTTGTTGCTAATAATTATAATCCAAATGTTGGTGGAAATGATCAAGGTGATGCTGGTGAAAACAATGATAATTTTCAAGACACCACTGATACTCTTGAACCATCAATAAGTCAAACTGGCAACAACTCAGGGGGAGATAATGAAGGGTCAACAAGTCATACTCAACATCATACTGAAGATCAAGGCGAATCATCAAGATCAATTCTTCCCAGACAAACTGTTTGGAATAGAGCTCATACTTTTGAGCTGATTCTTGGTGATCCAGATGTTGGCGTGAAAACAAGAAGAGCTTATCAGAATCAATGTAACTATTCTGGGTTCCTGTCTGTCATGGAACCTAAGAAAGTAGAAGAAGCTCTATCTGATCCTGATTGGGTGATTGCTATGCAAGATGAACTCAATCAATTTAAGCAACTAGAAGTATGGAAGCTGGTACCCAGACCTAAAGATAGAAAAGTGGTGGACACAAGATGGGTATTCAGAAACAAACTAGATGAAGATGGCACTGTGATAAGAAACAAAGCAAGACTGGTAGCTAAAGGTTATTCTCAAGCTGAAGGCATTGATTATGATGAGACCTATGCTCCAGTGGCAAGACTTGAGGCCATCAGAATATTCTTGGCATATGCATCCTATTCAAGATTCAAAGTTTATCAAATGGATGTCAAGAGTGCCTTTCTGAATGGTAAGCTAGATGAAGAAGTGTATGTAGAACAGCCCCCTGGTTTTGAGGATCAAGATCATTTGGACTATGTCTACTTTCTTTACAAAGATATCTATGGTTTTAAGCAAGCCCCAAGAAAATGGTATGACACTCTCTCTGAATTTCTATTAGAAAATGGTTTTATAAGAGGTGTCATAGACAAAACTCTCTTCACTAAAAGACATAAGAATGATATAATACTAGTCCAAGTCTATGTGGACGATATTATATTTGGGTCTACTAATGAGCTTCTATGCAAGAAGTTTTCTAAGTTAATGCAGGGTAGGTTTGAAATGAGCATGATGGGAGAACTGAAATTCTTTCTTGGATTACAAATAAGTCAGAGACAAGATGGAATATTTATTTGTCAATCCAAGTACATTAAGGAGCTCCTCAAGAAATATCACATGGAGGAGTGCTCATCAGCAAAGACACCATCAACTATAGCTGTCAAAATTGGTTTATGTGAAAGTTCTGCCATGGTAGATATCACAGGCTATAGAGGTATGATTGGTTCATTGCTTTACCAAACTGCTAGTAGACCAGATATAATGTTTGCCACATGCTTGTGTGCAAGGTTCCAAGCGAACCCTAAAGAAATCCATCTCACTGCTGTCAAAAGGATCTTAAGATATCTAAAGGGTACGCCTAATTTAGGCATCTGGTACCCTAATGAATCTGGTTTTACTTTAATTGGATATACAGATTCTGACTATGCAGGAAGTGTTGTAGACAGGAAAAGCACATCTGGGAGTTGTCAATACCTAGGTGGAAGATTGGTATCCTGGTTCAGTAAGAAACAGCAAACAGTTTCCAACTCTACAGCCGAAGCTGAATATATAGCTGCTGGAAGCTGTTGTGCTCAGATCTTATGGATTAGGAATCAATTAATGGACTATGGCATTGTATTGGAAAATATCCCTATTTTATGTGATAATACAAGTGCCATAGCAATCGCCAGCAATCCTGTGCAGCACTCAAGGACAAAGCACATTGACATAAGGTATCATTTTATAAGAGAGCATGTAATGAATGGTACAGTGCAACTACTATTTGTAGGCTCTGGAGATCAAACTGCAGATATTTTTACTAAGTCGCTTAATGAATCCTCATTCACTAGAATTGTTAGTGAATTGGGTATGTTAAACAGTCCTAGTAATTAATACTGTTAATATCTGAAATTTGATCTTTAATAATTTTGCAAGTGATTATTATGTGAATATTTGTTGTTTGAAATCACTTGTATAATTATTTTACCAACTGATTTTCTTGCTTGTTTAGTTATTTTTCACTCTGTTTATTCATATTATTTAATACTTCATATTTCTGTATTTTTTAGAATATTTGTAGATATTTATTTCTATTTTAATAATTATTTTATTAAATGTTTTGTAGTGTTTGTCCTTTTGTTATTTATATTTGTTTTCGTAAAAAGATTAATCCATGTGTATGTAAAATATTTATTTATAGTATTTTTAATAATATATTAGAGTGTATTTTAATTGGATTAATTATGAACATTTATTTGTATTTTATTAGCCTATTATTAGCAGTTTAATTAATTGTCTTGTTTGTGATTATAATATCAAGACAATCGCCAAGACAATCCACAGATTGTCTTGGAAGGTTATTTTGTTGATAATAAAATATTTTTCAGATTTTTTGTTCTGTTTTTATTTTGTTTTTATTTTGTTTTACTCAAAACAAACGATTGTCTTGATAGTTTTGAACTACCAAGACAATCGGCAAGACAATCACTTGATTGTCTTGGAGTGTCTTTTCTCTATTTTAAAAATTAAAAAAAAATAATAATGTGTGTTAATTTATTTTAATCAGTTAAATACTTGATTGTCTTGATAGTATTTATACTAACAAGACAATCGGCAAGACAATCAACTGATTGTCTTGTAATGTTAGTTTGTATTTTTATAAAATTAAAAAAAATTATTTTCGTTTTCTTTTATTTATTAGAATTGTAAACGATTGTCTTGATAGTATTTATACTACCAAGACAATCGGCAAGACAATCAAACCGATTGTCTTGTAGTATAGTTTTGTACTTAAAAAAAAAACAGAAATCTCAAACAACAGCAATACAATCATCTCCTTTCTCTCGTGTCTTTACACAGAGCACCGCATATACATACAATACACACGGTTCTTGGACTGAATTGCTGCTCGATTTTATTCAACAAAACTGAAAACCAAGACCAGATTCAAGTAGATCGTTCAATTATCTTTCTTTTGAACCGATAATTTTCGAATATTGTTAAGTTTTTGAAAATCAAATTTTTCAAAAGTTGAATCGGGTTTTAGGTGTTTTAAGAGTTCTAGATTTTTTCTGAGAATTCTAAAAATAGATTGAGACTCCCAGTGATCAAGAGAACATCATATAAATTTTTGGAATTTTTCTGACAACTTTGAATTAATTCGAATTTTTAATTAATTTTAATTAATTATTAATTCTGAAAATTTTCGAATTGTTTTAATTTTCCTAAAATTAAAGTGTGTTTTTGTGTTTAAAAAATGGCTGATAATTTTGAGATAATGAAACATAATTTGGTTGGCTATTTTAATCCGAACGATTGTCCCTTCGATCGATTTAGGCCTTGGATACGATTTTTGAATGACGATTCAATTATCCGGACTGCCATTTCGATTGAAGCCCCAATTAAGATAGGACCACTGAGATTGATTTGCACAGAATCTGTGGTGTCTGAAGACTTGACCTCATTCTCTTTTGATTTTGATGGTACACACCACGTCGTGACAGAATCAACCCTTACTACTGTATTGGGCCTTCCGGCGGATAATTTTGATCCATTTCCAACCAGTGAGCAACTCTATCAATTCTTCATTGATATTAATTATCATGGAGCAATTGATATGAACAACCTGAGCAAAAGGAATTTGGTTCAACAATGGGATGCATTCTTCGACACGATCTCCAAGGTATTTGCTAATTCAGCCAGAGGTAATTTTCACTTACTCACCTCTATGTTACAAACTATTGGTTATGCTGTTGCTAACAACCGTAGAATCAATATTGGTAACCTACTTTGGAATACTATTATTAACAGGATTGTTAAGGCCAGAAGGGATTTTTATGAGGGTAAGAAAGTTCAATGTTATTATCCTAGATTTTTAACTCTGTTATTTAATCATCTTGTTCCTGTTGGTCAACAAACAGTTTTTAGGAATGACAATCCTATGGTATCAGGCAGGCAAACCAAGAAAATATTCACTAGCCTTGATACACATAGAAAGTTGATAAATGTGCTAGTGTATATTACACCATATTTGTCTAACTTCTTAAATCTACCTGTCATTCCTCGACTTTTGAATGCACCTGAACCTGAACCTCTAAATGTACCTGTCCCTGAACATCAACATCAAATGGAACAATCTATTCCTTCAGGTACAGCTACTGCATCAATGGAGCAGGTATTGCCTTCTATCTCTCAAACTGTTTCTGGAGGAGCCCAAGTGGCTGATAGGTCAGACCAAGAGGTTGTAGAACCACAGCCTCTATCCCAGGTCTTAGAGCCAAACATTGTGTCTAACCCAATCTCTAAACCTAAAGCCAAAAGCAATTTGTTGACAAAAAGAGCTGATAGAAGAAGTGATAATGTGAGTGATCCCACAACTCTGCCTCCACCAAAGAAGAGAAGAAACCTACTACTTGAGGCATCTGTTAGCCCATCCATTTCCTCCCAACAGGACTTGGACATTGAAATGGCCGATGAACTGTTACTAATTTCATCCTCTCAACAGGATGCAATTATTGGAATTCGCCAAAGGGCCGTGGCACCTTGTACAGAGTCAAGCACACCTCTATTACTCACAATGGGGGGAAACATTACTGTAGAATCTGTTGTTGCTAAGGACACTGAGCAAGGAGTGCACGATAGGATTGTTACAGTGCCTACCATTGTTACGGTAGAAGAGCCTTCACAGGCTTCTGAGGGAAATCTTGACTCTCTGCCAGTTATAATAGAGTCATCATCTCCCCTCCCAGGAGGAACATTCCTGGCTCCCTCAAGGGATTCTTCACTCGCAGATTTATCTGGAGAAAGTGAAAGGCAACTTGGTCATCCTATCACTGAAGAAATTCAGCTATCAAATCCAAATGAATTGATAGAGATGACTGAGGATTGGGAATTGCGAACTCCCATTGCACCACCACTGACCTCTCCAGAAGAGGCTAGGGTGATTTCTTATGCAGGTACAGCTCAAGGAAAGGAGCTAGTGTTGAGTGATGTGAGGACCACCATAAATATGAGTGAAACACATGCACGAAAGGAGAGTGACATATCCTTGAGTGAACATCAGGTGAGCGCACACACTGACACAAACACTTTGTCTCTCATGGCTCAAATCAAAGATCTGCAAAAGAAATTAATGGAAACTGAGGCTGAAAAACAAGTTTTAAAAGCACAAGTGGATGAACGGTCTTCTTCTTCCACCTCTGTCAACAATCAGCTCATGATCATTCGTGACGATGTCCACAACATAAAGACTACACTCACTCCAGCGATTAATACATTGATACAATCCAACTCTCAGGCATCTACAGAAAGAACAGATATTCTAAATGCTATTGACAGACTCTCTAATAGGGTGGATGAACTTCAAGTGGAAATGCATGAATCTGCTCAATCATATTCAACAACCTTTGCAAAGCTTGAAGAAAAGTATGATTACATGTTTGAAGGACTTGATCATCTATACAACATTGTTAAACCTACTCATAATATCACACCAGAACAAAGAGCATATTTTGAAGACTATGATGATGATAATGAGGGGGATAATGATACAAATAGGGAGCTTGACAGTCAACGAAAGTCTGTAGAGGATTCCTCAACCAAGGGGGAGAAGTCTGGAGATGGAGGAGCAAGTAAGTCTGGAGAAGCAGGAGGAAGTAAGTCAGGAGGAGGTCAAGGGAGGCATAAGGAGAAGTCTGAGAAGTCTACCAAGGGAAAAGAAAAAGCTGCTCATGATCAGGATGCATTCGAGTTTGATTTCGATCTCAAGAATAGTAAGTTTGAAGTACAACAATTAAATGATATCGAAGAAGATCTTTCAAACTGGCAAGATGATCCTGAGTTTGAGAAGGAACTTCAAGAAGAGAAAGCTGATCATCAAATGAGACAAGCTAAGCTTGAGAAGACCAGACAGGTAGTGAATGAAAGATTGAAGCTGAAGCAAGCTGAAGATGCAGAGAAACAAAAGCTACATGCAATCAGTGTACAGGAAAAGAAAAGAGATATTCAGTTGAAGATTGGTCCAAAGTGGGATAGAGTAAGAGAAATTTTTGATTCTATTCAGAACACTGCTAATGATGATGAACGTTTTCTCCAACTACTTCAACAGTTTCAAGAGACCAATCCAGATTACTTGCAATATATGGATGCACTGATGCTGGAAATCTCAAGGATAGTAGCTGGATTTGACAGATGTGCAGATCAACTGATAATTCCGATTGATTCTCGTACAATGGGTTCTCTCTATGTGTCACTTCAAATCTTTCAACAGAGAAGCTTGATGGAACTGTGGATTATGTCCATAAAGGTAAAAAGGTTTTCTGAACTGAATATTTTACTTCATGAAAGACTTTTGGAGTTTGCGCAAAGGAATAGTCCACAAGTTATTCAAACTCCACATCATGTTAAGTTTATCAAGGGTAATACACTACACTCTTGTTTCCTTGATTCTAAGTCGATGAAGTTATACACTGCATCTCATCTGGTCTGGTTAGAACATATGCTGAGGACTACAGGATTCGAAGATAAAGAAAGTATCTTTGTTGCTGACATTATTCGATCATATGCTTTAACTGGCTTTGAAAAGAAATATTACATTCTTCGGAATCGGCTATGGGGTAACCTTGGAATCTTGCCTAAGAAACCTAAAGGTCTTGTGTCAGATTATGAACGTGTACTTGACAAGGATTTGATCAAAACCTTGGATGATCAAGATCGATTTGACACAGAGAATATCAGAAGATTCCTAGAGCAAGAAGATGAAGTTGAACCTGGAGAGATAAGGGATAAAGAAACTTCAAAGTGAAGATCAACTCTACATGTGATATCTTTAGAGCTTAGATAGGTCAAGATAGAAAATTGTATTATATGATCAGTCTAGAGGATCATCTATCTTGTATTTATCTTTTATGTTTGAATCTGGACAATGTTAAATATAAACCAGAACTTTTCTTTTATTTACTTTGTGTTTAAAGTTTTATCTTTTACTAAGTTAAGTTGAGTTAGTTGAGTAATCCTCTAGGTATTTGCTTGTTATCGTCTAACAAACAAATAGGGGAGATTGAAAGGCATATGACACAGCCTATTTGTAGTTCGAGGACTCAACTCAACTTAAGCTTAGTTTGTAATAAGTAAATAACTTTAACTGTCACAGGAATCTCAGGAGGTACTATCTGTCAGAAGAAAAACCCTAAAGTCAATCTATAGTTTTGATGTTTTACACTGGAAGAAGTTCAGATTGCTGATCAAGCCTCAGTATAGCATCAAAGAAGTGGATTTATTTCTAAGATAGAGATTTCTAGAGTGACAGGTTCAGACAGTATACAGTGAAGTACAAGAAGGAGAAAGAGATGAGAAGAAAAATGAATCACATTTTTAATGTGAAAATTAAAGGACAGTCATTGAAGTTAGTCGTTCATGAACCAGACCGTGCATGGAACGTCAACAAAATATTCAGTGGTATTCCTTTATTACTTTCAGTGATTCAGAAAAGAATTAAGACAATTCAAGGATATATAATTATTCTTGTTTAATTAACTTAAATCAAGTAGTCAATTTAATTAATTAATTAATTCATCTTGAATTAATTCTTTAATTAAATTAATTATTAGATTAATTAAATCTGATTAATTATTTAAGTAAGAATAAATTAAAATGATTATTTATTAATCAATTTTAATTTAATTCTGAAAAATGAACTAGCAAGACAATCCCTGATTGTCTTGCCGATTGTCTTGGAGACTTAATTCAGAATAGCAAGACAATAGGAGATTGTCTTGCCGATTGTATTGAAGAAGAAATCAATAAAGCAAGACAATTTCTGATTGTCTTGCCGATTGTCTTGATAATGATAATGTCTGAAAAGCTTTTGAAAAGTGGAATAAAAATCTGATTTGATTGTCTTGACGATTGTCTTGGCAGTTCAATTTGATTGTCTTGATAATGATCAAAAAGAAAAAGCTTCAGACAGAATGATAATTTTGATAAAGCAAGACAAAGATCTCAGTATTTGATTGTCTTGCCGATTGTCTTGGAAGAACCTGATTGTCTTGACGATTGTATTGCCTATTGTCTTGGCAGTACAAAATTGGTTGTCTTGGAAGAATAGATTGTATTGACGATTGTCTTGACAGTTATAATTGAAGATAAAGATGCAGGGATTATTATATATCAAGACATATCGACAGAAGCAATCAGCAAGGAAAATACAGATCAAAATATTTCATTCAAGAACAGATTTCTCTCTTCTCTCTCATCAAGAACACAGCACAAGAAGCAGAAAAATATATAGAAAATCAAGTTCATCTTGATGTGGCGGAAATGATACAATTAAAATCGCAAGCGCACGATCTCGTTTTAGTATTTTAGATTCGGTCCACAGGGAATAATATTTTCGCAAATCCTTAATTCTAATTTAGGCGAATTAGAACAAATGAATTTTGAATGATTTTTGATTTTACTCTAATTATTTACTAAAAGAAAATTTATTTAACTAATTAAAACTGAACTATTCTAAAACTTAATTTTTCTAGAATTATTCTACAAATTGAAAATTGAATCTAAATTTTATTATATTTTTATTTTATTTTATTTATTAGCAAAAACATGGAAACACAGACATGACTTATAGCTCGACTAAACAACTTTAACAAATGAAAACTTCAAACGAACAGAGATCAAGAACAGACTATAAATATTCAAAATTGCAACAACCAACTCGCCTAATTCAATTAGGTGTTTACCAAGACAATAACAAATGACAACTCAACAATAACAATACAGTGACAGAGATTTGCAAAACCGGCGAACTCAATAACAGCGAACGGCAACTTGATGAACTAGAAACAACAACAACCACCACTCAGAATCGGTTTCATGAACTTGCGATTACTGCAGCTAATTACTTTCACAAAGTAAACTTAAAACAATGACCACACACACAGACCAGAACGATCAATACAAACAGACGAGGACGGAACAAAACAAATACATTCAACTCGTATTCAACAACGGACAAGACAGAGATTCTAGGAAAAGAGAACGCAGCAAATTAACAAACACGACCAAGCAACAGAACCAAAAACTCAACCAGCAGAACAAGGCTTCGAAAACACCATCTAAAATTCTGAAGATTCAACATGACCCAGTACTTAAATCGCATCGTTTAAACTAGAAATAGGACTCCTCAAAACTCACAAAACACTCCGGCAGGAGACTCAGTAACAGCAGTGAAAGGACTCGCGAATAAAATCGAAATTAAGAACAAAAGAAATCAACAACTCGCGTTAACACAGTAATAAACTACACCTAGAATTCGGTACAAAACAGGATACTTATAATCAATTCAAACAACACAGCAAAACAGAGATTAATCAACAATAGAAGATGGGTTTGTTGGTTTGTGAGAATAAGAGTGAGAAATGAAAACCGAACGGTAAAGGGGATGGGGGTGTGCGTGGATTGAAGAAGAAACAAAGGGCTGGGATCGTGGTTCGTTGGGTTCGATTGAGGGGGAAGATAAGGGGAAGGGGAGATGGTTTTGATTTGGAAACAAGAATAGGGGATGAAGATGAAGAATGGTTACACGAAGTACTGGGTTCGGCTGGACTAAAACAGGGGAGGTAACACAATGGCATTCGAATAAAAACAGATAAACAGAGAAATTAAAACACAGAAATCTGTAAAAATATTTTAATGACACTAATATTATTATTATTATTATTATTATTTTTTATACTAACACAAAATATATATATATAAATATATATATATTTAAATAATTATTAAACCCACAATAAAATTGAGATTTAATGGGGCGTAACTAACATTAAAAACGGAAATTAAAATTACGAAAACAAATTCTTCAAATCGATACTTTCAATCCCGTGTGGTTAGCGTCGCTACTTTATCCACCCGAGAATTTACGAAAATAACGAAATGAAGAACAAGAAAAATAAAATGAAAGAGGGATGCAAGAATTAAAATGAAACTTGAAAATTGCATAGAAATGAAAAGTGTTTACAAGAAAATTACAATTACAACTATAATTTGGGAGATGAACTTAATTTTAATTCTAAGGCCTAATGCCTAATGGAATGTGTATTTTTTTACAAGAGAAGATGAGGGTATTTATAGGAAAAAATTAGGGTTTTTGGTAGGTGTGGATGAATCTTGGCCCTTGATTTAGTTTAGTGTTGGCTAAATCTTGGCCATCCATTTTCTTTGATAACAAAATGCACCACCACCCCTAGCTTTTCATTTTCTTCTTGTTTTGGTCCTTCTTCTTCTTCTTTTTCTCTTCCTTGACCTTTATTTTCTTTATTTTGCAATTTCTTCATTTTTTCTTGAATTTCCTGAAATAAAACAAAATAATTTATTAAAATATGAACACAAGCAATAAATAGGCAATAAAAATATGCAAAAATATGCACTTATCAAATGCCCCCATACCTATCTTTTGCTCGTCCTCGAGTAAAACAAAAAGAAAAATGCAGAATGAAAAAACCTATACTCACTGTCGTAGGAATCACGGGTAATTTTAGGTTTACCAACCCGTTAAACCTATAGACGATCTCTACAGGAGGAGTGTTGTCTCCTAAGGGTTTACAGAAGATATACCCATAAAATCTTTGAGATACATCAGCAAGTATCCAACTTTCCTCTTTCACTCTAGCTTTCATTGGTGTCAACAAAACAATTTTGTAGGAAAATACATGCCTTAAAGATTATTCTAATAATAGACAAGTTATAGGTTCCCACAATCCACATGATTAGACTAAAAATTTACAAAAAATTCCAAGGTGTGTAGTGAATTTAAGGCCTTTGATGGATTAACTGCATACGAACATTTTCTCTTTTTCAACCAATATTGAACTGACCCAATCTCTATCAAAACAAGTATCTAGCCAAACTTTACGTTCTTAGCAGTTAGATCGACTGTGCAATGGTTGAGGTCCCAAAAGACTTTTGCATCAATACCCATTTAGCGAGTTTTAGGTCAACAATCCCAGATCACAAGGGACCTTAGGTTGCTAGGCACAAAGTCCCCTCGGACTTACTTACTCGGGTTATCAATGAGCTCAACCTAGCCAATTTCCCTACTAAGAGTTCATTATTACCAAATTATACTAGCACTCTACAACTGCAAATATTTATTGACTCTTTTTTTTTCTTTTTCTTTTTTTTTTTTTTCTCTTTTTTTTTTTTTTTTTTTTTTTTTTTTTAACAAATTTCGCAAAGGTTTGATTCGACATTGTTCTAACATGTGGGTTCTCTCTCAGGTATCGAATAACATTCCTATACAATTTTTCCATCAAAAGTCTTGTGCAAATGTGTCGTCTTGGACTTTTAAGCAAAAATTTGTTCGACACAAGTTTCATGAGGAAAAACCTTACTTGACTACGTTCAAATCATCTAAAGGCATTATACATATAATTTTCGAAAAATAGTCAACACCAACTAGTTCTAGAATTTAAAGAGTGGGAAGGACAACTAAGCTAAAATAACTCTATTTTTGGATTTTTAAAATTTTTCAATTTTTTTGGATTTTTCAATTTTTATGTATTTACACTAAAACCCTCCCCCAAACCTAAATCATGCATTGTCCTCAATGTATGCAAATGCAAGAGAAATGAGGAGATTATACCTGACAAGGGATGATGGATACTGAACGGATATTAAAAACAACTAACTTACGCACACAATTCCTCCCCCATACCTGGACTTTACGAGGGGAGGCAAAGTAACAAAACCGAATCAGCCGATGCCGGTAGGAAACTTTGGGTGAAGCTGTGAGAAAAGATCAAGACATATTTGAAAATTTTGATTAGAACAGCCTTTCTCAATCAGCGTGGGATCATGCAACCTATTAGAACAAGAATCACTAGTGTTCACCCTAAACCAACTTGAGGCTTCTTTGTTTTGTTTAAGCAGATTAGGGACAATGAAAGTCTGGTTAGGGGTCGAATCACTAGGAATGACAAAAGATGAGGGTCCGATTTCTCCTAAAGGCTGTTGATCAAACTCGGGATGATAAACAACCAAGTCAAATGCAGGTGGATGTGGTGCAACGGGACTCTCAACGACAGGCTCACTACTAACAATCTCGGATGGGGTCTCCCACGGAAAACAAATCGCATCTAATTCTCTCAGCATCTCTTCCGAAGTCATATCTTTCAATGAGTCAGCATACTCTCGAGTAGGCTCAGGGTTGACTTTGAAATCCTCAACGAGAAGAGACTCAATTTCACTATCCTTGAAACTAGACCATGTGGCAAACTTGTTGACCACGTTAACCCCTATTGATGGTTCATAAAGCTCATTGGGTTCTTTCCCTACATTGAAAATATTAAGGTCAATGGTCATGTTACCGAAAGTGAGTTTCATCGAACCATTCCTACAATTGATTAAGGCATTAGATGTAGCAAGAAAAGGTCTTCCTAGGATGACAGGAATTTGGTTCTTGGAATTCATGACGGGTTGAGTCTCGAGGACAACAAAGTCAACCGGAAAGATAAAATCGCCAATTTTAATCAAGACATCTTCAATTAATCCCTTGGGCATTTTTATAGAACGATCGGCAAGTTGAAGTGTCATATTGGTCTTTTTGAGCTCGCCTAACCCTAGGGCTTGATAGACCGAAAATGGGAGGAGATTCACACTAGCGCCTAAGTCAAGTAAAGCCTTGTCCACGAAAGTATTACCTATGACACATGAAATAGTAGGACAACCGGGGTCCTTGTACTTCACGGGAATTTGGTTAGAAAGAATTGAGCTTACTTGGGACGTCAGGAAGGCTTTCTTAGGTACTTGGGTGGTTCGCTTATGCATACACAAATCTTTTAGACACTTGGCATATGAAGGAATTTGTTGAATGGCATCTAAAAGAGGAATGTTTATCTCGACTGGCTTGAAAACTTCCAGAATTTTGTCTACTTGAGCCGATTGCTTGGGAAGGAGGAGTCTTTGAGGATACGGAGCTTTTGGCTTAAAGACTCGCTCATTAGACACATCGGGAAGGGATTTTGGAAGTGGAGTATCAGACGAAGATTTGGTAGGTGATGAGGAAGGTTTATGAGAAGATTCTGTTGAATCAGGAGTTGAGTGATTAATGTTATGGTCAGATTCAACATTTGACTCTTCCTCTTTTTCTGGAGACTTGACACCTACTTGATTGTCAACTTGATTCCCCGACCTTAAAGAAATTATGGCATTAATACTTTCAGGAGGTCTTTGGTTAAGGGGGAATCTAGGGTTTACCTCAGGTTGACTTGGGAATTTATTCTTCTCACGCTCACTCATGGTGTTGGCTAACTGACTCACTTGAACTTCCAACTTAGATATGGCTTGAGTACTAGCGTTCAAAATTTGCCTATCTTGAGTCATGGTTTGTATGAAGGCTTGTTGAGATTGAGCCAAATTAGTTGTTGATTTTAAAAGCGCATCAAGGCTCTTTTCCAAGGAGTTAAGTCTCTTATCTGACTCATGAAAGCCGGGAGGATGGGCGGGTGTTTGAGTCGGAATAGGACCATGATTTTGAGTTGGGTTTGGAAAAGGTCCTTGGTTTGGAGGTGAGTAAGAATTCTGATTGGGCCTTTGAAAAGAAGGTTGAAAAGAAGGTGGCGGAGATTGAAAATTTTGGCCCTGGTTCCACGAGAAATTTGGGTGATTCTTCCAACCGGGATTGTATGTAGGTGCAAAAGGATCATTCCTAGGGTTCGGTTGAAACACCGCATTGATCTGTTGAAAATCTTGGAAACTTTGCATCCCTTGATTCGGGTTCGTAGACATGTTTGAGGGACCACTATGCGTTTCTAGGGCTTCGAGTCGTCTAGTAAGGGTGGCTAACTTGGCATCGGTTGCGATGTTATTTCCAATTGAATGCAAACCCCTAGAAGATGAACTAGACGATTCGGTAGACTTATTTGGTTCCCTAGTGGATTCCCACAACATTGTCTTTTCGGCTAACTCTTCAAAAAATTCCCACCCTTCATCCTCATCTTTTTCCATGAATTTACCTTGACACATTGACTCTAATAAGGCAGTGGTTCGACTATCCAAGGCTTCGTAAACAATTTTGCATAGTCTCCATTTTTCTATTCCGTGGTGGGGGCATTGTGATAAAAGACTTTTGAAACGATCAAATAATTTCCAAAAAGACTCATTTTCTTTTTGATGGAATTGATTTATTTCATTTGTAATTCTTGTAGTCTTGTGATTAGGAAAATATTTTTTTAGAAACATTACCACAAATCCCTCCCACGTGGAAATAGAATTAACGGGAAGACTATACAACCATTTCTTAGCATTTTCTTTAAGCGCGAAATTAATGAGCCTAAGCCTAATTGAGTCCTCGGTTAATTGTTGGAGTTTTTGTAAGGCACAAACCTCCTCGAATTCATGAAGAAAAAGATAGGGATCCTCACCGTCGCTCCCGGTAAATTTTGGTAACATGCTAATGTGATGGGCTTTAATCTCAAAATTATTACCAGTAACCGGTGGAAGAGTGATACACGAGGGTTGAGCGGAGCGGGTGGGATAGCAACGGTCCTTAAGAGATGTGGCCATGGTTACTACTGGTTCGGAATTATCAAAAGACTCGGAATCGGGTGATGAAGAAATCTCGAATGATTTCACTAGTCTAGAAGAATTATCCCTAACCCAAGTAGTTCGCATAAACCACGAAAGGAAAACACGTAGCAAATGATTTGCGAAAAATTAAGCACACAAAACAAAGGGTGAAAAATCAAAAGAAAGATCTATCCTTAAGACACACTAAAAACTTCGTAAATTAAGAATTATTCAGACCGATTCGGCCAGATTAGAGCAGGCATTGCCAAGAGGCCAAACTCGTCACTTAGACACCGAATCTTAACAGCCAGGCGAACCTTAGACACTGAAGGTCGTGAATAAGTCTTAATTACGTTTATTTTTAGGCAACTTTCTAATTGAACGTGAAATCCTAGGGGCAAACGTCTAATTAATACAACAAACAACGATATATATACAAAACTATAAACAATTATGGATGCTTACACTACGTGTTTTAACTAAAAGAAAGAAGAAATTTAACGTACCTTTGGGTCCTCCAGCAATCACCACAATTTATAAGGTACGAAAAATTAAAAACAAGAAAATAAAAATCTAAATAATGTGGTCCTAAGTGATTAAATGCATGATGCAACAATTATGTATTTACAACTAATTTTTTTTTTTATTATTTTTTTCAATTTTCAAATTTTTGTGATTTTCAATTTTTGATTTTTTTGATTTTCTAAAAATAAAAATGCGAAAAGAGTGAGATACGGGTTACCGAAGCACGCTTTTCAAAAATTCCGATTAATTCCAAGTTCCGTGAGAAGATTCCCGTAATTCCAAACTTTCCTAAAAAAAAATGAGATAAAAAAAATGAGACAAGTAAAAATAATCCGAAAAATTAAAATTCAAGGCGCGAAAAATAATTACTCCCCGGCAGCGGCGCCAAAAACTTGATGTGGCGGAAATGATACAATTAAAATCGCAAGCGCACGATCTCGTTTTAGTATTTTAGATTCGGTCCACAGGGAATAATATTTTCGCAAATCCTTAATTCTAATTTAGGCGAATTAGAACAAATGAATTTTGAATGATTTTTGATTTTACTCTAATTATTTACTAAAAGAAAATTTATTTAACTAATTAAAACTGAACTATTCTAAAACTTAATTTTTCTAGAATTATTCTACAAATTGAAAATTGAATCTAAATTTTATTATATTTTTATTTTATTTTATTTATTAGCAAAAACATGGAAACACAGACATGACTTATAGCTCGACTAAACAACTTTAACAAATGAAAACTTCAAACAAACAGAGATCAAGAACAGACTATAAATATTCAAAATTGCAACAACCAACTCGCCTAATTCAATTAGGTGTTTACCAAGACAATAACAAATGACAACTCAACAATAACAATACAGTGACAGAGATTTGCAAAACCGGCGAACTCAATAACAGCGAACGGCAACTTGATGAACTAGAAACAACAACACCCACCACTCAGAATCGGTTTCACGAACTTGCGATTACTGCAGCTAATTACTTTCACAAAGTAAACTTAAAACAATGACCACACACACAGACCAGAACGATCAATACAAACAGACGAGGACGGAACAAAACAAATACATTCAACTCGTATTCAACAACGGACAAGACAGAGATTCTAGGAAAAGAGAACGCAGCAAATTAACAAACACGACCAAGCAACAGAACCAAAAACTCAACCAGCAGAACAAGGCTTCGAAAACACCATCTAAAATTCTGAAGATTCAACATGACCCAGTACTTAAATCGCATCGTTTAAACTAGAAATAGGACTCCTCAAAACTCACAAAACACTCCGGCAGGAGACTCAGTAACAGCAGTGAAAGGACTCGCGAATAAAATCGAAATTAAGAACAAAAGAAATCAACAACTCGCGTTAACACAGTAATAAACTACACCTAGAATTCGGTACAAAACAGGATACTTATAATCAATTCAAACAACACAGCAAAACAGAGATTAATCAACAATAGAAGATGGGTTTGTTGGTTTGTGAGAATAAGAGTGAGAAATGAAAACCGAACGGTAAAGGGGATGGGGGTGTGCGTGGATTGAAGAAGAAACAAAGGGCTGGGATCGTGGTTCGTTGGGTTCGATTGAGGGGGAAGATAAGGGGAAGGGGAGATGGTTTTGATTTGGAAACAAGAATAGGGGATGAAGATGAAGAATGGTTACACGAAGTACTGGGTTCGGCTGGACTAAAACAGGGGAGGTAACACAATGGCATTCGAATAAAAACAGATAAACAGAGAAATTAAAACAGAGAAATCTGTAAAAATATTTTAATGACACTAATATTATTATTATTATTATTATTATTTTTTATACTAACACAAAATATATATATTTAAATATATATATATTTAAATAATTATTAAACCCACAATAAAATTGAGATTTAATGGGGCGTAACTAACATTAAAAACGGAAATTAAAATTACGAAAACAAATTCTTCAAATCGATACTTTCAATCCCGTGTGGTTAGCGTCGCTACTTTATCCACCCGAGAATTTACGAAAATAACGAAATGAAGAACAAGAAAAATAAAATGAAAGAGGGATGCAAGAATTAAAATGAAACTTGAAAATTGCATAGAAATGAAAAGTGTTTACAAGAAAATTACAATTACAACTATAATTTGGGAGATGAACTTAATTTTAATTCTAAGGCCTAATGCCTAATGGAATGTGTATTTTTTTACAAGAGAAGATGAGGGTATTTATAGGAAAAAATTAGGGTTTTTGGTAGGTGTGGATGAATCTTGGCCCTTGATTTAGTTTAGTGTTGGCTAAATCTTGGCCATCCATTTTCTTTGATAACAAAATGCACCACCACCCCTAGCTTTTCATTTTCTTCTTGTTTTGGTCCTTCTTCTTCTTCTTTTTCTCTTCCTTGACCTTTATTTTCTTTATTTTGCAATTTCTTCATTTTTTCTTGAATTTCCTGAAATAAAACAAAATAATTTATTAAAATATGAACACAAGCAATAAATAGGCAATAAAAATATGCAAAAATATGCACTTATCACATCTTATTTTTAATATCTGATCCGATAGAACTGATTTACTTGATACTCTTGTACTATTAGCGAGTTTTTACTCCTAATCTATATCTTGATTTTTATTAACAAATCTAGAAAAATTCATGTCGAATTTTCTAATTTGTTTTTATTAACTAGATATAAATTCTGTACTGTATTTGTAACAAACCCCTCAAGTTAATATAATTTTATATTCAACTTGAATTTTGTTTCATTTAATTCCGCTCAAATTTGTCAAAATATAAATTAAATTATCCGGACAAATTTCGATAAAATAGTACTGTTTGTATTCAACCCCCCCTTCTACAAACATATTGGACCTAACACCCAGTGGAGCTGAAAGAGCTGCCCACTCAGTTACAAGAGTTGTTGGATAAAAGGGATGATAAGACCTAGTGTGTCACCGTGGGGAGCCCCGGTGTTATTCGTGAAAAAGAAGGACGGCCGTATGAGATTATGTATAGACTACAGGGAGTTGAACAAGGTGACTATAAAGAATAAGTATCCCTTGCCCAGGATAGATGACCTGTTTGATCAATTGAAAGATGTAGTTTACTTCTCTAAAATTGATTTGAGGACCGGGTATCACCAGTTAAAGATCAAACCGGAAGATATACCAAAGACGGCCTTTCGCACCCGGTACGGACACTATGAGTTCCTAGTGATGTCATTTGGGTTAACGAATGCCCCTGCAGCTTTCATGGATTTAATGAATCTAGTCTTCAAGAAGTACTTGGACAAGTGTGTTATAGTCTTCATCGATGACATCTTGATTTATTCCAAGACGAAGGAGGAACATGCAGAGCACTTGAGGATTGTATTGGGAGCATTGAGAGAAGAAAAGTTGTACGCTAAGTTCTCAAAGTGCGAATTTTGGTTGAAGGAAGTTCAGTTTTTAGGGCATGTGATTAGCGAGCAAGGCATTCTAGTGGACCCAGCCAAAATAGAGGCTGTATCAAATTGGGAGAGACCAACCACTCCGACAGAGGTGAGAAGTTTTATAGGGTTGGCTGGCTACTACAGGAGATTTGTCCAAGACTTTGCCAAGATAGCAGCCCCTTTGACCCGACTAACTCGCAAGACCGAGAAGTTTGTGTGGACTGAAAAATGCGAAGAGAGCTTCCAAGAGTTGAAGAAGAGGTTGGTGACAGCACCAGTACTAGCCCTACCTGATGATAAGGGAGATTTTGTGATTTATAGCGACGCATCCCATAAAGGTTTAGGGTGTGTGCTTATGCAGCACGGTAAAGTGATCGCGCATGCATCCAGACAACTTAAGGAGTATGAGATAAGATACCCCACCCATGATTTGGAATTAGCAGCGATAGTTTTTGCTTTGAAGATTTGGAGACATTATCTTTACGGAGAAAAGTGTGAAATCTACACGGATCACAAGAGCTTAAAGTACATATTCACTCAGAAAGAGTTAAACATGCGGCAGAGGAGATGGTTAGAGCTAATCAAGGATTATGATTGTGAGATTCATTATCACCCAGGGAAGGCCAACGTAGTGGCCGATGCACTTAGCCGAAAGGAGAAACTTAAGATGATAACGTCAGTGGACGAGTTGATCAAGGACCTTGAGAAACTAGAGATTGAAGTGAGGTTACCAGGAATTGGACAAGAGAGTCTAATGGAAATAAAAGTCCAACCACCGCTATTGGAAAAGATTAAGTTATGCCAGGAAAAGAAGATAGAAGAAGAAAAGAATTCAATGGATAAAATTTTGACTGGCAAGGAAATTAAGTGTGAGAAGGACGGGAATGGAATTATGAGGTACGCATCTAGGATATGGATCCCGAACGTTCAAGAATTAAAAGACGAGATTTTGCAAGAGGCTCATAGTTCGAGGTACTCAATTCACCTTGGAGGCACTAAGATGTATAGAGATTTAAGAGAATACTATTGGTGGCCAAATATGAAGAAGGACATGGCAGAGTGGGTAAGTAAATGCTTGACATGTCAAAGAGTAAAGGCCGAACACCAGAGGCCCAGTGGATTGTTGCAACCCTTAGAGATACCCGAGTGGAAGTGGGAGCAAATTGCGATGGACTTTGTGGTCGGATTACCAAGGACCAAGACTAATCATGATGCCATTTGGGTAATTATCGATAGGTTGACCAAGTCAGCACATTTTCTTCCAATCAACGAGAGATATACTGTCGACAAGCTGGCAGATATTTACTTAAAGGAGATCGTGGTAAGGCATGGGGTTCCTATGAGCATTGTATCAGATAGAGACCCAAGATTCAACTCCAGGTTCTGGAGAAGTTTCCAGGATTGTGTGGGGACCAAGTTAAACATGAGTACTGCATACCATCCCCAAACAGACGGACAGAGTGAGAGAACCATCCAGACCATCGAGGACATGTTGAGGGTATGTGCCATTGATTTTAAGGGAAGTTGGGATGACCACTTGCCGTTGATCGAATTTTCCTACAACAACAGTTACCATGCGAGTATAGGCATGCCCCCATATGAAGCTTTATACGGACGAAGATGTCGGTCTCCCTTGTGTTGGGAAGAGGTAGGAGAACGGAAGATTTTAGGGCCTGAACTGGTCCAACAGACAAGAGAAACTATCGAGCTCATAAGAGGACGGCTGGTAGCGGCCCAAGACAGACAGAAGAAGTATGCGGACCAGACCCGCAAGGACAACGAATATGAGGTAGGAGAGTTTGTGATGTTGAAGGTATCACCGTGGAAAGGATTGATGAGATTTGGTAAGAAGGGAAAACTAAGCCCGAGATTTATTGGACCTTTTGAGATCTTGAAACGAGTTGGGAAGTTAGCCTATGAATTGGCTTTACCCCCGAGCTTACAGCAAGTGCATAATGTGTTCCATGTGTCCATGCTACGACCATACCATACCGACTTCCGACATGTAATAGAACATGATCAAGTAGATCTGCAACCAGACTTAACATATGTAGAGCAACCCGTAGAAATCATGGATAGAAAAGAACAGGTGCTGAGGAACAAGGTTGTCAAACTAGTGAGAGTCTTGTGGAGGAATCAGAATGTCGAAGAATCAACATGGGAACTAGAGAGCGCGATGCGTGAAAAGCACCCCCAACTGTTTTCAACCTGATTCCGGGACGGAATCCTTTTAAGGAGGGGAGGCTGTAAGAACCCTAATTTTTGGTAATATTTCCTTTTATTTAATATCTTGTGACATTATCATTATGGAACCTTTCTAGTCATCCTTGTTGATTAATAGAATTGATTGTCTGAGAAACTGCATTGTTGCATTTATTATGTAAGATAAAAAGGGAGATTGTGAAGGCAGGAGTCTTATCGTTAGTAAGATTTATAAAATTTGGGATTTGAGAATGGTTAGAGTATTAAAGGATTTATTAAGACTTGTGACGAGGAATTATGGACATTCGAGGAATTTACACAATTAAGTACTTAAGGAATTATAGGGGAAATCTCTACGCGACAAAATATTATTACGAGAGATTAATTAAGATACGATACGAATTAAAGATTGAATAACAAGCATTGGTGGAAGAATAATAATACAAGGAGTAGTATTGCATGCAAGTCCCATGCAACAAGTGGTTAGAAATCAAGCAAACTAGTGAGCCATTGGAAGATGTATAGTACCTAGTTACTTGCTTTTTCAAAAAAGGGGACAAGAAGTACAAGGAGCCATGCTTGCTAGTACTTACCTATACTTACATGATATGTATCACCCAACCTAATTAACATCAATTATTCACCCAACACAAAACACAAAACACAAACTCTTCTCCCCCCCTTTTGTATTGCTCTCGGCCAAGAAAGAAAGGAGAGAAGAAAAATTCTTCTCCCCCCTCTTCCATCACTCATAAATCACCACATAATTCCTAGGTCATCTTCATCATCTAGACAAGGTATGTTAGCAATTTCAATCCATTTCATCCACCCAATTTCAAGTTACAAATTGTTAAAGCTTGGGTGAATAGTAACCATGTTTTATTTTCTTTTAGATCTTGGATTGTAAGTGTTGTAGGAGACCATTTAAGGTGTTGTTGAGTTGTGAAAAGCTTATCCAAGGCCCCTAGGTGCTCAAGAAGGTATAAAAATCTCAAACCCTCTTGGTTATGTATTATTTATAAAGTATGGTAGTAGATCCATGTGTTTGTGAGCTAATCTTCGTTGTATATGTATTGGATAGCATGGATCTTGAGTTTTGATGTTGAGATTGTGACTTTTATGACTATGGATAATATATACATCTCCATGAGTGTTATGAACCATGATCTAAGTGTATTAAGGGTTGATTGTGTTGTGGAAGTGTGAAAAATGGTTGATCTAAGTAGTTTGTGCTTGCTGAGTTTTGTCCAGGAGCATTGACCTGTATTGTAACACGATGTTGAACCCCCAAATGTTGTCCCCTGATGTCCTACCATATATTGTTGGAAAGATAATTGAATTTAGTTTCTGGAAATGTAAGGTTCATGACTAGGTGATGTATAGATTTTAAGTTATGGCCGGAGAAGTGAATTGTGTTTCTGGACTCCGGACTGCACTAAGTGACCCCCTTGTGAACCTTGTTTAAACCCCTAAAAATATATGTGGGATCATGAAAAAAATTGAGAAGTTAGGGAATGCAGTGGTGAAGACCACCCAAAAAGAATTGGATTAAAATATGAATTTTTGGATTTTATAAAAATGCTAGAGTAAAATTCGCGCAAGGGAAAAAGTCGATTAGTGGAGCATAATTCTAGGGTTAGTGGTTATGATTCGAAAGTGGTAACTAAATTAAGTCGATTAAGTGACGAGCGTAATCGAGTGATGACATGAACCTATAGTGGGGCTAGAGAGTCATAAGACGAAGTCGTAAAGTTAGTTTCGTACCCCCCTAAAACCCCGTAATTAAAGAGATATTGTTAAGGTACTAACGATCGATTATTGCTTATGTATAGATCGTTCGAATCCGCACGCTCGACCACCCCAACCAAACCAAGGAAAGTTTACTTTTCAAAACTTATCCATATACAAGGACTTTCACTGTTGTGTTTGTAGTTTTCAATTATATCAAATGCTATGTTTATCGAAGTATTGATGCAATTGAGATTGTATAAGTACATATATGCTTGTACCCCTTGAACTTAGATTGAAATGTTTTCTTCGGACAACGACTCTAGCAATAGAGGTCGTAGCGGTCCATATATAATATTGACCGGGGAGCGATATATTATTATATCGTATCTAGATTGCGAAAACCCGAAGGGTCATTCGGGGAGTATCGTATACTCAAGTATTATGTTCATATCTTCGTAAATACTCGAAACCCTATCTTGGATTAAAAGTTTATTTTATCGAATAATTATTTTATTAAGTATTAATATTAAATCTTAAAATATTATTTATTAATTATTGTTCATTATTTAAAGACAAAGTTAATCCAAGATACATTTTAATACTTTCAAACTCGAACTCATTCGAACTCAAAACATTTTCGAAAACCCCCGGTCAGATTCTGCTTCTTGTACGATTTCAAGAATCATCGGTCGACTGATGTCGGACCTCAACTACTCTGTTTTCAATCAAAATCAAGTTTTAAAAGAAAAAGAAAAAGGGACTCTGGCAGGTGTAAGAACCGTTGACGAACGATTCCCGGGATGTGTAAGCGGCCGTGAGCCAGGCGGTCCATCAATTATTATTCCGGCCCAGGTGTTGCCGAAGGATGATTACGGATGTAGTTTTCAGCGAGGGTGATTACGGATGTAATTTTCACCCGAGGGATAGTTACGGATGTAGTTTCTATCCTTCTACCGGTAGAGAAGACCCGCGGATTATTGGACTTGGATGTGGCGACTGATCATCGTCAATCCTTGTCAGGTTTTGTGTTTTCTTTAAGTCCCATTCCTCCATTTTGGAAAAATGCTTTGACACTGCTTCTTAGGCTTTCGTGCCGAGTTGCTGATAGTGTTCTATTTTGATGAGAAAGATGTTGACTCAATGCAGTATCTAGAACTGCAAGTTTATTTTGAAAACGAGGGCACATATTGTTGTACCTTCGGAATTTATCAACAATGACAAGTGATTTTATATCCGATTGATACAAACAAGTTTAATGACTGCCAATCATATGAAATGTTATATTGCTTACCTTATACATATATTTCTTGCTGAGCTATAGTTGCTCACTCTTGCTTGTTTTCAAATTTACAAACACAACAGCTAAGCGAAATGGCAAGACCCAGACAGACTGCTCGAAAGCAGGTGACTAGACCCGAGCCAGCACTTGAGATTCCACCGGTAGGCCCCATTAGCCGGATTGGTTGGAAGCTTTTGTTAGTTCATTTTATTTATCAGTATGACCTGTGCAAGGCACTGTATCGTAACAAACTTTCAAGCCGCCAACTTCGCTTCATATCGAAGTGTTGCTGGTAGCGTAAATACTATTTAATTCGGTCTGTAATAACTCTGATAATTTTATTACTGTTTAATCAATGCGTGACGTTTCTGAGGCTCTAACCTGTGTGTGTGAGTGTGGTGTGAGTTTATTGTGGGGTCGATGGCTGTGTTATATATATATTATGTGCAAGAACAGGTATGTTACTAATGGAAAATGGACCGTGAGCGCCTAGATCTCCGACCCCGGATCTGGGGGCGTCACAAATGAGGTGGCCGACACTTTAAGTATAGAGGAGTAATTATAAATGCTCATACTCAAGAAACAGAGTGGTATCGAGGAGAACCTTGGAGGGCATAATAGGGTGGAGGAAACTACACTCCTTCTAATGATTGTCTAAGGATCAATTGTAATAATAGTTTAAGTAAAGATTCGATTCCTGATATCGTCTTAAGCAAATTACACACTTTAGGAGGTCCTATTTTGAGGTAAACCAGGACAATGATACAAAATGACCAAGTAAACCATTAAGCTTTCGGTCTCCTACTGAAGATATATGTTAAATGATTTTAGCAACCTGTCATAGCTGCGATGCTTGAAGTTCTTCTACAATTTTATCTGCTTCATGTTATATCTACATTAAGTTCCTAGAAGATTTTGATCTAATAATTATGAAACCCGTATGATTAGCTATTAAAGCACTACGTAAACGACAACGATGGTGATTCAACAATGGACTACCTTAATGTAGTGGCGATTCTTCTAAGAATTAGGTGATAACGCCTGTGGAGATGTCGGAATGACAAACAGAAATAGATTGTATTGGATCCAAGTTAGAGAAATCGTTAAGATATATTTTGGATGGTTTAATTTCGGAATAAGGTGATGTTCAAAATAAATAATAATGCTATGATGGTTCATAAAGGAATTATAGTCGAAATAGAAACAAGACGGCTGATACGAAGGAAATAAGGTTGAGGATCAATAAGGGAGTTAGATATGCGGACTCCTGAGAAACCCCAGCAACGAAGCTAGAAAAGTATGAAATTGACATGGAAAAGGTTGTTGGCCACACGGAATGTTGAAATAGAAAGCATAAATGACATATAGATTAACTCCTTTAAAGTTGGGAGAATTCGAGGAAATTTGGAATAGATTGATTGAGTGATAAGGAGACTCATGGATCGAGAAAGTGAGAATTTAGATGGTTGAACAAAGGAAAGTTTGACCCCAAAAATGGGATGCTTATTGAGCACATGTGATGGTATACCAATAGGGAGGTACCAGATGCAAAGGATTTCCCAATAATGAGATGACGGTGGAGATAAATAACAGAAGTGAATAAGAATCAGATAATATGAAGGATGTGATTGATAAAGAAAAGACTGGGAAGGTAACTATGGAATGTGAAGCAAGGAATGTTATGAATGGATTGATGAATGGGTTTTCCAAACTATCTCTCAGGATGACCACCTGATAGTGTTAGTATTTTGAATATGAAAGAGCTAGTAGCATGGTGTGGAATGTCAGTTACAATGATGTCAAGCGAGAAATCCAAGATTTAACCTGAGAGGTTGAAGGATTTTCCAAAAGTGAGTGTTGCTAAGATTAAACAAGAGTATAGGTCCATATAATGATGGATAGAGCAGCGAGGATATGTTGACACATGAGATTACGATAAATTAGTATTTGATACGAATACGATTATTTTTCTTCTCTG
The DNA here is from genome assembly GCA_036435485.1 of Saposhnikovia divaricata. Taxonomy (NCBI): domain Eukaryota; kingdom Viridiplantae; phylum Streptophyta; class Magnoliopsida; order Apiales; family Apiaceae; genus Saposhnikovia; species Saposhnikovia divaricata. Next base: position 105,846,756 of record CM071597.1, read on the forward strand.
ATGAACCTCTATAGTTCAGAGGTCAATTCTAAGTATGATATTTTGTAATCATGAAAATTTTCTATAATTCTTTGAAATTCTTTTCTTATCTTCTCTCTTATTCATCTTCTTTTTTTGAATTGAGGAGAACAACCCTTTAAGGAGGGGAGGTACTGCTACGTGACTATCTGTCTGTGTGATAGAAGTCTAAGTGGAATACCATAACTTGTTTAATTGCTTGTCAAGTACTAAAGGCTGGCCACCTTCTGTACTAACTATGCAATATGACAAATGTTCATTGATCATAGTGATCTCTCAATAAATTCTTCTATTTCTATATATTGATCGAGATTGCGAAGATAAAAGCAATCAGGAAATGCATAGTACGAGCGAGGTTATCTCCGAATTCGCAGCGCGATAGTGATACCAGAGTCACTGAAGATACCAATAAGGGTAATAGTATATGACTGAGTAAGGACATAACCCGGATAGTGTGCTGTACAAAATGTAGCAACGATTGAGGAAAGAGGATAAAGGGCGTATTGTAGCACCAGTGAGATGTGCTGTAAAGCGATTGGAATGATTAAGGATGGATCAGGGAACTAGCTTACGAATTAGCATTAACCCTAAATCTGCAATATGTGCACAATGTGTTTCATGTTTCGATGTTGAGAAAATACAATCCGGATGCTAAGTATATAGTGGAATATGAGCATGTAGACATGCAACCAGACCTAACCTATGTGGAGCAGCCTGTGGAAATCATAGATCGAAAAGAACAAGTGCTCCGAAACAAGGTCATCCAACTAGTCAGAGTTTTATGGCAGAACCACAACGTGGAACAGTAAACTTGGGAATTGGAAAGCACAATGCTTGAAAAGTATCCCCATTTGTTTTCAAACTGATTTCGGGACGGAATCCTTTTAAGGAGGGGAGACTGTAAGAACCCAGATTTTTGGTATTAATTAAAACTTTTATTATGTAATGGAGCATAAGTGTAACAGTGGTTCTAATAAATGAATATTGAAAGGATTTTGATTCAAATGTTTATATGCCATGACCAATGCAATTGGTTGACAACTTAGATAAGAATAATCTATCTCTTTGATAAGTAAGATATGGTAAATTCCAATGAGGAAGGTTATTCTCATGTCATCCAAATCGATATCTATTATGAGTCCAGTGGTTCCGTAAAAGGGTTAAGGAACGCTCGGGAAAGCGCAAGGACATTTTTCTAATTATAAGGAATAAAGAGAGAATAAGTGATGAATAGTATTTTTGGTGGAAATAGGAATATTATTAGACGACACTATATAGCAGTACCTGGAACGGATTTCTAAGTTCGTATTAATGATCCAAGGGGAAAAAGAGTGTATGTAAAAGTTATCGGATTCTGAAAAATGGCACTTTTATTTTCCCCGACGTTTCCCTGGACATTGAAAGACTTAAGGATTTATTGAAAAGAGTTAAGGAATTTGGATTCAAGAATTATTAAAGAGAATTGAGAATGATAGTATAAATATTAAGACGGTTTCCGGTAAAACCTAATTAGAAATCTTCGAGATATTCCTCTGAACGATCAATGAATTGAGTAATAACCGGACAAAAGAGAAGGCAGAGGATCAAGGTGCATGCATGTGCAAGAGGATAATATCAAGTAACTAAGTAGTTACAAAGTTAACTAGCATCTTTAGAAACCAAATCACTTAGTTAGCTTGCATGACACCTTTCCACCACTAAATCACAACAATTGTCCCATGGATTGCATCATAGATGAGCAAAGCACTTTAATAAAGTAGCTTTATGCCAAGATATTATCTAAAGACATTAGAATAATACACATTAGCACATTAACCAAGCAAGAGAAGCCAAGCAAACTCCATCTCTCCATTTCCTTCCAAACTGCCCAGCAGAAACACTCTCAAAGAAAAAATTCATATCTCCACTTCTATCCATTCTTAATTCACCATATTTTAACCATAGCTCCTCCACTCCATGGGTAACATTCGTTCAAAATTTCATGGCCAACAAAGGAGTGTAGCCTAGTCAAATTCCTTCCCCAAGTTGAAGAAACCGAACTGTCCAGATTCTTGACAATTTCTGTAACAATTTTCAAACAGCCATATCTCCTTCATTTCTCAATGGAATTTTCTGTTCTTTAGCTTTTTGGAAAGAAAAGCTTATCTATTAAGATGCTCTACAACTCTTCATTAGATGCCTCGTCCAGAAAAGCTTGGTAAGGCCCTCGTTTTTCATGTTCTTTCAGATGGGGTATAGCAGCCTCAAAAATTTCTAAGCATGTTCTTGATTTTTCTTGTTAGTTTATGGTTGTTAAAGATGATCTAAGGCTTATTGAAGGATCATCAAGCTTTGTTAGTGTTATTAGAGCATCAAGGAAGATAAAACCCTAACCCACCCTTTGAGTTCATATGAGTTTTGATGTGGTTTGATGATATGTATAAAGATAAGTTTATGTTAAGGAGTTTATGATTGTTTGGTTTTGTAAAATGTGTAAAATGATTGGGTATTAGATTTAAACATTACCACTGATCTTAGAGGTTTATTATGGTTGTTTTTTGATATTGTGGATGTATGGTATGCCCGGTGTGGCTTGGTTGTGATGTAATAAATTTGGAAACGTCGGATTTATAACCGTCGTAATGCCCGAATTTCATTAGGCCTTGTTAACTCGAATAACTTGTAGAAGGGGGGGTTGAATACAAGTTATATAATCATGTCTGATTTTTGCTTGATTATATGAACAAGAATAAACGAATGAATCAAACTTTGTTTGTATTAAAATAATCAAGTACAAACTCTACCAAAGGTGTACAATACCTTTAGCAGCTGCTGACAATATAAATCTCTCTCTCTGTTTGTTTCGAACTCTCGAATACAAATCTTACAAACTCACTTGCTCACTTACGCACGCTTTTTACAATGATATAGAGAGAGTATTTATAATGCTACCTATCAACTAATAACAGAATTATAATCTATCTATGACAATGTTTGGCCATTCAGTTGATAGTTTCCATCAATAGAGAATTCATTTCCTTCACGATATCTTCTTGCTTGTTTTCCAAAACAAAGATCCTGTTTTATAGCACTTGCCAGTTTCTGAAGCATCCATAATGACATCATCAGCAACACGACTGACATCATCAGTAACATGACTGATATCAGGATTTCCCATTGCATCAGGATCTGATTATCCCATCAGTATTTGATCAGGATCTGACTTAATGTATCAGGATCTGCTCCTCTGTTCCTGACATGTAGTCCCCGATACACTCTTCCTGACATGTAGTCTCTGACGCACTGTTCCTGACTAAATTCTACAGATTACTGTTTAACACATATATCCTAAACAAAGTGCTAAATCCTTTATAAGATCAGGATATACAAGAAGTATTAGCAAAATTCTATTCTTAACATCACAACTTATTTATTATTCCTAACAATCTCCCCCTATTTATGATTTAGAATCTGAAGCATAAACCTAAGTTGTAGATGTCAAAACATATAACAATACAACTAGAATAGAATTTATGAATTCAAGATCATGAAGTTAAGTACCTCCTTCTTCAGATGCAGACATGTATCTAGTACTTAGAAGAAAGAATTCAACTATTTGATGCTTCTTTTCCTTTACCACTTCCATGATGAAATTTACCAACTCTGTCACCCTTAGTTCTGCTCCTAGTCTGTTTATCTCCCCCAGTCCGTTATTGTTGTTGTCTCTGAATTGTCTTTATCTCCCCCTTTTTGACATCAGCAACATTAATTTCAAGAGATTCAGTAACAGAACAAATGAGATTCATCAGAACTGCTTGATTTTCCATAATAGTGACTTGGTTATTTTCAAGAATTTGAAGTCTCGATTGAATATCACTTTGAGATTTCTGAATGTCCTTAAGAATTTCAGAATTGACTTCAATGTCGGAAGTGCTTGTTGTATCTTCAAATTCAGATCCAGAAAGAACATTATCTTCAAGTCTTGTAGAAGAATTTGCCTGTTGAGAATGATATTCAAGTAATAATACTTGAGTAGAAGTACAAACATCTTCATCTTTCTGATCTGGAGCTGAAATATGATCATCCTGTCCTTCACCAGTATTCTGTGTACTAACATCTACAAATCCTGACTCCTCCTTAGATTGATCAGATATTGTTGATGTTTCAATTCTAGCTGGAATTGGAAGTACAAACAAAGGAATACTAGGATCATTAGGAATTTCTTCTGGTACTGGTTGAGTAGAAGTTTGTCTTAGCCTTTCACCTCTTCTGTTAATGATCTCTGCAAGCCTTTCTTTCTGTTTCTGAGCTTTAACTTCTGGCTTTGCATTGTGATGTGCTAAGTCATGCTTCTCATACATCTTGATAAAAGAATAAGTACCAGCATCCATACCAAGATTTTCAGACCAAGATTCAGGAAAAACCTGATCCCAGAAATCAAACGATGGTGATTTCCTAATTTTCTCTCCCTCACTATGGAGTTGATCATCCATACCCCCATTCTCACTTTGACTATCTAAAGTCAACACTCTTTCTACCTCTCCTTTTGCCTGGTCAGGAGCCAGCCTCTTTGTGTGTGGATCTATGTCCATCTTTTCAAGTGTATCACTCAAATTTGGATAAGTGCTCTCATGACCTACAGAAAAATAGGGGTTAGAAGAAGTTTTTATACCTGAACTCACATGGAGATAGGGTTCCTCATATGGCATGGGGCTTGAGGTTTTCTCCAAGGAGTGTGCTGCTATATTCTCTGAATCCTTACAAACATCTACTTTCTTTCCAGAAACTACAGGCTCCAGTATACCACTTTCAGGTTTTACACTAGACTCTGATGTCTTCACTAATACTTTATTAGACACCATAGCTAATATTCCACCGTCTTTAAGTGTTGGTTGCTGAGACACACCCTCAAGGTGGATAAACTCTGAAATAACAATATTGGTTTGATCTTCAGAAAAATCAATCAAAGTCATTCCTCCCATATCATAGGGTTTCTCACTTGCAATTTCAGTCATCACAGAAGACCTTTCAGCATCATCAATCACAGTTCCTGAGTCATCCAACCTCTGACTAGATGGTTCTTGTGTTGCAGTGACTGTGATGTGATCTATTCTACTATTCACCACTGGCGCAATAGTATCTTATGTTTACCGCTTCTCTCTATTAACTACCTCCACTTGTTCACCTTGAACTGAAGCATCTTCAACAATGACATCCTCATCAAATAAATATGCATGAAGTGATTGAAGTGCAACATGCTTAGGAAGTCCAAATTTCTTGTGTAACTTCTTTCTGACTAATACATAGAAGTATGTCTTCATTAAATCAAGCCTTTGATGTAACAGTCCATATTCTTCAGGAAATGAAGGTTTGGGAACTCTTTCAATCAAAAAATCTAGAATAGGCCTGGAAAGCTTCACTTTCAGAGAAATAAGTTCCATAGCCAGTCTGTATGTCAGTGTAGTTTCCCATGAAGAATCAAGATCCAGATCTCTCTTGCCAGATACTGACATGGATATAGCATTATTTGTAGAGACCTGCATAATGTTAGTTGGACTTGACATTGTGTGTGTAGGTGACAAATGAATCTTTCTCCTTGTTCTCCTAGTATAGTGAGCAACAGATTTGTCTTAAGAAGACTCAAGAGGTGTAGACGCAGAAGTGATCTTGGGATGAGATCCTCTTTCAATAGACACAGTCTTTTGAGAGACAATATCCAGTATCTGTTTTCCCTTTTTAATAACTATAGCCTTTTGGGAGACTGCAGCCTGGCTGTGACTAGGTGTTCCATCTCTTTGTCCTAGCTTAGAAAGTTGAATTGCAACCTTCAATTCTGCTCTCTCAGCAAGAGACATATTATCATCATCTTCACTAGAACTACTACTTGAAATAACAAATCTTCTCTTCCTTACAACTGATGTCTTTTGAGAAACACCAGAGGTTGGCTTCTTTGAAACAATAGGCTGTGGATCAAAATTTGGTTCTAGAATTGTTTCAGAGACTGTAATGTTTTTGGCTACTTGGGTAGACACAGGGGGGTTCTCCTCCAATTGAGATTCCTGAGTCATTTCACCACCAAAGAAAGAAGAATTATAGATAGTAGGAAGATGAGTTCTTAGAAGTACCTGAACATGATTTGGATATTGTAAAGCAGGTATTTCATCTAGATTCTTTTCACTGTCCTTCTTTGTAATGTCAGAGAAAATTCTCTTTTGCTATACATAAGAAGAAACACAATACTCTCTACCAAATCTAGCTTCAACATCAGAAATGAAGTGGTTAATAAACAGTTGCATGAATCTGTGATAATAAACCATATTCCTGTCATGATCTCTTGACCCAAGTTTTATACACATCTGACTTAAGATAATGTGACCAAAATTAATTACTCTGTTATAAAGCAAATCTTATGCAATATGTGATGTAACAGCTGTAATTTGTTGAAAAGAACAACATTTACCAGTAAAGCATTTAGCAATTTGATCAAAGAAGAAAGACCATTCTTTTCTAAGAAAAGATCTATTTAACTGGCTCATGTATCCAGAGGTCCATCATAACCTAATTTAGATAACATAGTTCTCACATCATCATCAGATGGTACATTCTCAAAATTTGTACTAACAGGTAAGCGAAGTACTGAATTAATAACAGATTCAGTAAGATCAAATGAGTCTTGTCCTAAGTGTAGAACAATCTTACCTGATTGACTCTGAGTAGAATCAATTACCTCAGCATTCTCTCAAGCTTGTGAAACAACTACTTGATTAATTTGTGGAGATGCTTTCAAGACATAGCTTAATGGTCCTTTCGCCATAAAGTCCATTATCGGGTGAAAATCAGTTGACACCTCTTCCTTGTTGGTGATAGCTGCAACATGATTGTTCATCATAAAATCAAAGTCACCAAACTTGAAAGCTACTGATTTGGGTAGTCTTCTTTGAGTTGCCATTTTGATCTGAAAAAAAATTAAGAAATCTTTGAAATTGATAAGTGATTTTGAGAACTCGAGAGTGTTTTTGCTTTAAAGAATGAAATTAGAGAAAGCAATTACACGATTAGAGTGTCAAAATAATTATATTTCAAAAATTCTTCAGACCCATTATCCCACGTTGACACGTAGGTTGACAGGTGTCAGTCCCTGAAAAAATGCAGTTACCCATGACTTTTGGAAAATAAAATCCAAAAATGATTTCAAGGAAATAAGTCAAGGTAAAAACAAGATAAAAAATCAATACTGATCAGTTTCCTCTTCCTGATGTGATCTACTCATCAGAATAATCACACAATTCAATGTGATTTTTAAATAAAAAGAATTACTAATCCTGATGTGAACACATTCGTATTCCTGATCAATATCATCCTGATTCCAGAGACTAAATAGAGTTTCCACATGGCATTTTCTTTTACCTGAAAAAGAAATAATAAAATCAATTGGTTAAATTCATTCAATATTTCTTGAAAATACAAGAAATACAGTCACACATAATTATGACTGAATGCATTGATATCTCCTAAATGACTGTTCAGCTTCCCACGTCTTTCTATAAAAGAAACCGATATCTTATGCCATTCTCCAAAACCTTTTCATTCTTTTCTCTTTCCATCATGGCTTTCAACCCAAATCTTCATATGAACCCTAGCTTTTGGTTGATTAGTACTGAGAAGTTCTTTACTTTTGATGATCAGGAGCAAGTGAACTATCTCTTAGAAGAGATAACTTTTCTCATCAAGTTAGATATGGTTAATCTTAACCCAGATGATTTCCACGAATCTCCTCTAAAACATCTACCAGTTGGATACAATCCTCCTCTAATCTCTTCACTCCTTGAGGATGAAGAATTTGGTGAAGAGTCTGAGGTTGATCTTGATGGAGATGCTATTCATCTTCTTCAATAAGCATGAAGATGAGTCAGCTGCTCTCATTCAAGTCCCCCAGACAAGGAATTCATTCTTGAGATGCTCCTTGTCCTGAAGTCGATCTTTGAGGATTGAAGCAGCAACAACTTTAGACAAGAATAGAATTATCAGTAATAGTTAGACAAAAAGAAGAATTGTATTTCATTTTCATGTATGTAATGCTTTTGATTAATGAAAATACAAGTTTTCTTAATATCTACTTGTCTATCGTTGTTTATTGACTCGCACGAATAATGACATAAATTATCAGTATGCATGTAATAACACTTGCTAACATAGACTTAACAAAACTCAGAATTGAACCACTAGATAACATGAACTTCAGAATTTGAAACAGTAAGACACACAAATTTCACAATCCTGATACTGATGATACAATCCTGATGTCAATACTGATGACGTCAGCATACTGATAGCAATCCTGATGTTTATTAACAAGTCTATCATACTGTAATTTATCAAAATAAAGTGTTACAGCTGAAGCATTTATCAATCAAGTATAGATCCTGACAAAATATCAAGTCTATAAGCTGAAACAACATACCTTGCTATTTGTGCAGATGTTAAAGATCTAAAAATTTAACATTCCTAACTCACTAACCAATCTAATGAATGTGGCCTCATCAAGTGGTTTAGTTAGAATATCTGCAAGCTGTTTGTCAGTAGGAACAAAATGAAGTTCCACAGTACCATTTTCAATATGTTCTCTAATAAAATGATACCTGACATCAATGTGCTTAGTCCTTGAGTGTTGAACTGGATTTTCTGCAATTTTGATAGCACTAGTATTATCACAAAACATAGGAATATTACTAAGTGTCATACCATTATCCATCAACTGATTTCTTATCCAAAGGAGTTGAGCACAACAACTTCCTGCTGCAATGTATTCAGCTTCTACAGTTGAGGTTGAAACTGATTGCTGCTTCTTGCTTGCCCAAGAAATCAATCTGTTTCCCAAGAATTGACATGTACCTGTAGTGCTTTTCCTGTCTATTTTACACCCTGAATAATCAGAGTCTGAATAGCCAATTAGGGAGAAATCAGATTCTCTTGGATACCACAAACCAAGATTTGGAGTTCCCTTGAGATATCTAAAAATTCTCTTCACAGCAATTAAATGAGATTCCTTAGGATCACTTTGGAATCTAGCACATAAACAGGTAGAGAACATTATATCTGGTCTACTTGCAGTTAAATATAACAGTGAACCTATCATGCCTCTATAGCTAGTGTTATCAACACTCTTTCCCTTAGGATCAGAGTCTACCTTAGTGGCTGTTGCCATGGGTGTCTTTGCAATTGCACAATTTTGAAAGTCAAACCTTTTTAAAAGATCTTTGATATACTGATTAATGAAAATACCAGTCTCAGTCTGTTGACTTGCAAGCCTAAAAAGTAATTTAGTTCACCCATCATGCTCATCTGATATTTAGACTGCATAAGCTTGATAAACTTAGCACATAACTTTTCATTAGTAGAACCATATATAATATCATCAACATAAACTTGAGCTAAAAGCAAATCACCTTTTATCTTTCTAAAAAATAGAGTTTTGTCAATTGTACCTCTTGTGAAGCCATTTTCAAGAAGAAATTTAGACAAAGTCTCATACCACGCTCTTGGTGCCTGCTTCAGTCCATAGAGTGCCTTATCAAGTTTGTAGACATGATTTGGAAACTTTGGATCAACAAAACCATGTGGTTGTTCCACATACACTTCCTTATCAAGCTTGCCATTTAGAAAAGCACTCTTTACATCCATCTGGTATACATTGAATTTTGAATGAGCTGCAAATGCAAGAAACATTCTGATTGCTTCCAATCTTGCTACAGGTGCAAAGGTCTCATCATAGTCAATTCCTTCTTCCTGAGAATAACCCTTGGCTACCAGTCTTGCTTTGTTTCTTACAATCATACCGGATTCATCTAGCTTGTTTCTGAAAACCCATTTAGCACCAACAATAGATCTATCTTTAGGTCTTGGTACCAGTTTCCAAACTTTGTTCCTCTCAAATTAATTCAATTCTTCCTGCATTGCTATTACCCAATCAGGATCCTGTAAGGCTTCTTCAAACTTCTTAGGTTCATTCTTTGAGAGAAAACAACTGTACAAGCATTCATTTTGAATTGATCTTCTAGTTCGAACACCACTATTTGGATCACCAATTATCAAATCCTCAGTATGATCCCTTGTCCATTTTCTAATAGGTGGTAGATTGCTCTTGCTAGACTCTCCCCCTGATTTAGTGGTATTTCTTGTAGAAGAACTTTCTCTGCCTTCAAAAGCTCCACCTTGATCAGTAGAATCAGTAGATTCCATACTGCTGCTAGTTCCTGATCTTTCTTCATTAGACTCTGAAGGATCAGTTCCTGATGAAGTAGACTCTGAATGACCAGTATGATCCTGATCAGTCCTATGTTCTCCTTGATTGAATTGCTCCCCCTCAGCAGTAGCATTCCTTTGAGAAGCAATAGAGATTTCCTCTGGAGAACCTTCATCATCGCTGGAGACAATCTCAGAATACTTAAGATTTTCAAATTCCAGATTGTCATGGCTTTCATCAATTTGCAAAATTCCAAACTTCTTATCATCAAATGCAACATGAATTGATTCCATAACAATGTGAGTTCTGAGATTGTATACTTTGAAGGCCTTTGATGCTGAATATCCTAGAAAGATTGCTTCATCCGATTTGGCTTCAAATTTTCCAAGTTGTTCTGGATGAACTTTCAGGACATAGCATTTGCATCCAAAGATGTGAAAGTATTTCACACTTGGTTTCTTTCCTTTGATCATCTGATAGGGAGTCTTGCCATGAGCATTTACCAAGGTACAGTTTTGAGTGAAACATGCAGTGTTGATAGCTTCTGCCCAGAAATAGGTTGGAAGCTTTGCATCTGCAAGCATGGTTCTTGGTGCCTCTATGAGAGTTCTGTTCTTTCTTTCTACTACACCATTCTGATGAGGTGTTCTAGGTGCAGAAAACTGTTGAGTAATTCCACTGTCTACACAATACTCCTCCATTGTAGAATTCTTGAATTCTGTACCATTGTCACTTCTGAGCACTTTGACCTTGTACTCAGAGCTATTTTGAATATTCTTGACAAGTTCAATGATTTGCTGAGGAGCTTCATCCTTGTTGTGTAGAAAGAATACCCATGTGAACCTTGTGTAGTCATCCACTATAACTAGAGCATATCTTTTCTTATTGATAGACATAATGTTTACTGGACCAAATAAATCAAGATGCAGCATGTGAAATGGTTCAGTAATGGAATTTTCTGTCTTGCTCTTGAAAGTGGTTCTTCTTTGTTTTCCAAGCTGACAAGCATCACAAAGTCCATCTTGCACATAGTTTGCCTGAGGTAGGCCTCTCACCAGATGATGCTTAACAAGTTGATTAAGCTTCTTGAAATTGAGATGTGAGAGCTTCTTGTGCCAATTCCAGCTTTCATCATTTGATGCCTTGCTGTAAAGACATCTGACAGTTCCTTTAGATGTGTCACTCAAGCTGGCTTCATATATGTTACCATGTCTCTGACCAGTCAGAACAATGTCTCCATTCTTCATATTCAAGATTTTGCATCCCTTACTGTCAAAGATTGATTGGTAACCCTTATCACCCAGTTGACTTATGCTTAAAAGTGTGTGTTTCAAGCCTTCAACCAGTGCTACATTTTCTATGATGACATTCCCCAAAATAATTGAGCCATATCCCAGAGTTTCTCCTTTGTTTCCATCTCCAAAGGATATTACTGGGCATCCACTGTCCATGATAATTGAATGCTTCTTTCCAATGCCCTTAACAGAAGATGAAGAAGTTTTCTTTGGAGATCCAGGCTTGTCTGAAGCACTTGCCATCTGTAACGCCCCCAAATCCGGGGTCAGGGATATGAGTCGCTACTGCGGAAAACCTTAATAATCAAACAATCACCTGCTAATATTTAATCTAAAACATGACATCCGACCCCCAACCTAACAAGATCTTTTCAGGTTATAGACTTGGAAACAAGAAATCCAAAAACACTCATAATAATAACTTCTTTTATTACAAATCAAATCTCTAAACACAACAATTCTTTTATACAATCTTATGCTGTTTGTATCACCTTGACATAAGGTATACAACGGCCACAATTTCTAATACAACAAATAATACAACACAAGAATATGAATACCATACCAGTCTAACTAAACATCTAGTAGACAAACTCAAAAGACAGAATCGCTCTGAGCCAAACATCAACTCGATCCAAGATTTGCCCTGCTTCGAGCTAAACTAAGTCAACCGCATCAACTATCTATCTCTGAAAAAAACAAGATTTAAAACAAAAGCAAGAATGAGCGAAAGAAATGCTCAGCAAGTATATAATAGAATATACTAAAATACTTTTTAGCATAAGTTCAAAGGGATTTTCAAATTCGATATCGAATTGATATCTTTTCAAAACTTTTGTGAAAGAAATAGACAACACAAAGAGTATATTTGGAAACAAGCAACAGTTAAATGAAGTATCTCTTTTGAAAAAAAAACCGATACAATTTATAGAACCAGGGTCGAAATTTTGTAACACGAGTAAGATTGTGTGAAAGGAAAATTTCAAACAGACTACTGTTTAATAAAAGTATCTTTTATCTAACAACATTATTTCCAGTCAAATATGAATTTTTTTCCCTTAAGTGATATGTGGAATATCAACAGTTGCAAGAGTTAAGCTGATGATCATTCCCGCTTAACCCAAAAACCATGCACACATGATGTACAGGCTATAAAAATATGGATCCTGATGGCACTTATTGCTATTGGCCTAAAGAAGACCGTCACTAGTCTCTTTTAAAGCTGGACCTGCAACCGGCCTCTTACGCTAAACATATTCACATATCAAAACAAAACATTTTTGTCTAGAGATCAAGGGATAAGCATCTCTAAAGTTTTATTCCTAACTTATATTGTAGGAAAAACATTTTAAAACAATTGGGTAGTAAAACTACCAAATCAGTGAAATTCTTAAATAACAGTTTCTCACTGAATATTTATATAACAGAGTTAAATTTGAAGATGTAAAGATCTTTTATTAAAAACAATCATAAACTTTTAAAACATGATACACACATGCTCGATCATAAGTTGGAAGTGATAAGAACTGATTTGATTAATTTAAACGGGTTCTCGATGATTACGAGTTTTTAAATAAAACATTCGGCATAAAATTTAAGGAAAATTAAACATACTCTGAATAAAAGAGTACGGTTATGTAACTTGCCTTATTCGGAGCTTAAACTCTGCTAGAAGCTGACTAATATTCTGACTGCTAGCTGCCCCACACTTTATGTCTATTTGATCCTTAGTCGCTAGCTATGACGTAGATCCGAAATAACACAACAATCTTCTTCCCGATCGATCTTATTTGCTCCTACGACTGCCACGAGTCCGAACTACCTCGATCGAGCCCGCACGTCAATTCTACAATTAAATACAAGACGACACTTCAGTCTTCAGAATAAATCTATGGTCTACCAACGTTTGTACGCATACTCTAATCATTTTTAAATTAAATCACATAACACATACGGTTAATCACATAAGCATACTCGATTAAATACGTAGTCACGATGACATGTAACATATAAGAAACATTTAATCGACACACGTAACTTAATCACGTAACTGACATGTAAAATGTAATAATATTTAATAAACGACTCAATTAAATCAAATTATAACATATAAACATTTATCAAATACAGCGGTCAAACTCGATTATTAATACTTGACTCGACTCGTAAAATAATAATCAGCTCGACGTTTCGTAAAACATCTCAAATTAAATAAAATATATTTTGACATCTTTATAATACGTCTCGAGTCATTAAGATGACTCGTGAAAATTAAATCTAATTTAATTGGATTTAATCGAACTCGTTACGCTAGTTAATCGTACAATTAAGACTCACACAATCATTTAAAAAAGATTAACTATCTCTTACAATTAAAAGGAAGTCCAAAATAATTTTTTGGAATTAATTAGAAATTTTTAAATGATTAAAATATATTTTTAGGAATATTTTCCTATTTTTAAATCATTTTCCAAAATTAAATTAATTTTTGGAAAATAATAGATAATTAAGATTTCCGAAATAAATCTGTAAAATAAATTACAGAATATTAAATAAATATTTCAGAATTTAAAAATAATTTTTCTGAAATTAAATCCTATTTTTAAATTAATTTTAAAGTAAAAATCAATATTTAAAAATCAATTTTTGAAATTAAATTATTATTTTTTTCGAATTAAATAAATAATAAATATTAATTATTTAAATATTTAAATAACTCAAATAATAATTAAATAATTATATAAAATAATTTTTCTGATTTTTAGAAATTTAAAATAAAAAAATAAAATTTTTATTCAAAAACACTATTCATCTTCTTCCCCACCTGGGAAAGAAGATCAAACGCTACTGTTCATCATCTCCCTCACGAAGAACACGATGAATGCTTCATGACAGCTTTAATGGAGGTTTGCCGGATTCCGGAAATTTTCCGGTAATCTCCAAAAGTTCCGGCGACCATAACTTTCACATAACTAAACCAAATCAAGCGTATAATATATGGATCTTGACTAAAATTTCACGACAAACTCAACCGTGCCAACGAAAACAACAAAAACGCGGCCGAAATCCGGCGGGCTTGAACCCAAATTCGGCCGGAATCGTTCTCCCTCGTTTCTACATCAAATCGTGCGTTTAACATCACAAATCAAAGCCCATAACTTGTACAATCGAACCCCTAACACCTTACATACAAACAATCAACACAAGCTTTGAAAGAATGATTTGAAATTTCAAGAAAACTAAATAATTCGACCCATACAATTTCGAACACCAACATTCAGTTTAAACACGTGAATTAACTCCAAATCATCATACAAAGCTATAGGAATCATCAAAACAAGCAAACAATTCACCAATTAAAAAGCCCTAATTTGCTCAAGAACCCTAATTTCGAATTTGAAAATCGGGCATTATAATGATGAAATTGATCACATAATTAGACTCATAGCATCCAAATAAAGCTATAATCATCATCAGTTTCATAAAATAAAAACCCCAAAATCTAAGATGAACCCTAATTTTCCAGATTCAAAAGAAAATTAATATAAAATCAGAAATTTACCCAACATGAAAACTGATTGTAGATTATGAAACTAGATGCCAAGAGCTTCGATTTGAGTGGTTGCACGCCAAAATCCGAGATCGGCATCACCTCCAAATTGAGTTTGATCTTGAAGAACAAGAGAGAGAAAATCTACTTTACTATTTAACTTTTGTAAAAATCTGATTTTTTTATGATTTTTGTAAATAAATAAAAATAATTTTAGGCTATTTATATTTAACGAATATTAGTACATCGAAAACTATTTTTGGTTCGATAATGAATCGATGAATCGTTAAAATCGAAAAAAAACTAATCGTTTAAAAAGATAAATATCAAAGATATACGGATAATTACAATAATTATACTCTGGACTAATAAACGATAAATACGAATCAAAAATGTATTTATCTCGCATTCTAAAAATATTTTTGGCTCAACGGATAAAACATTGGTACGAACGATGTACCAATACATACGAATAATTAAGAAATAGACGAACCAAAATAGATGTTTATCCAAAAGAAAGATATCAACAATGAAACGGACACGAAAAACGAGAAAATAATTATAAGAACATAGAGTACTAGTAAAAGAACCAAGTCTTTTAAGTAAAGCCCCTATAATTAGTAATTACGGGGTACGGAGTAAAAGATATTTTAATGGATTCGTTTTACGAGAAAAACCCCGAACATTAGCAATTAACACGGAACACATAATATACACACCGATACATTTCTAATACCCTTAATTTCTATTTTTGTTTCGTAAAATTTATTTAAACGATAAAAATATATCCGTAACGTAACTTTCGTGTCGTTTAAAATAATTTCAAAATGCGATACTTTAAAATCCAAAAATTTTAATAAATGAATAAAATACACATACACGTATCGTTTATTTAATTAAAATAATAACCTTGAACTAAAATAATTACTGAATCGAATATTTTAAAAAACCGTATCTACAACAATTAATAGAACGCACAGATAAACATTTAAACACGTAACATTTAATCACATAATTGTATCACATACGAATAAATATTATAACTAATATTTAAATATTATATTCTCGTCAAATCTATCGGTCAATGCAAAATAATAAATTTATTTTGAAAATTCGGGTTGTTATACCATCAATGCAATTTTGTCATAATCCAATTCATCTTCAGAATCACTGGAGTCTGCCCAATCCTTCTGAGTGACCATGAGTGCATTACCCTTTCCTGAATTCCTAGGCTTCTTGCACTCACTAGCAAAGTGTCCAAGCTCACTGCAGTTAAAGCACTTGATCTTGGCTTTATCAAGCTTGATAATTGTACTCTTGCCTTTGTCATTCTTCTTCTCCTCTTTCTTCTGAAAAGTGCCTTTGCTAAATCTTCTCCTGTTGAATCTTCCTTTCTTGAAAGCTTTAGCAAACATAGCAAAGAGTTCTTGCATCTCTGATTCAGAATCATTATCTTCAGAGTCTATATCTGTAGTCTCTGACTCAGAACTTTCTTTGCTTTTCTTCTTCCTCAAGTCTCTTTCAGTAGATTCAGACTTTTCTTCTGGAAGCTTCTTTGATTCATACTGAGCAGTGAGTGCAACAGTTTTCATCTTTCCTTCACTCCTGCTCTTTTTCTGCTACCTGTCAAGTTCATAAGCTCTCAATTTTCCATAAACTGCTTCTAATGATATCTCATCAAGATCATTAGCTTCCTCAATTGCAGATATCTTCTCATTGTAGAAATCAGGAAGAGCTTTCATGAACTTCGTATTCATATCCTCCAAGTCATAATATTTACCATGCATGGCCATCTCATTGATGAGTTTAGTAAACCTATCAAAGGTGTCAGTAAGTGACTCACCAGACTTGGATTCAAAGTACTCATACTGTTGTATGAGAAGTGTCCTCATATTCTTCCTGACAGGTTTAGTTCCTTCACAGTGAACCTTTAGATTGTCCCATATCTCCTTAGCAGTTTTACACGAGAGAACATAGTTAGTGAGAACAGAATCAAGACTGTTGAATAGTATGTTTCTCACTTTAGCATCCTTAAGAACGTTCTTCTTTTCCTTATCTGTCCATTCAGATTTAGGCTTCTCTGCTGTATGTTCTGGAACAACTTTTCCTTCGACAGTTGCTTGAGGAACAAGCCTTGTTGGAACAAAAGGCCCATCTCTGATTCTGTCAAGATAATCAGGATCTGTTGCTTCCAAGTGATGCAACATCTTCACTTCCCATAGAGTATATTCGTTTCTCTTGAGTATAGGGATCTTAGTATTACCATCCTTGTAACCAGACATGATTGCAGATCTTTATGATTATTCGAAATCAACCTGCTCTGATACCAATTGTTAACTCGAATAACTTGTAGAAGGGAGGGTTGAATACAAGTTATATAATCGTGTTTGATTTTTGCTTGATTATATGAACAAGAATAAACGAATGAATCAAACTTTCTTTGTATTAAAATAATCAAATACAAACTCTACCAAAGGTGTACAATACCTTTAACAGCTGCTGACAATATAAATCTCTCTCTCTGTTTGTTTCGAACTCTCAAATACAAATCTTACAAACTCACTTGCTCACTTACGCACGCTATTTACAATGATATAGAGAGAGTATTTATAATGCTACCTATCAACTAATAACAGAATTATAATCTATCTATGACAATGTTCTGCCGTCCAGTTGATAGTTTCCATCAATAGAGAATTCGTTTCCTTCACGATATCTTCTTGCTTGTTTTCCAAAACAAAGATCCTATTTTATAGCACTTGCCAGTTTCTGTAGCATCCATAATGACATCATCAGTAACACGACTGACATCATCAGTAACATGACTGATATCAGGATTTCCCATTGCATCAGGATCTGATTATCCCATCAGTATTTGATCATGATCTGACTTAATGTATCAGGATCTGCTCCTCTGTTCCTGACATGTAGTCCCCGATACACTGTTCCTGACATGTAGTCTCTAACGCACTGTTCCGGACTAAATTTTACAGATTACTGTTTAACACATATATCCTAAACAAAGTGCTAAATCCTTTATAAGATCAGAATATACAAGAAGTATTAGCAAAATTCTATTCTTAACATCACAACTTATGAATTATTCCTAACAGGCCTTAAGAATTCGTGCATAACTGTAGGTATAATTATCTGATCTTAATGTGTTTATGACATGTCCTTGTAGATCTCGAGTCATAGATCGTTTTGGCGCAAGAATCGAAACAAACGGACTTACGGTTTAGGAATTATGGTCGATTTACTAAAAGTGGTTCGAAACCGTAAGTGCAAGTTTGTAACTGAAATTGAACCCCCTTAGCATGATTAATCCAGTTGCGAATCTTAATAATTAAATATTAAAGATCATAAGGAAGGTGTGAGAGAAGACCTCATATCAAACGGATCATTTTTCGATTTTATAAAAATATTCGAATCAAGGTTAAGTGCGAATGAACCCATAAAAAGGATACTTGGTTATAAATTTGGAAAACCACTTGGATAACGATCGATAAATCTCGAGGTATAATCTTTCGACCTTAGAACTTATATGGCTTAAGTACTTAACAAGTGTAAGTGTAATGACAAGCCTTAATAACGAACGAATGTCGGGTCATAACGGTGTTAATAAGAGTTACACTAGAGAGTGTATAACGGGATAACTTGAAAACGTGTTTCGACCTAAATTAAGTATATACTTAGCCTTTAAAAACGTTAAGTGATTAATCTCGAATATTCTGATTGTTTATAGATCACCGGACTGACCCATGGCACACTACCCCTACTCGACTACCAGGCAAGTTTCCAATACTTTGGAACTGTTGTTGTGATAATATATATAATTGAATGTTGTTATATATATGCCATAGCATGTATGCCTACTTTCAAATTTACATTGCAATACTTGTTCCCTTATTGATGTTGGCTTATAAGTTAGATACAAGATATACTAATTATAAGTCGGATATTGCTAAGACCCTTAGTGAAGGGCATATGATCTCATTCTTTTAATAAAGACCGGGAGTCTGTATTTTGTAATATAGAGATAGTCATGGAAATCCGGAGGGATTCAAGTGACAGATTATTTGAGGGATGTTATTTATGAACATTATTTATATTTCCATAAGTATTAAGTACTTGGAAATTATTCAATGAATATTATTTTAGAATATTCATTCGAGTTTATTTATTTAATGAAAATTATTTTGAATATTCATTTGAGCCTTATCTCTTTAATGAATGTTATCTTGAATATTCATTTAAGGTTGATTAAATTATCGGATATTATTTAAATATTTATTCGAGGAATTATTTATTTAATGAATATTCTCATATGTTATTCGAGGATTACTTTTAGCAATATTTCATATTAAAAATATTCTTTAAATATTTATGAGTTAATAAATATTCTTTGAATATTTATAAAATTATTTAACTAGTTTTATAATATATTATTTTATTCAAAAATTATCCTTGACCTTCAAACACTATGTAAATTATTTTTTAGTCTTATTATTATTATTTTTATCAAGGAAGGTTCCCGAAACTCCATTCTTCATTCGATTCTATCTTTCAAATTATAAAGGAACCTTACCTGAAGGCTGTTATTTATTTTGTTTGACTTCCCGGTCATAAATCTTTTAAAACTATTCATTGTACTCGTAACTTGGTTGCTATTCATCGATTGAATCTTTTATTACTTCCTCATCATTTGAGGGGTAAGAGTGTTGGGACAAGTTTATATCCATTAACAAGCACCAGCTTGGGAAATATTGGTGAATCTTCTTTTCCAATTAGATACGACTACTTAGTGGAGTCCTATCAATGAGTTTTATACTTGGGGAAAGGAGGACGAACTTTACATTTCAGAGTCATGGATTTATTCGAACTAGGAGTCATGTGTAAGAGGCCGAGTCACGCGGTCCATCAAAAGGCCCAACCGTTGGCCAGGGAGTTACTAAAAAGGGCGGTAGACAAGTAAATCCGTCAGTTCTTCCTTCTACCGGTAGTAAACTATATTGGGATGTACCATCTCCGACTGATCATTGGGGAGTGGGATAGCTGGCGCGTGATAACTCTAGTATTAGTTCATCTCCCAAATTGGGAATTTCCTGCAACACGTATCGAAGAGACTTCTTTCAGGTTGACGGGCATCCCCCGCAACACGTATCGAAGAGACTTCTTTCAGGTTGGCAGGAGTTTGAAAAATGTTCAAAACTGGGATTGCAATATTATCGAAGAGACTTCTTTCAGGTTGGCAGGAGTTTAAAAAATGTTCAAAACTGGAATTGCAATATTTTCCCGCAATTCCCTTCTTTTATGACATATGATGATGTCTTGCTTTTACCTTGCACAACAGATATTTATACAGAATATATGTTTGGAGTTACCTTGTAACTTCATCCTTTACCTTATACTTGCACCGTGTTCATTAATGCATGGCATATGGTTTTAAAAATACTTTTGAACTGTATATATATATTATTGTTCAGTATACATTATTGTTGGTGGGCTATTGCTCATTCTTGATTTATTTATTATATCACAACAACAACTAGAGCAGATGGCCCGTCCAAGGCACACTTGGCGCAAGAGCGTAGGGGCCGTCAGAGAGTTACCCGCTGATGTAGCTACCATTGCTGAGGAGGAAGCTATTGGTAGGCTAGTTTTCCGCTTTTAAGCATCGGATATATTTATCCTTATAACATATGTAAATGGATGGCAAAGAGTATGTAATTTAAATTCTTTTGGGTTGTAATAACTCAAACTCGTGATTAATAATATTTGATAATTACTCTAATTTCATCTCTGGGACTATAACTGGTGTGTTTTATGCTGTTGTTTTGGGTCACAAGGTTGTAATTTAATTTATGTTGGTTTTGTGGATGGAAATTGAGTCCGTAACAACCGGATCCCTGACCCTGGATCTGGGGCTGTTACAATCCCAAAGACCTAAATCTGTAGTACCTTTAAGATATCTAAATATCCGCTTAACCGCAGACAAATGAGATTCTTTCGGATCCGCTTAAAAACGAGCACATTTACCAACACTAAATTGTATATCCAGTCTACTAGCCATGATATAAAGTAAACTTCCTATCATCCCTCGATATTTCGTAATATCTACGGAGACACCTTCTTTATCGATAGATAACTTATCGGAGATTGACATAAGAGTACTTATAGGTTTTGCATTTTCCATCTCAAATTTCTTAAGCATTTCTTTGAAATATTTTGATTGTGAAATATGAATGCCATCTTGAGATTGTTTTATTTTCAAACCTAAGAAGAAATTTAATTCTCCCATCATGCTCATCTCGAATTCTTTACCCATCTTTTCAGAGAATTCGTTACATAATGATTCTTTGGTTGCACCAAAAATAATATCAACTACGTAAATTTGCACGAGCAAGATATCATCACCTTCATACTCCGTAAATAGAGTAGTATCCATTGGACTCCTTGACTCGACTGGGGGAGATGAGAGTCACTAGAGAGAAAAACGGACTGCCTTCTCTCTAAAACCCTAATAACCGCCGTTGTTTCAATCTATTCTACACCTTAAATCCATTAGATCTATATATTCCCTTCATAAATCCACGATTCCCCTTCTTTTCTCACACCTAAATCCCCATATTTCTTATAACTATTTATTCTATCATGTGTTTGTGATGGTTTCTCCTGGGATTTCCTCGGAGGAAGTTCCTCTGGAGTCTAAGAGGCATGGCCGCCGTACCCAAGATCGTTCCCCTAGAGTTCGCTCTAAAGGGTTAATATTGGAGGATTCGCATAATTAATCTGCTAAGAGGCCGAGGTCAATTAGCAATGATGGAAAGAAGGGGTCGATTGTGAAAGTTGGCTCAGGGATTACATCAAGAACTCGAAGTTCTATTAACCTACGATTGTGTGAAGGTAAGTTTTTCTTCTCTCATAAGAAGAAGACGACTTCTATGGGTCTAGGTAAGGATGAAATTCTATTAATGTCTCTGATTCTACGGATTTAAATCCTGATTATGTTGTTGGCAATGAGGAATTTGTAGTTAATTCCATTTCGTTGGCCAAGAAACCAATCGATTTTGTCTCAGATTACCGATTGGATGGTGATGTTGTTATGGAGGACTGTAGCTCTATGGATGTTCATGGGTTGCGTTCTCTCATTAATGATGGTAACAATATTGTAGGGGATATTGTTATGGCTAATTTGGTTGAGACCCCTGCTAGGGTTCCTACTGCGATGGATAGGAGTGTTATTGGGTTTAACAACATAGGGAAGAATGCTATGAATTTCCCTGATGATGTGGGGGGAAATGTGAAGGTTTCAAGTGCTGCTGGTGAGGAGCTTGTTCTTGATAATTTCCATGGTATTGACGAGACGATTGAGAAGGGTATGGCTAATTTGGTCGAGACCCCTGCTAGGGTGCCTACTGTTATGGATAGGAGTGTCATTTGGTGTAATAACATTGGGAAGAATGCTATGGGTTTCTCTGTTGATGAAGGGGGAAATGTGAAGGATTCAAGCGTTGCCGGTGGTAAGGAGATTGTTCTTGATAATTCCCCTGGTATTGTTGAGATGATTGAGAAGGGTAGGGCTTCCCTGCAGCTTGGGACAGAGGGGAAGAACATTAGTATTGCAACTAGAGGGAAGGAGGTTCAGCCTATTTGGGGTGACTCGGTGAAAAGGATGCAGGAACGTCTGGCTATAGCGGTGAATGTCGTTATTATTCTTAGGGTCTGTATTATTCAGAATGGTTATGAGGTGCCCAAGTTTTGGGGGAATGTTCACATGAGTGACTTGGATACCATTAATGGTCTGTAAGGGAGACCTGAAATTAAATTAATGAGGGATCTTGGCAGGGCGCTAAACTGTATCAAACAGCTTGGGAACTTCATTCGGATGAAGGGAATTCCCCCCTGTTTTGTTAGGGGATGATGGACATGTTGTTCAGGGCATGAAGGAGGAGATGGAGATTTCTAGGATGTTAGACCAGACCTTCTTGAACATGGGTATGAAACAGAAGGCGATTGTGGCAGCTAGGCAAAATCCAGATGCGTTAAAGAAGTTTATTGTCACAATTGGTAAGGAAGTCCCTTTGGTTAAGGGGTCCTGGGACAGGGAGTTCAGTGCTTCTGCGGGAGGTCTCAAGGATAGAGAGGAGAAGGAGCTCCATGATTTAACATGCCGTATTATCCAACTGCGGGATTACTTGATTGACATGGGGTTTGATTTGCCTGTGACTGAGCAAATGGAAGCTACTATGGTGAAGGAAAGTTCTGGGGTACAATGAAGAGTACTCTTGCCAATGATGGTGGGAATAGGAAGGGGGAAGATTATGATGGTGTTAAGCAGACAGACCTGAACAAAGGAGAAGACAAGAAGGGGAAGGTTTTTGATCCTCATTCTGTGGAGAGATCTGAGGCCTGGGAGAGCCATACTGGTGGTCTTATGGACCGATTGACTGTTATGCATGGATTATTGCAAGCCAGAGACTTCATTTGTGGGGCTAGCTTGGGTTTTGGTGATAGTATTCCTTGGATGTGTCCAAGTAATGATGAAGCTCTGGCCAAGGAGTTTACCAAAGTGGGTGCTTCAATGCATGGAAACCTGCATTACTTGGGTTTTCTGTTTGGGTTTATAGGCGGTATTGGCCATATGGTTGAGAGTGTGGAAGACAAGGATGTTGATCACATACAGGCGATACCTAAGAAGGACATGAATGAGGATGGAGAGAAAGCTAATGCAAAGGATATGACTGACAAGGGTACTGATGTGGATGCTTTTGTGAATGATAGAGATATTGTAATTCGAATGGGGAAGGTTTTGGAGGCTGGCCATGGCAGTAGCATAGCAGCAAATGGTGCAGGGTAGGAGACTGAGGGGTGATGGACTAAGTCGAAGCTCAAACTATGGAGAGTGTCTAGGGGAAGGCACTTTAGCAGGATCTAATCACAGGCTAATCTTTTCTTTGTTAAATGCTAGTTATCTAGTTTTTCGTAGACTTTTTAAGTGATTTTATGTTGGTCCTATGCTCTTGTTTGATAGTTCGTGCTATGTTGTCTCGTTTGACTGGCATTTTTTATCGCGGGGTATGCCCCTAGACATGTAATCGCTTTTCAGTGTTATAAATTTTTAATTAGCAAAAAAAAAAGAGTAGTATCCGCAATTCTCATTTTAAAACCATTATCGGTTAGGAATTTACTTAACCACTCATACCAAGCTCTCGGAGCTTGTTTTAATCCGTATAAGGGTTTGTATAACTTGTATACATAATTAGGATGTTTATGATCTTCGAATCCCGGTGGTTGTCTTACATACACTTCTTCTTCTAAGATACTGTTTAGGAATGCCGATTTAACATCCATTTGATAGACCTTGAAACCTCTATAGCAAGCGTAAGACAAGAACATTCAACTTGACTCGATTCTAGCTACGGGAGCATAGGTTTCATCAAAATCTATACCTTCCATTTGAGTAGAGCCTTGAGCAACTAATCTTACTTTATTTCTTACCACTTCTCCACCTTCGTCAAGTTTATTGCGAAACACCCACTTAGTTCCAATAATGGAAGTGTCAGGTGGTGGAGGCACTAGTTCCCAAACTTTATTTCGAGTAAACTGGTTTATCTCATCTTGCATGGCCTCAATCCAATCCTCGTCTAATAAAGCTTCTTTAGCCGATTTGGGCTCGATTTGTGATAAAAATTCTATATTACTCACAATGTTTTGAACTTGAGCTCGAGTTTGAACGTCTTTACTAAGTTCACCTAAGACATTGTCTATAGGATGATTCTTAATCAATGGAATCTTCGGAGGCAATCGAGTCTCAACTTCATTTATTTCGAGGGGATTAGTAGGAATTTTAGTTCCTAGATCCATGGTTCCCATTTATCGAATTACATCTTCAACTCCGGTTGTAGAAACATTTTTAGGATCATCTGAATCATCATCCTCATCTATTAAATCTTTAAACATAGAATGCGGTTTTGATTCATCAAACACAACATTCAATGATTCTTCCACAACTAAAGTTTCAAGATTAAACACTCGATAAGCTTTGCTAGAGTTTGAATATCCAAGAAATATACCCTCACATGACTTAGGGTCAAACTTCGTTAAATAATCTCTTGAATTCAAAATATAGCATTTACTTCCAAAACCTTGAAGTAGCTTATCTTAGGAGTTTTACCAAAATAAAGCTCATATGGAGTCTTCATTTTGATAGGTCGTAATAACACTCGATTAAGAACATAGCATGCCGTAGACATAGCTTCGGCCCAAAAATACTTTGGTCTACGATATTCAATCAACATCGTATTTGCCATTTCTTGCAAGGTTCAATTCTTCCTTTCAACAACCCCATTAGATTGAGGTGTATAAGGAGCCAAAAACTTATGAGTGATACCACATTCTTCACAAAAGTTAACAAAATCCGAATTGTCAAATTCTCGACCATGATCCGTCCTAATATAGACGATCGTGTTATTTTGTTGATTTTGTATTCTTTTGCAAAGTGCAATAAATGATTCAAATGCATCGCTTTTTGCTTTAAGGAACACCGTCCACTTAAAGCGTGAGTAGTCATCAACTACCACAAGAGTGTATGCACACCCTCCAAGGCTTTGTACGGGAACCGGTCCTATGAGATCCATATGTAGAAGCTCAAGTGGCCTAGTAGTAGACACCATGAATCTGGCTTTATGAGATGAACGAATTTGTTTGCCAATTTCAAAAGCTTCACACACGTGATCTTTTACGAAACTTAGTTTTGGTAATCCTCGAACATGTTCTTTCGAACAAATATTATTAATGAGTTTCATGTTTATATGACCCAATCTACGGTGCCATAACCATGGATCCTCATTCATAGATACCAAACAAATGTTCTCGTAATCATTTAAATCACACGAATAGACATTCCTATTACGTGGACATTTAAGAATAAACTTCAAATCTTTGTCAAAAATAACACAATGAGATGGAAGGAAAATTACTTTGCAACCATTATCACATAGTTGACTTATAGAAAGCAAGTTGTACTTTAGTCCAGTGACTAATTGTACATCAGAAATTTTAAATCTTTCATTACCAATATTACCAATACCAACAATAAAACCTTGACTGCTATCACCAAAAGTTACACTACCGACGGTTACCTTTTTAATGTTATTCAACAAAGATTTATTACCCGTCATATGTCGTGAACAACCACTATCAAGATACCACACATTTTTCTTAGCAGTAAGGCACACCTACATAAACTATTAATAAAATCGATTGGTACCCTTTTTACTTAAGGGTCCGGGGGTTAGCACATCATAAGATAAATGCGATCTAGCATGGATGAATCTAGGCATAGGATATTCATTACCATTATTAACATGCAAGATTCTAGATGCTTGATTCCTATTAGACACATTATATGAATTCCTTAAAGGCATACGTCTATCATTTTTATGATAAGCATGATAATAATCATTTCCACGAAACACATTAGCATTTAGTACATTATGATTATTATGCGAGTTACGTCTAGCATATATGTTATCATTTAGAGCATGATGAATAGCATGACAATGGCTTGAATTCCTAGGCATATAATTCACATTTCTATTTCGAACATTAGCACTACCATTCGAATTTTGAGCAATAAAACTTCTTTTAGGAACATTCGGTTTCCCAGTGTTGTTAGTACTAGTACTTGCAAGATGTTTGTTGTTCCTTTGTTGATGCTTAATCGGGTCTTGATGATACTTATGTTTTGGTTGCTTTTGAGCATTGTTAACCGAAACATTTTGAGCAATTTTCTTCCCTTTATTCGGGCTAGCTCCTTTAGGTAGCCACTTATACTTCCCCTTAGATACACCTTCTCTTGCATAGCAATAGAGACTAGTATGTCCATTTTTATTACAAAATGTACAAACTCTTGTAGGAGTTTTATTAGCATCATATCCTAAGCCTTCCTTATTAGAAGATATCTTGGAGTTATATATCATGTTTTCCAGCATGGTATTGCTCTTTGTAAATTGCTTCACAATAGTATCAAGATTATACTTTTCTTGCATCAAGAAATTAATCTTGTTAGTTAGCACATTCTCTTGATCTATAACTTGAGCCATGAGCTTAACATTCTCATTTTTAAGCCTTTCATTTTCTAAAATGCTTGATTTCATTTCTAAAACCAAGTATTCTTTTTCGTTAGCCTCAATACTGAATCGCTCTCTAAACTTAGCAATTTCGGCATCCTTTTCAGCTAATATAATTTGGTGATCATGATTTAAATCTTGTAAGGCTTGTCTAAGCTCTTCTTCTTTGTCACCCATTAAAGATCGTACAAGTTCGCTTATCCGATTTTCTCGTTTAGCAATTTCATGTCCTAAAGATTCGTTATGAATTTTTAAGTTCAAAATCTCAACATAAAGCTCACGATTCTTATCGTTAACTTGTATATTATCTTTTTCAATTTCTTCGGCTTGAACAATTAGAGAAATTTTCTCTATTTCGAGATTTTGGATATTTTCATTCTTTTCATTTATCTCGATTCTCAAGCGATCATTTTGTGAAGAAATGAAATCAGAATATTCTTTGTCGTTGACATGAATATCCTTTAAACGAGCAACTTCTTTTTGAAGCTCAATATTTGTCTCACGAAATTTATTCCTTTCAGAACTTATCGTGGCAAATTTGCAATTTACATCATCAAGACTCGATTTTAACGAGTTGATCAAAACGATTAGTTCGGATGAATCCAAGCTAGAATAATCCACACAAGACACATAATCATTTAAATTATCACTACTAATCAAGAGATTAGTAGTGGAGATTTCTGTTGGTGTAGATTCGTCGGAGAGAGCCATCAAGCAAAGGTTGACAATTTCCTCGGTAGGTACAGTAGCTTCCTCGTCTTCGCTTAAATCCCATCCGCTCTCCGCAACAAGACCTCGACCTTTAGGCAATTTCGGACACTCACGTTTAAAGTGACCGGGTTGTTTACATTCGAAACACACATCTTCTGCTTCTTCAACCATGGGCTCTTTCGGTTTTGGTGCCGAAAATTTTTTCGTATAATTCGGATTATACGAATTATTACTTTGTTATTGAGAACCTTGACCTTTAACATAATTCGCATTAGGGGAATTATTATACGAATTAGAAGCGCCTTGGTTTTTAGTATAACTCGTGGTCGGAAAATTATTCTTATGATTTGGCCTTCCTTTTGAATTGAATACTCGATTTTGATTATTCGATTTTAGGAAGCCTTTCCCGTACCTTTGAGCTTTACTTTTCAAAACATGACGAAGTTGTCTTGATAACAAAGCAATTTCATGGTCGTCGAGATTTTCCAATTCTTCATTTAGCTCATCGTCGTTTTCTTCTTCATCGATTAATATAGGTTTTAAGGCCATATTTTTACGTTTGTCATCCATTTTAGGGACAACCTTATCTGAAATATTATCTTCCTCGTAAGCACGAAGATTCCCAAATAAACTATCGATGGAGTAGTCGTTAAGACTATGCATTCCTTTAATCGTGGTAACTTTAAATTTCCAACTAGGAGGCAAGGCTTTCAAAATCCTTCAATTTTTTACATTAGTCGTATATACCTTACCAAGTTGAGAAAGCTCATCGATTATATGAGTAAACCTCGTTTCCATATCGATGATAGTTTCACCTTCGAGGAGTTTAAAATTTTCGTACTCATGAATTAAGGTATCCATTCGAGATTCCTTAATATCTTTTGTACCCTCGTAAGTGATAACTAGTTTGTTCCACATTTCTTGTGCCGACTTGCAATTATTAACACGTTTGTATTCTTTTTCCGCAAGTTCACTAGTTAGAACCATTTCCGCTTTCGCGGCTATATTCATCCTTATTTCTTCCTCGGGAGTATATTCATTAACTTTCTTCTCGACGGATATTTCACCTTCGGTTTTAGTAGGAATAACTACACCATCTTCGATAGCCATCCAAACTTTCACACCTTAGGATCTAGCATAAATTCTAAATCTTGTTTTCTAAGTTGCAAAATTTGTGCCATTGAATAGTGGAGGTCTCGAACTCGAGAGACCTTCACCACAACCGATCGTACTCAAATACGCCATAATTACGATCTACTTCTGGTTACATTTTTGAACTTCATAACTATTCAAATAACGAGATTAAAAGTAACTGCTTTGATACCAATTGATAGGTCCCAAAAGTGGGTAAAATAAGCTAGAAGGGGGGGTTGAATAGCTTATCACCTTTTAAAAAATTAGAGCTTGATGTTTTTAAAATTTCTTTCTCCTTTTAAAATTAATTACTTAAAAGTAAGTAATATAAAATGTGGAAAATAAAAGAGAGATAGATGAAGAGTACGACACAATCGATTTATCCTGGTTCGCGATGCCGCAATCCCCTAACGGATTCAAACACCCCTACTCCAATCCCTGAGCTCCTCCCGAACTCGAGATTTCTTCCACTATAAGTAAAATACTCCTTATAGTAGGCGGAGAAGCCTTTACAACCACTATGTATTTATCTTAGAGCTTAACTACCTGTTACCTACTCAAAATACTATAGCTACCCCTTGCAAGATTATCTTGGAGCGTAACTCCCCGCTACCTCCTCAAATGCAATGCAAGAAAACCACTTACTTGTTTTTCTTGGAGCATAACTCCTCGTCATCTCCTCACAACCACGTATGTAAACCCTTTGTGTAGACTTCGTATCTACACCCTCTAACGATCTTGGATCTTAGGTCTTAGATCTTGGGTCTATTCTCCTCCTCACGGTGCAAAGACATCCAACTCCCCACCGGCGTGTCTAAGACTTGGGTCTTAGAGCGAGAATCACCTCACTTCACTTCACCTCACGTCAAAGGATATAATACAAGCTCTATGACTTGATAACCCTTTTAATTTGACGGTTAAAAATGAACGAGTATGAAAACTAGATCAAGAAAGCAAATATAAATATTAACGAGATAAACTACGTCAATATAAATAAAAGCCAAGTATATTAATTTATATCAATATTCGGTTTAGCCGAATATAAACAAAATTAAATATACGATTTACTTGTGTCCTACAACACAAATAAGAATGAGTTAGAGCGAGTTGTAAATATATCGTGAAAGATTAAACAAGCTTCTAAACTCGATGAATACAAGTGTTTACACTTGTAAATGGCTTTAATATAGCCTAGGCCAAGATAGGGCCGAATATAAAACATATATAGCTCGTCGAAGCGAGGGATGCTATTATGCGTTAAACTAGAATGCAACGAAGTAACTAGTTTATGACCTTTGGCTTTATCTGACGGCTTGGTTTCCTAAAGCAAAGAATTCTCAAATAAGAGGTATTCTCAAAGGATACGAACTAGGTTCCGGGACAACAAATGCAAGACAATAAATTAAACGTGGATGCAACAATATATACTATTCAATGAACCCTTCGGCTGAATATAAATCAAATAAGGGCCGAATGGTTTTTGAACTTAGTTTCAGTTAAGAAACATGTTCTAATAGTTTTGGTTAAGTCCTTAAAGAAATGATACAATTAAGGTTCAAGGAACTTATATAACCAACACTAAAAGAAGCTTTCTTTTGACTTAAGATGTACTAAGTTTAAACCACTTAAGGTAGAAACTAGTTTATGCAAGTTAACTACAAATCAAAAGACACTTCTTTGCCTTGTAACCAAGTATAGATCAAGTGGTTACTAAGGTCTTCAAGAGGGATTAATAAGTTCTTAAAACAACCTCCTCTTGGTAGCTTACAAATTGTCTACACACACTACACGAATAAATCAAGAACAAGTGTGTATTGTGACAAATGTAATACTACTTAAGCACAAGTATATATTCAAAGGATTGAAACACTTATAAGCCGAATATATACCTTGTACACACACTCACTAGCTTATGACTCTTGACCATACACACTCACTACCTAGTTTTTGAAGCCTAAACACCACCAAAATGAGCCAAAATGAGCACCAAAAGAAATAAAATCAAGATGAGTAGAAGGGTGACTCAAATGCTCAAGCAAGAACACTTACAAGACTGTTATGAAACGTACAAAGGGATACCTTGAAGTGTGTTTGTCGAGAGTACCAAAGATGAGCAAAACAAGAGCCAAAAACACCACTAAAACAAGGCCAAATGAGCACCAAAGAAAGATATAATCAAGGAGAACAAATTGGTGACTCAAATATACAATAAGAAGCACAAAGGGACTGCCTTAAATGTGCAAAAGGACTGCCCAAAAGGAAGTTGGCCGAATGGTGTTTAAAGTGTAAGAAATGGACCAAAAACAAAGCATAAAAGAAGATAAAAGATGAAGGAGCAAAGCTTTGTTATCCAAATATTTTTGAAGGCTCTTAGCTACTTGATATTGCTGTGTTTCTAGAGAGAAAAGAGTAGCAATTCTTTGGCACAAGAAGGATTAAGAAAAAGAGTGAGTTTGGCTTGGTATTTATAGCCAAAAGTAGGGTTTTAGTGACCAATGGTCACTTGACAAGTGGCTAGCTACTAATAAACTAATCATTTGCATAAAGTAGCTTTTTGGCACCTTCCTAGAAACCCTTCAGCACTCAGCATGTGGAATATAACAACTATAAAATATCTAGGAAGCTTCTATTGGCTCGGTTTAGCCGAAAAACCCGAAATTTCGCGATAAACCCACAATTATGAAATAAATCGAAAAATCTTTCAAAAAATATGAAACTTGGGGAATCCCCTAGAAATATTTCTAGGGGATTATGGTCAAAATTTCACTTTGAAATGAGTTGACCATATATGACTTTTAAGCGACCGAAAAATCAATTACGTATCGATTTTAGGGGTCTCGGAAAAAAGTCATGCAAAAATCATGAAATTAATCTTAAAATTCTTTTTAATTAATCTAGTGACATATCCAAAGCTTCAAGTCAAAATAACATGTGGAGGTATTTTATTCAAAAATATTTTGATTAAATGTCCTTACGCGACGGAATAAAATACATTAGCCGTTTATCGTAACTTGTCGATACCTTGGCTAAAGTTTTGACTTGAAATATATTCAAATATAATATTCCTCAAATAATAATGACTATGAAGTCCTAGGAATATTTAATTTGAATATTTTAGAATTTTATCCGATTTAAATGAAAACTGTTAAGGGGTTCCGGGATAAAATCTATTTTTTATTCTTTCAGCAAGTCTTTGAGCAAGGCATCTTGGAAATAAGTCTTTGAAAATCATATCGAATATATTTGAGAATAAAACATTTGAAATGAATACTGTTTTGAATTAAATAATCATTTTTGCTCGGAAAATCTGTGTTCTTGAAATTTTCGATATTTATGCCGTTTAGACTTTGCCTTTAAATGTATTACAAATAACTTAGAATAGGAAACATCATTTCATTGACATTCCTTATCCAAATTAGTGATTGGGTTCAAGAAAAAATTTTTTTAATTTGGCTCGTTACTTTGTTTATGTCACACGAATAAACCTAAGGGAGGATTTACTATGTTATCTAGTAAATTCCTAAATCTAATTTAATTTTTCACTTTCGAACTTGACAAATCACCAAAACCTACAAGTGAACGACTGTCTCACAGAGATTATGGACTTGTGTTGGAAAAGATTCCTATCATGTGTGACAACACAAGTGCAATCTCTATAGTTGCAAATCCTGTCAATCATTCTGGAACAAAGCACATTGACATCAGATATCACTTTATTAGGGAACATGCAACTAATGGAACCATTGAGTTACATTATGTTTTCACAGATAAATAATTAGCTAATATATTCACTAAGCCATTGGATGAAGCCACCTTCACAAGGTTGGTTAGTGAGATTGGAATGCTGAATTCTTCAGAATCTGGCTGAGTAAGAATATCAACTAAATTGTTGCAGCAGTAAACACTTACTTTATCTAAATGCTCAATATTTTTGAAGTAAGTGTTGGCTGGAATATGATTTATAAATATTTCAATTATGTTGCATATGTTGAGAAATCATATTTTGTTAACTTAAGATTCTTATGGAATTTTAAGAAAATCACTATTTAATTTATTAGAATATTCTTCATTGAATATTTCTGGTAAATTTTAAAAGATAGTGAAAATTGAATTTTATGAGCGAGAGTATATTTCGATAAGTTTGACTTCTCTAATGATTCATTTTGGGACACTGCTCGACTTCTCTAACAAATCTCTTTAGAGTACTCCTAAGTTCTCGAATAGAGTCTTTTGGAGATATCGAACATGGACACACTTGACTTCTCGAATATGGTACTTGAGTTCTCGAATATCTGAGTTCTCGAATATCATACGTTGTGTTCTCGAATCATTTTAAAAGGCTGAAATATCGCTGAATTTCAACCATTTTTGGACTTTTATCTGAAATATCGCTTAATTTGATATACTGCCAGCTGTGGGTTACTATCTGCTTGAGTTATCGAATAAGTCATTCTTGACTTATCGAATAGTTGTTTTACACTTCTCGAATGCCTGACTTCTCGATATAAAACATATATCTAATCGACAATTCAAGTGTTTCATACTTATACAATTCCATAACTCTTCGATTCATTTCATTCGATCTCTCAAGCATTTTCTAAAAACTCTCTCAAACACTAATTGAGTAAAAGATAAATTTCTTCCTCAACCTTCATTCTCTTCTTTCTTATTTTGTAACAATGGCAAACACCCAACTCACCATACCCAAACAAACCAATTTCATTGCTGTGACCAGTGATGTGGAAGCACCAAATGCAAATTACAAGTGTAATAACCCGAAATTTTGGTAGAATTAAAAAATTTTCTTATTACGATTAAGTACATCAATGAATAGTGATTTCAATAAACAGTGGTGGTAATGAATGGATATTTCTATGGATAATAATTTTGATACATGTGGGTATTTTAATGAACAATGGAATTCAGTGATTGACGACATAGATAAGAATAATCTATCGTCCAAGAGATAAGTTAGTGTACCCTACAGGAGAGATGAGAAGTGAGTTAGAGCACTCACAATAATAACTATGAAACAGAAAGATCAAGTATGCACTAGTGAAGTACAGAGAAAATGAATGTATGTAAACGAAGTTAGAATTCAGAGAATCCAAGCATTGTTTATTCCATCAGTGACAGGGAAGTCAGTAATATGATAATTAGATTATGAATCGAGGGTATTAAATATTAGAAGTCCAAGGGAGGATATATTATGCGAGGGGAATGAAATTAAGAGTAAAACCTTAGAGTTAAAGTGATCGAGAACATTTTCCGAGAACAAGAAATAAAGGTAACAAACGAGGAATATTTTCGAGGGATTGTGCCACACTAGAGTAATAACATATAAGTTGTAACATATTGATTTTATTAAATAGATAAAGGGGAATCCAATTGGTGCAAACTTGAGAAACCAAAGTGGAAGAGGAGTAAGTCAACTACAACAAGGATGGCCTTCTAGCATTTCAACAAAATGGGTATGCTTAATGTGAGAGCAACATATGGACCGATAGATGAGCAACAAAACACTAAAAAGAGATGAGGCTTGGCTAGCTATTATGGATATACATTATACATATCATTATACAAGAGAAAGAGCAAGCAAAAAGCTCCCCCATCTCATTTCTTCAAACTGCCCAGAAGAAACACCACTCAAAGAAAAATCCATATCTCCACTTCTACCCATTCATAAATCACCAAATTTTGACCATAGCTTCTTCACTTCATAGGTAAGCTTCTTTCAAAATTTCATGGCTAACAAAGGAGTGTAGCCCAGCCAAATCCTTCCCCCAAGTTGAGGAAACCGAACTGCCCTGTTACTTGGAAGTTTCTGGACCGACTTTTAAATGCAAATAAGTAGAGCTTCAAGCATCCCCTGGTGATGAGCTAGGACTCAAAAGAAATTTTATAAAGAGAACAAGGTGTGGTAAAAATTTGAGCACCAAACTCTTTATTTTTCGATTTGTTATGAATTTTACAAGATGAGGATGAATAGTAACTTCGAGTTGTGTTCTTGTTTTGATGATCAAGATTTAGCTTCCTAAGGACTATCTAAGGCTTATTGAAGGATCACCAAGCTTTGTTAGTGTTATTAAAGCACCAAGGAAGGATAAACCTCAGGCTTACTTTATTATATTATGAGTTATATGCTAAGTTCTAAGATGGTTTCAAGATGTGTTCATGTTAGTGTACTTAGTGATTGTTTGGCTTTGTTTTAATATGAAATTGGTGAGTATTGGATTGTAGCCACACCACTGACGTTAGATACATGTGTAGGTTGTTTTTTGAGGTTGTGGATGCATGGTATGCCCGGTGTGGCTTGGTTATGTTGTGACAAAAATGGAAACGTCCGAGTTATAGCCGTCGTAATGGTGAAATTTCGTTAACCCATAAAAACAGTTAATGTTCGATACTATACAATCATTTTTAGCATCACCACTGCCTTTGGTTACAAAGATATGGTGGTCTAGTTTGTTTTGCCAAAAGAATCGAGTTAAAAGAATTTACGGTTTAAGAGTTATGCTAGTTTTAGTGAAAGTGGTTTAAAGGATTTTATCGCAGAAATGTAACCACTTTGATGATGATTTCGAGACCCTTAATTGTCGAATTAAGATGTGAAATTCTGTGATAAAATGCTAAGGATAGTTAGCAAGGTGTGTGCGAGGGTTTCGAGTCAAAAAGATTATTTTCCGATTTTATAAAAATGTGTAAGTCGAGGTTGCGCAAGTGAAAACCCCTAGGAACGTGACTTTGAAATCAACTTTATAAGTGATTAAGTATAACTTGAATTCGAGGACCGGTTTCGAACCAAACTTATGACTTAAGTAATTGTCGATTAACATGGACATAGTATGAGCCTAAAGCGAGCTAGTAATGCCTTGGTTGTGTTTCGCTTGCGTGTTTAAGCGTTAATTTATAAGGGGATTGTCCGACATCGTCGCGAACCCCTAACACTTCTCGAGCATCAGGAAAGTTTTCTAAATCTTTACTTTGAAGTATTGATTATATAATACTGCTTTTGCCATGTATAAAATTGTACAGTTTTGCAATATATCTTATTTACTATTGAAATAGAATTTGACCTTTGGATTATATAAGATCTTTTGAGTTAAGTATTTATGAACCAGTATACCTTGTAGCTCTAAATATAAGAGCATATTCATTGTTTTCGACTCTAAACCGGGAGTCGGTATTTTGAGATATGTAGATAGCCGTGGAAACCCGGAGGGATACCAGCGGCAGAATACTATGTAATTTGAGTATTGTTATTACTAAACATTATTTATATTTCCAGAAAGTATTAATTATTTGAAAATGATTTGAAGAATGTTATTTGAATATTACCTCATTCAAAGGTTATTATTTGAATATGATTTGATATTTGGCTTATAAGCTAGATATGAGATATTAGTTATAAGCGGGGTTTTGCGAATGCTCCTGGTGTAAGGCGTATAATTCTTATTCTTTATTATGGACCAGGAGTTGAGATATTTCTGTATATCTTGAAGATTACTTCTGATAAAGATATTGAATCAATATTATTCAATTGTTATTTATTTAATGAATATTATTTTGGAATATTCATTTAAGATTTTATTTTATTTAATGAATATTATTTTGGAATATTCATTTAGGGTTTATTTATTAAGCGAATATTATTTTTATATATTCATTTGAGGATTAATCATGAACAATTATTTTGTCTAAAATATTCTTTAAACGATTATGATTTAATAAATACTATTTGAATATTTATTAAATACTGTTAAACTAGTTTTAAAAATGGTTTATCTTATTTGAAATTTATATTTGACCTTCAATAATTATGAAGAATATTTCTGAGCCTTATTATGATTGTTTTATCAAGGGGACGTTCCCAAACTCTGTTTTCCATTTAAATCTATCTTTTAAGAAGATTTAAATGCTCGCTCAAACTTCCAAAATATAGGGAACCTTACTTGAGAGACTGTTATTTATTATGATTGACTGCCCGGTCATAAACTTTTGAAAGTATTATTTTCATTAGCAACTTTAGTTGCTATAAAATCAAAATGAGTCTTTGTTACTTCCTCAACATTGGAGGAGTAAGATTGATGGAACAAGTTGATATCCATTAACAAGCAACAGCTTGGGAAATATTGGTGAATTTTCCTTTTCAATTAGATACGACTACTTTATGGAGTCCTATCAACAAGTATTATACTTGGGGAAAGGAGGACAAACTTTACGTTTCAGAGTCATGGATTCTATTCAAACTAGGAGTCGTGTAAGAGGTCGAGTAGCGCCGGTCCAACCCAAGGCCCAACCGTTGGCCAGGGAGTTACTAGAGGGTGCTAGACAAGTAAATCCATCAGTTCTTCCTTCTACCGGTAGTAAAACCATGTTTGTGCTGTACAATCTGCGACTGATCATCGAAGGTTGGGACAGCTGGCGAAGTGAATACTCCAGTATTATTTCATCATCCAAATTTGGATATTTTCTACAACATTATCGAGAGCACCCCGATCGGAAACCTACGGCTGGGTGACCGATAAGTGTTGGCAGGGTTTGGAAAGTGTTCAAAACTGATGTTACAATGGATTACCTTGTAACTTCATCTTTTATCTTATATTTTATGACTCAGTTGATAGCTTACATAACATGAGTTGTGATAAGGAGGTTGTTTATATTTAATCACCTTATAACTTCATCTTTTAAGTTATATGTTGATATTCTGCTTATATTTTATATAGCAGATATTTTACGGAAAGGTTATATTGAATTACCTTGTAACTTTATCTTTTATATTATACTAGAACTTTGTTCATAGTATGAATATCGAAAGTTTACAGAGATATTATGAAAATGATATTTGAAGTACTGCAATGGTACGGTTTTTGAATATATTCCGATAATGAAATAGTTTCGGTAAAAAAATATTTTGACAATTATTGTATTATACCCGCTTTATTCTGGGTTTAAATTAAAGGCAGAGTTATGCCATACTTTCATTACCTTGCTGACCTATTGCTCACTCTTGCTATTGTTTTATATATATTATAGAGCAGTGAAGTAGGATGTCAAGGATACAACACATACCTCGCCAGCGAGTGGTAACCGCAAGACGTTTTCTAGAAGCAGCTTCTAGCAGTAATCTCGGGAGTAGTATGAACCAGTCGGATCAGACTGTAGTTTTGTTATTCATCTTATGTATAAATATGAATAGGATGAGAGGATTGTAAGCATCAGAAGACATTTTGGTATTATAATAATAATCATTTATTCTGCAATTGTTATATTGTGTTATTTCTGAGACTCTAACCTATGTGTGTGAGTGAGATATATATTGTGGGGTCACAAGCAGTCGAATTGTGTACATTGCAAGTAATACAGGTAAGGCAAGGAGTAAATGGATCATGACTACTCTAAATCCCTGACCCCGGATTTGGGGCTGTTACAACAAGTGCTTTGTTCGATGGATGTCGGAGTCATACATCAAAGATGCACTCTCAGCCAATCCAACTCTGTATCTAGACATTCTGGAACAGTTTTGGAGGATTGCTACTGTGGACGTTGTTGCTCTTGAGAATGCTGTAACTTCCTACATAGTCTACTGCAAGATTCAAGACAAAGAAGTTACTATCACTACAGAGGACATGAATCAAGCACTGGGACTCCATCAAGAAACGTATCACCCTCTAGTATCTGATAGTGAGTTAATCGAGTTCTTTGAGTTCATTATATACTCAGATGCAATCAAGATTGGGCTTTTGAACAGAAAGAATCTAAGGAAGGAATGGAGCTATGTGTTTGCTACTTTACTTTAAGTGTTCACTGCAAGGAAATTAAGTTTTGATCAGATTAGTGCACCTGCATAGCAGATAGCATTCTCCTTGGCCTATGATAGGAAAATTGATGTTGGGAATCTGATAATGCAAGAGCTGTATGAGAGACTTGGCAAAAACGCAGCCAAAAGAGGTAATGAAATTTTCTTTCCTTACTTAATTCAATCTACACTCAATTTTGTAGACAATACTTTGGTTGACTTGCCTGGAATAGATAAAAGTAGAATAGGCTTTCCTAAATCCATGACCAAACTCATTTTTGGTAATTTGGAAACTAGGAATGATGTGGATGTAAGGCTTGTAATAACTCTTCATATGCAGAGGTTATTTGAGGCTTACCCCCACAACATGCAAATATTTGACTCAAAGTCTGAGTTAGCAAAGCCCAAGCTAATAGAATAAATAGCTAACCCTGGGCTTGCTAACCAACCCTCTCAACCAAACACTCAACTAAACATTGTGCCAACTGCATCATCCTCTCAACAGGGTGATGTCAGTAAAATGGAGAAGAAGAGGAAACAAATTGCTTCTGAATCTTTAAAGATCTTATCTGAAGCAGCTTTAGCTGCAGAATTAGGTTTAGAAAGTGAGGAACCTGTGTCACCACTCACTAGGCTAAAGAAGAAAAATTCAAGAAAACCACCTCTTTAGTCACTCAAATGACTGAAGTTGTAAAATCAGGGGCAAACAGCTCACTAAATGTGCCCTCTCAACAGGGTGCATCTATAGAATCAAGCATTCTCCACAATGCACCTTCTTGTAAAAATTCTGCACAAAGGAGTGATAAGGCTGGCACTAACATAATGAGTGGAGAGCACATCACAATTAAAACTCCCTCTATTTCTCAGGGGGAGTTTCCAAAATTCCTTCTAAAAGACACTTCTCTTCCAGAATCTACAACTAAAATTTCTTCTAAATCTGCAATTCAAGAAATTGAAGAGCAAGGATTTGATCACCAAGAACTTTCTTCTCTTGGTGAGCCAATGGACTCAAGTGACTTAGTGCAAGACACTAAACACTATGCTCACCACCCAGTACCTACTTTTAGATGGTGAGGGAATGCATGCTGGGGCATCTCCTAATGACACCATCACAAATACAGAGGTTCCACTAATTTTTACTAAAGACTCTGTGCCTGTGTCAACTACTTTTGTAACTCATCCCACTTCTGTGGAGACAACAGTAGTAGAGTCATCCCATCCGGTTACAGAAGTTACATCTGTAACTATGGAGTCTAGCTTGCCTAGCTCTAGCTCTGACTTTATGTCACAATGGTTGAAGCCTGTGCAACATGAAAGTGCTTCAGGATCAGGGTTTGTTCCACAACAATTAACAGTTGAAGCACTTCAAAGCTTAATTGTGGATCAGATTCCTGAGTTCACTAAGATTGCTCAAAATCTTCTCACAGCAGATATGCCCAATGCTGATTATGAGGCTATTCTTCTCTGTCACAAGAAAGATGTTGAGGAGAAACATGAGAAGATTGTTGAAGAAAGTGAAAGAGATGGTAATGTGGATGATTGGATGGAAGGGAAAGGGAGTGTAACCTTGAATGAAGCTCTTCAGTATCTGAGAGAAGAATACATCACTTCCTTGGGGTCAAATGCCAAATCTCTTATCCCTGTTGAAGCGTATGATGGTATTAATGATTTGTACAAGGCAAGCTTGAAGGCTGCTCACTACCTAGGCAAAGGAGTTAAAATAGAAATTGATGAAGTATGCAAATTAAGCCACAACAAAGGTAGTGAGTGAGGTCAAGACTGAGTTCTCCACAAAATTCCCATCTCTGGAGTCTGTCTTCAAAAGTGTCAAGGAATGAAGAACCACATGCACATCTCTGGATAATCACCTTCCCATGGTCCAGGATTTCCTCAACAAACTTACAACTCAAGTGCAAAATCTATCCTCACAGACAACTGATGCCAATTCCCAAATTAGAGTTCTCTTTGCAAATCAATATAGAGATAAGCTAGTTACCGATGTCCCTATACATGACATGAAGAAGTATGAGGTAGAAAAGCTCAAGGAACAATCATTATCTGGTTTCAAGGCTGAACAATTATTGACTAAAGTAGACAGCTTGGAAATAGAAGTGGTTTCTCTTAGGAAATTCAATGCTGAGCTCAAAGATTCTGTTGCAATTCTAAATGACAAGTTGGACACTCAAGAAACTACTACTGCTGATGTTCTTCTCCACCAACAACAGATGATTTCTGCCATGATGAAACAGATGTGAGTCCCTCAACCTGCAAACATATCCCCTACTCCACAACCACCAACCTCTTCCTCAAAGGCCCCATCAAAGGCACCTGTGTTTGAGAACAAACCTAAGGGGGAGAAGGGTATTATCATCTCTGACCAACCAAAATCTACAAAACTTTAAGTCCAAACCAGAGGCAAGGGCAAAGCCAAGGCCACTTAGACTCAATCCTCTCTATCAAAGCCTATCACCTCCCTACCGTCACCCTACCAATTATGCACATTACTACTCCAAGTGGTTTGCAGCAATCAATCACATCTACAGTGGTGGCAGGTTCAATGCCAACTGACCAAGCTCAAGCCTCCAGGCATGAAAATGATTAGCAAGTTGAAGTCAGTGTAGTCACAGAGGCCAAACTGATAGAAGTTGCAAACTCAGAGATATATCATGATGCTGCCTTCTTGAAGTTTCTACAAGTCTCTAAGGCATCTGTGTGAATGGTGATACTCAAAAGTATCTGAGAAGTTTGAAGAAGCAAATTGACTATTTCACTGTGGTTCCTAGAAAAGTTGATCAAGTGTACTTCAAAGAGATTATGATGGTGTCCAAATCTAAGATATGGCATCTTTCGTATGATACTTTGATTTCTTTGAAATACAGTGAAGTAGATATAGTCATCAAGTTGATTGAGCAAACTAATCAGAACACTAAAAGATTGTTTGATGATCTGAGAAATGACCAACCCTCAAGACTGCAAGAAGTGATTACAAATCCATGAACAATCATTTATCAATCTGGCACCAGACCTGAAGATATTAAACAACTGGTCATTCCAAAGCATCTCACTCCTACGAACACAAGGCTAATTCATGCAATCATTGATCAACTCAACAAGAAGAAAGGGTGCAGATCAGCTGAAGAATTAGAAGCTTTGCATATTCTAAGATCTTATCTAGCAACTGGCTCGGTTCCTGAGATTGGAAAGCACAAGAAAGATAATGATGGTGATAGAGATGAAGATGAAGATAAAAGTGATTGGAGAGGAAGACATCACAGGAATAATATGGGTGATGATGAGAAGAAGAAGGATGTCAAAGGGAAGAAGGTAGATGATGACAAGGGTAGTGAGAAGGTGTATGAAAGGAAGAGTGGAAGACAACAAGCCTTAAGCATTACTAACAGTACTCTCACCACAACACAAAACTCTATGTCTAGGGTGGATGCAGTTAGTAATGACTTAACAAAATCTAATCCTATGGCTTCTGCAACTGTCTTTCCACCTCAAGCAAAGGAGATCCAAATCAAGAAACCTTTTGTATGTCTCCATAAGCAAACAGCTAATGGTGTACTACAATGGTCAACAGATAAAGGCTTCAAACTTCTTCCTAGTGATCAGATACAAAAGCTGAAATTTAAATCCAACACCAGAAAAGCAAAGAAACTGAAGACACCTACATCTCAGGCTCTCACAATAGTACCAGACTTGAATTTGCCACCCTTAATGAAGATTATGATGGGGTTTTATATCAAAGTGGCCACCCATTTCACTCAAATGTATCAAGTAGACCACCCAGTCAAAAACGATATTATTTGAACCATTAAATTCATAATAAATATCAAACAAACACCTCTATATATGTACTCGGGAAGTAAAAGTAATTTTTCATCGAGTTCTACACATTTTTCTTAAATACTACTATAATCAAATGAAAGGTTATGAATTCTAACATTTTTGATAATATATTTAGAATTTAAAAAGTTTATTTACTATTTTATTTTAATTAAAACAAGGAAAATGACAAAAAATTTAAAATAAATAGTAAATGAATTTTTAAAAATTTAAATATATTATCAGAAATACTAGAATTATTAACCTTTCGTTTGGTTATGGAAGCATTCAAGAAAAATGTGTAGAACTCAATGAAAAATTATTTTTACTTATCCCTTTGATATTTAGTATGAATTTAATGGTTCAAATGATATCGTTTTTGAATGGATGGTCTACTTGATACATTCGAGTGAAAATGGGTGGCCACTTTGATATAAAACCCGATTATGATGAAGATCAACGGCTATTCCTAAGGGCACAAAGAATCAATATTGTGGCTATTGTTGATAACTGCCTTGAATTCAAATACTGTATACTGATGGTAGACAGTTCAAATTCAACAAGGGATGTGTCAACATTGGGTTAAACTATATGATATTGAAAGGATAATTGTAATGTTGAACTCTAAAGACAAGGTGGAGAGAGTGTGGACGCTAAAATTGGCAGAGTTTGTCAAAATGAAGAGAGATCATCAGGAAATGCAAAAAAAGAAGAGTGAAGAAGTGTTAAAGAAGGAGGAGGAGGAGCTAAAAGCACTTGAAGCCAAAGCAGAAGAGTTAAGGGCAAAAGGGTTGTGCAGAGTCCAGTTCAATCCTTATGTTGTGAAATATAGGAGGAGAAATGGAGATAATGTCAATATCAAAATGGACCTGGTCAACCATTACCCTGAAAACATACTGAATCGAGTACTTGAAGATTTTAAGGATTCACCTATGATTGAAGAACTCAATGCTATGATGGACATCTTGAATGCAATGAAAGAAAACAAAACGAAGGCAAAAGAAAAAGAACAGGAGAAACTGAATGAGTATCTAGCTAAAACTCAAGGGAGAAATGCTAAAGGCACTGGATAGTCTTCAACTGTAAGAATGTCTACTTTTTGTATTCAAGTTTCAATCAAACTCATACCTGAACTTTTAATGTCTTATCTTTATGTATGTTTGGATTGTTATCAAACATGAAATTGTGACTAAGGATCTTACTCATAATTTGGGGAAGATTGTTAGTCACAGAGGCATGCCTGTATACATCTAATAACAAGCCTAATTGTTTGTAATGCTTTGCATTACTTACATGACCCCTTAACTGGGGAATCCTCTAGTTGTAGAGTTTTTACTTGTTTTAGTACTTGTAATAGGTATCAGAACTCTAGCTGTGTAACTGTATAAATTAAGTCATGAAATAATGCTTGAAAGAAGATCCAGAGATCATGCCTCAAACTTAAAGAACAAAGCTGTCAAAATAAACACAGTTGGATTTTGAAGATTGAAGATTTGCCTAAGTACTAATTCCAGAAGTATTTTGGTCTATTCGAGAAATCAAGGTTTCGAGAAGTCAAGGATTCGATATCTCAAAGGACACTGTTCGATATCTCAAGGAGTCAACAAGTCAAGGCATCATTCGATAACTCAGGGATTCGACATGTCTAATACTCTATTCGAGAACTCAAGAAGTCAACAAGTCACAGCATCATTCGAGTTCTCTACGAGTCAACATTTATCGAATAATAACATTTGTACTC
The DNA here is from genome assembly GCA_036435485.1 of Saposhnikovia divaricata. Taxonomy (NCBI): domain Eukaryota; kingdom Viridiplantae; phylum Streptophyta; class Magnoliopsida; order Apiales; family Apiaceae; genus Saposhnikovia; species Saposhnikovia divaricata. The sequence goes on from CM071597.1 coordinate 105,891,188, forward strand.
ACAGTTTGTAGCAAAATCTTTATCTACTACAACATTAGATTAAAGTAAGTATTGTGTTCTTGTGTTTCATTTCCGCACATCTATATACTGTTAAACACAAACACATACTTTGTTACACAAATATCAAACACAGTTTCAAAACCTTCAAATAAAGGTTCGTATCAAAAAGAAAGTTTGAAAATATATTTTGAAAATACATTCACCCCCCCTTTGTATTTTCTTGTGTGTATTCCATACTCAACAGCTACCAAACCAGCTCCCAACTGACAAGCCCCGTACGGCACAGAAAATGCAAAACATTATAAAATACGAGCTCACCATATCTGTTTGTCATAGTTCAACAAAACATTTTACTTCGATCCTCCCGGCTACTTTATGAATTTAAACTCCCATGACCCAACCTGACTACTATGCTCCACTCATTTTTTTTTAAAAGGTACAAACTCAACTGTTATCGGAATGATAAAGATTTAATTAAGCTGCAACATTATCAATTCAGTAATCAAATTTTATGGACATCCAATTATCCAGCTCATTTTAGCAGAGGACACCACACATTAATTGGGAACATTCAGATTACTATTAGTTTTATTTTATCATTTTCATAAAGAAACCAAGGTTCGATGGAGGAGAATTTAGTGTTATCTAGGCTTATTCATGTCACTGAATCGCAAACTTATATAAACAAATAGCTCAAAACTCAACAAAAGAGGAATTCAAATCAAGATAACAAAATATTAAAATTCCATTAGAAACACAATTCAACATCTAGAACCAACCGAACCCTAGAACAAAATACTACTTACAATAATCAAAAATTAAACATACTTCTAAAACAAAACTTAACATTTTTCGAAACTTGAAGATTGAAGACGGAGATGTCTGCAACCTTAAAGCTCGAAGACAGAGATGTGCCCCTGCGGGACCGTAATATATAAGAGATAAGTGTCAATGGTGGTTACTTTGAATTGATGGTATAAAAATGGAGGAGATAGAGGTAGTGGATGAAAGGGTTCATGGAGAAGAGAGCGAAGATAATTGATAGATAGAGGGTTTAATAGAGGTGTTATATGAAGAAGCTCCATCTCCGTTTTGATTAAGGTATGTGGTGGTGAGTGCGGCGGCGAATCATCGCCATCCCTGACAAAGGTAGCACAAGGTGGGATGAGAAATGGGGGAGAGTACGAGAAATGGGAGAAAGTACCGTAATTTTAAAATATGGAAAGTAATAACCGTATTCTTTGAATTTTAGAATGTTGTTCTGTATTTTTAAAAGCTCAATAATTAATATAAGTAGTTTTATAAAAAGCCCTTCATTTAATATGTCGTATCCTATATGGATGCAAATTTCTTTTTACTTCTCGTTTTCAATTTTAAATATAAATCATCAAATTCTTCTTCAATTAAAATGCATCAATTAATATATATTTGACGATTAATTGGTAATTATTAAAATTTATCCTTTCATCGTACTTTACAAAATGCATCAATTAATATAATCTCAAATTATCCATCAAATTAGGAAAAATTAATTTAATTAGAGCAAATTAAGTTCTCCAGACCCCCAAAAATTAAACTTAACCAAATTCAAAATTCAATTTCCATTATTTAGATTTTAGATATTGATGTAATGAAATTACTATCCTTTGATTGATTTACGAGAATCCTTTTTGTCAATTTTTTCTTTAGCTAAGTAGTGAATATATTTCTTGAAAACTTCACTAAAATATCCAAGGTTCTAAAAATTGCTAGGCAGTTCTAAGTGGTGAATCTACCTTCTACCGATTAATCGGCTAGGCGGTGATTAATCGGAATGATTAATCAGATTTATTAAAATATTATTTTTGTATAATTTAATTTTAATATATTAAAAATATATTTTATATAAGTAAAAATATAAATATCTTCATTTTATTATCAAATATGATGAGTGAATTTACGCTTTCTTGTGTAAATTATATTTTTTGTTAAAATAAATTACATTTTGAAAATTTAATTCTTAATTTGACAATTTTTTTAAAATTTGATCGATTAACCTCTATTAAATTCGATTATTTCCGCCTAAAATTTTTACCGATTAGTCCCGTCTAGACCCGCGTGAATTCGATTATTCAACAATTTTTGTGAAAAACTTTTTTTTGATCGAGATTAGGCATTTTTGCATCATATAACGTCTAGAAGTCGATTAATCGACCGCCTAAATCGATTTTTAGAACACTAAATTTACCTCATGATTAATTCTTCTTCAAAGCCTATCTTTTGAACAAAAAAGCTAGATATTAGTTTATCAAAATCATCTCCATGATAGATTATTAACCTTATTCAAACACGATATTAATGATCAAATTGAATATTACAATAAAAATCTCGCAAGGACTCCCTTACTCAACACTTTTGAGTACAATAAACTCACTCTTGACGTGTAGTCTCTATCTTTTATACGTCTCACGTGGATCCCTAACTTTTTCAAAATCTAAATTTCTTACAAATATATTCTTTTTTTTTTGAAATGTCTTACACATATTACAAATATTTTTGTATGCACAAAAATATTTCATTCATAATCTACTTCAATTCTAATTTATGATAGTTATTCTTTTCCTTATCTTGGAATGATATTCTTTCACAATTAGTATTTTCAGTTTAATTCTCACCACAAATAATATACTATTTATATATGTTTTTTAACGTTTTAATGCTTTATCAATACTTCCTCCGTCCCAATTTTCTTGTCCATCAATCAAAATCCACTTTTATTCAATCAAATTAAATATATTGATAACTTTCCTAAAATAATACTGAATTTACAAAATTGTCCCTTTTTAATAGTTAAACTTTAAATAATTACTAAACAGGTAGGGGTATTAATGAAATTAAACTTTAAATGTGGACAATTTTTTTGGGACAAACGAAAATGGAAATACTGGACAACAAAAATGGGACGGAGGGAGTACTATACTAGCCTTTATTTGCTTGATAGTTTGGTACACTAAATTTCGTACACTAAATAATAACCGTTAGGATTTAAGACAGATAAATGATGACCATTGTATCTAATACTAAAAGAATATTTCTTTTCTAATATTTAAAATACTATACTAAGTTCAAGGTTCGAATCCCACCAACAATGTATATTTATTAAACATATGTAGTATTACTTTATAAACTACTCTCATGAGTTTAAGGTTCAATTCCCGTCAACAACAAATTAATAATTAAAACACGTTTAAAATACTATCAAACATGTATTAAAATATTTATTATTTTCTATAATTTATTTTTCTACTAATTAAAAAATACATATGAAAATATGGGTAATAAGACAAATTTTTTTTTTTTTTAAAAAGTCCATGTGTCACACAAGTTATAAGTTATCTATCTATACTATACTATTATAAGCAAACTAGCCTCTATTTAGTTGGTCATTTGGTACACTAAATTTGGTATACTAAATAATAATCGTTAGATTTTAAAATAGATAAATGAGAACTGTTGAATCTGATACTAAAAAAATATTCTTTTTCTAACATTGAAAATACACTAGAAGGTTTAAGGTTTGAATCCCACGAACAACGTATTATTAATTCCCGTCAATAACATATTATTAATCAAAACACTGTTGTTTGAAATACTATCAAACATGTATTATAATATTTTATTATCTTTTATAATTTATTTTCCTACTAATTAAAAAATATATATGAAAAGATGGGTAATAAGACAAGAAATATTAAAAAAAAAATCTGTGCATCACACGAGTTATAAGCTATATGGTTAAAAATTACATAAAATCTGGAAAACACTTACAATATAGAAATATTTGTATGATAAATCAAAAAAAAAGGTCTACATTATTGGATAAATTTCAAAAACAATAAAATTTTATATTGTATGTGAAAATTATTTAATAATCTATACAAAATTAATATTGGTGATTAAATGAAATATTCAAAACAAAATCATATATAATGCATAATAAAATTATTAAATTATAATATATATAGTTTAATTTGATAATTTAGAATGCAACATGTTAAAGGCTATTTAGTTTTTCCTTGAATATTGTTGAAGATCTAGCTAAATGGATGCTTCATTTTTGAAGAATTAACAAAAATTAGAATTGTAAATGTTATGAAATGTCATTTTAATTAGACAAAACGTAGTGAACACTCAGATTCTATTTAATGATCCACAATAAAATTAAAAACTGACATGACTGCTTTCAGTACTACTTATATTAGTTTCTAAATTACGAATTTAAACATATTTAAATAAGTACGCAATAGCCATATATACCATTAACAAGCAAAAATCTATGAAAATCAATTTTATATTTCAAATAACATTGATCATACACGATTTAATTTAAAAACACAATTTAAGCTAGCGGCCCGTACCTCACACGGATTTTTATGCCAGTTTGTCTATAAATCCAAACAACCTTCACTTCCTTGCCTGTAGTATTGCCTTTCTAAAGAAATAAGTTGAAGTATGAGTCAGATAGATATATCATCTTTTGGAAGAATAAATTGCGCACAACAGTAGGACTATGTAGCATGAAGAACTAATTTCAACAAGGAAAAATGGATTTTTTTTATCACTCAACTATTGATTAATTTAGAAAGTAGCCACTAAACTATCAAATAATTAATTCTAACCATTAACGTTACATTTGTTTTTGTTTTTAGTCACTCCGCTAATTGTGCCGTTAGAATAATGTTTACATGTTTTTAATGCTAAATAGACGGATGATGTGGCATAATTATTAGAAATTAACCACAAAACGTTATTACATGTTAAGTATATATCATAATTATAATTTTTTTAATAAATTAATTCAAAACATTTATCTTTTTAAGGATAGTTGTATAGAACTTATGACAATAAGCATAGGATTAATGAAATTTATTGAAAAAATATATTATTTTATATACATAAATGTATTTGTTGTGGAATAAAAAGTAGGGTGTAATTAATTACGTATTGATTGCTAGGGTTTGAGAGTTTTGAACTTTAATGGTGGCTGCTCTTGTTGTCGGGGATTACCTAAGTACCTTGATGAATATCAAGAATCAAACCAAATCGTAGTTCTTGGTGATGCCCTCGGGGGCTATGGCGGCTGGGGCACACCAAGGACATAGTGGCTTGCATGTCCTTATTCGAGGATTAAGTCTAAAAGCAAGTGACGTATGGAGCTGTACCCCCAAAAACGTTCTTCAGAGAATGAGGGGTCAGGCCCTTTATATAGGCATTCGGTGCCTTGGAATTAGGGTAGCGTTTGGTGTCTTGGTGGACAAGTTACCCACTTTAGATAGAATTCTGGATCCTTCCACGAGGAAAGCTGATTTCTATTGGACTCGTATGTCTTGGGGGCTACTCCTTAAATGGATTGGTTCCCTTTTGGACTGAATAACGGTGCCTTTGTATTAGCTAATTTATCAACTACGAATTTATTATTTAATTAGGGTTTTGGGCCTTATTAATGGGCTATAACCTTGGACCAATCTAGGTTCATTTAATACCACATTAAATGTGTCTTTAAGGCTTATTTTCTGCCCAAATCATTTGCCCCCAACTTCTAGGAAAACTGATGAGTTTTTCGTTGAAGTTATAATTTGTCCTTATCAAGATTTGGGGTCAAATTTATCCCTTACCTGGGACTACATACCCTAATTCAGGGATTTTTGTACACTATTGTTATACGGGTATCGTCTTGATTGTAAAGTGTGGAGCGACCTACATATTTACGACGATTTTTCTTATTCGAGGCTAAGCAACAATTTTTATGTCTTACAGAAAATAATTTATAATTTTCTAGCACTTTTTGGAAATTTTCCCATTGCTCACAAGCATTTTTCTTTATTTTTGATTAATTTTTGATAAGTGGATGTTATATCCACTTGGAATGCTTCGTATCGGCTTGAATTGATGACTTGAACTCAAGTATGTGGTGTTTTTGATGTGTTTTTAGTGAATTTGTGCAGGAATAAGAGTCGGATGTGGGATGATGTTTTCCATGCTTAAATGGTGGGTTTTGAGCTTAAACAATAACAATACATCAAATTGCGAGAGAGCCGGAAGAAACGGAATGAAAATCGGAGTTAAAACGAAGAAAATATAGCAAAATCAGCCAAAATCAGCTTCCGGCAAAAGCCATCAGCGCACTCAGCGCGCAAAGGGCGCAGTCAGCGCCATGAACAGTAACAGCAGCGCAGTCAGCGCCTTGTCAGCGCAGTCAGCGCGGAGAAATTCAGCCAGATTTTCGGATTTTTGTTTTGGCCATATCTTGAGTTCTACAAGTCCGTTTTGGACGATTCAACTGCCCACGCGAAGATAACGGAATTTTCTATCATTCTAAGGTGGTCCGGAGTCCAAAATTATTGAAGAGAATTTTCCTTCAAAACAGAATCAACAGAAATTGCCAGAATTCAATTCTAAACAGGAAATTGCCAGAATTCCTACTTCTAATAAGTATGGTAATTGCTCTGGGCGGCTAGAACATTCCAGAATCAGATCTACACATGGAATTTGCAATTCTATTCTCATTCAAGAACGGAAATTGCCATACTCCTATTCCAACTCTAAAACGGCAATTGCTTGATGGAGAGGCAATTTGAGGCTATAAATATACATCTTGGGGTATAGAAAAAAACACACACCATTACATATCAATTACTTAGGATTATTTGTATCTTTTTATACTTTGTTTTTATCATGGTTTCATCAGATCCCATGATGACGAGAGGTTCAATTATGAACTAATCGTTGTCATGGGATTCTAACGGATTTATCTATGTAGCTTAGTATTTTGATTGCTTTAAAGATTTGTGTGTAGTGAATTTTTGATATCCTCGTATGGTTGTGATTCATGTGTTTAGATGCGTCATGAACATCTAATTTGTTAATCTCTTGTGAAGCGAGAGTGGATCTTGAGATTTAGAACTTGCCATGCTAGCATAGGATATCATGATTTGTGGCGTAAATAGAGATATTATGCTGCCCTATGTGATCTTAATAGACAACTTGTTCTTCAACCGTTATGTTTTCAAATCTTATAGAGATATAGGGTCTAAGCATATTTGGTGTCTATTCATCTTCTATCTCTTTAGTGGATGTATGTTTAGTTTGGTATTCGTATACCGAGAGGTAGCTTATACTTGTTCCGTGTTGTCTGATCAGATATCATAACCATCACATGCATTGATTAAAGGCATCAACTCTAAGCGAAGTAGTTAATGAAGTTAGGATCCCATGTTTTCTCTTGCAGACGTAATTAGAATTCAATTCTTGTTAGTTTGTTAATTCTTAGTTTTATTAATTTGTTTCTTAGTTAATTATAGTTAATTAAAATCTTGTTATTTGTCTTAGCAGTGCATAATAACCATACATTGTTGCATAGGTACAAAACTGAATTAAAACCATAACAAGATCCCTGTGGGAACGAACTCGACTTATTCATATATTACTTGTGACCACGTACGCTTGCGTGATTTAGTGCAAACAATTTTATCAAAAATTTTTGGGCTCGTTGCCTTTGGAAATAATTTTTTAAATTATCCCACATTTTTTCTGTAATTTTTGGGATTTTTCCCTCAATATTCCCTTGCATTTTTTTATTATTAACTTTTCCAATTATTGCTGGAAAAAATAATTTATTCTGCTAAAATTTTCAACCAAGATTCCAGGTCTTAATTCGACCAGGATCCTGGTCGAATTATGGCCAGTTTTTGCATCCTGGTCTCATGACTTTCAACCAGGATTCCTGGTCGATCTCGATCAGGATTCCTGGTCGATTTCGATTAGGATCCTGGTCTAATTATGGACTTTTTTGACATTTTGGTCTCATGACTTTCTACGAGGATTCCTAGTCGATTTCGACCAGGATCTTTGTCAAATTTTTAATTCTTCTTGGATTTTCATCTGGGCTTTTCTACTATGGCCCTCTTATTTTTTTGTGCTTTTCCTAATTTTTTAGGATTTTCATGCACTCATATGTATTTTTCTTATTTATTCCTAATATTTTAGGAGTTTTCTTGTACCAACAAGTATTTTTGTAATTATTCCTAATATTTTAGGAATTTTATTGTATCCACGACTATTTTTCGTAATTATTTCTAATATTTTAGGAATTTTCCTGTACCCTTATGTATTTTTCGTAATTATTCCTAATATTTTAGGAATTTTTCTTGTTCTTACATGTAATTTTCCTATTTTTTGGATCATTTCGATAATTTAAATATGTCATTCACGAATTTTTTGGTCTTATACGAGACTTAAAATATTTTATGGGATCTCAATCCTACGAAATTTGTAATTTTTTGGTTTCATCGAACAATTTCTTGAAAATAATTTGAATATTTTAACCGAAAATATTGAATTTGGGCACACATGCATTTTAAAGGGACTATTTCGGAATTTTCCAGGAAGTTTTTGTTAACTTACAAAGTTCAGGGGCTGGCTTGTCAATACTTAAATCCAAGGGGCCTGTTTGTAATTTTACAAACTACCGAGGCCTTTTCGTCAATATGTAAACTATAGGGACCTTTCTGTCAGGTTTTAAAGTGCAGGGGCATTTGTGTTATCATATAAAGTTCAGGGGTCTTTTCGTAGACTCAGCAGAACTGGGGGTACTAAACCGTACTTTGCAATATAAATGTTCACCTGGTCGAAATAGACCAGGTTTGTGGTCGAATTAAGTTGATTTCTGGCAGTATGGTCTTAGCAATTTCGAGGAGGAATCCTGCTCGATTTCGAGTAGCATTGTGGTAGAAATTTTTTTTTTTGTTTTTTTTTTAAAATATTATTATTAAATAATAATATTTATTTTTTTTCCCAAAATATGGATAATTTTGGCCCCTTATTCGGAGGTGTCCCACTCGGATAAAATTTCACTCAAATAAAATTCCATTTGAATTTTATTATTGTAACAATAATATTTTTGTAATTTTGGACGGGCCATCAACCCTAATATTTTCGTAATTTAATATCATATTTTTAGCCTTGTTAGCTCCCAAATTTACGAAATTCGACCTAAATTGAGGTCATTCATGACTCTAGGCTCATATAAAATTTTCATTAAATATATACCCCATTTTTTGTACAACATGCATACAAATAATTTTATAAATTATTCTCATTTTTCAAAATATATTTATTTCAAAAATGCTTCTTGACCCTTTAGACCAGGAATCTTGATCCCGTAGACCAGGATTCTGATCGAATTATGGGTGTTTTTCGCATCCTAATCAAATGGATCTTCGATCGGGGATCCTTATCCCTTAGACCATGAATTATGATCCCTTTGATCAGGAATCCTAACCCCCTAGTTCAGGATTTTTGACTTGGGATCCTGACCTCTCAAATCAGGAATCCTAACCCCTTAGACTTGGAATTCTGACCTCTCAGATCAGGATTCTGGTCGAATTATGGGCTTTAAATGTATTTCGGTCGACGTCTTTTCGACCATGATCCTGGTCGAATTTCGATTAGGATTCTAGTCGAACTATGGGCCGTTTTTACAATCTGATCGAAGCAATTTCGATCAGGAATCCTGACCCCCTAGATCAGGATTTTTGACTTGGGTTCCTGACCTCTCGAATCAGGAATCCTGACCCCTTAGATCAGGATTCTGGTCGAATTAAGGTCATTCTCTTCACTCTGGTCGAAGGCTTTTCGATCAGGAATCCTGATCGATTTAGACCAGAATCCCGGTCGAATTAAGGCCACTTTCTTCACTCTGGTCGAAGGCTTTTCGATCAGCATCCTAACCTCTTAGACCAAGATTTTTGACTTGGAATCCTGACCCCATAAATCAGGAATCCTAACCCCTTAGATCAGGATTTTTGACTTGGGATCCTGATCCTTTAGACCAGGATTTCTAACCCCTTAGATCAAGAATCCTAATCTCTTTGATCGTAATTCACAACCCTCAAACCTGAATCCACAATCCTTAGATCGGGATTGAGATTGAAATATGAGTTCACTTGATACCCAACTCGAGGGGTTTTCAACCTGGGTCGAGGTCAATCAGGACTAATGTTTAGCTTTTAAATTGATCACTGTCCAGCCCGTAACCGATTTGATTTTGAAATATGTCGAATGAAATTTTTTAGTAATAATAATTATTTATTTATTTATTAAATGTGAATAATGTGGCGTATAAAATTGTTAAGGAGGTGAAGTATGTGTGGTATAATATTTGTGGGTTTAGTTGATGATTTATATGTGATGTGTAAGCCCAGATATTTTTAATTATATTTTTAGGAATTTATTCCTATTTAATTGTGTTATATTTACCTTCTATGAATTTTATAAAATCCTCGGGATTATCAGAAATCTTGAAATCTTTTTTAGTATTAACTTTATTAGTTTAATTGAGTTTTAAAAATATTAGATGGATTTATTTTGATTTTTAAGGATTTTGAAATGATTTTATGAATTGATTTGTGCTTTATTGATTAATCTTGTAAAATTTGTATTTAATTCGTTTTTGATCCTAAAAATATTCTAAAGACATGGGGAGACAGATAATTTTATTCTCTATGTTTTAAAAATGAAACTTTGATTTTTCGTCATGATCTTATTTATTTTCTATTTTACGATATAATTTTCTAATTGTTTAATCATGAAATTCTTGCAAAATCCTTAAAACATTTTCTTTATCTCTTCTAACTTTCTGAATCCCTAAATTCAGTTATCCCCAAAATCAGTGTTCAACCAGCTCTCTAGAGAATTCTCGATTCATCTCCATTCCCGAACTCTTTGATTTCTCTCTCCCATCTCTCTCCCTTCCCATCTCTCCTAAATTTCTCTCACCTCTATATTTGTATAAATATATGTTTATATGCATGTGAATGTGGCGACTGTGTGTGCTGGATTTGTGAAACTCTCGCCATTCTCCCTTATTTCAATCATGTGAGCTTAGTTTTATGTCTTTCTTGAAGATTCAAGCTATCAATTAAGTCACCATCTCTTTTGTTGCCTACAGAGTGGTGTAGAGTATTGAACCGAGTGGGTATGTGTGTGTGAAACACGGTGTTGGGTGTGTATTATACAGTCGGGTTGGTTATAAAAATTCGAGACATATGTGTGCACAGCAGTCGTGGTGCCAAATTGTGTGTGAATTCTAGTCCATGTGCGTGCGTGTGTTTTTGCTGGTTGTGTTGTGTAGTGTGAACTGTATTGGTTGAATGTTGTGTTCAATTGAGGGCTTCTTGTTATTTTGGCTGGGTAGAGTTGCTATTCTGCAATTAGCTTGGTCTCAGGTGTTGCAGCGACTGGTTGGAGCTCCACCGTGAGCCACTGTTGCCGATAGTGACTCACTGAGTCGGTATTATAGTGCTGTGAAATTTCAATTTTTAATCATCTGAGTTACATACTTATGCAGTGGTTAATTACTGATTTATTACGTGATGCTATCTGTTAATTAAGTTTGTAATAAATTGTGTAGAGTTTCGTGATTGGAAACCCGGAAATGGGTACCTCCGGGACTTTGCCCCATCGACAATGATATTAATAATAAATTGAGTCGATGGTATTTGGCAATGATGATTATTCTGAGCCAAAAATTTAAATTTTAACAATTATGTAATAATTTAATTTCTTGTTTTAAATTCTGAGTTTATATAATTGTTTAGTAATATTATCAAGATGGATTATTGGATTGTGATTTTGCTGCGAATGATGATTGTGTTGGTTGTGTCGGTTGTATCCCGACTGGCAGTCACCCGTATAAAGGGGATGCCGTCAAAATTTTCTAAAAATCTTAAATAATTTCTTTGTATATATACGTGCATATAATTACACAATTTGATCAAGGTGTTGGATTATTTACCTTATTATTTATTTAGTTGATTTTGTGAGAAACGTTTGTTGGCTATAATTAAATATCTATATTTGAAGCTTATTAATTATTGATGTATGATTAAATAAATGAAAATTAGGAGATTACTCGCGGGGGTAGGTTAAGATTTATTATTGATGTTGATTAGCGAATATTGAGTAGAATTCTAAATTAGTGTTATATTGTGTGTAGATCCCAAGGATAAAGGGAAAGCTAAAGTCGAGGACGTAGGAACTCTCCGAATTCTGTGATTTCCTGGTTAAGGCAAGTAAACCACTTCACTTATATTTCCAGTGAATTATGATTATCATAACTTGATTCTTATGTTCGTTTGATTTATCCTTGATATAACAGTTCTGTTAATTTCCATTAATTTCAAATATTCAATTGGTATACCCCAAATCGATTATATTGTTTTCGTTGATCCCTTTAGTGGCTTGACTTAAATCAATACCCCTTTTTCTATATCGAACTTGTCGATATCTAATTCAGAAATTACCCGACCTTATTTTACTTTGTGAGATTTGAGATGTTGACCTGGAACGAAAGTGTCCAGGGTGTTTGGCAGTTGAGGTGGTCGATTGTTCCGACACCTGATGTCTAGTTAGGATTGGACTGTCAGTTTTTTTAAAATGTGGACCGTAAGGGTCGGACCAGATTAGTGGTCAGATATTATTAAGGCCAATGTGTGCCGTGGATCCATTAAGGACATTGCTATGTGTGTTTGTCCGGGGTTAGTGCGTGACTGATCAGCAGCCTAACCTTATGATTGTTTTTATTTATAAAATGCACAATAGTCCAATCCACTCCTATTTTATGATTCAGATAAAAGACATATCTATCAGTTGAGCTTTTATATTGTTGATTACTAGTTCCTAACAGACCTGCAGTTTCAGTTCATTTATGCTTATAACTATATATACTTGTTGAGCATTCTTAGCTCACTTGCTTGCTAATCCTGTTTCTTCAGTAAAGCACGAAGATGTCTAGGAGGAGCGGACAGTCTCATAGAGGCGGCCAGCGAGTTGAGGTCCTAGGACGGGTAGTCTGTTGTCAGCTCTATTTTATATTGTATTGTTGTATTATCAGTTTAGACAGTTCACTTGGCTTTTGGGTTGTAAATTATTATTAAGTAGTTTGGTTTTGGTTTGTAATAGCTAGTGGATGTTTCATACTGTGACCTGTGAGCGGTCTTGGTTTGTAGAGTTTATATTCCTTTATGGTTTTGATTTTATTATGTTTGTGGACAAGGTGATTAGAATTATTGATAGGTTGGTTGGTTTACAGGTGGTTAGTTCGATTTACGAACACATCATGCCGAATTTTCTAAAATTTCTTCTATATTAATGTTTAATTAATTATAAAAGTATATAATTCTTATATTGATAAGTGAGGGTGTTACAATTTGGTATCAGAGCTACAGGTCGCAGTCACTGAAACAATTAGGTGGGAAGTCGGGGTAGAGTAATAGGAAAGGTTAGGATCGTTTTGCGAGAGATAGAACATCTAACTATAAGGTATTTATGTACTAAAGGCAGCTGTTTCTAGTTCTGATTCTGACCCGTCAGAGGATCCAGTTGAGGCGGACCCTATACCACAGCCAGCGCCATTGAGATCCGTGTCCTCACGTGTTGTTTCGCAGAGCTCGGTGAACGGGCCACTATATCGGTTTACTCACCCCCCCCCCCGTTCCATACCATGAGTACCAGAGAGTGGGTGCAGAGCGAGATTTTTTGTTTGGACAGCTAGCTGAGGTTAGAGCTCTACAGGAGACACAGGCACAGATGGTTAAGGAGCGAGCCCGAGCAGTGGAGGAGTTGGGACAGATCCGGATGCGGCTACGGGTGATGAGGACTATTATCCAGACGGGGACTCAGCATGCGTCCGATGATGAGTTTTCAGCCATATCACTCCATGTGACGTTGACATCTGTGGTGAGTGAGCTAGATAACATTCTCAGACTAGATCAGTAGACGAGGATCAGTTGGTTAGTGGAGCTGTGGGTGGGATTTTATATGTCGTAGCGTAGTGATTCCATCCTGACGCATGGTACATAGATGCATAGTATGGTAGTAGCAGGGTTTGCAGTGCAACTAGTTTTGTTGTAGATATCTGTTGTACTGTGACTAGATGCTAGCAGTTTCCTCTTTTAGTGTTATGTTGTACTTTTACCGAAGCGTTGTTTTTACGCTTGTACCAGATATATATGATGATCCCTTTCTGCAAAACTGCGTTAAATTCCTTTCACATTGTTATTTATTTTTAAGCATCATATTTACCTTTCAGCATTGAATTTATTTTTAGCACTGCTTCTTTTTCTAGTGCTGCATTTACTTTCAGTACCATATTTAATTTCAGCATTATGTTTATTGTTCTGTTAATGCATCTATTAGATATTCATGAATACCTTGCATAGCTTTGATTTTTGTATTCTGTTACACCTTGTAAAGCAATTGCTGACCCGAGTAATGGCTGGGAACCTTGAATTATATTTCAATAGTATATTCACTGTTGGCTTAAATTAGATTCTTTTGATTTATTGACTCTTGAATCTGAACCTAATGATTGTCCGTTGATTTCAGAAATATGCCTCCAAGAAAGAAGAAACAAAATACTCGAACCTTCAATTACGATGAAAAAGCCAACCCACCTCTTGTAGGTCAAATAGACCCTGCTTTGGCTCAAATATTGCAGACCCTTGTTCAGCAAACTACTACTCTAGCATAGCAACAGCAACAGTTACAGCAGCAGCTGTTGGCTCAGCAACAATAGCAACAACAGCAACAGCAGCAACAACAGCAACAGCAGCAGCAACAACAACCCGTTCCTCCGGTAGTCACCTTTAAATCCTTCCAGGCAGTTAAACCTCCCGAATTTAAAGGAGCAGCGGACCCAGTAGAGGCGAGATCTTGGCTGAAAGAGATGGAAAAGGCTATTGAACTGGTGGGGGTCCCAGCAATAAAAAGACCGAATATGTAAGTTACTTCCTGAAGAATGAAGCCACTTATTGGTTGGAGTCGGTAAAGATGCTGGAAGCTATAGAAGTGATTCCCTGGGAAAGGTTTACAGAATTGTTTTTGGAAAAGTATTTCCCGGATTATATGAAAGATCAAATGGAGATGAAGTTTTTAGAGTTGAAACAGGGAAGTATGACAGTGACAGAGTATGAAGCGAAGTTTACCGAATTAGCACGGTTTGTCCCGACATATGTAGACACGGAAAGGAAGAAGGAAAAGAGGTTTCAACAAGGGTTGAAACCATGGATTCGTAGTAAGCTAGCTGTTTTGGAACTGGACACTTATGCAGCAGTGGTGCAGAAGGCCATGATAGCAGAAGGAGAAAGTGAATTGTACTTTAAGGAAAAAGAGGGAAAGAAAAGAAAAGCTGGATCAATGGAAGGATGACAAGTGCAAGGCAGCTCTCAAAGTGTGCCCAATAAAAAGCCAGGATTTCAGTCAGGAAAGAATGGGAATTCTAAGAAACCGGGATCGGGGAATGGAGGGCAAGGAAATAGACCTCAAGATTCAAATCTGCAGAAACTGGTTAGGCCACCCTTGGCAGAGTGAAAGACTTGTGGAAAGAGGCATCCAGGAGTGTGTGCAAAGTTGGAGGTGACGTGCTACAAGTGTAATCAGAAAAGTCACTATGCTCGAGAGTGTAAGGTAAGGATTATATGCCACCGTTGTGGGAAACCAGGGCATGTAATGAGGGATTGTAAAGTACCTATGGTGAAACCTCCGGTCTTGGCTAACCCAATGTTTCAAGCGATTGAGGCACCCCCAACAGCAAATGTCAGACCAGTGGCGAGGACCTTCAATATGACTTTGAATGAAGCTATTAAGGATTCTGATGTGGTAGCAGGTACGCTCCCTGTAAATTCTGTTCAAGCTAAAGTATTAATTGATTCCGGGGCTATGAAATCCTTTATATCTAAAGAATTTGTTCAAAGGTTAAATTGTGAGATATGCATGTTACATGAGGCTATAGTTATAGAAATAGTTAATTCAGAACGAATTCCAGTTACTCAAGTATGTCCTCGTTGTAAGATCGATATCTCAGGGTATTGCTTTTACGCTAATTTGATACCCTTCCAGTTAGGTGAATTTGATGTCATTCTAGGAATGGATTGGTTAACAGAGAATAATGTACAAATTGATTGTAAGAACAAAAAGGTGATACTTAAGCCCTCCGATAATGTAGAAGTTACCTTTAGGGGTCAGAGACAGACTAGGAGATTTTTAACGATCATGCAAACTAAGAGGCTGTTGAGACAGGGATGCGAGGGCTATATGGCTTATGTCATGGATACCAAGCAAGAGGTACCTAAGATAGAGGAAATACCAGTGGTGAATGAGTTTCTCGATGTTTTTCCAGATGAACTTCCCGGGTTACCTCCGGATAGAGAAATAGAATTTACCATCGACTTAGCCCCAGGAACCGAACCCGTGTCAAAGGCTCCTTATCGAATGGCACCTGTAGAGATGAAAGAATTAGCTATTCAGTTACAAGACCTCTTAGAAAAAGGTATTATCAGGCCTAGTGTATCTCCGTGGGGAGCTCCGGTATTGTTTGTAAAGAAGAAGGACGGGAGTATGAGATTATGTATCGATTATCGAGAATTAAATAAGTTGACCATTAAGAATAATTACACTTTACCGAGAATTGACGATTTGTTTGACCAGTTGAAGGGAGCAACTTGTTTCTCGAAAATTGATTTGCGATCAGGATATTTCCAATTAAAGATTAGACCGGAAGACGTTCCAAAGACCGCGTTTCGGACTAGGTATGGGCATTATGAATTTTTAGTAATGGCGTTTGGGTTAACCAATGCACCGGCAGCGTTCATGGATTTAATGAATAGGGTATTTAAGAAATATTTGGATAAGTTTGTGATTGTGTTTATAGATGATATTTTGATATACTCAAAGACCGAAAAAGAACATGCAGGGCATTTGAGGATAGCTCTAGAAACGTTGAGAAAAGAGAAATTGTATGCAAAGTTTTCCAAGTGTGAGTTTTGGTTGAAATAAGTGCAGTTTTTAGGGCATGTCATCAGCAGCGAAGGGATTAAAGTGGATCCTGCTAAGATTGAAGCTGTGATGAATTAGGAGAGACCTAAAACACCTACAAAAGTTCGAAGTTTCTTAGGATTAGCGGGATATTATCGAAGATTTGTTCAAGACTTTGCGAAGATAGCCACCCCACTAACAAAGTTGACAAGGAAGAATGAAAAGTTTGTGTGGAATGAGAGGTGTGAAGAAAGTTTCCAAGAATTGAAAAAGAGATTGGTGACTGCACCTGTATTGACACTTCCAGACGAAAAAGGAAATTTTGTGATCTACAGTGATGCATCTCACAAAGGTTTAGGATGTGTACTGATGCAGCACGGTAAGGTAATTGCTTACGCTTCGAGACAATTGAAACCTCACGAGCAGAAATATCCTACTCATGACTTAGAATTAGCCGCGATTGTTTTCGCCTTGAAGATTTAGAGACATTATTTGTATGGGGAAAAGTGTGAAATTTACATGGACCATAAGAGTTTAAAGTATATTTTCACCCAAAAAGACTTAAACATGAGGTAGAGGAGATGGTTAGAATTGCTCAAGGATTATGATTGTACAATTAACTATCACCCCGGGAAAGCGAATGTGGTGGCTGACGCTCTAAGTAGAAAGGAGAGATATCCACATGATTCCTACTCCTATTCCACCTGTTCCAGTGCCATCCCCTGTTCCATCCCCTACACCGAGTCTGGATCCTTTGGATGATCCGATAGACCAGTTCACTCCCCCAGGATAGTTTGTTTTCCATTCGGAGAAGGAGGAGGAGGACCCTTCAGAGGATGTGGATACAGAGCCAGTTCCTTCACCTCCACCAGTAGTTGCACCTTCACCTCTAGCTGCACCATCACCAGTAGCTGCACCCCCACAGGAGGTACCTATACTTGCAGGTGATCCGGTCTATGTGACTTTACAGTCAGACTACCATATCTTACGGGGTCAGCTAGAGGAGTCTCGTAGGATGATAGATACACTATTGCAGAGGTTAGCTGGAGGTAGAGGAGGTGTTATTCCAGATGGTGTATCTTTGGGATTGATTAGCATTGAGCTGCGAGCACTTGGTGATCTGAGGAGGTTGTTAGCACAGAGAGGAGATCTAGCATGGAGAGCTGAGGTAGTAGAGGTTGTCACGTCTATGGTGGTTCAGATTAGGGATGTTATTAGAGCAGGGTTACCGTGAGCTGGGGACAGTAGTTTTAGTCACGAATCAGACTGTAGTCATCTTGCTGATGTCATTTTGGGGATTAGTTTATTGTTTACTGTCTTAATCCCAGTCTGATTAGAGGGATGTTAGTAGTACTTTTGTTATAGCGGATTAGTATGTACGGATATGCTTTTGGGGTTTCAAACCTTGTACTTTATAATGTATATATTAATTAGTAGTGAAGGATGTTATCCACATGTTGTAATGTATTTATGTGAATTAATGAAGTTTATGTATTTTGTCTAATTTTTATCGTATTTTGATACTAAATGTTGAGATTCGAAAATATTAATGTATATAAGGTGATTGACTTAAATGAAAAGGTTATCATGTTAAAGGTCATCGTGTTAAATGTAGTGAGCTTATATGTTTCGTATTAATGGTATTATAACTTGATATTAATTGCTTTAATTTGAGAATGTGGTTATGTATAAATGAGTAAATAGTGATATAATTATGGTATATGGGGATGATGAACATTGTACCCTAAATTTGGGTAATTGATGGAGAATATTATTATTGACAGAAAAATGGCTAGACGTAATAACAGAGCGAATGACAGGGAAAATGAGAGAGATGAAGAAAGTCAAAATAGACAGAATGAAATGCTCAGGGAGAACAAAATAATGAGGAAGAAGAAGAAGACGAATCAGCTGGCCAACAAGGTAATCAGGGAGGTGATCCCTTAAACCAATTTATGGACTTATTAAGGCAAAATTTAGCTAATCCACAGAATCGTCAACAACCACCTGTTCCCCCGAACCAGGTAGCTAATTTATTTCGTGCCTGTAAGTCATTAAACCCCCAGAGTTTGAGGGAACTGCTAACCCAGTGGTAGCCAAAGCATGGCTGAAAGAAATGGAGAAAGCTTTTGAAATTTTGAGGGTAGATGAGGAACAGAAGACCATTTTCGCCGCCTATCTCTTGAAGGGAGAGGCAAACTATTGGTGGGAGGCTAAGAGGGGTCTAGAAGGTGCGGGAATGATAACCTGGGAGCGTTTTACTAGAGTGTTTCAAGAGAAGTATTCCCCTAGGTATTTGGAAAACCAAATGGAAATAAAATTTTTGGAGTTAAAGCAGGACAATCTAACAGTGGCAGAGTATGAAACTAAATTTACTGAACTGTCTAGGTTTGTTCTGGAATTTGTGCGTACTGAAGAACAACGAGCAAAAAGGTTCCAACAAGGATTGAAACCATGGCTACGGACGAGAGTGGCATCATTGAGCTAACTGATAATGCTGCAGTGGTTCAAAAAGTAGCTATTATAGAAGCCGAGAGTGAACAAGCTCAAATTGGTCGAGAGAATAAGAAAAGGAAATTTGAGGGCCAGAAAGGAGGTTCAAGTGAAGGAAGCTACTTTAGCAAGTTCAGTAAAGGACAAAAATCTCAGTTTGTCGGAAAGTCAGGGAGTAATAAGGCTGTTAGTGAGACTGTGAATCAAGGTGGTAAATCCTCAAGAACATTTCAGTCCAATCAATCACGACCACCATTACCAAATTGTAACACGTGTGGTAAGAAGCATACGGGAGTGTGTAGAATGTTGGGAATAACTTGTTTTAAGTGTGGACAAAAAGGACACTATTTTAACCGCTGCCCATCAGTTGATACAAACCCTAGGGGTGACGTCAAGTGTTACCAGTATGGAAAATTAGGACACATAGCTAGAGATTGCCGTTCTAGTGGGTCGTCTGCGACAGGACAAAGTATGACTGCTTCGAATAGACCTACTGCCAGAGTGTACAATATGACCTTAAGAGATGCGTTGAAGAAACCGGATGTAGACACAGGTATTTTTACTATTTAACCTTTTAAGTGTAAATGTTTGGTTAGGAATCAACTTGGTCAATGAATGGTGTAAATAAGTTAATAAAATAGATAAGAATAATCTATCTGATTAGGAAGTAAGATATGCTGGTCCAAGAAGAGAGAGAGAGTACGAGTATTTAAAAAAAATATATATATTATAGATAATATTTTCTTACAATTGTTTCAAGGAATAGCCTTCTAGTCAAATTTCTGGAGGATTTTACAGAGACAGGATATAATAAGACTGAAGTATTCATATTTTATGTTATGATAGAGATCAAAATATAGTTAGACAATAATTGAGATATACTACCATTCAGGGAAGGCCAATGTGGTGGCCGATACCCTTTGTAAAAAGAGAAAGGAGAGATGAGATAATATAGAATGACAGAATGCCAGAGAAGGTTGGTACGGTAAAGATAGTGAAAGTATTTCTATTGATAAGCTAAATGGCATGTTGATTAATGACAAGCAAGTTTATATTGGTGTATTTCTGTACAAACAAGATAGAGATGTTTAAGGAGGAACTAAAGGATGGAGGAAGTAATACGGGAATTAGAGGGTGTAAAATGAGGAGTGTATTCGTCGATGACTTCAACATGATTCCGGGACGGAATCCTTTTAAGGGGGGAAGATTGTAATAACCCTAACTTTAGAAATGCTACATTGCTTAAATGAATATTAAATTTTGAGGATTTAGGGAAATGGCATGTAGGTACCCCACCATTGAAACAGAAAATTAATAATCAGAAATCATATTAGTGATGTACTATGAAAATAAGTGACTCGAAACGATGACGGATTTCAGAAATTCCTAAGTGTGGATTTTAAGGATTTTCAATTTCAATTGAGACCCTATGGAATGTGATATGAAGGAGTATAGAAATATTAAAGGGTTTATATCTTGAGGAAATAGTAAAATTAGGTTAAACCAAGGAATGATCAAGTTAAGGAAATGCCAAGGGAATTTGGATTGTTAAACGATTTCAAAACCATTTGGATAACGAGGTATATTCGAAACGAATTGCAATTAGACAAATATGGAAACAAAACAACCAAGAATATTAATACAACAAGGATACATACTACATTATGATCCACCAAGGTAATTAACATTTTACTTAGGAAAATCACAAAATAAGATTAAGGATTTAAGAAATGACATCATTCATGACATCATCGAATTAGGTGGAATCCACTAACTTTAACCAAGGGTTAATTAGTAATTTCACCATGTAATTATCTATAACATGCTACAAAACTCTAGGATTCTCAAGATATCATCAACCAACACAAAAATCTTCTCCATCTTCATCCATTTCATCATATTCGGCCAAACAAAGAAAAAAATTGCATCACCTAGCTCCAAGCCACAAGAAATCAAGGGAAAATTAGGAGAGCTTCTTCAAGGTGAGAAAGGATTGTGCACAAAGTTTCAAGGCTATCCAACATCATTTGCATAGGTAAGATATTCATTAAAGTTGAGGGTGAATAGTAACCAACAAGAACTAACTTTGTTTTCATGGTTTCTTTAGTTGATCCAAGCTACTTTAAGGATAATTAAGGACTAACAAGGTTTATTAAGTGTTGTACAAGCTCCAAGGAAGGTATAAATTTCAAGAACCCTTAGTATTATCTTGGGTTTATGATGGTTTATGGTTAGTTTAATGGTTAAGTGAGTATTAAGCATGAAATCATGATTATATGTATGTTTATAAGTGATTGATTGAACATGGAGGTGTTGTGGGTGCTTGTAACCATGGTTGGTATGATGTCCACATGGTTTAGGGTTTGGTATATGTGTTGGATGTTGGATTTGGAGGAGTTATATTATGGAAAGTATGAAAATATAGCCGTTATAATGCCCAATTTTCATTAAAACATAAATTACTTGCTAAAAACAGAGCATCCCGAATCTGTCAAGGTCAGTAGGGCATAACCACTGGTCATGATAGGATAGATCTTAGTTCATAGATCGTTTTGATATAAAGTACGTAAAAATCCGATGAACGGTTTAGGAGATATGGCCAAAATAATAAAAGTGGTTCAAAAACGTAAGTGCGAGTTTGTAACTTCAATTGAACACCCTTAACCTAAGTGATTCCGTTATGAATCTTGATAATTAAATAATAGAGGTCATAAGGAGGGTATAGGAGAAGGTCTCATGTCGAACGAATAATTTTTCAATTTTATAAAAATGTTTAGATCAAGAGTACATTAATGGAATACCCTTTAAACGGATAAAGGATAATTTTCTCGAGTTAATGGTCGACTTAAAAGTCTTTAAGACTTAAATATCTACTAAGTGTATAAGATAATGACATACCTTGATAATGTACTAAGTGTCATTACGTGGCGGTATTAATAAGAGTTATGTTATTGTGTGTTTGATAAGCTAGAATGAATGAGGAAATGGTTGAGAATTATTAAGGGTATTAACTTGGAACCCATGGACATTATATTTAAACATCTTTGATAAGGTTATAAAAAGATTAGGGGGTCAAGTGATTTAAATGGTTAGGATAAGTGTTGTTAGTAATAATAATTATAATGAGGCATATGCTAATGATGATCCTTTTCGTTTTATAGAAACTCAGGACGAACACCGGGTGATACCTCTGGGATTTAGAGATCGAGGCAAGATTTCTTTTACCCTTATTTTGATAAATTGTTTATGTTTAAAGAAAAGTGGTTTTTCTAGATAATATATGAATCTTATATCAATATATGATATGGATTGTGGATATGAATATGAAGGAAGCCAATATACTTTATGGCTTAAAAAGATATGAAAAAGAATGGTATCAGTTGTTATCTAGGGTTATATGGTTTATAATATTATGTTATTTATAATCTTTAAACATTTGTGATTTAATAAATATTATTTGAATATTATTTAATACTTTAAAAATAGATGGAATAGTTATGTATTTAATAGCATAAGTGACTTTATTAAATACGGAGGAGATGTCTGAGTTATAATCAAAGTATTATGATGTATGTATTTTAAAGATGATGATGGATGGAAATGGAAATGAAAATGATATATGTGAATGGAAATGGAAACGGAAAATGGAAAATATGGAATGGTGTTTTATGATTTAGAAGAGAAACTGACATTATATTATATTAGAAGAGAAACTGATATTATATAGTTTTATATTTCTTTTTTATAAAAATAAATAGATGGTGTATTTAATAAATAAAAAAAATTAATTATTTCTTTTCTTAAAGATTATGATGGGTCTTCAACTCTATATATATATATATATATATATATATATATAGAGTTGCACTCCATGAAGAACACTTTATATAAAGAACAATAAAGAACACCTCATATTTAATTCAATATAAGAGTTCCGTCATGACACCCAATACAAAAAGTTCTTATTTTTTTATCTTTTATCCATTTAGCAAAAAAAAAAATTAAAAATTATTTTTTGGAAAAATCACTGTTCATGATGACATCAGCAGTGACGTCATCATGAATAGTGATTTTTTTCAAAAAAAAATTTAATTTTTTTTTTTTTTTGCTGAATGGATAGAAGATAAAAAAATAAGAAATTTTTGTATTGGGTGCCCCTGGCGGGGCCAATGAATCAATTGGAATAAATGATTTTATAGTGTTCTTTATTGTTTGTTATATAAGAGTGTTCTGTATGGAGCAAAGGCCTATATATATATATGTTTTAACTTTGATTTCTGGTTTACAAAAATTTATCTTGCTGAGCTATTATAGCTCACTCTTGCTACTTATGTATATAACAGCTAGGTCAAATGTCGATACTCCGCACTACACCCCGCAAGAGGGTAAGGGAAAGACGACCTTTTGAGAGAGTTCTGGCGCCTATCCCTAAGGTAGCTGATAGGCAGATGGGTATTGGTAGACTTATGTGAATTAAGTGTGTAAGTTTGAGAAATAAACTTTTGGTTGTTGAAATGCTTCCTCTCGAAGTAATATTCAGCAACACTACTTAAGTAAGATTATGGGTTTGTAATAAATCTTTTAACTTTAAACTGTTATTATTATGGTTGTTGTTCTCTGAGCATATGACTGGTGTGTAATGTTATAGTGTGAGTATTAGCAAGTATTTATATTTCAACTGTCAAGAATATAATGTTATTAAAAATGGAAATTTGATCGTGATGACCTGGATTCCTGACCCCGGATCTGGGGCTGTCACACTTTGGATCCTCGGGGCATAGAAGGCCCTGACCCTCCTTCGAGTTTTTTGCTTGGTCTTCTCTTTCTGAGATAGTTATCTTCATCAGTGGATGATGAATCATAACAGTATAGGGTTCAGAAAAATCATGACTCGTTCATGGGTGTTTTTAGACCTTCCATGCAATGAGGCTTATATGCCTCACGTTGCTGGTCACTTCTACCATTGATAAATGACATCCCATTGGTTGGAACCTAAGCACATTGTATAATGATGGAGATGGACATTTGTAATCCCAACGGTGCGTTAGAAGGGCGACACCACCATCCGTAGGGGATTCGTTAGTGAATTCATTGAACCCACAGCCGGCTACTGTGGATTAGTAACTTGAGCCCCTAAATCCTTTCTTCCATGGCCTGAAGAGCTGTTCCTTGAGTCCCTCAGGGTTGAGAACGTCATGCTCTTTGCCTTGACGTCCTTTTCTAGAATGGACGTCCTTTTCCTCATCTTCTTCAGACGAGGATTCGTCTTTGGCATATGACCTGGAGAAACTTTGGTGTCCTCCAACAAGGGGACCAAGCCTTCAATGTATTGAGGCACATAATTTTCATGAGTAGATTGATGGTTTCATCAGCAGTTGGGAACAATGACACCCCATAAATGGGGTTTTGAGTTATTGGGATCAGCATGACGGTGATGGCGATCTGTGCTCCTTGTGCTCCATTAGACAGAGGTAAAACCACCATCTGTAATTAGGGATTCGCTCCTTGAGTTAGTGGATTTTGGATCACCCCTTGGGGACCATCTCTTGGAGACGCGTCTCTGGGGGAGTCGTTCCCTGATTGGAAGTCGAGGGGAGTGGATCACCAGTCCAATTGTTCTTTCATCGTCGTTAGTGCACGATCGAGATTCCTCTTCCCTCTACATGTGGAAGTTCCAAGCCTCAAATACGGGGCGAATCATCCTCTCATTTGGGTGGAAGCCCATAATTTTGGTTTTTATTTGTTAGTGGTGGAAGCACCATGGTAGAGACTTGTAATCATGCTTATGAGCATAGTCATGCCTAGGATTGGGGATCCGCCCCTGGAGAGTTTAGAGTCATTCTTCAGACTTTAGCTCCTTTGGAGACTCATTTAAATTCATGTTCCTAGAGTATCAAACCCTTGAACATTGGTAGGTATGGACTGCATACCAACAATGGTGATCAGAACGCGTATTGAGGCTGGTGGATCATCACATCCATTTTTTTTATCCGTGTATTTTCCATGGTTGACGTCTTCGTCCCACAGACGATGCAAAATGTTGTGGAATAAAAAGTAGGGTGTAATTAATTACGTATTGATTGCTAGGATTTGAGAGCTTCGAGTTTTAATGGTGGTTGCTCTTGTTGTCGGGGATTAGCTCGGTCCTAACAAGATGCCTACGTACCTTGATGAATATCAAGAATCAAGCCAAAACGTAGTTCTTGATGATGCCCTCGGGGGCAATGGCGGCTGGGGCACACCAAGGACACAGTGGCTTGTATGTCCTTATTCGAGGATTAAGCCTAAACGCAAGTGACGTATGGAGCTGTGCCCTCAAAAACGTTCTTCAGAGAATGAGGGGCGGCCCTTTATATAGGCATTGGGTGCCTTGGAATTAGGGTAGAGTTTGGTGTCTTGGTGGACAAGTTACCCAATTTAGATAGAATTCTGGATCCTTCCACGAGGAAAGCTGATTTCTATTGGACTCGTATGTCTTGGGGGCTACTCCTTGAATGGATTGGTTCCCTTTTGGACTAAATAACAGAGCCTTTTTATTAGCTGATTTATCAACTACGAATTTATTATTTAATTAGGATTTCAGGCCTTATTAATGGGCTTTAACCTTGGACCAATCTAGGTTCATTTAATGCCACATTAAATGTGTCTTTAGGGCTTATTTTATTCCCATATCAGTATTGAATATATATGTTTGGTTTTTAATATTTTATAATTCAACTTTAAGCACAAAAATAAATTTTGAATATCCAAAACTTTACAATATCAAATCCGAAAAAAGTATAGTTTGTAATATTATTGAATTATTTCATAAATAATTAGTAATCATATTAAAAACAATGACAATTATGATGATGTAAATATTTTTTATTTTAAGTGATTACATTCACATTAATTTTAAAATTTAAAATCATGTCACATCAAATGATTATGTCCATGTCAACGTTATTTTAACTGACATGTCATTCATACTTAACGGAATGACTAAAGACAAAAGCATCATATAGCATCAATCGATTTAGCTTGATAATCGAATGAAGATGATGAAATGCTAGTAGTCATTGATTTACGTTGATTAAATGATAGAAGCTTGAATTCTAGTTTTTATTTCCTCCCAGTTCGAATTTCATACCCATTAATGTTATGTAAAACTTGGGATATATTTAAATATATAGAAATACACACTGAAAGACACGTCAGCAAAAATATGACACGCTGGATGCTCATTCTAACGTTAAGTTAACGATAATGCTAATAATCAAATTTATATGTAACTTTAGACTAGAAAAATAAATTTTATAGTTCAGTGGTAGGTTTCTAAAATTACAAATAGTTGAGTGACAAAAAAATTCATTTTCCCTTCCAACAATTGCAACCATCATGCATAAGAGAGAAAGTGGTTCGTTCAAGAAGTGATTGGAAAAAAAAAATTATCAATGAGAGGCTGGCAATCTTGTTTCGACATTTTTTTAGTCATAAGAGGAACAACTAAAATTTCGCAAGTAGAGACCCTTTAGAGATTGAAAAATTCGAGGCAATCCATGTTCCAAAATCGGAAGGTGGATTAACAAGATTGCAACTTCTTTTCACCAGATTAGCTTTAAGCCCCGAGAAGGAGTACATGTCTCTTAAAATTCGATAAGAAGAACTATCTAACAAAACTAGGTGAAACCTGTGATTGGTTGGTGAACTAAGCATAAAAAATTTAGAGAAGGATCTTCACTTTAAAAGCCTCAAACAATTATAAAATGTTACAAAACTAGATTTCTAGTTCAGGATTATGTAAAACTTGTACTTTTTCCGATTAATATGCATATTCCTAAACTTGAAACAAGATAAAGCACTTGCTGAGCTAATTAATTAAAACAAGAAAACATTATGAACAGGAATAAATAACATTATCAATGTTAAAAAGGAAAAAAAAAGATGAAGAAATAGATAGCATTATCGTTACAGTTATTGCTATATTTAATAACTAGACAACCAGAAATAATAATGAAACCCGATGGATCCATAAATTGTAAAATAACAAGTATACTAGAATATTGTATCCATTTGAATATAAGAATTTTTACCATACAATGTGCCAATGTAAATTGAAATGGAATTAAAACTCAATAAATATATGTAAAATATTAAAAAAAAAAAAAAAAACTTTAGTAGAGTGGTTGTATCATCAAATTCATCAAATTTATAGACAGATTGTACAACCAGCTCCGGCGAAAGGGGTTTGACACTGTATAATCATTGTAGACTTCACTATATTATAATAACAAAGAGGTCTTATTACTAATATAATTATAACAGTGATGAAAATACTTCAAAATTTTTTAATTGATAGTGCATGTTAAAAAAAGAAGAAGAAAGATTCATTAAGTGGCTTCTACTTAACAATGTAAAGTTTTTGGAACAGTTAAACATGTAACATATCGTTTTTGCATTCGAGTTTGAATCCTCCTATGCCCACTATTCTAGAATTGTGGATCTGTTACTACTTGGAGATCACGTCCATTAAAAAATTATGATACTCTATTTACCTGTGCAAGAAAAATGGTTTGTGATGGTTTTCTCAATCAAATCTCATGTAACATTGATTTCTCATGTTGCAGATATATAATTTTACAATAAATGATCAGCTATAATTAATGGAATGTGGAGGGATTGATATAGAATTGGCACAGGATGAGATTCTTCTGAATTAGTCCATTTAAGTACATAGTTAAAAAGAAACTTCTACTCTTATTTTGGAAATCCCTGACAAGAAACACTCAAACACTTTTGTAAAAGAAATTCTTGTAAAACATGTGTTAATAATTAATTACTCAAAAGATCATAATGGTGAATCATTAATATTATCTTGATAAACGATACTGTCTTATGTGTATGATTAACATGTGATTTAGTTTTCCCAAAATTCAACCAAACTAAAAATGATAGCTTGTTATGTTAAGGGAAAAATATAATTAGCATCTAACTATCTAAGAAAAAAAAAGTAATATCGCTTAGTTGAAGACATATACTTGAATAATAACATACCATTTACATCTTCAAGAAAAAGAAGTCAAGAAGATGTGACTGTTAAATAATATATGGTGTAGCATAAGATCCTGTTGGGGCCTTCCTCTGACACCTTAAGCTTTTAGATGGATTGGTTATTTAACATGGTATCAGAGCTCAGTTTAGGAGGGGTCTCAGGTTCGAGTCCCTCCACCCCCATTTATTTAATTCTTTATTTGTTGTCCGTCTCCTTCATGTCTTCATTATCTGTTTGTCGTCTGTCAATCGTAGTGAAACGTATCGTACGAATTAGGGGGAGTGTTAAATAATATATGTTGTAGCATAAGATCCTGTTGGGGCCTTCCTCTGACACCTTAAAATTTTAGATGGACTGGTTATTTAACAGTGACAAACCCTACACCATCAAGGACGTACATTTTACTTAAATCTTCTTTTCTTTTGTAAGTTTTACATAAATACCAGGACACACAGTTTATTTCAATCTTCTTTTCTTTCGTAAGTTTAACAAAAATTCCAAGGTGTCACTGGGATTTTCTAGGCGTTAGTGTGTTTACTAGATATAATGGCCAAAGCAGCTGAACTGTAGGATTTAAGTGTATGATCAAGATCTAAAATTTTAAATAAGAATAATATGATAATTTATGCCTCAAAAAATGAGATTAATCCAGCTACTTTTAAAATTAATAACTTGTTAGAAAGAAGACGATCATACTTGCCAAAGCTATCAACCTTCGTATGGAAGTTTCATGTTTCTAGAATTTATTTTGGTCTAGAACAACTTTAATTAAAGAAAAAAATTGAAGATATAAGTATTACACACAACATAACACAACTCCTTCAAAAAATGAACTGTTAATATTCTAAGAAATAACAGGGGAGTGAAAGTTAAATTTATGCCTATATCTTGTAATCTTATTTAGGCTTGTCTGAAATTTTACAATCATGTAGATTAATCTAAAAGTCTGTCACAAATATAACTATTATAGAAGTGCAAGTAAAAATAACAATCTAAAAGCCAATATACTCTAAACTCCTCGAGCTCGAATGCTAAATTGTAAGTAATGAGCTATAGAGCCCAACAAAAAACCAATCGATCTAACCAGCTAGGGCCAAGTAACATGTACACATATAAGAGAATACAATGTTCGATTCGATGTAATACGATACATGAAACAATAAATTTCGAAACACATTATCTTACTCGATACGATACCACATAACAACAATAACTCGAACCCACAATTCATACCACGATCACTACAACCCGATGATAATGGTCCTAAATTTTCAGAAAACTGTCATTACATGTAACACCCCAAAATCCGGGGTCAGGGATCGGGTCGTTACGGTCTCATAACTCATACATAATACTTGACTTGAGTCCAAAATCAATAAGTAGCATGCTATGACCCCACAATAATATCCACTCACACACACAGTGTTAGGTCCGATAAGATTGTAGAAGGGGGGGTTGAATACAATCTATACCAATTTATCGAAATTTGTTCTTCAAATAATATTTTATTTTAAACAAATTTGAGTGGAATAAATTGAAACAAATTTCAAGTTGAATATAACAATATATTAACTTGATGGGTGTTACAATTTCAGTAGAGAAATTAATCAAGTTGATAAAAACTAATTTAGAAAATTCGACATGAACTTTTCTAATTTAGTTAATAAAAATCAATATTAGAACTAGGAAACTTAATTCGCTAGTAGTACAAGAATCACAAATAATCAAGTTCCACCGGATAAAATATTACAAAGGAGAAGAACTTGATTTTTTAGGAATTAATTTGTTCTTGCTTGAGAGAGAGAGAAATGGAGGCTGCTGTGTTTGTAAAGATGTAATGTTCCGTGTATGTTTTTCTTGTCTGCCGCCTTCTGCTTGTTTTATAGCCTTTGTAGTCGATAGTCATAATTCTGTTAAATATGACAATCCATTGAGCTAATATGACAACCAGTTGAGCTTGATATAACAATCGGTATGACTATCCAGTCCAATATAACATTCGGTATAACTATCCAGTCCAATATATAACTATCGGTATAACTATCCAGTCCAATATAACAATCGGTATAACTGTCCTCTTGAATGAAATATGACTATCCAGTTTGAACTGAATATGACTGTCACCTTTTGAACTGAATATGACTGTCTTCTTCTGAACTGAATATGACTGTCTTCTTTTGAACTGAATATGACTGTCACACTTTGAACTAAATGTGACTATCGGTATAACTATCATTTGATAGTTATATTATCATATTTTTCAGCTTATAATTAATCAAATGATTTATAAAAATCATTTAAATAACTATTTCTTTTTCATATTAATTCTGATTTAATTAATCTAATAATTACTTTAACAAATATATTAATTCTGATAGAATTAATTTATTTATTTAAATTAATTATTTGATTTAATCAATTAAAGTAGAATTAATATAAATCCTTTAATAGTCCATACTTCACTGTGAACCACGGAAAGTAATAAAGAATTACCACCGAATTTTTGTTGACGCTCGATGCACGGTCTGGTTCATGAGCGACTAACTCCAACGGCTTTTCTTTATTTTTGACTCTATGATTTGGTTCCTTTCTTTTCTTAACATACCAGTCTTGACAGTTTGAACCACTGAAGTTAATGATAAACAACCACTGTTTAATGTTGACACTCGATGTACTGTCTCGTTCATGAGTGACTAACCGCAATGACTGTTCTTCATATATTTACTTTAAAATCTGGTTCTTTTTCTTTTCTCCTCTCTCTATTAATTCTTCTGTACTGTCTCTGTCACTGTCGAAATCTCTGTCACTTTAAATGAATCCACTTCTTTAAAGAATACTTCACTGAGGCTTGATCAGATGTCTGAACTTCTTTCAATGTAGTAATTCTTCAAGTCTGTAGATTGACCTTGATCTATTTCTTCTGACAGATAATACTATCTGAGATTCGTTGTGACAGCCTATATACTATTTACTATTACAGTCTTGTTTAAGTTGAGTTGTATCCTCGAAATACAAATAGGCTACATCATATGCCTTTCAATCTCCCCATATTTGTTTGTTAGATAATAACAAGCAAATACCTAGAGGATAACTCAACTACCTCACTTAAACAAGAAAAAGATAAAACTTTTAAGAATTAAGTAAATAATACAAAAAAAATTTCTCTGGTTTAGATTTAACAATTCCAGAATCTTCAGTTGATGAAATAATAGATGATTGTTCCTCTAGCACTGAACTGATCTTTAATAGATAACTCATCTTCATTTCTGATTCTTCATATCTCTGCCTGATAATCCTTCACATCTTACATTGGTGATTATCAGCAGTTCTTGATTTACAATCACTTCCCATTTCTGACACAGCTTTTCTCACTAAAGAAAAATAGTTGTTCCTACTATATAGACAATGGTGAATCAATACCATTTCTATAACTTCTGGTGAATTTACTACTCTTCCACTTAGCCTTTATACATAGTACATTGAAAGACTAATAGAATAGTATTGTGATGTAATTCTCCTTATATCTCCACTTTCATAACAAATGAAAGTTCTTTTGCTTCTTCATCTAAGGCTCCCCCTTAGTAACTAGACTTGCTTCTCATCCTAAGCAAAGTCTTTACTGCTCCCCCTTTCTAACTCACTCTTCTTTTACTTGTACCCCAATACTTATCCCCCTTAGTTGAGTATATCCTACTAAGGTAAGCTTTAACTTGAATATATCTTTTTCAATATATCTCTCCCCCTTAGTTGAGGAATCCTCCATTCAACTAATTGACAAAGTAGTTGATACCAAATTGTTACCAATTTATACCAATCGTTAGAGTACATTGAAATCAATTGATAAAGCTTTGTTAGAAAGGAAGTTTCATTTTCTTCCTCACTGTGAGTGTGTGATAGTGTTTAGTGTACCTCACAAGTGTTTCACTCTTCTCTCCACTCATTTGTGTTGAGTGTCTCACTTCTCTCTGTGTTTACACTCTTGCTCACTAGTGTTTCACTCATTGCTCCAACATCCTTTAGTGTACCTGTAAGGAAAAATCACCATAGCCCCTTCTAGAGAGGTCAGTGGTGGTGCAATGGGAGTTCGCAAATCCCAAATCCTCGTTGGACTCGTCAGACGAATCTGAATCATAATCTACAAGTTGCTAATTTCCCTTTTTAGGGTTTTCAGATTTGAATTCTGAGAAGGTAAACAATAATTTATAAATTTAGCATTGATATCAAGGTTCCCTTCTAATGTCTGTGAAGACATCACTTTGTTAAACTCATCAGGTAAAATCTGAATCATAGTTCACAAGTTGCCGATCCGTACCTATGTCGGATCCGTTACCCGCAGGATCCAGAGATGTTCCCTCTGGGGAGTTAGATAATGATCTTGTTGAATTTTGCATTTGAGATCAATACCTTCTCTCGAGGTCTGTGAAGACTATTGATTCATCAAAGAACCTTTAACTTATAATCATAACCGTAAAATGGTTGGATTACAGATTTCCGTCAATTCAACCTTAGTGTGTACAATCTCACTTGTGCATATGAAATATTTTGGTTAGTGTATAAGGTAGTGACTCTCCAGCTGAATATCCCACACATCCTTGTTTGCTGCATCAAGTGCAGTTACTCCCTGGTGACCTCTAGTCTGATAGGTTACTTCCATTTAGGGGGTAAGCTAGAATGTGTTTGAGTTTGATTGTAGTCTGGGACAAAAGTTGTTGGGTTTACAACCTTATAACTAAACATGTGAGAATACAAAATTTCATGTAGATGAACCTGCATCACAGAATATGAGCAACATAGAGATAGAATGCATTTTTAACATTGAATAGTTTTCTGAGAAAATATTGCATTTATCTTAAGAGAAATGATGTACAGTTGTAATTTCAAAAAGTTTAACATATCAACAATCACAACTATAGAAAGATATTTTGAGTTAGGAAGATAAAGATCCTGAGCCGGTTTTACAAAACAAGAACATAGGCACAAATCCAATTAATAAATATTAATCGAATCTATGTATGTTAATGTTTAAACCAATACAAACAAAACTATTTTATCATGTTTTAGGTCCTGTAAGATAGATACCAACTATTAGAAATTGTTAGCACTTGAAAGGTCTTGTCTTCCAATTGTTAGATCCTGAAAATCAAGCATTAGTTCCTAACCAATTGTATAGACACATACCAATTTGATACCAACATTGGTCAATTGTTAAGTCCTTAACACGAAGATCTGTTAACAGCAATCACAAAACAAAGATTTATACTTAAACTGCAGGTTTTCTGTGTGTTAAGAGGAACAACAAAAGAACCAAGTTCAGTGACCTATTTGTTAGTTTTGCAAGTATAGTGACTAAACTGTAAAAACTATATAAACTATCTATATACACATGATAATTATATAAAATAAAAGTTAAAAAGAAAAGAAAAATTCGAATAAATAAAATAAAAAATAAATAAAACTATACATAAGTAATAATTTACGTAGCTTAAACTATAAACAGACATACGACTAAAAAAAAAAAAACAAACACTACAAAACATGTTAAATAAGATTAACATTTAAAAATTACAATACATGTACAAAAACATTAAGTATATACAAGAGTATTTATAATAGGTTAGCAAATCCATATATTTTCTGACAAAACAACTTTCTACTAGAAAATTATTTAGAGAGAAAATATGATTTAATAAACTATCATAAATATGGCAGCTATTTTAAAATAATGAAATTTTCAACAAAAATAGCTTCCTCAAAAATTCTAACTAGAGAATTAGAGAAAAATATTTTTAGAGAAAATTATTATTCTAAAATAAAGAAACATGGATTAAAACATTAGAATGATTATGACAATTCTTTTTAGAAAGATGACAAGATAGAATTCGAAAAGAATGTCATACCAGTTACTTAGCGCTCAAACCTTGGCACCAACTTCCACGTTTCTTGTTGTTCCAGATTCACAATTGCTATCTCAGATTCCTTAGATTCTATACCTCGATCCTGTGAAGCCCTTTTTGGTTCTTACTACAACATCTGGATCACCAATGATCAGCTCTATTCCAAACAGACTGTTTGAGAAGGTTGGATCTTGATGAATCGCCTTGTTCTTTATTGTGATGTTGTGTTTGACTAGTGAATCCTTTGTTTATTTCCCTCGGGTTGTTGCCAGAATGACTTGATGATTATTTTCCAGTGACATTGGTATCGCCAATAACAAAATTGTTTCCACCACTATCACTTGGATAATTATCATCATTAACATTTTAAACTTATGACTTCAAGACAACTCCTCGATAACAACAATTGTTAACTCCTAACAACTGTTTGTTGGTAGACAATCTTGGTTCTAAAAATAAAACTTGATTACCAAGACTGTCTTGTCTGCAATCTTAGAAATAATTTTCTAAGTCCAATACACCTTGATTCATAGTATAAAACATTTATTATCAAAGTGATTTGAAGCTTGCAAATAAGCAAAAAAATTATTCAAAGTAATTGAACTATGGTAACTTTAGATATTTCAATATCCATAGTTCTACTTAAAGAATTTTTATACCATGTATAATAATATGAGTGAATTGTAAAAGATATAACAATGATTACTTAGAGGAGTTCTAAGTAATTTCACACATACCAATATATCTCACAATTAGTTAGTAAATAGAATTCTAACTAAATATCATTAACTGATATAAGTCAAAATTTCAATACAACCAATTGTTAGAACCATGATATTAATTATAGTGAATTTCTGAAAATGGAGCATTGATAAAATTCACTAGAATTAACATCTCACAACTAATTGAAGACCAATACAGATTAGGTCCAAATTAGTTATGTTGTTTATTTATTTTAATAAATATAAGGTACAGAGCAAATACTAAATTGAATTGCTTCAAGTCCGTAACCCATATAAATCAAAATAAATAATTAAATAATTAAATACTAAATCTCTATGAGTTAGATTTTAGCATTTAAGTATTTAAATTATCCTTAAATAATCACCACTAAAATATATTGCAATTATACACATGGCAATCATTCAACAGATAATTTTCAGTGTGAGGTCTGGATGTAAATAAGTTCACATGTCCTTTCAATATAGACAATTGAAAACTTGTGAGCTTACTTAAGAATTACTTAACAGATGGGATTTACAAATCATATAGCATTAATAAAATCCCAAGTTTACAAACCAATCTTGAAAAATTAATTTCATCAAGTGATTTAGCAAACGTGTCTGCAAGTTGTTCTTAATTAAGGACATGTTCTCCCAAAAGAATTGATACCTTATGCAAGTTGCTTAGTCCTTGAGTGTTTCACAGAGTTGTTGGAGATGCAATTGATTCCTTGTGTTCTCCTGCTTTCGTACAACTCATTTGATCTGTCTCTATGTAGCAAAACATGTCAGAACTGATGTCTCTAGGGTACCATCTCCGTAAATTTGGGTCCAACTTAAGACATCTGAAAATCAAGTGTAATAATTACAAGAATAGATTCTCTAGGTTCCACTTGGAGCCTTGCACATTTTCATATTGAGAATAAAATATGTGTGTAAGTGATCGATTAACAATTGAATAAGATAATGAGCTGATGATTCCTCTATAGCCTGATTAGGTCCTAATTAGTAGATCCTGAACTTGTTGGGTCAAATATCTCTAGAGTACCATTTCCTCAGATCCGGGTCCATCTTAAGATTTTTGATTACCAACTTCTTAGATCCAAACTAACAGGTCAAAAGCCAGCTACAGTGGTTTGTTGGTAGGTAGTCTTAACAGGTCTAGAATCTTCTGAATAGAAACAAAAGATCCTTGACTAACTTTTATTGTCATCATTCTTTTGGCTTACTAAAGCAAATCAAAAGAATTTCAACTTTACCAACATCAAAACAGCAAATATCTTGATACCAATTTATAGCTAGTAGACCAACATATAATATAATCAAGATATCATTGCACATATATATCATTTATGTTTGTGCCTAAAGATGTAGAGAGTTCTATAAATATGACACCAATTATTAAAAGATACCAACTGTTAAAGATTGATACCAAATATTAAATTATAGTTAGGGTGTCATACCATGTCTTCCATGCTTGCTTGAGTGATGATACCATTTTATACTAACCTGTAGAGATCTTCAATTATCTCACCAACCAGGAGTGCACTTGTTCACATTCCTCTAGCATCCAGATTCAGTAGGTCTAGATGTCCATTATAATCTTGAATGTGCAGCAGGTGCCTGATATCCTCAAGTCTTGTCACTGGTGCTTCTTGTCAAATATACTGTTTGATCAAATTGTAACCTAGCATCCAGTTTGGCTTTGTCCCTCATAACAATGCCTTGACATCATCCAGGTAGACTTCTGGTTATCCTTGTACTAAATACAGCCTTGTTGTTTGGTCTAGATACCAGCTTCCCTTCAATCTGCCTTTTGTACCGATTGAGATCATCTTGCATTGCAATCACTCAACCTGGATCTTTCAGAAACATATAATATAATCAAGATATCATTGCACATATATATCATTTATGTTTGTGCCTAAAGATGTAGAGAGTTCTATAAATATGACACCAATTATTAAAAGATACCAACTGTTAAAGATTGATACCAAATATTAAATTATAGTTTGGGTGTCATACCATGTCTTCCATGCTTGCTTGAGTGATGATACCAGTTTATACTAACCTGTAGAGATCTTCAATTATCTCACCAACCAGGAGTGCACTTGTTCACATTCCTCTAGCATCCAGATTCAGTAGGTCTAGATGTCCATTATAATCTTGAATGTGCAGCAGGTGCCTGATATCCTCAAGTCTTGTCACTGGTGCTTCTTGTCAAATATACTGTTTGATCAAATTGTAACCTAGCATCCAGTTTGGCTTTGTCCCTCATAACAATGCCTTGACATCATCCAGGTAGACTTCTGGTTATCCTTGTACTAAATACAGCCTTGTTGTTTGGTCTAGATACCAGCTTCCCTTCAATCTGCCTTTTGTACCGATTGAGATCATCTTGCATTGCAATCACTCAACCTGGATCTTTCAGAGCTTTTGTAGCTTTCTTAGTTTCTTCTAAAAGAAGACTAAAGAAATAATCATTAGTACTTGAAGCTCTGTTAGTCTTTTACTTCCACCATTAGAAACACTAAGAACTAGAACAAAGAGTTAATTGAGTCAACACTCTTTGTCTTGGCAGACATGTTCTCATAGTGTCCTTTGACTTTTAGTGTGGTGTTGAGTTGACTAGATGATCCTTCTTTTGCTCCCCCTAAGCTGTTGATGGGTTTACATGAAAATTCTCAATGTTGACATTGCTTTGATCTGAATCATCATTACCATTAACAGCTGGGAGCTAGAAGTCGTTGAACATCACTAAGACTTTCAATCACCTTTTGTTGATTAAAAACAATCACCCTGTAGGCTGTTGACTCCACTGAGTAACCAAGGAAATTATCCTCTTGAGCATTAGCTGATTGCTAGGATGCTCACTTTCATTTAACATTGTAAAACAATTTCCTTCATAACTTGTGGGGTCTTCCTATATTCCTTACTGATCAGGGTTTAATCATGTCATTAGCAAACTATTGACTGTTTCAGCATTAATACTCTTGAAGGTGCAGAAATCATCCAGAACACTAATTGATAGGTCCTGTAATCTGGTCTCCAAGTAGTCATTGTCAATATTTCTTCCTGACACTTTTCTAGATGTGATCAATCACCATCAGTGGTGTCTTGTCTTCAGATTGTTTGAACAACAACTTGTTTGTTGAGAGAAGTCATCATCACTAAAGTATATTTTTCTTTGATGTAGAACTTCTGTGTGATGCTTCTTTGACTTCCCTTTATGACATGCCTCATAATTTTATTTTACTTTAATTCCAGATAAGGTAGTCTCCTTTACTGATTCGATTTCCAGGAAAGAATCTCTTGATATGACATTCAGGTGAGAGAGCTCCTTATGTCATAGCTGAACTCCTGTCTGATGAAGCTTTAGATTTGACCTTGTTGAC
The DNA here is from genome assembly GCA_036435485.1 of Saposhnikovia divaricata. Classification (NCBI taxonomy): domain Eukaryota; kingdom Viridiplantae; phylum Streptophyta; class Magnoliopsida; order Apiales; family Apiaceae; genus Saposhnikovia; species Saposhnikovia divaricata. The sequence goes on from CM071597.1 coordinate 105,929,574, forward strand.
TTCACCTTTGACTGAGATTCCATGTCAGCTACAGATAAGTTCTCTTTCCTTAATCCTCGAACAGTAGGCTCTTCATCTTGTAAAAGATGCTTTATTACTGACAACATTCCTTGGCTATTGAATAGCCTTAACCCTAGGTCATACCCTTGCTGTTGTCTCCAAGGGATGAACCACTTGGCCAGATAGCAGAGCTCTATCTTCGGTCATATGCCTTAAACATCAACTGTCCAGAATCCACATAACACTATGTACCTGTTACACACCCTGCAATGCCAAAATGGTTAAACCCTTTTTGGGACCCAAATTTGATTGGGTCCGGAATACTTGAAGTATTGGCCTTTGTCAGGCAAAACAACATTCTTAATCTTCATAACAACATTTTTCAAGGGGACTGGACATTTAACCCTATAAACAGCTTTGACAATTTTTGATTTCATCTTGGGTATCCATGTCTTTTTAGCAGCAATAACATTTGTTTCACTGACTGGACATTTGACCTTGTAAATAGCCTTAGTAAAACTTTGTTTAGGCTTTGGTACAAATGTCTCTCTCCTAACATAAGGAGGACTAGCAGTCTTTGATCTAACATTTTTATTTCTGTTCATATGTTGTCGAGGAGCAGTCTTATTATCACATGCATGATTACCATTAAATTAAGCAGACATCACATTAAAAGCACAAGACATACAGTTGACAACACCACATGCTTTATGATTAGAATCAATGATAGGCATGGTACTCATGTTAGACATGTTATTGTTCTGCTTCAACTTGTTACCACCTAATCCAGTCTTAGAAGAACTAGCTGTTTCAACAACCTTGACTGGCACTTTAGGTACATCTTTCTTGGATGAAACATTTTCTGGATTAGTGTCCTCAACAGATTTAGCCTTAACAAAGACTGTGACATCTTTCTTGGATGAAACATTCTTTGGATTAGCGTTCTTAACAGATTTATCCTTAACACATTTTTCCTTAACAAAGACTGTCCCATTTGTACTATCCTCATTTCTCATTTCTTCGTGGATAACCATAGAAAGAATATCTGGTGGTCCAGCATCAGATTTTTTAAATAGAGGTTCTTTAACATTCTTGAGTACATGTGGTATTCCCCTTTCTTTAGCACTAACAGGGTTAGGGGAATTTATGCCCAATGATCCAACAGCTTCATTTTAGCCATACCCTATACCTGTTGTTCGTTCTACAACTTGATTGTTAAAAAACTCTTTGGAAACTTTAACAGAATTATAACAAGCCCTGACCTGTGTTTCAAGTTCAGTAATTCTAGCCATTTGTTTGCCTACAACTTCTAGAATCAATTTCTCCTTTTTATGAAGCATTGTTATTTCATCTCTTTGTTGATCTTGATTAATATGCACCTTTTTCAATTCTAACACTTCATTTCCAAGATTAGTGCTTAGCAGATCTAGTCTTCTATAATCAGTTTTTGCATTATCTAAGGAATTATAAAGACTACGAATCAACTCAGGGTCAGCAGGAATTACCGGAGTACTATAAGGAGTTAATGTATCAGCATTTACCACCAGCGCAAAATCATCAACCTCCTCTTTATCACTGTCAGTGTCATCCCAGCTTTTGCCTTGTACCACATAGGCCGTGTCTGTGTTCTTCTTACCAGATGCATACTCTCTCCTTGCATCTTGTTCACGTCGATGACACTCAGTTGCAAAATGTCCCATTTCATTACAATTGAAGCACCTGATCTTGCTTCTGTCTACCATTCCAGTCTCGTAGCCAACCCTTATGCTACTTGAGGACGAACCTCCTTGATGGAATCTGTTCTCGGTAGACCTGAGTCTGAAATTAGGATTTCTTCTAAATCTGAAATGATTAAACTGTCTTACAACCAGTGCCATTGATTGATCCTCCAACTACTCCAGCTCCTCTGATGAATAAAATTCTCTACAACCCTGACTTGTAGCTGTCTTCCCATACTCTGCTACAATCACTTCCTCTTCAGAGCTGTAAGGTTGAACAATATTAGCTTCCAATCTATTTTCCCTGACTTTCTTAGTTCCCTCGTTTATTGTTATAATGGTGTCCCAGATATGATTGGCATCATTACAGTTAACAACATGGTTGCACATGATCGCATCTAGGGATTCCACCAAAATTAATTGTACATTAAGATCAAGGGCAATATCCACTTTGTCATCATTTGTATAAACACTAATGTCCTTTGGATATGTCCTTGCGGGAACTACAACAACTCCTTCCACGATTATTTCCTCTTCAGTAATCATAGGAACTATTGGCCCGGTTTTCAATATTCCTAAATATTTAGGATTGGCCACTTGTAGAAAAAGGATCATTTTCTTTTTCCATAGTTCATAATTCTCCTTATCAAATATGGGTATCTTAACAGTTCCAATTTTTGAAGACATGATGAATTTTTAAGTGAGTTAAAATTCGAAATGGATTTTTGACTAAAAAAATAGGATCTTGATTTGTGTATCAATCAATAGGCTTTGATACCAATTGTTAGGTCCGATAAGATTGTAGAAGGGGGGTTGAATACAATCTATACCAATTTATCGAAATTTGTTCTTCAAATAATATTTTATTTTAAACAAATTTGAGCGGAATAAATTGAAACAAATTTCAAGTTGAATATAACAATATATTAACTTGATGGGTGTTACAATTTCAGTACCGAAATTAATCAAGTTGATAAAAACTAATTTAGAAAATTCGACATGAACTTTTCTAATTTAGTTAATAAAAATCAATATTAGAACTAGGAAACTTAATTCGCTAGTAGTACAAGAATCACAAATAATCAAGTTCCACCGGATAAAATATTACAAAGGAGATGAACTTGATTTTTTAGGAATTAATTTGTTCTTGCTTGAGAGAGAGAGAAATGGAGGCTGCTGTGTTTGTAAAGATGTAATGTTCCGTGTATGTTTTTCTTATCTGCTGCCTTCTGCTTGTTTTATAGCCTTTGTAGTCGATAGTCATAATTCTGTTAAATATGACAATCCATTGAGCTAATATGACAACCAGTTGAGCTTGATATAACAATCGGTATGACTATCCAGTCCAATATAACTTTCGGTATAACTATCCAGTCCAATATATAACTATCGGTATAACTATCCAGTCCAATATAACAATCGGTATAACTGTCCTCTTGAATGAAATATGACTATCCAGTTTGAACTGAATATGACTGTCACCTTTTGAACAGAATATGACTGTCTTCTTTTGAACTGAATATGACTGTCTTCTTTTGAACTGAATATGACTGTCACACTTTGAACTAAATATGACTATCGGTATAACTATCATTTGATAGTTATATTATCATATTTTTCAGCTTATAATTAATCAAATGATTTATAAAAATCATTTAAATAACTATTTCTTTTTCATATTAATTCTGATTTAATTAATCTAATAATTACTTTAACAAATATATTAATTCTGATAGAATTAATTTATTTATTTAAATTAATTATTTGATTTAATCAATTAAAGTAGAATTAATATAAATCCTTTAATAGTCCATACTTCACTGTGAACCACGGAAAGTAATAAAGAATTACCACCGAATTTTTGTTGATGCTCGATGCACGGTCTGGTTCATGAGCGACTAACTCCAACGGCTTTTCTTTATTTTTGACTCTATGATTTGGTTCCTTTCTTTTCTTAACATACCAGTCTTGACGGCTTGAACCACTGAAGTTAATGATAAACAACCACTGTTTAATGTTGATACTCGATGTACTGTCTGGTTCATGAGTGACTAACCACAATGACTGTTCTTCATATATTGACTTTAAAATCTGGTTCTTTTTCTTTTCTCCTCTCTCTATTAATTCTTCTGTACTGTCTCTGTCACTGTCGAAATCTCTGTCACTTTAAATGAATCCACTTCTTTAAAGAATACTTCACTGTGGCTTGATCAGATGTCTGAACTTCTTTCAATGTAGTAATTCTTCAAGTCTGTAGATTGACCTTGATCTTTTTCTTCTGACAGATAATACTATCTGAGATTCGTTGTGACAGCCTATATACTATTTACTATTACAATTTTGTTTAAGTTGAGTTGTATCCTCGAAATACAAATAGGCTACATCATATGCCTTTCACACAGTTATAGTCCCAGAGATGAAATTGAAATAAGTCTTATAAAAGGGTTTGCGAATAAAAGTTATTACAATCCCAAAAGGATAACATCATAAGTTTAAAAGTTTTGCCGTTGATTACATTAATTATACATATAGTTAAACAGGAAACAAAAGCTGTCTAACTATGCTACCTCAGCAATGGCGGCTAGCATCTCAGCGGGGAGTCCGGTGGGTCGGGTAACCCGCTTGCGCCGAGTGCGCCTGACGCGAGCCATCTGTCCTAGCTGTTGTTGTGACATAATGAATAAGCAAGGGTGAGCAATAGCCCACCAACAATAATATAATAGGACAGTGATAGTATATAACAGTTCGAAATATCATGATTTCCATATGCCATGCATTAACGAATATAGTGCCAGTATAATATAAAGGATGAAGTTACAAGGTAACTTAAAGTATTTATTTTGTGGAAATATCTGCCAAGTCAAAATAAGCAAGATATCATTATTTATCATATTAAGAGGAACTTGCAAGGAAGATATTGCAGTTCCAGTTATTAACATTTTTCGAAGTTCTACAACCTGAAAGAAGTCTCTTCGATACGTGTTGCGGAAGACACCCTCAACCTGAAAGAAGTCTCTTCGATACTTGTTGCAGGGAATTCCCAATTTGGGAGATGAACCAATATTGGAGTTATCACGCGCCAGCTGTTCCACTCCCTGATGATCAGTCGGGGATGGTACAGCCCAATATAGTTTACTACCGGTAGAAGGAAGAACTGACGGCTCCACTTGTCAATGGCCTTTAATAGTAACTCCCTGGCCAATGATTAGGCCTTGTGATGGACCGCACGACTCGGCCTCTTACACACGACTCCTAGTTCGAGTAAATCCACAGCATTGAAACGTATAGTTTATCCTCCCTTCCTCAAGTGAAATACTTGTTGACAAGACTCCACAAAGTAGTCGTATCTAGTTGGAAAGGAAAATTCACTAACATTTCCCAAGCTCTTGCTTGTTAATGGTCAACTTGTTCCAACGATCTTACCCCTCGAATGATGAGAAGGTACACACAGATTTAATGAGTCCGTAGCAACCAAGTTGCGAGTGAAAAGGATGAACTATGACCGGGAAGTCAACAAGATAAAGAACCTTTCTCAAGTAAGGTTCCCTTATAATTTAAGAGATAGATTCGAGTGAAGAATGGAATCTAGAGGACCTTTCTTAATATAATTTTAAACGTATGACTCCGAAGAATTTTCAGAATGATCGAAGGTCGAAAATAATATTTGAAGAAAAATAAACAACCTTGAAGTTGTTTCCAAGTATTGAATAAACATTTATAGAATATTTATTGAGTCGGAAGTATTTAATGAAAGAATATTTTTAATCAGAGTATTTCTCAAAATAATCCTTGAAGGAATATTAAGACAATATTTATTGAATAAATAATTACTTAAATGAATATTAAAATAATATTCATTTAATAAATAAGTTTGAAAGAACTGTTTGGAATAATATTCGTTAAATAAATAAGACTTCGAATTAATATTCAAAAATAGTATTCATATAATAATTAATAATTTAAACGAATATCCAAGTGATATTCATTTAATAAATTAAACCTTAAAGGAATATTCGAGAATAATATTCCCTTAATACATGATGTTCTAAATGAATGTCCGAATGATATTTATTTAAAAATCGAAGGTTTTATAGAAATATTTGAAATAATATTCGATAAATGGTTCGTCTTTGAATGAATATTGAAAAATAATATTCATTGAATAGATAACGTTCAAATAAATATTTGAAGTAATGATCGTTAATTAAATAATCTCGGATGAATATTCAAATAATATTCGTCAACCAAATAGTGGGGATTATTTACTTAAATATTTCCATCGAACGTAATTACGATATATCAAGAAGTACTGACTCCCAGTCTATATTCAACAAATAGGATTCATATGCCCTTCTCTAAGGGTCTTAACAACATCCGGCTTATAATCGATATATTATCTATCTACTTATAAGCCAAAGAACAATCAGGGAACAAGTATATCAATATGACTTGAAAGTAGGCATGCATGCTATGGCATATGTATAACAGAAAGCATATATTATCACAACAAAAGCCTAAAAAGGGAAAGTTGAAACTTGCCTGGTAATTGAGCACGAGTAGGGGTAGTGGTAGGGTATCCCTGGTCAGCTCGGCGATCTATAAATAGTCAAGAGATTCGAGGTTAATTGCTTAACACTTTTAAAAAAGGTTAAGTATTAACTTAAGTCGAAACATGTTTTCGAATTATCTCGTTATACCCCTTTTTAGTGTAACTCTTTTTATTACCGATACGATTCGACATTTGTTCATCATTAAGACATGTCATCGTACTCACACTTAGTGTATACCTAAGTCGTATAAGTTCTAAATTCGATCGATTACGAACCAAGATTATATCTCGAGTTTTATCGTTCGTTTTCTAAGTTATAACCAAAGTTATACTTTTAAGGGGTTCGTTCGCGTTTAACCTAGATTCGAACATTTTTATAAAATCGAAAAATGATCCGATTCACATGAGCTTTTCTTTCACATCTTCCTTATGACCTCTAATATTTAATTACTATGATTCGTCACCGACTTGCATAATTTACGAGGGTTCAATTTCAGTTACGAACTTTCGTTTACGGTTTCGAACTACTTTTAGTAAATGGGCCATAAATCCTAAACCGTAAATCTGTTTGATTCGATTCTTTTTCCAAAATTATCTACGACTCAAGATCTACAAGGGCATGTTAGATACTTATCCAGTTTCTGCCATTAGACCTACTGTGATGCACGGTTTTCAATGATTAACGAAATTTCGGCATTATAACGGCTATAATACGAACGTTCCAAAAATCACAATCAACAACCCAAGCCACACCGGGCATCAATACAACTTATAAACATAATAATCATCTCAACAAGTCCAGAAGCTACTGATCTTAGAATCAAAGTCATCATGCTTCTTAAATCCCTAAATCATTAACTAAGCTTGCTTATAACATGAACATAATCATAATTAAGATAGATCCATCAAGAACATGCTTAAAACTCAAAGTAGATCTAGGGTTTTCAAGTCTTATACCTTCCTTGGAGTATGTACTAGCCTCACAAAGTTTGGTATGGTCCTTGGATAGCATTAACTTAGCTAGGATCAACCATGAAAACAAGAAAAACAAATATTAGTTCTTGAAAACACTATTCATCATCATCTTTGATGATTTATTTGAAAATGGAAGAAAGTGAATTTGAAGCTGAAATTTCTAGTGGATCTAAGCTATGATATGAAGTACTCACCATAAATATTTCAAGATCAAATGATGGTTGGAAGCCTTACTTCTAGCACCTTGGCCGAAGGTTTTGAAGAAAAAAAGGAATGGAGAGTGTTTGCTTGTTTTCTTGATTTTCTTTGTTCAATTATGCATAAAGTGACTTTGGATAGATAATATCTCATCTTAGTTGTGTTAGTGGAGTGTGATGTCATGGATGAGGCAATTAGGAGGGACAAGTGTTGTGTTTTGCATGGTGGAAGGCTAACCAAGGGTTTTTGATTTCTAAGTACTAGTTGCATTCTACTTAGTCTAGTTACTTGCTAGTTACTTAGATATTTATCACTTGATCATGCATGTATCTTGCTTTCTCTGCTTGATTCTGTGTCCGGTTATTGCCCGTTTCGATTGATCGTTCGTAGGAATATTTCACGAATTTCTAATTAGGATTTACCGGGAATCTCTCTAATATTAATACTATCATTCTCCATCTTTCTTTCTAACTTTCAAATTTATATTCCTTAAATCCATTCGTTAAATACTTAAGGCTATCAGTGTCCAGTTAACTCTCGGAGAAAATAAAAGTGCGGTTTTTCAGAATCCGACAGCTTTTACATACACTTATTTTCCCCCTGGATCACCAATACAAACTCGGAAATCCGTTCCGAATACTTCTATATAGTGTCTTCTCATATTATTCTATACTTCCACCAAAACACTATTCATTCTTTATTCTTTACTTATTCTCTTAGGGTTGTACAACTGTCCGTATTCTCTTTCGATCGTTCCTTAACCTTTTTACGGAACCACTGGATTAATCGTTATCGATCTGGATGACATGAGAATATTCTCCTGCATGGAATTTCCATATCTTATTCCCTTAGGAGATAGATTATTCTTTCCTATGTTGTCACCCTTTAACATTCTTCAAGACATAGAAATAATAAAGTCGAATTCCATTCATTCTTTAAAAATATCAACTATTACATTGTAGCCGTAACCACTATTCATTCTTACATCATTAATTAAATAAAAGCTTTAATTCTACCCAAAATCTGGGTTCTTACATTACAATCCGGTGACTCGGTCCTTATTCTTATTTTTGCAAACCATGGCATGAATTAGAGTTTCAAGACTATTACTTACACATAACACATATATACACTAATACATATAACTTCAAAATATATCATCACTTAACCCATATTTCGATTATAACATATAATTTTGAAAGTACTAGAAAGATACCTCTATGCAAAAAAATCAAGAACTTGAATCATCCTAAATCATGTATCCAATTCTGATCAGCTCTATATTTAGTATTTTTGACCCTCTAAACGATGTTTTTTGAAAAACCTCGAAGAACGAAAGCTGTAGAAAATAAAAATATCTTTCTGACAAGATAAGGTTCACAAGAAGAGGATTATAACGAATTGTGAATTAAATGAAATATCTTCTGACTAAATTATGAAACTCAAAAACGGGATCTGAATATATTTTGTGATTTGATAATAGGTCGAGACATAATCTGAGAAAACACCAAGAACAAAGGTTGTAGAGAATTTAAAGAGCTTTTCGAATCATAAAAAATCATCAAATTCCAACATGAATTGAATTTACTACGAATTTTACAAGACAACTATTTTTTGTATGAAAAGCCCTACGAATTTTTTAAAAAAAGATGAGGAGGATAAGATGTATATATAGCGTTTCGAAACCCTAAGTCCAAACCTATAACGCCTTAGAAATTTTTAGTAATAATAATTATTTATTTAATATTAAATGTGAATTATGTGGCGTATAAATTTTGTTGAGGAGGTAAAGTATGTGTGGAATAATATTTGTGGGCTTAGTTGATGAATTATATGTGATGTGTAAGCCTGGGGATTTTTAACTATATTTTTGGGGATTTATCACTATTTAATCGTGTTATATTTACCTTCTGTGAATTTTATAAAATCCTTGGGATTAGCAGAAATCCTGAAATCTTTTGCATTATTAACTTTATTAGTTTATATGACTTTTAAAAATATTTGATGAATTGTTTTTGGTTTTGAGAATTTTAAAATGATTTTATGAATTGTTTTTCTATTCTGTGGATTTAATCTTGTAAAATCCATATTTAATTCGTTTTAATCCTAAAAATATTTTAAAAATATGGGGAGATAGATAATTTGATTCTCTACGTTTTAACTATTAAATTTTTATTTTTTCCCAATTGTTACCTATTTAATTGCTATTTTACGAGATGGATATTTTTATTGTTTAAACAGAAAATTCTTATAAATTTTCTACATAACTTTTACCCCTTTTAAATCCCTAAATCCCTAAAAATGGAATTGCCCAGCCCTGTTTTTTTTTTATTTCACGCTGCAATCTCTTGAGTCTTTCGACTTTTCTCGAGAAATCTCTCGATCTCTCTCTCAAAAACCAAACCCCTGTACCTCTCAACATCTCTCTCAATTCCTCTCCTCATCAATCTCTCAAGGCACTCTCTCTCTCCCCCCTCTTTTTCCCAACGAATTACAGGTTGTGGGTGTTCTGTCCTTGCAATTCTAGCAAGCAACGACTGCGAATTCCTTGTTCATCTTGGTATGGGTTTTATTTTGAGCTCGATTCTGTGGTGGTGGGTCTGGTATACAAGTTGTTGTATGTAATTGAGGCTGTTGTGACATGGGTGTGTGAGTTTTGGGCGAGGTGTGCTTGTAATTCAGTCCGTGTGTGTGTGTGAATGTGCGAGGCGTGGGTGTGTGGGTTTGAAGCCGGTTGTATTACCAAATTCCTTCTTTTTCCCTATGATGTTTTTAATGTCGAGATGTGTTCAGTGTCAACCTGTGCTGGGCAGTCGCGTGCGTGTGTCGGGCTATAGTGTGTGTGTGTACTATACGAATATGTGTGTGGTGCTGTAACTGTGGTTCGAAATATTGTGAATTGGTGTTCGAATATTCTGTGATTTTTGGCTACCAGCTGATGATGTTTTGAATGATAAATTCTGAGAAATAAATTGCGAATTATTTGTATAATATTTGGTGTAAAGTTTCGTGATAGGAAACCCGAAAACGGTTACCTTTGGGACTTTGCCCCATCGACAATGATATTAAAAATAAATTGAGTCGATGGTAATTGGCGATGATGATTCTTCTGAGCCAAAATTTAAATTTTTATAATTACGTTATAATTTTTAATTTCTCGTTTTAAATTCTGAATTTATATAATTGTTTAGTAATATGATCGAGATGGATTATTGGATTGTGGTTGTATTACAAATGATGATTGTGTTGGTTGTGTCGGCTGTATCCCGACTGGCAGTCACCCGTATAAAGGGGATGCCGTCAAAATTTTTCTAAAAATCTTAAACTATTTCTTGAAAATATGTATGTATAATTATACAACTTGCATAAATTATGAGTCGGGCTTCATATTTTAAAACTGGTTGATTATGTGATAATGTGCCAATTATGATTAAATATTTTATCAGTGGCTTATATAATGTTAGTATATGATTAAATATATGAAAATTAGGAGACTACTCGCGGGGGTAGGTTAAGTTAAATTTTAATAGTGACTAGCAAATGTCAAATAGAATTCTAAAATAGTGTTATATTGAATGTGTAGATCCCAAGGATAAAGGGAAAGCTAAAGCCGAGGACGTATGGACTCTACGAATTCTGTGTTTTCCTGACTAAGGCAAGTAAACCACTTCACTTATCTTTCAAGTGAATTATGATTATCATAACTTGATCCTTATGTTCATTTGATTTATCATTGATATAATTGTTCTGTTAATTTCCAATAAATTCAAATATTCGATTGTTATACCTCAGATCAATAATGTTGAGATCATTAATACTTTTAGCGACGTATCCTAAATCAATACCCCTTTTTCTATATCGAACTTGTCGATATCTAAGTCAGAAATTACCCGACCTTATCTCTTTGTGAGATTGAGATGTTGACCTGGAACGTGAGTGTCCAGGGTGTTTGGTAGTTTGAGGTGGTCGATTGTTCCGACACCTGATGTTCAGTATAGGATTGGACAGTTGTTTATTTTAAATGTGGACCGTGAGGGTCAGACCAGATTCGTGGTCAGAAATTATTAAGGCCAATGTGTGCCGTGGATCCATTAAAGGACATTGCTGTGTGCGTTTGTCCGGGGTTAGTGCGTGACTGATCAGCAGCCTAACCTTATGATTGTTTTTAACTATAAAATGCAAGATAGTCCAATCCTCTCCCATTTAATGATTCAGATAAAATAATATATCCTCTCAGCTTTTGAACATCTGAATTGTTGATTACTAGTTCTTGATAGACCTGCTATTTTAATTCAGTTATGTTTATAAATTATATATTTGCTGAGCATTCTTAGCTCACTTGCTTTCTAATCCTGTTTCTTCAGCTAAACACGAAGATGTCTAGGAGGAGTGGACCGTCAGGTTGGGGAAGCCATAGGGGTAGCCAGAGAGTTGAGGTGGTGGGATGGGTAGACAGCTTATAACCTTATTTCTTATCATTTCTGTATCGGTTAGACAGATTAATTAATTTATGGAGTTGTATATTATTTTATTCAGAACTTGGGTTGTAATAGTTAATTAGTAGTTGTTTCATACTGTGACCTATGAGCGGTCTTGGCTAGTCAGAGTTTATGTTTCTTTATAAATTTTGCTATTATTATGCCTGTGAGCAGGTTTAGTTATAGTTGGTTTGGTTTGGTTGATTTGGACAGGTGGTTAGTCCTATTTATGAGTACATCATGCCAAAATTTTCTAAAAATTTTCTAAAAAAAAATATTTATTTTATTGTAAAATGTGTATATTATTATTATGGGATAGTGAGGGTGTTAAAAGTTGGTATCAGAGCTACAGGTCACAGACACTGAAACAAGTTAGGTGGGAGAATTTTGGGTAGAGTAACGGGAGAGTACGATCGTATTTCGAGGAATTAGTATATCTGATTATTAGGTGTTACTGTCATTGTAGCCTCCTAGTTCGAGTTCTGATTCTGACCCGTCAGAGGATCAAGTTGAGGCCGACCCTATACCACAGCCAGTGCCATTGAGATTCGTGTCCTCACGTGTAGTTTCGCAGAGCTCGGTGAACGGGCCACTATATCGGTTTACTAAGCCCCATGTTTCATACCATGAGTACCAGAGAGTGGGTGCAGAGCGAGATTTTCTGTTTGGACAGCTAGCTGAGGTTAGAGCTCCACAGGAGACACAGGCACAGATGGCTAGGGAGCGAGCCCGAGCAGTGGAGGAGTTGGGACAGATCCGGATGCGGCTACGGGTGATGAGGACTATTATCCAGACGCGGACTCAGCATGCGTCCGATGATGAGTTTTCAGCCATTGCACTCCATGTGACGTTGGCATCTGTGATGAGTGAGCTAGATGACATTCTCGGACCAGATCAGTAGACGAGGATCAGTTGGTTAGTGGAGCTGTGGGTGGGATTTTATATGTCGTAGCGTAGTGATTCCATCCTGACGCATGGTACATAGATGCATAGTATGGTAGCAGTAGTGCAGCAGGGTTTTTGCAGTGCAACCAGTTTTGTTGTAGATATCTGTTGTACTGTGACTAGATGCTAGCAGTTTCCTCTTTTAGTGTTATGTTGTACCTTTATCGAAGCGTTGTTTTTACGCTTGTACCAGATATATATGATGATCCCTTTCTGCAAAACTGCGTTAAATTCCTTTCACATTGTTATTTATTTTTAAGCATCATATTTACCTTTCAGCATTGAATTTATTTTTAGCACTGCTTCTTTTTCTAGTACTGCATTTACCTTCAGTACCATATTTAATTTCAGCATTATGTTTATTGTTCTGTTAATGCATCTATCAGATATTCATGAATACCTTGCATAGCTTTGATTTTTGTACTCTGTTACACCTTGTAAACCAATTGCTGACCCGAGTAATGGCTTGGAACCTTGAATTATATTTCAATAGTATATTCATTGTTGGCTTAAATTAGATTCTTTTGATTTATTGACTCTTGAATCTGAACCTAATGATTGTCCGTTGATTTCAGAAATATGCCTCCAAGAAAGAAGAAACAAAATACTCGAACCCCCAATCAGGATGAACAAGCCAACCCACCTCCTGTAGGTCAAATAGACCCTGCTTTGGCTCAAATATTGCAGACCCTTGTTCAGCAAACTGCTACTCTAGCACAGCAACAGCAACAGTTACAGCATCAGCTGTTGGCTCAGCAACAACAGCAGCAGCAACAACCCGTTCCTCCGGTAGTCACCTTTAAGTCTTTTCAGGCAGTTAAACCTCCAGAGTTCAAAGGGGCAGCAGATCCCATTGAAGCGAGATCATGGTTAAAGGAGATGGAGAAAGTTATCGAGTTAGTAGGGGTTCCAGCAGATAAGCAAACCGAATATGTGAGTTATTTTCTGAAAAATGAGGCTATGTATTGGTGGGAGTCAGTAAAGACTCTGGAAGCTACAGAAGTAATTCCTTGGGCAAGGTTTACAGAGTTGTTCTTAGAAAAGTATTTCCCAGACTATATGAAAGATCAGATGGAGATGAAGTTTATAGAATTGAAGCAGGGCAGTATGACTGTATTGGAGTATGAAGCTAAGTTCACCGAGTTAGCACGGTTTGTCCCGACATATGTAGACACGGAAAGGAAGAAGGCAAAGAGGTTTCAACATGGGTTGAAACCATGGATTCGTAGTAAGCTAGCAGTTTTGGAACTGGATACTTATGCAGTAGTGGTGTAGAAGGCCATGATAGCAGAAGGAGAAAGTGAATTGTACTTTAAGGAAAAAGAGGGAAAGAAAAGAAAAGCTGGATCAATGGAAGGATGACAAGTGCAAGGCAGCTCTCAGAGTGTGCCCAATAAAAAGCCAGGATTTCAGTCAGGAAAGAATGGGAATTCTAAGAAACCGGGATCGGGGAATGGAGAGCAAGGAAATAGACCTCAAGATTCAAATCAACAGAAACTGGTTAGGCCACCCTTGGCAGAGTGCAAGACTTGTGGAAAGAGGCATCCAGGAGTGTGTGCAAAGTTGGAGGTGACGTGCTACAAGTCTAATCAGAAAGGTCACTATGCTCGAGAGTGCAAGGTAGGGATTGTATGTCACCGTTGTGGGAAACCAGGGCATGTAATGAGAGACTGTAAAGTACCTGTGGTGAAACCTCCGGTTCTGGCTAACCCAATGCTTCAAGCGATTGAGGCACCCCCAACAGCAAATGTCAGACCAGTGGCTAGGACCTTCAATATGACTATGAATGAAGCTATTAAGAATTCTGATGTGGTAGCAGGTACGCTCCCTATAAATTCTGTTCAAGCAAAAGTATTAATTGATTCCGGGGCTACGAAATCCTTTATATCTAAAGAATTTGTTCAAAGGTTAAATTGTGAGATATGCATGTTACATGAGGTTATAGTTATAGAAATAGTGAATTCAGAACGGATTCCAGTTACTCAAGTATGTCCTCGTTGTAAGATCGATATCTCAGGGCATTATTTTTACGCTAATTTGATACCCTTTCAGTTAGGTGAATTTGATGTCATTATAGGAATGGATTGGTTAACAGAGAATAATGCACAAATTGACTGTAAGAACAAAAAGGTGATACTTAAACCCTCCGATAATGTAGAAGTTACCTTTAGAGGTCAGAAATAGACCAGAAGATTTTTAACCATCATGCAAACAAAGAGATTGTTGAGGCAGGGATGTGAAGGCTACATGGCTTATGTTATGAACACTAGACAGGAAATACCTGAGATAGAAGAAATACCAGTGGTGAGTGAATTTCCTGATGTTTTTCCAGATGAACTCCCCAGGTTACCTCCAGATAGGGAAATAGAATTTACCATAGACTTAGCGCCAGGAACTGAACCCGTGTCGAAAGCTCCATATCGTATGGCACCTGTAGAGATGAAAGAATTGGAGGCTCAGTTGCAAGATCTTTTTGAGAAAGGTATTATTAGACCTAGTGTTTCGCCGTGGGGAGCTCCGGTATTATTTGTATAGAAGAAGGATGGAAGTATGAGATTGTGTATCGATTATCGGGAACTAAATAAGTTGATCATTAAGAATAAGTACCCTTTGCCAAGAATTAACGATTTATTCGATCAGCTGAAAGGAGCAACTTGTTTCTCGAAAATTGATTTGCGATCAGCGTATTTCCAATTAAAGATTAGACCGGAAGACGTTCCAAAGACCGCGTTTCGGACTAGGTATGGGCATTATGAATTTTTAGTAATGGCGTTTGGGTTAACCAATGCACCGGCAGCGTTCATGGATTTAATGAATAGGGTTTTTAAGAAATATCTGGACAAGTTTGTGATTGTGTTTATAGATGATATTTTGATATACTCAAAGACCGAAGAAGAACATGCAGGGCATTTGAGGATAGCTCTAGAAACGTTGAGAAAAGAGAAATTGTATGCAAAGTTTTCTAAGTGTGAGTTTTGGTTGAAAGAAGTGCAGTTTTTAGGGCATGTCATCAGCAGCGAAGGGATTAAAGTGGATCCTGCTAAGATTGAAGCTGTGATGAATTGGGAGAGACCTAAAACACCTACAGAAGTTTGAAGTTTCTTAGGATTGGCGGGATATTATCGAAGATTTGTTCAAGACTTTGCGAAGATCGCCACTCCACTAACAAAGTTGACAAGGAAGAATGAAAAGTTTGTGTGGAATGAGAGGTGTGAAGAAAGTTTCCAGGAATTGAAGAAGAGATTGGTGACTGCACCTGTATTGACACTTCCAGATGAAAAAGGAAATTTTGTGATCTACAGTGACGCGTCTCACAAAGGTTTATGATGTGTATTCATGCAGCACGGTAAGGTAATTGCTTACGCTTCGAGGCAATTGAAACCTCACGAGCAGAAATATCCTACTCACGATTTGGAATTGGCCGCGATTGTCTTCGCCTTGAAGATTTGGAGACATTATTTGTATGGGGAAAAGTGCGAAATTTATACGGACCATAAGAGCTTAAAGTATATTTTCACCCAAAAAGACTTAAATATGAGGCAGAGGAGATGGTTAGAATTACTCAAGGATTATGATTGCACAATTAACTATCACCCTGGGAAAGCGAATGTGGTGGCGGACGCTCTAAGTAGAAAGGAGAAAATTAAAATGTTTACACTACCTGAGGAGTTATATAGAGAATTTGAGAAATTAGAGATAGAAGTCTGCGTGCCTACAAGCAGTAGAGATAAGGGTTACACTATGACGTTTCAGCCCGAGTTGTTAGAGAAGATTCGCAGATGCCAGGAGGAAGTCATGAAAGGAGATGTTAACAAGCTAATAGGTGAGGAAATATGCACTCAAGTAGATGATAGTGGAATATTGAGATTTTCTTCACGCATTTGGATACCGAATGTGACAGAGTTGAAGAATGAAATTCTACAGGAAGCCCACAGTTTGAAATATTCGATTCATCCTGGAAGTACGAAGATGTATCGAGACTTGAAAAGAAACTTCAGGTGGCCGGATATGAAGAGAGATATTACCGAATGGGTAAGTAAGTGTTTAACCTGTCAGAAAGTAAAAGCTGAACATCAGAGACCAAGTGGGATGCTACAACCATTAGAAATTCCCGAGTGGAAATGGGAACATATTGCGATGGATTTTGTGGTAGGTTTGCCAAGGACGAGAGCTAATCATGATGCTATCTGGGTAATTGTTGATCGATTAACGAAATCTGCACACTTCCTTCCGATAAATGAGAGGTTTTCATTAGACAAATTGGTTCATCTATACATAAAAGAGATTGTGGTGCGACATGGAGTTCCAGTATCAATAGTCTCAGATCGAGATCCAAGATTTAATTCGAGATTCTGGAGAAGTTTTCAAGAATGTTTGGGCACTGAATTAAAAATGAGTACTGCTTATCATCCTCAGACTGACGGTCAGAGTGAAAGAACGATTCAAACAATTGAAGACATGCTCCGAGTTTGTGCACTGGATTTCGCAGGAAGTTGGGATGAACACTTGCCATTAGTGGAATTTTCATACAACAACAGTTTTCATGCTAGCATCGGTATGCCACCGTATGAAGCATTATATGGATGGAAGTGTCGATCTCCAGTATACTGGGAAGAAGTTAGCGAGCGAAAGATACTCGGACCAGAGTTAGTACAGCAAACCAAGGAAGTAATTCAACTTATTAAGAAACGGTTAGTGACAGCTCAGAACCGACAGAAGAAGTACGCTGATTTGGCTAGAAAGAATATGGAGTTCGAAGAAGGAGAACAAGTTTTGTTGAAAGTATCTCCGTGGAAGGGGTTAGTAAGATTTGGTAAGAAAGGAAAATTAAGTCCAAGATTTATCGGGCCTTTTGAGGTTTTGAAGAAGGTTGGAAAAGTTGCCTACGAATTAGCCTTACCGCCTCATATGCAACATATTCACAACGTGTTTCATGTATCGATGATTAAGAAATACCATTCGAATTCTAAACATGTCATCGAATATGAGCCGATAGAGATCCAGCCAGATTTATCATATGTGGAACAACCCATCAAGATATTAGATCGTAAAGAGAAAGTCCTATGAAATAAGACGATACCTATAGTAAAAGTTTTGTGGAGAAACCCCAGAGTGGAAGAATCAACTTGGGAGCTTGAAAGCGACATGCTCGAGAACTATCCTCATTTATTCACTTAGGTGAGATTCTGGGGATAGAATCCTTTTAAGGGGGGAAGGGTATAACGCCTTAGAAATTTTTAGTAATAATAATTATTTATTTAATATTAAATGTGAATTATGTGGCGTAAAAATTTTGTTGAGTTGGTAAAGTATGTGTGGAATAATATTTGTGGGCTTAGTTGATGAATTATATGTGATGTGTAAGCCTGGGGATTTTTAACTATATTTTTGGGGATTTATCCCTATTTAATCGTGTTATATTTACCTTCTGTGAATTTTATAAAATCCTCGGGATTAGCAGAAATCCTGAAATCTTTTGCATTATTAACTTATTAGTTTATATGACTTTTAAAAATATTTGATGAATTGTTTTTGGTTTTGAGAATTTTAAAATGATTTTATGAATTGTTTTTCTATTCTGTGGATTTAATCTTGTAAAATCCATATTTAATTCGTTTTAATCCTAAAAATATTTTAAAAATATGGGGAGATAGATAATTTGATTCTCTACGTTTTAACTATTAAATTTTTATTTTTTCCCAATTGTTACCTATTTGATTGCTATTGTACGAGATGGATATTTTTATTGTTTAAACAGAAAATTCTTATAAACTTTCTACATAACTTTTACCCCTTTTAAATCCCTAAAAATGGAATTGCCCAGCCCTGTTTTTTTTATTTCACGCTGCAATCTCTTGAGTCTTTCGACTTTTCTCGAGAAATTTCTCGATCTCTCTCTCAAAAACCAAACCCCTGTACCTCTCAACATTTCTCTCAATTCCTCTCCTCATCAATCTCTCACGGCACTCTCTCTCTCTCCCCACTTTTCCCCTACGAATTACAGGTTGTGGGTGTTCTGTCCTTGCAATTCTAGCAAGCAACGACTGCGAATTCCTTGATCATCTTGGTATGGGTTTTATTTTGAGCTCGATTCTGTGGTGGTGGGTCTGGTATACAAGTTGTTGTATGTAATTGAGGATGTTGTGACATGGGTGTGTGAGTTTTGGGCGAGGCGTGCTTGTAATTCAGTCCGTGTGTGTGTGAATATGCGAGGCGTGGGTGTGTGGGTTTGAAGCCGGTTGTATTACCAAATTCCTTCTTTTTCCCTATGATGTTTTTAATGTCGAGATGTGTTCAGTGTCAACCTGTGCTGGGCAGTCGCGTGCGTGTGTCGGGCTATAGTGTGTGTGTGTACTATACGAATATGTGTGTGGTGCTGTAACTGTGGTTCGAAATATTGTGAATTGGTGTTCGAATATTCTGTGATTTTTGGCTACCAGCTGATGATGTTTTGAATGATAAATTCTGAGAAATAAATTGCGAATTATTTGTATAATATTTGGTGTAGAGTTTCGTGATAGGAAACCCGAAAACGAGTACCTCCGGGACTTTGCCCCATCGACAATGATATTAAAAATAAATTGAGTCGATGGTAATTGGTGATGATGATTCTTCTGAGCCAAAATTTAAATTTTTATAATTACGTTATAATTTTTAATTTCTCGTTTTAAATTCTGAATTTATATAATTGTTTAGTAATATGATCGAGATGGATTATTGGATTGT
This sequence comes from Saposhnikovia divaricata, assembly GCA_036435485.1. Lineage (NCBI taxonomy): Eukaryota > Viridiplantae > Streptophyta > Magnoliopsida > Apiales > Apiaceae > Saposhnikovia > Saposhnikovia divaricata. Next base: position 105,949,163 of record CM071597.1, read on the forward strand.
GGTTGTATTACAAATGATGATTGTGTTGGTTGTGTCGGCTGTATCCCGACTGGCAGTCACCCGTATAAAGGGGATGCCGTCAAAATTTTTCAAAAAATCTTAAACTATTTCTTGAAAATATGTATGTATAATTATACAACTTGCATAAATTATGAGTCGGGCTTCATATTTTAAAACTGGTTGATTATGTGATAATGTGCCAATTAGGATTAAATATTTTATCAGTGGCTTATATAATGTTAGTATATGATTAAATAAATGAAAATTAGGAGATTACTCGCGGGGGTAGGTTAAGTTAAATTTTAATAGTGACTAGCGAATGTCAAATAGAATTCTAAAATAGTGTTATATTGAATGTGTAGATCCCAAGGATAAAGGGAAAGCTAAAGCCGAGGACGTTGGGACTCTACGAATTCTGTGATTTCCTGATTAAGGCAAGTAAACCACTTCACTTATCTTTCAAGTGAATTATGATTATCATAACTTGATCCTTATGTTCATTTGATTTATCATTGATATAATTGTTCTGTTAATTTCCAGTAAATTCGAATATTCGATTGTTATACCTCAGATCAATAATGTTGAGATCATTAATACTTTTAGTGATGTATCCTAAATCAATACCCCTTTTTCTATATCGAACTTGTCGAGATCTAAGTCAGAAATTACCCGACCTTATCTCTTTGTGAGATTGAGATGTTGACCTGGAACGTGAGTGTCCAGGGTGTTTGGTAGTTTGAGGTGGTCGATTGTTCCGACACCTGATGTTCAGTATAGCATTGGACTGTTGTTTTTTTTTTAAAATGTGGACCGTGAGGGTCGTCCAGATTCGTGGTCAGAAATTATTAAGGCCAATGTGTGCCGTGGATCCATTAAAGGACATTGCTGTGTGCGTTTGTCCGGGGTTAGTGCGTGACTGATCAGTAGCCTAACCTTATGATTGTTTTTAACTATAAAATGCAAGATAGTCCAATCCTCTCCCATTAAATGATTCAGATAAAATAATATATCCTCTCAGCTTTTAAACATCTGAATTGTTGATTACTAGTTCTCGATAGAGCTGCTGTTTTAATTCAGTTATGTTTATAAATTATATATTTGCTGAGCATTCTTAGCTTACTTGCTTGCTAATCCTGTTTCTTCAGCTAAACACGAAGATGTCTAGGAGGAGTGGACCGTCAGGTTGGGGCAGCCACAGGGGTAGTCAGAAAGTTGAGGTGGTGGGATGGGTAGACAGCTTATAACCTTATTTCTTATCATTTCTGTATCGGTTAGACAGATTAATTAATTTATGGAGTTGTATATTATTTTATTCAGAACTTGGGTTGTAATAGTTAATTAGTAGTTGTTTCATACTGTGACCCGTGAGCGGTCTTGGCTACTTAGAGTTTATGTTTCTTTATAAATTTTGCTATTATTATGCCTGTGAGCAGGTTTGGTTATAGTTGGTTTGGTTTGGTTGATTTGGACAGGTGGTTAGTCCTATTTATGAGTACATCATGCCAAAATTTTATAAAAATTTTCTGAAAAAAAAATATTTATTTTATTGTAAAATGTGTATATTATTATTATGGGATAGTGAGGGTGTTACAAAACCTACTAATTATCCGCATTCAAATCTAATCCATATTTTAGGCCCATTAAGCTAATTCAATTTTAATTCATATTTTTTTATATAATTTTTTTCCCCTTTCCAATTTTATATTTTTTTTTGCTAGTTGAATACGCACACCCAGACTCACAATGGATTCGAACCCTCGACCTCCTTATTACAGGAGAAGAGGGGTATCCACTCCACGAATTGGTGGGGGATCAATATTCTATTATTGTTATTATTAATCTAAAAATTACGGGATATTACAACATTTATCCTCCTTACTCCCAACTTTCTCAAATTGTTGATTTGTTAGTATGAATCATAGCTAAGGTGTAGACTTACTTGAATTAAATTAAAAAAAACTGAAGACATAAGCACTTTGCACAAGATAACACAATTCCTCTGAAGTTAAACGTTAAGATTCAAAATTACAGATGTTGTTGAAGGAATTTTGTAACTACTGGAATAGTAGAGCGACTGTGTATGTTTATGTGGTTGTTTTAGGGGATTAGGGTTTGTAAAAAAAAAGAGAGGTTGGACTTGGTAAGTGTCTCGTGTATCTGATCCCTTTTTCCAAGATGCCTGTGTAACAATTTACATTAGATCAAGCCAACACAGTTTTTGTGAAATTGTGTCTATTCCTGAGAGACTTTAGGGATAAACTTCATTAATGTGGGTAATTAATGATTTAATCTGATTTAATCTTGGCGTTGATATCTTCCTGATTTGAAGAGTATCGTTTGGAGATATTTTTCTGTTATTGATTGCTTGAGATTGATTCTTTTCTCGTTTCAGAGAGAGGATACAACTTAGGCATTAAGTAATTATTATTAACTTGGATTAATAATTAATAATTAATAAATAATAGAAATTTTGGAGATTATTAGACATGCCAAAAATATGGCATAACAACTAGCCCCCAGTTCTTCAGTGTAGCTTGCTGCCGTGGAGAACTAAAAATCTTCAAACTTCCAAATTTAGAGGTCAGCTGAAACAACTGAAAATAGAAGATTATTAAAACATTTAGAGCACCACAGTGCTCGTTAGGCGTATGCGGATGCAAGTGTGACATCATACGATGACCAGTACATAAGATATATATTTTTGCCGAGGTTTTTAAATGTGCGAGCACAAATAATTTGTTTGAAATCCATTGCGATCCTTATTGTCAAGTTAGGACCTTAGCATTTATATATATCCCGAATTGGCGTACACGCTATTCAAGTATCCGATGCAACCACATAAGGATGTGTCTTGCGGGGTCTTCAATAAGAGATGGACATATAATCCTGCCGAACCTCGCACGCGTCCCTTCTTGGGCTGGCTATGCTATGAGGTTTCCCTGGCGAACCTCGCACGCGTCCCTTCTTGGGCTGGCTGTACTATAATGTCTTAAAGATATTATGCATATGGATGCCTCCACCCATGCGATCTTGAGAAATCTCTTCATGGTTTTCAATAATGTAGAGGGTGCTGCACTTTACTTAAGCATGTAGCATTGCGAGATTTATAGCTTGTCTAGGATACCCTAATTGACAATTTAATTCGTAAGTTTAAAGATATTTTTAACATATATACACTATTGCGACGATATATGAAATTTTTTAAAAGCAATCCAAACGCAATAATAAATATACTCTTTTAAAAATGTCGCAATATTTATTTTCTATAAATATAATGTCTTTTGCACAAACCAGAACCAGAAGGACGGCGACTATCCCCGGAGCCCAATGCATGATCCCCGTGACTTCCGATAGCAGCAGTCCAGTTAGGGTAAGGGAAGTCTGTTGGATTCACCATCGAAGGATACTTGTGGCTAACAGCACCAACAGCTTTGTTCCACCCAACTGACATGTTAAAGGGCTGCGGCGTGTTCAGGTCCCATCAATGAACTGTTCCACTTCTGCGTGTGAACCACCTGCCTCTATTTTTTTTGTTGCTGTGTGGAGTGTGCTAATATGGTCTTCAATTTTTGTGCTTTTGCTTGCACATTCTTTTAATTGTGTAGCCCCCGTGTTCTTAAAGCCTTGTCACCATTTATATTCTTCCTCTGCTTGTTTTTTTAATCATAAAACCCGTAGATCTTTTTTTTGTTTTTGTATTCCTTGTATGCACTGCTCCTTTTTTGCTTGATCCATCTTGTAAGTAGTTTCTTGCCCACGTCCATTAGCTGACTACCTACGTAATTAGCATAATAAACCCTAATTTGTTTAGTATAAGTTGTTTGGTATTCATTTGTCCTCCACAAACGAAAAATTATGCCCTCCTTCTAGCGCTAAATGTTGTTTGAGGAATTTCGTAACTACTGGAATAGTAGAGCGATTGTGTATGGTTATGTGGTTGTTTTAGGGGATTAGGGTTTGTATAAAAGAGAGGGGTTGGACTTGGTAGGTGTCTCGATTTGTCTCGTGTAACGGATCCCTTTTTCCAAGATGCCTGCGTACCAATTTATATTGGATAAAACCTACGCAGTTCTTGTGAAATTGTGTCCATCCCTGAGAGACTTTAGGGATAAAATTCATTAATGTGGGTAATTAATGATTTTATCTGATTTAATCTTGGCGTTGATATCTTCCTGCTTTGTAGAATATCGTTTGGAGATATTTTCTATTATTGATTGCTTGAAATTGATTCTTTACTCATTTCAGAGAGAGTATAAAACTTAGGCATTAAGCAATTATTATTAATCTGAATTAATAATAAATAAATATTAGAAATATGGGAGATTATTAGACATGTCAAAAATATGGCATAACATCAGAGAAGTGAAAGATAAATATACACTAGAGCAAAAAACTACAACATTAATAGATATCAAGATATAACAATAAGTTCCAGAGTAACAGTTGTACATGGAGAATAAATATTATGTTGCTAATCAACATTTTGGCCACGATCTTGACTGAGTGGACGAGAAGACAATGAGTAGCCTCGTGAAAAACAATACTGTACTAAGGATGGCAATGTAATATTCTGCGAGAAGCTGAACGCTGCCATGATGTTATATTGGTCATTCATGAACATAATGATGGTAATATATTTAATCAATGGGAACATGTGAGCTCTGAAGTAGTTGAAGACCCTACATGAGGTCTTCGGATATTGATGGTTTTCCAGTCAAATATGTTAGGGTGTCTATCCCCTTGATGTAAAGCTCAAAAGATTTATGATTTTGACACATTGGCATAGATATAACATCTACTTTCAAAAGCACATATTTCATCTATATTTTCCAGGTGAGGGTTCTCCACAGCTTCGTGAGGAAGAGTACTACACTAAGAATAGCAATATGATGTATAAATTATGTAGTACATGTGCTGGAGGAAGCTGTGTGTGGGAGGAGATATTTGAAGGGGCAAAAGTGTTGTTCCCGTTTGGTCGGTAATAGTAATATATCAATAATTCCCCAATTTGATCGAAGACTAATATACCACCACCACTGCCAATCCGTCACCTCCTTTCAAACAAATGTGGAAAAACATATGATCATCCAGATGTGGAGAAGGGCTCAAGGATTTAACTTCCATCCAAAGAGCATGGTTGTGTATGTAATATTGACTAATCATCATCAGTGACCTGGATTCAAGTGATGTTGGCTGATAGAACCTAATTATTTCGTCACTTTGATGACCATCACACTGTTGGCAACATCTCATTTATTATTGATGATCAAGAATGGATAGCACTATAGTAAGAAGCTACGCATCAAATTTTGGTTGGTGATCTATGTCACGAAGGTAAATTGTTGCTTGCACAGTACACATTTAGCATAATATCAGGAAACATATTCAAAAGCAGACATGAATAAGAAAAAGAAGTGTAGAAGAGAATTGAATTTACTTCAGAGAAGAAAACTTCTAGTAGTTGTACTTCTATAAAGGGAATCTATATCAGCTAAGGTATAACATGACGTAATATTTAGCAATCATTATTTCGTACATTTGATAGTAAAAACACCACTTTTGCAATATTGGGCAAATCCATAACCGTGTACACAATAAATAATTCCAAAACAATACTTTCATGAAAACTATCAACAGCTCTATCATTTGATATTATGACGATCCAACAGATTTTATTGTCTAATAGAAAGAATTCGACCAATCAAAGTCCAGGAATTGATTATCTACTGGTAGAAAACAAAGTGAAACAAACAGAACTTTCAAACTCCAGGAAATGGACAATCTAATAGTATACTACTACAAGAAAACCATGAAATTAAGAGATAGTTGTATATCGTGTGCACTGGCACTACGCCATAGATTGCTTATTGCAACCCCGAAAGTATGTTATTGCACTACACCCTTTATATATGATCAATTAGTTACCCCTTTGAGCTTTATCCTATTTTTTCGGTTACGTGGTCACAACTAATATAGATATAAGTCAATTTCGTTCCCACAGAGATCTGGTTAGGTTTCAATTCAGTAGATGTACCTATGCAACAATGTATGGTTTTAACTCACTGCTAAGACAATTAACAAATTGGGGGTTTTGATTATCTAAACTTAACTAAGATACCAATTATCAAACTAAGAATTAATTAACTAATGAGATTTAAAACTGATTTACTTATATGAGAATAAACATGGGATCCTAACTTCATTAAGTACTTCTCTTAGATCTGACGCCTTTAATCACTATGTGCAATGGTTATGATATCTGATCGGATAACACGAAACAAGTACACGCTACCTGTCAGCATACGTATACCAAACTACCCATACATCCACAAAAGAGATAGAAGATAAATAGACACCAATCATGCTTAGACCCTATATGTCTATAGAATTTGAAAACATAACGGTTGAAGAGCAAGTTATCCATAAAGATCACATAGGGCAACACAATATATTTCTATTTATGCTACAAATCATGTTGATAAACAATCATGAAGCTATGCTAGCATGACAAGTTCTAAATCTCAAGATCCATTTTCACTTCACAAGAGATTAACAGATTAGATGTTAGCTACGCATTTATCACTTAAGCATAACCATACGAGGATATCAGATATACATCACACACAGATCTTTAAAGCATCAAGATACTAAACTACATAGATAAATCCATTAGAATCCCATGACAACGATTGGTTCATAATCGAACTGCTCGTCATCATGGAATCTGGTGAAACCATGGTGAATAACAAAGTATGAACGAATATAAATAAACTAGAATGAAGAGTTAAGAAAACAAATCCGAAATCCAGAATATCCTAATAGAAGAAAACAAAAGATGAAGTAGATCTAGATCTTCGTTGCTTGTCACGAGCTTCGTAAAATCCTTCTCCAACTTGTCTCCCTTGTTTCTCTGATATTCTTTTAATTACATAGGTAGGATGTGTTTATATAGACCCTAGATATCTTTTCCAACAAGAAAATACCTAAAAATACAACTTAAAATCGAATTAGGGCAAAAACGGAAATTTTTCAGGATTTTCGGCCAGAACGGGCGCTGCCTGCGCTGTGTTTCCAGTCCTGGAGTGCTGCCTGCGCTAGGCAAGCGCAGCCTGCGCTGCCTTTGCTGCCAGGTTCATTTTTCTACTCTATTTTCTTCGTTCCTTCTTCTTTTCCTTCCGTTCTTTTTGCAAATGCTTCCGTCTTCAGTTCTCCTAACTTGGAATCTTCATGAAAGCTTAAAGCAAGACTACATTCTCCATTCCATTGCACAAATCAACTCCAAAATTGACGGAAACATCAACCCTAATCAACATTTCTGCAAACCTGCACAACTAAACAAAAACACATCAAACTACAAAAAACTTGAGGCCAAGTGAATCAATTTAAGTCGATATGGAACGCTCCAAGTGGATATAAAATCCACTTATCACACCCCCAAAATTAAACTGATGCTTGTCCTCAAGCATAAACAAATATAACTATATACGACTAACTAGTACCACTTCCGTAGGTGATCACGGTTGCATTTGGCATATGCAACAAGCCCTTTAAACCCCTAGGTAGCCCTAGTGGACGAGTAAGGTCTCGTGAGGGCCTATAGCGAATGTACCCACAAAATCCATCTAACTAATCAATGCAATGCATGAATGCAACTAATATGAAAATGCAATGATCCCCTTTAACTAACCCAAAACCAACTAGCAAGCAAATATCTCAAAGAATGCAACCAAATCCAAATAGAGCTCGACTAAGTCCCTGTACTCTAACAATACATGAACAGAAACGTGCGTGTGTGCGATGCTCATCAGATATACTCCTAACACTAAATCACAATCATACCTATTCTTCGCCAAGAAAATCACAAGTTTATAAATGGAATAGACAATAAACACTTCATAACCTAAAGACACCTCCATCCTCATCCGAGTTAGCCAGAAATTCATGCTTTTATTTACTAACAACAACTACGACACATAATATAACAATCATGCTTATTTAACCGTGCAATGGATGAGACCCAAAAAGGCTTATACAATAATAACCATGTAGCGAGCGTTAGGTTAGTGGATCCCAGACTATAAAAACCTTAGGTCACTAGGCACAAAGTCCCCTATAACTTAATTGCTCGAGTATTAAAGAGCTCACCCTGGTTAATTTTGCATTTAAACAATTAAACAATTCACATAACTTTTTTTTTTGAATATATATATATATGCATACTGGAATGAGAATTCTCAATTCCAACCCTAGACTACTCATATAAATATGATCCGGCTACTAGCCATTTGACGCCTAACCAATATTAACAACTATTTACAACTAGCATGGCATCCCTGTTTTCCCCCAAACTTAGACTTTAGTGCTACTACGCCATCAAGGGAATAACGAAAATTCTAAATATAAACAAGTGATTAAATCCAAAACAACCAAACAAGCATGATCTCAACCTAGCCCAAAAGCAAATGATGAGACTGTGAAAAGAATTTGTTTCTGACACATGCAAGTCAATTCCTAAGAACTATAAATCAACCCTCTATTCATCATTTCCACACTCAATTAGACACCGACCTACCAATCAGAATTAGCTCATCCTAAGGGATCATGAAATATGCATGCTATGCAAATGCAACTAACATGGACTCACATGGTAAAACAAAACAAAATAACAGAATGTCCTATATGAAACAAACATTCAATAATACGAACAAAACATGAATGAATTACACTAAACATGCAAAACATGAACGCCTACATGAACAAATGACAGACTACTACATACTACTACATACCTAACACATGGGTTGCCTCCCACGAAGCGCTTGTTTAGAGTCAATTAGCTTGACTACGTCCAATCCTCCATTAAGGATGATAATAGTTGGCCTGGTCATCTCTTCGTGAGACTTCATCGTCATCACGGCGGCACACTTTCTGCCCCTTCTCCTCGCTTGGCCTATTCGTATAACAACTATGTCCTATTCCAATGCCTTCATCGGTTGACCCAAAATCTGTCAATTTGTAGAACAACACACATTCGCGGGCTTCGCTTGAATATAATAGAGGAGGGTAAATGTAATTTGCTGAAGCCTTTGGTTCCTCAAAGAGAACTTCCTCCATTGGCTCTAATGCGCTACCTCCATCTTTATACTCTGAGACAAGTAGAAGACCAGTGTCTGTCCCAAATAGTGCCCTTTCCAAATCATCCACCATACTATCATGATCAAATTCCTCACATGGCTTGTGAACGCTCACCTCACCTTGGAATTTTTCTTCCTCAATTATGCATGCAGTACCTTGCTCCAAGTCACCGTTATTTTCTGGAATTGCCTCTAGTATGAATTGCTCTTTCTCTTGTTCTAAGGCACTCAAAACTTGAGCAACTAGTGTCTCCATAGATTTGATAGACTCCTCATCACTCTTTGCAAGCATCCTAATCTCCTTCATAACATCAACCTCATCTGACTGAAAAGTAGGAGTAGGTTGCTGATGTTGAAACTCTTCTCTACCAAAGAAATATGACATATTTAGAACATCTTGCTGGTACTGTTGAGGATGGTATTGAAAATATGGTTGTTCCTCATAAGTGAAATATGGATCAACTCCTTCGTAGTAACAATATTGTGAGGTCTCATGAACGGCCAAACATTGCTCACATTGTTGATGCATGGATGTCCTCGAATATGCCCACCATGGCAACTCCTCGTCTGCCATTTTCAAACACTCAAGTACCTGAAACACACCGAACTAAACAAAATAGGTAAGTAACTAATCCGAGTCAGTGAACTTTAACGACCACTGATGACAAGCTCATAAACTAAAATAAAACACCGATGATCCCCGACAGCGGCGCCAAAAACTTGTTTGCACAAAATCACGCAAGTGTACGTGGTCACAAGTAATATAGATATAAGTCAAGTTCGTTCCCACAGAGATCTGGTTAGGTTTCAATTCAGTAGATGTACCTATGCAACAATGTATGGTTTTAAATCACTGCTAAGACAATTAACGAATTGGGGGTTTTGATTATCTAATCTTAACTAAGATACCAATTACCAAACTAAGAATTAATTAACTAATGAGATTTAAAACTGATTTACTTATATGAGAATAAACATGGGATCCTAACTTCATTAAGTACTTCGCTTAGATCTGACGCCTTTAATCACTATGTGCAATGGTTATGATATCTGATCGGATAACACGAAACATGTACACGCTACCTGTCAGCATACGTATACCAAACTACCCATACATCCACAAAAGAGATAGAAGATAAATAGACACCAATCATGCTTAGACCCTATATGTCTATAGAATTTGAAAACATAACGGTTGAAGAGCAAGTTATCCATAAAGATCACATAGGGCAACACAATATATTTCTATTTATGCTACAAATCATGTTGATAAACAATCATGAAGCTATGCTAGCATGACAAGTTCTAAATCTCAAGATCCACTTTCACTTCACAAGAGATTAACAGATTAGATGTTAGCTACGCATCTATCACTTAAGCATAACCATACGAGGATATCAGATATACATCACACACAGATCTTTAAAGCATCAAGATACTAAACTACATAGATAAATCCGTTAGAATCCCATGACAACGATTAGTTCATAATCGAACTGCTCGTCATCATGGGATCTGATGAAACCATGGTGAATAACAAAGTATGAACGAATACAATTAAACTAGAATGAAGAGTTAAGAAAACAAATCTGAAATCCAGAATATCCTAAAAGAAGAAAACAAAAGATGAAGTAGATCTAGATCTCCGTTGCTTGTCACGAGCTTCGTAAAATCCTTCTCCAACTTGTCTCCCTTGTTTTTCTGATATTCTTTTAATTACATAGGTAGGATGTGTTTATATAGGCCCTAGATATCTTGTCCAACAAGAAAATACCTAAAAATACAACTTAAAATCGAATTAGGGCAAAAACGGAATTTTTTTAGGATTTTCTGCCAGAACGGGCGCTGCCTACTCTTGGGGAGCGCTACCTGCACTGTGTTTCCTGTCCTGGAGCGCTGCCTGCGCTAGGCAGGCGCAGCCTGCCCTGCCTTTACTGCCAGGTTCATTTTTCTACTCTATTTTCTTCGTTCCTTCTTCTTTTCCTTCCGTTCTTTTTGTAAATTCTTCCGTCTTCAATTCTCTTAACTCGGAATCTTCATGAAAGCTTAAATCAAGACTCCATTCTCCATTCCATTGCACAAATCAACTCCAAAATTGACGGAAACATCAACCCTAATCAACATTTCTGTAAACCTGCACAACTAAACAAAAACACATCAAACTACAAAAAACTTGAGGCCAAGTGAATCAATTTAAGCCGATATGGAACGCTCCAAGTGGATATAAAATCCACTTATCAGGTGACACACCATATTACTTGTCTAGACCTTTTTCTTGTGTAGCCTTACGTATACTTGATCCCAATTGTCAAAGGCTAGTAGGAAGTTGAAGAGTAATAAGGTATAAGGTGTGTGAGATAGGGTTTACTTTTGTTCATTAATTTTAGGGAAATATTGGATTTTGTTGCTTACTTGTTAGTCGTTCAAGAAATTTTTGAAGAAGGATTGTGGTTGCGTATATATTTATCTTAGCTCTCCAAAAAAAAAAAGAAAAAAAAAAGAGAGAAAAATAAATTGAAAAAAACCATATGAGAGCATATTTATGTTTATGTGTTTGTGTGATCCTTCTTCATTCGACTATTCAAGAATTTTGATGAAAAAAATTTAGAAATCCATGTATGGGGAGGATATATGGTGTTGTGTATGATTTATTATGGACTAGCTTTTGACACTTCACCTTATTTGACTTTACTTGACATACCTTGTCCTTAGCCCCATTACAACCCAAATAAAGACCTTTTGATTATCATCATTAATGTATGATGTGTTAAAGTTAGATTGATATCAAATGTCAAGCATGCTTATGATTTTGTTGGAATTGAGTGATACACTTACCCTTGTTCTTGAGTGAATATTCTTTTATGAGTGATTGGTGAGTTGTTACTTGTTTCTATATATGAGATCCCAAGTTTTGACTCTAAGATGTACTTTTGTAAGATTAGCATCGTTACCAACTTATTTTTACACTTGACGTGGACTTTTAATGATCTCTGCATATTTCTTTGAGTGGACTATGTGAATACTTGCACCTTACACACCAAGACATTGCAAATTCACTTTGATTTCTTGAGTTGATGTAGCATGAGATGACTTATATGTGTGGTGTCGCATTGCGCAATCTTTTACATGAGCTAGATAGATTTTGTGGATACATTCACTATAGGCCTTCACGAGACCTCTCTCATCCACTAGGGCTGCCTAGGGGTTTAAAGGGCTTGTTGCATATGCCAAATGCAATCGTGATCACCTACGGAAGTGGTATTATCTATTAGATAGTTTTTTATATTATATTTTTCTCGAGGACGAGCAGAAGGTAGGTATGGGGGCATTTGATAAGTCCATAATTAATCATATTTTTAATACCTATTTTATGTCCATTTTCGTAATTTTATTATTTAATAAATTGTTTTATTTTGTTTTAGAGAAAAATAAATAAAATCAGATTTCAAGTAGAAAAAGGTGAAAAAGGAAAGGAGGTGGAAAATACTTGAAGTCAAAGAATTTGGAGAAAAAATCGATTACTTGATCGAAGAAGAAAAGGAAATTGAAGAAATTATATTCAAGATCGAATTGTAATCATAGGACCCAAACCCAATATTTTTCTTTATATATAGGGCTTCTCTCTTGTATTTGAGACACCAATTTTTAAACACCTAAAATTATTTAGCTATTTGTTTTTCTGCTCACCGGAAGTTATCATCCGGCATAATATATTCATCAACTTTTCTTTATTAATTATTCACTTTGTTTTGTTTTACCTCACCTCACGCGTACCTAGCCTGCCAATTCTTGCTTAATTATGTTAGTTTAGTTTAATTGGTTTACTTTTGTCAACTACTGTGTATTAATTTGTTTTACTTTCGCATTCACCTGATTCACTGGCATGGCTGTGGTGTTTCATGTTCGATTATTAATTTAATAATATTATTAGCTTTCTTGTATGTAGCCTATTAATGCCTAGAACTTGTTACATATATATTTGCTGCGTTTATTTAATAATCATGTCTAGCTAATTTTCTTGCCCTAGGATGAAGATGAAGTTAATTTAATTACTTTTGATTTCTTCTCGTTCCTATTAATTGATTCTCATAATTTTTGTTGGTGCTTAATTATTCAACTGACAAAGTGATTTTGATATATTATTGTTACCGGATTTATTTTTCATAGCCTATGCTTGCTCTTTGAAGTTTTGATAGGTTATTGTTAGATAACAAGTTTCATAGTATATGCTTGTCTCGTTAATTGATATATCTTATTTGTGAAGAAAAGAGAGTTGATTTCAGGGCGAGTTGATATTAATTGTGATTGATTAATGGATTCGGATTCCTAGGTTTTCCATATTATTTGAATTTATTTGTTAATTAGGTTAATTAAAACTCATCCCCAATATTATTGTCTAGTTCGCCTGATTTAATTATTAGGGATTTGAAAATTCGTAGTCTCTGTGGATCAACCTGTATTTGCTACAATTAACCACTGTGTTATTTTACACATTAGTATGTTACAAAAGATGATACAATTTTGCACAGGGGCACGCGTGGGGCCCACTTGTGGGGCCACATCTGGGTCCCACTTTTTGGGCCTATTATGGGGCCCAACTGCTCAATGTGCAAGGCCTATTGTAACACCTAATATTACCTACTGCAACACATACAATGATAAAAATAATAGCCTACTGCAACATACTTTGTACCTATTGTAACACCATAAGTGAACAAAATAAAAATGTACTATTTAAATATTGAATTTGCCATCAAACAAACCAACCACCAATTCACCAACAACATAACAAGTCAAGTAATTAACCAACCACATCAAATCCACTAGCACTAAATAACATAAACTAAAACATACAAGCACTAGAAGAAGATAGTATGTTCATTTTAAACAACCACTTCGCAATTTCATGAGCGGGATCGAGAACCTATACTAGGTCAAATGGTACTATGCAATTTTTGTATTGCTTTCAAATCATGAGTAATAGTACTAGCATCTCCTTGAGTTGGCTTGTATTTTTGCATCTCCTTGTTGATGCAAGGTCAGACTCTTCAACAGAAGAGTGAAGAGGACCATCTAAGATTATATTGACAAGTAATTCAAACTCTTCAATGAACTTCTCAACGGACCTGGCCAATAACAATAACAATGAAGACAGGCTTCCTACATAAGGTAAAACTATAGAACAATCATCTTTAGTTGAAAAGGATAAAATATAAAACAGGGATATCATATAATTAGTATGAGACTGAAAATCATCAAGATATAGCAAACATGTCGTGTGCTACATGCCTCACTTAACATATTGATTGAAGGCAGCTATGTCCTGATTAAAACATACACAGGTAATTTGTACTTAAATGAATGGAGTATAAACAACACAGTTTGACTTCTCAAGAATTTTTCAAAAATGTTTCAGTACTACCTGTTAACTTGTTTTTGTAAACCAGAGTATTTTTTATTTCCAATTTTTACCTATGAGTTTGCTGTAAATGTAGCCATCTGACTAGGGGAGTATGTACAATAGTAAGTGAAAAACGTAGGCTGACTTGAGTTTAATCCCTTACTCTGAAGTATAATCTAGAGGTACGTATCAGTCTATGCCTAATTAAGGAACTATATGATCAGAACATTGCTAGATTTTTCAGTAACAAAATACTTGCCTTTACATTTTCATTCAATCTTTCTGGGTTGTCACTTTCACTAGCTAACTCAGAGGATGCCATTGATGCTACCAGCTAGATGTCCAATGTACTCTTCAAAAAGCTCACTTCCAAATAAAAGTGCAAAGACAGCAGTAAGATCAAGCATGGTTTCCCTGAGATGTAACTAACCAAATGAGACAAATGAAACGCACTAAAGAAAATATAGATCTACAATCATCATATAAGAGTACGAGTAATAGATAATTTTGACTAGTACAAATGTTTCCATGTCAAGGCTATTTATATGTGATGCTTACTTGGAGATCACATTCTCTAGTTGTTAGCCAGCTGATTTCCTGATCAATTGCCTTATTATACCTCACATTATCAAACGTAAAAAAAATAAATGATAATGCTTACTTAGATATGCAATATTTTCCATTACGATCGTATACATCTCTTTGCACTGGATCACTCAAAACCTGGTAAGCTTCACCTAGTACCTGTAGACATCTAATATACCTCTTCAAAAGGTGAATTACATCACACAAAATATGATAGACTTAAAGTTGTTTATCAACATTAGCAATACACTTTTTGCCCAAGTAAGGAACAGATCACTTGCCTGGAATCTCTCAGCTGCCTTAGGGTCATTTGGCTTTTTATCAGGATGAACCTGTCTTACCTGTACCAGTAGAAGTAAAAATAGAAAAAAAAGTGTTAAAAAGAATATAATTGCAGAAAAACTTGTGACTCTTTAACGGCTTCACATATGCCTGAACTTAACAATTTCAATTATTCAATGGCTACTAAAAGATATCCTTTAACATGTATTACTCCTACTACATATCTTCCCAAGGGAAGTCTTGCATCCATATAAATTTGTTTATAGTAAGTAAATAAGCACCGGCCCAGATCAAACTGTATCTTCAGTTTCTTAAAAATTTAAAAGTACATATTTCATAACTAGCAACTTCCATAAAAATCCAGGAAAGTTTAGAAAAAATAGCCAGATAAAGGAGTAGATGCCTATAACACTGGAAAGACATGACTACTGGCAAAAAGCTCAACAAATTGACAGATCAACACTAGGCGTATATTTTCATAAACCGTGAAACAATAGTGTCATAGACTTACTTGTATAGGATTAACACATAATCATGATTATGTCACACATGTTAATCCATTAACGCCTTAATATTCTGGGATAGTCGTTACTTACCAACACTCATTAAGGATACACTACCCAGCAGAATATATACCGACCTAGAAATTTACGTGTATTTAATTAAGTGTTTAAGTAGTTTTTAAATGATAATTATGTGATTTATGTGATGGAAGTATTTTGTGAAGTCAAGTTATATGTAGAATCATGATTACGTGCTTATATGATGATTGGTATGTGTCATATATGTTCGTGGAATTTTACTTGTATTTTTAGAGCATTAAAAGTGTTTTTAATGTGCATTTTTAATCTTTCCAAAAATCTTATAAAATCATTGGAGTCATTTAAAATCATGAAACCTTTTGCATTATCATCTTTGTGACATGATTTAGTTTTAAAAATTAATGTGAGTATTTAATTATGTGTTTTGATATTTTAAAATGATTTAAAAAGCTTTATTTCTTTTAAAGGTTATTTATTTCAAAAAATTCGTATAAAATTTATTTTTGAGCCTAAAATTATTTTTAAAATATGGGGAGGTCTGTAATTTCGTAAACTTTATTTTAGAAGTTTAAAAATAATTTTTCCCCTAATTTTCTAATTTATTTTGAATTTAAAATTATTAAAATAGATTTTTTTAGAAAAAGATATTTAGAATTATTAATTAGTTTCAGCAGTGTGAAATTACTTTTATGCCCTTGTTTTTATCAACAAGAGGAAACAGCCGCTTCTCCCTTCTTCCTCATTCTATCTTCTGTCATCTTTCTGTTCTCTCTCATGTGAGTTCTTGTCTCGGTTCTTGAGCTCCATCGCATGCAAGCCTTGTTTCTTGCTTGTTTGCCCCGATTTTTACATATTTGTGATGTCCTTGCCCTCTAGTTTCTGCCTATGTAACTGCTTTTTATGTGGGTATTGTACCCAGTGGTGTTTGCGTGTATATATGTGTGTATATGTCGCGATTATACTTGGATTTTTGAATTTCCTTTGATGATATTGATGTTATCCAGTCTCTCCGGGTAGTTCTCCGAGTTTGGAAGCCCGTATGGGTACCACCGGAGCTTTGCCCCCGCCGGCAATGAGTTTGGCGAGCCGGTGGGCTTCGGCGATGATGATTCTTGAGTCGGAAAAGCTAATTTATTATTATTTGGTGATTTTTGTAATAGTAATTATGAACTGAATGTATTGCATGTGTGTTTCGAATTTTCTTTGTATTAATCTTGATTATAAGAAGTTGTTAGATTATTAATTTAAGGCATAAGATGATTGTTATGTGGTGATTGGTAACTAATTAAGTTGCATGTATGAACTTTGGATTTTTATAGGCTTATTCAAATTTTTATGATTAATTCATGATAATTAGAGGCTGTTTTCTTTTGATTCTATGCTAAGTACTAGCTAATTAGCATGCATGTATAATTTTCAAAATTGTTATAAGTTAAGTTCAAACTCTTGATTCATAATTAGGGGACTATGTGATTTTAGAATTGATTAGTATGAGTTTGGACTTGTAGGTGGATTTGAAATCCATCGGATTGGTTTGGTTGTGATTTGAGTCGGTTATGTTCCGACGGGCTAGTTAATAAAACAGAGGAAATGCTACTGATTTTTGTTAGAATTATAAGTCATAAATGTATAGTGGAATGGTGTAAAGTACTTATAAACTAAGTGATCTTATATGCTAAGTGTCTAAGTGATGATTTGCATATCCTATATGCTATGTGCTTAAATGCTTACGTGACTTTCTTGAGTTATATTGTAAGTCTAGTCAATATGTGATATATATACTAAGTGCTAGCGCGTTATAAGAATCGTATGGGGTAGATTAGGATTAGACGACTAAGAAGGATAGTATTCTAAAGTAGTGATATGGTTTATGTAGATACGAAAGACGTAAGACCTAGCAACAAATGAAAGGCTAAGGTTGAGTATCAGTGACTGAGCTGTTAGCTGTTGCAATCTACCGGAGGCAAGTAACTCTGTCTCTTCTTGAAGTTCATGTTCTTGAACTGTTAATTCCTGTTGATTCAAGCAATCCTATCTTATATCATATTGATCATAAATCTTGTTGAACCTAGCTTTGCATGTACCCAGAATTCTGTTATCAACTATAAAATAACCTATAACCCTAAAATAACATAATTCTTTCTAATTGCTTCTTGACCATATATGTCAAACAGCTTGCTATAATTAAACCATATTGTTTGACAGATAAACCAGTGTTCTACTTAACCTTTGTCCGTAGTCAGTTGACCCTAAAACTTATAAACTTCATTGTAACCTAATCACTGATCTATAAATTGATCAATTGCCCTAAAACTATTATGTCACATCTTTGACCTTTGACTTGAGTTTCTTTCCTTATACCCTGATCAAATCCTTGATTACTTTTGAGTCTATATCTTCTTTATTCAGACTTGTACCTCTATTTCCTTGATGTCAGAAACTTAGTCAAACCCTTTGACTTTTATCATTGCAAATCCAAATGAGCTATTTTCTTAAAATACTTTGAAGTTACTTAGACTGGGCTAATTTGTTATCAATGAGTCGAAAGTGCTTCGGAGTAAAGGTTTTTAAAAGGATTTAAGTACTCAAGTGTTTTCCAAATTTAAAAAGGGTTTCTAAATCTTAAATGTTTTCAGAATATGATTTATAAAATGTTAGGAACTTCGTCAAAATGGTTTCTACGGATTCCTGATGATTGGAGAGGCGAGAGCGAACGGGTAATGCCAGTTCTGCCTGTTTGTGTATATTATGGTGTAGTTCTGGTCTGTCCAGTCCAACAACCTTATGGGCCAATGTGTTGCCTCTTGGGAACCCAAACTATCCTAATGAAAGGATTAATGTCCAAAGGGACTCTGTGTCTGTTATGGGGACTCTATGGGCTGATCACCCGTATTTTCTGTTGTGATGTAAAACCTCCAATCAGTTTTCTTAAAGTGAATGATTACTTTTAAATTACTGTGAAACAAAATTGGTTTACCATTTGAAATGTCAATTGCTTTACACATATTCTGGTAACCATTGTTATTCTCTTTATCAGTTGATACCCTGTCATTATTAAATGCCATATTTCTTTTACTGTCATATCTTGTTCTACTGTCATCCCTTGTGATATTCTGCTATACTGCTTTTAGTTGAGAACTCTAGTTACTTGCTGAGCGTTGGCTCATTATTATTTTGTCTAACCCTTTTGACAGTAGCATAAGAATCGTGGTTCGTACCATTCAAACTGTGAGGAAGCGCACTTACCGTGAGCCTGAGGTGGTTTCCTTTGAGATAGCTCCCGAGGTAGATGCAATAACAGCTCAGTGAGGAGATTTTTATAGTTGGTTTCTAAGTTAGTTGTGAGAACTAGTTGATGTAAGAATTTGAATTCATAGGTTGTAATAATAATAATTTGAATTTGGGTTGTATTATTAATAGTTAGACATTGGCTTGCTTGTTTCATACCATTACTTGTGAGAGATCCAGGTGAGTAGAGTTGGGGTCAGTCAGCGTGTTATATTTATATTTACTTATTTTTTAGGGTGTTTGTATCTAGTGTGTTAGTGACTCCCCGATCTAGACCCCAGATTGGGAGGGCGTCACAGGTTGGTATCAAAGCTACGGGTTTTGGTCACTGAAACAAGCCAGGATTTAGTATAACTAATAAAAAGAAGTAGAAACAACTAGGATTTAAGAGTGATAGGTGTTAGGGAGTGATTATAGGATTAGGTTCTTCCCATTACGTTAGATTTTATAGGACTAACCTAACATAACGTTTATATTCTGCGTGTATATATATATATATATATATATATATATATATATATATATATATATATATATTTTTGCTACAGGATATGGAGTTGGACGATGATGCACCTTTACTTCCCGATTCCGATAGTTCATCCGAGGAGTCCGATCCTTCTGAGATTATGTCTGATGTCGATGCTGAGGTTGAGACCGACACAGAGGTTATGTCCGAGACTGAGGTCGAGAGTCCACCAGATCGTGCTGAAACCCCTGTACCCCCTGTTACTGAGTCTATGCCTGTTACCAAGTCCGTGCCTGTTCCCGTCCCAGTACCAGTCGTGACCCCATCTGTCACCGAGCACGGCGAGTCTTCCATCGGATCTTTTTTGGTTCCCGAGTCCGTACCTGCATTTGATTAGGTCTATAGGCTTTCTACTTTTATTACTTGGATGATAGAGGTCCATGGGACCCGAGGTTCCCGTGACTAGAGATCAGTTGCCATGAGACCAGGATGGGTGGGTCATCTGTTGGAGCCCACTAGTGTTTAGTTGTTTTTACTACTAGCTTAGGATATTTTCCCTGCTTTCCTTTTTGCTAGTAGATGGAAAGTTGTTTTAGTTTGTTTTTTTTGTCGCTCAGTCTGTAGAAGGGTTTGAATACCCTTAACTTATGATGTTGGATCGTTTCGTCCTTAGCGATGTATGCATATATTTCGTATAACCCTGTGTCGACTATTTTAGTTATCGCTTTTACATACTGTCTTTAGATATTGTATGCCCATGTCGTCTTTCCATACTTTTTAACCTGTTCACGCATTAACCTGTTGTATTATTTTAAACTGTACCCATAATATATTGATTCAATGGAACCGATCGTCTATTGGTACCAGATGGTTGAAACCTGTTTTCTTTCATATAAACCTGCATGTTGTTTACCTACTGTTTATTTTCTTATCAGAAAGATACTTCCCAGAAGAAACCGTCAAAACACTAATACAGAAAACCAAGATCAACAGAATCAAGATAACCCTACAATGGCCCAAATGTTTCAATTACTACAACAACAAATTGTTGCCTTTGTTCAACATCAACAACACCAAGCTGCCCAACCTGTAACAACTTTCAAATCTTTTCAAGCTGTTCACCCATCTGAGTTCAAAGGTACCTTAAACCTTATAGAGGCTAAGTCATGGTTAATGGATATCGAGAAAGCTTTCACGTTAGTTAGGGTTGAAGATGGTCAGAACGCGGAGTTTGCTAGTTTCTATTTGAGGTCGGAAGCTAATTTCTGGTGGGAATCTTTTAAAGCTGTAGAAGGAGATGTGATTACTTGGCCCAGGTTTGTGGAGTTATTGAATGAGAAGTACTTACCAGGATATCTGCAGGATCAGTTAGAAGTTTAATTTCTAGAGTTAAAGCAAGAAGGAATGACCGTGGCAGAGTATGAAGCTAAGTTTACGAAATTGTCTAGATTTGCACCCCAATATGTAGGTAATGAAGCCAGTAAGGCTAAGAAATTTCAACATGGACTAAAGCCTTGGTTGAGAAGTAGAGTGGCTGCATTTGAGTTGAGAACTTATACGGCTATTGTTCAGAAAGCGATGACTATCGAAGGAGAAAGTGATTTGAATCAGAAAGAAAAGGCTGGTAAGAAGAGAAAGTTTGAGAAGGTAGAGAAGAGCCAAGAACTGGAAGGACAGAAAAGTTTTCAGAATAAAGGAAGGTTTGGAAATCAATTCCATTATGTCTTAATGTTAAAGATACACAGAGCATACTAAAATAAAAATTGTTCACACATCAAAACCAAGTAGTAGTGTTGGAATTATAATTCCTAGCACTGTAGAATGTGGCCCAGTGGATTCAGGATTCTACAACATCACTCAAGATTTAATTCTTGCCTCTATTTGCAGAATCTCATCATCGTTTCCAATAAAAAAATTCATGTTAATTGCCTTCCTTGTCATAAAATCCTTCTTTCCTTTCGTAGAAAAAAGATTCCACGGGATCTAGATATGGACTTGGAAGGGCCATTTACTTGAAATTATTTATAGATTCCGGAACACAAACAACTATATCCAAATTTAAGCAATTACTATGGTTTTTTGATTCAAGGAGGGAAAGAGATATATGTTATATTAAAGTATTTGAAAATATTTATAGAGACAAAGCACAAACAATTATATTCAAATTTAAGCACTTGTTCGAAGCGTATGTTGATTTTTTGATGCAATAGGGATGGGGAAAGATAAGTTATTTGGTTCATAAGGGCTCTTTATATATACACCATATGATTAGTGTCACATGGTAGCCTAATCAATTACAAATATCTACAATCCATCAACACTAAAATCATAATCAATCAATTATTATTTTGGTTACAATTTTGAATCAACATTCCAACACTGTTAATTCAAAATTGTAAACTTTTGAAGAAAATGATAATGTACTTTCGATCATGAGCCAAACATGGAGCACTTCTTTGCATAAATATAGTGCACTTCTCACCAAAACCAAATAGTTGATGCACTTCTCATCAACTTAAAATTTATCGGAACAATTCTCTTCAAAAACATTTTTTTAGTGCACTCCCCACCAAATTTATATTTTTTTTATTAACTTTTCATAAACATTAATTACCTCTTATTTTGAAACATTTCTCTCCATGGTGAAATTTTTCACCAACAGTTATAAAAAAAAAAAAATCCATGGCCACTTGTGCTATGATTTCTTTCTTATCATCATGACACTCTTTTTGGTGCCTCTTTTTATTGGATCCTCTTGACCTTGTTTTTCATGTTCTTCCAAGGAAGTTTTTGTTGAATCATCTTAAAAAACCTTCATTTGAATTACTGTTGGGTTGTTTCCAAGAGGTTGTACTCCCTTTCCGATTCAACCCTCCACAAAATTGAGACTCTCATTCGAGATCTCATGGCTATGCATGTATACTCATAGATTTTTTAAGATCACTGAAGTTATTGATACCATGTTGGTTTTGTGATGCAAGAAAGGAGAGAAATATATTATTTGGTTGGAAGCTTATTTATATAGAATTTATAACAGACAAACTTGTATGATTAGTATCAATATAAATAGCATAATCAATTACATATATAACTGCCATCAATCAACATTAAAAAAACATTAAAAGCACAATCAAATAATAAATATTTTGATTACAATTTTGAATTAACATTCCAATGAATCAGTTTGTTACTACTTCATATGTGGTAAAAGTAAATATTCAAGTGAGTAATTTTAGGGTTTAAATTGAGTACTAATTTTTTTTTTAAATGATGTGATATAAATAATATGTCAATATAAATACATGAAAAATCCATCTTCATTAATGATAATATGACTCATCAAAATACAACACGTAAAATTTAAAAACGATTTTGAGATTCAATTTGATGTTCCCAACATTTTCCTTCATATTCATGTGCACCCAAGTATGCTAGTACTCGTCATTGTCAAATAAAGTATTCCATCATTAACTTGGAGCAATTTAAAGTAATAACAAAAACATATAAGCACGGTGACACATATTTTTTTTTAACTTAAAATAAAGTTAAACATGGAGTTCAGAAAATCACGTTTGTAACGCCCCCAAATTCGGGATCAGGATTTTGTGCCACAAAATAATTGAAACGAAATATACCTTTAATAAATCTTATTTACACAAACGATCCCTCATCCAGGATCAATCTCAGGTTATGGTATGAAACAAGAATCTAGATTATACAAAATTTTACAACTTCATACTCTGATATAAATACAACCCACTATACCATCTAATCTGTAGCTCAATCCAAATCTATGCTCGCCCGCGTTAGCTCTGAAATCTCTCATGTATAGAAAGTCTCATCGCTCTTATTCGAATTGAAAATGTAGGTAGATCATCCTTAAACCTAACTGCAAAGGGTTAGGTAAAAACAAGCAAGAGTAAGCCAAAAACGCTCAGCAAGTACATAGTATAGTGAACAATAATTATATATATATATATATATATATATATATATATATATATATATATATATATATATATATATATATATATATATATATATATATCATTGATGAACAATATCAATGATTAATCTATCTCAAGGGAATAATTCAATTCCCATAGAACAAAACTTTCCATTTCTCTTCAATTCATAACTCTTCTTCAAAACATTCCTTTCCTTAAAACCATTAAAACATTTAATTTGATTATATTATTCTCCTGATTACGGACAATACGGGTGATCAGCCACGTAAAGTCCCCATACCTTTGAAATAGGGTTCCCAATTAGGCAACACATTGGCATTTAATGCTGGACTAGGACCACCCTAGCCTCTTACGTTAAATAAAAGTGCTAGACTAGGACCACCCTAGCCTCTTACGCTTTTCCAATTTATAAACAAGTTTATTAATAATTTAAAACATTTCACTTTTCAGTCCTTAAACTCACTGATAACAGATCAGCCCAGTATAAGGAATTTTAAAACATATTTAGATAAATGAGTCATTTTGATTTTCAACTATAACAGACTGTGATCCAGGGAAGCAATAGATAATCAACAATCATAAACAACAAAGCAATAAGGTCGAACTAAACATGATATGGTTCGGCAAGATGGAATCGTAAATCAACAAAGCATTATGAATCAATAAAGTCATTAACAAATTAAGGAACAGATCAATTATTCAGGTTCTAGAATTGATGAACAATTTATAAGGAAATCACGAAATAAGGGAATCTGAAGTTCAACAGAAGATTTGCATAAATGCATTGGCTATAAGCCAATCTTTTCAATTATTACCAAAATGGTAGAATCTTATTATATATTTTGAAACTAAGATAAGTGATTCAAGAAATTCTCAATTACTCATAATCTCACTCTTGTCAGCTAAACACTCATAGGCTTAAGCTGCCAAACCGACCTGATAATAATGAGTTGAGTAAATATGAAGATCTCAATTCATTCTCGATTTTAACCGTCACTGAGCAACACATGCTTCAACGACAGTATAAACCTCAAATTAGTTTACATTCATTTATAGCGAAAATAATATCAGAGTAAATGGTTGTACAGTAATTTGAAGAAAACATTCCTTGAAAAGTATTTATTAAATGAAAATCATAAATCATATTCGGGAATTATACTAAAAGATTTTTATAAAGTTTTAAGTCTTGGATTTCCTCTATTTAAAAATATCACTTAAATAATTTTGAAGAAGATAAAATAGTACACGATTGAGGAATTCGGTAAAATACCACGTAATAGAATATTAATAAAACTGCGAAATATTTATATAAAATAATCTTAAAAGAGTTAACACTTGAACGATAGGTATTGAGGAATCTGATAAAATATCAAGTATTGAAACGTTAATAAAGATTAGCAAAAATTATTTAAAATAATTATAAAAGAATCAAGACCTGAACGATAGGTGGAGAGAATCAGCAATGGTAAAATAATTGAGAATAAACTTGTGAATACTAGCTGAGGAAAAATATCACTTGAAACAAAAGTAAGGGGTATAGACCCTAGCGAAAAGATTTGGAAGAAAACTTCACAATTAATAAGGACAGGTTCATATCATTCAAATAAAAATGAAGGGTATAACTACTTGCAAGAAAGGGTTCGAAAGAACATATAAATAATACAAAAGAATTCACTTCACTTGAACGATAAGTGAGGGATAGTATACTTGACTCAATACACGAAGTTTCCAATTCCAACACATCAACTCGTTATTCACTGTACATCAGTCTCTATTCCTTTATACAATGGCCTTTATTCGATCACATATCCGTCTTTCCTTTATCACTTGTCAGCCTCTACTCGAGCACACTCGTCAATCCCGATAATTCTCTCCTTCCTTTATATTCCATCTACACGTGCACTGGCTCTTAGCCGGCCTCCTATTCGTACCTATATACAGGTAAAGTACTATTTCAGTACGTTAATAAACGTGACTGTCTCACTCGTTCAACCCGAACGCGTCCTATAACGCTTTACCACTTAGCACATACAACACTTATTAATCATATTCTCGAAATAGTACATTATAACCATACCAATGACAAAAGCACTTAACACATATATCGTACTGACTTACAAGTAATTCTTATTAAATTACTATAAGAATTACGAGTTTATTTTAACGAAAATAGGACAACACCTCCTTTGCACGGATACACTTCCCGTCGGAACATAACCGACACACCAACAACATTTATCGCATATAAAACTTAATTACCACCAATCCATAATCCTGGATACTACTAATTCACAAGTCATCGATCACGTAATAAACAGCTGGAATTAAAATTATATCAAATTCGAACACATATTTTTTGAAAATTAAATACACGAATAAAAATGTCTCAAATTGATAAAATAATTATTGTCGGACTCAGGATACCATCATCATCCCCGTCGACTCACCGAAGCTCACCGTCGACGGCGGAAACGTCCAAGGGTGCCCCGAAAATTGGGGTTTCCAACCCGAACATTTCCTAAATTTCGAACCATATTAAACCAACTGTTTTACATCATAATCAATCAAATACGAATTGGAAAATGTTACAAGAACAGCAATATAATCGAACAACTCGCACGTGATGGCAAAGCCACGGTGGTGCCACGATTGGGGTTTCCAATCCGCAACTCCACCTATCTGAATTAACATCTCAATTAACAGCAGCATATGATCATTACCGAACACAACATCAACATCTTTGTTCCAATTCATTGTATCAAGACCCACCCGAATATGTATACACCCACACAGCTGCAACCCAGGCTTGAGAGACCCAGACGTGGCAACACATAAGCCACACACACCCGCACGCGACATCACAGACACCATGCACACACGACGAATCGCTAACAACACACACCTGTTTAAACCCACACGCAGCAACCCACACCATAGCCAATCACCGAACCCGACACAGACTCACGCAGCAAAGTATAACAGCACAGACAACATGAATTCACGAACACCACAGCGATTTACTCACATAATCGCGCGCTTAAACGCGCCCAGTACACATAGATACATACACAGCAACACGAGCAGCAAGGGGAGAGTACATGGGAGAGGGAGGCTTTAATTAGCAGCCATGGCCGCCAAAATCAATACCTCAATACTCGGTTTCCACTAACAAAAGAAGAGAGAGAGAGAGACTTGAGAGGGAGAGAGATAAGAGAGATTGATAAAAACTCAGCCGCCCCTGCCAATTAGGGATTTGGACTTAGCATAAACCAAACCAAACATACCCAGTATATCCCGCTCAGAGCAGGGTCTGGGGAGGGTAGGATGTACGCAGACCATACCCCCACTTTTAGAGCGGGGAGGCTGTTTCCGTGAGGACCCTCGGCTGAGTGCACAACATACATAGAGTGTGGTAACAACACCGAAAAATGAAACGGAAATGTACAATGATATACCTGAGGCCCAAGGCGTTCTCCACATGGGTCATACCTATCTGCGCGGATTTATGAAACTCCTAGCTTGATGCGCTCCAACTACACGGCAAGTCCCGCACAGAGATAACACCGAGCCAAGCTACCTGCAACTGCAAAACCAGAAAACAGAAGACACTAAAAACGAGAAGTGAGAACGCTAAAGCCGAACTACTAAAATAACGTTAACCGAGACAAAGCCACTCTGAGGCTCTCGACAACAGAGCCACATCCGAGAAGGGAATCCACCACTCTGATACGCCGCCTCCAAGAACACCTATCCGCGAGCATGGTCTCATTTAAGTCTAAGGCCTTCAAATCCATCCGGAGCTGCTCTTCCCACGACCTCCTCGGCCTGCCTCTCCTCCTCGCCCCAACAACCGCCAGACTCTCGACCCTCCTAACTGGGGCTTCAGCCAGCCTCCTTCGAACGTGGCCGAACCATCTCAACCTACCTTCCCTAACTTTCGCAGAAAAAGGGGCCACTTCAAGCTCGCTCCTAAATACCGAGTTCGGGATTCTGTCCAACATCGTGCGCCCACAAGACCACCGCAGCATCCTCATTTCAGCCCCTTCCAACTTGCTTACGAGAGCCTTCTTCTCCGCCCAACACTCAGAACCATATAACATCGCAGGACGGATCGCCGCTCTATAGAATTTCCCTTTCAACCTTAAAGGGATTTTCTTATCGCACATTACCCCTGACGCTGCCCTCCACTTTAGCCACCCAGCCTTGATACGATGCGTTACATCTGCTTCAATCTCGCCTTCCTTCTGGATGATCGAACCCAAATACTTGAATCTATCCGTCTGCGGGACGCTCTGGTCTTCAATCCTAACCTCCACCCCTTCTTCGTTGTCCTCACCACTGAAGTTACACCAGAGATACTCGGTTTTCGAACGGCTCAAACGTAACCCTTGGGACTCCAACGTAGATCTCCAAAGCTCCAATTTGTCATTCACCTCCCTCCTCGATTCCGCCACTAGCATGATATCATCCGCGAAGAGCATGCACCAAGGGACAGCATCTTGAATCCCCCGCGACATGACATCAAGGATAAGGGTGAATAGAAACGGACTCAGGGCCGACCCTTGATGAAGTCCCATCTCAACAGGGAAGAAACGGGAATACCACAATCTATACCCGTTCGCTTCTCTTGACCGCGCCCCCTTCCACCTCGTCTCTTGGATACACGCCACATCCACTCTACGCTTCTTCAACACGTCAACTAGCTCCAGAAATTTGCCCGTCAAGGTACCTAAATTCAAACTCCCAACACGAAAATTACGAAACATCGACAAACCCAATTTAATCAGCGCAAACAAAGAACCGAACACAGCACAACGAGAAGTAATATGAATCAAAACAACCGAATTACAATAAAACAAACGAGTAAAAATAAACAAACAGAGCAATCACCAACACAATGGAGAAACAAATAAAAACAAACGAGACCAAAAAAACAGAACAAAAACCAAACAAAGAAGCGAAAAAAAAGGGGCGTATTATTAAACAAATGACTACAATATGAAAAGAAGGGGAGACAGGGAGAAGAAAGGGGGGCGAGAATGTCGGGGGGGGGGGAGAGGAGGGTCTGGCAGCCGCGGAGGAAAAAGGGTGGGGAGAGAGAAATGGTTGGAGAGAGAGATGGCTATGGTGAAAGAAGGTCGAGATATGAGTTCGAGAGAGAAGGGAGATAGAGGGAGGGTCGCAGGTAGAGAGAAATGGAATGAAAGAGAGGTTGAGAGAAGAGATGGTATTAAACAATTGAAAAAAAGGGCGTAAATCAACTGTACTGGGAACGATTTGTGAAAAGAAATAAGGTGAGAAGTAGTTGCGAGCTAGGGAAAAGTACGAAGAACAGAGAAGACGACGAAGATGAAACGATGAGTCTAGTCTACGGCAAAGGAACCAGTCGGAATGGCGACTTAAAGAAGTTCTGATGTTGCGGTTGAAAAGTGTTGTCGGGATTGTAGGATGTTAAGGCGAAAGAGAGGGGAGTCGGGCGCGACGGGCGGTGAGGAGAAAGGGAGAGGCTGAGACGCTAGATGGAGAAATGGAGATAGGACGAGGGAGAGAAAGAAGAGGGAGAGAGACGGGACGGAGGAGATAGAACGAGGAGAGCAGGGGGAGGTGACGGGAGGAACAAGAGAGAAAGAAGAGGACGGGGGGCTGCCGGGAGACGACGACGACCAAACGACGACAGAGAAACGAGGGGCGAAAGAAGAGAAGACAGCAATAGAATAGAAACCAAAACCAATGTAAGATAGTTATAGAAAGGAAATACAAATGCTGAATGCTTAATGCTTAGATAATCCGAGATTTCCGGCGGTACGCCGGTCAGAGAACACCAGGGGCCGGTAACGGCTAGTTAAAACTTGAGAGAGAGTTTAGTAAACTTGAGAGAGAGTTTAAGACTATATATATATATATATATATATATATATATATATATATATATATATATATATATATATATATATATATATATATATATATATATATCGCCTTTGGTAGGTGAAAAGTTTGAAACAGATTGAACTTGGAAGCTAGAAAGCCTAAAATTGAATATTTTTACAAAAAATAGGCCAAACTCGAGAAAGCCTTGGAAATGAGAAAAATAGGTTAGAAGAAAGCTGAAGACTGCTTTGGACTTAGCATATTTGGGGAAATAAGATTAGGACAATTTGGTAATTACACACTTGCTGAAAAAAAAATCATATAAATCTGATTATTAAACTCTAATAATTCGAATTTTTGTAAGAAAATTGTAAAAATTTAAATTTTACACTTTTAAAATAAAGAGTATAAAATTACGGACACATAAATATTTTTAAAATAATTTTAGGATCAATAACGAATTAGATATAAATTTTATAAGTTTTGATGCGTTAAATGCAATATAACTCGTAAAATCAATTTAAAATACTTGCACACCCAAATTAATTCTCCCAATAATTTTAAAAAATAAATAATTATACAAAGATAATACTACAAAAGTTTTCATGATTTTTAATAACTCCAATAATTTTATAAAATTCTCAGAAGATCAATAATGCATATTTTAAATAGATTTTAATCATCAAAAATACAAATAAAAATACATGTACTTACACGGCACACATAATTCATCATATAAGCATATAAATATGATCTCACACGTATTTCACCTTCACGCAATATTCACATAATATAATTCACATTTAATAATAAATAAATATTTAAAAATACGAAATTTTCTAGGATGTTATAACGTTTTAGCAAAATTGAATGAAAAATACACTAATTTACTACTTACAATTTGATTGACCTTGAATGAAAACAGACCCCCTATTCATTTCTTATTTCATTTTTATCAAAATAATAATTATTTCTTTACTTTTTCACATATCAGTTACATAGCTTTAGTTCAAAATTCTCAATGATATCCTTCTATTTTTAGTTTTTCACAAAAGATACATTTCTAATTTATGTTTTATACATATCATAGCATAAAATTTTGTTATCCAAACGTTAACCAAACATTAAAATGTAAGACTATCACATGTAGGAATCAAAAAATTAATGATATTTGTTAAAAAAAATTAATAGGATAATAGCATTATAAAAAAATGCAAATATTTTCTCAAATTTTAAAATATATTTTGTTCATATATATTGATGATGATATTTCCAGACGTGATAGTTTGTATTTACTTTTCAAAACGAACAATTTGAAGTTCAAATAGTTAATGAAGTCATTTATTTAAAATTTAAAATTTTGTTAACGGAATGATATGATATTTGAAACTTAAATATAAGGATATCACTCATAAATCAAAAGTAAAAAGTATACCATTTGAAAAAAGTAAAAGTAGCAAGGTACCGTTGATAATCTCCCTAAATTTTTATTTTAATTATTAGCAAATACACATATTATTGGAATGCATGTACAAAACAATATTCCAAAATTATTAGGAATCATAATCTATCTATTATAGCAAACTAAGGTATATATGGTTAGTTGGTAGTTTGCTCACTTTATTTAATACACTTAATAACAACAGTTAGATTTTAAGATAAATAAATGAGAACCGTTGAATTTAATGCTAAAAGAATATTCCTTTTCTAATATTTAAAATACTTTTATAGTTTCGAAGTTCGAATCCCACCAAAAACATATCTCTATTAAACATATACTCCCCGTCCTATCCATTTTTTTACACTTTTTTGTCACTTTCTGGCACGCATTTTAAGATAACTTTTAAGGATAGTTCCATAACTTATTTTGAAATTTTTCTTTTTTTGTATAAAAATAGGATTGTTCTATTTTTACACAAAAAAAGAAAATTTCAAAAATAAGTTATGAAACTATCCTTAAAATCCACCTTAAAATGCGTGTCGGACACCCTATTTTGAAATGATAAGAAATGGAAAGGACGGAGGGAGTATATTATTTTATAGGGTCTTCTTCAAATTAAAACTCCCACTTATGGTGAGATATGAGATTTAATCCTAGCCACACAATTTTTGTATCTAAATTAAATCCTAGCTCCACAATTAATATTTAAAATTTTATTTTTTTTTATTCATTTAATTTAACATCATCTTCTACCATCATCTTCTTTCCCACTACGGCCACCAACTCCGGTCACCATCTCCGGCGACCAATTCCGACCAACCCAGAAAATCACCACCATTTAACAAAAAATCACCGCCATTTAACAAAAAATCACCACACTGCCGCCACCTCCGACCACCACGCCGCCGTCACAACCAACAAAAATCACCGGCTATAAACAAAAATCACCAGCTATAAACAAAAATCACCGCAACCACGTCCGACCACCGCACTGCCGTCACCGCCACCAAAAATCACCGTCTATATACAAAAATCACTGCAACCAAAACCATCCAAACCACCACATCACCGCCACCACCTCCGACCACCACCAACAAATCACCATCGGAGCCCGAAAATCACCACAAATAACCCGAAAATCACTTAATGTAACAAACAAAATCACCACCAAAATGTTCAACAAAACAGTGTCTACATATTCGCAAACATTTGCAGTACAATCGTAACAAACCTCAATGACAACTATCAATTCGGCCTTGAGTCAGATTGCTGAATCTGAGTTTATTACTTTTTCGGCGGAATCAGATGGAATCTCAAACTAAACAAATCCTTGCAGAATCATATTGTGTGTAGCGTGTGTGTGGTGTTAATGAAATTCCAGTGGTGGCAAGGGATGGCGTCGGGGACGGTAGCGGAGATGGAGGAGGCAGGTGGGTGGGGGCGGTGATTGGATTTCTGCTGGAGGCAGTGGAGTGGGAGTAACAGGCGGTGGAGGTGATTAGAAAATGGGGGTGTATGGTTCGTAAAGTGAGATTGAGAGATTGGGGATAAACATATAATATTTTTGAGAAAAAGGCAATTTGGCTGGCTATCTTTTTTGTTTTTGGCACTTGGATGGCTGAGAATATTTTTTGACATTTTGTCTGGCTATAATAAAATTTTTAACACTTGAGGGGCTTCCGTCAAAACGCTAGTAACGCCGTTAAACGTCAGGGGTAAATGTGACTTTTCAGCATGTTTGTTCTTAAGCATTCTTGAAGATCAAACAGCCTTTTGAAGGTGATTCTGAAATTCAAATCCTTCATGTGAGTAATCAAATCGAATCTCATGATCTGTACTACATGTTTATGTGTGTGTATATATATTCGAATATGCTTTGTTCGTGATTTCATAATTTTCGGATATTAATTCGAATTTCTTGAATTTGGTGTTGCTTTTATGATGATTTGTTGTTTATGTGGTTAGTGTCTATACATTGTTTATGATCTCAGGAATTTTATGATGATTTTTAATTGATTTTTCGTGTACTAAATATGAAAAACGAGTTTTGGTGGGGGTGAACTTTGATTTCAAATTTCTGGGTTCTTGGTTAATTGGTTGTTGTTATTGATGCTTGGAATAGATTGTGGAAGTCATAAGCTTCGTTTTGATATATAGAACTCGTAGTTTGGTGTTGGATTTAGGTTCGCCGGAAAAATCGAAGAAGCTCGCCCGAAAATCTTGGCCGGTTTCTGCATTTTGGGGTTAAATCCTAACGGTGCTTGACGGCAGCCCCTCAAGTGCTTAAAAATTTTATTATAGCCAGATAAAATGTCAAAAAATATTTTCAGCCATCCAAGTGCCAAAAACAAAAAAGATAGCCAGCCAAATTGTCTTTTTCTCAATATTTTTTTAAAAAAGTTTTGTATGGTTTAGATTAAAAGGATCTATTAAAATAGATGGCTGTGGGTTCTCATTTGAGCAAGACCCTTATTTTATAAACTACTCTAACGAGTTTAAGAATCAATTCCGGTCAACATATTATTAATTAAAACACTATCGTTAAGAATACTATCAAACATGTATTATAATATTTTATTATCTTCTATAATTTATTTTCCTCCCAAATAAAAAATATATCTGAACATGAGATTTAAAAAGTTAAAATATTTTAATAATAAAAATATATATACAACTTAAAACTTTAACAATAAAATATAATTTAAAAAAGAGATTGGGGAACCTGAGATGTATCTCAGGAAATTCTCTGAGATACATGAGAATTATATGTAAATCATAATATTTATGGGATGGACATTTTCGTAAAATCAGAAATTTTTAATTTGCCCTGCGGGCCCAGTTAGATTTAAAGTATACATTTTAAAGCATCTCAGAAAAAGTTCTCTGAGATCAATCTCAGGGTCCTTTTTCTCTTTTAAAAATTACAAGCAACTGTGCATCGTACGGGTTATAGGCTAATATATACACATACATATACACATATATATATAGGCTAGCGTTCAAATAGAAACCAACCTTAGAATAGAAACTAGAAACCTACACTAAATAAATTATATTTCATTTATTTTAATGGCCCCGCTATGGGCATCTTCACAAAAAACGTTTAAAATTCTTGGTTCTATTCAACAAAAATATAAAAAAAATAAAAAAAAAATTTTAAAAAAAGTTACTGTTCACATGCCACGTCATCACGTGAACAGTAACTTTTTTTAAAATTTTTTTTTATTTTTTTATATTTTTGTTGAATAGAGACAATAATTTTAAACGTTTTTTGTATTGGAGTCCCCCTAATTTGGTCTTTAGATTAGCTTGAAATATTTAATTTAGGTTTAGTTTCTAGTTTCTATTCTAAGTTAGTTTCTATTAGAACAAGACCCTATATATATATATATACACACACATAGATGCAAAAACAAATAGTAAGATGAAGACAATGGAAACACAATAATCTTTTCTTATAAAGAGCAAATTAATCCCTGAAAAACTAATTGCTCCTCTCGGTGCTCTTTCTAATTTTCAATAGATGTTACCAGAAACAAAGCAGAAAAGTTGCATCATTATTTGCAGTAGTAAGTTCACAATTCTATATATACATTTGCAAATTATGAAGGCAGAAAATCAACAAAATGATCAAAACCATACATACAACAAACCTAGACACTATGCTGGCGAGACGTCTGGTTCTGCTGATATTGATTTATCTTCACTTTCTGTCTTACTTTCTGAACTGTCTTCTTTTTCTCTATCATCAACTCCAAAACCTTTCCTGAACACATCATAGTTTGTAGGTTCACTACTCTTAAATGGGCGCTCACCAAGTACTTCAACCAAATCATCTTGATGGAGGACCTCCTTTTCGAGCAACAGCTCAGCGATCTGAGCTACATGCTCTTTGTGCTCCTCTATCAGCTGTACTGTACGATCATATGCCTTTCCGACCCATTCTCTCACTTCATTATCAATAATTGCAGCAGTTTTGCTGCTGTATGGCTTTGTCAACTCCATTGAATCATCTCTTTGAGGGAAAGAAAGAAGACCAACCTTGTCACTGAAACCATATACTGCTACTTGTGCATAGGTCATCTTAGTCACCTTTTCCAAATCATTTTGGGCTCCGGTTGATATTCTACCGATTAAAACCTACTCCAAGTCCAAGGATACGTTTACATTACCAAAGAATATTCTGAGTTTTTATATCTTAAAACTTTTTAGAAGTTGATTGCCTCGTAGAAGACAAGTAACACTGTGTTCTGAACTTAGAGAGACTAAATAGACAATAATCAGTTGTACATTGCACTACAACAGAGCATTTTCATCACCTTTACGTTTTTAACCAACCAAGCAGATAAAGAATCTATGGTTTAAAAATTGTTTACACTGTATGTAATCTTCTGGCAGTAATTTTTGCATTTACTTGCACCTTTACGATACTCCAACTTGATATACCAACAGAAATATCAAAAATCTTAACTAAGAATTAAAAGAGAAAAAAACTTTCGCAAGGCAGCAATTTCTGAGGTCTTAGTCATACACCTAAATTATTAAAAGGGCAAAAAAGCTTGAACATGTAGCAATTTCTGTACATGCCTACTATGTCAGTGCAGATATCCAAATGGTTCAGTGATATAAATATTCGAAGCAGAATAGAAATAGATACAATAGCTGCCGAAAAATTATATCATAAACTATAATAGCAATTAAAGATTTAGCAATCAACATGCAAAAGGGAAATGTCTTCATTAGTGATAATGAATTGTTTTATTATTAAGCCAGGATATCCCCAGGATAAAAGAGTATATGAACCAAGTTTATTTCAATGTTCTGCATGCTCAATAGCTTGAGTGTGAGAAATTTATTCCGATCAAATTTAAGAGGTTTTGTTCTATAAGCACTCAGCACTATATACTCGTGTTTTCATAGTATGGAAATTAAAAATTCAACTTACCTGCTCGGCTGCTCGACCACCAAGAGTCATGCATGTCATATCAAAAAGTTGTTCTTTTGTCATCAGAAGGTTTTCGTTCGGAACATACTGAGCAAAACCAAGAGCTGCAGTACCACGAGGTACAATTGTAACTTTAAGTAAAGGTTCTGCATGCTCCAAGAACCAACCAGCTACAGCATGTCCAGATTCATGATAAGCAACAGTCTTCCTTTCCAGCTTGCTTATAACCTGCACAACTTGGTTCATACAATAATTACAGCTCCACAACTAATAATAATATTTGATCAATGAATTTTCTCTTTTCTTAACATATACTGAAGAAATTATGATTATATACACACACACGCGCGTATATATATGTGTAAATATGTCATCAATGATTTCCAGCTTTAACGGATCAACGGTATAAATCATATAGATGGACAAGCATGCATGATTGGTTAGACATTTGCCAAGTCAGATACCCTGTTTTTCTTTTCTAATCCTCCAATAACCCTGTCTATAGCTGCTTCAAAGTGCTCCATTTTTATCAGTGCAGTTTCATTTCTAGCAGCAACCAAAGCTGCTTCGTTACAAACATTTGCAATGTCAGCTCCAGCAAACCCAGGAGTCAGAGCAGCAAGCCTTTCAGAGTAATACGATGGATCTTCATCAAGTTTCAATTTGTTCAGATATATACGAAAGATCTGCTCTCGTCCCTTTATGTCAGGTTTATCAATTGAAATCTGACGATCAAATCGACCAGGCCTTAACAAGGCTTTATCAAGTATATCAGGCCTATTGGTGCCTGCAAGAACAACTACTCCAGCAGTGGTCCCGAATCCATCCATTTCAACTAACAACTGATTTAGAGTACTTTCACGCTCATCATTGCCACCTGAAAAGCCTCCACGCCCTCTCGCTCGACCAATGGCATCAATCTCATCAATAAAAACTATACTAGGTGCACACTGTCTTGCCTCTTGAAACAAACTCCTAACTCTAGCTGGACCAACTCCAACAAACATTTCCATAAAATCTGACCCTGAGATAGAGAGAAAAGGTACGCCTGATTCACCAGCAGTGGCCTTGGCAAGAAGTGTCTTCCCAGTTCCAGGAGGACCAACAAGAAGAGCACCTTTTGGAATCTTTGCTCCAAGCTCCTCATACTTCTTAGGGTGTTTTAGGAAGTGAACAAATTCCATTATTTCTTGTTTAGCCTCATCACAACCAGCTACATCTTTAAAAAATACCTAATCAGACCATTATACATACAAATATATCAGACGGGTATACTGATTAACTTTTGTGCCGCGGGAACATGGTCATGCAACCTTTATCATAATACAAGAAATACATCAGATGAAATTTGCAAGTGGAAAATGTAGCGTACCTTGTTCTTAGCATTTTTATCCAATTTTGTAATATTTGCTTTTCCTATATTAAATATTCCTCGAGCACCTTTTCCACCAGGTCCGCCGACACCCATTCCACCTTGCATTTTCTTTCCCATAAACAAAAGAACACCAAGAAGTACAGCTGATGGTGCAATTCGTGCTAATTCCTGAACCCAATTTAAGTCCGAGACATAAGTCACTGGTACATATTGATGAGGATCAATTCCTAAAGCCTCCTGAGCTTCCTCCAGTTTTTCCTCAAAAGAGTCGATACTTCCAATAGTGAAGTAATACTTGTATTGGCCCTGTCGTCCTCGATCATTAGTTCCACTACCATCGTGAATCTCATCATTTGATATATTGGTATTCGGCTGTGGGCTCTTTATATATACTTTTGCTACATATTTATTGCTAACAACAATATGGTCCACCAATCCAGGCTCAAGTAGCTTATTTCTGAACTCTTGAAAACTAATCTGAAGAATATAACCACAAATTAACAATAACTTGGTATATGAGAAAAGAACTAGAAGAATAAGATGTAGGAGCTATATCATGCACCACCCATAGTTAAACACAACCAACCGAGAGCAAAGCTTACTTACAACCTTTTAAACTCTAAAAATACGAAAAAAGAACTAGAAGAATAAGATATAGGAGCTATATCATGCACCACCCATAGTTAAACACAACCAACCGAGAGCAAAGTTTACTTACAACCTTTCAAACTATAAAAATATTGTAATCGCATCTCCATATTATAGCTTACTGAGAAATTTAACAAATGAATACAGACGTTCTTTTGAACAGAACACCAGCAATTCCCACTACATGCATCTCTAACTATAGATGGACAGCTGACTCATTAACTTAAGAAATTCCCTGCTAATGCTGCACGTTGCACAATGCAAACGTAAGGTAACTCTAGCTCTCGATAATAAGAAATACTGAAAAGAAACCGAAGCAGCAAAGGTAGCAAACAGATTTAACCAATTTACCAAGGAAATTTACTAGTATGTGCACAAGTGAAGCACACTATAATTGACAATATAGTACAGCATCAGCCAGCAAATAACCCGGAATAAAGTAATTAGTTTTTACTTAGCAAAGTACCAACAGATATAAATGTCAAACTGCATAAAATGGATTTAATGAATGGTTAAAGAAATGACCTGTTTCTGTTCACGAGGACTCATGAATAAGGATGCAAGGACAAACCCTATAAACAAGATGGCTGTGACTAAATTCTGGTTATGCTTCATGCTCTCCTGGAAATTTCCATGATCACGGTTGCTTGTGTCCTCTGTGAACAACCACATCAGATATTGAGTAAAAAAAAGATTAACTTAATGGCTAATAAATAAGAAACAACTTCATCATATATTAATACGAGGAAGAGAGTGGCAATTAATACAAAGGAATTGACTTGAGAAGATTTAGTCGGAGAACCTGAAGGACATTTGATGCAGGACAAGGTTTGGAAATTTATATAGTAAAAACAATACGAGAGATAACCTTGGGTAAATTAAAAACACAAAATCCACCACCCCACGGATTTCCCAACGGCAAAATGGATAATTAAGATGGATCACAACCCATTATAAAAGTTATAAATCAATCACTTCGTATTAACCAAGTCTAAGATATTATGTGTTTACAATACTTATTTAGGGAGGAAATACAAAACCTAATAAAATAATCTAATGGACAGTCTAAAAAAATTGCGCTTATTATAAATAAGCTACAAATTTAATAAACTATTAGCCCCACACTTAAAACATATAAATAAATACCTTTCATTTGCTCTACAATAAATACATACAAGCTAATTAATAACATATATAAAAAATTCTTCACTTCTGTTCCCTATCAATATCAATATAAATTAACTAATTATCTTGCATAAGAAAGACAAAGGAAATTACAAATAAGATATCAGCTCCATTCATCATGAGATATATTCATTTCTTTTGATAATCATTAAATTTGTAGGGTTATATACTAGCTTCTAATCTGTGACAATTACATATTTTTCATAGATATTTCACACAATCAAGTATAAATTTCTATTGCAAGAACCATTAACCCAGGTTATCCTGTATCAGAACAGCAGATAGTCTTAATCTAACTAGTCTAACAAGTAACAACATAAATTTGAACATCTAGCCTCGGAACACCTTATGACTTGTAGCACCTGGTAATGGAGTTGCTCTTTTTCACATGCAAAGTCATTTGGATGTTACAATTGTTGCTGATCCCACTTCTTCAGTAGAAACAAAAATTACGAATGTGAATTTTTCACTTAGACCGTATTACAAGTAACTGACGATACTCACTCTTAGTCTTTGGAACTGGTCTAATTTGGTCCAACAATACAATAGTTATTACAACAGCCATATACTGACAATGAACCAAGGTGGGAAAGTACTAAGCAGTTCTACAAATCTGCCAAGGTGGGCAACAATTCGAGGTCAATGAAGTAGGCAGGGGCAACTGATCGCCTCGGTGAAATTCGGATAGCTGGGCAATTTGTGAACAAGGTTCAAGAAAAATCGGAATTAATCAGCCAAATCAGGCTACATAATTAATCTAAATATTCGGTTATTTCATATACATAAGCTAGGCATGGTGTCATACGCAACCAGCCAACCTCATCATTAGTCTATACAGAAAACATTGCAATATCCACTACTATTCATCATTCTGAGATGCACTCTGTAACAAACCTAGAAACATATCTGTCTTACTGTCATTAAGTTTTAGTTCTTACCTCACTGCTACTCAATATCCACTCCCACTTTCTAGGCACCCAAATAAGATTGATTGAATAACGAAGCAAGTGAAGAAATTTGGATCCCATACACATTTCATTGCTTTGAGA
This sequence comes from Saposhnikovia divaricata, assembly GCA_036435485.1. Taxonomy (NCBI): domain Eukaryota; kingdom Viridiplantae; phylum Streptophyta; class Magnoliopsida; order Apiales; family Apiaceae; genus Saposhnikovia; species Saposhnikovia divaricata. Next base: position 105,989,343 of record CM071597.1, read on the forward strand.
AAAGCTACTCATGTGCAATAATTTGATTCCTAATGATCTCATAAACATCTCAATTCTAAAATCCAATGTCCACGATCAAGCATTAAAATTAAAACAACAACGAGTTAAAACATCTTAACTTGTACAAGAACTTATAGCATAAGAATTTTAGATGGGTACGAGAGTCATACCTTTATACTCGCCCTTTTGATTGTTTCCTTTTGGCACTTGTTTCTTATTTTTCGGATAATAATTTTCATACTCTGTTCACATGACACAATAAGCAAAACATAATAAACAATACAAAATAGAAACGCAACGTTATCAACATCCTAAAATCAAAACTTACTTCCTTTTTTGGGAGCTCCGCTGCTAAAAAACCTCCGAAACAAGTAATTGTTGAAAACAGAATGGATTTCCGAGACATACGAGTTGGAAAGAATGTTTTTCCCACTTGTAGCACCAATTGAAGTTAAATATCCCCTAACAAGGCCGAAACCGCCATCGAATGGTGCACTCAACGCATTGGTATGATCATATCTTAATCCGTAATTACCACAAACAACATTCTGTATAATCATTAACATATAATTAATCATGTATAAATTTGCAATAACAAAAAGTAAAAAGAATAGGGACTTACTTTATGAAATGTAGAGGCAGATGAGCGCGAGAAAGAGCGTCCAATACGAGCGAAATTCATTTTGTATAAATTAATCCAACATAAATTTCAAAAACAAATATGTTTGAAAATGAAACCCTAGAAGGTTTAAAAAAAAAAGCAGTTAAATTAGGTGATGATTTGAAAAAATTAGAGAGGTGAAACTAGTAGGTGTGTATGTATTATACAATATTAGATTGAGGGGGGGATGAAGAGAGGATGGGTAGATGTTGCATGAGATTGTGTATATGTATGAGTTTGGGGAAGGGGGATGGAGGAGCTGAACCAAAGGAAAGGGACGCGGTGTTCGTTTCATACTCGACCATTCTTTCCTTCTTTCTAAATTATACTAGCCTATAACCCGTGGAAAAGCACCGGTTATAATATAGTATTATTGTGAATTAATATTTTAATTATTTGATTTAATGTAAAATTTTAACTTATTTTAAATACATTATTTAATAATATTTTTAAATTTAATATTAAATATTTTAAAAATTCAATAGATATTTTTAAAAATTAATTAGTATAACCTAAAATCGTAGAAAAAAGAATCGTAGGATGAAGTGTATGTAGGCGATGATTCTAATCAGGATATAACTGCAAACGTTTATAATTTTATAAAACATGTGATTTTTTATTTTTAATAAATTATATATTATTTAACTGAGTTTGGAATTTTTAACACATTTTATAATTTTTTAAAAAATTTATTTTTGTGCATCACTGGTAAATAATATCTTAAGAATTCAAAAGATATTTTTTAAAACTTATTTAGTATAACGTAAAATCGTAGAGGGAAGAATCGTAATAAGAAGTGTGTGCGGGCGATTATTCTAATCGGGATATAACTGAAAACCTTTATAATTCCATAAAACATGTGATTTTTTATTTAATAAATTATATATAATTTAATTGAATTTATAATTTTTTAAAAAAGTAATTTTATGTCTTATTGATAAATTTTGTTGTTTATAATAAATAAATTAGTATATTTAATACAATTTTTTTAACTTGTTATTTTTCGAAAGGTGTTAACAATTTCTTTGGAAAGCGTTAACCAACCGACCAACTAACCAAATATACTTTGTTTTGCTTATAATATGTGATGCGAAATTATATATTATTTAACTGAGTTAGGAATTTTTAACACATTTTTTAATTTTATAAAAATATATTTTTGTGCCTCACTGGTAATTAATATCTTAAGAATTCAATAGATATTTTTTTAAAAATTATTTAGTATAACCTAAAATCGTAGAATGAAGAATCGTAGTAAGAAGTGTGTGTGCGGGCGATTATTCTAATCGGGATATAACTGAAAACCTTTATAATTCTATAAAGACATGTGATTTTTTATTTTTAATAAATTTTATATAATTTAACTGAATTTGGAATTTTTATCACATTTTTAAATTTTTTAAAAATATAATTTTACGTCTTATTGGTAAAGTTTGTTGTTTATAATAAAGAAATTAGTATTTTTAATACAGTTTTTTTTAACTTGCTATTTTTAGAATGGTGTTAACAATTTTTTTGAAATGCGTTAACCAACCAACCAACCAAACAACCAAATATACCTTGTTATGCTTATAATATGTGATGCAAAATTATATATTATTTAACTGAGTTTGGAATTTTTAACACATTTTTTAATTTTTTTTTAAAATATATTTTTGTGCCTCACTGGTAAATAATATCTTAAGAATTCAATAGATATTTTTTAAAAATTATTTAATATAACATAAAATCGTAGAGGGAAGAATCGTAGTTAGAACTATGTGCGGGCGATTATACTAATGGGGATATAACTGAAAACTTTTATAATCCTATAAAACATGTGATTTTTTTATTTTTAAAAAATTATATATAATTTAACTGAATTTGGAATTATTATCACATTTTTTAATTTTTTAAAAATATAATTTTATGTCTTATTAGTAATTTTTGTTGTTTTTTGTTGTTTATAATAAATAAATTATTATTTTTAATACAAATTTTTTAACTTGTTATTTTTAGAAATGTGTTAACAATATTTTTGGAAGGCTTTAACCAACCAACCAAATATACCTTGTTTTGCTTATAATACGTGATGCGATTTTCTTAAATTTAAATTATATTTTATTTATATTTTATTATTTAAATATCTCATATACATTACTTAATATAATATTGATATAATATACATATTATTAAATAATAATCATTAAATATATGATATATTATTCGAATTACGACTATATTTTATCATAATATTATAAATATAATTGGAAGTATCGTATATACTTACATTCAAATTTTTGTTGATATTATCATATTCAAATTATGATCCCATAATAATCCCTAATGCAATATTTGTCTAAAATAGAATTTAATATTAATTTGTAATTGTGTGAAATTTTTATTGTTTATTATATAGTTTTAGTTGGTTTTCATTTTGTTGATTTATAATTTGTTGTAAATTTGTTAATAAATATTTGATATTAAAATTATTTAAGTTGATTTTGAAAATATTTGATTTTCAAGTAATTCAAAGTCTAAAAAAAGGGGTGGGTGGTGAAGAATTTTAATTTAAATATAACTAAAAGAGTTTGTAATTGAATATTAATTGGAGTATAACAGATACTAAATTGTAAGGCATATAAGCCTACATAGTCAAAAAAAAAAATTTTATTAAGTAAAATAAAATTTTATATGCATTTTAATCTATTTTATCATTTTTGGAAGGTGTTAACAAACTTTTTGGGATTGTTTTAACCAACCAACCAATTATAGACTGTTTCGCTTATAATAGTATAATATACATATTAATTGGAGTGTAATTAAATGAGTTTGTTATTAAGTTAAATATGTGGTTTATATTTTGTAAAATAAAATTTAATATGTATTTTAATTTATTTTTTCATTTTTTGAAGGTGCTAGCAAATTTTTTGGGAAGGTGTTAACCGACTGATCGACCAACCAATTATACCCTGTTTCGCTTATAATAGTATAGTATAAATACATGACGAATTTTTCTTTAGTTTTGTTTTACTAATTTTTTTTTCTTACTCATTATTAGAGCAAGTCTAAAGCTAAATGAAAATGATTATAATCATTATTATATTAATTTATCTAATGTGTGTTTATGGGCATCTAATAAATGTTTAGTTAATATTTTTTAATTGATTTTGTTTTTACTAATAATAATGGACCTTCTTTATGAACAAAAAATTCACCCAATTAAAATTAGTTCATTCGTTAAAAAGTAGTTATTAGAATGTGCTTATGGACACATACTAAAAAAATTCTTATTATAATTTGGTATTGTAACAAGTGATAATCGAAATGAATAGCCTTCTTATGATGCAAGCAATTCGTAACGAACTGAAATTAAAATCCGTTTCCGATCTTCTGGTTCAAGATTGTCAATGTTTATTATCTTCTTTAAAAAATGTCAATTTAGTTTTTATTAGACGATTTGGAAATCGAGTAGCACACTATGTTGCTAGAAATTCTCATGTTCTTCTTGATCGTAGCTTTGATGAGCATTCTGCTCCAGATGAACTCAAAGCCCTGATATATTCATATATTTTGATAAATTAAAGTTTGCTTTGTTCTTCAAATCAAAAAAAAAAAAATTATAATATGGTATCAAAAATTAACTTTTAGTGTGAAAATATAAAATGCACTTCAATATTAATTGCATTTTGTAACAAAATAATTTCATATTTACATAGGTTTTTGTCAAATCCATCCAAAATTTCATTGAAAGTAGATCAATTTACATTATTTTTAAAGTAAATTGATGATACGGCTAAATGCATATATGCATCCTTGAATATAAATTTGACAACAATTTTGCATTCGCATATTTACTTGAAACTTCTTAGAAATTGATTCTTTTAGCATTTAATGCCAAATTATAACAATAAAATTATGTTTGGCACTACATTGGACTTGCTCGTAGAAGGTTATATAGTTGTTTTCGAGACCGTGTGCGGTGTGCTACTGCTTTTAACGGGCTTTAACCATGCTATCAAATTCGTATTTCCATTTAGATCGGATCGACCGGAAACCTAAATTTACAATTACTCATATTAGGTTTAAAAAGATCTAGCTTGAATTTCAAATTAAGTCATAAATTTGAAAAAAAAAATTAGAACAAGATTGGGGTCAGGCGGGATAAATCGAACATGTTTCAGATCATATGTAACCACTAGCGTTCCACCCGTGCTACGCACCAAATGGTAAAATTAATTACTTAAGTAATATAAACATATTATTTAAATCATAATTTTGAAAAAAAAAAGATAATTTCATTAAAATTTTAGTATAAAATAATTTTTAATTTATACCAATTGCATTAATATCAATATTATCAAACAATTATAATAACATTCACATCCCCGCTCAAACATACTAAGCCCCTCTTTATTATTTTTTCTAAATTTTATTTTTCATTTGATTTCTTTCATTTTTGAGAATATTTCCACCAAGTTCATAAGTTTTTTACCCATATTTTAAGTTTTGTTGTTTGAAAAATTTGGTATATTTAAATGTGCAGTACAGTGGGTTTCTATAATTTTTATTATATTAATACATTCAAAATATTTGCATGTGTCAAGATCAATTTTTCGAATATATATTAAAAATTCATAAACACTTATTTCTAACGACCGTTATAAATTATTAAATTGTGTCTCAGTGATATGAGAAAGGATCACTATTGTGCAAATCTATTGAACGAACGTAGTTATGATAAAGAAAACTTTCATCTAATCTAGTTTCCTATGTGTTTGTTCAATATTATTTTTACAAATTTTATGTTCTTTCATTAGTGAAGTGATTTACTATAGAAAAATAAACATAATCAATTAACCAAACAAATCCAATATATCTCATTTTTTAAGTAAGATATGACTGTTAGAGTTTATGGTCATAATTTCAAATTATTTTATGTAATAATTTAGATGTAAGACATATAATTTATTTATTTTTATTCAAATATTTCATTAGAAATAATCAATACTAATTTAGTAATTAGAACTTCTATTTCTCAATCTCAGATATTATTGATATATTTAAGATGTGGTTTTCTTTATTTTACATAGATTTTTCATTTATGTTATATACAAAGAAATATTTTTTTAACATATATTAAATTTTACTTAGTATGTTAAATCGTATAATATATTATATTTGACTACTTAATTTAATCATTTTAATTTTTAATTATTGCATAAATAAAATTAATATTATTTGCATGTAGCAATTATTACTAATGTTAGATACCAAAAAAACCAGATCTAATCCGAAATCCGACGAATTTGGTTTCAGATTTGGATTTATTTTTAAAACCCAAAATATTTGGAATGGGTTTGGATTTTACAAAATTCGGATCAAACCCAACCCATTGTCATCCCTATGCGTAAAATAAGATATTTGAAAATGAGTATCACCTATCTTTTTTCTATTTGACTAACATGTTAAAATAGAAAACTGTACATGAAACTAAAATCAAATGTGTAATATATAAACACGTAATCACATTATTATATATATGTCCTTGTAATTTAATTATCGGGTTAACATGAAATTCATTTTCGTTTAACAGTGAGTATATTTTTTTGACATATATTAAAAGAAAGTGCTTACATAGATCTGGAAAATCGTTTATGTTGTGTGTATTCATGCCATGTATCTTTGAGATCTTGCATGAAAATGACATGAAATTATTTTCTGTACCCAAAATTTGAACACAAAATGCTACTAAATTACACAATTTTTTTTGGTACACGAAACAAAAATAATATGCGAAAAGAAAAAATATGACAATTACATGTAATGTCACTCTTTGCCAAAGTTATCTAAGTATTTTACTATGTAATTGAAAACAATATTGAGATGCTACAAAATAAAACAAAGAGTAGAGTACATAAAAATGAAGTCCTCTTTCTTTTTTTTTTTAATTTTGTTTATTGTTAATATATATCTCTGTTTATTTAAAATTTATCTACCAACTTATTAAATTTTTTACCTATATTTAAGATTTTGTTGATACTAAAAATAAATATTATTAACCAACCAAGCAAATTCGATATGTCTGCTCTTAGATTAGGATATGAGAATTGAATATTATTACTTGAATTCAAGAATACAAAATTAAAATAGGCACCTTTTATTGGAAACTATATACAATTTATATGTATCGACCTATCTAGTTATCAATAATAGGGATTTTTAAACGAATTCTATAGCCGTTTCTTTCTCTCCTCCTCTCCCAAAAATACTAAACAAAATTTTAGGGACTCACATCTGCACTTTGGTTGATGGTAAGCCCCTCTATATTTTTTTTCTTGATTTTACTTTTTTTTCAATAATTATCTCTCTTTATTGAGAGTCTAGTACCACTTTAATGGGTTTATTATATCAGACTTTGTACTTTCTCCTTGTGAATGATAACTCCCGTTTCTTTTCCTTGATTTAACTTTGTTTTTCAATAAATATATCTCTTTCTTGAGGGTCTAGTACCCCGTTGGTGGATTTTGTCTATCCTTATATTGGGTTTTGTTCTTTCTCTTAGTGAGAGTAGGTTCCTTTATTTTGGCATCCGGGATCTTAGATTTATATGTATCGACCTATCTAGTTATCAATAATAGGGATTTTTAAATGATTGCTATAGCCGTTTCTTTCTCTCCTCCTCTCCCAAAAATACTAAACAATATTTTAGGGACTGACATTGTTGAGTATTGAATACAGTAAAAGAATACAGAGGGGGGGGTGAATGGATTCTTGAATTTTTCTTCGGTCTTGAATCTTTGCAGCAAGATAAGTGATGAGTGTGTGAGATATGAAGATGCGGAAAATTAAACACAAACACAACACAATATCACTTTAATCTAATATTTTATTAGATAAAGATCTTGCTACAATCTGTGAATACAAATGATAGTATTCTCAGCTTCGTTTTTCTCAGAGAGATATTTTCTGGATATTTTTTAGAAACTTCAAAACCTTTACAGCTAAGGAAGTGAGGCTGTATCCTTATAGACATGGATACACCCACTTGCTACAAATGAGGTAGGTAAACAAAAGTACTTTCCAGTCTGTCTATCTCATTTTAGTAAGAGTCCAAACGGCTACAGATTTGACTTTGAAAAGCCTGTTTAGATCCACTTCTTCAGCTCCTTGTCCCTTGTCTTATCTCTCCAAGCTTCTTTGTAGGCTTTCCAGCATGCTTTATAGGACAGAGTCAAATAAAGTGTGCTGGCTTGTTGCAGGTTTCTGACTTGTACAATTCTTCAGTATTTTGTCCTCAAGAATGTATTCGAGAAGTGACTAAGTGAGTGATTCGAGAACTGGAGTTGACTTGATCGATAACTCTGAGTTCTCGAATAGTGTTATCTTGACATATCGAATCACTTCTCGAATAGCTCTTTTCTCTGGGACTCCTTGAGATATCGAATAGAGCATTTTGACATATCGAATCCCTGAGATATCGAATAGAGCATTTTGACATATCGAATCCCTGAGATATCGAATAACATATTGAGAGATATCGAATAGTGTCTTCTGAGATATCGAACTCCAGACTTCTCGAATGCTAGACTTCTCGAATAGACAAATGTACTTCTCGAATTGGTACTTAGGCAAATTCTTCATTTCTTCAAATCCCAACTGTGATTATTTGGCAGTCTTTATCTCCTTGCTTGAGGCATGAACCTTGGAACTTCTTTCAAGCATTATTCTTGACTTTATAATTACAGTAACACAACTAGAATTTGATGCCTATTACAAGTACAGAACAAATAGAAACTCTACAACTAGAGGTTCCCTCAGTTAAGAGGTCATGTAGGTAATGCATAGCATTACACATACTTAGGCTTGTTATTAGATGTATTCAGGCATGCCTCTGTGACTAACAATCTCCCCCAAATTGTGAGTAAGACCCTTAGTCACAATTTCATGTCTGATAACAAGCCTATCATACATAAAGATAAAACTTGATAGTACAGGTATGAATTTCCATTAGCAATTTGGATAGAACTACAGAGTGAGTAATCTTACAGCCTATGATGAAGAACTAGCCATTGTCTTTTGATTCCCTTTCCATAGCTTTGGCTTGAAATTCATCATATTCTTTCTCTCTTCTTTCTTTCTCCTTCCTTGTATTCTCATCCATAGCTTTTATTATTTCTGCCATAGCATCCAATTCTTCAAGCAAAATTGAGTCTTTGAAATCTTCAAGTACTGGTTCCAGAATATTTGCAGGATAGTGGTTGAGTAGATTCATTCTGATGTTGACTTGATTTCCATTCCTCCTCCTATACTTTACCATGTAGGGGTTGAACTGAACTCTACACAAACCCTTTTTCCTCAGCTTTTCTGCTTCACTTTCCAGTCTCTCAATTTCTTTCTCCCTTGCCAGCCATTTCTCAAGACACTCTTTTCTGACTTTTTCTTCATGATCTCTCTTCATTTTCACAAAATCAATTAGCTCCAGTTTCCATACTCTCTCCACTTTATCTTCTGAGCTCAACAGTGCAATGATTCTCTCTATGTCATATAGCTTGCCCCAGTGTTGACATCCTCCTTGTTTGAATTTCTCCTCCCTTCCATCAGAGTATTTAATCTCAAGGCAATTATCAACAATGGCAACATGATAGATTCTTTGAGCTTGCAAAAATTGCAGTTGGTCTACATCATAATCTTCATCTAGTGGTTGGAGTTTTAGGCCTGGATAGATTGTCAGGGTTTTTGATATGGTTGGCTTTGATTTCCTTGCAGCTTGCTTGAACTTGATTCTTTTTACATGATTACTTGGCAGCAGTATGTGACCTTTGTTTGTAGACCATTGTAGTATTCCATTAGCAGTTTGCTTTTTGAAACATACAGATGGTTTCTTGACTTGAATCTTCTTCTCTTTTTGAGGTGGCAAGACAGTTGCAGAAGCCATAGATGCAAATTTTGAAAGGTCACTACTGGCAGCATTCACCCTAGACTTAGAGTCTTGTGTTGTGGTGAGGTTACTGTCAGCAATGCCTGAGGCTTGCTGTCTTCCACTTTTCCTCTCAGAGCCTTTACCTTGATCATCATCATTCTTCCTCTTCTCATCATCCTTCTTCTTCTTCTTGTCTTCATCACCCTTATTACTCCTGTGATGTCTTCTCCTTCCATCACTTTTATCTTCATCCTTGTCTTGATCTTTGCTTGGGTTGAACTTAGCAGTCTCAGATACAATGCCAGTTGCAATATATGACCTGAGATAAGATATAGCTTCTAATTCTTCTGCTGTTCTTGATCCCTTCTTCTTGATCAGTTTCTCAATGATGGCTATGATGAGATTTTTATTTTGAGGAGTTAGATGCTTAGGAATGACCAGCTGCTTGATATCTTCAATTCTTGTTCCAGCCTGGTAGATAATAGTTCTAGGATCTGTGAAAACTTCAGGTAGCCTTGAAGGTTGACCATTCCTCAATTCATCATGAAGACTCTTGTTGTTCTCATTTCCCTTCTCAATTAGTCCAAGGAGCACATTCACTTCTGAGTGCTTTAGACTCTGTAGAGTATTGATGGTTAAGTGCCATATCTTGTTCTTTCCTACTATCAATATCTCCTTGAGCCATAGATCATTAAGCCTCCTTGGTACTACAGTGAGACAGTCAATCTGACTCTTCAAACTCTCATGATATAGCAGAGCATCACCAGCCTGTTCTCTAGAGACTTTCAGAAGCTCCAAGAATGCATCATCATGATAGACATTTGAGTTTGCAATTTCTTGTAGCTTGGCCTCAGTGACCACCTTCACTTCTACTGGCTTGGCACTCTTAGATATTGAGATTCGAGGCTTGTCAGATGGCATACTCCCTGCAACCACTGTGGTTGTAATAGACTGCCTTTGACCATCAGGAGTAGTGATGTGCACAGTTGGTAGAGTGACAACTGGCAGAGAAGTGGGAGGCTCATCAACTTTGTCCTTTCCTTTTCCAGGCACATGAGTAGTAGATTTCAAAGTTCTCTGATGGCCACCCTCAGTGATCTTGATGCCCTTTTCTAGTGGTCTCTCCCCCTTTGGATTTGAGTTCTTTGATATCCTCTTCTCCCCCTTAGGCTTGTTGACAGACACAGGGACTGTAGGAAAGCACCTTTGGAGTTGAAGATTCATCAGGTAGAGGGAGACCCATGTGCTTCATCATTGCAGACAACATTGATTGTTGATGCAGAAGAACATCAGCTGTGGTGGTGGCTTGAGTGTTCAACTGTTCAGTCAGAGTTGTCACAGTGTCTGTAAGATGAGCATTGGACTTGTGGAGAGAGACTACCTCCTTTTCAATAGTATCCACTTTAATGAAGAGTTCATTGGCCTTAAAACCAGATAGGGATTGATCCTTCAGTCTCTGCACTTCGAACCTTGACATCTCATGCACAGGAACCTCAGTGACCAGCTTGTCTCCATATTGATTTGCAAAGAGGGTCCTGAGCATGGCATTGGCATCAGTTGTCTGATCTGATAAGGATTGAAATTTGTGCCCCAGACCTGTGACAGCATCCTTGAGAATAGCCAAACCATTGTCCATCCTGGTGCAAGTAGCATTGCAGGTTCGAATGTCCTTGAGAACAATCTCCAATTGAGGGAATTTGGCATCAAAAGTCCTCTTGATCTCATGCACCTCCTTGGTTGTAGCTGAACACACTTCATTGATTTCTGTCTTTAAGCCTTTACCAAGATAGTGTGCAGCCTTGAGAATGCCTTTATAGCTATCATTCACTGCTTCAAACACATCAGTAGGGTTGAGAGATTTGGCATTGGACCCTAGTGAAGTGATGTACTCTTCTCTGAGATACTGGAGACCTTCTGAGAGAGGAATTGAATTGGTTCCTTGCAGCCAAGCATCGATATTCCCATCTCTCTCAGTTTCATCTATGATCTTCTCCTTCTGTAGCTCTACATCCTCTTTGTGACATAGGAGAATAGCTTCATAGTCTGGATTGGGCATGTTTGCAGTGAGAAGGTGCTGAGCAATTTTTGTGAACTCAGGGATCTGATCCACAACTAAGCTTTGAAGTGCTTCAACCGTCAATTGTGGTGGAACAGACCCTGATCCTGAAGCACTGTCATGTTGCACAGGCTTCAGCCATTGAGACAAAAAGTTAGAGCTAGAGCTAGGCTTGCTAGGCTCCTCAGTTACAGATGCAACTTCTGCAACCGGATCAACAGACTCTACCACTGTTGTCTCCACAGAAGTGGGATGAGTTACAACAGTAGTTGACACAGGCACAGAGTCTCTAGTAAGAACTAGTGAATCCTCTGTGTTTGTGATGGTGTCATTAGGATATGCCCCAGCATGCATTCCCTGACCATCCAAATGTGGTACCTGGGTGGTGAGCAAGGTGTCATGCACCAAGTCACTTGAATTCATTGGCTCATCAAAGGAAAAGAATTCTTGATGATCAATGCCTTGCTCCTCAATTGCTTGAGTTGCAGGCTTCAAAGAAATATGAGTGGTAGATTCTGAAAGAGAAGTGTGTTGTAGACAAGATTTTGGCAACTCCCCCTGAGAAATAGAGGGAGTTTCAGTTATGATGTGCTCTCCACTCAGTGTTGTGCCAGCCTTATCACTCCCTTGTGCTGACTCTTTACAGATAGGTGCATTGGGGAGGATGCTTGATTCTATAGATGCATCCTGTTGAGAGGATACATCTAGTGAGCTGTGTGCCCCTGATTTTACAACTTCAGCCATTTGAGTGACTGAAGAGGTGGTTTTAGACTTCTTCTTCTTCTTTAGGCTTATGATAGGTAACTCAGGTTTCTCACTTTCTAACCCTAGTTCTACAGCCGAGGCTGCTTCAGTTAAGATTTCTAAGGGTTCAGAAGCAACCTGTTTTCTCTTCTTTTTACTAACATCACTCTTTTGAGAGGATGATGCAGTTGGCTCTTTGCTGGATAGAGTGTTTGGCTGAGGGGGTTGGTTAGCAGGCCTTGGGTTAGCATTTTGTTCTCCTTGCTTAGGCTGTGCTAACTGTGATTTTGAATCAAATATTGGCATGTTGTGGGGGTAAGACCTAAACAAACCCTCCATGTGGGGAGTTATGTTAAGTCTTACATCCACATCATTCCTAGTCTCCAAATTACCAAAAATGAGTTTGGTCATGGACCTAGGATAGCCTATTTTACTCTTATCTACTCCAGGCAATTCAATCAAAGAAGCATTTTTAAAGTTAAGCACTGATTGAATAAAGCGAGGAAAGAAAATTTCATTACCTCTCTTGGCTGTGGTCTGACCAAGTCTCCCATAGAGTTCCTGTAGGATGAGAAGGCCAACATCTATCTTTCTCCCATGAGCCAAGGCATAGGCAAGCTGCTGCACGGGTGTACTAATCTGATCAAAGCTTGATTTCCGTGCAGTGAATACATGAAGGAGTGTAGCAAATACAAAGCTCCATTCTTTCCTTAAGAACTTCCTATTCAACTTTCCCAGCTTGATAGTATCAGAGTAGTTGATGAAGTCAAAGAATTCTTCCAACTCATCATTGGAGGCCAGAGCATCATACGTCTCTTGCTGCATATCCAAGGCTTGATTCATGTCTGCAGTGGTGATAGTGATATCCTCTCCTTGAATCTTGCAGTGAACAATATAAGAAGTGATAGCATTCTCAAGAGCGATGACCTCCACAGTAGCAGTCCTCCAGAATTGTTCCAATAGATCTATGTACAGAGTTGGGTTGGCTGAGAGCGCACTCTTGATGTATGATTCAGACAACCACCGAACAAAGCACTTGAAATTGGCATTCGGTGCTTCCACATCACTGGTGATTGCGATGAAATTAGTTTGGGATGGTATGGTGAGTTTAGGGTTTGCCATTTGGGTAGAGAAGAAAAGAGAATTAGGATTGAAGAAGAAATTCGCAGTTAGGGTTTTTCAGAGGTTTCAGGAGTTGAGGTGCTTGAGAAATCGAACGAAAAGAATTGAATAGTTGTGAAGTTGTATGTATATATATGAATGTCTTGAGTTGTCGATAGATAAGTGTTCTGTAGCGACAAGTCATTCGAGAAGTATGAAACAACTATTCGAGAAGTCAAGAAAGGCTTATTCGATATCTCAGGCAGTTTTTAACTCACAGCTGGCAGTGATTTAACTTAGAAAATAATTCAAAGTTAAGAATATATTTTTATGAGTGAAATGAAGGTTTGAATATAAATTCAAAAAAAAAGCGATTAAGTGTCAGCGAAAAATCAGCCTTTTCAAATGATTCGATAACTCAAATGCAGTATTCGAGAACTCTATCATTAGAGAACTAAAATACTCTATTCGAGAACTCAAAGTGTGCTATTCGATTTCTCTAAAAGACACTATTCGAGAACTCAGGAGGGTTCTAGATAGGCCTATTCGAGAACTCGAGCCAAGACATAACAATGAACCATTCGAGAAGTCTGACTTATCGAACTATACTTTCCACTCATAAAATTCAATTTTCACTATCTTTTAAAATTTACCAGAAATATTCACTGAAGAATATTCTACTAAATTAAATAGTGATTTTCTCAAAATTTCACAGAAATTTCAAGCTAAAGATGTATGATTTTCAACATGTGCAGCATTGGAATATTTATACATCATACTCCAGCCAATACTTACTTCAGAAATATTAGGCATTTGATAAAGTAAGTATTTACTGCTGCAACAATCTAGTTGATATATTCACTTAGCCAGAATTTGAAGAATTCAGCATTCCAATCTCACTAACCAACCTTGTGAAGGTGGCTTCATCTAGTGGCTTAGTGAATATGTCAGCTAGTTGTTTTTCTGTGGGAACATAATGTAACTCAATGGTTCCATTAGTTGCATGCTCCCTTATGAAATGATATCTGATGTCAATGTGCTTTGTCCTAGAATGATTGACAGGATTGGCAACTATAGAGATTGCACTTGTGTTGTCACACATGATGGGAATTCTTTCCAACACAAGTCCATAATCTCTAAGTTGGTTTCTAATCCAAAGCACTTGTGCACAGCAACTTCCAGCAGCTATGTATTCAGCTTCAGCTGTGGAAGTTGACACAGATTGTTGTTTCTTGCTGTACCAAGAGACTAACCTTTGTCCAAGAAACTGGCAGCTACCTGATGTGCTTTTCCTATCCACTCTGCATCCAGCATAATCAGCATCAGAATAACCAACCAGATTGAACCCTGTGTCCTTAGGATACCATAACCCCAAGTTTGGTGTGCCTTTCAGATATTTGAAGATCCTTTTTATTGCTATCATGTGTGATTCCTTTGGGTTTGATTGAAACCTTGCACATAAGCATGTAGCAAACATGATATCTGGCCTACTAGCAGTGAGGTAGAGTAGAGAACCAACCATGCCTCTGTAGATTGAGATATCTACCTTTTTGCCCTTAGCATCATCATCTAACTTGGTGGCAGTGGCCATGGGTGTCTTTGCAGGTGAACATTCTTCCAAATCAAATTTCTTCAGTAAATCTTTAATGTATTTGGTTTGACTTATAAAAATGCCATCCTTCCTTTGACTAACTTGCAGTCCAAGAAAGAATGTTAATTCTCCCATCATACTCATCTCATATCTGCTTTGCATGAGCTTAGAGAATTTTTCACACAGCTTCTCATTTGTAGAGCCAAATATGATATCATCCACATAGATTTGAACTAGGATAATATCATCATCATGTTTCTTGTAGAACAGTGTCTTGTCCAGTGTGCCTCTAGTGAATTGATTCTCCAGTAGAAATTGTGATAGTGTGTCATACCATGCCCTAGGAGCTTGCTTGAGTCCATACAATGCTTTAAGTAATCTGTAGACAAAGTGGGGAAACTGTGGATCCTCAAAGCCAGGTGGTTATTGCACATATACTTCTTCTTCCAACTCCCCATTCAGGAATGCACTCTTGACATCCATTTGATAGACCTTGAAATTAGAATGTGCAGCAAATGCCAAGAAAATTCTGATGGCTTCTAGTCTAGCAACAGGGGCAAAGGTCTCATCATAGTCAATACCTTCCTGTTGAGAGTATCCTTTTGCAACCAACCTTGCTTTGTTCCTTATGACTACACCATTTTCATCCATCTTATTCCTTAGAACCCATTTAGTTCCAACAACGGTTCTATCCTTTGGTGCAGGCACTAGTTCCCATACTTTGCTCCTTTCAAATTGATTTAGCTCCTCTTGCATAGCAATTATCCAGTCAGGATCCAACAATGCATCATCAAGTTTCTTAGGCTCAACTTGGGATAGAAAGCAGCCATAGAGACATTCATTTATAGTTGCTCTCCTTGTCCTTACTCCTGCATTTGGATTTCCAATTATTTGATCTGCAGTGTGTGATCTATCCCATTTCCTTGTATGTTCAGATTGATTTCTCATCCTTGATGTTGCTTCATCATTTAGATCATGATCATCTACATTTCCTCCCCCTGTGAAGTTGTCACTCCTCACAGGTGTATCTTGGATGCTTGTTTCTTCATTGTTGGTTGACACAGGTTCTTCATTCACTTGAGTTTGTTGGATTATGAGTTCAGATTCACTTTCAATCTCCTCATCAGAATCATCTAGATTGTCAAACTTCAAGGGATCTTTATCTTCATCATTGGCTTCTTCTAATCCAGGTAGTTTGCTGTCATCAAATGTTACATCTGTGCTCTCCATTACTTTCTTTTGACAAATGACATAAACTTTGTATGCAATTCTTTCCATAGAATAGCCAAGAAAGATTCCTTCAAATGCCTTTGCATCAAACTTTCCAACATATTCTGAATTATCTTTTAGCACAAAGCACTTGCTTCCAAAAGTATGAACATACTTTAGAGTAGGCTTCTTTCCAGTCATCAAGTTGTAAGGTGTCTTTCCAGTGTTTTTGTTGATGAGGGTTCTGTTTTGGATGTAGCATGCAGTGCTCACAGCCTCAGCCCAAAAACATGTAGGCATCTTTGCATCAAGTAGCATTGTTCTAGCAGCCTCTATCAGAGTCCTATTCTTTCTCTCAACAACTCCATTTTGTTGTGGAGTCCTTGGAGCTGAGAATTGTTGAGAAACACCATTTTCTTTGCAGAATGCTCCAAGCATGGCATTTCTGAATTCTGTCCCATTATCACTTCTTAATGCAATCACACTTGCATTTATGGCCTTTGCTTCTTTGTCAACTTTCTTTATGTGCTCAATGATTACTTGTGGAGCCTCATCCTTTGATGCCAGAAATTCTACCCATGTATACCTTGTAAAGTCATCAACCATCACTAGAGCATACTTCTTCCTTCCTAGTGACATAATATTGACAGGCCCAAACAAATCCATATGAATCAGTTGCAGGGGCTTGGTTATAGATGTCACTGTTTTTGACTTGTGGCTTGATCTTTTCATTTTTCCCTTTTGACACGCCTCACACACTCCTTCTTGACAGAATTCAAGTGTGGGCATGCCTCTCACTAACTCCCTTTTGACTAGGGAATTAATGGCTTTGAAGTTCAGGTGTGATAGCTTCTTGTGCCACAGCCAACTGTCTTCATTTGATGCTTTTGAGTAGAAGCAACAAATTGTGTCCTTGCTTGCAGAGTCCATATTGGCTACAAACAGGCTTCCCTTCCTTACTCCAGACAGAGTAAAATCACCAGTCTTCTTGTGGGTGATCAAACATTCATCTTTGTCAAAGTTCACTTTGAAGCCTCTGTCAGTGAATTGACCAACACTCAGTAGATTATGCTTGAGCCCCTTGACCAGTGCTACATTCTCAATGATGACATTTCCAATTTCCAACTTGCCATATCCCAGTGTGTTGCCAATGCTGTCATCTCCAAAAGCAACCATTGGGCCAGCCTTTTCCTCATACTGTGATAGCAGGGCCATATCACCAGTCATATGATTTGAGCATCCACTGTCCAAAATCCACATGACCTTCTTATTACTTTCTTTGCCCTGCAAACACAAAAGTATTACTTCTTCTTTGGTACCCAAACGAGTTTGGGTCCATGTGACTTAGTGACAGTTTTATCAAAATCAGCATGCTTATCAGTTTTCTTGATGTTGGTCTTCTTGTCACTGTTGGGAGTCTTAGAATCAGGGTTCTTAGACTTAGGTGACAGAGGTACCTTCCTAACTTTAGGAGGACTTGAAGACTTTGTCCTTGTGTAGTGTGTGTGAACATTATGATTGATACAGCCCTCCATGAATTGTCTTCTCAAATTAAAACAACTAGTCATCACATTCATGTTACATGGCATACAATCAAGTTTATCACAGAAAGGAGAGTCTCTATGTCTTAAAGGCACAGAGCAATCATAGAATGGTTTAGCAACACTACCAGATGGTTTCTTGCAAGCATGAGTCAAATGATTAGAGCTAAAACAGTTTTGACAAACTTTCCTAGGGGCATTTGGCACATAAGCATAGTTGTTATCTTTGTTAATCCCTAATTTGCCATTCCTGTTTGGTCTCTTATTAGTCACTTTCTTCTTAGTCTCATAATTTCCAGCTGAAACAAAATTTACAGGTTTCTCAAGTCTAGGTCTACCTCCTACTGGCTCCTTGGCTTTGGTTTTGACATTCTTACTCTCAGAGGATGCTTGTTGTTCATTTGATTGTGCCTCATCTTCATCCTCCAACATTTGCTTGATGAGTAAGGCATCCTCATCAATCTCAAGTGTTGGTGTTTTAAATATTGGATTCTCAGTCTTTTTCAAAACCTGAGGCACCTCCTCTAGAACAACAATGTCATCTTCAATGACTGCATAGCCTTTCCTCTGTTTAAGAGTGTCATAATCAAGTCCAATGGCAGCCTTAGGTCTAACTAGATTTTTCTCATGATAGGACTGCAATAGACTAGAGGAATTCTTAAATGTTTTCAACTTAAATTCATTTTCAGCTAATTCATCCCTAAGAGCTTTCTCAACTTGACTAGCACATAGAACTTTGTTCTTTAGATACTCAATCTCTTGTTTAAGATTTTCTATTTGCACAGTAGTTAGCTCTAGTTCCTCATTTCTCTTATTTAACAGTTCATTCCTAGTAGACAGTTTAGCAATCTCTTCATTAGCAGCAGTCATACTAGTATGAATGTTAAACATCTCAACGGATAGTTGTTCAACCAAAGATTTATATTCAGAAACAGACATGTCTATGGTAGTGAGAGATGGTACCTGTGAGTCTGATGCAGATGGTTCTTCCTTGGAATTGGCCATCAAGGCATAGTTGCAGAATTCTTGTTCTTCCCCATCACTGTCAGAATCATCCCAACACTTCCCTTCAGCTATGTAAGCCTTACCTGGTGTCTGCTTCTTTAGAAGGGCCTCATACTTAGCTTCAAGCTCAAGAAACTCCTTATCCTTCTTTTTAGGCTTCTTGCATTCACTGGCAAAATGCCCTAGGTCATTGCATCTATAACATCTTACAGATGACCTATCCACATAGCTGGTTTTGAATCTGTTCTTGTTTGTTTTCATAGGTGCCTTGCTCTTGTTGAATGAATGATTTTGAGGTCTAGGCTTGAAGGGCTGATTCCTCTTGAATCTGATGTTTGGGAATTTTCTAGCCATGAAAGCATATGATGTATTTTCCATGCCATCCAGCTCTTCAAGAGTGTAGAACTCATCTTCTTCCTTGTCATCAGCAGGTTCAGTCACTACTTCCTCAGTTTCTTCATCATCTACTATCTCTTCTATTCTCAGCTGACTTGCAGATGCTTCCAGGTCTTGAATAGATTTGTTGACAATCAAGGCACAGGATGTGTTTATCATTCTGCCTTGGTTAGCTTGGATAGCCCTCTTTTGAAGCAACTCAAGCTCGTGTGTCTTTAAAACCCCATAGAGCACATCATACGTGACTTTGTTCAAATCTCTTTCTCTTAGAGATATGACCCTTTGCTCTAGATGGTTTGGTGACGATAGTAGAAACTTCATATTTAATTCCTTAGTGCTGTAAACCTTCCCATTCATTTGGAGCTCAGTCACCAGCTTGTGAAATCTTTCAAACATATCAGTGATACTTTCCTTGGGCTGTGCCATGAACGCCTCATACTGTGTGACCAGTATCTGTTTCTTATTTTCTCTTACCTCCTCTGTCCCTTCACATAACACCTCGATGTGATTCCACATGTCCTTGGCTGATCTGCATGATGCTACGTTGGCAAACATCGACATATCCAAGGAGTCTATGATTAACAACATGAGGTGGCTGTCTAGGGCAATCTTTTCCTTCTCTGAGTCCGTCCATTTGGATGGCTCTTTTGGAACGTATGATCTAGGAATGACTACTGCGCCCACTGTGGATTCAGCAACTTCTTGTTGTGGTATGAATGGACCATTCTTGAGAATGTCAGGGTAGAGAGGATTGGCAGCTTTGATGAACAACAGCATTTTTATTTTCCAGAGGTTGTAATTCTCTTTGTCGAACTTAGGGACCTTTACCGTACCTGTAGTCTTTGGTGTATTCGAACTCATGATCGTTTTCTGTTTAGATTAAACAGCCTGCTCTGATACCACTTGTTGAGTATTGAATACAGTAAAAGAATACAGAGGGGGGGTGAATGGATTCTTGAATTTTTCTTCGGTCTTGAATCTTTGCAGCAAGATAAGTGATGAGTGTGTGAGATATGAAGATGCGGAAAATTAAACACAAACACAACACAATATCACTTTAATCTAATATTTTATTAGATAAAGATCTTGCTACAATCTGTGAATACAAATGATAGTATTCTCAGCTTCGTTTTTCTCAGAGAGATATTTTCTGGATATTTTTGAGAAACTTCAAAACCTTTACAGCTAAGGAAGTGAGGCTGTATCCTTATAGACATGGATACACCCACTTGCTACAAATGAGGTAGGTAAACAAAAGTACTTTCCAGTCTGTCTATCTCATTTTAGTAAGAGTCCAAACGGCTACAGATTTGACTTTGAAAAGCCTGTTTAGATCCACTTCTTCAGCTCCTTGTCCCTTGTCTTATCTCTCCAAGCTTCTTTGTAGGCTTTCCAGCATGCTTTATAGGACAGAGTCAAATAAAGTGTGCTGGCTTGTTGCAGGTTTCTGACTTGTACAATTCTTCAGTATTTTGTCCTCAAGAATGTATTCGAGAAGTGACTAAGTGAGTGATTCGAGAACTGGAGTTGACTTGATCGATAACTCTGAGTTCTCGAATAGTGTTATCTTGACATATCGAATCACTTCTCGAATAGCTCTTTTCTCTGGGACTCCTTGAGATATCGAATAGAGCATTTTGACATATCGAATCCCTGAGATATCGAATAGAGCATTTTGACATATCGAATCCCTGAGATATCGAATAACATATTGAGAGATATCGAATAGTGTCTTCTGAGATATCGAACTCCAGACTTCTCGAATGCTAGACTTCTCGAATAGACAAATGTACTTCTCGAATTGGTACTTAGGCAAATTCTTCATTTCTTCAAATCCCAACTGTGATTATTTGGCAGTCTTTATCTCCTTGCTTGAGGCATGAACCTTGGAACTTCTTTCAAGCATTATTCTTGACTTTATAATTACAGTAACACAACTAGAATTTGATGCCTATTACAAGTACAGAACAAATAGAAACTCTACAACTAGAGGTTCCCTCAGTTAAGAGGTCATGTAGGTAATGCATAGCATTACACATACTTAGGCTTGTTATTAGATGTATTCAGGCATGCCTCTGTGACTAACAGACATCTGCACTTTGGTTGATGGTAAGCCCCTTTTTAGTTTTTTTTTCTTGATTTTACTTTGTTTGTCAATAATTATCTCTCTTTATTGAGAGTCTAGTACCACGTTAGTGGGTTTATCTACTGATATATTGGACTTTGTACTTTCTTCTTGTGAATGATAACTCCCGTTTTTTTCCTTGATTTAACTTTGTTTTTCAATAAATATATCTCTTTCGTGAGGGTCTAGTATCTCGTTAGTGGATTTTGTCTATCCTTATATTGGGTTTTATTCTTTCTCTTAGTGAGAGTAGGTTCCTTTATTTTGGCATCCGGGATCTTAGATTTACAGGATTTTGTTATATTGGTGTATTGATTTGGATAGTATAGAATCACAGTTATGCTCAATTATTCGAATACGTTTTCACAAATCACATATGTATTTCCCTCCCGATTAGAATAAATTGTTGGGTTATCTCACCAGAAAGGCTATAAGGTTCTTGAAAAATGGTTTTTGTAAGAACCCAGATTTTTGGTAGAATTAAAACTTTTATTTTTCAATGTAAAAGTGAATAGTGGTTACGACTGCGATGTAACGATTATTCGAATGAATGAATGGAACGGAATTCGACTTAAATATTTATATGTCTTGAATAATGCTAATGGTTGACAACTTAGATAAGAATAATCTATCTTCTTGGGGAATAAGATATTGCAATTCCAAGCAGGAGAATATTCTCATGTCATCCGATCGATAACGGTTAGTCCAGTGGTTCCGTGAAAGGGTTAAGGAATGCCCGAGAGAGAACAAGGACATTGTCATAAATGTAGGGAATAAAGAAAGAATAAAGAATGAATAGTGATTTTGGTGGAATTAGGAATATTATTAGACGACGCTATATAAAAGTACCCGGAACGAAATTTTGAGTTCGTATTAGTAATCCAGGGGGGAAAAGGAGTGTATGTAAAAGCTGTCGGATTCTGAAAAATAGCACTTTTATTTTCCCCGAGATTTCCCTGGACGCTGAAAGACCTAAGAGATTATTAAAAGGATTTAAGGAAAATGGATTCGAGAATTATTAAGAATGATGGAGAATGGTAGTATAAATATTAAGAAGGTTTCCGGTAAAACCCTAACTAAAAACGATTGAGATATTCTTGCGAATGATCAATCAAATTGAGCAATAACCGGACAAAAGAGCAAGCAAAGAACAAGATGCATGCATGTGCAAGGGAAAATATCTAGTAACCAAATAATTGTATAAGTAACTAGCAAGGTTAGGAAGCTAACTAGTACTTAGCCTTACTTTATCATCTAACCACAACAAATCAACACGTGTCCCTCCTAATTACATCATCCATTGCATAATCACTTTATTAAAGCAACCAAGGATGAGATATTATCTTGAACATATCACTTTATGCATTATTTCAAAGCAACCAACACAAAAACATCAAACTCTCTCAAAACTTCATCCATTCGGCCCCTTTGGAATTCAAAATCAAAAACCCATCTTCCACTCCTTGTTTGATCTTGAAACTTTTATGGTGAGACTTAAATTTCATATAAATGATCTCCTAAAAATTTGAAACCCAAACTCCTTTGTTTCCATCTTCAAAAAAATCAATTAGTAGGAGGGTGAATAGTGTTTTTCAAGAACTAATCTTTGTTTTCGTGTTTCTTTTGATTGATCTAGCAAGTTTAAGGCAACCCAAGGACCATACCAAGCTTTGGAAGGCTATTTCATACTCCCAAGAAGGTATAACATCCTTTAAACCCTAGATCTACTTTAAGTTTATGGATGTTCTTGATGGATCTATCTTAGTATGACTATGTTAATGTTATAAGCATGATTAGTTAAGTTATTTAGTGATTTTAGTAGTATGATGCATATGTTGGTAAAGCATGATGTTCTTGGGCATTTTGAGATAAGAAATCATGTGTATAAGTTGGATCTATGCCCGGTGTGGCTTGGTTGGATTGTTATGATTTTTGGAACGTTCGATATATAGCCGTTATAATGCCGAAATTTCGTTAGCATTAAGAAAACGTGTTTGACAGTAGCTTTAATCCAATATCTAGCTTCTTATTCTGCCATGATAAGATAGATAATGTTCCAAGCTTCGTTTTGATATAAAGATCGTGTGAAATGGACTTACGTTTTAGGATTTATGGTCGATTTACTAAAAGTAGTTCGAAACCGTAAACTAGAGTTCGTAACTGAAATTGAACCCTCGTAAACTACATAAATTAGTGGAGAATCATGGTAGTTAAATAATAGAGATAAAAACGAAGGTGTGAGAGAAAACCTCATGTGAAATGGATCGTTTTTCGATTTTATAAAAATGTTTGAATCAAGGTTAAACGCGAACGAACCCCTTAAAAGTATAACTTTGGTTATAACTTAGAAAACGAGCGATAAAACTCGAGGTATAATCTTGGTTCGTAATCGACCGACTTTAGAACTTATACGACTTAAGTATATACCAAGTGTGGGTATGATGACATGTCTTAATAATGAACAAATGTCGGATCGTATCGGTGATAAAAAGAGTTACACTAAAAGGTGTATAACGAGGTAATTTGAAAACGTGTTTCGACTTAAGTTGATACTTAGCTTTTAAAAAGTGTTCAATGATTAATCCCGAATATTCTGACTATTTATAGATCGTCGAGCTGATCCGGGACACACTACCACTACCTCTACTCGTACTCTATTACCAGGTAAGTTTCAAATCCTTTTTAAAGGCTGTTGTTGTGAATATATATGATTTCCATTATACATATGCCATAGCATGCATGCCTACATTCAAGTTCTATTGTTATACCTGTTCCCTGATTTAAATGTTTGCTTATAACCTAGATAGGTAATATATCGGTTATAAGCCGGATATGGTTAAGACCTTTAAGTCCATGAACTTGAGAAAATCTTCTGACCTATGATAGGCCTCGATCACCTTATCAACATCAGATGCTTTCTTTCTGGCCAGAGAAGCAAGTTGCTTTTGATAGGATAGAGCATCCGCCTCAACACGAACAACTCTGGATTCCAAGTCTAGGGCTTCTTCCTTAAACCTTGCCTGGTCACTCTTCTAAGTTACATTCTCATCTCTAAAGGCCCGCCTTGACGAGAAACAGCCTGTAAATAAGCATTGGCCTGCAATAGGGAAGCTGATAAGACACAAGGCATTTATAAAGTCAAGATTAATAAGAACACTAAACCCACAAGAGGGAGTGTCATACCTGATACATAGCTTGGGCCCCCATGAGCTCAGATTCTTCCATTTTTTCGCCCGTATTCAAAGTCACAAGATCGGGAGGAGTGATTGAAAGCTTGGACCAATCCAAGGCTAGATGAGGATCTCCCAAGACTGAGTCTTGTTCGCAGATCCCCCAGGATGGAATGAAGGGGGTCCTGACATCCCCGTCAGCATTTCGGGACCTTTTCCCACCATGAGAGTAGCTCTCCAAGAAGTGAGGAACACGAGGACTGGTAGGATTCAAGCCTTCTTCGTCATCCTTTTAGTCACGGTTGGCTGATTCTCGGGACGATTGTCCAACTCCTCAGCAGCTGAAATGCAAAGAGGAAAAATATCGGAATAAGAACAAAACAGAGTTCAAAATAGCTAATAAAGAAAATTACCCTCAAAAGAAAGAAAGCTGACGCCAGCTTCAATAAGTTTCTTTTCGTTTAGGAAAGTCTTGTAATGGGTGCGACCATCATCCGCGAGGAGCTTATCTCGGTTTAGTAATTCTGAATCACTAAGTTCACACACGAAGTGCGAAGTATCTTCCACGGATCCAAACCTCTTCACAAAGAAGTTACCCCAATCGCCACCTTCCCACTAAAGGATTACAAACTCCCTCTCCCAGGAGTGGTGAGAGTCTGGAAAAGAAAAAGAGTTCACCATATGTGGAAGCTTCGATCGATGCTGAAGACTGATCCACCCTTTTTTGCAATCAGAAGAGTTCTTGATCAAGAAAATACTCCGGAACATTGTAGTACTCAATGGGATGCCCAACTCCCGGCATCTTATTATGAAAATATTGATAAACCTCCATGCATTGGGATACAGCTGACAAGAGTGGATTTGAAGCTCAGCCAGCAATCTGATAATAAAATGATCGACTGGGAATCTGAACCCGCCTTCAAGGGCCTTCCTGTTGACACAGATCCTCTCGGGATACCAGTTACAGGTTCTGTCTGTTGGGCTTGGAAGACGAACCTTGATAGCACTTGGAAAACTATATGTCTTTTTGATCTTCTTAACATCATACTCCTTCAACTTACAAGGACTATGGAAGGCATCTAAACTCGAGTTGCTAGGGAATGTTTCCCCCATAATGTTCAACAGATCTAGCAAGGATTCAAACGAATGTTCAACATATGAAGGGGGTTTTATTTGTTCCATACCTTTGGTGATCCTCATCTTGCTCCTTTTGGCCATTGCTTCCATCATGGAGACAGGGGGAGCAGTTGCACGGTTGCCTTCTGACATCTTGATCTCGAACTTGAAACTTGATTTCGAACTTCAACTGGAGCAAGAAAACTACAGAGCTTAAGAACTTGAAAACTTTGAGAAGTGAAGAAGTGAAATGAAATGAAAGCTACTTCCCCTCTTTTATAGAAGAGGCATGACCTGCTACATCAGGTTGAAACACAACTTGATTCACGTTTACAGCTCATCTATCGTTTATAGATGAAAAAGGACAGAAACTATCCATTTTATATGAAAGAATTGTTATAATTCATACGAGTCAGGGAAGAAACGACAAATGTATCTGGTGAAGTTACAAGCAGATGATTTTCATAAGCTGATTACGCTTAGTGAAGAAATTAACCTTAAGCACGAGATTAGCTATGCTAATCTAAGTTTAGGAGTAATCTCCCTAAAAGTCACGAATGACCAAATTAATAAGTTGTGATTCAGTGTTCAATGTTGAGGTTTTAATGTCAACGTTCTAAGACTGATTTTCAATACTTGACAAACTGAAGACGGCCGATTGTCGTCAGCCGATTGAGCTCTAAGGGAAGCGCGTCAGCTGACCTCCGTCAGCCGACTGAGCTCCGAGAGAACCATCAGCCGACCACGAATGGCCGATCGAGGCATGCACGAAGCATCAGCCGACCACGGATGGGCGACCGAGGCACGAACGAACCTTCAGCCGATTACGAATGGCCGATCGAGGCGCACACGGGCCATTAGCCGATCCCCATTAGCCGACTAACCTACGCATGGTGCTCTGGCCGACCACGAGGAGCCGACCGTGGTCTCCCCTCTTGCTCTAGCCGACCGAGACTAGTTTTCGGTCTGAGTCCTCAAGCTTTTCAGCCGACTAAGATTGATTTTCAGTCCGGGTCCTCGAGTTGGTGCTTAACTTCAACTCTAATGTGTTGAACGTGAAAATCAGTACGAAGTCGAAATTAAAGATTAGCGTTGTTTAGTGCCGTTTAGTACCGATCAGCGCTGTTTAGCACTGATTAGCGCCGATTAGCGATGTTTAGTGCCAATTAGCGCTGTTTAGTGCCGTTAAGTGCCGATTAGCACCGGTTAGCGCCGTTTAGTGCCAATTAACCATGTTTAGCACCGTTTAGTGCCGTTTTATGCTGTTTAACGTCGTTTAATGCTGTTTAAACGTCGTTTAAGGCTAATTAGCGCCGTTTATTGTCGTTTAGGTCGCTCCACATTTTACACATAAGACGATACTCGTGAAACACTAGTGTACAAACGATAAACCCTGACCCAAGTCTCGAAAAAGGTAGTTAAAACTTCAAGGAAAACCTGATCAGTTTTCCTAGAAGTTGGGGGGCAAATGATATGGGCTAAAAGTAAGCCCTAAAGACATATTTAAAGTTGCATTAATTAGACCCACCATGGTCCAAACGTGGGGCCATTAGTGGGGCCCAAACCCCTAATTTCAATATTAAATTCGTAATTGATATTGGAGGAGATAAACAGCTCAGCAATAAGAGTCAAACAAGGAAACAATATCGCTAGGAGTAGCCTCCAAGACACCCAATTCAACATGGAAACTGATTCCTGCAAGGAAGGGGTCTAGAACCTTCCTCAAGGAGGTGACTTGTCCACCAAGTCTTCAAATCCTACCATAATTCTAAGGCTCCCGCAGCCTATATAAGGGTCTGACCCCTCATTCTTAGAACTACGTTGGCTTGATTCTCAAGCAATATGGAGATACGTAGGCATCTTGTGATGACCATTTAGTCTCCGAACACAAGAACAGTTATTAAAGCACGAAGCTCACAAACCCTAGTATTAAATTCAATTCGATAACCTAGTTTTTATTCCAAAACAAATAACTTTTATATTTTATCTAAATAAAATATCTCCTTTACTAATCAATTTTCTTTTTCAGGTTAAACATATTACCTTTTCTATTTTTCAATAACTAAATAATTTTCTTTTTTAGGTGAAATACAATTTCTTTATATTTTATCTAACTAAAATTTCTCCTTTTTTAAAAAACTACGAATAATTTTGTTTAATAAAATAACATAATTATATTATAATTACTGTTAAGTAATCAATTTTCTTTTTCAACCAAAACACATTACATTTTCTCTAACTAAAATATCTTTTTTTCCAATTATATCACGGGCAATTACCTTTTTCAGCCAAAATAGGTTACCTTTTCTCTTTTCTCTTTTCACTAACTAAAATCTCTCTTTTTCCAATTATATTACGGGCGGTTCTATTTAATAAAAATAAAAATAATGTTATAATATTAATAATTAACCGATTACCTTTTCAGCTAAAACGTATCATTTTTTCCAATTAAATTCTTTTTTTTTCTAGAAATATCTTGTGCAACATTAATTTCTCATTTTAGGATAAAACTACAAGCAATTTTATTTAGTAAAATAAGATAATTAAATTATAAATACTATAAACTAATCAATTGCCTTTTTCACCTAAAACATATCACCTTTTTAATTTTCACGTTACCTTTTCTATTTTCTCTAACTAAAATCTCTCATTTTCCATTTATATCACAGGTGATTTTATTTAATAAAATAATAATATTACAATACTATAAATAACGATAACCTTTTTCAGCTAAAACATATCATTTTTTCTATATTTTTCTAACTAAAACCCCTCTTTTTCTAGAAATATCACGAGCAGCATTAATTTCTCCTTTTCTAAAAATATTACGTGCAATTTTATTTAATAAAATAACAAAATTAAATTATAATTATTATAAACTAATCAATAACCCTTTTCACCTAAAACATGTTACCTTTTTAATTTTCTCTAACACCTCTTTTTTTTCCAATTATAACATTGGCATTATTTTTAATAAAATAAAATAACAATTTTATAATTACTAATAATGAACCGATTACCTTTTCCAACTAAAACATATCATCTTTTCTGTATTATCTAACTAAAATCCCTCATTTTTTAGAAATATCACGGATAACATTTATGTAACTATTATCAAATCATCTCATTTAAAAATTTAAGCCTCTAAAATTCAAGTTTTAAAAAACTTAATTCAAATTAATGAAAAATTTTAATATAGTATTAAAAAAAATCCGTGCATCGCACGGGTTTGAAGCTAGTAATATATATAATAATGTAATTATGATTAATTTTAAGTCAAAAGAGTGGAAAATTAGTAAATATTGTGAAAATCACTTAATATTATATATTTGTATAATCCTGATTGATTTTAGTTTATAATATTAATTTATTATAAATATTCGTTGACATTATATATGTATATGTTAAATCGAGTAACTACTATATTTACATTAGAACTGTTAACTAACCATGGTTAGTCTAATAGAATGAGAATAATAAATAAGGAAAATTTTTAATATAATGTGATTGGTTTAAAATTTAGGAATGATCTCTGATTGGTACTAAAATAATTCATATTTTTTTGATTGGCTAACTACATTTATGGATAGACTCGGGTATTATAATAAAGGATGTATACCCAAAAACATTACACCATTTTGCTGTTAGATTTTTAGTAATTAGTAAGAACCGTTACATGTAATTATAAGGTATACTTTATGATTAAAGTACTTTACTAAAAATTCAAGTTAATTTCGAATCCCGTCAACGACATATATAACTTAAAATTCTATAATATAAATTTTAAATCATGCATAACATTAACTAAATTTATATTAAATTATATTAAAATAATATTAAAATAATTTTTACAAAATAATTATTATTTAAAAACATAATTATAGCATAAAATAAAATTTATAACATATTAAAAGAAACCCGTGCATCGCACGGATTATAAGCTAGTATATAATAAGCATAAGAGGATGTTATCCATAATTTTGGTCACTGTACTACCAAATTAATCTCAACCATCAAATCCAATATTTTTTTAAAATAGACGATCATGATTAAATCATATCAAAAAGAAATTATAATCTAAAAATGATATAATTAAAAAAAGTTATATCATATCAAAAAGAAAATTATAATACAAAAATGATATAATTAAAAAAAAGTTATATTAGAATTAAATTTTTTAAAAATAAAACTATAATGTGAAAATGATATAATTAAAAAAGGATACAATTGATTTTTTTTATTTTTTTATTAATATTAAAAAAGTTCATATTTACAATTTGGCATCTATCTCGAGATACAGAAATTAGATTTGGATAATTTTACAGCCCACATGATGGTCATAAAATTATTTAAAATTTAGTGATGATTTAATAATTATTATTGAATTGAAAACACTCAGAATATATCTAAATAAAAAATATAATTACGAATTTTACATTAATCCAATTCACTATAGAACACCTACATTGATAATCCTATTCAATTTAGAAACCCAAATTATAAATGATTGACATATACTTTTTTCTTATTTCAATATAAATACACTTTCAGTTTACATTTTAAAAAATAAAAAAAATTGTTAGATCCAACGGTTCTCATTTATTTTGTCGTAATGAAGATTAAACTACCGACTACCAAAAGTTTGGACAAAATCACTCTTACACTTATTATTAAAACTGTATTTTATTGTTAGTAGAACTATCTTCAAATAATAATAAGGGTGTTTTGATAATCAAAAGGAAATATAAGTAGATTTTATAAAGCGAATAGAATTTTCAACGTAAAAAATCATCAATTTTTTCTCTCTTTTATTTCTGCGTAGTTTTAATTGTAAAATAATTTTTAAATAATCACAAAATTAAAGATTATTTTGTTAATTTCATGTGGGCTATATATAACGCCCTAGAAATATAGTAATTATCAATACTATTATTTAATATTAAATGTGGAATATATGGTGTGAATTATTTTTTAAGTTAAATATATGTGACATCATGTTTACATATTTATATGGTGATGTATGTGTGTCGTGTGGGTACATGTATTTTTATTTGAATTTTTATGATTAAAAAAATCTATTTAAAATGTCCATTATTTAATCTTCTGAGATTTTTATAAAATCATCGGAGTATTTAAAAATCCCGAAATCTTTTGCAATATCTTATTTGTATATTTATTTAGTTTTTAAAATTATTGGGTGAATTATTATGAGTGTTAAGTATTTTAAAATGATTTTAAGAGTTTTGTTGCATTTAAAGGATCAAAACTTGTAAAATTCATATTTAATTCATTTTTTATCCTAAAATTATTTTAAAAATTTGTGTGCGATTGTAATTTTATATTCTTTATTTTGAAAAAAAATGATTAAAAGATTTATTTTCCATTATTTTACCATTTAAATTCGATTTTTAATAGTTAAGTAAATTATTTTGTTTTATTTTCAGCAATGTGAAATATCCTTGTTTTTTAATCCCTTATCTATCATATTTTTCCCCAATTTTCAGATGGGCTGCTCTGTTCTCTCGAGTTTTCTCTCGAACTCTCTACAACCTTCTATATCACTCTCATTTCTCTCTCAATCTCTCTCGGTTTCTCACAATCTCCCTCTCCCTCTCTCACCGTGAGTTCCTCTCTCTCTCTCTATATATACACTGTCCTCTCTTTCACGACTCTTTTGGAGCCTTGGTACTGATCCACTTGTTGACAACTGCTGCAAATAAATCGCAATCTCCCTCTCCACTGTATTGTGTTGAACTGCTGGGTGCGTGTGTGTATACAGATTTTATGTATTGCTGTGTAACTTGATGTATATTCGAGTATATGTGATGGGTGTGTTGAGTTAATACGTGAGGTGTATAAGGCTGCTAGCATGGTATATATATGCTGGACTCCAAGTTCGAAATGGGTTACTGATTTTGTGATTTCAGCTGTGTCGGTGTTGTGAATTCTTGAGTGCTGTGGTTCAAGTGGTATGGGTGTGTGCGTATCACTGGTGTGTGTATCTAGATAGCGTATGTGTGTGGGTTTGTTGAAGTGGGCGTGTGCATAGGTGAATTTTTAGTCAATTAAACCATGTTCTTGATTGATTTTCTGTGTATTTGGAGGTGATAATCATGCTCTCGGGTTTGATATGGGTTGTTAAGTAGTTTTCTTTGAAGGTTCTATGTTGAAATTGGAATGACTGGAAATTGGAGTAGTAGATGTCGGTTTAATTAAAATTCGATGATATCTGTTAACTGCTATTTGATAGTAAGGGTTAAGATCCTGTTCTGGGCAGTGGTGATTTTAAAAGCTGCGAAGGGAGGTTACTAAAAGGGGGTTTTGGATGATCGGATTGTAGTAATACAAAGTGGTTGTGGGTTTGCATTTGGAAAGATGAGGTTGGCTGTTTGGGTTCAGTTTTCTGGGGTTTGAATTGTGTTGGGCAAGCTTGTGTAGGGTTTGAAGAGGTTGTGAACTATACTAAGTAAACAGAAAACAGTAGTGTAGGCAAATGGAAGTGTAGTGTTATGTTTTTGCTATAGTTCAAATTTTTCAAAATTTTGGTTTAAAGACTTTGTTGATGTGAATTGCCAGGTACTTAATTTAATGAGTGGTTGATGATATGAGTTAAATAAGGCTATAGCAATCTGCCTGTTTATGGTTAGGAATGTTGAGGTTGGAACTTGTAATGTTAAGAACATAATCAAAGTACATCAGTAAGTATGTTGTAGTATTGGCAGGTTTCAATAATTTTAAGTGCTGGTGTAGAGATTAATTTGTGTGTAATAAATTTACCATGTGGATATTTCAGATTTCTTGGTTAGAATTAGTTGGTTCATGTGGATAAAATGTGTTAGAAATCATTATATATACCATACTGATTGTGAGTTGAATTCTGTGATATTTAAATAGTAGATTGTAAATTTTAATATGAGTTGGGATTAAGGTTTGAGTATATGATTATTTACTTGTTGATTGGTCGGTTGTTTTCCGACAGGTAGTGTAATATTTTAAAGGAGCGGTTGTCAAAATTTTGTTATAATAGTTTTGTAATTTTTATAGTAAATAGACAAGAACTATTTGTGAACCAATGTGCTATGTGCGCTATAAGGTATAAGGGTAAACTGATAATACGTGTTAAGTGTCTATGTGGTTTATGTGGTTATACATTACTATTTTAAAAATATGATCAATACGTGCCATATGTGTTAAGTTGTAAAGCATTATAGGACGCGTTTGGGTAGAACAGAGTTAGACGATTAAGGATTATAGTGGACTGAAGTAGTGCTTTACCTTTATATAGGTACCAATAGGAGGCCGACTAAGAGCCAGCGCACGACTAGATGGAATATTCGAGAAATGGAATAAAGATCAATGTATAAAGAAGTATGATCGACAAGTGATAAAAGAAAGACGGACGTGTGATCGAATAAAGATCAATGTATAAAGAAGTGGAGACTGATGTAAAGTGAGTAAAGGATTGAGATGTTGGAATTGGATCAAACTTCATGTATTGAGGCAAGTTTACTATACCTCACTTATTGTTCAAGTGATGTGAAACCTTTTGTATTATTTATTTGTTATTTCGAAATCCTTTCTTTCAAGCATCTATACCTTTCGTTTCTAGTCTTAATAATGTGAACCTGATCCGTTAATTATATGTAATTCTTTTCAAATCATTTTGCTAGTACCTAAACTTTTCATTTTTATTACCGGTGACATTTTTCTTCTATTAATTTACAAACAATCATTTTCAAACTATTCTGTTATTGTTTATTTTTCCTCACCTATCATTCAGGTGTTGAATTCTTTTAAAATTATTTTATTTAAATATTCCTCATCTTTATTAATATTCTTCAAAGAGCGTTTTTCTTCAAATTATTGTAAATTAATTCGAGGTTTAAACTATCGTTGAAGCATGTGTTGCTCAGTGATGGTTAAAGCCAAGAATGAATTGAGATCTTCTTAATTATTTAACCTCATTATTGTCATGCTGGTTCTGGCAGCTGAAGCCTATGAGTGCTTAGCTGACAAGAATGAGACTTTAAGTAATTGAGAATTTCTTAAATCTTCGTTTTAAACTATTCGAATCTTTCATGTCATTTCAAATTTTGCAGCGTAAATTCATAAATTGATAATCCTTGAAATATGTGGTTAGCCAGTGAAGTAACTTAAATCTTCTATTGAACTTCGAATTTTCTTTATTCCCTGCTTTCTTTATAATTGTTGTTCCATTTCTAGAATCTAATTAATTGCTCAGTTATTTAATTTATCATGTTCCTTATTGATATATGATTCTATTTTGCTGAACTATACCCTGTTTAGTTTAAATCTTACTGCCTTGTTGTTTATGATTCCCTATATCAATTGCTTCCCTGATTCTTAATCTTTTAATGCTGCTCCCTAAAATGGTTTAATTAATTAAAGATGTTTTAAAATTCCTTATACTGGGCTGATCTGTTATCAGTGAGTTAAGGGCTGAAAAGTGGAGTGTTTTAAATTATTAATAATAAATTTGTTTATAAATTGGAGAAGCGTAAGATGCTAGGGGTGGTTCCCTTAGTCCAGCACTTTTTATTTAGCGTAAGAGGCTAGGGGTGGTTCCCCTATTCCAGCATTAAAGGCCAATGTGTTGCCTAATTGGGAACCCAATTTCAAAAGAAATGGGACTTTACGTGGCTGATCACCCGTATTGTCCGTAATCAGGATAATAATACAATCAACTTAAATGTTTTTAAAAAGTTTTACGAAAAGTATGTTTGATGGAAAGAAACGTTTTTGAGAAAAAGGTTATGATTTAAAGAAAAATGGAAAGTCTTACTCTATGATGGAATTAAACTATTCCTTGAGAAAAGTTGGTCATTGATATTGTTCATCAATGAATCATTGAAATATTATTGATTCACTATATTATTAACTTGCTGAGCGTTGTTGGCTCAATCTTGCTTTATTTTCCCTAACCTTTCAGTTAGGATTAAGGATGGATGTCTACATTTTTACAAGTCATATGAGAGCAATGAGGCAGCCTATACAGGATAGATCTCGAAGTAAGAGCGGGCAGGCACGGATTTGGTATGAGCTACAAATTAGATGGTACAATAGTTGAGATTAGATCAGAAATAGAAGTTGTAATAATTTGTGTAATTTAGATACTTGTTTCATACCATAACCAGGAATCGATCCTCCGTGAGGAATCGTTGGTGTATTAATTTTTAATTGTATTTGTTAAATTGGAATTTGGTTGGGTTCAATTACAGGTGGATAGTCCGATTTACAAATACTTCATGCCGAATTTTTCTAAAATTCCCCTGTATCAAAGACTATTTTATTATAAAAAGTATATTTTCAGTATTGGGAAGTCGGAGCGTTACAGGTTGGTATCAGGGCGATAGGTTATGGTCACTGAAACAAGTTAGGATGATTAGGTGTACGTGTTTAGGTTAGATGTTAGATAGAACGATTTAGGATAAGATTTGCCTTAAGATATTAGGACGATTGTTGCGACGTTATTTGGGATTTCGACAAATCGCGGGAGTAGAAATTTGATTCGTCCAGAGACTCAATTTAGGACGAGGCAGATAATTCGGAATAGCATATGCTAAATAGACGACCAGAGCTATCAGCTTGGAAGACCTTACGTGTAGATCTTTGCGTACCTTCTAGAGTTTCTTTTGCGACTTTAGTTACCTCACGAGCGATATAGAAAGTGCGAAAGGATTGTAAACAAGATGCGAAATGTGATTTCTGGCATGTGAAGAAGTAAGGGCATGGTTATTCATTACTAGCTATTGATTTCATTTAATTTATTGATTAAGGAGATTTAACCTTTCTTTCTGTTTCTTCTTATCTTGATAATACCTCATCACCTTTGATAATCAACTATATTTCAATTGATGACGAATTTTTTAAATTCATTTAAACACATTTCTATTTTTCAAAGATACCTCTATTTTTTAGGGGTATCACTTGATTCAACATGATACATATAAATTATTGAGACCCTTGAATTCTTTCTAATTTCCCCAAATAATTGTTATTCCTTATTCAACATTGTATATCTATAAAATTTTTGAAACTGTTGAATTCTTTTTGTTTCTCTTTGAATACTTAACCTTATTTATTCTGACTGGGATGAACAACCCTGTGTATATAGGGGATTCAGGGACATCTTATCTATATGATAGAAGTCTGGTGGGATGCCACTGATTGTGTTTGTCATGAAAGTACTGAAGGCTGGCCACCTTTTTGTACTATAGCGGTTGACCTAAATGATAAATACAACCTGAAAACAGTTCAATGATCATATTGATATCTCGGTTAAATCCTTTTACAAAATTCTATCAAATACAACTCAGCATACATTTATACAAGTTAACACCTATCTCTTTCAATGATTTCTTTTGTTATAAACCCTTATGATTCTTAAAGTTATCAGTGGTTGAAAACAGAAAATATGGAAACAAGGAAATTTTAAGTGGTCCAAGTTACATATACATCGACAGAGAATTGAATGATCAGGTTTGAGAATTGAGGTTAAAGCAGAGATTGAATATCAAGTTAGATTATACAGTGGATTGACAACACACATACAAGATTCGATAATACGGAGAAACTGATTATGGTTAAGGAGTAGATGATAAAGATACGAAATGAAAATTTTGTTAACGTCAGAAATAGAGTGATGATTGATATAATTGGTATGTGATAGTTATCGTGAAGGAAACATTGTTGAAGGACACTTGTTTATTATATATTTTAACTGCGGATACAGTAGATAAAATATTGCAAGAATTTGGATATTGAGATAGATTGTCAAATATAAAAGTTTAGAGACGGAACGGGATAGGTTGAGCAAAACAGAGTAGAGTTGGACAGTTCATTTTTAAGAAATTTCAACAGAATTAGAAGATAGAAGTTCAAGATGATTATAAAGGATGTTGTTAAGGACATGGATGTGATAGTAGTTACAAAAAAAATATTAGGTGTGAGTTAGGATTTGATCGTATAGTTCACTACAAGGTACAGGAAAAGTGTGAAGACAAGAAGGTGAATTCGTGATTTTTCAGAGGTATGTAAGTTGTGTTTCGAGGACGGAAGTGGATAAAAGAGTTTTAATGGTTACGCAGACTAAGAGGTTATTATAATAAGGTTTTAAGGTTATTTTATATATGTGGGATATATCGATAAGGTGGTAATTAAAGTGAAGCAGTTTTCAGTGGTCAAGATTTCTCGGATATGTGACTTGAGGAATGTAACCAGGATATAAAAAGGACATGCTTATGATTACTAAGTACGAGCTTTGTAATTGGAAGAACTATAATTTTGAGGATATGACGAAAGGATCAAAATGAATGCCGTGACGACGAAGCAGTAATGAATCGGGAAAGGACTAAGACGCTAGTGGAGATCGAAAACTTTGACGGACCAGCTAGGAATTATCAAAAGTTGTCAAAGATATTACCAAGATAGCTACAATAGTAGACAAGCCTACCAATCAGGAAATGAAGGGTTAAAAGTGGACAAAGCTTTCAGGAGTCAAGGAAGAGATTGAAAACCGTCCCAGTGTTAGTGCAATCGGACGAACAAGGAAAGATTGAAAATACCCCGGGAATAGTTTAAATTGCTAATAGGATATATATGTTTTAAAGTAAATGGTGCCTCAGTAAAACAATGGGATTAAGGATAGATAGAAGTTTCCTAATTATTCCCTCCTCGAGTAACATTGTACGTTGAAAGGGGAGTAAGAATGATTAGGGGATTTCTTGATATTCTTTTTCTCAGAGTTTTATCTGGGGCAATCTGAATTTTGAGTAGGAGCATGGAAGTGGTATCAATGGTCCTAGTCGCGTGGATTTTGTTTTAAAGATTTAATTATTTATCTATTTACGGCAAGTAGAGGCAGATTTCTTCGTTTATATGTTGCTGCAAATCAAGGCAGGTGTCATTTTAGTATTGTATGTGAAGGAATTGTTTATGGATAATTGGAGTAGTAATTGAGGTACTTTCATACATGGCATAGTCTATTATACGAATAGGTCATGTTTGATTTTCGGTAGAAAATGATCGTCACGTGCGAGTGATAAGTATCTAGAAGTAACGAGACATGCAAACCAAATGATTAAGTTTATGTTAGAAATTCGAAGGGCTACAGGATGAGCCTATCGATATGTGAATTCATATGAAGGAATGCTAGTGTGAAAAAAAGTGACATGGAAATTGAAGGAGAAATGTTTGAGTAATACCGTCATTATGTTTTAAGATTGATTCTGAGGACAGAATCCAATTAAGGGGGGGAAGGATATAACGCCCTAGAAATATCGTAATTATCAATATTATTATTTAATATTAAATGTGGAATATATGGTGTGAATTTTTTTTTTTAGGTTAAATATATGTGACATCATGTTTACATATTTAGATGGTGATGTATGTGTGTCGTGTGGGTACATGTATTTTTATTTGAATTTTTATTATTAAAAAAATCTATTTAAAATGTGCATTATTAATCTTCTAAGATTTTTAAAAAATTATTGGAGTATTTAAAAATCCCGAAATCTTTTGCAATATCTTATTTGTATATTTATTTAGTTTTTAAAATTATTGGGTGAATTATTATGAGTGTTAAGTATTTTAAAATGATTTTAAGAGTTTTGTTGCATTTAAAGGATCAAAACTTGTAAAATTCATATCTAATTCATTTTTGATCCTAAAAATATTTTAAAAATATGTGAGCGATCGTAATTTTATATTCTTTATTTTGAAAAAAAATGATGAAAAGATTTATTTTCCATTATTTTACCATTTAAATTCGATTTTTAATAGTTAAGTAAATTATTTTGTTTTATTTTCAGCAATGTGAAATATCCTTATCTTTTAATCCCTTATCTATCATATTTTTCCCCAATTTTCAGATGGGATGCTCTGTTCTCTCGAGTGTTCTCTCGAACTCTCTACAACCTTCTATATCACTCTCATTTCTCTCTCAATCTCTCTCGGTTTCTCACAATCTCCCTCTCCCTCTCTCACCGTGAGTTCCTCTCTCTCTATATATACACTGTCCTCTCTTTCACGACTCTTTTGGAGCCATGGTACTGATCCTCTTGTTGACAACTACTGCAAATAAATCGCAATCACCCTCTCCCCTTTGTTGTGTTGAACTGCTGGGTGCGTGTGTGTATACAGATTTTATGTATTGTTGTGTGACTTGATGTATATTCGAGTATATGTGATGGGCGTGTTGAGTTAATACGTGAGGTGTGTAAGGCTGCTAGCGGTGTATGTATATGCTGGACTCCAAGTTCGAAATGGGTTACTGATTTTGTGATTTCAGCTTTGTCGGTGTTGTGAAATCTTGAGTGTTGTGGTTCGAGTGGTATAGGTGTGTGCGTATCACTGGTGTGTGTATCTAGACAGCGTATGTGTGTGGGTTTGTTGAAGTGGGCGTGTGTGTAGGCGAATTTTTAGTCAATTAAACCATGTTCTTGATTGATTTTCTGTGTATTCGGAGGTGATAATCATGCTCTCGGGTTTTTATATGGGTTGTTAAGTAGTTTTCTTTGAAGGTTCTATGTTGAAATTGGAATGACTGGAAATTGGAGTAGTAGATGTCGGTTTAA
The DNA here is from genome assembly GCA_036435485.1 of Saposhnikovia divaricata. Lineage (NCBI taxonomy): Eukaryota > Viridiplantae > Streptophyta > Magnoliopsida > Apiales > Apiaceae > Saposhnikovia > Saposhnikovia divaricata. The sequence goes on from CM071597.1 coordinate 106,028,558, forward strand.
TTAAAATTCGATGATATCTGTTAACTGCTCGTTGATAGTAAGGATTAAGATCCTGTTCTGGGCAGTGGTGATTTTAAAAGCTGCGAAGGGAGGTTACTAATAGGGGGTTTTGGATGATCGGATTGTAGTAATACAAAGTGGTGGTGGGTTTGCATTTGGAAAGATGAGGTTGGCTGTTTGGGTTCAGTTTTCTGGGGTTTGAATTGTGTTGGGCAAGCTTGTGTAGGGTTTGAAGAGGTTGTGAACTATACTAAGTAAACAGAAAAGAGTAGTGTAGGCAAATGGAAGTGTAGTGTTATGTTTTTGTTATAGTTCAAATTTTTCAAAATTTTGGTTTAAAGACTTTGTTGATGTGAATTGCCAGGTACTTAATTTAATGAGTGGTTGATGATATGAGTTAAATAAGGCTATAGCAATCTGCCTGTTTATGGTTAGGAATGTTGAGGTTGGAACTTGTAATGTTAAGAACATAATTAAAGTACATCAGTAAGTATGTTGTAGTATTGGCAGGTTTCAATAATTTTAAGTGCTGGTTGTAGAGATGTAATTTGTGTGTATAATAAATTTACCATGTGGATATTTCAGATTTCTTGGTTAGAATTAGTTGGTTCATGTGCATAAAATGTGTTAGAAATCATTATATATGCCATACCGATTGTGAGTTGAATTCTGTGATATTTAAATAGTAGATTGTAAATTTTAATATGAGTTGGGTTTAAGGTTTGAGTATATGATTATTTACTTGTTGGTTGGTCGGTTGTTTTCCGACGGGTAGTGTAATATTTTAAAGGAGCGGTTGTCAAAATTTTGTTATAATAGTTTTGTAATTTGTATAGTAATTAGACAAGAACTATTTGTGAACCAATGTGCTATGTGCGCTATAAGGTATAAGGGTAAACTGATAATACGTGTTAAGTGTCTGTGTGGTTTATGTGGTTATACATTACTATTTTAAAAATATGATCAATACGTGCCATATGTGTTAAGTTGTAAAGCATTATAGGACGCGTTTGGGTAGAACAGAGTTAGACGATTAAGGATTATAGTGGACTGAAGTAGTGCTTTACCTTTATATAGGTACCAGTAGGAGGCCGACTAAGAGCCAGCGCACGACTAGATGGAATCTCGAGAAATGGAATAATTATCGGAGTGGACGAGTGTGATTGGGTAGACATTGACAAGTGATAAAAGAAAGACGGACGTGTGATCGAATAAAGATCAATGTATAAAGAAGTAGAGACTGATGTAAAGTGAGTAAAGGATTGAGATGTTGGAATTGGATCAAACTTCATGTATTGAGGCAAGTTTACTATACCTCACTTATTGTTCAAGTGATGTGAAACCTTTTGTATTATTTATTGGTTATTTCGAAATCCTTTCTTGCAAGCATTTATACCTTTCGTTTCTAGTCTTAATAATGTGAACCTGATCCGTTAATTATATGTAATTCTTTTCAAATCATTTTGCTAGTGCCTAAACTTTTCATTTTTATTACCAGTGACATTTTTCTTCTATTAATTTACAAACAATCATTTTCAAACTATTCTGTTATTATTTATTTTTCCTCACCTATCATTCAGGTGTTGAATTCTTTTAAAATTATTTTATTTAAATATTCCTCATCTTTATTAATATTCTTCAAAGAGCGTTTTTCTTCAAATTATTGTAAATTAATTCGAGGTTTAAACTATCGTTGAAGCATGTGTTGCTCAGTGACGGTTAAAGCCAAGAATGAATTGAGATCTTCTTAATTATTTAACCTCATTATTGTCATGACAGTTCTGGCAGCTGAAGCCTATGAGTGCTTAGCTGACAAGAATGAGACTTTAGGTAATTGAGAATTTCTTAAATCTTCGTTTTAAACTATTCGAATCTTTCATGTCAGTTCAAATTTTGCAGTGTAAATTCATAAATTGATAATCCTTGAAATAATTGGTTAGCCAGTGAAGTAACTTAAATCTTCTGTTGAACTTCGAATTTTCTTTATTCCCTGCTTTCTTTATAATTGTTGTTCCATTTCTATAATCTAATTAATTGCTCAGTTATTTAATTTATCATGTTCCTTATTGATATATGATTCTATTTTGCTGAACTATACCCTGTTTAGTTTAAATCTTACTGCCTTGTTTATGATTCCCTATATCAATTGCTTCCCTGATTCTTAATCTTTTAATGCTGCTCCCTAAAACGGTTTAATTAATTAAAGATGTTTTAAAATTTCTTATACTGGGCTGATCTGTTATCAGTGAGTTAAGGTCTGAAAAGTGGAGTGTTTAAAATTATTAATAATAAATTTGTTTATAAATTGGAGAAGCGTAAGAGGCTAGGGGTGGTTCCCTTAGTCCAGCACTTTTTATTTAGCGTAAGAGGCTAGGGGTGGTTCCCCTAGTCCAGCATTAAAGGTCAATGTGTTGCCTAATTGGGAACCCAATTTCAAAGGAAAGGGGACTTTACGTGGCTGATCACCCGTATTGTCCGTAATCAGGATAATAATACAATCAACTTAAATGTTTTTAAAAAGTTTTACGAAAAGTATGTTTGATGGAAAGAAACGTTTTTGAGAAAAAGGTTATGATTTAAAGAAAAATGGAAAGTCTTACTCTATGATAGAATTAAACTATTCCTTGAGATAAGTTGGTCATTGATATTGTTCATCAATGAATCATTGAAATATTATTGTTTCACTATATTATTAACTTGCTGAGCGTTGTTGGCTCACTCTTGCTTTATTTTCCCTAACCTTTCAGTTAGGATTAAGGGTGGATGTCTACATTTTTACAAGTCATATGAGAGCAATGAGGCAGCCTATACAGGATAGATCTCGAAGTAAGAGTGGGCATGCACGGATTTGGTATGAGCTACAAATTATACAAATTAGATGGTACAATAGTTGAGATTAGATCAGAAATAGAAGTTGTAATAATTTGTTTAATTTAGATACTTGTTTCATACCATAACCTGGAATCGATCCTCCGTGAGGAATCGTTGGTGTATTAATTTTTAATTGTATTTGTTAAATTGGAATTTGGTTGGGTTGAATTATAGGTGGATAGTCCGATTTACAAATACTTCATGCCGAATTTTTCTAAAATTCCCATGTATCAAAGACTATTTTGTTATAAAAATTATATTTTCAGTATTGGGAAGTCGGAGCGTTACACTATAAAATCGTTCAAATCAAAATTTAAGCCGTCCGTTGGATTATAAAGTTGGGTAAAAAGCCGTCCGTTGGATTATAAATTATTTCCTTATTATATCTTATATATAATAACCAAAAGAGAGATATTATACGTAATTTTGGTCTCCGTACCGCCAAAATCATCTCAACCGTCGAATATAGTATTTTTAAAAATAGACGATTAAAAAAAAAAAAATATATCATATTAAAAAGAAAATTTTAATCTCAATAGGATTTAAATAAAAAAAGGTTGTATTAGAATTGAATTTTAAAAAGAAAATTATAATCTAAAAAAGGTTGTATTAAAAAAGGTTATATTAGAATAGAATTTTATTTATTTATTTTATTAAAATTTAAAAAAATCATATTTACTATTTGGCCTCCATCTTTATGTTGGTTTCGATCATCAATACGCAGCGAAAACAGTAATAAAATAAATCGAAACCAAACCCGGATCCATGTATAATAATTGATAATATGGTAGATAGAACGATTACCTTATCAAAGCTTTACGTTTAAAGAACGATGAAGATGCAAGCCTCCCACGATTACTGACCACTCCTCCTCGAAGCCTCCTCTACGGTATCCACACGAACACTCCAAGAACAATTCTTGAATGGAAGGGAGGTACTAGCCTCCAATGAAAATATGAGATTTAGTTTTTAGGGTTTTGGTTTTGGGATGCGGCTCAACTAATTTTTCACGTACTAAATCCTTTACCCCATATCTTTATATATAGGATAGTGTAAAGCCAAAAAAACCCTTGTCAAAAACCTAGCCCAAATATGATTTAATTAAATAATAAAATCTAATTCTATTATTCAAATAAATAAATAATTAAGTCAAACTTAATTATTAAAATCATATCTCATATATCTTTGTATTTTATTATAGCTTAATTAAGTCACACTTAATTAATATAATAAAATCCAACTTATCATTAATTAATTTAAATTCATAATTTAAATTAATTCTTCCTTTAAAATGTTCTATGTGTGTGACCCTGTAGGTTATTATTTATTTTGGCAATAATTTTATTCTCCAATAAAATTATAAACAATGAGCGGTATCTAGTAATACATCATTGCTACCCAATTAAATAATAATTAAATCGTGATTCGATAAACCTTTTGTGATTAATGTTCCCGTGTAATATAATCCCTTTAACCAAATATTATAGATTAAACTCGAGGCATGTTTATTGTCATCCTCTTCATAATTTAATCCGGGTTTACTTGATCCATGAGTAGACTATTAATAACAAATCATTATTTGAGCACGGCCATGCATTTTATAGTCTCACTCAATCAAGAGGCCAATAATATCTCTCCTAATAATAGGAGGGTTAAATCCTTTATCTATCATTCATATTTCTCATACGATTCACAATATACCCGATGTCCACTTTTATCATTACCCGATCAAAGGTAACTTTTAATGTAGTCAAAGTATATTATCCTCGTATAGAAATATAATGATCTCAAGTCAAAGGATCATTACACCATTATCACTGTGAGTCTTTCTTATGACTTAATTAACATGAAGAATCTCACGTTGGGTCTGTCCAGTACCATGTACTCTACATGTACCTATGTATTGACTTTAGTATCTCCATACTTATAACCAATGAGATGTGGTTATCAGTCAAAAACATACTAGTCTATTTATGTATTATTATTGTCCTGTATAATAATACTCGACTAGGGACCTTTAAGAATATGATATTATATAATCTCAAATTCAAGTTGTAAACTTAAACTATATAATGTGTATCATTATTCTAAGGACATTTATTATGCTAACAAATATCGCAGTAATTAGAGTCATAATAAATACATTTATTTAATAATCAAATGACATAAGGTTTATTTAAGAAACAATGTATTGCCTCTAGGGCACCTACACTAACAATCTCCCACTTGCACTAGAGCCAATCACCCATGTATCTAATACCCATGGAACTAGTGTGACCGTCGTGCTTCTGCTACGACAGGCCTTTGGTCAGTGGATCTACAATGTTATCATTTGTATGCACTTTACATATATGTATTTCACCCCTTTCATTAATCTCTCGTATGAGGTGATATCTTCTGAGTATATGTTTGGATCGGGAGTGCGATCTAGGCTCTCTAGCCTGTGCGATGGCCCCATTATTATCGCAGTATAGATCAATGGGATCTGCAATCGATGGAACCACTTCCAAATCAGAAATGAATTTTCGAATCCAAACAGCCTCCTTAGCCGCTTCACAAGCTGCAATGTACTCAGCCTCCATTGTAGAATCAGCTACTGTTTCTTGCTTTGAACTCTTCCAGCTTACAGCACCTCCATTTAGACAAAATACAAAACCAGACTGTGATACAGTATCATCCCTGTCTGTTTGGAAACTTGCATCGGTGTAACCTTTTACAACCAGCTTCTCCTCTCCTCCATACACTAAGAATGAATCTTTAGTCCTTTTAGGTACTTTAGAATATTCTTGACTGCCGTCCAGTGACCTTCACCTGGATTAGACTGGTATCTGCTCGTCATGCTCAAAGCATACGAAACATCTGGTCGAGTACATACCATTGCATACATGATAGATCCAATTGCTGATGCATATGGAACTTTATTCATGTGGTCCTTCTCATCTAATGATTTCGGACACTGGTCTTTAGAAATCGTTATTCCTTGAGACACAGGGACATATCCCCTTTTAGCATTTTGCATACCAAAACGATGCAAAACCTTATCAATGTATGTACTCTGACTTAGACCAATCATCCTTTTAGATCTATCTCTATAGATCCTCATTCCTAGAATGTAGGTTGCCTCTCCTAAATCTTTCATAGAGAAATTGCTCCCTAACCAAGTCTTAACAGCCTTTAGAGAAGGTATGTCATTCCCCATTAGTAGTATGTCATCAACATACAGTACTATGAATGCCACATGGCTCCCGCTAACCTTCTTGTAAACACAAGGTTCATCCTCGTTTTGAATAAAGCCATACTCCTTGACTGTTTCATCAAAACGAATATTCCATCTCCTAGAGGCTTGCTTCAATCCATAAATGGATCGACGTAATTTACATACCTTGCCAACATTCCTTGGATCGACAAAACCTTCTGGTTGTGTCATGTACACATCCTCTTCAAGGCTCCCATTAAGGAAAGCTGTTTTGACATCCATTTGCCAGATTTCGTAATCATGGAATGCTGCAATTGCAAGCAAAATCCGTATGGACTTGACCATGGCAACTGGTGAGAAAGTTTCATCATAGTCAATACCATGAATTTGTTTGAACCCTTTCGCAACCAGTCTTGCTTTATAGGTCTGAACATTTCCCGCTTATATAGGTCTGAACATTTCGCATACATATAGGTCTGAACATTATAGTGCCCCTGCGGGGCCAGAGGTCAGAATGAAAGGGGAAATCGATTAGGAATCTCGTCGGAGCCAGATCTTTAAAAATCGAGCTCGTCAGAAATTTAAGCTCACCGGAGAAGATGACTGGAACTGTGGTGGTGGTGTGGTGGCAGCTATGGTCGTAGTGTGGTGGGTGGCAGTAGTGGTGGTGGTGTGGTAGGTGGCAGCGGTGGTGGTGGGGTTGCTGGTGGGGTGGGGTGGGGTGGGGTGGGGTGGGGTGGGGTGGGGTGGGGGTGGGTGGGGTGGGTTTTATTTTTGTAATTTTGGTTTTTTTAAATTTTTAAAATTAAATATAAAAATAGTGTTTTTGATTGTACAAAATAGTGATGGTTTGTAATTTGTAATTTTAAGAGTAGTTTGTATTTGATCGTTTGCATATATATATATATATATATATATATATATATATATATATATTGATGATTATTCACTTCAACAAGAGAATGGTCACGGCTGCTTGCAGAGATGATTGGGGTGTATTCAATTCAGATTTTGAATGATTTTAACAAATAGATAATAATTTATGGACTTTTAAAGATTGTCATTGATTTTTTTTTTAAAAAGATTGCCATTGATTTTAATTCTACACGAAGTTTGTCAGATTTGAACTGAAATCCCGTAGAGTTTACGTAGAGTCTTGCTGATTTTAGAATCTTTCAAAATCTCATAGTATTTGGGCGAATTTCAAAATATATAAAAAAACAATACGAAATCCATCAAAATCTATCACTTTTTAGAATTCTAATAAATTCACGACTTTTTGAATATCATGAGATTTTGAAGGATTGTTTTAAATCATAATTGAATACCATTAGATTTTAAATTAGTTTTTAAAATCCTGATTGAATACCTAGAATTTTTAAAAAACCTTTTAAAATCTTAAATGAATACTTTCAAATTTTCATGTATTATTTAAAATCCAAAATACCCTTGGATTTTTAAAATCAATAAAATCCTTCAATATCTAGAATGAATACTTCAATTCAAATTTAACGAATTATTAATAATCCATGGATTTCGGTAGATTGTTGCTGATTTAATATTTTACGTAGAATACATGCAAAATTAATAGAGTCCATGTAGAATCAATGTAAAGTTCGTTGAGTCTACGTAAAACTGAGCTTAAATCCATTAAAATCTCTCGGATTTTGGAGAAATTTCAAAAAAATTAAAAATGTATAGTGAAATCCAATAAAATCCACGAACTTTTAAAATCCTTCAAAGTCAATAAGTTATTAAATACCACCAGATTTTAATAGATTTTTTATATTCCATGTTGAATACCTTATCTAGATTTTTAAAAGATCATTTGAAATCCAAATTTGAATATCCCTAAACTGTTTAAAATCTGAATTGAATAACATCAAATTTTAAAAGATTTTTTAAATTCTTTTTTGAATCCACCCAAATTTTAATGGATTTTTTAAAATCCTGATTGAATACCCTCAAACTTTTGAAATCCAAAAAAATCCTACAAAATCTATATTGAATACACCCCCTACATACAAAATAATTTTATTTACGGGATTACCACCTGCACAATTGAAGTCCATTACGTAAGTCAGAATTTGACCTATGAATGCTCGTTTGGATGGCGCAGCACTATTTGCTGTATTGTAGTTAAATCAGGTCCGGTGACTGTTGGCAGTGAGATGCTAAGGAGGGGCTTTACCCATCAGGTCCGGTGACTGTTGGCAGTGAGATGCTAAGGAGGGGCTTTACCCAATGTCTAGATACAGACTGCTAGAACAAAGTCAGTACATACACAAAAAGTCCCAATATAGAGCTACTATCACCTGGAACACAAAAGATCATAAGCTACACATGGACATTTGAAATCTCATGCTTTGGCATTCCACTTCCCAATCAAACGTTTTCGTTTCAAAGATAATTTAGGCCTCATGGTAACTTTTTTGTCATCATCACTGTCTTCACTGTCTAAAACAATTGCCGAATCAAGAATTGGCAAAACTTCACTGTGGTGTTTGATCTGTCCAGTAAATTCATCATCATTCTTTTGCATCGGCTTCTGAATGTGACTGCTATCCTCTGTCACACACAATAACTTAAAAGGATTTCCATTCATATTGTCATCACAGGAGTTCAACTGGATGGTACATTCATTGCTCCAATTAGATTTATCAAGAGGCTCCAATGGTAGATTTCGCCTCATCCCTAGCTGCTTCTTAGGGTACACATGCGAATTAGAGTTAACTATTTTCCCATGCAATGTTTCACCATTCCCTTTACTTGAGAGAAGCACACCAGAAACAGAAATCATGTTCTCCTTGTTATCTTTCTCTTGACCTTGCAATGATGTTGGAAGTCCCAAAGACTGTTTTCTACCAGCTAAACCTAGTCTCCTGTGTTTTATGCAGAATAAGCCACTTCCAGTTTTATCTACACAATCCTTCTGAGGTTGCTTCTCACAATGGCTAACATTCAAGGGCATAGGCAAGGGACTCGGTGATCGTTTAGAAGGGAGGTTTACTAATGGTTGAGGCAATGTGTTATCACCAATACTAATTCTACTTTGGTCCATACATATCTTCTCAGACCCTTTGTTTGTGGCACCTGCGGATTCGAAATCACCACTTTTATGTAGATTGTGGGACTGCTGCTGGTATTGGTTGACATCCTTCTCCAAAAGCACACACTCTGTAGAATCCATAGCAGCCTCTTTGGGTTTCAAAACAGGTGAAGAATGATAAGACAAAACATTCTCCTTACACTGAACACCTATTTTCTGGTTTCGACTAGAAGATTCTAATGATAGTTTCTTGCTAGTACTGTGCAATTTACCATTATTTGGATTAAACTTTTCTGTTGGCTGCTGGTTTGGTGCTATTCCCTCAATCTGATTCCCCAGGAGATCATCACTATAGGATTCTTTCGCCATTTTGTCAATCACCCTTTTCTGATTTGAACATGTCGACACCAAAGAAAGTTTGGTTTTCACTGGTGACAACATTTTATGCTTTCCCAAAGATTCATCAACCTCAAGTCTAGACAACTCTGGCCCTTCGGTATCCATCTGCAATTCAGCAATTGAAATTACAGTTCAGCGTCAATCTTTGTTAGATACATATACTAGTTTATAGCCCGTGCAAAGCACGGGTCACTTTAAAAAAATTTTAAATTTGTTTATAGTGTATAATAATATTATAAATATTAATTTTAATATGTTGTTGGCATGAATTTTAATATTAAATACAAATTAATATGTTATTGACGGGATTCGAACCTTGAACCTTTAATGAAAATAACTTTTAGTATTGTATACTTAACGGTCATCAACTATTTCAGTTGAAAGATGTGACGGTTGTAAATGAAAGTGATAACCAAAATTGAGGTATCAACCAAACTATAAAACATACCCATGTTTGCTTATTATGTTATAGATAGATAGATAGATAGTATAGATATAATAGGAATTGAATATGAATAACGTATTAATTAAACTCCTTATTAAGTTATAACTACTTTTCAGTTTAGACTTTTGAAAAATCTAAATTCTAATACAACCTCATTTAACTTGCATACTTTTGGTTTTGGATAACAATTTCTCCTTTTTATATACGCTTATTATATATTAGCTTATATCCTGTGAAATGCACGACAATTTTTTAATATTTATATTTACATTGAGAAACAAAATTTTCTTAATATTTAAATTTGTTAATATTGAATTAGATTTTTATCAGATAAATTTCAATATTTAATTGAAGGAAATAAAGAATTCTAAAATTTTAAAGACGCAGAGGAAAAATAACTAAATCTGAAAATAAAATAATTAAATTATTTATTAAAATTCACACGATCAATTTCATTATTTTTGGTATATCTTGAATTCTAAAAATCAGATTTCAACAATTTTACAGCTCACGCAAAACACACAAAAAAAAATCATCTTTAATTTAGTGATGATTTAATAAATATTATCCAACTGAAACTATCCTGAAATTGAAGAGAAAACAAAGTTGCCAATTTTTACACAGAGAGTTCTATCAAATTTAGGGATCGTTTGGTTCAACAGATTTTTGGTATCAGTTATGGGTTTTGTTCATTCCAAACTCATAGCTTATATTTAGTTGGCAATATTTAAATTTTCAAACTCATACCTAAAACCTACTAGAAAAGAAATATGATATCTGATACTTTAAGGGAGAGGTGGATTTGAAGGAGGGGAATGAGGAGTCAACCTGAATTTTACTATTTCATTTTGTCTTTATAAAATTAAAAACAATCTCAATACACCTATCTAAACATGATGTTGTTTAATTTTAAATAAATTAACCTACTTAATTTAATATTAATTAGTAACTTTATTATATTTTCAAAAAAATTGACTGGTCAAATTATAATTTACCAAATAAATATTTTTTATATTATTGTTTATTTCATAAATTGTATAATAATTTAATTTCAATGTATACATATAGTTACACACAATATATTAACAAAAAATGAGTAATTAATCATATTTGGATCAAACAGATTTATTTCAATATTGAACCAAACACCTGATATCAAGAATGATACATCAAACTCATATCAGCTTAACGAGATTCCTGGTTCCAAGCCTTTGAACCAAACAACTAGAAACCTATATCGGGTTTAGATTATTAAAAACTATTTATTCAATTTAGAAAATTTACTTATATTTGGTTTAGATCATAGTTACAAGGAACGCGGGTTGGACCCCCGTTTTGCGGATCAGATTGTTTGTACCCGAATGTGAAAAGATCGTGCTCTAGATCGCTATGGGTCGTCAATCGATACGTTGACGGTGACGAAATGTTAGATTGTAGGTCACTTGCAGAGTTGTTTGTGATGATTTTAAGAGAAATCACAAAAGAGACGATCAAAAATAAAGAAGTGGAAAGAGAAGGCGAAGAAGAGAGGAAATATGGAGGATTTAGGGTTCTTGAATGTGGATATGGAGAGGTGGAAGACGACACATAATCCAAAAAAGAACAAGACTTTATGCACTAAGTATCTGGACACTTTACCTTTTGGTTGTATTAATTTAAAATAAATAATGCTTGACAGCCTGTATAGATTATAAAAACTAAAAAAAGACCCATTGTACACATACATTCCATAGTTCCGGATTCACCGAAGATAGTGTACCGCATATCCGTTTTCGTCCCCCATTTCGAAACGAACCCTATCCTATGTAACTATGGTGTAGATAATTAAAGTTTACTTTTTAGTATTTGAATATAATCCTACTACCAATCAAATAAACATTTTAATAATAAATCCAACGGTGCTCATCTATCTATTATAAGATCCAATGGTTTGAACTATTTTGGTCAGACACCGTACTACCAAAAAAACTGGATAAGATATCCCTTACGTTTATTATATATAAAAATTTAAAAAGAATATAGTTTGAATATAATCCTTTTAACCATTAAATACATATTTTAATATTCTATACAATGGTTCCTACTTATTTATTTTAAAATTTAAAGATTGTTACTATTTTAGTTATTCTGTATCTGTATCTTGGATAATATCACTTTTAGGTTTATTATATATAAATATGTAACTGACTACGATAGGATATAATTATTCTTTTTTATTATAATTTTTACTTTATATATTTATTTTTTAGTTTTTAAATTAATAAAGCTATTCAACTCGTTGGGAGTCGACTAATATTTTAAAAGTTAGAGTTGTAAAATCCATGAAGGCACCTAAAAGCAGGGTTCTAAAAATCATTAAATCGGTCGAGTACTCGTTTATATGCGATGATCCGATCTGAGTCATACCGATTCAGATCAAACCCGATTTTTACTTGACTTGGTCAATATTCGGTCAAACTCCAAGTACATACAGTTAAATTTGAATTTAAATCATTAACTTTTTTATTATTACTTTTAGTGCTGTCGCAAAATGTATGTATTTTGATCATCATAACTTGTATTTGGTTGTATTGATAAAAATTAATAAGTAGGTAATATAATATTTAAACATTATAGTTGTTACTACATGGTCAAAAATATCATTAAGTATAAATTTAATAATTTTATTAGATTATTAGTAAATAATAAAAATATATAACTTTTAACATTGCTACACTAAATTGTGACACGTGAATTTGATATTCTAAGTAGAAATTATAAAAATAATATTCGATTAGTAGTCTGAGTACTCATCCGATTCTCGAGTCCTCATTTTCTTGGAAGTAAACCGAGTTGAACCGATTTCCAAATTTTAAAACCTTGCCTAAAAGCAATGAAAAAGGTTCAAACACAAACTTCTTTAAATTGATTAATTATAGGACACGCAAAGCCTTTAGAAATTAGCAACTAGAAATCATTAGATTAAAATCCTTACTCCAACATAGAATCAGTGGGAGGTTTCGGATAAAATTGTGATATTGTAATCAGATAAAGACTACAATAATATTACTTCATTATCAATATTTAAAAAAATATTATTCCATTATCAAACAATATTCAAGTTTAACGTTTTTCGTTTGATATTACAAATTTAAAATTATACTATAAACTAATCGAATCCAGTAATCTATAGTGATTTAGAAAGAAAACAATCAAACATCATACGAAAGCCTTTATAGATATGATTAGTAAATAATTAAAATAAAATCAGTAATATAATTTAGCAACACTAAATTTCAAATTTTGATATTTTAGTTCGTACTCTTCTTATCTAATCATTTTGATAAAAAATCGGGTTTCTACTAAAAAAAATAATATTAAACAAATTTGATACATAATTGTTTGATGTTTATTTTGATATTAGTTAAATTGATTTTCATTTATGATTCAAACTTCCATGCCATAAAAAACGATTTATTGTTTTTTTTTATTATTAAAGGATTCAAATTCTTAAAAAAACAAAATTCTCAGAACTCAAAGTATAGTTGTTTTATTTAAATATATGTCGTTGATGAGTATCGAACCTTTGACGGTAATACTTTTATATTATCCCTCTTATTCTTATTATATAATAGGATATAATTTGATTCAAATTCAAACTAAAAATTAGTTATGTTTGATTTTTAATAAATCCTAATGTTTAGGGAATAGTTATAGATTTTAGTGGAGATTTACATGGATGTCTTGTTCACGTACCAGTTAAGGTTACCTATTTTTTAGGTAAACTTGTTTTATGTACAACCTATATAAAGGCCAACTGATTTAGCTTATTTCATGGAATCAATATAAATAGACTTTTTTTTGTTTACTTTTTGATTACTTTTTTTGTCATTTACTATTTTTTATAAAATCTTAACAATCTTAGTAAAGAAATACTACATCACGTATCAGGCTGTCATGCTTCACCGTGTTTGGTTTCAAATGACTTTCGGTGTTTTGGCTGCAACTTCCATTCTCAATCGCTCCAGCTCTGGCATACTTCTCTGTCATCGATCGTGCTTTCTGATCAAAAGCTTGTCGATTATATTTGTACTCTTTACTCTACACATAAAGTGAAGAATGTCAAACAAGTAAAACGACAACAATGCAATTACTAACTCTGAAACTGGTCAATAGACAAATAACAAATTACTTACTGCTTCGCACATAAGGCCATCATCGGGATTTGGTTCAGTTAGTAACAACAAAATACTTGTTAACACTGTTGAAATGTTTAGAGACGGCTGCCATGCACCCTGCTTCAATAGAAATCGGATCCCTTGTTATAATCTGAAACTATCTCTAAACTAGAATAGAACTATGCAATATGACAATGCAATTTTTAAATAAACCTTGCACAATGCGATGAAGTATATATTCACTACTAAAGTAATCAGATTTTGATCCATTTTTTAAAGAACAGTAATAATAGAACAGGTTGCTTCACAATCTCAATTTAGATTTGTCAAATATTTGTTACCCCAACAATTATGGCGAAATTCAACTAAAGCTTAACTTAAGTACTCCTTATGGACCATACCTATGTTTTGCAGGTGAAAACAAAAAGGGTTGTTAAAATCAAAGATAAGACTATTTAGAACATAAACCATATAAGAACAAGTGACCCAGAAAAACAATACATGGCAAATATGCTTCTTATTATAAATAAAGCTGCTTAGATTTTCAGAAACTAGAATGTAGCTTAAAGGAAGCATGGCTCTGCTTGGCAGTAGATACTTACTACATTTGACAACAAACTTAGACCTGAAGAAAAGAAATATCAACCTCGGGTAAAGTTGAAACTTTTTAAGTGTTAATGGGGCATGTTATTCGCTTTACCCCTTAGTGATCAATTTTGCTGCTGTCAACTTAATAATTGAGATCAAACTAATAATATTAATAATAATAAAATCAGCAAAGCAAATGAATCAAAAGTTGATAATAGGGCGATTAACCTAACCTTGGGTGGCAAATTGAGAATGTCTAAACAAATTCGACCTCCAGTATCGATATTAGGGTGATATATAGGCGTAGCAAATGTCACAATTGGTGGCTGAAATGGATACCTGGGTCCCCAATCATACAGTAATTTCAAATCATTTCACTCACAACCCAATTAAATAAACATAAAACCAATACTATTTATGTTTATTTGTACCTTTCGGGTATCTGGATGTTGATCTTAAAAACCCCGTTAGCATACACAGTATCTTCAGGACCTTTGATATCTTTTCAATAGAAAAATTAGGGAATAAGGCAACACAATTACATACATACATATATATATAGAGTGTGTGCGTGTGAGAAAGAGAGAGGGGGGAGAGAGGGGGAGAGAGAGAGAGAGAGAGAGAGAGAGAGAGAGAGAGAGAGAGAGAGAGAGAGAGAGAGAGAGAGAGAGAGAGAGAGAGAGAGAGTAATTACGGGCGAGAATCGAAGAGAGAGAGAAAGAAGAATGGTGGGAGAGATGTGGGAAAGAAGAAGAGGGAGGTGGGTCAGTGAGTAAAAGCTTGAGTTCTTTCTGCATTCGAAGATTCAATCGTGCCGCTTGTGCTCCCATGCCTTCTATCTCTCTCTCTCTCTTCTGCACTTTTTTCTGCGATTTCAATTTGGGAATTTTGGTCAATTAGGGTTTGATTACAATTTACAAGTACTTCTCCCGAAATAAGGCGGGATTGTTCATTTATTAATTTTAAAAACTTTTCCCCCTTTCTGCTTTTTCAGAAATTCCTAGTTCCTTGAGTTTATATGATTGGGAAGGGTGATCCTTGTGTGGGCCGTGCAATTTTTTTCTCAAACAGTAATTAATCATTATGTGTGATTTGATCAAATCTCTAAATTATAACTGCACCAAATGATACAAAAATCGCATAAACCACATCAAGAAAATGCGTTGTGGTTTGTATGTTTATACACTTGAAAAATATTAATTATAGTATGAATTTATAATTAAAATTTTTAAGAGAAAAATGGGCCTGAGGTTGTACTCAGGAATTTCTCCTGAGGTTATAACACAAAGAGCCTATAAAGTAAGTGGTCACGCAGGAGCATTTTTGTAAATATAAATTTTTTCTCAGTAATTTTACCTAAATACCCTTAAATTTGTATTGAAAAGATTTTAACCTCATGTAGAACCTTGAGGTCATCCTCAAGCACATGAATCCCAATTTTTAATGATGTGAACTATTAGTCACAGAAGCATGTTTGTATACATTTAATAACAAGTCTATTTGATCATATTAATACTGTTTATTACTTAAATGAGCACTTAACTGTGTAGCCCATTAGTTAGATTTTTGTCTTGTAATTGTACTTAGTAATAGGATCAACTTCATCTGTGTATCCATGGATCATTCCTGAAGGTTGAAGAAGAATGATAAAAAATAAACATAGTTGGAGTTTGAAGAATGAAATTTTGCCCAAGTACAAATTCGAGAAGTAATTTATTCTATCAGAGAACTCAATGATTCGATATGTCAAAGATAATATTCAATATCTCAAGAAGTTAACAAGTCAAAGCTCAATTCGACATCTCAAGGACTTCACTAGTGAAAAGGCATATTCGATATCTCAAGGATTCCATAAGTCAAAGAAGCTATGTGATATCTCAAGATTTCATAAGTCAAAGAAGCTATTCGACATCTCAGGAATTCCAGAAGTAAAGACTCATTCGAGAAGTAATTTGATATCTCAAAAAGACTTATTAGAGAACTCAGAGATGTCTAGCAATTCTCGAATCATGTACTTAGCCAATTCTCGAATGATTCAAAAGACAAATTATTGAAGATTATCAAGTCAGAAAATTTACACAAACCAAGACACATGCAATGGTACAATTATTGCAATGTGCACCTAGCAAGCCTACAAAGAAGCTTGGAGAGAAATTCAAGGAGAAACAACTAAAGAAGTGGATCTGGTCAGAATGCAAAACAAGAAGAGCTATGTAAATGTTCTGTAAGTTTAGAAAGGCAGTTTGTCTATTACTAGTTTTACAAATATGAGCTATGTAAATGTTCTGTGTAAGAACCCTAATTTTTGGTAATATTTCCTTTTATTTAATATCTTGTGACATTGTCATTATGGAACCTTTCTAGTCATCCCTTTTGATTAATAGAATTGATTGTCTGAGAAACTGCGTTGTTGCATTTATTATGTAAGATATAAAGGGAGATTGTGAAGGCAGGAGTCTTATTGTTAGTAATATTTATAAACTTGGGATTTGAGAATGGCTAGAGTATTAAAGGATTTATTAAGAATTGTGACGAGGAATTATGGACATTCGAGGAATTTACACAATTAAGTACTTAAGGAATTATAGGGGAAATCTCTACGCGACAAAATATTATTACGAGAGATTAATTAAGATACGATACGAATTAAAGATTAAATAATAAGCATTGGTGGAAGAATAATAATACAAGGAGTAGTATTGCATGCAAGCCCATGCAACCAAGTGGTTAGAAATCAAGCAAACTAGTTAGCCATTGGAAGATGAATAGTACCTAGTTACTTGCTTTTTCAAAAAAGGGGACAAGAAGTACAAGGAACCATGCTTGCTAGTACTTACCTATACTTACATGATATGTATCACCCAACCTAACCTAATACCAATTATTCATCATAGGATTAAAATATGGAGTATTGATATTGAAAAATTAGGAAAAGAGTACATGACTTATGCTTTAGAACTAAATTGTTTATGATAAATTGGAGTTTAATAAATTCTTATCTTATGAAGATTGATATTTATTGGTTGTGCAGTCTATATGGTGACCAAATTCCATTGAAAGAACTTGCTGAACGCGTTGCTAGTTATGTGCATCTGTGTACACTCTATTGGTGGCTCAGGTTTGTTCAGATATGCAGGGACATGCTTATTTTTTTCCACCTTTTGGTCTTTCTTGTATGCTCTTTTAAACACCCTAAATTATAATATGGTTGTGGAGTAATTCTTGGAGGTTATGACAGAGATGGGCCACATTATATATGATAGAACCTTCGAGAGTGTCCTATGTGAGTTTTTCAGAGATATTTGTATATACAATTTTCTATCTTTTATGATGCTTGCATGTAGCTACTCGATTATACTACCTCCATTTCGAAATATAGGTTGATTTAGAAATTTTGCATTTTTGCTTTTTATTTGTCATTCTCTACTCTCTAGGCACTGTCAATACATTGTTTCCTCTACTTCCCTTGTTTATGTTTCCATAGTAAAATTTTAAAATCTAAACAGTTGTTATATCAACTACAAACTAGTCTATCGATATTTTTTTTATATAATGATTTTTTTAATCATAATATATGGGTATTTTTTTAAACAAACAGTTTTTTACTGGAATAATTTAACGTTAAATACTTAAATTACTTAATACAATTATTATACTAGAAGATGGTGTTCATTGGGGTTACATATGAACTAGTGAATTTCAGGGTTCACCCTAAATGACAAGAAATTTTTATAAGTGAATTTATACAAGTTGATTAACTATAAAAAATAATTCAAAGTAGTTAGCCATGAAGTTCATTTTCTCAGCTGTTATGAAGTTGCTCAGTATATTAATTTGGTATAGCTGCATTTTTACTCAAAGATTCTTTTTGTACCTATTTTTTTTATTAAGTCTTTAATTGAACATATCTTGTAGGAGAATATGTTGACCTTACTGGTGCGACGTTAGATGGTGCAGAATGCTTGCATGTGGCATGACAATTCATTTTTGTCCCATCAAAGGTACATCTTGGTACATTTTATACTCTATCAAAATGTCTCTGCTGTAAATTTTCCAGAAGTATCAAATTCATAAATTAACATATATCTCTCTTTAAAAGAAAGGATTTCATTTGTAGAAGGAAATTTTACTTGCAATTATAGAAGAGATTTTTAACTTTAACGTCAAAGCTTTGGTTGTCAAGTCACCTTTGTTTTTGAATCTGATATGATTAAAATTCCAAATTAGTATGACAAATCTAGATTAAAATGGTGTAAATGTCCTAAAGATTGCAATCTAATCCCATACTGTAATGACCGTCTTTGTTAGAAGCACTACACAAGGTGGATTCAGCTGGTGCAACAATTATATCCTAATAAGCAATGGAATCATTCCTCTCTGTATCCAAGTTTGAAGGCAAATAGTGCTTATAACAGGTACATAAGCTATGATTCATTTTTTTCTGTTCATTTTTCTGAAACTAATACCTACACTCTATTTCAGCTCATGCAGACCCTTTTCTGGATGATCTGACTACAAAGACAATGCAAGAGCTTGAGGCGAAGTTGGAAGCAAAAGGGAATAAGAAAGTGCAGAATAACATTAAAAAGCTGGTAGAAGCAAATCTTGATTTAAGTATGGACTTGGGAGATTGTTGTGCTACAATGTAAAACGAGAATGATGAAAATGCTACTCCTTTAACCGGAGGGAGTAACCCTTTAGCTATTTCTTTTCTTAAAATTTTTAGTAGTGCTCATAGTTGGAACTTATTAGTATGCTTATTAGTATGGACAGTTTGGATGTCCTAGTTTGTTTGGTAATTTGATAAAATTAGAAGTCGTAGGTAGTTTGGACTATGTTTTGGTGAAGTGGTGGATGAAGGAGATATGTGAAACTTCTGTTGTTGTATATGACTAGATTGCGTTTTGTTGGTTTGTAATGGGATTATTATATGTATAAATTGAATATTGCAAAATTTTTATTATTAGTGTTACAATTGCTATAGTTACTAATGTTGCAATATTAAATTTTGTGTTACTAATAAGCAGATTTACCGTAACATTAGAATAACATAGTGTTACATTAGCCTTATTTTTTTATTTTTTAAATGAAGATTACAGTGTTGCATTAGATAATTACAGTGTTGCATTAGATAATTACGTAGTGTTGCAATAGAGTGTGGGCCCCCCACATGCCACGTGTAAGGTGAGCCCCACACATGCCACGTGGCAGGTGCCCCCCCCACATGCCACGTGGCAGGTGCCCCCCCCACATGCCACGTGGCAGGTGCCCCACATGCCACGTGGTAGGTGGGCCCCCTCACATTCCACGTGGCAGGTTGCCACGTGGTAGGCTACCACGTGTCAAAATGACACGTGTCAGGATGCCATGTGTCACGTGGGCCCCACATGACATGTATTACTTATTGTTTATGGCTAAGCTAAGGTAATAGTTTGCTAGTGTTGCAGTTGTTTGATTTTGTGTTACTCTATGGACCTGATGTAACGCTTTCCCCTGTGTTACCATTGAGAAGCTGAGCGTTACATTTGATGTCAAAAGCAACATTAGCGGATGAAATGGTAAAAGTGCGTTACCTTAGGCCTAATGTAACAAAAAACGTGTCTAATGCAACAGTAGGAGTGCGTTGCATACGGCCATCTATGGCGTAGTGCATATTAGGCAAGACCTTCCTAGTAGGAAAAGGGAGAATGGCTTCCCACTTTGGACAATTAAACATGTTGAATAACTCAGACTGTGGATCTAACTGAACAAGATAACCAGTTTGGTGTTTACCCTTAGCAAGTTTAGTAAGTGCAACATTAGAGACAAACTGAGGGTTTAAGCTTCTTTTTCTTGTTTTTGTTTTTATTAGAGAGTTGGCTAGAGGCATTGGGGTCAAATAAATGAAGGGAAGTATCAATGTCATCAACCATTGATACACAGCAAACAAAAATAGTAAAGACAATGCAAACAAGAGAAATAAATGAGGGAATGTGTATTAAGTGCAGGTAATATGAGATAAATGCACACAGAATGCATCCTTAAATACACAAAGAATGTAAAAAGTTAAGTACAGTGAATAGTGTTGACAGTACAAGCACAGTGCAAAATAAAGTCAGAACAGGACAAACACAGTACCAAGTATAACAGACTCAGAGGATACTAACTGATAGATATAGAACATTTATAGTTAAAAAACTCAAGAAATAGCAGGTACTGACAAAAAGTGAGCATATAAAAGTATGCACATACCAGGCACAGGACATATCATTAAATGCTAAGTGGGCTGGTGAGCAAAAGAGGCAAAGGGATATGTGTAAAATATCATAGAATTTCATATCAGTGTGCTGGCAATAAATGAAAGTAAGAGAGAGTTTCATGTATATAAGTATCACCATACTCACACAGATACTATAACGACCTAGAATTTTTCACAATTTATTAAATGCTTATTTAAATGTTAAATGTGAAATTATGTGATTTAGGTGATGAGTATAATTTTGTGAAGTCAAGATATGTCTGAAACCATGATTATGTGATTACATGCTGATTGTTATATGTCGTACATGCTCGTAGAATTTTATTTATATTTTTGGAGCATTAAAACAATTTAAAAAGTGCATTTTTAATCTTTTAAAAATTATATAAAATCACTGGAGTTGATTTAAATCATGAAATCTTTTGCATTATCATCTTTGAGACAAGATTTAGTTTGTAAAATTAGTGTGGATATTTAATTGTGTGTTTTGGTATCTGGAACGAGCTCTAAAAGAATTATTGCTTTGCTCTTGGGAAGGACCAATAGTTAAGTTTTTAGATGAAGATAAGCAAGCTAGGGTTGAAAGAGGGGAAAAACATGTAAAATTTTTGAAAAACAACCAGACTTGGATGGATCCAAACACTAGAACTATGATAGAAGAAGGTGATGTTGAGGGTATCAGAATAGCCACTAATCAAGTTCACTATAAAAGTCTTAGAAATCGGAAAGAGGAAGAATACCGGGCGGAGTACTCGAAAAAATCTTATGCACAAGCAGTCAAGAACCAATCATCAGAAGAGGAGAAAAATGACAGAGTTTGGACAGTAGTGGAAAGCAGGAGGAAAAGAAAGAGAAACAGTAAAGTAGACAAGAGAGATACAATTTTTGTTGCAAAGATTCCTTATGCGGCAAAAGCAAAGGATGTATGGAATTTCTTCAAACAAGCAGGACAAGTTTTGGATATCATTTTACCAAGGAAAAGAGATAAATATAACAACAGGATTGGTTTCGTAAAAGTGCAAGGAGAAGAAGAAGTCGAATCTTTCATTACTTCTTTGGGAAATCGTAAATTTTAGGGCATTTCACTATCTCTTTGTAAAGTACATAACACTACCAAATTAATACCCAAGAGTGAAAAAATAGAGAAGGCCAATAGTGGAGAAGCTTCATGGAAAGGAAAAGAGAAAATTTTTCCAAAACTCATTCTCGCAGTCCCATGGAGCAAAGAAAGTACTCAATTTAAGCACAAGAACAAGGAACTTCCAAAGAAAGATAACAATACCAAGGAAGAACGAGTCTATGTGCCAGTGGCTAGTAGCAACAAAGGTATGGAAAAAAATTTAATGTTGAGCTTATTTGGATTCTCATGGTTCCCTACGAAAGGAACCATTCGGCAAGAAATCTTTATTGATTTGGGAGTGAAAGTTAAGCAAATTAGTGAACAATCTTGTTACAAGTTTATAATTCAATTTGCCAGTATAGAGAGCAAAAATTCTTTTAAGGAAGAGATGGTAAAGGAATGGATTCATAGTTTGAGGCCTTTTGAGGAAGAAGACTTTAATGTCAAAAGAAAAGTGGTGATAGAATGTTAGGAATAAATTCATGAGTTATGATGTGTAGAATAGAATGACATAACACTTCTTGTAATACCCTGATCTTATAAAGGGTTTAGCATTTGATTAAGGAGATATTAGTTCTTCAAGATCTGTTGAAACTGTGAATAGTACTTGATCAGAGACTAAGGTCACGGACTACAGAGTTTCAGGGACTAGACAGACCCTGACTGTATCGAAGCTGCAGAATTGGAAAGTGCTATACTTTAGGATCTTGTATTCAGAAGATGGAAAGAAGTGTGCATGAAGAAAAGAATCAAAGCGTTGTTGGAAACTATCAATTGGACAGTAGAAGATTACCATGTATAGATTATTCTTTCTGTTATTAGTTGATAGGAAGCATTATAAATACTCTCTCTATATCATTATAAAAAGAGTGAGCTTAGTGTGAGATTTGTGATCATCGTAAGTATACGAGTGAACAAACAGAGAGAGATTTGTATTGAGAGCAGCTGCTAAAAGTATTGTACACCTTTGTTAGAGTTTGTATTTGATTTATTTAATACAAAAAGGTTGATTTATTCGTTTGTTCTTGTTTATTTAATCAAGAAAAAATCAGACATGATTACTTAACTTGTATTCAACCCCCCTTCTACAAGTTATTCGAGTTAACAATTGGTATCAAAGCAGGTTGATTTCGAATAATCATAAAGATCTGCGATCATGTCTGGTTACAAGGATGGTAGTACTAAGATCCCTATGCTCAAGAGAAACGAGTATACTCTATAGGAAGTAAAGATGTTGCATCACCTGGAAGCAACAGATCCTGATTATCTTGACAGAATTAGAGATGGGCCTTTCGTTCCAACAAGGGTTGTTCCTCTAGCAACTGTCGAAGGAAAAGTAGTTCCAGAGCACACGGCAGAGAAGCCTAAATCCGAATGGACAGATAAGGACAAGGAGAACGTTCTTAAGGATGCTAAAGTGAGAAACATACTGTTCAACAGTCTTGAATCTGTTCTCACTAACTATGTTCTTTCTTGTAAAACTGCTAAGGAAATATGGGACAATCTGAAGGTTCATTGTGAAGGAACTAAACCTGTCAGGAAGAATATGAGGACACTTCTCATACAACAGTATGAGTATTTTGAATCCAAGTCTGGTGAGTCACTTACTGATACCTTTGATAGGTTTACTAAACTCATCAATGAGATGGTCATGCACGACAAATATTATGACTTGGAAGATATGAATACTAAGTTCATGAAAGCCTTGCCTGATTTCTACAATGAGAAGATATCTGTAATTGAGGAAGCTAATGATTTGAATGAAATATAATTAGAGGTAGTTTATGGAAAACTGAGGGCTTATGAACTTGACAGACAGCAGAAGAAGAGCAGAGGTGAAGGAAAGATGAAAATTGTTGCACTTACTGCTCAATCTGAATCAAAAAAGCTTCCAGAAGAACAAAATGTTAAGCCTACTGTAAAGGACTCAAGGAAGAAGAAAAGTAAAGAAAGTTCTGAGTCAGAGACTATAGATATAGACTTTGACAACAGTGATTCTGAATCAGAGATGCATGAACTCTTTGCTATGTTTGCTAAAGCTTTCAAGAAAGGAAGATTCAATAGGAGAAGATTTAGCAAAAGACCTTTTCAAAAGAAAGAAGAGAAGAAGAGTGACAAGGAAAAAAGTACAATTGTCCAGCTTGATAAGGCAAAGATCAAGTGCTTTAACTGCAGTGAACTTGGACATTTTACTAGTGAGTGTAAGAAGCCTAGGAATTTAGAAAAGGGTAATGCACTCATGGTCACACAGAAGGATTGGGCTGATTCCAGTGATTCAGAAGATGAATTGAATTATGACAACAGTGCATTGATGGAAAATGCTTCAGACAAACCTGGATCTCCAAAGAAAACTTCTCCATCTTCTATTAAGGTCACAAGGAAGGAAGCATTCAATTATCTTGGACAGTGGATGCTCTGGACATATGACTGGAAAGAAGTCCCTGCTTACAAAGTTTGAGAGGAAAGCTGACCCAGTAATATCTTTTGGAGATGGCAACAAAGGAGAAACTCTGGGATATGGCTTAATTGTTTTGAGGAATTTCATCATAGAAAACGTAGCACTGGTTGAAGGCTTGAAACACACACCTTTAAGCATAAGTCAACAGGGTGATAAAGGTTACCAATCAATCTTTGATAGTGAAGGATGCAAAATCTTGAATATGAAGAATGGAGACATTGTTATAACTGGTCACAGACATGGTAACATTTATGAAGCCAGCTTGAGTGACACGTCTAAAGGAATTGTCAGATGTCTTTACAACAAGGCATCAAATGATGAAAGCTGGAATTGGCACAAGAAGCTCTCACATTTCAACTTCAAGAAGATTAATCAACTTGTTAAGCACAATCTAGTGAGAGGCCTACCTCAGGCAAATTATGTGGAAGATGGACTTTGTGATGCTTGTCAGCTTCGAAAACAAAGAAGAACCACTTTCAAGAGCAAGACAGAAAATTCAATTATTGAACCATTTCATATGCTGCATCTTGATTTATTTGGTCCAGTAAACATTATGTCTATCAGCAAGAAAAGATATGCTCTAGTTATAGTGGATGATTACACAAGGTTCACATGGGTATTCTTTCTACATAAAAAAGATGAAGCTCTTCAACAAATCATTGATCTTGTCATGAATATTCAGAATAGCTCTGAGTACAAAGTTAAAGTACTTAGAAGTAACAATGGTACAGAATTCAATAATTCTACAATGGAGGAGTATTGTGCAGACAATGGAATCACTCAACAGTTTTCTGCACCTGGAACACCTCAACAGAATGGTGTAGTAGAAAGAAAGAACAGAACTCTCATAGAAGCAGTAAGAACCATGCTTGCAGATGCAAAGCTTCCTTGATAAATTGCACCTTTACTAAACACTGCATGTTTTACTCAAAATTGCACCTTGATAAATAGTCATGGAAAGACTCCCTATGAGATGATCAAAGGAAAGAAGCCAAGTGTGAAATACTTTCACATTTTTGGATGCAAATGCTATGTCCTGAAAGTTCATCCAGAACAACTTGGAAAGTTTGAAGCCAAATCAGATGAAGCAATCTTTCTAGGATATTCAGCATCAAAGGCCTTCAAAGTTTATAATCTCAGAACTCACATTATTATGGAAACAATTCATGTTGCATTTGATGACAAGAAATTCGGAATTCTGCAAACTGATGAAAGTCATGACAAATTGGAATTTGAAAATCTTAAGGATTCTGACATTCTCTCCAGTGATGATGAAGGTTCTCCAGAGGAATTCTCTATTGCTTCTCAAAGGAATGCTGTTGTTAAGGGGGAGCAAATCAATCAAGGAGAACACAGTACTAGTAAGGAGCAGACCAATCATTTAGAGTCTACTTCATCAAGGGCTAATTCTTCAGGGACTAATGGAGAAAGTTCAAGTACTAGTAGCAGTATGGAATCTACTGATTCTACTGATCAAGGAGGAGCTTTTGAAGGAAATGAACACTCTTCTACAAGAGATACCACTAACATAGGGGGAGAGTCTAGCAGGAGTAATCTACCACCTGTTAGGAAATGGACAATGGATTATACTGAAGATTTGATTATTGGTAATCCAAATAGTGGTGTTCGAACTAGAAGATCAGTTCAAAATGAATGCTTGTACAGTTGTTTTCTCTCAAAGAATGAACCTAAGAAGGTTGAAGAAGCCTTACAGGATCCTGATTGGGTAATTGCAATGCAGGAAGAACTAAATGAGATTGAGAGAAATGAAGTCTGGAAATTTGTACCAAGACCTAAGGACAGATCTATTGTTGGTGCAAAATGGGTTTTCAGAAACAAGCTAGATGAATCTGGTATGATTGTAAGAAACAAAGCAAGACTGATGGCCAAGGGATACTCTCAGGAGGAAGGAATTGATTATGATGAAACCTTTGCCCCTGTAGCAAGATTGGAAGCAATCAGAATGTTTCTTGCATTTGTAGCTCATTCAAAGTTCAAGGTATATCGGATTGATGTAAAGAGTGCTTTTCTAAATGGCAAGCTTGATGAGGAAGTGTATGTGGAGCAACCACCTGGTTTTATTGATCCAAAGTTTCTAAATCATGTCTACAAACTTGACAAGGCACTCTATGGACTAAAGCAAGCACCAAGAGCATGGTATGAGACTTTGTCTAAATTTTTCTTGAAAATGGCTTCACAAGAGGTACAATTGACAAAACTCTATTCTTTAGAAAGGTGAAAGGTGATTTGCTTTTAGTTCAAGTTTATGTTGATGACATCATATTTGGTTCTACTAATGAAAAGTTGTGTGCTAAGTTTAGCAAGCTTATGCAGTCTAAGTATCAAATGAGCATGATGGGTGAACTAAATTACTTTTTAGGTTTGCAGGTCAAACAGACTGAGACTGGTATTTTCATTAATCAGTCAAAGTATATCAAAGATCTTTTAAAAAGGTATGACTTTCAAGATTGTTCAGCTGCAAAAACACCCATGGCAACAGCCACTAAGCTAGACTCTGATCCTAAGGGAAAGAGTATTGATAACACTAGTTATAGAGGCATGATAGGTTCATTATTATACTTAACTTCAAGTAGACTAGATATAATGTTTTCTGCCTGTTTATGTGCTAGATTCCAAAGTGATCCTAAGGAATCTCATTTAATTGTTGTGAAGAGAATTTTTAGGTATCTCAAAGAAACTCCAAACCTTGGTTTGTGGTATCCTAGAGAATCTGATTTCTCCCTAATTGGCTATTCAGACTTTGATTATGCAGGGTGTAAAATAGACAGGAAAAGCACAACAGGTACATGTCAATTCTTAGGAAACATATTGATTTCTTGGGCAAGAAAGAAGCAACAATCTGTCTCAACCTCAACTGCAGAAGCTGAGTACATTGTAGCAGGCAGTTGTTATGCTCAACTCCTTTGGATAAGAAATCAGTTGATGGATTATGGTATGACACTTAGTAATATTCCTATGTTCTGTGATAATACTAGTGCTATCAAAATTGCAGAGAATCCAGTTCAACATTCAAGGACTAAGCACATTGATGTCAGGTATCATTTTATTAGAGAACATATTGAGAATGGTACTGTGGAACTTCATTTTGTTCCTACTGACAAACAGCTTGTAGATATCCTAACCCAACCACTTGATGAGGCTACATTCATTAGATTGGTTAGTGAGTTAGGAATGTTAAATTTCTAGATCTTTAACATCTGCATAAGTAGCAAGGTATGTTGTTTAGCTTAGGGCTGTAATCCGAGTCGAGCTGCTCGCGAGCAGCTCGAGCTCGAACTCGTTTAACAGCAGCTCGACTCGACTCGACTCGTTAACGAGCCGAGCTCGAGCACAAGCTCGGACTCGTTTAACTAAACGAGCCGGCTCGGCTCGACTTGACTCGTTAAACGAGCCGAATTAGGTCACAAGATCAAGCTCGTTTAAGTGTAAATTTACGCGAGCCGGCTCGACCGACTCGTTTAAATATGCTCGTTTAGCTAAACGAGCTGGCTCGGCTCGACTCGACTCGTTAAATGAGCCGAGTTCGGTCACAAGATCAGGCTCGTTTAGTTAAACGAGCTGGCTCGACTCGTGAAAAAAAACTCGACTCGAATTGATACTCGGCTCGGCTCGGCTCGACTCAGCTCGAATGACAGCCCTAGTTTAGCTTATAGATTTGATTTACATCAGTATCTATATCTTTCATTTAGACCCTGAAGCTAATAACATTTTGCCTTGATAAATTATAGTATGAGTAACATGTCATTAAAAACTAGACTTTGAAATTTTTCTTAGTTTCTGACTTAGTAATTTAGGTTCTGAATTACTTAGTTGTTTAGTTCTAATGATTGTTGCATATTGATCTTATTGATTCAATACATTCATGCTAACAATATTCTTGTCAATAAACAACATATACATAAGATAGATAAAAGAAACTTGTACTTTCATTAATCAAAATCATTACATTACGTGGAAATGAAATACAGTTTTTCTTTTTGTCTAATAGTTACTACTAATCTTCTTCTTATCTAATGTTGTGGCTGCTGGAGTTGTCTTTTCCACTAGTCTTCAACAATCAACTCGTCAACTCCCTAAGCATGCCAGAAGCCATATGGGGGATGCATTGAGTACATCTGCTCTTGAATTCCTTCTCTGAGCAATTTCAAGCGGTAAGAACCGACTTGAATGAGAGCAGCTGACTCCTGGCATCTTAGAAATGAATTGCACTTCCATCAAGATCAACCCCAGGCTCTTCACCAAATTCTTCATCCTCAAGGTGTGAAGAGATTAGAGAAAGATTTTGTTCAACTGGTAGATGTTCTAGAGGAGGATTTTCTACATTACATGGATCGATTCCTGCCATATCAAGTTCGATGAGAAAAGTCATCTCTTCAAAGAGAGAGTTTATTTGCTCTTGATCATCAAGATCGTTGAACTTCTCAGAAGACAAGAATCGAAAATTTAGGGTTCATGTGATTATCTGGGTTAAAAGCCATTGTGATTTAAGATTTCTTTGTGTTTACAGAGAAAGTTTTGAGTGGTTTTAGAATGGAGAAAGGAAGAAAACACCAGGTTGTTATATAGAAAATTGTGAGAAGCTGGACAGTCTTTGGAAGAGTTCAATGCAACAATGACATCATTACCTCGAGCGTGACTGACCTTCTCATATTTCCAAGACATTTTCAAATCTAATCAAAATATTTTCTTGGATTATTGGTGTTTTATTTTCAAGAAAATATCTGATATGCCACATATGCAACTCCATTTTAGTCTCTGAAATCGGTTTGAATTCTTTCTAGACCCTGATTTAAATTAAAATCAATTTTGGATTTTATTTTCCAAAAATCATGGGTAATTACGTCTATTCAGGGACTAACACCTGTCAATCTACGTGTGAACTTGGGTTAGTGGGTCTGAAGGATTTTTTAATATATCTTTATTTTGAGACTCTGATTGTTTATTGCTTTCTTTTAATTCAAATTGTTTAAGGCAAAAACATCCTTCGAGCTCTCAAATTAACTAATTTCTTTCAAGAATTCTTAAGTTCTTTTAGATCAAAATCAATGGCTGCTCAAAGAAAACTACCAAAGTCAGTTGCTTTCAAGTTTAGTGACTTCGACTTTATGACAAACAACCATGTTGCTGCAATCACCAACAAGAATGGAGTGTCAACTTATTTTCACCCAGTGATGGATTTTATGGCTATTGGACCTTTGCGTTATGCTTTGACAGCATCTCCACAGATTAATCAAGCTGCTGTTTCACAAGCTTAGGAGAATGCTAAGGTAGTTGATCCTGTTCAGGGTCAACCAGGTAAGATTGTTCTAAACCTAGGACAAGATTCTTTTGATATTACTTAATCTGTTGTCAATTCAGTACTTCACTTACCTGTTAATGTGCCTTATGTTAGTGAACCATCTGATGATGATATTAGAACTATGTTATCTTCACTAGGATATAGTGGACCTGTAGATAACATGAGGCAGTTAAGGAGACCTTTTCTTAGAAAAGAGTGGTCTTTCTTCTTTGATAATTTAGCTAAATGCTTTACTGGTAAATGTAGTTCTTTTGAACAAATTACTGTTGTTACTTCTCACATTTGTAATAACCCTAACTTTAGAAAGGCTACAGTGATTAAATGAATAGTGATCTCGAGGAATTTAGGAAAATGGTGTGTAGGTGCTTTATATTGGAAATGGAAAATGAGTAAACAGAAACCGTATTAGTGATGTACTATGAAAATAAGTGACTCGAAATGATAACGGATTTCAGAAATTCCTGAATATGAATTTTTGAGGATTTTGAGTTCGAGCGAGCTTCTATTTAATTGGATATTAAGGAGCATAGAAATATTAAAGGATTTATATTTTGAGGAATTAGTGAAATTAGGTTAAACCAAGGCGAGAGCAAGTCAAGGAAATGTCAAGGGAATTTGGATTGATAAACAATTTAGAACCACTTAGATAACGAGGCGTATTCGAGACGAATCGTGATTAAACAAGTATGGAAACCAAGTAACCAAGGTTAGTAAATAATAAGGAGATTTACCACATTAGTATTTACAAAGGTTATTAGTATTTACTTAAGGTTAAAAAACCAAGCTTACAAGATACTCTTCTATGACATAAGCAGTGATATCGCCT
Organism: Saposhnikovia divaricata; assembly: GCA_036435485.1. Classification (NCBI taxonomy): domain Eukaryota; kingdom Viridiplantae; phylum Streptophyta; class Magnoliopsida; order Apiales; family Apiaceae; genus Saposhnikovia; species Saposhnikovia divaricata. The sequence continues at coordinate 106,059,225 of CM071597.1, forward strand.
TCCACTAACACTTAATTAAGGGGTAGATTAGTCATTAATCAAGGTAAATATCTACACCATTCCACAAGACTCTAGAATTTACAAGATTAAGGAAGATAAGATCAAAAATCAAGAGCAAAATCTTTCCCCCTCCATTTCTTGCAAATTCGGCCAAAACAGGAACAGCCCAGTAAAACGAGCATAACTTCTTCGTTTCTCAGCCAAATTTTGCGTTCTATATAGAAAGCCCATGAGATAACCTACAAGTCGTATTTCACAAGAGTTTTCCAGAAAAGCAAGGTAAGGGGGTCGTTTTTCATGTTCTTTCAGCTGATGAATAGTATCTCGGAATTGTTAACTTTGTTTTCATGGTTCCTTTAGTTGATTCAAGCTATATTGAGGTTGTTTAAGGAGTACCCAAGGTTTATTAAGTGATGTTGAAGTTACAAGGAAGGTATATTACTTGAGACCCTAACTTGAATTATGAGTTTATGGTTGATTATGCTTAGTTTAGAAGTTAAGTGATATAAACCATGAAATCTTGATTATATAGTTGTGGATATGTGTTTTGATTTAATATGAAAGGAGTATGTGCTTGTAACCATGGTTGGTAAGATGACCACATGGTGTAGGTGATGGTGTATAAGGTGGATGATGGATTTGGAGGAGTTGAATTTTGGAAAGTATGAAAATATAGCCGTTATAATGCCCGATTTTCGTTAAACCAAATAGATACCCTGTTTTTGGTCCCCATAATCGTACGGTAGATTTCTGTCCAGAGCACCCACTGATCATGAGAGGGTAGAGCTTGGTTCATAGATCGTTTTGATATAAAGTACGTTAAAATCTGATGAACGGTTTAGGAGAAAAGTCAGTTTTAGTGAAAGACGTTCGAGAACCGAGAAAACGTAATTGTATCAAATTGGAGGCTATGAATACCATACTTAAACATTTTTAAAAATTATAAAATTTTGGGATATTGTAATGGAGTGGTCAAAGAGTCATTTCCAGTTGACCTTACATTAAAATTCGAAATTGAGATTTTCTGAGAATTTTTACAGTCGGGTATGGTTGTTAAGGGAAATGGTGAATAAGCACCGAAACCTTGATTTAACCTAAAATGGTTAGGTTTTTGGAACACTTGGGTTATGAATAACATGTGAAACATATATTAAAGTGTCAAGGGTATTGTTATGCAAGAGTGAGGTGAGTAAGAGATGTGGTATTCTAACGACGGTCCTTTTCGTGTTTATAGAAACTCCGGGAGAGCCACGAGCCATACCTTCAGGACATCGAGATCGAGGCAAGATCTTTTCTATCCCTACTTGGAAAACTATTTATCTTCAAAGAAACTTGATTTCATGGAATATATATATATGTGATGCTATTATTACTATATTGTGAAGAAATTGTCTTCCTTGAGTATTGATATTGAAAAGAAAGGTATACGAAGATGTATATGAATATGGATATGGATATGAGTACGAAGATGTATATGAATATGGATATGAGTATGAGATGGATATGTATAGAGATGATTATGCATGAAGTGAACATGCCTTATGATTAAGAGAATATGAGAGAATGGTATCAGTTGTTATCTAAAGTAAATAAAAGAATGGTATCAGTTGTTATCTAGGGTTATATGATTTATAATATTTTGCTAAAGATATTCTTTTTAAATATTGTGATTTAATAAGTATTATCTGATTATTATCTACTATTTTTAAAAGTAGATGGAACAACATATATATATGTGTATATAAAAGAGCAAGATTTCTTCTACTCTTACTTTAGAAAACTATTTTATTTTTTTAAAGTAAAATGATTTCTTGGAATATATATGTTTTTCTACGATGCTATATTGCTAAGGATTTATTTTCTGATTTTGAGAATTAAAGAAGGATAGATACGAATACGGATAGAGCGAATATACTTTATGTTCTAAAGGAATATTTGACTTTAATAATGATAGAAAAGATGTATGAGTCATAATTAAAGTATTATGACATATGATTTAAAGGTGATGATAAATGTGAATGGAAATGAGATGAGTGAATGATATGTGGAAATGAAAGCGAGAAAATGGAAATGTGGAATGATATTTTATAAATGGAATAATGATTTGACAAAAAGGGGGATAACAACAAAAAGCGTAGGAGGCTGTGTGCGGCACAGTCCAGCAATCAATATTTTATCTCGGCCCAAGAGTTGCCGAAGGAGGATGTAGTGGTGTACCTTCCTCTAGGGGGATGTAGTGGTGTACCTTCCTCCTTCTACCGGTAGTAAAAAGGACGGGTACGGAGGGCGACTGATCATCGTTCTTACGTATTCGGCAATAGTGAAAATCCCCAAAACTTGAAAGAAAGAGTTGAAAATGATTTTCAGATTTCTATACTGAAAACAGAATAATGATATGATGTGACGCCCCTAGATCCGGGGTCAAGGATCCAGGTTATCATGGTCCAATTTCCATTCAATATCAATATCTCTTGAGTTTTTTTTATATTTAATAATTAAGCAATTGACCCCACACTAATACACACACACACCAGTCATGTGCTCATAGAACAACATTCACAATATTAAAAGTTTAAAGTTAACAGTTATTACAAACCCAGAATTCTACTAAGTACATTGTTGAATAATACTTCTACAGGAAGCATTTCAACAACCAAAAGTTTATTACAAACTTACACCCTTAATTTACATAAGTCTACTAAGCCCCTTTCGCTTGTCACTACCTCGGGGATGGTCGCCAGCACTCGCTCAAAAGGTCGCCTTTTCCTTACCCTCTTGCGGGGTGTAGTGCGTAGTATCGGCATGGGACCTAGCTGCTATATACATAAGTAGCAAGAGTGAGCTATAATAGCTCAGCAAGATAATATTGTAACATAGAATTTAGAATGTGAACAGGTATACATATATGTATATGCATATATAATAGCAGAAAACAATTAAAAGCCTTAAGGAAGAATAAAGCTCTTATTTAATAATACATCATCCACTTACTATTATGAGAAAGAAATCTAAAAATAATATAATATCAGTTTTTCTTCATCTGTAACCATAATTTCATCATCTCATATCATTGTTCTGTTTTCAGTATAGAAATCTGAAACCATTGTCTACACTTTCTTTTCAAAAACATTGGGGATATCTGCTGTCGCCTGATACGTTAGGACGATGATCAGTCGCCTAATCGTACCTGCTCTCTTTTTACTACCGGTAGAGGGAATGAAGATCATCCCTGGAGGAAGGCCACCTGCTAACATCCTCCCTTGGCATCTTCGTGCCGTAATAAAAATAATAATTGCTGGACGGTGTCGCACACAGCCCTGACACAGCCACTTACGCAAGTCTGTTGCAATCCCCCTTTTTATCACATCATTATTCCCTTTTTAAAATATCATTCCACATTTCCATTTTCTCGCTTTCATTTCCACATATCATTCACTCATATCATTTCCATTCTCGCACATTACTTCTATAAAATATATATATAACATAATGCTTTTATTATGATCCAGACATCTCTTTCATATTCAGGAATCAAATATACTTTTATATTCATAAAATATTCTGCCTATTTTAAGAGTAATGCATGATAATCAAATAATATTTATTAAACCACTGATACTCAAAAAGAATATTTTTAATATAGTATTATAAACCATATAACCCTAGATAACAACTGATACCATTCTTTTATTTACTTTAGATAACAACTGATACCATTCTCTTTCACCTCTCTTTACCATAAAGCATATTCGCTCCATTCATAATCATATCCACATTCATATTTCATAATTTATATCCATTTCTCTTTAATTCCAATATCAGGGAAATAATTCTTAGCAATATAGCAAACATAGAATAACATATATATTCCATGAAATCATTTACTTTGAAAATAAAAATAGTTTTCCAAGGTAAGGATAGAAGAAATCTTGCCTCGGTTTCGGTATCCTGACGGTATAGCTCGTCCCTCTTCTGGAGTTTCTATAAACACAAAAGGACTGTCGTTAGAACCACATCTCTTACTCACTACACTCTTGTATAACATTACCTTTGAAACTTTAATATATGTTTAACGTATTACTATTACCCCAAAGGTTCAAGAACTTAACCATATAAAACCTTAATCGAAGTTTCAGGGGTTTTCACTATTTCCCCTAACGATCACACTTAACTGTAAAAATTCTCAGAAAATATGGATTTCGAATTTTACCACAAGGTCAACTGGTAACAACTCTTTGACTACCTTACTACACTATCCCAAAGTTTCATAATTTTTAAAAATGTCTAAGTATGGTAGTTATAGCCTCAAAGTTGGTACAACTACGGTTTCTCGACTTTCGAACGTCTTTCACTAAAACTGACTTTTCTCCTAAACCGTTCATCAGATTTTGACGCACCTTATATCGAAACGATCTATGAACTAAGCTCTATCTCATCATGGTCACAAGAGGGTCTGGACAGTAAGGTACCGTACGTATATTAATGCTAAAAACAGGGCAGTTTAGGAATCTAACGAAAATCGGACATTATAACGGCTATATTTTCATACTTTCCATAAATCCAACTCCTCCAAATCAATTATCAAACACAATAATCATCACCTACACCATGTGGTCTTCATTACCAGCCATGGTTACAATCCCAAACACTTCCATATTCAACTTTAATCACTTACAAACACATGGATCATCATAATCTTAACATTTACACCACTTAATCACTAAACCAAATAATATCCATCATAAATATAAAAGAGCAAGCATGATTATACCTTCTTGAAGCTTTGATAACCCTTAACAAGCCTTGGTAACCCTTAAACAACCTTACACTAGCTTGGATTAACTAAAAGAACCATGAAAATCAAGTTAGTTTCTTGAAAACTACTATTCACTACTATTCATCATCAACTTCACAATTTTTGTTACCTTACTAAATGATGATGGATGGCTATAAAACTTTGTATATCACTCTTTCTATCCTCCAAGATCATCCATGATTTTCCTCTTGATTTGTTATTGAAGAGAGCTAAGGTTTTGGTTTTGAAATTTTTTTTTCTTTTCTTCTTGAAATGGCCGAATGGAATTTTGGAATGGGAGAGAGTTTTCTTGCTTGTTTTTTATCTTATCTCATCCTATCATCTAATCTCTAGAGTGTTGTGTAAGCTTGGTGAAAATTATGAAAAAAATCTATATGTTAAAAGACTAATCTACCCTTAAATTTGTGTTAGTGGAAGGTGATGTCATTAGTGATGTCATTAGGATGATCTAATATTCTCATTTCCTTATTTTCTAAGTATTATGCTAGTAATCTTGGATAATCATAATGTGGTATGCATCCTTGTTAGATTACTAATCTTGCTTGCTTGGTTTCCATACTCGTTTAATTGTGGTTCGTTTCGAGTATACCTCATTATCTCAGTGGTTTTCGAAATCGTTTACCAATCCAAATTCCTTTCATAATTCCTTAACTTAATAATCCTTTAGGTTACCCTAATACACCAATTTCTCAATATATAATTCCTTTAATATCTCCATGCTCCTTAATATCTGATAAAATAGGAGCTCATTCGAACTCTAAATCCTCAAAAATCCATATTCAGGAATTTCTGGAATCTATCGCCATTTCGAGTCACTTATTTCCCTAGTACAACACTAATATGGTTTCTGTTTACTCATTTCCTGTCTCAAGTATAGGGTACCTACATATCATTTCCCTAAATCCTCAAAATTTACTATTCATGTGATCACTGTAGCATTGCTAAAGTTAGGGTTATTACATATGAGATGATGGAATTATGGTTACAGATGAAGAAAAACTGATATTATATTATTATAGATTCCTTTCTTCTAATAGTAAGTGGATGATGTATTATTAAATAAGAGTTTTATTCTTCCTTAAGGATTATAATTGATTTCTGCTTATATATGTATATATATATGTATACTTGTTCACATTTTAAATTCTAGTTTACAATATTATCTTGCTGAGCTATTATAGCTCACTCTTGCCACTTATGTATATAGCAGCTAGGTCCCATGCCGATTCTACGCACTACACCCCGCAAGAGGGTAAGGGAAATGTGACCTTTTGAGCGAGTGCTGGCGACCATCCCCGAGGTAGTGACAAGCGAAAGGGGCTTAGTAGACTTATGTAAATTAAGTGTGTAAGTTTGTAATAAACTTTTGGTTGTTGAAATGCTTCCTGTAGAAGTATTATTCAACAATGTACTTAGTAAGGTCCTGGGTTTGTAATAACTGTTTAACTCTAAACTTTTAATATTGTGGATGTTGTTCTATGAGCATATGACTGGTGTGTGTGTGTATTAGTGTGGGGTCAATTGTATAAGTATTAAGTTAAAAAAAAACTCAAGAGATATGGATATGGATCGGAAATTGGACCGTGATGACCTGGATCCTTGACCCCGGATCTAGGGGTGTCACAGATGGTATCAGAGCTTAGAGTCATATTGCTCAGGAACAAAAGTGATAATAATATACACATATAGATATATATGTAATGATATAAGATATGAACTCACATCGAGTTCAAGGGGGGTTTATCGAACGAAGTGTTCATTCTAAGTAGTGATTATAATTTTATAGAGTATTACTAATAAAAGTTTATGTTTTAGTATAGGTAGAGGAGATTGGTGAGCCAAAGTTAAGGGTATTTAAAGTCTTCTTGTGTTTAAGGGAGTTTGAAGAAATATTGTAAGTGGATTGGTGAACAGACCCTGATGGTTTCAATTGATTGTGGAGATGAAATGGTGAAACTGAGGATTGGTCGATAAAGCCAAGATACACCTTAAGGACCAAGACAAACTGAGACATTCCGAGATTGACTTAAATGAAAAGGTTATTATGCCAAAAGTGTTAAGCTTATGTGGCACACGGAATTGATATGAGAAAGGGAATATTTGATGTATCGGGAAGTGTACGTTAGAGAATCTCGTGAGTATACCGGATATGTTAGAATATACAAATATAAAGTATAGTTTGAAGGGTTCTTGATACCGGAGCAGTGTTAGGCCAAGACGATCAATATTACGTAAGTATATTAATCAGAAGGTTGTGTTTTATTGTGGATAAAGGCAGCGAGTATCAAGCCAAGTCACGACTAGGTAAATGAAGATAATTGGGAATAGCAGACGATAGGTTGAGGCTACATGGTGAGTGCCAAATTTAAGAAATTTTGGAAAATACGCAGTCTAAGATATAAATAGTATTTGAGGAAAACCTTCCATTATTGGGATTTTCAATTGGGCAGAGGCTATTAACAGTAACTACTTTCAAATTTCCTAAAGCCCTGCTAAATTATATTATTGAGTTTCAAATTTTCCTCCATTGGTGGGTAATTATTCATTAAGGGCCAGTATTTTTTTAAAAACTCTCTGGTACCCTTGAAATGTGTTTCAAAATTGTATCTATCTTAGCCAAAATATTCCTCTAAGATTATTTTCGGAAGATGGTATTTATCATCGCGATTTATATTTTCTTTATATTTCTTACTCCAATTAAGAGGAACAATCCTATATGTATACACAAGGACGATCTGTCTGTGTGATTGAAAGTCGGAGGGGACGCCCTCACTTGTGTGATATAGGGGTTCTTCCATCATATTGATTTCCCAAATATTCTTTTGTTTCGAATAAGAGCTATTTAAAACTCTTAATCTTATAAATTATTGTGGGACCCTTGCTTGTTTCTGGGTTCGTTTCAATTCAAAGTCTCTTAAATTCTATTAATTATTTCGAATATAAAAGATTTCCTTACTGGATGGAATAATGGAAGCAAGGTTTAAGGTATACGTGATTATACGAGGAAACTTGAGATTCCAAGGGAAATTTCAATAAGAGATAATTAGAGCTATAAGCGTTTCAATATAAGAGAGGAAGGAAATTCGTGAGAAGAAATAGGTATATTTGATGATTAGTAAGAGAAAAGAATATGAGGAATTTTAAGGTATAATTGAGATTTACTATTGAGAGCAAGGTATATTTTGAGGATAGAATTAGAATAAGGATAAAAAAGGAAGTGGGAATAATTAATGAAGGATTTCGAGGTGCAATAACTATTAGTAGGGGAAGACCAATATTGTGACTAATACCCTAAGTAGCATAGAGAGATTAAAGATGTTAAGTATTCAAAGGATTAATCTAAAAGGTGTGAATGAGTAAAACTTGAGGTAAAGATTTTGATGAGAATAATAAAGGGAAATTACAGGGGTGGAATAGATTGTATATCATGAAGAAACTAAGGAGGATCAGCAAGATGTAAAGAGTGTATAGTGAACAATAGACATATGGGATAAGGTATCCGGAGAAAATTGCAGGTACGCGCTAATTTGACCTCTTAAGTGTAAGTGTTTGGTTAGGGATTGAATAAGTCAATGAATGGTGTAAATGGGCTGATAAAATAGATAAGAATAATCTATCTGTGAGAAAGTAAACTATGGTGATATAAGAAAGTGAGTTATTCTCGTGTCATCCAAATCAATATCTGTTAAGAGTCAGAGAACTCTATAAAAAGGAGATTTGAGAATAATGGGGAAAGTGCAAGGAAAATTCTTAGAATGAAGGGAAAGTATCTGCTCCTATAAGTACGAACAGGAAATATATATTATAGGTAATATTTTCTTACAATTGTTTTAAAGAATATTAGTAGAGCTTATTTTCTGGAAAATTTTACAGAGATGAGATATAGGAATATTGAGGTGTTAATATTTATGTCATGATAGAGATCAAAACATAGTTAAACAATAGTGAGATACACTACCATTCAGCGAAGGCCAATGTGGTGGCCGATACCCTTAGGAAAAAGAAGAAGTAGAGATGAGATAATATAGAATGATTGAATGCAGGAGGAGATTTGCAAGAAAAAGATAGTGAAAGTGCTGCTATTGATAAGTTAAATGGCATGTTGATGAATGACAAGCAAGTTTATCTTGGTGTATTTCTGTACAAACAAGATAGAGATGTTTAAGGAGAAACTAAAGGATGGAGGAAGTAATATGCGAATTAGAAGGTGTAATGTGAGAAAGGTATTCGTCAATATCTTCAACATGATTCCGGGACGGAATCCTTTTAAGGGGGGAAGAATGTAATAACCCTAACTTTAGAAAGGCTACAGTGATTAAATGAATAGTGATCTCGAGGAATTTAGGAAAATGGTGTGTAGGTGCTCTATATTGGAAATGGAAAATGAGTAAACAGAAACCGTATTAGTGATGTACTATGAAAATAAGTGACTCGAAATGATAACGGATTTCAGAAATTCCTGAACATGAATTTTTGAGGATTTTGAGTTCGAGCGAGCTTCTATTTAATTGGATATTAAGGAGCATAGAAATATTAAAGGATTTATATTTTGAGGAATTAGTGAAATTAGGTTTAACCAAGGCGAGAGCAAGTCAAGGAAATGTCAAGGGAATTTGGATTGATAAACAATATAGAACCACTTAGATAACGAGGCGTATTCGAGACGAATCGTGATTAAACAAGTATGTAAACCAAGTAACCAAGGTTAGTAAATAATAAGGAGATTTACCAAATTAGTATTTACAAAGGTTATTAGTATTTACTTAAGGTTAAAGAACCAAGCTTACAAGATACTCTTCTATGACATAAGCAGTGATATCACCTTCCACTAACACTTAATTAAGGGGTAGATTAGTCTTTAATCAAGGTAAATATCTACACCATTCCACAAGACTCTAGAATTTACAAGATTAAGGAAGATAAGATAAAAAATCAAGAGCAAAATCTTTCCCCCTCCATTTCTTGCAAATTCGGCCAAAGCAGGAACAACCTAGTAAAACGAGCATAAATTCTTCGTTTCTCAGCCAAATTTTGCGTTCTATAGCTTTTTAGAAAGCCCATGAGATAACCTACAAGTCGTATTTCACAAGAGTTTTCCAGAAAAGCAAGGTAAGGGGGTCGTTTTTCATGTTCTTTCAGCTGATGAATAGTATCTCCGAATTGTTAACTTTGTTTTCATGGTTCCTTTAGTTGATTCAAGCTATATTGAGGTTGTTTAAGGAGTACCCAAGGTTTATTAAGTGATGTTGAAGCTACAAGGAAGGTATATTACTTGAGACCCTAACTTGAATTATGAGTTTATGGTTGATTATGCTTAGTTTAGAAGTTAAGTGATATAAACCATGAAATCTTGATTATATAGTTGTGGATATGTGTTTTGATTTAATATGAAAGGAGTATGTGCTTGTAACCATGGTTGGTAAGATGACCACATGGTGTAGGTGATGGTGTATAAGGTGGATGATGGATTTGGAGGAGTTGAATTTTGGAAAGTATGAAAATATAGCTGTTATAATGCCCGATTTTCGTTAAACCAAATAGATACCCTGTTTTTGGTCCCCATACTCGTACGGTAGGTTTCTGTCCAGAGCACCCACTGATCATGAGAGGGTAGAGCTTGGTTCATAGATCGTTTTGATATAAAGTACGTTAAAATCTGATGAACGGTTTAGGAGAAAAGTCAGTTTTAGTGAAAGACGTTCGAGAACCGAGAAAACGTAATTGTATCAAATTGGAGGCTATGAATACCATACTTAAACATTTTTAAAAATTATAAAATTTTGGGATATTGTAGTGGAGTGGTCAAAGAGTCATTTCCAGTTGACCTTACATTAAAATTCGAAATTGAGATTTTCTGAGAATTTTTACAGTCGGGTATGGTTGTTAAGGGAAATGGTGAATAGGCACCGAAACCTTGATTTAACCTAAAATGGTTAGGTTTTTGGAACAATTGGGTTATGAATAACATGTGAAACATATATTAAAGTTTCAAGGGTATTGTTATGTAAGAGTGAGGTGAGTAAGAGATGTGGTATTCTAACGACGGTCCTTTTCGTGTTTATAGAAACTCCGGGAGAGCCACGAGCCATACCTTCAGGACATCGAGATCAAGGCAAGATCTTTTCTATCCCTACTTGGAAAACTATTTATCTTCAAAGAAACTTGATTTCATGGAATATATATATGTGATGCTATTATTACTATATTGTGAAGAAATTGTCTTCCTTGAGTATTGATATTGAAAAGAAAGGTATACGAAGATGTATATGAATATGGATATGGATATGAGTACGAAGATGTATATGAATATGGATATGAGTATGAGATGGATATGTATAGAGATGATTATGCATGAAGTGAACATGCCTTATGATTAAGAGAATATGAGAGAATGGTATCAGTTGTTATCTAAAGTAAATAAAAGAATGGTATCAGTTGTTATCTAGGGTTATATGATTTATAATATTTTGCTAAAGATATTCTTTTTAAATATTGTGATTTAATAAGTATTATTTGATTATTATCTACTATTTTTAAAAGTAGATGGAACAACATATATATATATATGTGTATATAAAAGAGCAAGATTTCTTCTACTCTTACTTTAGAAAACTATTTTATTTTTTTAAAGTAAAATGATTTCTTGGAATATATATGTTTTTCTACGATGCTATATTGCTAAGGATTTATTTCCTGATTTTGAGAATTAAAGAAAGATAGATACGAATACGGATAGAGCGAATATACTTTATGTTCTAAAGGAATATTTGACTTTAATAATGATAGAAAAGATGTATGAGTCATAATTAAAGTATTATGACATAAGATTTAAAGGTGATGATAAATGTGAATGGAAATGAGATGAGTGAATGATATGTGGAAATGAAAGCGAGAAAATGGAAATGTGGAATGATATTTTATAAATGGAATAATGATTTGACAAAAAGGGGGATAACAACAAAAAGCGTAGGAGGCTGTGTGCGGCACAGTCCAGCAATCAATATTTTATCTCGGCCCAAGAGTTGCCGAAGGAGGATGTAGTGGTGTACCTTCCTCTAGGGGGATGTAGTGGTGTACCTTCCTCCTTCTACCGGTAGTAAAAAGGACGGGTACGGAGGGAGACTGATCATCGTTCTTACGTATTCGGCAACAGTGAAAATCCCCAAAACTTGAAAGAAAGAGTTGAAAATGATTTTCAGATTTCTATACTGAAAACAGAATAATGATATGAGATGATGGAATTATGGTTACAGATGAAGAAAAACTGATATTATATTATTATAGATTCCTTTCTTCTAATAGTAAGTGGATGATGTATTATTAAATAAGAGTTTTATTCTTCCTTAAGGATTATAATTGATTTCTGCTTATATACGTATATATATGTATACCTGTTCACATTTTAAATTCTAGTTTACAATATTATCTTGCTGAGCTATTATAGCTCACTCTTGCCACTTATGTATATAGCAGCTAGGTCCCATCCCGATTCTACGCACTACACCTCGCAAGAGGGTAAGGGAAATGCGACCTTTTGAGCGAGTGCTGGCGACCATCCCCGAGGTAGTGACAAGCGAAAGGGGCTTAGTAGACTTATGTAAATTAAGTGTGTAAGTTTGTAATAAACTTTTGGTTGTTGAAATGCTCCCTGTAGAAGTATTATTCAACAATGTACTTAGTAAGGTTCTGGGTTTGTAATAACTGTTTAACTCTAAACTTTTAATATTGTGGATGTTGTTCTATGAGCATATGACTGGTGTGTGTGTGTATTAGTGTGGGGTCAATTGTATAAGTATTAAGTTAAAAAAAAAACTCAAGAGATATGGATATGGATCGGAAATTGGACCGTGATGACCTGGATCCTTGACCCCGGATCTAGGGGTGTCACAACATTGGATATAACTTGCTTTATAACAGAGTAATTAACATTGGTCACATTCTATTGAATCAGATGAGTATCAAACTTGGTCCTAATAAAAATGGAAGGAATATGGTTTATTATCATAGATTTATGCAATTATTTATCAACCATTTTATTCCTAATGGTAATACCAGGTTTGGTAGACAACATTGTGTTCCTTCTTATGTACAGCAAAAGAGAATTTTCTCTAATATTACAAAGAAGGACAGTGAGAAGAATTCAGAGGAATTACCTGCAATGCATTATCCAAATCATGTTCAGGTACTTCTAAGAACTCATCTTCCTACTCTCTATAATTCTTCTTTCTTTGGTGGTGAAATGATTCAGGAACCTCAATTGGAGGAGGACCCCCCTGTGTCTAACCAAGTAACCCAAAACATCACAGTCTTTGAAATAATTCTGGAACCAAGTTTTGATCCACAGCTTGTTGTTTCAAAGAAACCAACCTCTGGTGTTTCTCAAAAGGCATCAGTTGTAAAGAAGAGAAGATATGTAGCTCCTAGTTCTAGTAGTTCTAGTAGTGAAGATGATGATATACCTCTTGCTGAGAGAGAAGAATTGAAGGCTGCAATTCAACTTTCTAAGCTAGGTGAAAGAGGTGAAGGACCTAGTCACAACCAGGCTGCAGTCTCCCAAAAGACTGTAGTTCTTAAAAAGGGAAAACAGTTACTAGGTACAGTCTCTCAAAAGGCTTTGTCTATTGAAAAAAGATCTCAACCCAAGCTCACCACTGAGTCTGCACCTTTTGAGTCTTCTCAAGTTAAATCTGTTGCTCACTATACCAGGAGAACAAGGAGAAAGATTCAATTGTCACCTACACACAGAGAGTCTAGTCCAACTAAAATTTTTCAGGTCTCTAAGCATAAAGCTCTATCTAAGTCAGCTAGTGACAAAAGAGGCCTCAATCTTGATTCTTTATGGGAAACGACATTGACATATGGAATGAATATGAAGCTTATTTCTATCAAAGTAAAGCTTTCCAGGCCTGTTCTACAATTTCTGACTAAAAGAGTTCCAAAACTCTCTTCTCCTGAAGAATGTGGACTTTTGTATCAACGACTTGATTTAATGAAGATGCATTTTTATGTATCTATTAGAAAGGAATTACGTAAGTCATTTGGACATTCTAAGCATGGTGCACTTCAATCACTTCACACATACTTGTTTCACAAGGATTTCATTGTTGAAGATGCTCCAGCTCAAGGTGAACAAAAGGAGGTAGTAGATAGTGGAATGTAGTCAACAGGAGATACTATTGCACCAGTGGTGGATAGTAGGATAGATCATATCACAGTCACTGCAACATAGAACCATCTAGTCAGAGGTTTGATGACTCAAGAACTGTGATAGCTGATGCTGAAAGGCCTTCTGTGTTGGCTGAAACTACAATTGAGATACCCTATGATATGGGAGGAATGACTTTGATTGATTTTCCTCAAGATCAAACAAATTATGTTCAGTCAGAGTCTATCCACCTTGAGGGTGAGTCTCAGCAAACAACATTTAAAGACGGTGACATACTAACTATGGTGTCTAATAAAGTTTTACTGAAGACATCAGAGTCTAGTGTGGACCGTGAAAGTGGTATACTGGAGCCTGTAGTCTCTGGAAAGACAGTAGATGTTTGTGACGGTTTAAAGACTATAGCAGCTCACTCCATGGAGAAAACCTCAAGTCCCTTGCCATATGAGGAACCCTCTCTCCATGTGAGTTCAGGTATAACAACTTCTCCTAACCCCTATTTTTCTGTAGGTCATGAGAGCACTTATCTAAATTTGAGTGATACACTTGAAAAGATGGACATAGATCCACAAATTGAGAGGCTGGCTCCTGACCAGGAAAAAGGAGAGGTAGAAAGAGTGTTGACTTTAGTAAGTCAAAGTGAGAATGAGTGTATGGATTATCAACTCCATAGTGAGGGAGAGAAAACTAGGAAAGAACCATCTTTTGATTTCTGGGATCAGATTTTTCCTGAATCTTGGTCTGAGAATCTTGCTATGGATACTGGTACTTACTCTTTCATGAAAATGTATGAGAAACAGGACTTAGCCAAGCATAATTCAAAGCCTGAAGTTAAAGCTCAGCAATATCAACAAAGGTTTGTGGATGCTATCAATAGAAGAGGAGATAGGCTAAGGGAGTCACTTTCTCAGCATGTGCCAGGAGAATTACCTCATGATCCTAGTGTCCCTCTGAATGTGTTACAAATCTCAGCTAGGATTGAGACATTTGCAGAAGTTGATCACTGTATGGAGGAGTCAGAGTCTATAACTGTTAGCACACAAGATACTGGTGAAGGTCAAGATGTGAGTAATGTTGGAAATTTGGCAATAGTACCTTTTTCTTCAGTTTCAGATGCTTCAGTTGCAGCTGTAAGTCATTCTACTCCAGTACCTTTACTTGAATATCATTATACATCTGTAGTTCTTGATTCACAGGCAACATTATCTACAAAGGTTACAGAACCTTCATTTGGTTATTTTGATCAAAAGTGGCCTACTAATCTAGTAGAAGCTCATGATCTGGGTCTTGATTCTCTGAATTTGACATTTATTCAACGCCTTCAAGCTAATGACAGAGAACATGCACTTGAGAAAGCCATACCTTTACATCTTGATTTCTTCAATCAGATTGATGATAGTGCTTCTACTCATTTTGGTGCTGAATCTGAAAACAAGGAGACATTTACCTATTGGGATCAAATTTTTCCTAATGAAATTACTCATAGTCAATTTGTTACTGATCCTGATTCTTTCACACTTATCAGACACATTGGTAAAATTGAGAGAACGAGAGCCAAGGACAAACTGGATTTCTTTAACAAGTATGGTATTTATCCAGATGAAGTGTCAGATCCTACAGCATTAGCTAATGCTAAGGGCATTGCTGAATTCAATTATAAAAGTGGGCTTCTTGCAGATGCTCATCAAATTTCGGATGCTGATCTTTCTTCTGTGAATCGGTCTGTTCAAGGTCTTGCTACTCAGGTTGCATGTATTGATACTGCAATTCAAGCTACCAATGACTCTATGCATTTTGTAACTTCCAACATTGATACACATCTATATAAGCACCGGAGAGTTTTTGAGGGTGTTCAACAATCTCAAACAAATGTTTATCATAGACTTCAAACATTGGAGGATAACCAAGTCATTATCATGGAAAATCATGCTGTTTTGATGAATCTTATTTGTTCTCTCACTGAAACTCTTGGAGTAAATGTTGCTGATGTCAAAAAGGGGGAGATAAAAACAATTAAGAGGAAACAAACAGGAATAGTCATCAGAGATACTTGCAAGGCTGATGCTACTGAAGACAAGTCTGACAGAAGAGATAAGGGTGATGCTGGTGGCAGTGGTGGTAATGTTCGAAAAGGAAAAAGTAAAGTTGGTACAGGCACTGAAGCTGGTAGATCTGGTAGTTCAAGATCTAATGACAAGCAAGTTTCTAGTCAGTCAGAGTCTGTAACAAAGAAAGCTAAAACTCTTCAAGTACCAGATACTGCATCAATTCTTCTACAGGAACAAGTTGTAAAAGATGTAGTGTCAGGGACTACTATAAATTTGAATAATGTAGGATTTACATAGGAGGAGGTGATGAAATCACAAAATGTTCAATCTACTACTTCTGGTGTTAAGAAGCAAGTTCATTCAGAAACAAAGGAACCATCTTACTGGACTATGAGTTAAAATTTACAATATCTAATTCCTAGGAAAAGGACTGGACTTGGTCATAGTGAGATTGGAAAGCATACCACAGATGTTACAAAGCTAAAGGCTGATCCTCATTCACTCTTGGACGAGTTTGGTGAAAAGATGACTTAAAGACATCTTAATAAGTTGATTTCTGCAGAGCTTGTTCAGAGAGTGAAGATATATCAAGAATATGATAGAAGAAGAGGAATGGTTGATAAAGAAGAAACATAAGTTTTTCTTGTATACTTCTTATCTGATGGTAGAGTGAGGTGGATGGATTTGTCTACGTTCTTATATCACAAGAAGGAAAAAGAGTTATCATATGTTCGATTCTTGTTACACAAAAATGCTGAAGTTATTCAGAACTATAATGCATCGCTTATGCATTGGACTGGTGAAATTGATAAATTGTTGAAGAGATTGTATGGAGCAAAGAAGGAGAATGTTCTACCTTTCAAGCTACATTATGTTGATGATGATGGTAAAGACAAAGAGATTGAGTATAAGTCATTAAAGATCAATGTTGATGATGGGGGATATTTTGTCTTTTATCAAGCTATGGAAGGGAAGTATGATTCTGTTTCTATTGAAAATCTTAATCACTTCAGATACAGGCCAGACAAGTTAAGAGTTCTGCATTATCAAATCATTACTGATAATGATGACATGTTAGATCTGAAACAGAGTGTTGGTAAAGTCTTAGCCAAACTTTAAGATACTTTGCTTAAAGAATTTCTCAAAGACAATTCATAGTTCAGATGAATTAAGGCAGATTGAGTAATTGAGGTACTTGTGCGACTAAACTTCATGTAAATAATAGATTCATGTATATTCTATTCTAGTTGCATTGTTAGAGGTTTTGACATCAACAACTTAGATTTATGCTTCATTTTATAAAGCATAAATAAGGGGACATTGTTAGGAATAAATTCATGAGTTGTGATGTGTAGAATAGAATGACATAACACTTCTTGTAATACACTGATCTTATAAAGGGTTTAGCATTTGATTAAGGAGATATCAGTTCTTCAAGATCTGCAGAAACTATGAATAGTACTCGATCAGAGACTAAGGTCACGGACAACAGAGTTTCAGGGACTAGATAGACCCTGACTGTATCGAAGCTGAAAAATTAGAAAGAGCTATACTTTAGGATCTTGTATTCAGAAGATGGAAAGAAGTGTGCATGAAGAAAAGAATCAAAGCGTTGTTGGAAACTATCAACTGGATGGTAGAAGATTACCATGTATAGATTATTCTTTCTGTTATTAGTTGATAGGAAGCATTATAAATACTCTCTCTATATCATTGTAAAAAGAGTGAGCTTAGTGTGAGATTTGTGATCATCGTAAGTATACGAGTGAACAAACAGAGAGAGATTTGTATTGAGAGCAGCTGCTAAAGGTATTGTACACCTTTGGTAGAGTTTGTATTTGATTTATTTAATACAAACAAGGTTGATTTATTCGTTTGTTCTTGTTTATTTAATCAAGAAAAAATCAGACACGATTACTTAACTTGTATTCAACCCCCCTTCTACAAGTTATTCGAGTTAACATAGAAGTTAGATGGCTACCTTTTAATGTTTGGTTGGAGCATAATCTAATAGCCATTACTAAGTACGTTGGCTCCTGGGGTTGGTGGATCAACAAAGATATGGATGAGAATAGATTGGACCTACCAAGAGTTTGTCTATATACAAACGAACTTGATACTATGTCAACTAAGAAGCGCATGTTAGTCAACAAGGTAGGTTTTGAGGTAGGCCTGGTACAAATTCCCCATGATTTTGGAAAAGAATCTGCAGAAGATGAGAAAGCAACTCAAAGAAGATCAGACAAGGGGATAAGTAAGTTACAAAGTAACAGAATGGAAAGGGTAGAAGAGAGTTTTGA
Source organism: Saposhnikovia divaricata (assembly GCA_036435485.1). Lineage (NCBI taxonomy): Eukaryota > Viridiplantae > Streptophyta > Magnoliopsida > Apiales > Apiaceae > Saposhnikovia > Saposhnikovia divaricata. The sequence goes on from CM071597.1 coordinate 106,077,552, forward strand.
TTCTACTGAAGAAAATTCCTTTCTATTCTCTGAGGTGCTAGACTCTCTAGATGGTGATAATTTCTATAAAGAAGACATCCAAGAGGACTTGTAGCTGGAGGTAGATAAATTGAAAGAGAATAGCCATAACCTCTCAAATGAAATAAAAAAAGATCTAGTTTGGCACTATCTAGGGTCAGTGGATAGAGGGGAATTATTAGTGTCCCTGGGCAATGCAGATGCAGAATCGGGGAGCCCTCAGGTTTCTTTGTGTAACATGCTAGAAAAGATTAAAATAAAAGGAGTGGGGAAGCCAGGAAAGAGGAATTAAAAAAAAAGACCTTTCGAGATTTGTAGATGCAGACTAGGAATCAATCATCACAGTTATAAGAAAGCTGTGTTAAAGAACCCAACTCCATTGTAGATTATTACTCATGACAAGTTTATTGCCAATGCAGCAATAAATCAACCCTCTAGAAGGATCAACATAGAAGCAAAGGAAATATTGGAAACAACAAAGCTTATGGGACTATCTTCATCTAGAAGTAGGGAGGATATAGTTAAGATCATCAAGGAACAGTTGGAACAAAGTGTCATCTAGATATTTTTGAAGGTATTTATAAGTCTTTTATATTGTTAATGGATAGTGTCAAAGTTCTAAGTTGGAACATTAGAGGCTTGGGAAAATAAGAGAGTAAAAGAAACTTGAGGGAACACATCATCAAATGGAATCTGAAAGGTATATGACGGAGCCTATTTGTATTTCGAGGATACAACTCAACTTAAACAAGATTGTAATAGTAAATAGTATATAGGCTATCACAAGGAATCTCAGATTGTATTATCTGTCAGAAGAAAAATATCAAGGTCAATCTACAGACGTGAGGAATTACTACATTGAAAGAAGTTCAGACATCTGATCAAGCCTCAGTGAAGTATTCGTTAAAGAAGTGGATTCATTTAAAGTGACATAGATTTCGACAGTGACAGAGACAGTACAGAAGAATTAATAGAGAGAGGAGAAAATAAAAGGAACCGGATTTTAAAGTCAATATATGAAGAACAGTCATTGCGGTTAGTCACTCATGAACCAGACAGTACATCGAGTGTCAACATTAAACAGTGGTTGTTTATCATTAACTTCAGTGGTTCAAGCTGTCAAGACTGGTATGTTAAGAAAAGAAAGGAACCAAATCATAGAGTCAAAAATAAAGAAAAGCCGTTGAAGTTAGTCGCTAATGAACCAGACCGTGCATCGAGCGTCAACAAAAATCCGGTGGTAATTCTTTATTACTTTCGGTGGTTCAAGAAAAAGATTTGAGCTATCAAAAGATTTATATTAATTCTATTTTAATTAATATAATTATGTAATTGATTTAATTTAATAAATTAATTCATTCTTTAAATTAATTATCATGTTAATTAATTTTGAATTAATGTATTAATCTGAATTGATTTAATTAATTAATTAATTAATCATTATTTGTGTAAATGATTAATTGATTAAGCTATTTAATTAAATCAAAATCAAAGAAAAAGAAACAAAAGATAAATAAAAAAAAAAGATGCTTGTGTCGACTTAGTTGTTAAAGAAGAAAAGCAAAAGAATTCAATCAAGTACTGTAATTGTCTGGTGCATCATGTGGGCTGTCGGCAAGAATTCTACTCACCTGTAATGCGCGTGCAGAACACGCGCCATGGACAAGCCAGCATAGGCCTTGTGTGTGCTGCACTTCCTCTCCTGTGATTGGGCTTCGTTTAAACAGCATATTTCATAAATCTTTTGTTTACAAACAATTATGACAGCCGAGTTTTTTATTCATTAAAGACAATTTTGATTGTCTTGCTGATTGTATTGGTAAGCTTGGATTGTCTTGCCCATTGTATTGCCTATTGTCTTGGCAGTTAAGTTGATTGTCTTGGAGGTTTTGGATTGTCTTGCCGATTGTCTTGGCAGTACAAATGAAAAAGAAAAGAGGCAGAAGAGTATATAATTCAAGACAGGCGGCCTGATAAAAAACAATACACAGAATATATCATCTTCAAACAAGAACAGCTATTCTCTCTCATCAAGAACATAAACTGCAGGAGCTGGAAAAATTCATAGAAAACCAAGTTCATCTTATTTTTAATATCTGATCTGATAGAACTTGTTTACTTGAGTCTCTTGTACTATTAGCGAGTTTTTACTCCTAATCTATATCTCGATTTTTATTAACAAATCTAGAAAAATTCATGTCGAATTTTCTAATTTGTTTTTATTAACTAGATATAATTTCTGTACTGTATTTGTAACAAACCCTTCAAGTTAATATAATTTTATATTCAACTTGAATTTTGTTTCATTTAATTCCGCTCAAATTTGTCAAAATATAAATTAAATTTATCCGAACAAATTTCGATTAAACAGTACCGTTTGTATTCAACCCCCCCCCTTCTACAAACATATTGGACCTAACAATTGGTATCAGAGCCAGTTGATTGATACACAAATCAAGATCCTATTTTTATTCAGTCAAAGATCCTATTTTTATCAGAGCCAGTCTTATACTCCTGATGAAAAAGAGGATGCAGGACTAGACAAGAATTTGAGACTCATACTATTAGATTCCCTAGATGCTGTGATGTACAGTCGTGTGATGAATTGTAAAACTGCAAAGCACATGTGGGAAACTATTGAGACTATTAATGAAGGAACTGATGAAGTCAGGGAAAACAGACTTCAAATTTTAACCTCTGAGTATGAACACTTTAGACCTGGCCCTAATGAAGGCATTCAGGAAGTGTTTGAAAGGTATAACAAAATAATCAACAACTTGCAAATCCATGGCAAGCAATATACACAAAAGGAGATTAACATGAAGTTTCTACTGACCATGCCTACTCACCTAGAACATAGGATAACTGCCATTAGAGAAGCCAGAGACATGAATCAAATTACTCTTGAAAGGCTCTTCGGCATTTTGAAAACCTATGAGTTGGAACAAGTTCAACAGAAAGAAATTCATGGTGAAGGTAGGGTTCCAAGTTCTTCTACAGCTCTAGTGGTTGAGACTCCAAAGGAAGTGGAAGCTAAGGTTGTTCAACCTTGTAGCGCTGACAAGGAACAGGTTGAAGTTGAGATTGGTCATACACCTGTCAGTCAGGATGGTGGAGATTTCTACTCATTGGAAGAGCTGGATCAGTTGGAAGATGAGTCAATGGCTATGATGGTGAGGCAATTCAGTAACTTCAGATTTAGGAGGAATCCCAAGTTCAAGTTCAAATCTAACTACAATAGATTCCAGCAAGGAGGTTCTTCCTCAAGTAGCACAAGGGGTGGCTACCAAACTGGAATGGTAGAAAAAAGCAGGATTAGGTGCTTTAAATGTAATAAACTTGGACACTTTGCAACTGAGTGTCATCAACCTCAATATGATGCAAGGAGAGAGTATGCATCTGGTAAGAAGAACACAGACACGGCCTATGTGGTACAAGGCAAAAGCTGGGATGACACTGACAGTGGTGAAGAGGAGGTTGAGGATTTTGCGCTGGTGGTAAATGCTGATACATCAACTCCTTATAGTACTCCGGTAATTGTTACTGACACTGAGTTGATTCGTAGTCTATATAATTCCTTAGATAATGCACAAACTGGATATAAGAGACTAGATCTGCTAAGCACTAAACTTGGCAATAAAGTGTCAGAATTGAAAAAGGTGCATATTAATCAAGATCAACAAAAAGATGAAATAACAATGCTTCATAAAAAGGAGAAATCTATTCTAGAAGTTGTAGGCAAGAAAATGGCTAGAATTACTGAACTTGAAACACAGGTCAGGGCTTGTTATAATTCTGTTAAAGTTTCCAAAGAGTTTTTTAACAAACAATCTGTAGAACGAACAACAGGTATAGGGTATGGCTACAATGAAGCTGTTGGATCATTGGGCATAAATTCCCCTAACCCTGTTAGTGCTAAAGAAAGGGGAATACCACATGTGCTCAAGAATGTTAAAGAACCTCTATTTAAACAATCTGATGCTGGACCACCATATATTCTTTCTATGGTTATCCAGGAAGAAATGAGAAATGAGGACAGTGCAAATGGCACAGTCTTTGTTAAGGATAAATCTGTTAAGTACGCTAATCCAAAGAATGTTTCATCCAAGAAAGATGTCACAGTCTTTGTTAAGGCTAAATCTGTTGAGGACGGTAATCCAAAGAATGTTTCATCCAAGAAAGATGTACCTAAAGTGCCAGTCAAGGTTGTTGAAACAACTAGTTCTTCTAATACTGGATTAGATGGTAATAAGTTGAAGCAGAACGATAACATGTCTAACATGAGTACCATGCCTATCATTGATTCTAATCATAAAGCATGTGGTGTTGTCAACTGTATGTCGTGTGCTTTTAATGTGATGTCTGCTTACTTTAATGGTAATCATGCATGTGATAATAAGACTGCTCCTCGACAACATATGAACAGGAATAATGTTAGATCAAAGACTGCTAGTCCTCCTTATGTTAGGAGAGAGACATTTGTACCAAAGCCTAAACAAAGTTTTACTAAGGCTATTTACAAGGTCAAATGTCAAGTCAATGAAACAAGTGTTATTGCTGCTAAAGAAACATGGATACCCAAGATGAAATCAAAGATTGTAAAATCTGTTTATAGGGTAAAATGTTTGCTGACTAATGGTGTTAAGATTAAGAATGTTGTTTTTCCTAACAAAGGCCAATACTTCAGGTATTCCGGACCCAATCAAATTTGGGTCCCAAAAAAGGCTTAACTGTTTTGGCATTGCAGGGTGTGTAACAGGTAGATCGTGTTATGTGGATTTCGGACAGTTGATGTTCAAGGCATATGACCGAAGATAGAGCCCTGCTATCAAGAGTAGTGACGGTATCTGGCCAAGTGGTTCATCCCTTGGAGACAACAGCAAGGGTATGACCTAGGGTCAAGGCTATTCAATAGCCAAGGAATGTTGTCAGTAATAAAGCATCTTTTACAAGATGAAGAGCCTACTGTTCGAGGATTAAGGAAAGAGAACTTATCTGTAGCTGACATGGAATCTCAGTCAAAGGTGAAGTCAACAAGGTCAAATCTAAAGCTTCATCAGACAGGAGTTCAGCTATGACATAAGGAGCTCTCTCGCCTGAATGTCATATCAAGAGATTCTTTCCTGGAAATCGAATCAGTAAAGGAGACTGACTCATCTGGAATTAAAGTAAAATAAAACTATGAGGCATGTCATAAAGAGAAGTCAAAGAAGCATCACACAGAAGTTCTACATCAATGAAAAATATACCTTAGTGATGATGACTGATGACTTCTCTCAAGAAACAAGTTGTTGTTCAGACAATCTGAAGACAAGACACCACTGATGGTGATTGATCACATCTAGAAGAGTGTCAGGAAGCAAAATTGACTATGACAACTTGGAGACCAGATTACAGGACCTATCAATTAGTGCTCTGGATGATTTCTGCACCTTCATGAGTATTAATGCTAAAGCAGTCAATAGGTTGCTACTGACATGATTAAACCCTGATCAGTAAGGAATATAGGAAGACCCCACAAGTATGAAGGAAATTGTTTTGCAATGTTAAATGAAAGTGATCATCCTAGCAATCATCTAATGCTCAAGAGGATAATTTCCTTGGTTACTCAGTGGAGTCAACAACCTACAGGGTGATTGTTATTAATCAACAGAAGGTGATTGAAAGTCTTAGTGATGTTCATCGACTTCTAGCTCCCAGCTGTCAATGGTAATGATGATTCAGATCCAAGCAATGTCAACATTGAGAATCTTCATGTAAACCCAGCAACAGCTTAGGGGGAGCAAAAGAAGGATCATCTAGTCAACTCAACATCACACTGAAAGTCAAAGGACACTATGAGAACATGTCTGCCAAGACAAAGAGTGTTGACTCAATTAACTCTTTGTTCTAGTTCTTAGTGTTTCTAATGGTGGAAGTAAAAGACTAACAGAGCTTCAAGTACTAATGATTATTTCTTTAGTCTTCTTTTAGAAGAAACTAAGAAAGCTACAAAAGCTCTGAAAGATCCAGGTTGAGTGATTGCAATGCAAGATGATCTCAATCAGTACAAAAGGCAAATTGAAGGAAAGCTGGTATCTAGACCAAACAACAAGGCTGTATTTGGTACAAGGATAACCAGAAGTCTACCTGGATGATGTCAAGGCATTGTTATGAGGGACAAAGCCAAACTGGATGCTAGGTTACAATTTGATCAAACAGTATATTTAACAAGAAGCACCAGTGACAAGACTTGAGGATATCAGGCACCTGCTGCACATTCAAGATTATAATGGACATCTAGACCTACTTAATCTAGATGCTAGAGGAATGTGAACAAGTGCACTCCTGGTTGGTGAGATAATTGAAGATCTCTACAGGTTAGTATAAACTGGTATCATCACTCAAGCAAGCATGGAAGACATGGTATGACACCCTAACTATAATTTAATATTTGGTATCAATCTTTAACAGTTGGTATCTTTTAACAATTGGTGTCATATTTATAGAACTCTCTACATCTTTAGGCACAAACATAAATGATATATATGTGCAATGATATCTTGATTATATTATATGTTGGTCTACTAGCTATAAATTGGTATCAAGATATTTGCTATTTTGATGTTGGTAACGTTGCAATTCTTTTGATTTACTTCAGTAAGCCAAAAGAATGATGACAATAAAAAAGTCAAAGATCTTTTGTTTCTATTCAGAAGATTCTAGAACTGTCAAGACTACATGCCAACACCTCACTATAGCTGGCTTTTGACCTGTTAGTTTGGATCTAACAAGTTGGTTATCAAAAATCTTAAGATGGACCCGGATATGAGGAAATGGTACTCTAGAGATATTTGACCCAACAAGTTCAAGATCTACTAATTAGGACCTAATCAGGCTATAGAGGAATCATCAGCTCATTATCTTATTCAATTGATAATAGATCACTTACACACATATTTTATTCTCAACATGCAAATGTGCAAGGCCACAAGTGGATTCTTTAGAATCTATTCTTGTAGTTATTACAATTGATTTTCAGATGTCTTAAGTTGGATTCAAATCTGCGGAGATGGTACTCTAGAGACATCAGTTCTGACATGTTTTGCTGCATAGAGACAGATCAAATGAGTTGTACGAAAGCAGGAGAACACAAGGAATCAATTTCATCTCCAACAACTCCGTGGAACACTCAAGGACTAAGCAACTTGCATAAGGTATCAATTCTTTTGAGAGAACATGTCTTTAGTTAAGAATAACTTGCAGACACGTTTGCTGAATCACTTGATAAAATTAATTTTTCAAGATTGGTTTGTAAACTTGGGATTTTATTAAATGTTATATGATTGTAAATCCCATCTGTTAAGTAATTCTTAAGTAAGCTCACAAGTATTCAATTGTCTGTATTGAAAGGACTAGTGAACTTATTTACATTCAGACCTCACACTAAGAATTATCTGTTGAATGATTGCCATGTGTACAATTGCAATATATTTTAGTGGTGATTATTTAAAGATAATTTAAATACTTAAATGCTAAAATCTAACTCATAGAGATTTAGTATTTAATTATTTAATTATTTGTTTTGATTTATGTGGGTTACGGACTTGAAGCAATTCAATTTGTATTCGCTCTATACCTCATATTTATCAAAATAAATAAACAACATAACTAATTTGGACCTAATCTGTATTGGTCTTCAATTAGTTGTGAGATGTTAATTCTAGTGAATTTTATCAATGCTCCATTTTCAGAAATTCACTATAATTAATATCATGGTTCTAACAATTGGTTGTATTGAAATTTTGACTTGTATCAGTTAATGATATTTAGTTAGAATTCTATTTACTAACTAATTGTGAGATGTATTGGTATGTGTGAAATTACTTAGAACTCCTCTAAGTAATCATTGCTATATCTTTTACAATTCACTCATATTATTATACATGGTATGAAAATAATCGAAGTAGAAATGTGGATATTGTAATATCTAAAGTGACCATTGTTCAAATACTTTGAATAATTTTTATGCTTATTTGCAAGCTTCTAATCACTTTGATAATAAATGTTTTATACTATGGATCAAGGTGTATTGGACTTAGAATATTATTTCTAAGATTGCATACAAGACAGTCTTGGTAATCAAGTTTTATTTTTAAGAACCAAGATTGTCTACCAACAAATAGTTGTTAGGAGTTAACAATTGTTGTTATCGAGGAGTTGTCTTGAAGTCATAAGTTTAAAATGTTAATGATGATAATTATCCAAGTGATAGTGGTAGAAACAATTTTGTTATTGGCAATACCAATGTCACTGGAAAATAATCATCAAGTCATTCTCGCAATAACTCGAGGGAAGTAAACAAAGGATTCACTGGTCAAACACAACATCACAATGAAGAACAAGGTGATTCATCAAGATCCAACTTTCTCAGAAAGTGTGTTCGGAATAGAGCTGATCATTGGTGATCCAGATGTTGTAGTAAGAACTAAAAGGGCTTCTCAGAATCAAGGTATAGAATCTAAGGAATCTGAGAAAGCACTTGCGAATCTGGAACAACAAGAAACGTGGAAGTTGGTGCCAAGGTTTGAGCGCCAAGTAACTGGTATGACATTCTTTTCGAATTCTATCTTGTCATCTTTCTATAAGAATTGTCATAATCATTCTAATGCGTTAATCCATGTTTCTTTATTTTAGAATAATGATTTTCTCTAAAAATATTTTTCTCTAATTCTCTAGTTAGAATTTTTGAGGAAGCTATTTTTATTGAAAATTTCATTATTTTAAAATAGCTGCCATATTTATCATAGTTTATTAAATCATATTTTCTCTCTAAATAATTTTCTAGTAGAAAGTTGTTTTGTCAGAAAATATATGGATTTGCTAACCTATTATAAATACTCTTGTATATAATTAATGTTTTTGTACATGTATTGTAATTTTTTAAATGTTAATCTTATTTAACATGTTTTGTAGTGTTTGTTTTTTTATTTTAGTCGTATGTCCGTTTATAGTTTAAGCTATGTAAATTATTACTTATGTATAGTTTTATTTATTTTTTATTTTATTTGATTCGAATTTTTCTTTTCTTATAGTTTTTATTTTGTATAATTATTATATATATTATTTCTTATTTTTGTATATTCTTTTTCATGTGTATATAAATAGTTTGTATAGTTTTTACAGTTTAGTCACTATACTTGCAAAACTAACAAATAGGTCACTATATTTGGTTCTTTTGTTGTTCTTCTTCTTAACACACACAAAACCTGCAGTTTAAGTATAAATCTTTGTTTTGTGATTGCTGTTAACAGATCTTCGTGTTAAGGACTTAACAATTGACCAATGTTGGTATCAAATTGGTATGTGTCTATACAATTGGTTAGGAACCAATGTTTGATTTTCAGGATCTAACAATTGGAAGACAAGACCTATCAAGTGCTAACAATTTCTAATAGTTGGTATCTATCATGCAGGACCTAAAACATGATAAAATAGTTTTATTTGTATTGGTTTAAACATTAACATACATTGATTTGATTAATATTTATTAATTGGATTTTTGCCTATGTTCTTGTTTAGTAAAACCGGCTCAGGATCTTTATCTTCCTAACTCAAAATATCTTTCTATAGTTGTGATTGTTGATATGTTAAACCTTTTGAAATCACAACTGTACATCATTTCTCTTAAGATAAATGCAATATTTTCTCAGAAAACTTTTCAATGTTAAAAATGCATTCTATCTCTATGTTGCTCATATTCTGTGATGCAGGTTCATCTACATGGAATTTTGTATTCTCACATGTTTAGTCATAAGGATGTAAACCCAACAACTTTTATCCCAGACTACAGTCAAACTCAAACACATTCTATTTTACCCCCTAAATGGAAGTAACCTATCAGACTAGAGGTCACCAGGGAGTAACTGCACTTGATGCAGCAAACAAGGATGTGTGGGATATTCAGTTGGAGAGTCACTACCTTATACACTAACCAAAATATTTCATATGCACAAGTGAGATTGCACACACTAAGGATGAATTGACGGAAACCTGTAATCCAACCATTTTACGGTTAGGATTATAAGTTAAAGGTTCTTTAATGAACTAAGAGCCTTCACAGACCTCGAGAGAAGGTATTGATCTCAAATGCAAAATTCATCAAGATCATTATCTAACTACCCAGATGGAACATATCTGGATCCTGCGGGTAACGGGTCCGACATAGGTGCGGATCGGCAACTTGTAGACTATGATTCAGATTTATCTGATGAGTTTAACAAGGTGATGTCTTCACAGACATTAGAAGGGAACCTTGATCTCAATGCTAAATTTATAGATCATTGTTTACCTTCTCAGAATTCAAATCTGAAAACCCTAAAAAGGGAAATTAGGAACTTGTAGATTATGACTCAAATTCGTCTGACGAGTCCAACGAGGATTTGGGATTTGCGAACTCCCATTGCACCACCAGTGACCTCTCTAGAAGGGGCTATGGTGATTTTTCCTTGCAGGTACACTAACGGATGTTGGAGCTATGAGTGATATGAGTGAAACACTAGTGAGCAAGAGTGTAAACACAGAGAGAAGTGAGACACTCAACACAAATGAGTGGAGAGAAGAGTGAAACACTTGTGAGGTACACTAAACACTATCACACACTCACAGTGAGGAAGAAAATGAAACTTCCTTTCTAACAAAGCTTTATCAATTGATTTCAATGTACTCTAACGATTGGTATAAATTGGTAACAATTTAGTATAAACTACTTTGTCAATTAGTTGAATGGAGGATTCCTCAACTAAGGGGGAGAGATATATTGAAAAAGATATATTCAAGCTTAAAGCTTACCTTAATAGGATATACTTAACTAAGTGGGAGAAGTATTGGGGTGCAAGTAAAGACTGTGCTTAGGATGAGAAAGGCAAGTCTATTTACTAAGGGGGAGCCCTAGATGAAGAAGCAAAAGAACTTTCATTTGTTATGAAAGTGGAGATATAAGGAGAATTACATCACAATACTATTCTATTAGTCTTTCAATGTACTATGTATAAAGGCTAAGTAGAAGAGTAGTAAATTCACCAGAAGTTATAGAAATGGTATTGATTCACCATTGTCTACATAGTAGGAACATCTATTTTTCTTTAGTGAGAAAAGCTGTGTCAGAAATGGGAAGTGATTGTAAATCAAGAACTGCTGATAATCACCAAAGTAAGATGTGAAGGATTATCAGGCAGAGATATGAAGAATCAGAAATGAAGATGAGTTATCTATTGAAGATCAGTTTAGTGCTAGAGGAACAATCATCTATCATTTCATCAACTGAAGATTCTGGAATTGTTAAATCTAAACTAGAGAAATTTTTTTTGTATTATTTACTTAATTCTTAAAAGTTTTATCTTTTTCTTGTTTAAGTGAGTTAGTTGAGTTATCCTCTAGGTATGTGCTTGTTATTGTCTAACAAACAAATAGGGGGAGATTGAAAGGTATATGATGGAGCCTATTTGTATTTCGAGGATACAACTCAACTTAAACAAGATTATAATAGTAAATAGTATATAGGCTGTCACAAGGAATCTCAGATTGTATTATCTGTCAGAAGAAAAAGATCAAAGTCAATCTACAGACTTGAGGAATTACTGCATTGAAAGAAGTTCAAACATCTGATCTAGCCTCAGTGAAGTATTCGTTAAAGAAGTGGATTCATTTAAAGTGACAGAGATTTCGACAGTGACAGAGACAGTACAAAAGAATTAATAGAGAGAGGAGAAACGAAAAGGAACCAGATTTTAAAGTCAATATATGAAGAACAGTCATTGCAGTTAGTCACTCATGAACCAGACAGTACATCGAGTGTCAACATTAAACAGTGGTTGTTTATCATTAACTTCAGTGGTTCAAGCTGTCAATACTAATATGTTAAGAGAAGAAAGGAGCCAAATCATAGAGTCAAAAATAAAGAAAAGCCGTTGGAGTTAGTCGCTCATGAACCAGACCGTGCATCGAGCGTCAACAAAAATCCGGTGGTAATTCTTTATTACTTTTAGTGGTTCAAGAAAAAGATTTGAGCTATCAAAAGATTTATATTGATTCTATTTTAATTAATATAATTATGTAATTGATTTAATTTAATAAATTAATTCATTCTGAATTAGTTTATTTATTAAATTAATTATTATGTTAATTAATTTTGAATTAATGTATTAATCTGAATTGATTTAATTAATTAATTAATTAATCATTATTTGTTTAAATGATTAATTGATTAAGCTATTTAATTAAATCAAAATCAAAGAAAAAGAAAAAAAGATAAATAAAAAAAAATAGAAAGATGCTTGTGTCGACTTAGTTGTTAAAGAAGAAAAGCAAAAGAATTCAATCAAGTACTGCAATTGTCTGGTGCATCATGTGGGCTGTCGACAAGAATTCTACTCACCTGTAACGCGCGTGCAGAACACGCGCCATGGACAAGCAAGCATAGGCCTTGCGTGTGCTGCACTTCCTCTCCTGTGACTGGGCTTCGTTTAAACACCATATTTCATAAATCTTTTGTTTACAAACAATTATGACAGCCGAGTTTTTTATTCATTAAAGACAATTTTGATTGTCTTGCCGATTGTATTGGTAAGCTTGGATTGTCCTTCCCATTGTATTGCCTATTGTCTTGGCAGTACAAGTTGATTGTCTTGGAGGTTTTGGATTGTCTTGCCGATTGTCTTGGTAGTACAAATGAAAAAGAAAAGAGGCAGAAGGGTATATAATTCAAGACAGACGGCCTGATAAAAAACAATACACAGAATATATCATCTTCAAACAAGAACAGCTATTCTCTCTCATCAAGAACATAAACTGCAGGAGCTGGAAAAATTCATAGAAAATCAAGTTCATCTTATTTTTAATATCTGATCCGATAGAACTTGTTTATTTGAGTCTCTTGTACTATTAGCGATTTTTACTCCTAATCTATATCTCGATTTTTATTAACAAATCTAGAAAAATTCATGTCGAATTTTCTAATTTGTTTTTATTAACTAGATATAATTTCTGTACTGTAATTGTAACAAACCCCTCAAGTTAATATAATTTTATATTCAACTTGAATTTTGTTTCATTTAATTCCGCTCAAATTTGTCAAAATATAAATTAAATTTATCCGGACAAATTTCGATTAAACAGTACCGTTTGTGTTCAACCCCCCCTTCTACAAACATATTGGACCTAACAGAATCCGAGTGTTATATGTATCCAAGAGGTAAAATAGTAATTCTTTGATCACAATATCTTGACAGAAATCTGGCTAAATGTTAATTCTAGAGGCCTTTTTCAACAAGCAATGGGACAATCTGGTGGCCTTTTATCATCTTGGGATAATGATCTATATTCTTTGATAAATTGTGAGAATTCTTGGAACTGGATGGGGTTCACTTTGAAATGTTCAAAAAGTAGGATCATTTTCAGTATATTTAATATCTATGCTCCACAGCAAGGCATGTTAAAAGAAGATCTCTGGTCATCCCTAAAGAACCTAGCTGACTGTGTAGAAAACCACCCTGCTATTTTTGTGGGGGACTTTAACAGCATCAGAGATCCTAAAGAAAAGAAAGGAATTTCTGAAGATAATAGAGGCATGAGGTATTTCAATAGATGGATAAAAAACTCAAATCTTTTTGAAATTCCATTGGTAAATGCTGCTTTCACTTGGATTGGACCTTCAGGGAGGAGAAGTAGAATTGATAGTGCTTTTTGCAACAGTGCTTGGTTTCAATAGGGAGAATGGATCTTAAAGGTTATGCCTAGAAAGAATTCAGATCATAAACCTCTAGGTATTGTTGTCCAAGACACAGATTGGGGACCTAAACCTTTTAGATTCTTCAATATTTGGCTAACTGGCCAGAAAACAAAAGGTATACTAAAAACTTTCCTGAGAAATGTCAAGTCTACTAATAATCAAGATATTCAGCAAGTGTGATTTGCTAAAATAAATACAATTTTAAATCTCAAGCGCACGATTCAATCGTTGAAATATTTTAGGTATCGATCCAGGGAGACTAAAATTTTTGCAATCCTTAATTTTTAATTTAATCGGACTAGAACAAGTTGGTTTTGAAAAAAATTCGGTTTTAAACTAATTAATTCCTAAAAATTCTAAATTATTCTAAAACTAAATTATTCTAAAACACTTTTTTTTTAAAAAAAGTTAAAAATTGGACATGAAGTATTTGTAAATTTAACTAGCCATTTTACTCAACAATTAAAATCATTAGCAATCAAACATAGTAACCAGCAAAAACGAAACTAAAACACATTATTATTCAAAAACTCACAATAGCACAAAATTCGACTTAACAGACTATGACTACGACTACAAAGCATGACTCAGTAACGAACACAGCTGGAAAACGATTCGACTCGTCGACTCAACATAGCAGAAAGATGCACATAATCAGTAAAAGAAACAGAAAAACAAAAGCAAACAAAGAAACTTAGTCTCATGAAAACAACTCAGAAAACCAACACGGCAACTCGGACAGAGACGAATTCAAGCTCAGCATTTCTCGCGAACTCAGCTGCGACTCGGAACTCAACTGTACATTAACAGAAATCGCAAAGACAAAACGAAGCATAGACTCGATAGAACTACAATGAACTGATTTCAAAAACTCAATAACTCTATGAAAACCAATGAACATAATTCGAACTCAGCAAAAACGCAATACGCAAAAGACTAAGCCATGGTGACTCGGTAATAAGAAACAAGACTCAGTGATTTGACTCAACAAGAACTCAAGACAGCAAATCACAGCATTAACAGAACGAACTCATTAAAACTCAATAAACAAACATTAACTCGATTCATAGGAAATTCAAAACTAGAAAATTAACTAAACTTAACTAAGCAACGAACCAAAAAACAAAATGTAACCAAGAAAACTCGCAGACCACAAACACAAAACATATAATGCTTGACTCAGCAATTTCGGCAATTCAACAGCAAAACAAGGGAAGGGGTGCGTATTTTGTGTTTACAGAAAACGAAAAAAAACCGAGAAAACAAGAACAGGCTGGGGTGTGTGCGTCATCGTGAGTATGAAAAGAAGAGGGGAAGGAGGAGGATTGGCTGTGGGTTTGGGGATTTTGAAGAAAGAGAAGTAAAGTAGAGAGGGGAAGGAGAATTGTTGGGAAATCGAATGGAAGAACAGGGGAGTGAGTTTAATTCGAAGAAAAAGAAGAATTGGGTAAAAGAATTGCAGCGAAGGAAGAGTAAAGATGGGGAGATGGGTTTGGTTCAAACAAGAAGAAACAGGGGAACTAAAATACTTCGAATTAACACCCAAAGAAAAGAAAATAGGAACTAAAAATTATTAACTAATATTTTTTGATTTTTTTTTTGTTAAAATAAAAACGAAATTAGAGAGATTAACTAGGAAATTAAAATTACACTAAATGATGATTTGGAATTAAATGACCCACAATAAAATGGAAATTTAAAGGGGCAAAATTAAAATTAACAACTAAGTATAAGAAATTAAATTTCGTTACTTTCAACCCATAGTGGTTAGCTTTTCGCTACTTTATCCACGAAACGGATTTACAAAAATTACGAAAGCTATGCAACAAAAACGAAAGAACAAGATGAGAAATTAAAGGAAATGAAATTGCATTAAAATAAAAGAGAGTGTTTACAAGAATTGAAACTACAAAACAAGAAATTAAAGCTACCCTAAAATCTAAGTTCATAAATACAAGGGGGTGAGGGGGTATTTATAGGATAAGAATCAGGGTTTAGGGGTGTGTTGGGTTAATCTTGACCCTACACCTTCTAAATGTGGTGGACAAATCCTAGCCATCTATTTGTTTCTTCCCCCTTAAGCTTTGATGAGTGGATCTTGGCCATACACTTATTTAGTGTGTTGGGATGATCTCCACCTTCCACATGTTTTCAAAGATTCCTTTTTCACCAAGCTCCTAATTCTTTTTCTTTTTTTCATTTAAGTTCTTTTTCTTCCTCTTTTTCCCTTCCTTGCTCTTTATTTCTTTATTTTGCCATTTCTTTATTTATTCACGATATTTATTTCTTTATTTATAAATAGGTAATAAAAATATGCAAAAATATGCACTTATCAAAGTGCTGCGGTCTTTCAAAAGGTAAGTTAAAGAATGGAATTCTACTCATAATGGCAATATATATCTTAAGATAGCTTCAGCTGAGGAGGCTCTGAGTAAGGCTGAGGAGGAAAATAAATCTTCGACAATAATCTCAGCATACAAGCAGGAGCTAGAAGAATTATTTCTGATCAAGGATGGTATGTTCAAGCAAAAGGCAAGAATACCTGGCTGAAGGAGGGAGACAGAAATACAAGTTTCTTTCATAAATCAATAGTCAAAAGAAGAGCAAAAAATCAGATCAAGAAATTGCAGTGGGAAGGAGAGTTACTAACCAAACCTTTAGAAATTAAAACAGCTTTTAAACTCCATTTTGAAAGATTGTTTCAAAAAATAAAAGAATGCAACCTGTTTGATGTGAAGTCTCTAATCTCCTACAAGCTTAGTATGGAAAACCTCCTTTTCTGGAAAGATCAGTGGAGATGGAGGAAATCGAACTAGCTTTGCATCAGAGTGATTTTAATAAAGCTCCAGGTCCTGATGGCCTTAATGCTGGAGTGATTAAAGCCTTATGGGAAGACTTAAGGGATGATATGTTCAAATTCATCTCAGGCTTCATGGAAAAAGGGATAATGCCAATAGGTATGAACTCTTCATTCATTACACTTATTCCTAAAAAATCGGAGCCTATGTTAGCCTCAGATTTTAGACCTATCAGCCTTATCAATTGTTCTTTAAAAATGTTGACAAAAGTGTTGGCAAATAGATTGTCAACTGTGATTGGAAAGATCATAGGTGAAAACCAAACTGGATTCATTAAAGGCAGGAATATATCAGAAAGCATCATGATCACAAAAGAAATTGCTCATTTGTAACACCCCCAGATCCGGGGTCTGGGATCTGGTGGTTACGGTCTTACTTCCACCCATAATACTCAACCTGAGTCCAAAATAAATAAGTAGCATGCTGTGACCCCACAATAATATCCACTCACACACACACAGTTATAGTCCCATAGATGAAATTGAAATAAGTCTTACGTAAAGGGTTTACGAATAAAAGTTATTACAAGCCAAAAGGATAACATCATAAGTTTAAAAGTTTTGCCGTTGATTAACATTAATTATACATATAGTTAAGCTGGAAGCAAAAGCTGTCTATCTATGCTACCTCAGCAATGGCAGCTAGCATATCAGTGGGGAGTCCTGTGGGTCGGGTAACCCGCTTGCGCCGAGTGCGCCTGACGCGAGCCATCTGCCCTAGCTGTTGTTGTGACATAATAAATAAGCAAGGGTGAGCAACAGCCCACCAACAACAATATAAATGAACAGTGATGATATATATATAGCAGTTCAAATATCTTTGAAACCACATGCCATGCATTAGCAAAGATAATGCCAGTATAAGGTAAATGATGAAGTTACAAGGTAACTTAAAATATATATTCCATGGACATACTTGCTACGCAAAAGATAAGCAAAAAATCATCATCTATCTGAAAGAGGAACTTGCAGAAAATATTACAATTCCAATTATGAATACTTTTCCAATACTGCCAATAATGATGATGTTGCAGAAAATAAATGAATTTGAATGATGAACTAATGCTGGAGTATTCACCGCGCCCGCTGTTCCAATCCTTACGATGATCAGTCGCAGATTGTACAACTCAATTTATTTACTACCGGTAGAAGGAAGAGCTGACGGATTTACTTGTCTACCACCCTGTTAGATCTCCCCGGCCAACGGTTGGGCCAATGGGATGGACCGGCGCTACTCGGCCTCTTACACAACTCCAAGTTCGAAAAGAAGTTCATGACTCTGAACGTAAAGTTCGTCCCCCTTTCCCCAAGTATAATACTTGTTGATAAGACTCCACAAAGTAGTCGTATCTAGTTGGAAAGGAAAAATTCAACATCATATCTCCCAAGCGGCTGCTTGTTAGAGGATACCATCTTGTTCCAATAATTTTACCCCTCGAATGATGAAAGGGTACACAGATGCAATAGACAGAAATTCAAGTTGCGAGTGAAAGGAATACTTTTCAAAAGATTTATGACCCGGAAGTCCACAAGATAAATAACATTTCTCAAGTAAGGTTCCCTTATTAATTTGAAAGTTCGATTGGAATGAAGAGTTGGATTTTGAGAACCCTTCTTGATTAAAACAATAATAATAAGACTTTGGAATAATGTACATAATATTCAAAGGTCGAGAATAATATTTGAAGAAGATAAAACAATATTGAAGTTATTTCAAAGTATTGAATAAATATTCAGAGAATATTTATTGAATCAGAAATATTTAAAGAATATTTTTAATCGAAGTATTTCTCAAAATAATTTTTGAATGAATATAAAGAAAATATTTATTGAATAAATAAATGCTTAAATGAATATTCGAAATAATATTCATTTAATCAATAAGATTCGAAAGAAATAATTGAAATAATAATCGTTAAGTAAATAGAACTTCAAATGAATATTAAAAATAATATTCATTAAGTATGTAAAACCTTAAATGAATATTCAAAAATAATATTCATTTAATAATATTCTAAATGAATATCCAAATGATATTCATTTAGTAGCCAAAGCTGTAAATGAATATTAGAAATAATATTCGATAAACGAATCGACTTTAAGTGAATATTGAAAAATAATATTCACTGAATGAATAACGTTCAAATAAATATTTGAAGTAATAATCGATAGATAAATAATCTCAGACGAATATTCAAATAATACTCGTCTGCCAAATAATAGAAAAATATTTACTTAAATATTTTTCTCTGAAAGTAATCATAATATATCAAGGAATATTAACTCCCGGTCTGTATTCAAAGAATAATATATATATGCCCTTCTCTAAGGGACTTAGCAACATCTGGCTTATAACTGATATATCACATCTAGTCTATAAGCCAACAATAATCAAGGAACAAGTATATCAATATGGATTGAAAAACAGAGAGGCATGCAATGGCATATGTATAACAACAATCATATATATACATATTATCACAACAACAGTTCCAAGTTCTGGAAACTTGCCTGGTATTCGAGTACGAGTAGAGGTAGTGGTAGTGTGTCCCGGGTCAGCTCGGCGATCTATAAATAGTCAGAATATTCGAGATTAATCACTTAACACTTTTTAAAAGGCTAAGTATCAACTTAAGTCGAAACATGTTTTCGAATTATCTCGTTATACACCTTTTAGTGTAACTCTTTTTATCACCGATACGATCCGACATTTGTTCGTTATTAAGACATGTCATCATACTCACACTTAGTATATACTTAAGTCGTATAAGTTCTAAAGTCGGTCGATTACGAACCAAGATTATATCTCGAGTTTTATCGCTCGTTTTCTAAGTTATAATCAAAGTTATACTTTTAAGGGGTTCGTTCGCGTTTAACCTTGATTCAAACATTTTTATAAAATCGAAAAATGATCTGTTTCACATGAGGTTTTCTCTCACACCTTCCTTTTTATCTCTAGTATTTAATTACCATGATTCGCCTCTGAGTTATGTATTTTACGAGGGTTCAATTTCAGTTACGAACTCTCGTTTACGGTTTCGAACTACTTTTAGTAAATCGGCCATAAATCCTAAACCGTAAGTCCGTTTCACACGATCTTTATATCAAAACAAATCTTGGAACATTATCTATCTTATCATCACAAAATACGAAACTGGACAGTGAGTTCAAGCTACTGTGATGCACAGTTTTCAAGGATTAACGAAAATTCGGCATTACGACGGCTATAAATCGAACGTTCTAAAAATCATAACATCAACACCAAGCCACACCGGGCATAGATCCAACTTATACACATGATTTCTCATCTAAAAATGTCCAAGAACATATCACTTTATCATAATAATCATCATGCTACTTAAATCACTAAATCATTAACTAAGCAAGCTTGTAACATGAACATAATCATAACTAAGCTAGATCCATCAAGAACATGCTTAAAACTCAAAGTAGATCTAGGGTTTTCAAGTCTTATACCTTCCTTGGAGTATGATCTAGCATTACTGAGCCTTGAATGGTCCTTGTCTAGCCTTAGCAAACCTTAGATCAACCAAAGAAACATGAAAAACAAAGTTAGTTCTTGAAAGCACTATTCATCATCACTTTGAATGATTTATTTGAAAATGCTAAAAGATGAATTTGAAGCTAAGATTTCTAGGAGATTACTTTTATGAAATATAGGACTCACAATAAAAATTTGGAGATCAAACAAGGAGTGGAAGTGGGATTTCTTCCCTTGAATTAAGCAAAAAGTCGAATGGTGCTTGGTGGAGAGAGTTTGATATTTTTGCTTGGTTGCTTTGAACAATAATGCATAAAGTGGATGAGTTTTAGATAATATCTCATCTTGTATTGCTTTAATAAAGTGATGATGCAAGGGATGATGTTTTTAGAGAGGACAAGTGTTGATCTTTGGATGGTTCTAAGCTAACTACATGGTTTGCTTTCTAAGTACTAGTTCCTTTTCCTAAGTGTGCTAGTTACATGAGTCCACTTGGTTGCTAGATATTTTCTAGTAGCTTATCCATGACTCTTGCTTCATCTACTTGTTTTTTTTGTCCGGTTATTGCTCATTTCGATCGATCGTTCGTAGAAATATCTCACGAATTTCTAATTATGGTTTTACCGGAAATCTTTTTAATATTTCTAATACCATTCTCAATCTTTCTTGGTAACTCTCGAATTTAAATTCCTTAAATCCCTTCGTTAAATTCTTAAGTCTATCAGTGTCCAGGGAATTCTTGGAGAAAATAAAAGTGCGGTTTTTTCAGAATCCGACAGCTTTTACATACAATTATTTTCCCCTGGGTCACTAATACGAACTCGGAAATCTATTCCGAATACTTCTATACAGTGTCGTCTCATAATATTCTCATTTCCATCAAAAACACTATTCACTCTTTATTCTTTCTTTATTCCATACATTTATGACAATGTCCTTGTTCTCTCTCGGACGTTCCTTAACCCTTTCACGGAACCACTGGACTAATCGTTATCGATCTGGATGACATGAGAATATCTTCATGCTTGGAATTACCATATCTTATTCCCCTAGGAGATAGATTATTCTTATCTAAGTTGTCAACCATTAGAATTCTTCAAGACATATAAATATTTGAATCCAAATCCATTCATTCATTCAGAAGATCAACTATTACATCGTAGCCGTAACCACTATTCATTCTTACATCATTATATAATAAAAAGTTTTAATTCTATCCAAAATCTGGGTTCTTACATCATTCTCTCAAGAGTAGCGTAGAAAAAGGAATTATGGTTAAACTAGACTTTGAAAAGGCTTTTGATTCAGTGGATTGGAATTTTCTATTGAGGGCTCTGGATCTTCTGGGCTTTGGGAAAAAGTGGTGCAGCTGGATTAAATGTATTTTCAGTTCTATGAAAGCCTCAATTCTGATTAATGGTTCCCCCTAAAAAGAATTCAGATTTGAAAGAGGTTTGAGATAAGGTGATCCATTATCACCATCACTTTTTAATATACTAGGAGAAGTGTTTAGTGCAATGATGAAGAAAGAAGAATCAGTAGGCTTTTTGAAAGGGGTCAAAGTAGGACAAAATGAAAAAACTTTCTCTCATTTACAATTTGCAGATGATGCTATTATCTTTATTGAACCTAGTAATGAAAGTCTATTAAATATTAAAAGGATTCTTCAATGCTTCCAATTGACCTCTGGGTTGAAGATCAATTTCAACAAAAGTTTCCTTTATTCCTGGAGGAATGATACTTTGGAAGTTGTGCATTGGGCAAACATACTGGGCTGTAAGGTGGGATCAATTCCCTTTACTTATTTGGGTGCCCCTATAGGTGCAGACCCAAGAAAAAAGAATTTTGGTCCCCTATAACTCATAATATGGATCAAAAATTGGCTTCCTGGAAATGCAAATCACTCAATGAAGCAGGCAGAAGCCCTTTGATAAAAGCAACTCTGAACAATCTACCAATTTATTGGTTTAGCTTGTTCAAAATTCCAATGGGTATCTGCAAGGACCTAGAAAAGAAAAGAAGAGCTTTCTACTGGAAGGAACTAACAGAAAGATAATGGAGGGAATAGAAGCCTACATACAATAAAATGGTCAGAACTTTGTTAACCTAAAAACAAGGGTGTATTGGGACTTTGAATTCTTCAGGCAAAGAATTCAGCTATGTTGAGCAAATGGTGGTGGAGATGGATGGAGGAAAGAAACAGACCCTGGTGGGAGGTTATCAAAAATAAATATAGTTTAAAAGAATCCCTCAACCTTGACCAATGTAGAGGTTTGTTGAATATCTCTCCTATTTTGAAAAGTATCTCACAACCTCAGAGGAATTATGATTGGAGTCATCTTTTAAATAGGAATAATGGAGAGGATGTTCTTTTTTGGGAAGATTTGTGGTATAGAGATACCCCACTGGCAGAATCTTTTGATAGACTTTACTCTCTATCCAAATGGAAATTCTTGTCTATCAAGACAGTTAAATCACTTTGGCTGGGTCAAGGAGAACACAATTCACTCTGGATAAGACAGCTGAGAACCTGGGAATTATCCCATGCTGAAGAGATTGCTCATATCTTGACTGAGTTACCTCTCAACTCTTCAAAAGATTCAGTTATTTGGAAGATCAACAAGGGAATTTTTACTACCAAGGCTTGTTATAATACTCTATTAAATCTGGATAATTCATCTGGAGGCAATTGGATCAAAAGCTGGAAGATCAAGGTACCTCCAAAATTCATATCTTTATTTGGAAGGTAGAACATGGCATTCTCCCTACTTCTTCATTCCTGCATAGTAGATTGGGGAATTGCATTAATCCTAGATGTAAAATATGTGGAATAGATATTGAAGACCAACAAAACTTGTTCTGGGGTTGTTCACTAGCAAAACAATTGTGGATTTCTGTTATAAATTGGTGGAGTTTGGACATAAGGCAGGCTAATATGTTGAACACATCATTTTGGCAAATTCAAAAGATCTTCAGAGGATGTAAAATTAGTGCAGTTTGGGCTCAAGTGGTCTGTTCAGTCATGTGGTCTCTATGGTTAAGTATAAATAACTTAATCTTCAATAACAAATTGGACAGTTCCTGTAACACCCCCAAATCTAGGGTCAGGGATCGGGTCGTTACGGTCTCATAACTCATACATAATACTTGACTTGAGTCCAAAATCAATAAGTAGCATGCTATGACCCCACAATAATATCCACTCACACACACACAGTTATAGTCCCAGAGATGAAATTGAAATAAGTCTTACATAAAAGGGTTTACGAATAAAAGTTATTACAATCCAAAAGGATAACATCATAAGTTTAAAAGTTTTTCCGTTGATTACATTAATTATACATATAGTTAAACAGGAAACAAAAGCTGTCTAACTATGCTACCTCAGCAATGGCGGCTAGCATCTCAGCGGGGAGTCCGGTGGGTCGGGTAACCCGCTTGCGCCGAGTGCGCCTGACGCGAGCCATCTGTCCTAGCTGTTGTTGTGACATGATAAATAAGCAAGGGTGAGCAATAGCCCACCAATAAATATATAACAGGACAGTGATAGTATATAACAGTTCGAAATATCATTATTTCCATATGTCATGCATTAACGAAGTTAGTGCCAGTATAATATAAAGGATGAAGTTACAGGGTAACTTAAAGTGTTTATTTTGTGGAAATATCTGCTAAGTCAAAATAAGCAAGATATTATCATTTATCATATAAGGAGGAACTTGCAAGGAAAATATTGCAATTCCAGTTATTAACATTTTTCGAAGTCCTACAACCTGAAAGAAGTCTCTTCGATACGTGTTGCGGAAGACACCGTCAACCTGAAAGAAGTCTCTTCGATACATGTTGCAGGGAATTCCCAATTTGGGAGATGAACCAATACTGGAGTTATCACGCGCCTGTCCCACTCCCTGATGATCAGTCGGGGATGGTACAACCCAATATAGTTTACTACCGGTAGAAGGAAGAACTGACGGCTCCACTTGTCGTTTGCCTTTAATAGTAACTCCCTGGCCAATGGTTAGGCCTTGTGATGGACCGCGCGACTCGGCCTCTTACACACGACTCCTAGTTCGAATAAATCCACAGCATTGAAACGTAGAGTTTGTCCTCCCTTCCCCAAGTGAAATACTTGTTGATAAGACTCCACAAAGTAGTCGTATCTAGTTAGAAAGGAAAATTCACCAACATTTCCCAAGCTTTTGCTTGTTAATGGATATCAACTTGTTCCAACAATCTTACCCCTCGAATGATGAGAAGGTACACACAGACTTAATGAGTCCATAGCAACCAAGTTGCGAGTGAAAAGGATAAATTATGACCAGGAGGTCAACAAGATAAATAACCTTTCTCAATTAAGGTTCCCTTATAATTTAAGAGATAGATTCGAGTGAAGAATGGAATCTTGAGGACCTTTCGTAATATAATATTAATCGGACCTTTCGTAATATAATATTAATCGTATGACTCCGAAGAATTTTCAGAATGATCGAAGGTCGAAGATAATATTTGAAGAAGAATAAACAACATTGAAGTTGTTTCCAAGTATTGAATAAATATTTATAGAATATTTATTGAGTCGGAAGTATTTAATGAATGAAAGAATATTTTTAGTCAAAGTATTTCTCAAAATAATCCTTGAAGGAATATGAAGAAAATATTTATTGAATAAATAATTGCTTAAATGAATATTAAAAATAATATTCATTTAATAAATAATTTTGAAAGGAATGTTTGGAATAATATTCGTTAAGTATAAGACTTCAAAAATAATATTCATTTAACAATTAATAATTTAAATGAATATCCAAGTGATATTCATTTAATAAATCAAACTTTAAATGAATATTCGAGAATAATATTCACTTAATACATGATGTTCTAAATGAATATCTGAATGATATTTATTTAATAATCGAAGATTTTACAGAAATATTTGAAATAATATTCGATAAATGGTTCGTCTTTAGATGAACAGTGAAGGATAAGGTTTATCGGATGAATAACGTTAAAATAATTATTAAAAGTAACATTCGATAATTAATTAATCTCAGAGGAATATTCAACTAATTATTCGTCGACCAAAGAATGGAAAATATTTACTTAAATATTTTCCTCTGAAAGTAATCTCGATATATCAAGAAATACTGACTCCCGGTCTATATTCAACAAATAGGATTCATATGCCCTTCTCTAAGGGTCTTAACAACATCCGGCTTATAATCGATATATTATCTATCTACTTATAAGCCAAAGAACAATCAGGGAACAAGTATATCAATATGACTTGAAAGTAGGCATGCATGCTATGGCATATGTATAACAGAAAGCATATATATTCACAACAACAGCCTAAAAAGGGGAAGTTGAAACTTGCCTGGTAATCGAGTACGAGTAGGGGTAGTGGTAGGGTATCCCGGGTCAGCTCGGCGATCTATAAATAGTCAAGAGATTCGAGGTTAATCGATTAACACTTTTAAAAAGGTTAAGTATTAACTTAAGTCGAAACATGTTTTCGAATTATCTCGTTATACCCCTTTTTAGTGTAACTCTTTTTATTACTGATACGATTCGACATTTGTTCGTCCTTAAGACATATCATCGTACTCACACTTAGTGTATACTTATGTCGTATAAGTTCTAAATTTGATCGATTACGAACCAAGATTATATCTCGAGTTTTATCGCTCGTTTTCTAAGTTATAATCAAAGTTATACTTTTAAGGGGTTCGTTCGCGTTTAACCTAGATTCAAACATTTTTATAAAATCGAAAAACGATCCGATTCACATGAGGTTCTCTCTCACACCTTCCTTTTTACCTCTAGTATTTAATTACCAAGATTCGCCACTGACTTACGTATTTTACGAGGGTTCAATTTCAGTTACGAATTCTCGTTTACGGTTTTGAACTACT
Source organism: Saposhnikovia divaricata (assembly GCA_036435485.1). Lineage (NCBI taxonomy): Eukaryota > Viridiplantae > Streptophyta > Magnoliopsida > Apiales > Apiaceae > Saposhnikovia > Saposhnikovia divaricata. The sequence continues at coordinate 106,103,609 of CM071597.1, forward strand.
TTTAGTAAACCGGCCGTAACTCCTTAACCGTAAGTCTGTTTCACACATTCTTTATATCAAAACGAAGCTTGCAACATTATCTATCCTATCATGGCAGATTAAAAAGCTAGGCAGTGAGTTGTATCTACTGTCCAAGTAGTTTTTCTTAAGGTTAACAAAATTTCGGCATTACGACGGCTATAAATCGAATATCTACCAATTTCAAACCTTCGCATAAACATGGTATCCACTCCAAACAACATAGACATGATTTATACCCATGAACTGAGACCAAGCAATGCCTTTCCGTTCATCTAATTATTTTTAACATTTATCCAAAACTCAATCATAATCATGCTTATAATTATGCTTAAACCTTAACATAACCATAACTAAGCTATATCTATCATAAACATGCTTAAATCACAAACAAGGGTTAGGGTTTCAAGGGCTTTATACCTTCTTGAGAATGTGTACTAGCCTCACAAAGCCTTGTATGGTCCTTAGGAGTGCTTAAGCTTGCTAGAACAATCAAAAGATACATGAAAACAAAGATTAGTTCTTGAAAAACACTATTCACCCTCCTACTAATTGATTTTTTTGAAAATGGAAACAAAGGAGTTTGGGTTTGAAATTTTTAGGAGGTCATTTATATGAAATTTAAGTCTTACCATAAAAGTTTCAAGATCAAACAAGGAGTGGAAGATGGATTTTGGATTTTGAATTCCAAAGGGGCCGAATGGTTCTTTCAAGAGAGTGGTGGTGTTTGGCTTGCTTTGTTGCTTGGGTTATTGTGTTGTATTGTATTATTGATGCATCTAGGATAATATCTAAGTCTTAAAGCTACTTTAATAAAGGTAAGATGTCATGCATGAGGTAATTTTCAAGGGACATGTGTTAGATTATGCATGGTTGCTTGCTAAGTACCTTGTTGGTTTGTAACTTGCTAGTTAGTTTGCAACTAAGTTGGTTACTAGATATTTCTATTAGCACATGTATGTATCTTGCTTTCTCTGCTTGATTATGTGTCCGGTTATTGCTCGTTTCGATTGATCGTTCGTAGGAATATTTCACGGATTTCTAATTAGGGTTTACCGGGAATCTTCTTAATATTAATACTATCATTCTCCATCTTTCTTTCTATCTTTCCAATTTATATTCCTTAAATTCATTTGTTAAATACTTAAGGCTATCAGTGTCCAGGGAACTCTCGGAGAAAAGAAAAGTGCGGTTTTTCAGAATCCGACAGCTTTTACATACACTTATTTTCCCCCTGGATCATTATAATACGACTCAGAAATCCGTTCCGAATACTTCTATATAGTGTCGTCTCATATTATTCCTACTTCCACCAAAAAAACTATTCATTCTTTATTCTTTACTTATTCTCTTAGGGTTGTACAATTGTCCGTATTCTCTTTCGATCGTTCCTTAACCTTTTTACGGAACCACTGGATTAATCGTTATCGATCTGGATGACATGAGAATATTCTCCTGCTTGGAATTGCCATATCTTATTCCCCTAGGAGATAGATTATTCTTACCTATGTTGTCAACCATTAGCATTCTTCAAGACATATAAACAATAAAGTCGAATTCCATTCATTTCTTCAAAATATCAACTATTACATCGTAGCCGTAACCACTTTTCATTCTTACATCATTAAATAAATAAAAGTTTTAATTCTACCCAAAATCTGGGTTCTTACAGCCCCCAAGAAATTTCAAATCTCTTGGTCTTTAGAACTTTTAAGTGGTGCTTAGCTGCAGATTGGTTAAAAAAGATTTGTTTGATCTTTGGAAAGTTACCCAATTGGTGCAATCCTCTTATGCAGCAAATTTCCAAAATCTGAGGGAATTATAGGATGGAATCCAGAGTACTTTGCTCATACCGATGGATCATGGATGGAGCTTAGAAGTGGTGCTATATGTGGTGGTATTGGAGGTCTACTATTAGTCATGGAAAAGAAGACCAAATTTCTGTTTTCAGGACCTATCTCTGCATCTAGTCCATTGGAAGCAGAAAAACTAGCAATTTTGTTCCTTTTTGACAAAGTCAAGAATCTTCTCTCAATCAATAGCAGAATGTTGTTGTACATGGACAGCTTGACACTAGTTAATCTAGTTCAAAAAATCAGAGCAGGATATCTTACTATAGAAGGTGATGAAGATTGGAAAGAGTTGGTTGACAATCCGTTCGTGAAATTGTATTCCATGCAAAGGGAAGAGTTACTTGGTGCAGACGAGCTAGCAAAAAAGGGAAAGGAAAGAAGTTTTATTCATTTTTCTTGGCCTTAAGTGGTTGTGATGACTATTGGGCTAGACGGGCTAATTCAATTTCTTTCTTGGGCTTATAGGTTATTCCAAATCCTTCTCTAGCAATTCTCTCATTAAAGTTTAGTGGGATTTTATGGGGAATTATTCAAAAGACTTCTTTCTATTGGTATTGGAAATATCAATGTATTTGATTGGGGATGGTTCATCTGTATGGTTGGGAAGCTAAACAGCCACTAATGCAAGGTTAAATATAGTGGCTCAACTTAGTATCTACCAGTTCATTTCTTAGAGAGTTCAAATAGAGAGAACTTGGGTCTTTCCAAAGAGGTCATATGTTAAAATAAACACACATGTAGTGCACTACCCTGAGCGCCTTCCAAACGGTAATAACTCAGGTCTAGGGGTAGTGGTGAGAGATCACAAGGGTTCCATTGTACTAATGGTGTCAGGAACCATAAGAGGAGTCACAGCTAGGGCCAATGAACTCTGGGCCATGCTTATTGGACTACGCTGTGATTTCTATGAGAAGGAAGATAAGGTACAGATTGAGACTGACAACGATGAGGCTGTAAAAGAATGGAAAGATTGGAGATGGTGGATCGACCCGAACCATGCAGAGGTTATCCAACCACTCTTACAGAGAAGTTCATATCCAAACCTAACCCTAGATGACGCTGAGGTCATTAGGGGCAGTCAAAACATGTTAGCAAGGTTTCTAGCGGAGGATTGTGCTCACAATAGGAATAGGCTGGTAGCTTTTCGAAGGCCGTTCACCAGAGTAAGAGAGCTGTGGTGCCTGGACATGGGCTTAGGCCCAGTAGAAGCTCGTTTCATGGTTGTGGATGAGGAAGACTATCTAGATGCTATGGCTGACGAAGAAGAAGTTGAAGGACTGGGAGATTTGTTGATTCAAGATGCTGCATCCGCTAGTATGGGAATTCAGAACAATGTTGATTAGGATTAAAGCTGGGAATTAAGAATAAAGCTGGGTGTTCGGCAGCTTGGAGTGGTTTGGCGAAAGGGTTCTAGTTTTTATTTATTTAAGTTTCCTATTTATTTAAGATTGGTACTAGTTCTGTCTGCTATTCCTTTCATGGTTTTTCCAAATTCCATGATTGGTCTCAAGTTTCTTACTGTTTATCCAAAAAAAAACACACTAAATGTATATTTGAAATGCAAATGAGGAGGAGTAATAATAACTTATTTTTCGTAAGATATTATAGAGAATGACACTTAGTTCCTTATAACGAATGAACTCCTAGTCTTCTAGTGATTCAGAACAATTATCTGGGGCGGACTAGAATTTATCATCTACTAGCCCATGCAAAATCACGGGTTACTTTTAAATATTTTTAAAATTATATGATTAAATAGAATAGAATAAAATAAATTATTATGAATATAATTTAACTTTGTAATATTAATTAATAAAATTATTAGTAATAATAATAGTTATTTACTAAATGATATGTATTGTTTAAGACTAATAATATAAAATTTTAATGTAAATTTGTTGTTGATTGGATTCAAACCTTGATCTTTAGAAGTGGGATTTAAATACAGAATATTCCTTATTATTAGATCTAACGATTATCATCTAGGGTTTCATGTGCCTGAGGATGACCTTAGGGTTATACCTGAGGTTAAAACATTTTCAATATAAATTTAAGGGTATTTATGTAAATCACTGATAAAAATTTATATTTACAAAAATGCCCGGTTGGGGCCCCTTACTTTATAATTACATATTTGTTATAACCTTAGGGGAGATCCCTGAGGTTGTCCCCAGTTTTCTCTTATCATCTATTTACTAAATATCCAACGGTCACTCTTCTTTTAACGGTTGGTTGAACCAAACAACCAAACTACCAATTATCCCCTAGTTTGTTTATTATATATTAGTATAGATTCGGGCTAAAAATAATTTTACCCTAACTATATCCAAGTAATATGATAATAATAATAATAAATAGATCCATGCTACTTTCTATCAAAATATAACTTGAAATGTCTTGAATAATATTGAAAAATACTTAAATTAAAATTAAGTTTTAATTATTATTCAAAATTTTATCCATCCCCTTAAATTATTTGATTTTTAGTAAGGAAACTAAAAAATTAAGATAAACAATTAAAATAAATTATTTACTCCCTTAAAATTAACATGAGATAAACAATACAAATTATTTAACAAAAAAAAGAATAAATTTATTTAATTACTAATAACAAATAAAGTATATTGTATGAAGATATCAGCTGATGATGTGGCACCTTGGTGGGCCTCACTGCTGACGTGGCACCATGGTGGGCCCCACTGCTGACGTGGCACATTGGTGGGGTCCATTGCTAACGTGGCACCATGATGGGGCCCCACTGCTGAAATGGCTTCAAATCTTATGCAACACCATGGGGTGTTGCCTTTATGTGCGTTGGTGTTGCAATATAGACCTTATGCAATACTTTTTGGCGTTGCAATTGCTTGTAAAAGTGTTGCATTAAGGATCTTACGTAATGTCAATATTGGCAATGTTATCTGGTGTTGCCTTTGATCTTGCGTATGCCCACTTATGGCGTAGTGCAGATTAAGGAATTTGTATGCGTTGCAACTAAAACTTCACACCGTTTTCTACAATTTCTTTCTTTCTGTTATGCAAAAATCATAGTTACACACTATTTCCTATTGTTCTTTTTTTGAACTTTGTAACTAGATTGATAAAAATGTATTGTAATCCAAGTAAAGCTTCTTCATCTTCTCATGGACATATTTCACCTTTTCAGAAAAGTCTGATGGATAGATCTTTCTAAAAAAATATTCCACAAACTTTAATTTGTAGCGAGGATCCAATATAACAGAAAATGACAAAATCAAGCTATAGTTCTCCCAATACTTCCTAAACTTTTCATTCATTTCAAATGTCGATCTATATAAAATGCTACTCACATCTTGCATTTCCATTCTAATAAGTGACTGTATCTTGTACACTCCATGAAAATAAAGATTAGAAGTTGGATATTGGTTTCCCAAGAATAGAACTGTAATATCATAGAAAGGCTTTAAAAATTGACAAATTTTGTGAACTTTGACCCATTCTTCATCCATCAAAGAACTCACATTTTTGTCTACTAAAGCAAACTGAGATACGACAACTTTATATTGCAATGCACTCTCAAGCATAAGATAAGTAGAGTTCCATCTTGTTGGAACATCTTGAGAAAATTTCTTCTTGCAATTAATTTAAAGATGACTAACAAACTCTACGAATTTCATCATTCTTGCTTTTTCGCCTCTAACATATTTCACAATTTCTCTAACTTTGCTCACACAATCTTCTATCACTTTAATGCCACTTTGAACAATCAAATTCAAGATATGTGCACCATAATGCACATGAAAATAATCTCCATCACAAAGCAAGACACCATTCATATTCAAATGACTCTTCAAAATCTCTACGAAAAAATTATTTGCAGAAGCATTATCAAGAGTCAACGAGAACACCTACTTCTCAATTCCCCACTCTTTAAGCAAACTAATAAATTTTTCTGCCAACCACTGTCCTGTATGTGGTGGAGGCATAAATAATAAATTTAAGATTCTTGACTGCAAATTCCAATTCTCATCCACAAAATGGGCAGTAAGAGATAAGTACCCATCCATGATTGATGAAGACCACAAATTCGATGTAATACATATTCTTCCCGATAAAGACTCTAACTCTTGTTTCATTTTCATCTTCTCCGATCTATATATATCCAAGATGTCGGCTTTTATATTGTTTCTTGAAATGTCGTGCACTTTAGAATTTAAGTACTAATGCATTTTTCGGATTCCAACATACTCTATACATAATCTGATACCCACAAAAAATACATAAAAAATCACAAATTTAAAAATAAAACTGAAACGCAACATTCAAATCTAGCGAGTCAGATATACATACAAGTAGATACACATACAAGCAGATATATATATATATATATAGTAGTGATATAGGGAAAACCTTTTTAGATAGAAAACTTAAGGAACACATCTTAACCGTTGATTAATGATTATATATAATTTGATGTAATTAAATAAAAAAAATGAAAATGGCAAATTTGTGATTATCTTGAAGTTTAGGTGCATATGTAATATTTTATTTACATATATATCATTGATTTGATTTCCAAAATTTGATACACGCACGTCTAGGGATAGAATGTTAATCACAATGTTTTTAATTTAGGAAATAAACCTACCCATTAATGTGATACATATCACAATCACAGAACACATCGGTTGCAACTTTGCAAGACACGGTTGGAAGAAACTAGAAGCAAGAATACAACGGATCACAAGATGAAAGTGATAATAAGATTTAAGTTTTCTTATATTTGTAAACGGATAATAAACGGATTGTATGTGTTCTTGTAACGGATAATAAGATGAAAGAGATCATAAACGGATTGTATGTGTTCTTGTATTTGTTTAAATGTTCTATTAAGTGTTCTTAATTTGTTTAATTTGTTTAAATTCTTGTTGTGTTCTATTAAGTGTTCGTAATTTGGTTAATTTTTCATATTTGTTTATCGTACCAAATCATTACCATTACTTGACTTGTTCATGATGAATCCAATATTTAATTGCAGGACAGAGATGGGCATAGTAATGAACAATCAGAAATATGCTCTTCTTCGGAAGTAATTATAATATATTCTTCTTCTTCCTGAGTTCTAGTGTTTATATGTCTTAGATTTATCATATACCATTTCTGCAAGAAAAAATCAATGATGTCAAAACAACGAAAATCATTAAAAAAAAGTGCGTGTTGATATAGAGAATTAGTACCGTGAGAATCAATACAACATGCTTTAACGAACGACGTTAAATTGTATTTGAAAATGGTGTTGGAAATGACAATTGAGTTTTGGGACTGGAGCATGTGAGCTTGCTTCAATATTGATTCTACCAATATTTGGAGTCTGGAAATATATTAGTTATGGATTGGTAATAGACGAGCCTTATTTTAGCCTTTTTGTTTTACAATAATTAAAGCTCGGGTTTTTTGAATTAATTATGTGTTTTTTTTTTTAGCAGGAGTGCAGGATGCTTGTCAGTCAGGTGCTTGAGAATGAAGAATTGAATTTTGTGAAATCTTCTCTTATAAACTGAAGCTTATAGTAAATCATCAAAAATGGATCGTAAGGACACATCAGGGTTTGTCAGCTTCAAGAGGAATTAAGAGAAAATGGGTCATGTCCGGTGGATCTGTGGAGCAACGGATTGAGTCTCTTCTGGTTAAAAAATGCAGAAGAGATATTTTCAAAAATACAAATTTTATCTATCTAAAAGCATGTTGGTGCTGTGGATGAATGATCTACTAATGATGATCAAATAGAGACTTTTTTTCTGACTGGAGTTTTATTGTCTATTGTGTCTGTCTTGTTAATCGTAGAACTGGATTCCGTCTATCAAGGAAAAATGGTTTAAGGGTGGTGCAATATCATTGTAGTCAGCAGCCTGAACAGCCAAAATTTGGTGCCTAGAGAATGCATTGCTGGTTGTGAGTTGAACAGCCAAAATTTGCTGCCTAGAGAATGCATTGCTGGTTGTGAGTTTTGAATATATCTCTTCGACACGAGATGTACACTCATCCATTATTTTAGTAATTGTGGTAATTTGTTTCACTAGTTGAGTAATTACATCCTGGAACAATCAAAAGTACAAGTTGAAAAGCATGTTGATGATGTGAACATGATTCTTTAGATAGATAGTAGCGGACACTATGTTCTGCAAGCAGCATTACCTTTAGTAACTGATTATGCAAGCTAGAATAAACCATGTTGGTGCTGTAGATAAATGACCCCTTCTACAGAGCAAGACATTCATTGTGTGCAAACAAAGAATTGTTGGTTTGAGTTCCAGTTTTGTATCGCAAGTTCAGCTTCAATGCTTCGTCTAGTTTGCTACTATTAATTATTGTTTCGATATATTGTGTGCTCTTTTATTTTCTGAAAATTCTATCGTACTTTTAAGTGTTCTTTTAATTGTTGTGTTAAGGATTCATACAAAATAACGATACAAGAACCCTTACAAAAATTCTTTAACGAAAATTCAGGCCTTAACTAATGAGACAAATAAAGTATTTTTATAATTATAATGAACAAATTTATAGCGTGTTTTTTTAATAAATCACTTGAATTGACCTGAAACTAAAAGAACACTTAAAAGAACATTATTATTTTTAAAATTAAAGAACACGCTCCAAATTTCTTTATTGTAATTAAAAAAATTATAATGTTCTTTTAAGTGTTCTTTAGTTTCATGAAATAATCTTTTAAGTATTCTTTAGTTTCATAAAATAAACTAATTTTAAGTGCTCTTCAAGTGACTTATGAAATAAGGTGAGTTCGTGTTTTTTAAGTGTTCCATGAAATATTTTAATATTTTTTATAAAAATTTAGAAAATACATCAATTTTTTCAGGTCATTTTTTTAATATTTTATTAATAACTTGAAAAAACACTTAAAAGAACACTTTAAAAAACATTATAATTTAATAAATGTTCTTTAAAAAGGTAATAAAGAAATAAGTCAATTAAACTGTTAATGGAAAAAATTAAACTACATATATTTTAGATTATAATAAAAAAAAATGTATAATGTTAGTGTTCTTGCGTTTTAGGTCATTTCAAGTGATTTATGAAATAAGGTGAGTTCGTGTTTTTTAAGTGTTTTCATTTTTAAAAAGTATTCACAAAGCACTTATTAAAAATTCAAAATATTCAAAAACTACATCTATTTATTTCAGGTCATTTTTAAAAAGTATTCACAAAAATCACTTAATAGAACACTTTCCTTATAGTAAGTTAAAACATTATCTATTAAGTGTTCGCATGAAATTTGTTTATTATAATTCCATAAACACTTTATTTGTCTAATTACTTTATGACCTTTTTAAATAACACTTATTAAAAATTACTTAAAAGAACACTTCTTTAATTATTTAAGTGTTCTAAGTGGTGTTTTAAAAACATTATAAAATTAAATGACTTGAATTTTCAAAAATATTTCTTAAAAAAATATTCTTGTAAGTGTTCTTGTATGATTCTTTTGTATGAACCCTTAACACAACATTAAAAGACACTTATAAGAACGATAAAATAAATTAAAAATAAAAGAACACATAATATTTTTAATTACTAGTAACTTGTTCTTCGAAGTGTTGTTAATTTTTTAAAAACACACAATATTATTAAAATATTTCAAATTTAATAACATGTACTTTGAAGTGTTTATTAAAAATTGGAAAATATTTCAAATTTAATTAAAACATTTGCTAAATTAAAGTGTTCTCTTAAGTGTTCTGTGTTCTATAATTTTGCAATTATAATATTCTTTAAGTGTTCTTTAGCATTTTTTTTGTCTAACTAGTTTATGCCCTTTTTAAAGTTTTCTTTTATTGTTCTATTAATTAAAAGAACACTAAATAATTGAAGAACACTTTTATTGTTCTATTAAGTGGTCTTTCTAAAATACTTTAAAAGAAAATGATCTAAGTTTGCAAAAGTATCCGTTAAAGAATTATTGTATATGCTCTATTTTCTGTATTCGTTAAAGAATTCTTGTACGTGTTCTAATTCGTTAAAAAAATTATAATGTTTTTTTAAGTGTTCTTTAGTATTTTTTTCGTCTAATTATTTTATGACCTTTTTATAGAATACTTTTTAAAAAATTATTTAAAAAATACTTAAATAAAAGTGTTCTTTAATTATTTAAGTGTTCTAATAAATAAAAGTATTTTCATGGAACACTTAAAAAACACGAACTCATCTTATTTTCATAAATTACTTGAAATGACCAGAAACTAAAAACATTATAATTTTTTAAATTATAATAAATAAATTTATAGCTTATTCTTTAATTTAAAAACTTATTATGTTCTTTTAAGTGTTAGTTTAAGGTCATTTCAAGTGATTTATGAAATAAGGTGAGTTCGTGTTTTTTAATTGTTTCATGACATATTTAAATATATACTTATTAAAAATTCAAAATATTCAGAAACCACATCTATTTATTTTAGGTCATTTTTAATAAGTATTCACAAAGATCACTTAATAGAACACGTTCCTTATAGTAAGTTAAAACATTATCTATTAATTGTTCTTTTGAAATTTGTTTATTATGATTCCATAAAAACTTTATTTGTCTAATTAGTTTATGACATTTTTAAATAACACTTATTAAAAATTATTTAAAAGAACACTTAAATAAAAATATTCTTTAATTATTTAAGTGGTGTTTCAAAAATATTATCAAATTAAATGACTTGAATTTTCAAAAATATTTCTTAAAAATTTATTCTTCCAAGTGTTCTTGTATGGTTCTTTTGTATGAACCTTTAACACAACATTAAAAGACCACTTATAAGAACGATAGAATAAACTAAAAATAAAAGAACACACAATATTTTTAATTACTAGTAACTTGTTCTTAGAAGTGTTGTTAATTTTTAAAGAATAAACAATATTATTAAAATACCAATAACATGTACTTTGAAGTGTTCTATTAAAGATTGGAAAATATTTCAAATTTAATTAAAACATTTATTAAATTAAAGTGTTCTCTTAAGTGTTCTATTAAGTGTTATATAGAAATTTATAGTGTGCTATTTAAATTTGCAATTATAATGTTCTTTTAAGTGTTCTTCATTTTTTTTGTATAACTAGTTTATTACCTTTTTAAAGTTTTCTTTTATTGTTCTATTAATTAAAAGAGCACTTAAATAATTGAGAACACTTTTATTGTTCTATTAAGTGGTCTTTCTAAAATACTTTAAAAGAAAATGACCTAATTTTGCAAAAGTATTCGTTAAAGAATTATATGTGCTCTAATTTTTATTCGTTAAAGAATTCTTGTACGTGTTCTAATTGGTTAAAAAATTATAATGTTTTTTAAGTGTTCTTTAGTATTTTATTTGTCTAATTATTTTATGATCTTTTTAAAGAACACTTGTTAAAAAATTATTTAGAAAAATACTTAAATAAAAGTGTTCTTTAATTATTTAAGTGTTCTATTAAGTGGTCTTACTAAAATACTTTAAAAGAAAATTACCTGACAGAAATTCTTATATGTGTTCTAATTTTTGTATGAATGTACTTTTTACTTTCTCTGAATTAAAAATGAGGTTTTAAATTAAAATAAAGAATTCTTGTATGTGTTCTAATTTTTGTATGAATGTACTTTTTACTTTCTCTGAATTAAAAATGAGGTTTTAAATTAAAATTGAATGATACTCTTGCTGCAAAATTGAATCACTACAGTCTGTTGATATAGAGATTCTTAAACAGTGTGCTGTTTGATTTCCCTTTTTTTTTTTATGAATCACCCGTTTAAGAATCTATATAACTTCACCACTTGTAATCCCATAGATCTCATTAGCCATTGTACAAGATCCTTAATGTACCTAATGAGTTTAAGTCAAGTAAGTAAAAATGTGTTTAATTGACAATGATAGGCAGAGGAGACACCAACAAGCCTTAATTAAGGATTTCTTTACCAGCTCCACTGCCATCATGTGAATTTCAGCATCATAATAATCTTTCATCATCATCTTCGTCATCTACGTTATCGCCATTATCGTCAACAAGTTCCGCTAATTATATTATTATTGATTGATAATGTTTTGGACCTGGAAAAGTTATTTGTTCTTGGTCATTTTTGTCTAACTTTATAAACAGTGCATCCCTGATACAAAAACTCTTTATAAAGTTAGACACAAAAACTCTTCTAATGTTTATGCATTGAAAGTGTTGAGATTCGATGAAGATACAACAACAGGCTGCAGTACTAGATGCGGAGATTCTTAAACGGGTGGATTCAAATTGGTTTGTCAAGTGTTACGGTGTGTTTGATAATGATCAATTTCTTGATACAGATATGTATCAAGATTGTTTCTTGATTCTTGATACAGATATGTATCAAGACTCAAGAGTGTTACGGGTGGATTCTTAATCTCCATGTGGATTCAAATCACAAAAGGAAGGGTTTTCAATTAATTGAAATATAAATTTAAAAAATATTGTTAAAATAGGTAATTTGTAATTATAGATATAATATAGATTGATTGAATCATAAATTGATTGTATAAAGATATGTATAAGTTGAAAAGTCTGTAATACCCTTTAGTTAATTTAAATTAAATATAAAAGAATGATATCGGCCGTTGGATTGATGAAAGATCAATGGACGAGAAAAGTACCTCTGAGAACCCCCTATATATATATATATATATTAATTTGATTTTTCCCGTCAGTCGGTGATATTTTTTTAAAATCTAATTTCACCACATTTTTCTCCATCTCCCAACGATCAGTTTGTATACCATATGTGCTATATTTTAATTTAGTTTTCTAAGTTCTCCTTTTAAAGGGGTTCTCTCTAGATCCCTACTCTATATATAGTAAAGACCGTTAATTTTTATAGTAACTAACAAATTTAAAATTTGACTAATAACGGCAATAGTACAATCAGATTTAAATGCTATCAATCATATAATTGCATTAATTACAAAATAAACTCAAATTTCAATAAGATTCTCTAGACTATTTCATTGTAGATTAATTAGATATTGTTCATTTCTTTAATTTATTTAATATTTTCTTTTCAATTATTTATTAAGATTCTACTAGGTGTTCTATTATATATTTTGTTAATCATTGAAGAAATTATTTATTAAGTGTTTCGTTTTATAAATTTTTTAAAACATTTTTAAGTATTCTTCCAAGATTCATTCAGGTATTCTTTTAAGATTCTATTAAGTGTTCCACAAGTTATATATTAATTATTAGTATAAAATAAAATTTATATTATTATAAAACAATAATAAGATTTTACCATTTGTTCTACTGAGTGTTTCCTTAATTACTTTATGATAAAATTTAATTTTTTTACTAAGATTCAAGTATTCAACATGTTCAATTAAGTGTTCTTTTAAGATTCTCTTAAGTGTTTCGTTTGTTAAATTTAAATTTTATTCTTTTAATCGTTTTTCATGTGTTCTTCCAAGATTCACTTTTTAAGATTCTATTAAATGTCCCTTAAAGTTTTTATTAATTATCATTTAAATAAATAAAATTTAATTTACATTATCATAAACAATAATAAGATTCTACCATGTGTTAAACTCAATGTTTCATTAATTATTTTAAGAATCAATCTTATAAAAATTTATTGAGATTCAACCTGTTCAACTAAGTGTTCTTTTAAGATTCTCTTTAGTGTTTTTGTTAGATATTAGATTCTCTAAAGCATTTTTTAAGTATTTTTAGTTAAATAAAATTATAAAATTTATTATTATTAGATAACAATAATAAAATTCTATTAAGTGTTCTATTATATATTTTTAATTATTAGAAAATATATTTTAGATTCAACATGTTCAACTAAGTGTTCATTCTCTTAAGTGTTTTTTTTATTAAATTTTTTAGTGTTCTTCAAAGATCACTGAAGTGTTCTTTTAGGTAGAACACTTAATAGTAAAAATTTTAGGTGTTCTTCCAAGATTCACTCAAGTGTTCTTTAAGCATTTACTAGAGTACCTAACAAAAAATTTAATTTGATACTATTACAATGATAATTTTTTTAATAATATAATATCAAGAACACATAATATAATATCAAGAACACTCGGTAGAACCTAGTATAATATATAATAAAATCTACGATTATGTTAAGAACACTTAATAGAATCTATCATTTTTAATACACTTACAGAACCTTGGTGAAATCTTAAGTAAAATTAGTAAAACATATAATAGAATCTTTGACTTTATAATAAAATCAGAATAATATCAAGAACACATAATAGAACCTACAATTGTTTTGCTAATATAATTTACAAAACTACATAGTAGACTAAATTTATAAAATTAGTAGAACACGAGAATGAGCACGTAATAGAATACTTAATACAATCTAGTATATTTTAATACGATAAAATTATGTTGATAAAAAATATTAATAACATAATATTAAGAACAATTAGTAGAACCTTAGCGAAATATTAAGTAAAAATTTCAGTAGAACACTTAGTGGAATCTTAATCAAATATTTTTGTATCTCACTTAAATACTTGATTGAGTAGAATACTTATAGTTTATAATTTTATTACAATTTTCATAATTAAATTTAGGATTCCAGTAGGTGTTGTAGTATAAATAATATTTTAAATTATTAATATACTATTCATACAGTAATAAGTCAACAATATAAAATAAAGTAGTATGAATATAGCAAGTTATTTATGAAAGTCAACAATATGTGCAAATCATGCATTTAATGTGCACTCATTAAATGACAAAATTATGATATATATATATATATATATATATATATATATATATATATATATATATATATATATATATATAACAACAATCTTACTTACCTTTTTAAACTAAAATTTAGAAAATTAATGCAATAATAATAACCATCAGATGAGATTGTAATTGATGGACAAGATTATGGTTTCTAGTTTTCTCTAAAAAAAAGTTTTCTTTTGAACCTTCTCCTATATATATATACTAGCTTATAACCCGTGCGAAGCACGGGTTTCTTTTGATAGGTTATAAAATGTATTTAACATTATAATTATGTTTTTATATAATCCTTATTTTTAATAATTTTTAAATTTTAATTTAATATAAATTTATATAATGAAATGCATGGTTTAAAATTTATTTTGTAAAATTCTAAATTAAAAATGTCGTTGACGGGTTCGAACTTTGAATTTTTAGTAAATTAATTTAATCATATAATATATCTTATTATTAGATCTAGCGATTGTTATTTATTAATTAAAATAATGATTTGTATATATGGTGAGATATTTTTGGGTGTATATTAGTGATCTCAAGATTAATTTTAAATTAAAAAGTACTCCATGTTTTAATTACAAAAATTACTACTAAAAATAATTACGGAAAGATATGGTGTGATATTTTGGATATATATTAATTATTGTAATATTAGTTTTAAATTAAATGGTAAAGTGTTTTAATTAGAAGTAAAATCTTTAGAAAAAATGAATAATTGAGTTGTTGGAGCAGAAAAAAGAGTCCAAGTAAAGGTGGATGAAGGAATTTTAATCAGAATATAATTACGTTAACATTAGTAATTAGATTTTTGAGTTGTTTTTGTAATTTAATTATTTATTTTAATAATTAGGATAACCAAACCGAAAACCAAAACTTAGGATAACCAAACCGAAAACCAAAACTTTCAATGTTTCGGCTTTAATATAATAGTATATATATATATATATATATATATATATATATATATATATATATATATATATATTGTTAGATATAATTGATGTAATGTTTCAGTGTTTAAGTGTAACAGTGAAATATCAGAGTTTAACTGGAAGGAAGTCAGAGTTTAGTAAAGTCTGACTGACGGAAGCTGGAAAGAGTTTAGTAAAGTCTGTCTGGAAGCAGCGCGTACAGAGTCAACAGAAGATATTAGAGATCAATTGAAGATTGATATGGAAGCGAGATCTTTGGAGACTGGATAGCTATCAAAGAGATCGAGTTGACTTAGGAGACGTGTGACAATCTGTAATTGATATCATTGTATAGCTGATTATTAGGAATATCAATTAGAGATTGTATCGAAGCTGTATATTTTATAAATACAGTTAGGTTAACCCTAGAAGGGTATCGTGCATCGAACTATCTTTATTGTAACCTAGCAGCTCTTTGTGATAGTTTACATCACGGAGAGGGTTTTTAATATCAGAAGATTTAAAGTGCATAATCATCTTACTTGTTAAACTCTCATACGAATTTGATTATTAATTGTGTATTCGGCCTATCAAGTGGTATCAGAGCCAATCTGTTACTTTATTACAGGTTAAGATCCAAACACAACAATAATCATGTCAGCAATTCCTCCACCAACATCTACTAGTTCTGAAAAGGCTCCTACTACTGTGAGTCGTTAAGAACCAATCAGGGTTCCTATTCTCAGGCCATCAGAGTATGCCATGTGGAAGGTCAAGATGACTATGTTTCTGGAGGCTACAGATCCAGAATATCTTGACAGGATTTATGAAGGCCCTCACAATCCTATAAAGCTATCTGCTGCAACTGCTGGTGAAGAAGCAAAAATAGTTCCAAAGGAAAAGAAGGACATGACTCCTGAAGATCTATCATCAATTGCTAAGGATGCGAAGGTTAGGCATTTACTGCATAGTGCTTTAGACAATGTTATGTCTAACAAAGTGATTAACTGCACCACTGCAAAAGAGATCTGGGATGCTCTTGAAGTCAGATGTCAAGGAACTGCTGCTATTAAGAAAAATAGGAGAAACATACTCACACAAGAGTATGAGCATTTTGAGGCTAAACCTGAAGAAACCATGACAGAAACATTTGATAGATTCTGTAAACTGCTCAATGATCTGTCATTGGTCAACAAAGAGTATGATCTAGAAGACTCGAATCTCAAGTTTCTTCTTTCTCTACCTGAAAAGTGGGATGTGAAAACAACCACTATTAGAGACAACTATGAACTTGCTGAAACAGAGATTGATGAAATATATGGGCTGCTCAAAACTCATGAATTGGAAATGGAGCAGAGAAATAGGAGATCAAGCATGAAGGCAAAGTCTGTTGCTCTTAAGGTTGAAGAGAACCCTCAGAAGAAAGAGGCATCAAGAAGGAAAATGAAAGGAAAAGCTTTGGTCATACACTCAGAAAGTGAATCATCAAACTCTGATTGTGATTCAAACTCTTCTGAATCATCTGACTCTGAGGATGATGAAGAAGAAATGAGAAAAATGGCTGTGTTGATGGTGAAAACCTTCAAGAAAATGGGTTTCAAGAATTTCAAGAAAGGGAAAAGATTTTCTAGAGATTCAAATGAAGACAGAAAAAGTTTCAGGAGGTCTGAAAGAAAAGAGACCAAGTCTGGGAAGAAGGATAAGTCTGAAATTCAATGCTACAAGTGCAAGGAGATGGGTCACTATGCTCCTGAGTGCAAGAAGGGTAAAACTGGAAAGGTACTCTACACAAAAGGCAGAGATTGGGCAGACACTTCAGATTCTGATGAAGAAGTGAACTATGCTCTCATGGCTACTACTGAATCAGAAACTTCTGAAAATCAGGTACCTCTAACTACATATGCTTATAATATTGATGATATTTCTCAATTAAGAATTTATCTTAAGTCATTGCATATAAGTTATAGGGATCAGACTTTAGAGAATGAGAGGATTAAATCTGAGAATTCTGAACTTAAGGTTAGAAATAAACTTGTTGAAGAAAAACTTGAAAACATGCAACAAGTTCAGAAAGAGAGAGATGATGCTCTTTCTATAGAACAGGATTTGCTTCAGAAATATAAACAACTAGAATCTGAGTTGGAGGAAGCAAATAAGAAAATTAGGACTTGGACTAATTCTGGAAAGGACACTCAACAGATTTTTCAAACAGACACTGTAGGTCTAGGTTATAATGAGGGAGATGAACTTAGATTTCAAAATCAAGTTAAAATCAGACCTCATTTTGTACATGGAGCTAGTAAATTTTTGTCTGACAATGAAAAAGAAGCTGTTAAAAGTGAACCAGTAAAAACTAGTGTTAAACAGGTTAATATTGGTTCAATGACAGATAAACAACTCAAACATAAACTGAAGGAGTTAAAATCTCTTAAGAAACAGGGAGTGTCAAATAAGAACAGAAATGGAAAAGTAGGCATCACTTCAGGAAATAAACCAATGCTTGCTAGTTATGCTCCAAGAAAGACATGTCACTGTGGTAGTACTAAGCATCTTGCAAATTTCTGCAAGAAAAACAAAAATATAAATTCTTTACCTTCCAAGTCTGAGGTAAAGAAGGATTTTGCTAGAGCTAAGCCACAGACTTTATGCACACACTGTGGAAGCACTTGGCATTCCATTTATACTTGCAGACAGTATCATGCTATCTATCATAATTACTATGAACTTAAACCCAATCTGAAGTGGGTTAAAGTTAATACTGCAAGTGTAAACTCTGATACTGTTAGCTCAAACTCTGATAATGTTAATTCCGCAGCTAAAGCTAACAAAGTTAAGAATGTCAAAGGATCCAAGCAAGTCTGGATCCTTAAATCTAATCCTCAGTAATTGCTTGTGATTGCAGGGCAACAGGGAGGCAACCCTAGTTGTGGACAGTGGATGTTCAGGACACATGACTGGAAATAAAGCCCTGCTATCAGACTATGAGGAGAAGGTTGGCCCAAAAGTTTCCTATGGTGATGGCAATGTAGGAAGAACATTGGGATATGGCAATATTAATCTTGGAAATGTCATCATCAACAATGTAGCTCATGTCCCAGGACTCAAGCATGACTTGCTATCTGTGAGTCAAATCTGTGACAAGGGATATCATGTAGATTTTCAACCTGAATATTGTGAAGTTATCAGCAAATCTACAGGAAAAGTTGTTCTAGTTGGTCATAGGCAAAACAACATTTTTGAAATCAAGCTTTTAATAGACTCTGTTGGAAAAGCTGTTTGCCTGTCTACAAGAATGTCTAGTGAAGAGAGTTGGAAGTGGCACAAGAAACTCTCACATTTGAACTTGAACAACATCAATGAATTGATCAGAAATGATCTTGTAAGAGGACTCCCAAAGGCTCTGTTAAATGTTGATGGCCTATGTGATTCATGTCAAAAGGCCAAGCAAAGGAAGTCATCTTTCAAGAGCAAGATAGAATTTTCAATCACTGATCCTTATCATCTTCTGCATGTTGATCTCTTTGGTCCAGTAAATGTTATGTCTATAGCAAGGAAGAAATATGCTTTAGTCATTGTTGATGAATACACTAGATTCACTTGGGTGTATTTTCTAGCAAAGAAGGATGTAACTACATTAACTCTGATGGAGCATGTGAAGCTTCTGGACAAAGGATCAAGTAACAAAGTCAGAATCATCAGAAGTGATAATGGAACTGAGTTCAGAAATGCAACAATGGAAGAATTCTGCAAGGACAATGGAGTGAAGCAAGAATTTTCAGCACCTGGTACACCACAACAAAATGGTGTAGTAGAAAGGAAAAATAGAACCTTGATTGAAGCTGCCAGAACTATGCTTGATGAAGCAAAATTGCCAACTTATTTCTGGGCAGAAGCTGTTCAAACTGCTTGTTTTACTCAAAATGCTACACTGATCAATAAGCATGGAAAAACACCATATGAGATGGTGAAGAAAAAGAAGCCTAACCTGAAATACTTTCATATTTTCGGGTGCAAATGCTTTGTTTTGAAGACTCATCCTGAACAGTTGACCAAGTTTGAGCTAAAGGCAGATGAAGGAATTTTTGTTGGCTATCCACTGTCAACAAAGGCATTCAGAGTTTACAATCTGAGAAATAAAGTGATCATGGAATCTATACATGTGTCTTTTGATGACAAGAAGATAACTGGACTTGAAGGCAAAGATGAATATGATCAACTGAACTTTGAAAATGAAGATTTAAACTCTGTTGAAGTAAACTCTGATCAAACTATTCTGACAGACTCTGTTGAAACAAACTCTGAACCTCTATTGGTAAACACTGGAGAAACTTCTCAGCCACAACAAAGGGAAGAACCAGTTGAGGGGGAGCATGATCAAGATGAAGACTCAAACATTGATACTAAGTCAACTGAAAAATCTGGATCAAACTCTTATGATTCAAACTCTGAAAATTCAAATTCTGACTCTGGGCAGTCAAGTTCAGGGGGAGTCTCAGAAAATGAAGAAAGCCCACAACAAAATCAGGAGAGCATGGATCAAGGGGGAGGATCACATGCTGACAGAAGTCATTTGCCTTCTGCTAGGAAATGGACCAAATCACATACACCTGATTTGATAATTGGTGATCCAGATGCAAAAGTGAAAACAAGAAGTACCACTGCAAGTGAATGTTTGTTTCATACATTCCTGTCTAAGAATGAACCGAAGAAAGTGGAAGAAGCTCTTCAAGATGCTGACTGGATAACAGCAATGCAGGAAGAGTTGAATGAATTTGAAAGGAATGAAGTTTGGACCCTTGTACCAAGGCCAAAGAACAGATCTATTGTTGGTACTAAATGGGTTTTCAGAAACAAGACTGACAGTGAAGGTGTTATCACAAGGAACAAGGCTAGACTGGTAGCAAAAGGCTATTCACAGCAGGAAGGAATAGACTATGATGAAACATTTGCTCCAGTTGCAAGATTGGAGGCAATCAGAATTTTTCTAGCATATGCCTCTCACAAGAAATTCAAAGTGTTCCAAATGGATGTGAAAAGTGCTTTTCTAAATGGGAAGCTTGAAGAAGAAGTGTTTGTTGAACAACCACCAGGATTTGTGGTCCCAAAATATCCAGACCATGTCTACAGGCTGGATAAAGCACTCTATGGACTTAAGCAAGCACCAAGGGCATGGTATGAAACTCTGGCTCAATTTCTCTTAGAAAGTGGATTCAACAGAGGTACTATTGACAAAACTCTGTTTTATTTCAAATCTGGGAGTGACTTGCTTTTAGTTCAGATATATGTTGATGACATTATCTTTGGGTCTACTAATGATAAACTCTGTAAGAAGTTTGCCAAGCTCATGCAGTCTAGATATCAAATGAGCATGATGGGAGAGCTTAGTTATTTTCTAGGCCTACAGGTGAAACAAACAGATGATGGTATCTTCATTAATCAAGCAAAATATACCAGAAATCTTCTCAAGAAATTTGGTATGCTTGACTGTTCATCTGCATCAACTCCCATGGCAACAGCAACTAAATTGGACAAAGACACAGGAGTTTCAGTGGATATGACAAACTACAGGGGCATGATAGGATCTCTTCTTTACTTGACAGCTAGTAGGCCTGACATCATGTATGCAACCTGTCTTTGTGCAAGGTTTCAGGCAGATCCTAGAGAGCCACATCTGACAGCTGTGAAAAGAATCTTCAAGTATCTCAAGGGCACCATATCATTGGGTCTGTGGTACCCCAGAGAATCAGATTTCAAGCTACTTGGGTATTCTAATGCAGACTTTGCAGGCTGCAAGATAGACAGAAAGAGCACAAGTGGAAGTTGTCAATTTCTTGGTGACAGACTTGTCTCTTGGTACAGCAAGAAACAGAAATCAATTTCTACATCTACAGCTGAAGCAGAGTATATTGCGGCTGGTAGCTGTTGTGCACAGATCTTGTGGATGAAGAATCAGTTGCTGGATTATGGATTGAGGTACAGTAAGATTCCTATTTACTGTGATAATCAAAGTGCTATTGCTATGACAGGTAATCCAGTACAGCATTCTATGACCAAGCACATCAGCATAAGGTACCATTTCATCAGAGAACATGTGGAAGAAGGGAATATTGAACTACATTTTGTGTCTACAGAACAACAGCTTGCAGATATTTTCACCAAACCATTGAGTGAAGCTACATTTACAAGACTGGTCAATGAATTAGGAATGGTCTCTGGTTCTGACTAGGAATGTTGGTTAGATTCAAATTTTACTTATGTAATGTGTTGCTCATATTTCCTTGATTTGTTAAGTGCTAAGTGATCTCTGTTGATTAAACTCTGTTATGCATACTCTGTTAACATGTTTTTCTTTAAACACTGCCAAACTCTGTTAAACTCTGTCAGCATGCCTCTATGTCATACACTGTTAATAAGTTTGATAAACTCTGTGAACTCTGAGTTGATTTTTGTCTGAGTGAAAACACCAATGAAGAAATATGTATGAAGCATGATTCTCAGCAATTAATCATGAATCTTTCTAAGTTATTGTGATCTAATCTTAGATTGTGCAGAAAGTTAACACAGCATGATACTGGTTCATATTTATAACATCTCTTAGTTTATTTTGTCCTAAACTCTGAGTCTATAAATACTGTGTGCATTGCCTTTCATGAATAACTACTGATGTTGATGAACTCTAAACTCTGTTAGTTATACTCTGGTAGATTAAAATGATTACTGCAATACCCCAAAGAAAATATATATAGGTTGCTATACTCCTTTGAGATTATGTTGGAGACTAGGATGACCCAGGAACTTATTGATATAATATGTGCTAAAATTCTCTGATTTTTGGTGACTAGTCAAAGACTAGGATGACCCAGGAACTTATCAAAATGATAAGGGCTAAAATTTTTGAATTTTTGGTGACTAGCTCCAACCTCTAATTACTGGAATGAATAGAATAAAAAAAAATTAAAAATTAGCAATAGAGGGGGTATAAAATAAATTAAATGTTACTGTATATAGATTGATTACTACAGAGTTTAGCTTTCATCATACAGTCAGTGTTTAGTATGAGAGTTTGTGCATCCAGTGTTTATTGATTTACTTTATGGATTTTATGAAAAATTAGATGCTCTAAAAATTGATTTGGTAAACTCTGCTTCACACACACATATTTTCACAACTGTGCAATTTTTGAAAGGGTTTCGGTGATAAAGTTGGAGAATTGACAAACGCTGTTGATTTGTGGTTCGTACTCTGAGGTAAATTTTCATTTGGACAATTTGAAAATTTTGGAGTAAATAGTGCTTTTGACAACTGTTAATAAGTGTATTGTGTTAAAGTGTCTTGGAAATAGGAAAGAGAATACAGCGGTGATAATTGCTATTTTTACTGCGCATGATTAATTGATCCACTGTATGTATACTACAAGTAATCCCTAATTGTTCTGTTCCTGATTTAATTATGGTTATTGTTGATGAATTTGTTACTTATATGATTACTTTAATTAGTTTTCATTTTCTTTGATTTAATTCTTTGAAGAACAATTCATAAACATAAAATTTGCGGAACACATTGAATAGATTAGAGAAATTAAATTCTTCATTAATAATAAGAAAGAGATTACAAGCAAGTATTACATCTTTTTGTTCTCTCTATCTACTAATCCATTCAACAGGAAAATAAAAAGTAAAGTCCAAGCCACTCCATTGTTAGCAGCCATTCCAGATCCCATCTTTGCCACTTTGTTAGGGTGGAAGTTGAAGGGATAAGGTTATTTTTGATGACAAATTCATTAACAATGGTTGGTGGTGTGGGATGAGGATGCCTTAGAGGAAAGCCATATTAATGTTTCTTGAAGAGCAGCATCGATGTCGATCACTCTTGCAGGCTTTTCTCTCTCGATTTCTTGAAGACTGGCATCCATCTGCAGCCACAGAGTTTCAAGCTGCCTTTCCCAGTCAAAGGCATCAAACTCTTCATGAGTATAACTGAAGATATCTCTTTTCTCTACGAGATGGAGATTCTTTTCCTTGATGGTAAGTTTTGACATTGTTTAACGGTGTGTTGTGTGAAGGGTTTTTGATTTTCAGGAGAGAATGAAAGATTAAAGGGACAGTGAACAAGTCTCTAGGCGTTAAATAGAGATGGGTAAGTAACGAAGTACTAAAACGCTTCGTATTCTGGTTTTTAATGGTTCCAGGTAAACGCTTTGTATTCTGGATTTTAATGGTTCCAGGTATTTTAAGAGAGTTGATATGGGCTAAAAGTAAGCCTTAAAGACACATTTAATGTGGCATTAATTAGACCCAGAATGGTCCAAACGTGGGGCCCACCAGATGGGCCCAAACCCTATTTATAATATTAATTTCGTAATTAATATTAAGGGTAATAAACAGCTCAGCAAATAAGAGTCAAACAAGGATATTACTCTTGCCTGACTTAGCCTCTAAGATACATATTTCAACATGGAAACTGATTCCTATAAGGAAGAGATCTAGAACCTTCCTCAAGGAAGACTTGTCCACCAAGTCTCTAGCTCCTACCATAATTCTAGGGCTTCTCAGCCTATATAAAGGATCTAACCCCTCATCTTAGAACTACGTTTTTGGGGAGAGCTCAATACATCACTTACGTTTTTGGACACAGCTCCATACGTTACCCACTACGTTTTGGCTTAATCCTCGAATAAGGACATACAAGCCACTGCGTCCTAGGTGAGCTCTCGCCGCCATAGCCTCGAGGGCACCATCACCTAGAACTACGTCCTGGCTTGATTCTCAATAACGAGATACGTAGGCACTCTGTGAGGACCAATCAGTCTCGTAACACAGAAACAGCCATTAAAGCTCGAAGCTCAACCACCCTAGCATTAATTACAAATCGTAACCTAGTTTTTATTCCATAACATTTGGCGCCGTCTGTGGGACGAAAACATCAACCATGGTTAGCACACGAAGAACTGCACTAAGCTCTACCGAAGCTTTACCAATCAGCTTCGCTCCGCCTCTTACCTCTGGGACAACCACGTTTGAACAAGGGACGGTCCCCCAAACTCAAGTTTCTCAGCCTCCAGGGATGAATCCCCCTGCTGGGAGTACGCTGCCTATGGTTGTCCATCCAGATCAGGGAACCAACTCTCTTCAGATGGTGATCTCTCCCCTGGTTGATCTTAATCACCCTCCATCTGGGGCACAGATCCATACTACGGATCTCCCCGTGAATACCAACCCAATGTATGGGCTGCCCAACTACCCCCTGTTCGAGAACCTGGACTGAGTGGTCATGCTTTGCAGATCCGAGATCGCGAGTATCTGGACTACTCCGGCCCTTATACTACTGATTCGACATCTGAGGATGACGTTGATGACCGTGACGAGGCCCCAAGGAGGCGACGTGCTAGTAGAGAGCCCCGAAGGAGGGCCCGAAGAATCCATGATGGACCTCCACAAACGACTGAGGAAAGGATCAAGGCTCATTAGGCTGAGATCCAGAGGCTAAAAGATGACGCCGCCAGAGAGCAAGCAAGGCAGAATCAAAGTCTGCATCGACCTCCTCCAATCTCAAGAAGGGTTCCCGTCATAGATCTGGAGAGGTCGTCTAGGAGACGAAGAAGGGCCGATACCTCAACTGAAGGACCAACGAGGGCGGAAACCCCCAGAAACAACCCCAAGGAGCTGATGCCGCTAGATCTTGATGATCCAACACCTCCGTTCACTGAGGAGGTGATGAATGCCCGCATCTCAAAGAAATTCAAGATGCCGACGATCAAGGCCTATGATGGAACAGGCGATCCTGAAACTCATGTCAGGACGTTCACAGCTGCACTACTGCTGTAACCTGCTAGTGACGCCTTAAAGTGTAGGGCGTTCCCTCAAACCCTGTCGGGTATGGCTCAAAGGTGGTATAGCAGGCTACCTACAAATTCGATTGGCTCTTTCAAGGAGTTGAAGAATGCCATTGTTAGCCAATTCATTAGTGGAAGAGTTCATGAAAAAAGTTCTGCATCCCTTATGTATGTGGTGCAGGGGAAGAACGAGAATCTAAGGGATTATCTCAAGCGAATCACCAAAGAGACATTGAATATTACAGATCTGGAGAATAAAGTGGCCATGGTAGCCTTGGAACACGGAACCACTGATCCTTTCTTCAAGAGGTCTTTGGCAAAGCATCCTCCTGTGAACATGGCCAAGCTCGAACGAAGGGCCGACAAGTATATCAAGGCAGAGGATAGCATGAAAAAAGAAGCTGCTGGAGGAAATTGCAAGGGCTCCAATGACTTTAAGAAACGGAAGAAAGAACAAGAGTATGATGCTGGGGACAAGTATCCCCGGACTAGCAAGGAATCTGAATCACCACCGAAGAAGAGTTTGGGACCAAGATTCAACGACTATGCAAGACTGAATGCTCCTAGGAGTCAGATCTTGTTAGATATTGAGAAAGACAAAGATTTTCGATGGCCGAAGCCACTTAGGGGTGATCCCGCAAAGAGAAACAAGGATCAGTACTGTAGATTCCACCGTGATGTGGGGCATGATACAGATGATTGTAGGCAGTTGAAGGATGAGATTGAATTCTTGATCCGAAAAGGAAAGCTGAACAAATTCACTAAGGGTGATGATCGTGGAACTCAAAGGAGGGATTATGATAGAAGAGACAATGATAAGGGATGATGATCGAGGTCGGGATCGTAACCCACAGCCCCGAGGGCCAGTTATTAACATGATTTGCGGAGGCCCGACAGCGGCCGGTACAACCCGAAACTCTTGAAAGGCGTATGCCAGAGAAGTGATGCACATCGTGGGAGAAGTCCCGAAGCGTGCCAGGACTTAGATAACAATTTGTTTCGATGACTAAGACCTCGAAGGGGTGAAGTTTCCCCATGACGACCCGTTGGTCATAACCCCTGTGATTGGGAACTCGGAAGTGAAGCGAGTCTTGACGGACAATGGAGCTTCCGTTGACATTCTGTTTCATGATACATTTGTGAAGATGGGGTACAATGATTTTCAATTGACCCCCAATAACATGCCTATATATGGATTTAATGGAGTAGAATCCAAAGTTGAAGGGACTATTCAGTTGCCTATAACTATTGGACAGGAGCCCAAGGAGGCCATTCAGATGTTGAACTTCTTGGTAATCAAGGCGGTTTCAACGTACAACGCTATTCTCGGAAGGACTGAACTTCATGCATTCAAGGCTGTTGCCTCAACGTATCATATGAAGATCAAGTTCCCAACCAGGAATGGCGTTAGAGAACATAAAGTTGATTAAAAGATGGCACAAAGCTGTTATGCAGCCTCGTTAAGGCCTAATAGAGTCGGGGGGCAAGTCCTTCCAATTGAAGACATGGATGTCCACAGAAGAAAGGAACACTAAAAAGGCCTACAGAGGACATCACACAGAAGCCTTGGACAGCCATTGAGGCTAAGGCGTTAACTGACTTCGTGGTTGAATGTACCATTGGCAACCAAGAAGTCGGGGGGCAGGAGGTAGTACCCCAAGCAGGAAGTGAACTTCAGAATAAGAATAATTATACCAGAAGGAATGGTGGACGCTCTATTTTGATGGAGCATCAAAAACAAAATCAAGTGATGC
The DNA here is from genome assembly GCA_036435485.1 of Saposhnikovia divaricata. NCBI lineage: Eukaryota > Viridiplantae > Streptophyta > Magnoliopsida > Apiales > Apiaceae > Saposhnikovia > Saposhnikovia divaricata. Next base: position 106,130,718 of record CM071597.1, read on the forward strand.
AGGCCTAGTCTTGCAATGCCCCGATGGGCTCAAGTTATCCTAGTAGGACTTAGCTTCATCTAGTAGAAGCAGAAATAAGGTTCATTGAAACCATTGCAGAGCATGTTGCTCCGAGTAGGACAATAGTACTCTATCACCCGATGAGTGCAAGTCAAGGATGAACGAGTACCGAAAATAAAAGAATAACGAATGGGAAACAAACAAATGCATAGGTGAAGATCTCGAAGGGTCAAAGCCATGAAAGGCCGAGGATGTTAAGGACTAGCTACTCTTCAATACTTATTAAGGACCTGGATTAAGGATCCAAGGATGAAGTCCAATAGATAACCTTAAGCAAGGATTAAGAAGTTCAAGCAAGCTCTCGTCTCAGAAGTTTAAAAGGCAAGAAGCCAACAGGATTGCATTTATCGAAATCTATATCGAGGAATCAACCCCGAATCCTAGGTTGAAGAACGGAAGCTGTTAGCCATGAAGGCCAAGGTTACTTATGAAGGCCAAACTTGAAGGGGGGTCATGAACCTCCAATTAATATCCAAAGGTTGAAACTTCATGTTGACTTGAAAACCAATATGTAATTTTGAAAACCTCCTAGAGAAGGTTCAAGACCTCGTGGGGCTAACCAGAAACCCCCTGGCCTTGGACCAGCAGCTCTGATAGATATTTCGGTGATTTAAAACACCATTGAGATTGAAAACAATTGATTTCAAACTTTGGCGTTCAACCTTTGAACATCGACGTTTAACACCCAAGACCAAGACAAACATTGAAACCATGACGGCCAGGCGAGCTGAGAAGTTACTTATATGGGAGCATCTTTGAAAGAACCCCTGAAGGGCAAGTTGATAGCATTCTTGCAAGAAAATAGCTATGTGTTTGCTTGGACTGCAGCTGACATGCCTGGGATTGATCCCCAACTCATAACTCACAAGTTGAATGTTGATCCTGGACGGAAGACAATAAAGCAGAAGAAGAGAAATTTTGCTCTTGAAAGGCGGGAGGCCATTAAACAAGAAGTTGACAAGCTCTTAGAGGCTGGGTTTGTTGAAGAGCTTTAGTTTCCCGAATGGTTAGCTAACCCGGTGATGGTCAAGAAAGCGAATGGAAAGTGGAGGATGTGTATAGACTTCACTGATTTAAATGATGCATGTCCGAAGGATTGTTTTCCCCTTCCAAGGATTGATATGTTGATAAATGCCACAGCTGGACATGAGATGTTGAGCTTCATGGATGGGTTCAGCGGCTACAATCAGATTAAGATGCACAAGGATGACATCCCTAAGGTATCTTTCATAACTGACTTTGGTGTTTTCTGCTATCTTGTTATGGCTTTTGGTCTAAAGAATGCAGGAGCTACTTACCAACGACTGGTGAATAAGATATTCGCCCATCTGATTGGAAAAACCATGGAGGTCTATGTTGATGACATGTTAGTCAAGATCCTACTCAAGGCAGATCACATTAAGCACCTCAGATAGGCATTCGAAGTGCTGAGGCACCACAAAATGATGTTGAATCCAGCCAAGTGTGCCTTTGGCATTGGGTCTGGAAAGTTCTTGGGTTTGATGGTTTCGAAAAGAGGCATAGAGGCCAATCCCGACAAGATTAAAGCAATCTTAGACATGGAACCACCCCGTTCTGTGAGGGACGTACAGAAGTTAACCGGCAGAGTGGCTGCTCTAGGGAGATTCATCTCCAAGTCTGGTGATAAGTGCTTTCCTTTCTTTCAAGCATTGAAGAAGGTGAAGAATTTTGAATGGACTAATAAAAGCCAAGAGGCCTTTGAACAGTTGAAGAAGTACATGGCCGAAGCCCCGTTGTTGGCCAAGCCAAGTCCCGGAGAGACTCTTTATCTGTATCTAGCAGTGTCCTCATTAAAGAAGAGAACAAGGTTCAGATGCCCATCTACTATGTAAGCAAGGTGCTCCACGGAGCCGAGTTAAATTACTCATCCATCGAGAAATTTCTTTGGCATTGATAACAGCTTCAAGGAAACTACGACCGTACTTTCAGTCACATAAAATCGAAGTCCTGACGGACCAGCAATTGAGGAACATATTGCACAGCCCGAAAGCAAGCCTAAGATTGATTAAGTGGGCAATCGAACTTGGAGAGTTTGACATCACGTATAAGCCTCGAACGGCCATCAAGGCTCAGGCATTGGCTGACTTCGTGGTTGAATGTACCATTACCAACCAAGAAGTCGGGGGGCAGGAGACGGTAACCACCCCTGAAAGTGGAGATAAAGATGAAGAACTTGTATCTGATCAAAAGGAATATTGGGTGCTCTATTTTGATGGAGCATCAAAAACAAAATCTAGTGGCGCAGGCTTAGTGTTGCAAAACCCCGATGGATTCACAGTTGAATATGCTTTGAAGTTGGATTTTCCGACAACTAACAATGAAGCTGAGTATGAGGCCTTGATAGCCGGTTTAGGCTTGGCCAGAATCATGAGAGTCAAGAATCTCAAAGTTTGTGGAGATTCAAGATTAGTGGTCTCTCAAGTAAATGGTGAATTTGAGGCCAAGGATGAAACTATGGCAATGTATCTGCGAGTTGTGAAAGCTATCATGACTCAGTTTGACGAGTGCTATGTAGAACACATTCCGAGAGAAGAGAACGTTAAGGCCGATGCCCTATCTAAGTTCGCTTCTTCTGAGATAGAAAATTATGCAGGGAGTGTTTACTTTCAGGTCTTGAAGGCCCCGTCTATTATTTTAAATTGATAGCACCAGTTGATGTAAGCTGAAAGATAGACCCACATAAAAGCTCACCCTGAGACTGGTTGGCTCCCTGATAATGCCTTGAAGGCACAGAAACTGTTAGTGAGAATGTTGAGATAAGAGGTCCTTTGTCATTCCTTACTTAATCTGGAATCTCAAATTCCGATACAAATGTTTAGCCTTGATGGCCAAAAAGTCTGTCTGTCTCCAATCGAGATGGCCAAAAAGGTTGTCTGCCTCCAATCGAGTTCGTCGTTTGAGTTTAAGGACTTGAATCAAGAGCCGTCAATCGAATTCAAACCAAAGGAAGGTTGGAAACCTAGAATCAAGATAAAGGGTTGACAACCAGATAACAATGCAAACCAGACTTGAAGTCAAGTGCTCAGTGGAAAAGAAACTTCTTGAACGATCAAACGAGAAGCAAGACCTCCACCATATGAAACAAGGGGGGCAAGAACTAAAAAGCTTCATCACAAGCTCCACATCTTAGAACAAGAAAGAGAGATTAATTATGCCTTGAAAGGATGTATACAACATACAAATATCAAGGACGTGATTCAAGAACGAGACTCCAGGCATTGCGAAAAGCTCCGAGAGGCACGACAAAGCGACCATGGAGCACCTGTCAGCCAACCTGGAGCACCTGGCAGGCAACCAGGATCTCCTGGCAGCCGACCAGGTGCCATGAAGAAGGTCTGGACGACCAGGATCTCCTGGCAGCCGACCAGTTGCCACGGAGGAGGTATGGCCGACCTGGAGCATCCCTAGGCGACATGGAGCATCCTCCAGCCGACCTGGTGCCACGAAGAGAGGTCCTCGCGCTGTTTGGGCCATATCTTGAGCTCCGGGTATCAGATTTGGGCGATCTTACAGTCCACGCGAAGGTCATGGAGTTTTCTACAACTTTGGAAGGTCCCCAGCCAACCAGGACCTCCTGGCAGCCGACCAGCTGCCCAGGAAGGGGTCTGGCCGACCAGAAGCTCTCTTGTCAGCCGACCTCACGCTCTTTTGGCCATATCTTGAGCTCCGGGTATCAGATTTGGGCGATCTTACAGTCCACTCGAAGGTCATGGAGTTTTCTACAACTTTGGAAGGTCCCCAGCCAACCAGGACCTCCTGGCAGCCGACCAGCTGCCCAGGAAGGGGTCTGGCCGACCAGAAGCTCTCTTGTCAGCCGACCTCACGCTGTTTTGGTCATATCTTGAGCTCCGGGTATCAGATTTGGGCGATCTTACAGCCCACGCGAAGGTCACAGAGTTTTCTACAACCTTGGAAGGTTCCAGCCGACAAGGAGCACCCCATGGTCGACCAGGATCTCCTGGCAGCCGACCAAGATGTAAGAACCCAAAATTTTGGATATAATTAAAAAACTTTTTATTATGTACTGAGGTAATGGGGAATAGTGATTACGACTACGATGTAACGATTGAGATAATGAATGGAAGGAATGGAATTCGATTTAAATATTTATATGTCTTGAAGAATACTATTGGTTGACACTTTAGATAAGAATTATCTATCTCCTAGGGAATTGAGATTTGATAATTCTAAAGGAGAAGATTATTCTTATGTCATCCAAATCGATATCTGATATTGGTCCAGTTGGTTCGCAAAAAGGTTAAGGAACGATCGAAAGAGATCAGGGACAATTGTACAACCCTAAGAGGATGAGTAAAGAAAAATGGATGAATAGTGATTTTGGTGGATTTAGGAATATTATTAGATGACGCTATATAGAGGTACCCGGAACGAAATACTGAGTTCGTATTAGTGATCCAGGAGGAAAAAGAGTGTATGTAAAAGCTGTCGGATTCTGAAAAACAGCACTTTTATTTTCCCCGAGATTTCCCTAGACACTGAAGGACTTAAAGAGTTATTGGAAAGATTTATGGAATTTGGATTCGAGAATTATTAAAGAAAATTAATAATGATAGTATAAATATCGAGACGGTTTCCGGGAAAACCCTAACTAGAAATCTTCAAGATATTCCTTCGAACGATCAGTGAATTGAGTAATAACCGGACAAAAGAACAAGCAGATGATCAAGTTGATGCATGTACAAGTGGATATGATCAAGTAACCAAGTAGTTACATGAGTAACTAGAACAATTAGAGACTTAAACTAAGTACTTGGCTCCTTTCATCATCCAACCACAAGATTAAGACACATGCCCCCTCAAAATACATCATGCATGACATAATAGCTTTCATAAAGCTACTTTATCATAGATATTATCCAAAGAAATCACTTTATGGTAGATTAGTGCAAGAGAAGCAAGCCAAACTCCATCTCTCTCCATTTTCTCTAAACTGCCCAGCAGAAACACTCTCAAGAAGAAAACTCATATCTCCATTTATATCCATGATAAAATCACCAAATTTTAACCATAGCTTCTCTACTCCATGTGCAAGGTTCGTTCAAAATTTCATGGCAATCCAAGTAGTATAGCCTAGCTAAATCCCTCCCCAAAGTTGAAGAAACCAAACTGATCTGTGCTTGACAGTTTCTGTCCAGAGGAGAAAGGGGGCTCAAAACCCTAGCTAGGAAGCTTCAAATCTGATGATCTAGGACTCAAAACAAAGCTTATGAAGAGGCCAAGATGTGGTAAAAATTTGAGAGACAAACTCTTATTTTTCTATTTTCTATGATTTTTACAAAAGTGATGATGAATAGTAACCCTTAGAAACTAACTTTGTTTTCTTGGTTTTCTTTGTTGCTCTAAGCTATATTAAGGTGATCCAAGGACTAGATCAAGGCTTGTTAGACTCCTAGACACACCAAGGAAGGTATAACTCTCTTGAAAACCTAGGTTTTACTTTAAGTATATGCATGATCTTGATGAGTTTTAGTATAGTTATGATATTAGCATGGTTATAAGCTTGATTAGCATGATCTTGTAGTGGTTGAAACATATGATGATTATAAGGATGAAGTGATATGATCTTGGACAGATTTGGATGAGAATCATGTATATAAGATGTGTATTATGCCCGGTGTGGCTTGGTTTTGATGTTATAATTTTTTGGAACGCTCGATTTATAGCCGTTATAATGCCAGAATTTTGTTATACCTTGAAACTCGTGCATAGCAGTAGCTATAATTCACTGATCTGGTTAATTATATAACATACCCTTGTAGATCTCGAGTCGTAGATCATTTTGGAAAAAGAATCGGATCAAACGGACTTACGGTTTAGGATTTACGGCCGATTTACTAAAAGTAGTTCGAAACCGTAAGTACGAATTCGTAACTACAATTGAACCCCCTTAACATGAGTAATTCGGTTGATAATCTTGGTAAATAAATACTAGAGGTCATGAGGAAGGTATGAGAGAAAACCACATGTCAAACGGATCGTTTTCCGATTTTATAAAAATGTTGGAATCGAAGTTAAACGCGAACGAACCCCTAAAAACCCGCTTGATTATAACTTCGGTAAAACACTTAGAAAACGGGTGATAAAACTCGGAGTATAATATTGATTCGTAACGATCGACTTTAGAACTTGTATGACTTAAGTATGTCCCAAGTGTAAGTACAGTGACATGTCGTATTAACGAACGAATGTCGGGTCGGATCGATGATAAAAGGAATCCACTAAAAAGGGTATAACGAGATAACTCGAGAACGTGTTTCGATTTAAGTATAACTTAACTTTTAAGATGTTAAGTGATTAATCCCAAATGCCTTGGCTATTTATAGATCACCAAGCTGACCCGGGACCCGCTACCACTACCCCTTACCGTACTCGACTACCAGGCAAGTTTCAATTCCCTTCTTTTAGGCTGTTGTTGTGATTGAATATATATATATATATATATATATATATATATATGTTTTCTGTTATACATATGCCATAGCATGGATGCCTACTTTCCTGTTATATCGTTATGCTTGTTCCCTGATTGTTTATTGGCTTATAAATTAGATAGCTAACGTATCAATTATAAGCCGGTTATTGGAAGTCCCTCATAGAAGGGCGTATACATCTTATTCATCAAATATAGTCTGGGAGTCAATATGTCTTGATATATCGAGATTACCTCGGAGGAAAATATTTAAGTAAATATTTTCCATTATTTGGGCGACGAATATTATTTGAATATTCGTTTGAGATTATTTATTTAACGATCCTTACTTCAAATAATTATTTGAACGTAACCATTCGACGAATAATATTTTTCAATATTCATTCAGAGTCGAATAGATTAGCGATTATTATTCCGAATATTCTTCTAAAGATTGGACTACTAAATGAATATTATTTGAATATCCATTTAGAATATTATTTTATTAAATGAATATTACTTTTGAATAATCATTTATGATATTAATTACTTGATGAATATTATTCTAATATTCATCTGAAGCTTGATTTATTTATCGAATATTATATCAAATATTCCTTTAAAGCTTGGATTACTAAATGAATATTACTTGATATTCATTTAGAATATTATTCATTAAATGAATATTACTTTTTGAATATTCATTTAAATTCCTAATTAATGATGAACATTATCTTAAATATTCCTTTCAGGTCTTATTAATTAATGAATATTATTTTGAATATTCATTTAAATATTTATTTATTCAATAAATATTCTCCTGATATTTCTTCAAGGATTATTTTGAGAAATACTCTGATTAAAGATATTCTTTCATATTCCTAAATATTCTTTAAATATTTTTAATTCAATAAATATTCTCTGAATATTTATTCCCTATTTAGAATAACCTCAATAAGGTTTATCTTCTTCGATTATTACGGAAAATATTTCGGAGTCATATTATTATTAATCTTATTTCAAGAAAGGTTCTCAGACATCATTCTTCTTTGAGTCTATCTCCCTAATAATAAGGGAACCTTACATGGAAAATGATATTTATCTTGTCGACTTCCCGGTCATAAAGTATTCTCTTCACTCGCAACTCGGGTGCTATTGACTTATTAAGTCGTTGTTTACCTTCTCATCTTTCGAGGGGTAAGATGGTTGGAACAAGTTGATATTCGTTACCAAGCAATAGCTTGGAAGTAATTGGTGAATTTTCCTTTCCAACTAGATACGACTACTTTGTGGAGTCTTATCAACAAGTATTATACTTGGGGAAAGGGGGACGAACGTTACATTCAGAATCATGAATTCTATTTGAACTAGGAGTCGTGTAAGAGGCCGAGTAGCGCCGGTCCATCCCCTTTGGCCCAACCGTTGGCCGGGGAGAGCTAGTAAGGCGGTAGACAAGTAAAGCCGTCAGTTCTTCCTTCTACCGGTAGTAAATCTAATTTGAGCTGTACGATCTCGACTGATCATCAAGATTGGAACAGCGGGCGCGGTGAATACTCCATCATTGGTTCATCATCCAAACTTATTTATTTCCTGCAACATGATTACTGTTGGCAGAGCTGGAAAAGTGTTCATAACTGGAATTTCAATCTATTCATGCAAGTTCCTCTTTTAATGGCAATGAGAATATCTCGCTTACTTTTGATGTAGCAGATATTTCTACAAACAAATACTTTGAGTTACCTGGTAACTTCATCCTTTATATTATACTGGCAATAACTTCATTAAGGCATGGCATATGATTTCAAAGGATATTTTGAACTACTATATATATGTATCACTGTTCAGTTATATTATTGTTGGTGGGCTTTCGCTCACCCTTGCTTTGTTCATATTATGTCACAACAACAGCTATGGCAGGTGGCTCGCGTCAGGCGCACTCGGCGCAAGCGGGTTACCCGACCCACCGGACTCCCTGCTGAGATGCTAGTCGCCATTGCTGAGGTAGCATAGTTAGATATCTTTTGTTTTCTGTTTAACTATATGTATAATTAATGTAATCAACGGCAAAACTTTTAAACTTATGATGTTATCCTTTTGGGATTGTAATAACTTTCATTCGTAAACCCCTTTTATGTAAGACTTATTTCAATTTCATCTCTGGGACTATAACTCTGTGTGTGTGAGTGGATATTATTGTGGGGTCATAGCTTGCTACTTATTGATTTTGGACCCAAGTCAAGTATTGTGTATAAGTTATGAGACAGTAACGACCCGATCCCGGACCCCGGATCTGGGGGTGTTACACAGGATCTCTTGGCAGCCGACCAGGAGCACCTGGCAGCCGACCAGGAGCACCTGGCAGCCAACCAGGTGCCACAGAGGGGCTCCAGTTGACTCCCTAACACCCATCTTGGCACCTCCCTTCGGTTGGTTGGATCGTTTGATGGTTCTATTGAAGGTTTCTTACTTTCCGGGACAAACATCGACCTTCAACTTAGCGCCGTATAGAGTCAATGAGCACCATGTAGTGCCGTTTTATTCCATTTAACGTCGTTTAACAGACATTGAAACGTCGTTCAAGCATCGTGTGGCATCATTAAAGTCAACATGGATCTCCCGTCAATCTGCCGGTGAACAAGGAGCACCTGGCAGGCAACCAGGAGCACCTGGCAGGCAACCAGGAGCTCCTGGCAGCCGACCAGGTGCCATAGAGGGGGTCTGGCCGACCAGGATCTCCTGAGCCGGTGGTGGGGTCGATGATGAATTTGAGACCCCTAAATTATAATATTATTGTTTAAATTTGAAATATGGATTGCGTGGATGTTTATGTATTTTTATCGAATTTTCGAAGTTATAATTGTTAGTGAATTAGGGTAATTGTAAATTGTAGTAAGTTATATGTACGTGGGATTGTTTATTATGATTGTTGCTTGTTTTGGTATCGGCTGTGTCCGACTGGCAATATACCCGTATAAAGGGGATGCTGCCCGAATTTTCTAAAAATTATTAACTTTCTAAAAATAGTATTTACACATTTATTAGATAATTAGAATTATGTTATTAGCTTGTATTCGATAGATGATTTTAAATTATGAGCTGACTTGGTTTGACAGTGGATAACAGGATAAGTTGTATATTATAAATTTTCAAAGGGTAGTTATTTGGAAAATTGTTAGTGATTAATGGATATGTTATATGATTAGCAAAATGTAAGTTGTATTTAGAGTGATAATTATAATTGTTATATTACAATTATGGATATTGATTTAATTTTTAAGGATTAAAAGAAGTTGGATGTATATTTTGGTGGAACTGAGGTACATTAATACGAATTGATATGATTGTGTATTGTATTGAAGCAAAGGATATTTGGTTGTTGATTGGGTTAATAGTATTTCTCACCAGGTAAGTCATATTTTAGAGGAGGTTCTGTCTAATTTTTGTTAGAATTATATTGTAATTCCTATATTAAATTGATGAGATGTATATTTAGATAGATATGATATACGTGTTAACAGGTATAAGTGTAAATTGATATTACGTGCTAAGTACTTATATGATTTTCTGATTGTACGTTATTACTCTGAGAATATGATAAATAGGGGCTATATGTGTTGGAGCATAAAGTATAATAGGACACGATTGGGTAGAATAGAGTCATACGATTAAGGTTACGAGTGTACTAAAGTAGTACCTTACCTGTATATAGGTACCAGTGGGAGGCCGATAAGAGCCAGTACGTAAGGGTGGAATCTCGAGGAAGGAGATAATTATCGGAGTTGACGAGTGTGATCGTCTAAAAGCTGACAAGTGATAGGGGAAGGAAGGATGTGCGATCAAATAAAGACCATTGTATAAAGAAGTGCAAGTTGATGTAAAGTGAGTAAATGAGTGAGATGTTGAAATTGGAAATCGCGTGTATTGAGGCAAGTTTACCATCCCTCACTTATTGTTCAAGTGATGCGAAACTTTTTGTATTATTTATTCGTTCTTTCGAAATCACTTTTTTGTAAACAATTATACTCTTCTTATTTATTCTGAATAATGCGAACGTGTTCTGCTAATTATATGATATTCTTTCAAATCATTTTGCTAGTGCCTAAACTCTTCATTTTTATTGCCAGTGACATTTTTCTTCTATTAATTTACAAACAATCATTCTCAAAATATTCTGTTATTGTTTATACTTTTCCTCACCTATCATTCAAGTGTTGATTTCTTTTAAAATCATTTTATTTCCATATCCCTCAATTATGTTAATATTCTTCAAAGTATGTTTTTGCTTCAAATTGATGTAAACTAATTCGAGGTTTATACTGTTGCTGAGGCATGTGTTGCTCAGTGACGGTTAAAGCCAAGAATGAATTGAGATCTTTTTAATTACTCAAACTCATTATTGTCAGGCCGGTTCTGGCAGCTAAAGCCTATGAGTGCTTAGCAGATAAGAGTGGGACTTTGTGTAATTGGGAATTTCTTAAATCTTCTTTTGAACTTCATATTTTCTCTATTCCATGATTCCTTACAAATTGATGTGAATTTATAAAATCTTGACAATTGAGTTGTCCTTTAAATTATTAATGTTTCCCCTGTTGATATATGATTCTGCTTTGTTGTATCATAACATGCTTGGTTTAATCTTATTGCTTTGTCGTTTATGAACCCTTATATCACCTGCTTCCCTGAATCTTAATTTTATGGATGTGTTGTTCATGATTCTTCATATCAATTACTTCCCTGAACCTCAGTCTTTTATAATTGAAAACGTAAATGGCTTAATTAATTAAGGATGTTTTTTTATAAAAACTCCATATACTGGGCTGATATGTTATCAGTGAGTATAAAGGACTTAAAATGTTAAATGTTTTAAAGATTTTAAAGATTTTATTATGGGGGATTCCGTCAAAATATTTTCTACGGATTCCTTCAGATTGGAGGCGTAAGAGGCTAGGGTGGTCCTAGTCTAGCATTTTTTTATTTAGCGTAAGAGGCTGATCACCCGTATTGTCTGCTGTCAATGAAAAACTCCAATCAGTTTAAAAATGTTTTTAAAAAGGTTTTATGATAAGTATGTTCCAAAGATGAAAGGGCTTTAAAGAAAGGATTGTTTTCAAGGTAAATGGTCATTAGTTTCGAAATTGTGTTCAATCTTGATTAAACTTGGAACTCAGTAAAACAATGAGATTAAGGGTGGATACAGGTTTCCCAGTTATTCCCTTCACGAGTAACATTGTACGTTGAAAGTGGAGTAAGAATGATTGGGGGGTTTCTTGATATTCTTTTTCTCAAAGTTTTATTTGAGGCTGTGATGGTTTGTAGTAAATGGAAAGTTCTTACTCTATGATGGAAATTGAATGACCTTTTGGGATAAAGTATTCATTGATATTGTTCATCAATTAATTATCATAATATCATTGTTTCACTATATTATTAATTTGCTGAGAGTTATTTGGCTCATTCTCTCTTTATTTTTTTTCCTAACCTTTCAGTTAGGGTTAAAGATGGATGTCTACATTGTGCAAATCATATGAGAGCAATGAGGCATTATATTCATGATAGATTTCAGAGCTAGAGCGGGTAAGCACAGATTGGGATTAAGCTACAGACTAGACGGTATAGTAATTGTTTTCAGAGTAGTGAAAGAATTGTAATAGTTGCATAGTTTAGATTCTTGTTTCATACCATAACCTGGAATCGATCCTCAATGAGGAATCGTTGGGGTATTAAGTTTTAATTGTAATTTTTAATTGGAATTTGGTTTGGGTTGAAATACAGGTGGATAGTCCGATTTACGAATACTTCATGACGAAATTTTCTACAATCCCCTGTATCAAAGTCTATTTTATTATAAAAAGTATATTTTCAGTATTGGAATGTCGGGGTGTTACAGGTTGGTATCAGAGTGACAAGTTATGGTCATTGAAACAAGTTCGGATGATTAGGTGTACGTATTTAGGTTAAAGGTTAGATAAAACGATTTAGGATAAGCTTCGCTTTAGGTTATTAGGACGAATGTTGTGACGTTATTTGGTATTCTGACATATCGCGTGAGCAGGAATTCGATTCATCTGAAGATTCGACTTAGGACGAGGAAGTTAATTCGGAGCAGCAGATGTTAAATCGATGACCGGAACTGCAAGTTTTGAAAACGCCACTTAGAGATCCGCGTGTACCTTCTAGAATTTCTTATATAATTTTAGTTACACCGCGAGCATTATAGAGAGTGCGAAGGGACTATAGACAAGATGTGAAACGCGATTACTAGCATGGGTTGGAGGTAAGGGCATGGCTATTCACTACTAGTTGATCTTATTCATCTCCTAAATAGACTTAACCTTTATTTCTATTCTTTCTTGTTTTGTTGATACCAGATCCTATTCATAATCAATTTTACTTCAATTGATGATGAACCTCACATATCGGATTCGATTGCACCCATTTCTAATCTTTCAAAGGCACCTTTATTTTCCAGGGGTTATTTAATTCAACATTATTTTCATAAACTTTTAAAACTCTTGAAATTCTTCTACTTTTTTTGAATACTTAACCTTAGTTACTCAAACTGGGATGAGCAACCCTATGTATGTAGGGGATTCAAGGACATCTTATCTATGTGATAGAAGTTTGGAGGGACGCCACTGATTGTGTTTGTCATAAATGTACAGAAGATTGGCCCCATTCTTGTGTTATGGCGGTTGACCTAAGTGATAAATACAACCTGAAATTAGTTCAATAATCATATTGATCTCTCAGTTAAATCCTTTTTCAAACAAAACACATCTTATATTCATACATGTTAATACATGTCTATTATATTGATCCCTTTTGTTATAAAACCTTGTGATTTATAAAACCCATCAATGATTGAGAGCAATAAAGATAGAGACGAGGAAATTTTGAGTGGTGTAAGCTACATTTACGTCGAACGGAAATTGGATGAGCAGGTTGAGAATTAAGGTTAAAGCAGAGATTGAATATCAAGTTAAATTATGTAGTGGATTGACAAAACACGTACAAGATTTGATAATACGGAGAAACTAATTTTGGTTAAGGAGCAGATGACAAGGACATGAGATTATTAATTCTGTTTAAATTGGAAGTAGAGTGACGAAGGATTTAGCTGGTATGTGAGAGTTATGTTGAGAAAAGATTGTTGAGGAATACTTGTCTATGGCATATTTCATTTCGGATATGGAAACAGGAATATTATGAGATTTGAAATGTTTTGAGGCCAAATTGTTGGATATAGAAATTTTAGAATTGAAGTGGGAAAATTTGAGCAAAGCAAAGTAGAGCTAGACAATTTGTTTTAAGAATTTTAACAGGATTGGAACTCTGGATAAAGGAGAAAAGGGATTGTGTTGGGAATAGTAATTTAGATGAACATAGTTCGAAGGATTACGAATGTTAAGAGTAAAGAGAGCTGATCAGGACGGAAGAAGGCCCTAAGAAAAGGAGGATGGAGAATTAGGAAATTTGCAGGAATTGTGTTAGTAGAGGATGCGAGATTTGGCTAGAAATTGATGTAGGATCTAGAAGATTTTAAAGACCAGGATAATGAGACAACTTAGCTACCCAAAGTATATGAATTATTGAGACCAACAAGAACTCCAATGTCAGGACAGAGGACTCCAAGAGGAAGTATACTGTAATTGTCCTATGAATAAAATGGAAAGCTATAAGTATGAATAGATGGAATAGTATGGTGAGAAGTGACCGAATTAAAAGCTAGAAGTTTAATATGAATATAAGTGATGTTGTTAAGAATATGGATGTGATGGCAGTTAAAAGAACTGAGCGTGAGTTAGGATTGGATTGTATAGTTAACTATAATGTACAGGCAAGGTGAGGAGAAGTAGGTGGAATCATGATTCTCAAGAGATATGTAATTGGTGTTTTGAGGCCGGAAGCGGATGAAGGAGATTTAATGATCATGCAAACTAAGAGATGATTATGACGAGAATTTAAGGTTATCTTTTAGAGGTGGAAGATACCAGTAAGGAGACGATTAGATTGGAGTAAATTCCCATGTTTAAACTTTTGGATGAATGTATGGATGAATTACTAAGATTTTCACCAAACAGAGATATAAAGCTGACTAATTAATTAATACCAGGAATGTAATCAGGATCAAAGATATAGGATCAAAAGAAATCACATGATATTCAAGGATATAAGAAGAACATGCATAAGATTTCTAAGTACGAGCTTTGGAATTGGAAGGAATATAATTTTCAGGATATGATGAAAAGACCGAAGTGAATGCCATGAAGACAAAGTAGTAATGAATTGGGAAAGGCCTAAGATGTCTGCAGAGATTGAAAACTTTGAAGGACCAGCTAGGAATATTATATTTCGGATTGTTCAATTGTTGATAAATGTTAGAATTAAAATGTGCAGAGCTTAAATAAGTTTTGGAGGTTTTAAATTAATTATTGATGAAGTATACTTGGGTTTACGTATGTCAAGTTAAGTGTTTATTTTATCAGGTGCTAGAATTGTTAGAGTTTAATTGGATTGAAAGTTTAATTTGTGAATGGTATTGGAGGGTTGTGACCTCGGGATAGTTTGTGTTCCAATAAGATATATATATGTTTTAAAGTAAATGGTGCCTCAGTAAAATAATGAGATTAAGGATAGATAGAAGTTTCCTAATTATTCCCTCCTCGAGTAACATTGTACGTTGAAAGCGGAGTAAGAATGATTAGGGAATTTCTTGATATTCTTTTTCTCAAAGTTTTATCTGGGGCAACCTGAATTATGAGTAGGAGCATGGAAGTGGCATCAATTGTTTTAGTCGCGTGGATTTCATTTTAAAGGTTTAACTAATTACCTGTTTACTGCGAGTCAAGACAAATTCCTTTACTTATATAATTGCTACAAGTCCAGGCGGGTTTTTTTTTTTTAGTATTGTATACGGATAAAATGTTTATGGATGATCGGAGTAGTAATTGAGATACTTTCATACAGGGAATAGTCCATTATACGAATAGGACATGTCCGATTTTCAATAGAAGAGGATCATCATGTACGAATGATCAGTACCTAGAATTAACGAGGCATGTAAACCAAATGTCTAAGTTTATGTTAGAATCTGCGGGCTTACAAGACAAGGCTAACGAGATATGAAATGATATAAAGGAATTCTAGAATGAAAGAAATGACTTGGAAATGGAAAGAGAAATGGTTGAGTAATACCACCATTACGTTTTCTTAAGATTAATTCTGAGGACAGAATCATATTAAGGGGGGAAGGATATAACGCCTTATAAAATATAGTATTTGTTATTATTATTTAATTATTTAATATTAAATGTGGATGATAGGGTGTGAAATTTTTTTAGATAAAATATATGTGACATCATGTCTACATGTTTATATCGTGATGTGTATGTGAAATGTGAGTTCGTGTATTTTTATTCGAAGTTTTGTGATTAAAAATCTATTTAAATTATGCATTATTGATCTTTGAAAATTTTTATAAAATCATCGGAGTTATTAAAAATTATGAAATTTTTTGTGTTATTATCTTTATGAGATTATTTAGTTTTTAAAATTTTTGGGAATATTAATTTGGGTGTTTTGGTATTTTAAAATGATTTTAAGAGTTTTATGGCATGTAAAGGAACAAAACTTGTGAAATTCATATTTAATTCATTTTTAATCCTAAAAATATTTTAAAAATATGTGGATGTTTCTAATTTTGTATTTTGTATTTTAGAAATAAAAAGTTAAATTTTTTGTGAATTATTTTTATATTTAAAAGCGATTTAAAAATCTATTTAAACAGATTTTACATTCATTTTTATTTAGTTTTAAAAGTGTGAAATAAGCCCATGTCTACTTTAGCAAAAATACCCAGCAGCTTCTCGATTCTTGCTGCTTCTTCTGGGTTGCTCTTGGGTTCCCTCTTACTCTCCCAATCTCTCTGCCCCTCTCTCTCTCTCTTGCTGATCTCTCACATCCCTCTCACGAATCTCTCTCATTTTTCACTCCTTTCTTCTCCATTTAAATTTGAAAATGTGTGTGTGTGTGTGTATATATACAGCGTGTGTGTGTGTGTATATACAGCATGTGTATGTGTGTATACAATGTTCGTGGGTGTGCAGCGGCTGCGCCACCGTGCTCGTGCGAGGTCGTTGCTGAGCTATGCGTGGTCGAGTGTGTGTTCGTGCGTATGTACGGTTTGGGTGTGTGTGTATGTAAGCCAATTGTGTGTGTGTAGTACGCGAGTTGTGTGATTCTGATGAAACCCCCACCGTGAACTATCATTCTTCTCCTGAACAGTTCAATTCGACCCGGTACTACTGCTTTGGTGAGGCTCAGGTTTGTTTTTTTAGCTACATGTGATGTGATGTTGTGCGTACAGTGAAACCACAAAGGGGCTTTCGGATTCTATAATATTGATTTCAATTGAGTCGATTGTGATGGTGCTTTATTATTGGTTCGGTTTTTAACTCTAAATCGGTGGAATTTGTGGAAGGAAGTCCGAAAGTGGGAACCTCCAAATTTTTCCGCCTCCGGTGATGAACTTCGGTGAGCCGGTGGTGGGGTCGATGATGAAATTGAGACCCCTAAATTATAATATTATTGTTTAAATTTGAAATATGGATTGAGTTGATGTTTATGTATTTTTAGCGAATTTTCGAAGTTATAATTGTTAGTGAATTAGGGTAATTGTAAATTGTAGTAAGTTATATGTACGTGGGATTGTATATTAGGATTGTTGCTTGTTTTGGTGTCGGTTGTGTCCGACTGGTAGTATACCCGTATAAAGGGGATGTTGCCCGAATTTTCTAAAAATTATTAACTTTCTAAAAATAGTATTTACACATTTATCAGATAATTAGAATTATGTTATTAGCTTGTATTCGAAAGATGATTTTAAATTATGAGTTGACTTGGTTTGACAGTGGATAACAGGATAAGTTGTATATTATAAATTTTCAAAGGGTAGTTATTTGGAAAATTGTTAGTGATTAATGGATATGTTATATGATTAGCAAACTGTAAGTTGTATTTAGAGTGATAATTATAATTGTTAAATTACTACTGTGGATATTGACTTGATTTTTAAGGATAAAAAAAGTTGGATGTATATTTTGGTGGAACTGAGGTACATTAGTATGAATTGATATGTTTGTTTATTGTATTGAAGCAAAGGATATTTGGTTGTTGATTGGGTTAATAGTATTTCACACCAGGTAAGTCATATTTTAGAGGAGGTTCTGTCCATTTTTTGTTAGAATTATTTTGTAATTCGTATATTAAATTGATGAGAAGTATTTAAATATAGATAGGATATACGTGATAACAGGTATAAGTGTAAATTGATATTACGTGCTAAGTACTTATATGATTTTGTGATTGTACGTTATTATTTTGAGAATATGATAAATAGGGGCTATATGTATTGGAGCATAAAGTATAATAGGATACGATTGGGTAGAATAGAGTTATACGATTAAGGTTACGAGTGTACTGAAGTAGTACCTTACCTGTATATAGGTACCAGTGGGAGGTCGATAAGAGCCAGTACGTAAGGATGGAATCTCGAGGAGGGAGATAATTATCGGAGTTGACGAGTGTGATCGTGTAAAAGCTGACAAGTGATAGAGGAAGGAAGGATGTGCGATCGAATAAAGACCATTGTATAAATAAGTGCAAGCTGATGTAAAGTGAGTAAATAAGTGAGATGTTGAAAATGGAAATCGCGTGTATTGAGGCAAGTTTACTATACCTCACTTATTGTTCAAGTGATGCGAAACTTTTTGTATTATTTATTCGTTCTTTCGAAATCCCTTTTTTGCAAACAATTATACTCTTCTTATTTATTCTGAATAATGCGAACCTGTTCTGCTAATTATATGATGTTCTTTCAAATCATTTTGCTAGTGCCTAAACTCTTCATTTTTATTGCCAGTGACATTTTTCTTCTATTAATTTACAAACAATCATTCTCAAACTATTCTGTTATAGTTTATACTTTTCCTCACCTATCATTCAGGTGTTGATTTCTTTTAAAATCATTTTATTTCAATATTCCTCAATTATGCTAATATTCTTCAAAGTATGTTTTTCCTTCAAATTGATGTAAACTAATTCGAGGTTTATACTGTTGCTGAGGCATGTGTTGCTCAGTGACGGTTAAAGCCAAGAATAAATTGAGATCTTCTTAATTACTCAAACTCATTATTGTCAGGCCGGTTCTGGCAGCTAAAGCCTATGAGTGCTTAGCAGACAAGAGTGAGACTTTGTGTAATTGGGAATTTCTTAAATCTTCTTTTGAACTTCATATTTTCTCTATTCCATGATTCCTTACAAATTGCTGTGAATTTATAATATCTTGACAATTGAGTTGTCCTTTAAATTATTAATGTTTCCCCTGTTGATATATGATTCTGCTTTGCTGTATCATACCATGCTTGGTTTAATCTTATTGCTTGTCGTTTATGAACCCTTATATCACCTGCTTCCCTGAATCTTAATTTTATTGATGTGTTGTTCATGATTCTTCATATCAATTGCTTCCCTGAACCTCAGTCTTTTATAATTGAAAACGAAAATGGCTTAATTAATTAAGGATGTTTTTTTAAAAAACTCCTTATACTGGGCTGATCTGTTATCAGTGAGTATAAAGGACTTAAAAAGTGAAATGTTTTAAAGATTTTAAAGATTTTATTGTGGGGGATTCAGTCAAAATGTTTTTTACGGATTCCTTCAGATTGGAGGCGTAAGAGGCTAGGGTGGTCCTAGTCCAGCATTTTTTTTTTAGCGTAAGAGGCTAGGGTGGTCCTAGTCCAGCATTAAAGGCCAATGTGTTGCCTAATTGGGAACCCAATTTCAAGGTCTAGAGGGACTTCGTGTCCGGTATGGGGACTCTACGTGGCTGATCACCCGTATTGTCCGTTGTCAAGGAAAAACTCCAATTAGTTTAAAAATGTTTTTAAAACGGTTTTATGATAAGTACGTTTCAAAGATGAAAGGGCTTTAAAGAAAGGATTGTTTTGGTAAGATATGTATATGTTTCAAGGTAAATGGTCATTAGTTTCGAAATTGTGTTCTATCTTGATAAAATTTGGAACTCAGTAAAACAATGAGATTAAGGGTGGACAGAGGTTTCCCAGTTATTCCCTTCGCGAGTAACATTGTACGTTGAAAGTGGAGTAAGAATGATTGGGGAGTTTCTTGATATTCTTTTTCTCAAAGTTTTATATGAGGCAGTGATGGTTTGTAGTAAATGGAAAGTTCTTACTCTATGATGCAAATTGAATGACCTTTTGGGATAAAGTATTCATTGATATTGTTCATCAATGAATTATCATAATATCGTTGTTTCACTATATTATTAACTTGCTGAGCTTTATTTGGCTCACTCTTGCTTTATTTTTTTCCTAACCTTTCAGTTAGGGTTAAAGATGGATGTCTACATTGTGCAAATCATATGAGAGCAATGAGGCATTATATTCAGGATAGATTTCGGAGCTAGAGCGGGTAAGCACAGATTGGGATTAAGCTGCAGACTAGACGGTATAGTAATTGTATTCAGAGTAGTGAAAGAAATTGTAATAGTTTGCATAGTTTAGATTCTTGTTTCATATCATAACCTGGAATCGATCCTCGGTGAGGAATCATTGGGGTATTGTTAGATATTGATTCAAGTGCTGATCAGGATCTGGACTACTGATCAGATACTGATGCTGACGTCATCACTAATGCACCGTCATTATTAGGCTATCATCAGGATTGGAAGCTGATCACGATTACAGGAGGATATACATCAGTCCAGGAATCAAGGGAGATTGATATGTCGGTTCCTGATTTATAGGAACACAGCTATCATTCAAGATATGTACTAAGAGACGTATGTAATTGATTTGATATATCTTGTAATTGATAGGGCAACTGTGTATAGTATATAAACACAGTTTAGGTTTTACATTTATGTAATCGCTTACACGAGTTATCTTGTAACCTAGCAGCTCTCAAGAACATAAGAATTTCTTGAGAGAGTTTGTAACAGTTTTATATCAAAGTTAATAAAGCTGTTATTTATTCATACTTGTGTTATCATTTCTGTTTAAGTCGAAAATCTTATACAATTGTATTCAACCCCCCTTCTACAATTGTTCTTTACTGGGTAACAATTGGTATCGGAGCAAACTGATTAATCACAATCAGAAACGATCTTAAGATGTCGACAAGCAAGTATGAAAGTATTAAAATCCCTGTTCTCAAAAAGGCTGAATACCCCACATGGAGGGTAAAGATGTTGATGTATCTGGAGGCAACTGATCCTAACTATCTCGATCGAATATATGATGGTCCATATATCCCTAAGAGACTGGTTGCTAGAACAGATACTGTACCTGAGCACTATGTTCAGAAGACAAAGGCTGAATGGACTCCTGAAGAAAAGGCTGAAGTACTCAGAGATGCAAAGGTGAAGAATATTCTTCATAATAGCCTTGATGCTGTCATGTCAAACAGAGTGATAGCATGTAAAACTGCTAAGGAGATCTGGGAAACTTTGGAAACTCAATGCCAGGGTACTGAATCTATCAAAAGGAACAGAAGAGCTCTGTTGATTCAAGAGTATGAATAGTTTGATGCAAAATCTGATGAGAGCCTCACTGATCTGTATGATAGATTTCTGACATTATTGAATAATCAATCTCTGGTGGGTAAAGAGTTTAAACCAGAGGACTCGAACACCAAGTTTCTTAGACCTTTGCCTGAGGAGTGGGATACTCAAACCTCTATCATTAGGCATCAGTATGATCTTAATGCTGTGTCTCTTGATGAAGTCTATGGGATGCTAAGAACCCGTGATCTTGAGGTTCAACAAAGGAAGAATAAGAAAACCAACAAAGCAAAGGCTGTTGCTTTAATTGTTGAATCAAAATCAAAAGGAAAAGCTGTGGAGGTTTCAAGGAGGAGAAGTAGAGTAGCTGAGTCCAATACTGATGACTCATCATCAGATCCTGACGCCAATCCTGATACTGATATTGATGATGACTCTACTGATTCTGACATGATGGAAATGGTTTCTATGATAGTCAAAGGCTTCAAGAAGACGAAGTTCAGAAAGGCTAGAAGACAAGGCAACTCTCAGAAGAAACCGTTCAATACTGACAGGAACAGGTACAAGAAGAATGAAAGCAAAGGCAGCAAGTTTGACAAGTCAAAAGTCAAATGCTACAACTATGATGGAATGGGTCACTTTGCAACTGAATGCAAAAAGGCTAAGACCAAAGCTCTTATCTCATCAAGCAAGGATTGGATGGACTCTTTCTCAGAATCTGAAGAGGAAAAGGTGAACTATGCATTAATGGCAAATGTGGATGAGATTGCTGCTCCTGAAAATAAGGTACCTGAAATTGTTTTTGTTTGATACTGATAATGTTTCTCAGTTAAGATCTTTCTTAAAGTCTCTGCATATTAGCTTTAAAGTCAATCGCTTGAAAATGCTAGAATAATATCTGAGATGTCAGAATTGTCTAAAAGAAATGATCATCTAGAAGCTCAGTTACTCTTTATGCAAGAAGTACAAAATGAATGTGATAAGGCTAAGCACATGAAGCTAGAAATGGAGTTTAAATGTACTGCACTTGAAAAGGAAATTAATGATGCTAATGAGAAACTCAGAACCTGGACACACTCTGGAAAGAAAACACACGATCTTATCACAGATAAGAACTGGAAAGAGGGTCTAGGTTATAAACCAGAGGACAAAAAAAAGAATAAAGGTAAAGTTGTTACTGCTGAAACAACAAAACCAGGAAGAGTTGTTGTGAATGAGTCAACAAATCCAAAAACCTATAGACATGTTATAGATAGAACAAAGACTAAATTAAAACCTGTTAATTATGTGTATCCAGAAAATCCCAAATCTACTTTAGAAAAGGGATCTACTTCTACACAAAATTCTGAGTCTAAAACTGTCAAAAACAAAAACATAGGTCTTTTGTCTAAGAAACAACTGAGAGACAGAATCTGTGAAGTGACAGATAGAGAGAAAACCACTACTGCTAAGAGGAACATGAATGGTAAAATTGGAATAAAAAAAGAGAATAATTATAAGTATATTCCAAATGCACCAATGAAAGTTGGAATTGGCACAAGAAGCTTTCTCATCTCAACTTCAACAACATTAATGAGTTGGTTAAGAAAGACTTGGTGAGAGGATTACCAAAGGCGTTGTATACTCCAGATGGACTCTGTGATGCTTGTCAGAAGGCTATACAGAGAAGAGCATCATTCAAGAGTAAATCTGAATCCTCAATTGATGAACCATATCACATGCTACACCTTGACTTGTTTGGACCAGTCAACATTATGTCCATCAGTAAGAAGAGGTATACTCTAGTTATTGTTGATGAATATACTAGATTTACCTGGGTGCATTTTCTGCACAGAAAAATGAAACTGCTGAGATACTTTTGGACCATGTGAGACTCATTGAGACTGGCACAAAGTACAAAGTCAAGATTCTAAGAAGTGATAATGGAACTGAATTCAAGAATTCAGTAATGGAAGAGTTCTGCAAGTACAAAGGAATATTTCAACAATTCTCTGCTCCTGGCACACCCCAGCAAAATGGAGTAGTTGAAAGGAAGAACAGAACTCTTATTGAAGCTGACAGAACAATGTTGGAGGAAGCTAAACTTCCTACATATTTCTGGGCAGAAGTAGTCAACACAGCATGCTATACTCAGAACATTACTTTAATCAACAGACATGGTGTCACCCCTTATCAAATGATTAAAGAGAAGAAGCCAAGTCTGAAACATTTACATGTGTTTGGCTGCAAGTGCTTTGTTCTAAGACCTCATCCTGAACAGCTGGAAAAGTTTGAGACTAAAGCTGATGAGGGAATCTTTATTGGCTATCCATCAACAAGAGCCTTTAAAGTCTATTAATGTTTCTTTTGATGATAAGAAGATAACAGGAATTGCTGAAGACTCACATGACAGTTTGATCTTTGCAAATGAAGCTACCAAGAATTTTGATGAATAATATCAGATACTGATACTCCATCAGATCCTGACGATCGACCAATGCTTGATGAAACACCAGTTACTGATGATGATTCAAATAATGCAAATATTGAGGGGGAGCAACAGCAAAATACCATCAGTACTGATACAACTCAAACATCAGGAGGAGATTCATCAGAAACAGATTCAAGTGATAATCCTGACAGCACTTCAGGAGGAGATAGCACTATCTCAGGGGGAGCTTCTAATGATTCCAGTTCTTTTGAAGATAACACCAATCCAGGGGGAGCATCCAACTCAAGAAATGATTTACCATCAGTAAGGAAATGGACCAAAACCCATACTCCTGATTTAATTTTTGGGGATCCTGATGCAGGTGTTAAAACCAGAAGTGCAACACAAAATGAATGCCTCTATAATAACTTTCTATCAAAGGAGGAACCTAAGAAAATTGAAGATGCACTCAAGGATGCTGATTGGGTTACAGTAATGCAAGAAGAACTGAATGAATTTGAGAGAAATGAAGTCAGGAAACTAGTACCAAGGCCAAAGGATAGGTCTATTGTAGGTACAAAGTGGGTGTTCAGAAATAAAACTGATTCAGATGGCACAATTGTAAGGAACAAAGCAATGCTAGT
The DNA here is from genome assembly GCA_036435485.1 of Saposhnikovia divaricata. Classification (NCBI taxonomy): domain Eukaryota; kingdom Viridiplantae; phylum Streptophyta; class Magnoliopsida; order Apiales; family Apiaceae; genus Saposhnikovia; species Saposhnikovia divaricata. The sequence goes on from CM071597.1 coordinate 106,154,864, forward strand.
TGCAAAGGGGTATTCTCAACAAGAGGGAATAGACTATGATGAAACTTTTGCTCCTGTTGCAAGGCTTGAAGCTATCATGATTTTTCTGGCATATGTAGCCCACAAGAAATTCAAAGTGTTCCAGATGGATGTTAAAAGTGCTTTTCTAAATGGAGAATTGGAAGAGGAGGTATATGTTGAACAACCTCCTGGCTTCATTAATCCTAGATATCCAGATCATGTCTATAGACTAGATAAAGCACTTTATGGACTAAAGCAAGCTCCAAGAGCCTGGTATGAAACTCTGGCTCAATTCTTACTGGAAAGTGGTTTCAAAAGAGGTACAATTAACAAAACCTTGTTTTAATTGAATCATGGTAAGGACTTACTATTAGTTCAGATTTATGTTGATGATATCATTTTTGGGTTAACTAACTCCAAATTATGTGAGAAGTTTTCAAAGTTAATGCAATCTAGATATCAAATAAGCATGATAGGTGAAATGAGCTATTCCTTAGGTCTGCAAGTTAAACAGACTGATGATGGGATCTTTATCAATCAGTCAAAGTATACAAAGAATTTACTGAAGAAGTTTAACATGCAAGACAGTTCTACTGCTTCGACTCCCATAGCTACAGCTACTAAGCTTGATCCTGATCAAGGTATTGAAGTAGATGTAACTAACTACAGAGGTATGATTGGCTCACTATTATATCTAACTACTAGCAGAACATATATCATGTATGCTACCTGTCTATGTGTAAGATTTCAGGCAAACCCCAGAGAACCACATCTCATTGCCGTTAAAAGGATTTTCAGATACTTGAAAGGCACTCCATCACTTGGCCTTTGGTATGCTAGAGAGTCTGACTTTAGTCTATGTGGTTACTCAGATGCTGATTTTGTAGGATGTAAAATAGACAGGAAAAGTACTTCAGGCAGTTGTCAATTTCTTGGAGGAAGACTAGTTTCTTGGTTTAGTAAAAAGCAAAAGTCTATCTCCACATCGACTGCGGAAGCTGAGTACATAGCTGCTGGAAGCTGTTGTGCTCAGATCATGTGGATGAGAAATCAGCTAATGGACTATGGTTTGTCATTTTCATAAATACCTATTTATTGTGATAACCAAAGTGCTATTGCTATGACAGGAAATCTAGTCCAGCATTCTCTTACTAAGCATATCAGTATCAGATATCATTTCATAAGAGAGCAAGTACTGGAAGGGACAATCGAGCTACACTTTGTTCCTACTGATCGACAGCTAGTTGATATATTCACCAAGCCACTTTCTGAAGCTACTTTTACAAAATTGGTGAATGAATTGGGAATGGTAAACTATGAGAGTTTCTGAGAACAAGGGGAGACCAAATACTGATGATTGTCAGATCCTGATGCATGTCGAATACTAACGAAAAGTCAATATTGACTTTAGTCAAACATCGAATCCTGATGCAACGGTTCGATTATCAGTACAATTTATATAATTCAAGTATTCCCTAACTGTTCTGTTCCCTGATTTAATTGTGGTTATTGTTAATGAATTTGTTACTTATGTGATTACTTTAATTAGTTTTCATGTTTACTTCTTTGATTTAATTCTTTGAAGAACAGTTCATAAACATAAAAAAAAATTTAGAACACATTGAATAAGATTAGAGAAACAGGGTTTTTCATTGATAATAAGAAAGAGATTACATGCAAATATTACATCTTTTTGTTCTCTCTATCTACTAATCTATTCAACAAGAAAATAAAAAAAGTGAAGTCCAAACCACTCCATTGCTAGCAGCCATCCCAGATCCCATCTTTGCCACTTTGTTTGGGTGGAAGTTGAAAGGGATAAGGTTATTTTTGCTGATATATTCATTAACAATGGTTGGTGGTGTTGGATGAGGATGCCTTAGAGGAAAGCCATGTTAATGTTGCTTGAAGAGCAGCATCGATGTCGATCACTCTTGCAGGTCTTTCTCTCTCGATTTCTTCAAGACCAGCATCCATCTGCAGCCACAAAGTTTCAAGTTGCCTTTCCCAGTCAAAGGCATCAAACTCTTCACGAGTATAACTGAAGATATCTCTCTTCTCTACGAGATGGAGATTTTTTTCCTTGATGGTAAGTTTTGACATTGTTTTAAGATGTCCTATACGAAGGGTTTTTGATTTTCAGGAGAGAATGAAGGGTTAAAGGGATAGTGGACAAGTCTCTAGGTGTTAAATAGAGATGGGAGAGTAACGAAGTCAAGAAACACTTCGTATTATGGTTTTAACGGTACCAGGTATTTTGAGATAGTGATATTTGATTTTTTAAATTAAATATTTTATTGCCATATTCTTAATCATTATCACAAGTGTATTTCTTGAATAATACGAGCGCGTGTGTTTCGTTCATTGATACATATGGATACACATCGTAAGTCGTGTCGCATGCAGTTATCACCACTCTCTCACGTAATTTGGTCCATTACTTATTTTTGTACAAATCGATTACTGACACCTGTCTTTGAGAAATCATTAATTTGTCTAAAATCAATTTTTCTAAATTGATTCATTATTCTCAAAACTTCAGTATTGACTTTTCTCTGTATCACTGTGCGAACATAAACCCTAATTATTCAAAATTTCAATCTCTCTCCGTCACAACAAAAATGGAGAATTCATCGTTTGCAAATAATAAGGTTGTTATCAATGGAATCACTTTTGCTCCTAACAACTATGTTGCTGTTCTTGACCATCAGGAACTGTCGAATGAATTTCACATCACTCAGGATTTCTTGGCGTCTAGTCCGATTAAGTATGCTTTAACGGTACCTACCAAAGTTTCTTTCAAGTGTGTAATGCAGGTTTGGAATACCGCTGTCTTTGGTGTATGTGAACCCTCAGAAAGGCCTAACTTGTCTTTTACGTACAATGGAGTTACACATCATGTCACTCCAGAAGTGGTTGTTGAAGCTCTACAATTACCTTCTCTCAATGGTATGACTCCAGCAACAATTACTGATGCTTCTTTGTTGGCGTTTGCTACGAGTCTGGGCTATAATGGACAACCAAGAAAGTTTGCAGAGTTATACAGAACCAAACTTAAGAAGGAATGGAATTTCTTCTTTGATACCATCAGTAGGTGCTTCTTGAACAAAGTCTCTAACTTTGATGCACTACCAACTTCTTCAGTTCACATTGGGTACTCTCTAATCCATGATACTATGTTTGATTATGGGTCTTTTATTCTGAGAGCATTAAGTGCTAGGAAAGCAGATAAATGTGGTTATGTTTGTTTTATTAGATTCTTTCAATTAATCTTCTCTCATTTATGTCCCAATGTTGAATTTGAAAATGATACAGTTTTGCCTATCTTTAAGATTTCTGAAATAATATCAAATCCTTGGTTAAATCGGATAAGGCAAATGGTTTTGAGGGAAATCCTTACATTCCTGATGGGGTCTGGTTCTCTTGAAAAAGATATTGCCTGTACTTTATGGCCCAGCCACAAGTGCTATGGGACAGGACAAAACACATCCTGTTCCTGACACAAGCACATACCACAAACAGTTACCTAAACAGTCAACCACCTCTGGTGTCTCTCAAAAGACATCAGTTTTAAAAGAAAAGAAGTCAGCTAGATCTGATGTGTCTGGAAGACAATCAGGATCAAAGCACTTCTCAACCCTCACTCAAAAGAAGTCACAAGGAGGTGAACAAGTGGTTCTGATTTTGGAGAAACAGATTGATGAGTCTTTGATTAAGTCTGGAGAATATAAAGAAACATGTGAGAAAAGAAATTTTTTGCAACAGGATTCTGATTCTGATAGTGATGATGATAAGACCATTTCAATAATTATGAAGAAAAAGGAAGTTGCTGCTCCTACTACTGATGAATTGGCTGAGCCAGTAAAGCCAAAGAAAAGAAGAAAGATAGTCAACAAGAGCAAATATTACATTCCTGAAGAAATGCAGAATCTTAATGATGATATTAATCTTGATGAATCATCAGTTCCTGACACATCTATCATTCCTGATATCTCTACTACTGATACATCACCAGTGAAGACTGTTGAGATTTCTGATTCTCCAGCACCTACATCTCCAAAGAGAAGAATAATTGAGATGTCTGTGGATGAAGTAAATGATATTGCTGCTCAGCTTGGTCATAAACCAACACCTCTTCAGATAAAGAGACAAGCTGAAGCAAAGGTTTTTCATAGACAGAAGAAACAGAGGATCACTTCACCTCTAAAAGGATCAAGCGTACAAGAACCTGAACTTCAAAGGAGTTCAGCAGCTATTGAAGATCCGGTCCCACAAGAACCACTCACTCAAAGTGTGGGTGCAGACATTGTTGAAGGAATGGTCCCACAAGAACCACCTTTTCAAAGGGAAGGTGTAGACAAGAACATTCCTGCCCCACAAGAACCATCTTCTCAAAGTGAAGATGTAGGCATAAATTCTACAGAACAGAGATTTCCTGACATTGCTCTAGAGATTCCTGAACTGGATGCTGTACACATAGAAACTGTTTCTGAGGAAAGCACACAAGAACCTTCATCTTAAAGTGTTGAAGAAGCTTCTGAACCTCTGGCTCCACAAGAACCATTAGTAGCAATTACTGATACAAGCCCTCTTCCTGATGAAAGCATAGCTCATGATGAGACTGTTGATACCATTCCTGACGATACTCAACCTATTCTAGTACAACCACTTTCATCAAGACTAATGGAGTCTTTTACTACTTCATCAGGTAATACTTCTATCTCTACTTCTTTAACTATTGATAGCATGATTACAGATAGACCTGAGACAAGGGATACCTTTATTTGTATGACTTCAGACCACTCCTCTCAGCCACCTCTTATTTCTTTGAATTTGTTGAGCCAGAACGTTTCTTGTGAGAAAGAGTGAAGAGAGGCAGTCTCCTGAACTGGCAAAAGGAGAGGTAGAACAGAGTGAGAAGTTTCAAACTTCTAGTGAGGTAGCAGTTACTATTGAAAGTAATATAGGTGATGTTGTGAGAAGTGATGAGATCACTTTAGAAAAATAGAGAGATATAGGAATTGTTTCTAATCTGAATGCAGGATTTCAGGATACAACAGTACCATCTGCTGTTGATATAAAATTGAAAGGAGTTATGAATCCTGAAGACAATGTGGATGATAGAATTCCTGAGGCTAATGATAGCTCAGATGATAATGATGATGATGATGCTGATAATGATCCGGAAGCAGCTCAGCTGAATGCTGTCATGAAAGCAAGTCTAGGATCTACTTATGGTTCATCCAGCTAGTTTATGGAGTCTGGGGGTAAATCTACAACTGCTCAAGTTGAAATCAGAGGAGATTATAGTCATCTTATTCCTGAACATATTCAAGCTCTCAGGCGATCTTAATGGTATACTGAGTGGAATCAGCCTACTGCTGATATAATCTCAGGATACAACAGTACCATCTGCTGTTGATATAAAATTGAAAGGAGTTATGAATCCTGAAGACAATGTGGATGATAGAATTCCTGAGGCTAATGATAGCTCAGATGATAATGATGATGATGATGCTGATAATGATCCGGAAGCAGCTCAGCTGAATGCTGTCATGAAAGCAAGTCTAGGATATACTTATGGTTCATCCAGCAAGTTTATGGAGTCTGGGGGTAAATCTACAGCTGCTCAAGTTGAAATCAGAGGAGATTATAGTCATCTTATTCCTGAACATATTCAAGCTCTCAGGCGATCTTAATGGTATACTGAGTGGAATCAGCCTACTGGTGATATAAATTTCAATAATGCTCTTTTTCACTCCAGTCATATAACTACTAAGCTTTCTGATCCTAATCTCAAAGCTCATCTGAAGACTACTACTATTCTGGCAAAAGGTTTGAAAGATGAAATTAACTCTGTCAAGAGTGATAATGAAAAATTTCATGCTCGGTTTGTTAAGGATTATTCTGAGATTGCCACTACTAAACAGCTTCAATGTTTAAGCACTGCCTTCACCACAAGGATGGATACCTTGGAAGATAAGGTTGTTACTTTGTCCTCAAGGATGACTAATATTGAAGATTCTCTCCAATTGATCTTATCCTTGTTGACTGATCCTACTGATGATGCTTCTGATGTCAAAAAGGGGGAGAAGGTGGTCAAAACAAAATGCACACTTAATCCAGTTGTAAGAAAGGATGATAATACTTCTGGAAATGATGGTGGTGCTCAGTCATATGCACCAGGAACCTCTGATGCTGCTTTGGTAACAAGGAGAAGTTTGTCTCAAACTCAAACCAAGCAGTCAACTCATGTTTCTAAATCTGGGAAGAGAACAGTAAGAACAATGGTGCAATCTCGAATTCTGACAGAGGAACAATCTCAACTATCTGGTCAGAATCAATTACTTCCAACAATTCCTGAAGAAGATGAGGATTTGTTTATTGCTGAGATAGAAGATGCTCCACATCTCTTTAAGAAGATTACTTCCAAGTCAGGTGAGAGTGAAATTGTATATCATAATGATATTAAAGTTCAACAGCATCATGCTAGGGAGGCAGTGGCTTTGATCTCTGCAGAGAATTCTGACATGAGTACTCAAGAGATCTTAAAAGAACAAAAGAAGATTCTTGAGGGAATTGCTAAACAGAAAGAAGCTCCTTTTGCAAGTAGAGGGAGAGGCAAAGGAGGTAGAAGCAGAGGCAGAGGAAGAAATTCTGTTCAAACAAGTTCAAGACAGACAAGGTCTAGTGGAATCACAATTGAGGAGATAACTGAAGATCCAGATAATGAATTCAATGTACCTGAAGAAGTTGCTGATGAGACACCACAGTCAGCTAGTAGAGGTAAAGTTACTATGAGAGCACAGAATGTTGCTGCTGGAACTACTCAACTTGCTATTCGTGATTCTGATGAAGCTAAAATCTTGAAAGAACTTGAGGTCATGATTCTTACTATTGTGGTTCAATTTCATAATCTAGAAGTTAATGATATGAACTTGAAGATTGATCAAGAAAGATTCAGAAGATTTGAAAAAGAAAGAGAAATCAGGGTAAAAGCAAGAGATAATGAAATGAAGGCAACCAGAGATTACATGAAAAGAGTTTATGAATCTAATAAGTTGATATGGTTTGACAGAAATAGACCTGTTCTAGAACATCAACAGAATTATACACCAGTAATAGAAAAGAAAAGCAAGAAATGGAAGAACAGAGTGTGCAACTATAATGAACCAGTTATTTTCAAATCTATTGGACTGATTACTGGACCTTCACTAATTGAGTCTGATGAACCTTCATTGATTGCTGAAGCTGAATCTGTTGAGTCTGCTGAATCTCCACCACTGTGGACAAGTATGCAATCTGGTTTGAAGGGTTTGGAACCTGGAACAAGAGGAGGTATTGGATTTCATGATGCAGTGGTTGTTTTTACAACACAAACTGATCAACATATTCTAGTTGACAAAATTGGTGATGAGTTAACTGTTGCTCATCTTTGGAAACTTGAAGCTGTTGCTATCATTGCTGACTGTCATGCTGGTGCTAAGAAGATAGAGACATTGTTGTACTTCATGAAAGACAAGACTGTCAAGAAGATGGCTATTCATGAGCTGCTGTGCAAATCTGCAAAAGAATTGAAATATGTTCTTTATTTGCTCAAGAATAAAAGTGTCAGTGCTAAAGAAAGAGAAGTCTACAACAATTGGTCATCTATGATCCACACAACTATTAGACGAAGATTTCTGGATGGAGGAACAAGGTATGATGGCACATATACTCCCATGTAATTAAATACAAGAGGTGAAGAAGTTGAAATAGTGAAAGGTACTGCTATTAAATAAGAGTATCTAGGTTTGGAACAATTATCTCTTAATCCAGATGGGGAGGAGTTTTCTTATATACTGCTAGAAGACTTAGATCTTCCTAGAAGCTCAATTCAAAATCTCAGGACAGCTATTTATCAGATTAATGAGGAAGATGAAGAACTCAACAATCTGAAGAAGAAATTGATTTTAATTCTTGAGAGCAAGGAAGAAGAGTTATTGACTAACTTCTTGAAGACAAATCTTTTCTATCAAAGACTTTCTGAAACTGTTCCTAACGATTTCTAGGAGGTATTTTGTTTTGAGTTTTTGACATCACTGAATCAAGGAATTTGTGCTTTATTTCACAAAGTACAAATTGGGGGAGATTGTTAGATATTGATTCAAGTGATGATCAGGATCTGGACTACTGATCAGATACTGATGCTGACGTCATCAGTAATGCACCGTCAGTATTAGGCTATCATCAGGATTGGAGGCTGATCAGGATTACACGAGGATATACATCAGTCCAGGAATCAAGGGAGATTGATATGTCGGTTCCTGATTTATAGGAACGCAGCTATCATTCAAGATATGTACTAAGAGACGTATGTAATTGATTTGATATATCTTGTAATTGATAGGGCAGCTGTGTATAGTATATAAACACAGTTTAGGTTTTACATTTATGTAATCGCTTACACGAGTTATCTTGTAACCTAGCAGCTCTCGAGAACATAAGAATTTCTTGAGAGAGTTTGTAACAGTTTTATATCAGAGTTAATAAAACTGTTATTTATTCATACTTGTGTTATAATTTCTGTTTAAGTCGAAAATCTTATACAATTGTATTCAACCCCCCTTCTACAATTGTTCTTTACTGGGTAACAGGTATTAAGTTTTAATTGTAATTTTTAATTGGAATTTGGCTTGGGTTGAAATACAGGTGAATAGTTCGATTTACGAATACTTCATGCCGAAACTTTCTAAAATTCCCATGTATCAAAGTCTATTTTGTTATAAAAAGTATATTTTCAGTATTGGGAAGTCGGGGTGTTACATAAACTATCATAAGAATCTCAGATAGTACTATCTGTCCCAAAAAATTATTAATGTCAATCTACAGACTTGAAGATTACTGCATAAAAAGAAATGCAGACATTTGATCAAGCCATAGTGAAGTATTTGATAAGAAGTGGATTCATTTAAAGTGACAAAGATTTCTGACAATGACAGATGAAGAACAGTCAAAGTACAAAAGAGTTGAAGAGAGATGAGAAAAGAGAAAGAACCACAGTTTAAAGTTAAAAATATAGAACAATCATTGAAGTTGATCGTTCATGAACCGGACCAAGCATCGAGCGTCAACAGAATATTCAGTGGTAATTCTTTATTGGTTTAAGTGGTTCAAGAAAGAGATTTGAATATTAAAGGATTCATAATAATTATCCTTTAATTAATTAAATTATATGGTTAATTAAATTATTAAATTAATTATGTCAGAATTATTATGTAAAAGAAAATCAGATTAAATGATTATCAAATAATCATTTAATTGATTGTTTAGAAAATAGTCTAGTAAGACCTTGTTACAAAGGTCTTACCGAATGTCTTACTAGTTCTTTGTAAAAGTCTTTCCAAAGGTCTTACTAGTTCAGTTCAAAGGTCTTGCCGAAGGTCTTACCCTCTCAGCAAAGGTCTTACAAGTTCTTTTCAAAGGTTTTTCTAGCTGTTTTAGAAGGTCTTACTGAAAGGTCTTTGGAGTCATTTTGTACAGAATCAAGGCAGGGACTTTGTTGATTGAATGAGATAAAAAGATCAAGGAGGCCAAGTACATTACAACACTCATCATTATATAGAAATACACAAGACCAAGCAGTTAAGAACACTCTTTCATTGAGCATGTAATTTTCTATAAAATCAAGTTCTTTGTTTTTATAACATTCTATCCATTAGAATTTGTTTGTTTATTACTCTTGTATTACTAGCGAGTTTTTACTCCCAGTTTATATCTCGATTTTTTATCAACAAATCTAGAAAAGTTCATGTCAAATTTTCTAATTTATTTTTATTAACTAGATATTACTCTATACTGTATTTGAAACAACCCACAAGTTTAATATAATTTTATATATAACTTGAACCTTGTTTTATTTAATTCCGCTTAATTTGTCTTGAACCAAGTTTAAATCAACCGGACAAATTTCGAGAAATCAGTATAGTTTAACTATATTGAACCCTCCATTTACAAACTTACCGGACCTAACATTAGTAGATAGATTTCAATTTCATAGTAAATAAAGATTTCTTAATTTGAAAGAATTAGAGAAAAAATAATTAAATCGGAACTAAAATAAAAAAAATCATATTTACTATTTGGATTCTGTCTTGAAATATATAAATCAGATTTGGACAATTAAAGCCCATGCAAAACTAATTTAATTCAATGTAAAAAACCTAATTATATTTGATTTTATTATTAACATACATTTTTTTATATATCAGTATAAGTATAATTTTTATTTTACATGTAAAACATTAATTATCTTTTTTTTATGTTAAATCAAGTTAGTCCATTTATTTATTTTAAAATCTAACAAATATCATTTATTTTAACCCGAGCACACAGCAAAAATTGTGGATACATTTATTACATATTACATATAAAGATTTATTACATACAAAGATGTAATACTATATACTTGTTTGGTTATATATATATATATATATATATATATATATATATATATATATATATATATATATATATATATATATATATATATACATATACATACATATCTATGCGACGCCCTCCCAATCTAGGGCCTAGATCGGGAAGTCACTGACACACTAGATACAAACAACCTAAAAATAAGTAAATATACATATAGCATGCTGACTGACCCGAACTCTACTCACCTGGATCTTTCATAGGTAATGGTATGAAACAAGTAAGACAACGTCTAACTACGTATAATTATTACAAACCATTATTACAAACTCTTGTTCAAAAGTTCTAACTACCAATTCTCACAACTAACTCAAAACTCTCAACTACTGAGCTGTCTGCACATCTACCTCGGATGGCAACTCGAATGAAACCACAGTAGTGCTACGGAAAGTACACTTCCTCGCTGTCTGAATAGTATGTACCATGATTCCCCATATACTGTCAAAAGGGTTAGACAAGATAACCATGAGCTAAAGCTCAGCAAGTAAGTAGAGTACTAAACTGAAAACAGTAATAACAGAATAATCAAATGGATGACAGTGGAACAAGAGATAACATGAATACTGGAAACAATAAAAGTAATACTTGTACTTGAGTATAACAGAAGATCAACTTATAGACAGGATAATAAAGGTTACCAGGATATGTGTAAAGCAATTGACATTTCAAATGGTAAACCAATTTCATTTCACAGTAACTTAAAAGTAATCATTCACTTTAAGAAAACTGATTGGAGGTTTTTACTCATCAATAGACAATACGGGTGATCAGCCACGTAAAGTCCCCATAACGGACACAAAGTCCGTCTGGACATCAAAATAGGTTGGGTTCCCAAGAGGCACACATTGGACTATAAAGGTGCTGGACTAGTCTCACCAGAACTACAGCAAAATATACACAAACAGGCTGGACCGGTGTTACCCGATCAATTACGCCTCTCCAATCTTTAGGAATCCGTAGAAACCATTTTGACGAAGTTCCTAAACTTTTATAAAACATTCTTTTGAAAAAATTAAAGCTTAGAAAAGTTTTCAATTTTGAAAATACTTTGGCTTGTAAAATATTTTATTTGCAATGATAAAAGTTAAAGGGTTTGACCAAGTATTCAGAATTCAAAGGAATAAGGTCTACAAGTCTGAATCATGAAGATATAGACTCAATGGCTCTAAGGAAAATGATCAGGGAATAATAAAGAGTTTCAAAGTCAAAGGTCAAAGATGTGACACAACAGTTTTCAGGGTAATTGATCAAGTTATAGAACTTAAAGAACAATACTAAGGGTAATCAGGTTTTTAGATCAGTGATTAGGTCAAAATGAAGTTTTATAAGTTTTCTAGGTCAACACATGTTCAACTGGTTACGGACATAGGTTAAGTAGAACACTGGTTCATCAGTTAGTCAATTTGGTTTAATTATGGAAATCTGTATGACATATTTGGTCAAAAAGCAATTAGAAAGAATTATGTTATTTAGGGTTTACAAGTGGTCAAACTTTAGTCGTTAGCAGATTTCAGGGTACATGCAAAGATAGGTTCAATAAATTTATGATCAACATGGTATAAGATAGGCATGCTTGAATCAACAGGGCAAAATAGTTTCAAGAATATACTTCAGAGAAAAGACAGAGTTACTTGCCTCCGGTAGAATGCAACAGCTAACAACTCAGTCACTGATACTCAATCTTAGCTTTTCCTCGATTGCTAGGGCCTACGTCCTTCGTATCTACATAAACATAAGTACTACTTCAGTATACCATACTTCTAATACGTCTCATCCTATTCTACCAAAACGATTCCTATATCGCTTTAAAACGTAACACATATGTCATATCATATACACTTAAGTCACATAAGCAGATTAACATGAAATTCACAGACGTCACTTAACCACTTAACACATAATATCACTTGATTTCTAAATAGCTTAAAATACTATACTAAAAATTTTATGACTTACAATCCTATCGAAAATCGGGCAGCGCTTCCTCTGTATTATTGACTAGCCAGTCGGAACATAATCGACTCAAAACACAACCAAAACAATCCGATGGATTTCAAATCCACCTACAAGTCCAATTATATTAATACAAATGGTTCGCATCACTTACATTTATACCATTACATATAATACTTAATCTGAAATTAACAACCAAGTATCAATAATTATTACTTAACTAATCATTAAAGTCATATAATTCATACTAAATCAATCATCAAACCAAATCAAATAATTCACTCCTGTCATGCATAATTCGAAATTAAATCTATGAATTCAAGAATTAATACATGCAATTTAATTAGTTACTAATTATCACACAACAATCATCGATAATTTCATATTCACATAATTAACTTATAAAATTCGAAACACATGCATATACTTCGGAAAAATCAGAATAATCAAACATTCATATATCAAGAATTCGAATAATCAACTAGCAATTTAACGAACATATTCATTCGAGCATTTCACATAATTCGAATTCGAATTATCAAGAAACTAAGATAAAAATTTCGTAAATCACACATGCAAATACTAAATCACAATAAATAGAAATTGTACAATTTTTATAGGCCTCAAATTCATTACTAGCCACCACCGGTTCACCGGAGTTCATCATCGATGGCAGTAGAATTCGGGGGTACCCCTATCGGGGCTTCCAACCTCAAGATTCCTCCGACAAAAAATTATAATACAGGGAATATACATATACAAACATCAAACTCAGCTGCAGGGCCAAGAATTCAGAATCTTTGCAAAACCTACATAATACACGCGCATATACACACATATCGAACCAACCCAACTTGTAAAACAACGAAAACGGCTGTACAGAGAGAGACAAGAGGGCATATGCATCACGAATATGTATAAATCGAAGCAAACGAACAAGATTTAAGGCTTGCATGCGATGGAGCTCGGAAACCGAGGTGAAGAACTCACCGAGAGAGAAACAGAGAAAAGAGAGAGCAGGTGAGAGTGAAGTGAAGGGAAGAGGCAAGGCCTCTTACAAATAAAAGCCAAGGGCATAAATGCCATTTCACATTTCTCAAAAATCTTTTAAGAAAAAGGATTATTAATCCATATAAAAATTGAATTTAAACAATTAATAGGGAGAAAAATAAATTTTAAAATTCTAAAATAAAGTTTATGAAATTACAAATCTCCCAATATTTTTAAAATAATTTTTGAGTCAAAAATGATTTTTATATGAATTTTTGAAATAAAGAACCTTTAAAAGAAATAAAGCTTTTAAAATCAAAGTAAAATACATAAACACACAATTAAATATCCTACAAATTTTAAAAATTAAATAATATCACAAAGATGATAATGCAAAAGATTTCATGATTTTAAACTACTCTAATGATTTTATAAGATTTTTGGAAGATTAAAATGCATGTTTAAAATAGTTTTAAATGCTCAAAAATTCAAATAAAAATAAACGAGCACATACGACATTTACAAATCATCACGTAATCATATAAACATGCTTCCACACATACATTGACTTCACAAAAAATTTATAGCACATAATTCACATTTATCAATTAAATAAACACTTATATATTTGCGAAAAATTCTAGGTCGTTATAGCCTTCGCCCCTTAAAAGGATTCTGTCCCCAGAATCTCACCTAAGTAAATGAATGAGGATACTTTGCGAGCATTTCACTCTCAAGCTCCTAAGTTGATTCTTCAACTCTAGGATTCCTCCACAACACTTTAACTAAACTGACAGTTTTATTTCTAAGCCTTCTCTCTGCTCTATCTTGAATCTCTACCGGTTGCTCCTCATACGATAAATTTGATTGAATCTCAATGGGTTCATACTTGATCACATGACCCATATCTAGATTATACTTCTTAATTATAGTTACGTGGAAAACATTGTGAATGTGATACATATGCAGTGGGAACGCAAATTCGTAAGCAACTTTTCCAACTCGTTTCAAAATCTCAAACGGTCCTACATACCTTGGACTCAGCTTTCTTTTCTTACCGAATCTTGTCACTCCTTTCCATGCACTACGCCATAAACGCTCAAATGCAACGCCATGTTTAATGTTGCTTTAGGCCAAAAAAGCATTGCATTAGACCAAATGCAACACCAGGGGGCGTTGCATTCGAGACCGTCTCGTTAGACCCCATAATGCAACGCTTTTTGGCATCTATAGCAACATCAATAAGCGTTGCATCTGACATGTAATGCAACACCACAACAAGCAAATGCTACACCAAAGAGGCGTTGCATTTGTTATTAGATAAAATTTCAATTCCACGTCACTAAGTGGGTCCCACTAGCTTGCCACGTCAGCAATGGGTCCAGCTGGCATGCCACGTCAGCAACAGTCCAGTTGGCATGCCACGTCAGCAACAGTCCAACTGGCATGCCACGTCAGCATGTGGGGGCCCACTTGCCATGTTAGTATGTGTGGCCCACTTGTCACGTCAGCATGTGGGGCCCACTTGCCACGTCATCAGTGGGGCCCATGTGCCATTCCAGTAGTGGGGCCCACATGGCACGTCACTAGTGGGTCCCACATGCCATGTAATGCAACGCTTTTATTTATTTTTTAAAACACTACAATGTTATCAAATGCAACACTAAAATATCTAATGCAACACTAGAAATGCAACGCTAGAAATATCAAATGCAACGCTTTGATTAAAATTTCTGCAATATCTTGTTTGATACATAAGAAAACCTATCCAGAACATCAAAATACATTCAAATCCATCCTACTAGCCATCCAAATAATTTTCATCCCATCCACACCATACAAATACTTCTCAAAATATAACTAATTACCAAAACTAACCACATAACATAATACAAGAAAAAGTCTAATATTCAATTCTAATTCTACATAATACAAGACTATTAGTTCATAGAGCAGATGCCACTAAAAAGCTAGTTTAATATCAACTCCATGCATCCATCATAGAGCTGCAAGTCATGACCACTATTGGAAAGCAAACCGGGGCACCTGAATCCAACCTGCAATAACAGAATTTATATATCAACTAATTAAATGTCTGTCTATGTGTTAGCAAACATTTAAGTCTGTCTATGTGTTATGATTTCAGAATCTGTATTAAATGTATGGAACCTAAAATTTAACAGAACTTTACTATTTAGAAAAATAAAATTAACAGTTAAAAATGTTGATTCTCAGAAACATTTAACCTAAAATGTTATGCATATGTATCAATCCCAGTTACTTTTTTACAAGTTATCTCAGAAACACAATGCTTTTAAAATAGTATTAACATATACTTGTCATGGATTTTTACTATCTACAATAAATGAGCAAAAGGTTTCAGACCAAGAAAGAATAATATTGTTTACATTATAAAGAAATTTGGTAATTTAGAAAATGAGCAGACAGTGAGACATCATTTAGACAAACCTGACAAGCTGCCGATCGTATTTCATTAAGAAACTCTTCCATTTGGGCTTTCCATAAATAGGTGGTGCTGCTGTACACACATTTGTGCATACATCAAAAACAAATTCATAAAGACAAAAGAAAATATACATGATTTACAACACTAAATACAGTACATATTTAAGTACCAGTAGTCCTAGAATTAGCAGCAAGATGTGGAATTGTGGATCATGCTAGAAATAATTTATAGTAAACAATAAAATATTCACCGCTCTAACAGTTCTTCAACAAAGTGCTACAACCTAGAAATCAAGTATAGAAGCACCAACAGATTTCAATATCAGAGAATATTTCAATATTACTTGCAAGTATAGAAGTTCTGTATTTCAATATTACTTGCAAACATAACCAGATTATAATGTAAAAATTCCATAATCAGGAAATCAATCACAGACATGCCAAAGTACAGAATAGTCTTGACAGGAAGATGGAGAAAAGTGTGGTCGTTGGAACAAGTCAAAGACCTTGTCACAGAGTATTAAAATATCTGCCCCACAGACAACAAAGTGGGTCACTCACTAAACCCACAGATACAATACATGGCTGGAGAGCAGTTCTATAAATGTAACTTCAAGCATGTTTTAACTGAGACATACTAGTGACTGGTTTGCACTTGGCACCTCCCTGCATTCCTTTCCGGATATCAAATTTTTTGAAGTAGTACTTGAATTCAGATTTAGCTGGCGAAGCTTTTCAGCAGCCACAGATTCATCACCCTGAATAACGACATAAGAAGTGATCAGATCACCAGAATGCATATAAGAAGTAAATACATTATCTAAATAAATGAAAATTGTACCTGTCCAAGAAGAAATAGGCAAAAAGCTTCCTCAAATTTCATGTCAGTGCCTTCTGAGGCTATTAAGCTCTCGGAAATCACTTTTGCCCTACCAATCTTGCATGAGTTGTACAATATTAATGTAATAGAACATAAAAGATATATGTATATACATGTGTGCACGTCTTTACTAGACACATCATCACGTTCAATATCCTTTATCACCTCAGAGTTTCAATTCTTTTATAATAAAAACTATATGGACAGTTTGACATTTTCTTGATCAGCACAAATTTCTAACGGCCAAATGAGTTTTTTCTACCAAGTCAAAAAAACATATCTAACCCAATTCCAGCACGAAATCAGAAAGACTTACCAAATCTCTTTGCTGGGTTGAAAATCCAAGGGCAATATGAGCTATCAAGGCCACGTAAAAACAAAATATGAAATATCAAAATGCATTTTAAAATAGAAGAATTTCAAACTGTAATACTGAATTGAGCAAACATGATGCCTGATTCATCATTGGGGATACGACATGAAGCGAGTATATATGCATATCTTTTACTGTACACATATCTTTGATGATAATTTTGTAAACCAATATATTATTCCATCATTTGGAAGGATAGAATTTCTATTGAACAAGTGAATAGTGAAATTAAAAAACAGACCGATAAATGGGCTCGATCCTGGACCGGGAACCTCTGCAACTGCCCTTGATATTCCAGTTCTCCACCTCCCTAAATTTGCTTCTCCTACACCCATTTCAAAACCAAACCAGTTCTTACAACAAATTTAATAAAAAAGTCCAATTCACTATAATCAAAATTAAAAAATACCCATCTCACCATTTCACGGAAAGAATCATAAAACATCAAAAATTTTACACAGAGAGAGAGAGAGAGAGAGAGAGAGAGAGACTTTCCATAAGTGAGAGCATGAACAATAGCGTTACGGCGAGAATTGTAATCGAAGTAGAAGAAAGAAAAAGAAGGAGATGGGTTTGGTGCCTGTTTGAATAGAACGAAGAAGAGGATGGGTGTTTGGTGTCTGTGTTTTAAAACCAAAATAAACAGGGAAATGGTCTTGGTTGTGTTGAACTGTGAACGAAGAAGACAGAGCAGATGAATTAATTAATTCAAGAAACTCAAATCGGGGGAATTAATCCAAAAACCCTAATTCAAGAAACTCAAATTGGGGGATTTGTTGTTCTTAAGATTCAAACAAAGTAATGAATCTGGGTTATAATTAGAACACCGATCTGAAATTGGTCGGTGTTAGATTTGTGAATCGACAGGTTTGAAGTTTGAACTGAAATGTGTGTGTGGATATAATCTGTGTGGATATAATATGTAAAGAAAGAAGAGTATAAGGTGAAAAGTAGAGAGCGGGATGTGAAAAGTATTGAGCGGGATAATTAGCCGCCTATTTCATTTCATTTTGTTTTAAACAAAAAAAATTATTCGTGTAATGTGTGCTTTATTGATATATTTTTGTTAATATAATTAATTTTAATTATTGTACTTATATAGAATATGTGTAATATAATCAATCATAAGAATGTTATTATCTAATAGTTGGATCGTTAAAAAAATAATTTAAAAAAATAGAATCATCATTCGGGACAAGACTAGTTAAAATGAAAGCCTACTTTAACCAGTTTGACCGTTATAAAACCAAACCAAATATATCTAGCAAATTTTTTAAAAAATTACCACATCACTAAAATCGTTAGATCTTGACATCCGTACGTTTGGAACGTCGATTTTTTTTTAAAAAAAAATTAGATTCATCATTCGGGACAAGACTAGTTAAAAGGGAAGTCTACATTAACCGGTTTGACCGTTATAAAACCAAACCAAATACATCTAGCAAAATTTTTATAAATTTACCGCTTCACTAAAATCGTCATATCTTTCCATCCGAGCGATTGGAATGTCGAAAAAATAATTTTAAAAATAGATTCATCATTCGGGACAAGACTATTTAAAAGGGAAGTCTACATTAACCGGTTTGACCGTTATAAAACCAAACCAAATACATCTAGCAAATTTTTTATAAATTTACCGCTTCACTAAAATCGTCATATCTTTCCATCCGTGCGATTGGAACGTCGAAAAAATAATTTTAAAAAATAGATTCATCATTCGGGACAAGACTAGTTAAAAGGGAAGTCTACATTGACTGGTTTGACCGTTATAAAACCAAACCAAATACATCTAGCAAATTTTTTAAAAAATTACCACTTCACTAAAATCATTATATTTTGACATTCTTACGATTGGAACGTCGAAAAAAAAAATTTTAAAAATAGTTTCATCATTCGGGAGAAGACTATTTAAAAGGGAAGTCTACATTGACCGGTTTGACCGTTATAAAACCAAACCTAATACATCTAGCAATTTTTTAAAAAATTACCACTTCTCTAAAATCGTTATATCTTGACATCCGTACGATTGGACCGTCGAAAAAATAATTTTAAAAAATAGATTCATCATTCGGAACAAGACTATTTAAAAGGGAAGTCTACATTGACAGGTTTGACCGTTATAAAACCAAACAAAATACATCTAGCAATTTTTTTAAAAATTTACCACTTCACTAAAATCGTTATATCTTGACATTCGTACGATTGGAACGTCGAAAAAAAATTTTAAAAAATAGTTTCATCATTCAGGACAAGACTATTTAAAAGGGAAGTCTACATTGACCGGTTTGACCGTTATAAAACCAAACCAAATACATCTAGCAAATTTTTTCAAAATTTACCACTTCACTAAAACCGTTATATCTTGACATCCGTACGATTGGAACGTCGAATAAATAATTTAAAAAAATAGATTCATCATTCGGGACAAGACTATTTAAAAGGGAAGTCTACATTGACCGGTTTGACCGTTATAAAACCAAACCAAATACATCGAGCAAATTTTTTAAAAATTTACCACTTCACTAAAATCGTTATATCTTGACATCCGTACGATAGGAACGTCGAAAAAAAAATTTAAAAAAATAGTTTCATCATTCCGGTAAGAGCAGTAGTTAACGAAACACTTCAAAACAGCAAATGCAACGCTTTTTTCACCTAATGCAACGCTTCTGCCACGTCAGCGAATGCCACGTCAGCAAATATGGGCCCTACATCTGCCACGTCAACAATTGTGGGCCCCACACTTGCCACGTCAGCATCTGTGGGCCTCATGCCACGTCACCCTTGTGGGCCTCACACTGCCACGTCACCCCTAGTGGGTCCCACAACTGCCACGTCAGCCTTTACTAATATTAAAAAATAGCTAATGCAATGCTTTTAAACAGCAAATGCAACGCTTTTTTCTCCTAATGCAACGTTTCTACCACGTCAGCGAATGCCACGTCACCAAATGTGGGCCCCACATCTGCCACGGCAGCAATTGTGGGCCCCACACTTGCCACGTCAGCATCTGTGGCCTCCTGCCACGTCATCCTTGTGGGCCCCACACTGCCACGTCACCCAGGTGGGTCCCACAACTGCCACGTCAGTATTTATTAAAATTAAAAAATAACTAATGCAACGCTTTTATACAGCAAATGCAACGCCTTTTTAACCTAATGCAACGCTTCTGCCACGTCAGCAAATGCCACGTCAGCAAATGTGGGCCCCACATCTGCCACGTCAGCAATTGTGGGCCCCACACTTGCCACGTCAGCAAATGCCACGTCAGCAAATGTGGGCCCCACTGCTGCCACATCAGCATTTTTTAAAATTAAAAAATATCTAATGCAACGCCAGCTGTTAGTGTTGCATTATGTGAAACACCGTGGATCAAATGCAACGCTAATTATATGTAATGCAACACCAGTTCAAGTTCTGTTTCATTAGAGCCAAAATTTCATACCTAACAAAACACTTTCAGTGAAACACTTTCTAAAAGCATTGCATATGAGCATTTATGGCGTAGTGATGGTGATACCTTAAGCAACACTTGATCTCCTACCTTAAAACTCATATCTTTCCTGGCTTGATCAGCATACTTCCTCTGTCTATCTTGAGCAGTAATAAGTCTCTTCTGAATAACTTCAATCTTTTCCTTCGTCTGTTGGAGCAGCTCTGGTCCTAAAATCTTCCTTTCACCAACTTCTTCCTAATACACTGGTGATCTACACTTCCTTCCATACAAAGCTACATACGGTGGCATCCCTATACTCGCGTGATAACTATTGTTATATGAAAACTCAACCAATGGTAGATGTTCATCCCAACTTCCCTTAAAATCCAGTGCATAAGATCTTAACATATCCTCTATGGTTTGAATAGTCCTTTCACTTTGTCCATCTGTCTAAGGATGGTAAGCTGTACTCATCTTAATTTGGGTTCCTAGGCATTCTTGAAATTGTCGCCAAATTCTCGAATTGAATCGTGGGTCTCGATCAGATACTATCGAAACAGGAACTCCATGACGTGACACAACTTCCTTCAGATACGGATGTACTAACTTATCTAATGAGAATCTTTCGTTAATTGGTAGAAAATGAGCAGACTTAGTCAATCGACCAATAATAACCCAAATCACATCGTGATTAGCTTTAGTCTTTGGAAATCCTACTACAAAATCCATAGCAAGATGTTCCTACTTCCACTCAGGGATATCCAATGGTTGTAACAATCCACTTGGTTTCTGATGTTCTACCTTGACTCTCTGACAGGTGTAGCATTTACTTGTCCATTCAGCGATTTCTCATTTCATGTCAGCCAACCAAAAATTCTCTTTTAAGTCTCGATACATCTTCGTGCTTCTAGGGTGAATCAAATATCTCGAACTACGGGCTTCGCTTAGAATCTCATTCTTCAACTCTGGTATATTAGGAATCCATATTCTCGTAGAAAATCTTAAAATGCCTTGATCATCCTTTTGTGTACAAATCTCTTCTCCAGTCAACGTATTCATCTCATGGTTCATAATTTCTTCTTGACATCTTCTAATCTTCGCTAACAATTCAGGTTAAAAAGTCATTATGCTAAGAAACTCATCAGAATCCTTGGAATTACGTACTGCTAAGTCCAACTTCTCAAATTCTCGAATCAATTCCTTGGGCATTGATAATGTATTCAGCCTTTCCTTCCTACTCAACGCATCAGCCACTACATTCGCTTTTCCTAGGTGATAACTTATCGTGCAATCATAGTCTTTGATCAACTCCAACCATCTCCTTTGTCTCATATTCAACTCCTTCTGTGTGTATATATACTTTAAACTCTTATGATCCGTGAAAATCTCACACTTCTCTCCGTACAAATAATGTCTCCAAATCTTCAGTGCGAACACAATTGTAGCTAACTCCAAATCATTAGTTGGATACTTCTGCTCGTGAGGTTTAAGTTATCTTGAGGCATACGCGATAACATTACTATGTTCTATCAACATGCATCCTAAGCCTTTATGTGAAGCATAACTATAGATAACAAAATTTCCTTGATCGTCAGGCAACACTAGCACTGGTGCCGATACCAATCTCTTCTTTAGTTCTTGAAAACTCTCTTCATACTTATCACTCCAGATAAACTTCTCGTTCTTCCGGGTCAACTTAGTCAATGGTGTAGCTATCTTTGAATAATCTTGAACAAATCTCCGATAATAACCAGCCAATCCGAGGAAACTCCTTCAGTAGGGGTCCTTTGTCTACTCCAATTTACTACAGCTTCAATCTTCGTAGGATCCATTCTAATTCCTTCTTTACTAATCACATGTCCTAAGAATTGAACTTCTTCCAACCAAAACTCACACTTTGAAAACTTAGCATACAACCTTTCCTTCCTTAAAGTTTCCAATGCGATCCTTACGTGCTTGGCATGTTCTTCAGCGGTTCTCGAGTATAATTAAGATGTCATCAATAAATACAATCATGAACTTGTCCAAATACTTCTTAAACACTCGATTCATTAAATCCATAAACACTCCTAGCGCATTCGTCAATCCAAAAACCATTACTAAAAACTCATAATGTCCATATCTCATGCGAAAAGCTGTCTTTGGAATATCTTCTGACTTAATCTTCAACTGATGGTATCCCGCTCTCAGATCAATCTTAGAAAAATTAGCGGCTCCTTTCAGCTGGTCAAACAAATCATCTATCCTTGGTAGTGGATACTTATTCTCAATGGTCAACTTATTAAGCTCTCTGTAGTCAATACACAACCTCATACTTCCATCCTTCTTCTTAACAAAAAACACTAAAGCTCCCCACGGGGACACACTCGGCCTTATAACTCCTTTATCCAATAAATCTTGTAATTGGGTAGCTAACTCCTTCATTTCGGCAAGTGCCATTCTGTAAGGTGCTTTAGAAACAGGCTCGGTTCTAGGTGCTAAATTAATCGCGAATTCCACTTCTCTATCTGGTGGTAATCCGGGTAACTCATCAGGAAATACGTCGGGAAACTCATTCACAACAGGAATATCTTCCATCCTAGGGACTTGTTTCTCCATATCCACCACATGTTCCAAATAAGCTTCACAACCTTGTCTTAACAATCGCTTCGCTTGCATAAAAGTTAGAAATTTCCTATCTTGTTTCTGTCCTTGAAATACCACTTCACTACCATCTTCAGTATACAACTTAATTAGCTTCTTTCTACATTCAATCTGCGCATCACACTCTGTCAACCAATCCATTCCTAGAATAACGTCGAATTCTACCAACTTAAAAAGTACTAAATCAGCATAGAAAAGGTATCCTCCGATCTCAATACTACAATTAGGACACTCCCGATCTACGGAAATCTTATCCTGATTAGCAACTTCTACCAGTAATGCTTTTTCTAATGGTCGAATCTCACAGTGCAATTTATCAAGAAATCTTTCAGATACAAATGACTTAGTAGCTCCAGAATCAATTAAAATTTTAGCTTTAAAAGAGTTTACAAGAAGCGTACCTGCAACTACATCAGCATCATACACAGCTTCCTTAACAGACATGTTGAAAGTACGAGCTTTAGGTTGAGGTGCTTGATATGGTGTTGGAGGTGCAGTAATCCTCAAAACATTATATGTCTGAATAGGTTCTTTGCAGTTACGAGCTGTGTGGCCAACCTTACCATACTTGAAACAAGTCATTCCTATCGGCTTCACTCCTGGACACACGTGGGCATAATGTCCTTTCTTCTCACACTTGAAACAAACAATGTTAGGCTTATTACAAATACCTGGGTGCTTTCTTCCACAGATTTTGCAGTCTTGTAGTATGGGTCTTGCTACAGCCTGAAGGTTAACTCCTTGAGGTCTACGGTCTTGACCTCCGTTACCATTTCTAAATCTCTGAAAATTCTTACGTCCTCCTTGTTGATTTCCAAACCTTCCTCTATTCTGAAAACTCTTCTGTCCTTCTGGTTCTTGACTCTTTTCCACCTTCTCAAACTTTCTTTTCTTTCCGGCCTTCTCTTTCTGATTCAATTCACTCTCTCATTCTATAATCATGGCCTTCTGAACAACGGCCATATAAGTCCTTAACTCAAACGCAGCCACTCTACTTCTCAACCAAGGCTTTAATCCATGTTGAAACTTCTTAGTCTCACTAGCCTCATTACCTACATGCTGGGGTGCAAATCTTGATAACTTGGTAAATTTGGCTTCATATTCAGCCACAGTCATACCTTCCCGCTTCAACTCTAGAAATTGAACTTCCAACTGATCTTGCAAATATCCAGGTAAATACTTTTCATTAAACAATTCTACAAACCTAGGCCATGTGATTATTTCTCCTTCTGCAGTCTTAATGGATTCCCACCAAAAATTAGCTTTCGACCTCAGATAGAAACTAGCAAACTTCGCCTTCTTACCATTTTCAACCCTAACTAACGTTAAAGCTTTCTCGATATCCATCAACCACGATTTAGCTTCTATAGGGTTTAAGGTACCTTTGAACTCAGGTGGGTGAACAGCTTGAAAAGATTTAAAGGTGATAGCAGGTTGGGCAGCTTGGTATTGTTGGTGCTGAACAAAGGCAGCAGTTTTTTGTTGTAATAGTTGAAACATTTAGGCCATTGTGGGGTTACCTTGGTTCTGCCGATCTTGGTTTTCTAGATTGGTATTTTAGTAATTTCTTTTAGGAGGCATCTTTCTGATAAGAAAATGAACAGTAGGTAAACAACATGCAGGTTTATATAAAAGAAAATAGGTTTCAACCGTCTAGTACCAATAAATGATCGATTCCAATGAATCAATACAATATGGGTACAGTTTTAAGGTAATGCAAGAGGTTAATATGTGATCATGTTAGTAAATATGGAAAGATGGTATATAAAAGTAGTATGTAAAGCAGTTAACACAGGAATATATAAAATATGCATACGTCACTAAGGACGAAACGATTCAACAAAATAAGTTAAGGGTATTCAAACCCTTCTACAAACTGAGCGGCAGAAGTAAAAACTAAACAACTATCCGTCTACTAGCAAAAAAGAAAAGCAGGAAAATATCCTAAGTTAGTAGTATCCTAGGAAAATATCCTAAGAAAAGCAGGAAAACTAAACCACAGGTCTCACGGAGCTCAGTCAATGTCCATCAAACCAAACTAGAGAGCCTACGGGCCTCTGCTAGCACATCATGGGTAATAGGATCCAGGTGTAGACGGTGCTTAGCAGCGTCCTCAAACATCCTGATACGTCCCTTCCAGTCAATCGCAGTCAAGTCCACTCGAAGCTGGGCCTCTACCTTCATTTTCTCAATCAACTCCTTAAGCTCAGCATTCTGTCCCGCCAAACTCTTGCAATCGCGGACTACATCGGCAAAGGTACGCTCAGGGATATGCTCGGGAACTAAGTAGGATCCGACAGATGACTCACCATGCTCAGTGATAGAAGAGGTCACGACTGGTCCTGGTACAGGAACAGGCACAGACTCAGTAAGGGGTACAGGGGTGTCGGTACGAGCAGGTAGACTCTCGACCTCTGTCTCGGACATCTCCTCCGGGTCAGACTCAACCTCAGCATCGGCATCGGACATAATCTCAGAAGGATCAGACTCATCAGATGAACTATCGGAACTGGGGAGTAGAGGTGCATCATCATCCAGATCCATCTCCTGTAGCAATAATATATGTATACACGCAGAATATAAACGTTACATGCTAGGTTAGTCCTATAAAATCTCACGCAAAGGGAAGAACCTACATCTATAGTCACTCCCTAACACCTGTCACTCTTAAATCCTAGTTGTTTCTACTTCTTTTATTAGTGATCCCTAATCCTGGCTTGTTTCAGTGACCAAAACCCATTGCTCTGATACCAACCTATGACGCCCTCCCAATCTGGGGCCTAGATCGGGGAGTCACTGACACACTAGATATAAACAACCTAAAAATAAGTAAATATAGATATAGCATGCTGACTGACCCCAACTCTACTCACCTGGATCTTTCACAGGTAATGGTATGAAACAAGCAAGCCAACAACTAACTACTTATAATTATTACAAACTGAATTCAAGTTAAAATCATTATTACAAACCCTTGTTCAAAAGTTCTAACTACCAGTTCTCACAACTAACTCAAAACTCTCAACTACTGAGATATATGTGCATCTACCTCAGATGGCAACTCGAATGAAACCACAGTAGCGCTACAGAAAGTACGCTTCCTCGTTGTCTGAATAGTACGTACCATGATTCTCAATATACTGTCAAAGGGGTTAGACAAGATAATCATGAGCTAACGCTCAGCAAGTAACTAAGGTACTTAACTGAAAATAGTAATAACAAGATAATCAAATGGATGACAGTAGAACAAGAGATAAAATATGAATACTAGAAACAGTAAAAGTAATCCTGGACTTGAGTATAACAGAAGATCAACTGATAGACAGGATAATAATGGAAACCAGGATATGTGTAAAGCAATTGACATTTCAAATGGTAACCCAATTTCATTTCACAGTAACTTAAAAGTAATCATTCACTTGAAGAAAACTGATTGGAGGTTTTTACTCATCAACAGACAATACGGGTGATCAACCACGTAAAGTCCCCATAACAGACACAAAGTCCCTCTGGACATCAAAATAGCTTGGGTTCCCAAGAGGCACACATTGGACTATAAAGGTGCTGGACTTGTCCCACCAGAACTACGGCAAAATATACACAAACAGGCTGGACTGGTGTTACTCGATCACTTACGCCTCTCCAATCTTTAGGAATCCGTAGAAACCATTTTGACGGGGTTCCTAAACTTTTATAAAACATTCTTTTGAAAACAATAAAGCTTAGAAAAGCTTTCAATTTTGAAAATACTTTGGCTTATAAAACATTTTGATTTGCAATGATAAAAGTTAAAGGGTTTGACCAAGTATTTTGAATTGAAAGGAATAAGGTTTACAAGTCTGTATCATGAAGATATAGACTCAATGGCTCTAAAGCAAATGATCTGGGAATAATAAAGAGTTTCAAAGTCAAAGGTCAAAGATGTGACATAACAGTTTTTAGGGCAATTGATCAAGTTATAGAATTTAAAGAATAATACTAAAGGTAATCAGGTTTTTAGATCAGTGATTAGGTCACAAAAAAGTTTCATAAGTTTTCTAAGTCAACATAAGTTCAACTGGTTACGAACATAGGTTAAGTAGACCACTGGTTTATCCGTGAGTCAATTTGGTTTAATTATGGAAATCTGTACGACATATATGGTCAAGAAGCAATTAGAAAGAATTATGCTTTTTGTGCTTTACAGGTGGTCAAGCTTTAGTCTTTAGCAGATTTCAAGGTACATGCAAAGATAGGTTCAATAAAATTTATGATCAGCATGGTATAAGATAGGCATGCTTAAATCAACAGGGCATAATAGTTTCAAGAATATACTTCAAGGAAAAGACAGAGTTACTTGCCTCCGGTAGAATGCAACAGCTAACAGCTCAATCACTGATACTCAACCTTAGCTTTTCCTCGATTGCTAGGGCCTACATCCTTCGTATCTACATAAACATAAGTGTAAGAACCCAAAATTTCAGTAGAATTAAAACTTTTCCTATTATGATGAAGTGCATCAATGAATAGTGATTTTGAGGATTAAGAAAATTTTTCATGTCACCTATGTACGAGACGTAGTGTGGATATTCCGAAGTTATACTAGTAATCTACGGAGTAAATAAATGTATGTAAATGCGATCGGAATTCAGAAATTCCAAATTCTATTTTCGTGTAATATTTGATCGAGCAGTGAATTATTATCAGTAATATCAAGAAATGAGATATTTAATTTGAGGAATTGAGGAGTTAATATTTTGGAATTTTATTATAAGTGATTTGAGAATTTGGAACGAAAACCACTGAGGAAGTGAAACAAACGTTCTAGAAACCGCTGAAACTTTACAACGAGATTAAGCGATCAAGCGAGGGAATCATGAATTGAGAATAGTAAATATTAGAAGTCCAAGGAAGGATATATTATGAGAGGAAAATGGAATTGAGAATAAAATCCTAGAGTTAAAGGAAATGAGAACAATTGAGAAATCGCGAGAATTTTTTTTCTGAGATAAAGAGAAAATACAAAGAAAATTGGACACAACGATTGTTTGAGGTATTGGGCCACACTATTACAATGAAGTGCAACATATAAGTTGTAACATATTGATTTAGTAAATATACAAGAAGGGAAGCCCCTTGGTGCAAATAAGAAAAGGAAGGAAGGACTTGGAAAAAATATGTATAAAGCAAGGGACTTGCTTGCAATTATGGATGGATAAAGGTAATCCAAATGAACCAATGAGGAGAAGACACCACATGGCAAGAAGATAAGATGCATCCAAGTGAAAATATCAAGCATTATTGATCACTTTATCACTTTAATCAAACAAAACAAACACCAAATACTCCATTCTGCCCAGCAGGAAAGGAGCTCACTAAAACGGGCCTAGAGACTTCATTACTCAATGAAATTTTTTGTTCTTTATATGGTTAGAAAGCTGTGAAGACGCTCTACAACTTTCATTCAGGAGCCGCGACCAGGAAACGAGTGCAAGGGCTTCGTTTTTGCTGATCTTTGGGGCGTGTTTTCCCAGTCAGGAAACTCACTTCCATGTTCTTGATTTCTTTGGTGAGATTGAAGATGGTGAGCATAGAGTAAGGCTTCCCCAAGATTAAACAAGCTTGTTTGAGATTGTAAGAACATCAAGAAGGTATAAAAACCCTAACCCCTCTTGGCCATGTAGTATTTGTGATGTTTAATGTTAGATCCATGGTTATTAGTGTGAATCTTGGACATATAAGTTATGGATGATGTAGACCTTGAGTTTAAGTGTTGTGGTTGTGATTTTTAAACTTGTGGTTAGTGTATGTATCTCCATGTATGTTATAAAGTATGATCTTGGTGATTTAGATGTTGGTTGTGATGTGGATGTAAGATTCTTGGTTGGTTTAGTGATATAAGCATGCTGAGTTTTTCCCAGGAACTTGTACTGTCTTGTAGGAGGGTTTTGAACCCCCAAATCTTGTCCCCTGAAGTCCTAATATATATTTTTGGAAAGTTATTTGAATGTAGTTTCCAGAAATATAAGGTTCCTGACTAGGTGATGTATAGAGTTTGAGTTATGGCCTGAGAAGTGAAATGTGTTTCTGGATTCCGGACTGCACTAAGTGGTCCCTTTGTGAACCTTGTTTGAACCCCTAAAAATTTATGTAGGATCATGGAAAAATTAGAGAAGCTAGTAAATGAAGTGGAGAAGGCTATCCAAAAAGAATTGGATTAAAATATGTATTTTTGAATTTTATAAAAATGTTGAAGTAAAATCCGCGCAAGTGAAAAACAACTTAGGAGATTAGTTTAAAGTAGTTTTAAGAGTATTCACTTGAGTTTCGAGTTTGAGGAATAGATTTGAGTCGAATGGGTAAAGAATGTGATAATGTGATGACATGGTCATATAGGAGGGTTAGTGGGTCAAATGGTGGAGTCGCTAAGATGGCCTTGTATTTTTTAAAACATTATGATTAAGTGGTGTTGATAAGATACTAACGAGCGAATATTGGATATTTATAGATTGTCGCTCCACTCCACGAGCCCAACCACACCAACCTTCCCAAGGCAAGTTTTCCAACCCTAAGCATTTATTTCCAAGATATTATGTTCCTGATTCTACCTATGCAAGTTTACTTTTCAAAACTTACATATACAAGGACTTTCACTGTTGTGTTTGTAGTTTTCAATCATATATCAAATGTTTATGTTTATCGAAGTATTGATGAAATTGAGATGTATAAGCACGTATATGTTTGCACCCCTTGAACTTAGATTGAAATGTTTTCTTCGGACAACGACTCTAGCAATAGAGGTCGTAGCGGTCCGTATATACTATTGACCGGGGAGCGATATATTATTATATCGTAATTAAATTGCGAAAACCCGAAGGGTCATTCGGGGAGTATCGTATACTCAAGTAATTATTTTTATATCTTCGTAAATACTCAAAATACCTATCTTGGATTAAAAGCTTATGTAATTAAATAATTATTTTATTAATTATTAATATTAAATCTTAAAATATCATTTATTAATTATTGATCATTATTTTAAAGACAAAGCTAATCCAAGATACCTTTTGCACTTTCAAACTCGAACTCTTTCGAACTCAAAACATTTTCGAAAACCCCCGGTCAGGTTTTGCTTCTTGTACACTTTTCAAGAATTATCGGTCGACTGAGGTCGAACTTCAACTACTCGAATTTTCTATCAAAATGATTTTTGAAAAGAAAAGAAAAAGGGGACTCTGGCAGGTGTGGGAATCGTTGACGAACGATTCCCGGGATGTGTAAGCGGCCGTGAGCCAGGCGGTCCATCAATTATTATTCCGGCCCAGGTGTTGCCGAAGGATGATTACGGATGTAGTTTTCATCGAGGGTGATTACGGATGTAGTTTTCACCCGAGGATAGTTACGGATGTAGTTTCTATCCTTCTACCGGTAGAGAAGACCCGCGGATTATTGGACTTGGATGTGGCGACTGATCATCGTCAATCCCTGTCAGTTTTTTATGTTTTCTTCCAGTCCCATCCTCCACTTTGGAAAAATACTCAAACACTGCTACTTGGGCCTGAGTGCCAAGTTGCCGACAGTGTGGTTTTTGATAAGAAAAATATTGACATCGTGCAGTATCTAGAACTGCAAGATTTTCTATAAAGATTGGCACGTGTTAGTGCACTCTTGCAATTGTTTCAAAGAATGAAATGTTTTTGTATGAGAAACCTTCTAAGCTAATGGAAGGAAAGAGGTTTGCAATGATGTATTCCCTGTACAGTATGTTAACCGTAGAGTGTTTTGCCGAAAATGATATACTCATATGTATATACTTTAAAACTTGAGATATGTTGAAATGGGAACCTTATAAAGGGTTCATATGTTATTCTTAAAGCTCCTTAGTGAGTATAAATGTTTTATTCAAACTCGGACATATATACTGTCCAATTATGTTTTGAAATCTGAGATATATACCCATATAGTTGGGAATGTTTTCGAAATAAACCACGTTATTATTTTTCAAAATGGTGAACTTGCTGAGCGTTATGTAGCTCATTCTTGCTTTATAAAAACTTTTCAGAAAGAGAAGAATTTGGTCGGTTAACTCCGCAACAACAGAAGAGGAGTAGAAGATTTACCCCGGAGATGATTTAGTTCCTGATAAATACTACAGAGTAAGTCTGATAGGTTTTCAACTGTAATAGTAAGACTTGTCTTCGAGTGTAGTTGTATAAGTGGAATTGCGTAAGACTCTGATTTGTACAAATGAATTGTAATATTTAGTGGCACTTTTGATTATCGTTTCTGAGGCTCTAACTTGTTTGTGTGTAAGATTGAGGTCTGGATGGATGTATTGTTGAGTTGTAAAGTTAATACAGGTATGATATGGTTGGATGGTGATGTGACGACCTGAATCTGTGACCTCAGATTTGGGGGTGTCACAATAAGTACTACTTCAGTATACCATACTTCTAATACGTCTCATCCTATTCTACCCAAATGATTCCTATATCGCTTTAAAATGTAACAGATATATCGTATCATAAACACTTAAGTCACATAAGCAGATAAACATGAAATTCACATACGTCACTTAACCACTTAACACATAATATCACTTGATTTCTAAATCGCTTATAATACTATACTAAACATTTTATGACTTATAATCCTATCGAAAATCGGGCAGCACTTTCTCTGTACTATTGACTAGCCAGTTGGAACATAACCGACTCAAAACACATCCAAAACAATCCGATGGATTTCAAATCCACCTACAAGTCCAATTATATTAATACACATAGTTCGCATCACTTACATTTATACCATTACATATAATACTTAATCTGAAATTAATAACCAAGTATCAATAATTAGTACTTAACTAATCATTAAAGTCATATAATTCATACTAAATCAATCATCAAACAAAATCAAATAATTCATTATTGTCATGCATAATTCGAAATTAAATCTATGAATTCAAGAATTAATACATGCAATTTAATTAGTTACTAATTATCACAGAACAATCATCGATAATTTCATATTCACATAATTAACGTATAAAATTCGAAACACATGCATATACTTCGGAAAAATCAGAATAATCAAATATTCATATATCAAGAATTCAAAGATTAAACTAGCAATTTAACAAACTGAAACAGCCCGACTTTTCGGACTATTAATTCTAAATCAAAAACTAAAATAAAACAAATTTTATTAATCCAAAAATCCATTACAAAGATACTTATTACAAAAGCGCAGCTAACGATGACAATCTACTCTGAACCTAGACTCCTCGAACTCCAATGCTATCCACTCGATTTTCTACGGAACCTGAAAATTGTAAGAATGAGCTACGAAGCCCAGCAAGCAACTACCGTCCGACGGCTCAAAATAATAATTTTATATTTTTCAAAAACACGATTTTCACATGTAGCACATAACATCTATCACACAGTTTCACACAACAAACTCGATAACAATTACGACAAAAATTCACACAATACATTCTATAACAAATATCAAATCGATGTACACCATATTTTCAATAACTCACATAATCTAAATCCGAATCAAACAAATAAATCTTAACATCAAATTCTTCTTTTAATTCCCACAGTTCTAAATTACGGTCACACTATGCCGGTGACACGGCTTCTATAATTCGATGGTTCGATGGGGGCCAGTTTACGTCCCTCGTTAAGTCAAACTCAACAAGGTATCTATGTGTTCCGGAACGTGCGCAAACTAGTTCTATGTATCACACTATCCAGTGATCGGAATCTTATTCTTATACATGACTTAGACTGGAGATTTCTGAAAAATTAATATCTTATTAATCACATGTCAAAATCATATTTACGATAACTTAAACACATATTCGAGAACATGTAATCAAACAATATAAAGCACGTTCCACATTAATACGGAGCAAAGGTACGAAAAATTAGTTACCAAATACTTGATAACATATAATCAATAAACATAGAGCACGTTTCACATCAATACGGAGCAACGTATAAATACTTACAATATACGGAGCAACGAATAGTTACTTACCTCAATTACGCAAATCAAGAATTCACATAATCACATAAGAACACATGTAGCAACCCCTCAGAAGCAAAACATCTAAAATACTGGAAGACTCCATGATTACAATTCTGACCAGATCTGTATTTAACTTTTTTGACCCTCTAAACGATGTTTTCTTGGAAAACTCAAAGCACGAAAGTCGTAGAGAACGAAATGATCTTTCCGAAAAGTCCAGAATCAACGAATTCCGACTTACGATGAATTTTATACGAATTTTACAAGACAGCAGATTTGTGTAAAGGAAAGACCTACGAATTTTGATAATAAAGATGAAGAAGGAGAATATGATGTATTTATAATGTCTCACCACCATAATTCCAGACCTACTAGTAATCCGTATTCAAATCTGATCCATATTTTAAGCCCATTATTCTATTTCAATTTTAAATCCGATTTCATATCTAATTTTAATCCCTTTTTACTCTATTATTCTTTATTATTATTAATCTAAAAATTACGGAATATTACATACTACCCTCCTTAAAAAGAATTTGTCCTCAAATTCTCAAACTCCTATACTCCAAAAGTCCGCGACACATCTATTCTAAACGTCTACTCCTAAACGATAGTCTATAGGATCGCATCCTAGAGAATGTACTAGTCCCATACCTAATACACTCCGTAGGACAGCCTGCTCTGATACCAACTGAAACAGCCCGACTTTTCGGACTATTAATTCTAAATCAAAAACTAAAATAAAACAAATTTTATTAATCCAAAAATCCATTACAAAGATACTTATTACAAAAGCGCAGCTAACGATGACAATCTACTCTGAACCTAGACTCCTCGAACTCCAATGCTATCCACTCGATTTTCTACGGAACCTGAAAATTGTAAGAATGAGCTACGAAGCCCAGCAAGCAACTACCGTCCGACGGCTCAAAATAATAATTTTATATTTTTCAAAAACACGATTTTCACATGTAGCACATAACATCTATCACACAGTTTCACACAACAAACTCGATAACAATTACGACAAAAATTCACACAATACATTCTATAACAAATATCAAATCGATGTACACCATATTTTCAATAACTCACATAATCTAAATCCGAATCAAACAAATAAATCTTAACATCAAATTCTTCTTTTAATTCCCACAGTTCTAAATTACGGTCACACTATGCCGGTGACACGGCTTCTATAATTCGATGGTTCGATGGGGGCCAGTTTACGTCCCTCGTTAAGTCAAACTCAACAAGGTATCTATGTGTTCCGGAACGTGCGCAAACTAGTTCTATGTATCACACTTTCCAGTGATCGGAATCTTATTCTTATACATGACTTAGACTGGAGATTTCTGAAAAATTAATATCTTATTAATCACATGTCAAAATCATATTTACGATAACTTAAACACATATTCGAGAACATGTAATCAAACAATATAAAGCACGTTCCACATTAATACGGAGCAAAGGTACGAAAAATTAGTTACCAAATACTTGATAACATATAATCAATAAACATAGAGCACGTTTCACATCAATACGGAGCAACGTATAAATACTTACAATATACGGAGCAACGAATAGTTACTTACCTCAATTACGCAAATCAAGAATTCACATAATCACATAAGAACACATGTAGCAACCCCTCAGAAGCAAAACATCTAAAATACTGGAAGACTCCATGATTACAATTCTGACCAGATCTGTATTTAACTTTTTTGACCCTCTAAACGATGTTTTCTTGGAAAACTCAAAGCACGAAAGTCGTAGAGAACGAAATGATCTTTCCGAAAAGTCCAGAATCAACGAATTCCGACTTACGATGAATTTTATACGAATTTTACAAGACAGCAGATTTGTGTAAAGGAAAGACCTACGAATTTTGATAATAAAGATGAAGAAGGAGAATATGATGTATTTATAATGTCTCACCACCATAATTCCAGACCTACTAGTAATCCGTATTCAAATCTGATCCATATTTTAAGCCCATTATTCTATTTCAATTTTAAATCCGATTTCATATCTAATTTTAATCCCTTTTTACTCTATTATTCTTTATTATTATTAATCTAAAAATTACGGAATATTACACAAACCAATTCACTCGAGCTTTTCACATAATTCGAATTCGAATTATCAAGAAACTAAGATAAAAAATTTTGTAAATCACACTTGCAAATCTAAATCATAATTAACAGAAATTGTACAATTTTTATAGGCCTCAAATTCATCACTGGCCACCACCGGTTCACCGGAGTTCATCACCGGTGGTGGTGGAATTCGTGGGTACCCCTATCGGAGCTTCCAACCTCAAAATTCCTCCGATAACAGATTATAATACAGGGAATATACATATACAAACATCAAACTCAGCTGCAGGGCCAAGAATTCAGAATCTTTGCAAAACCCACATAATACACGCGCATATACACACATATCGAACCAACCCAACTTGAAAAATAGCAAAAACTGCTGGGCAGAGAGAGACTACATCGAAGCAAACAGACAAGATTTAAGGTTTGCATGCGATGGAGCTCGCAAACCGAGGTGAAGAACTCACCGAGAGAAAAAGAGAGAAAAGAGAGAGTAGGTGAGAGTGAAGTGAAGGGAAGAGGCAAGGCCTCTTACAAATAAAAGCCAAGGGCATAAATGCCATTTCACATTTCTGAAAAATCTTTTAAGAAAAAGAATTATTAATCCATATAAAAATCGAATATAAACAATAAATAGGGAGAAAAATAAATTCTAAAATTATAAAATAAAGTTTATGAAATTACAAATCTCCCCATATTTTTAAAGTAATTTTTGAGTCAAAAATGAATTTTATATGAATTTTTGAAATAAAGAACCCTTAAAAGAAATAAAGCTTTTAAAATCATTTTAAAATACATAAACACACAATTAAATATCCCCACAAATTTTAAAAACTAAATAATATCACAAAGATGATAATGCAAAAGATTTCATGATTTTAAACGGCTCTAATGATTTTATAAGATATTTTGAAGATTGAAATGCATGTTTAAAATAGTTTTAAATGCTCAAAAAATCAATTAAAAATATACGAGCACATACGACACTTACAAAACATCACATAATCATATAAACATGCTTCCACACATACTTTGACTTCACAAAATATTTGTAGCACATAATTCACATTTATCAATTAACTAAACACTTATTTAATTGCTAAAAATTCTAGGTCGTTATAATATATAAATATATATGTATATATATATATATATATATATATATATAATTGTAACTAATTTCACCTAATCTCGAAATTCGAAAATTTGAATTTAACCTCAGATTACAAATAACTTGGGTAAAATCCATTACTTCAAATATTCGAATTTTTTTAAAGGCTAAAAAATATATCCACTCATAACTTGTAAACAAAATGATTTACAAATGTTTAAAAGCCAACATACGTATATTTAAAATATTAAAAATAAGCTTAAAGAGTTTTAGCATTATTTGGTGAATAAATTACTAGTCAAACAATAAAAAATACTTTAGATTCACTTAGAATTCAATTCTAAATTATAACGACTTAGAAATCCTGTATTTAAATTTCTTATCTAGTATTAAGTGTTGATTGTATGATGTGGATATGTTGAGATGGACAAGTATATGTGTAAGCCCGTGTATTTTTTAAGTGTATTTTTGATGATTTAAATATGTTTAAGTTATGCATTATTGATCTTTAAAAATTTTATAAAATCATCGGAGTTGTTAAAAATCAAGAAATCTTTTTTGTTATCATCTTTATGATATTATTTAGTTTTTAAAATTTTGGGAGAATTATTTTTGGTGTTTAAGTATTTTAAAATGATTTTAAGAGTTATGTTGCATTTAAAGGATCAAAACTTGTAAAATTCATATTAAATTCATTTTTGATCCTAAAAATATTTTAAAAATATATGGGTGTTCTTAATTTTATACTATTTATTTTAAAAATGAAAAGTTTAATTTTTCCAATTTTCTATTTAATTTCGATTTATAAATGATGTTTATTAGTTTTAAAAGCGAATAAGTAGTGTTTTAATTGGGTCGGAGTTAATTGTTGGTAGTGTTAACAAAAGGGAATTGGGCCAAGCCCAATTAGGGAGAAACAGACTCGACAGAAAAGAAAAAAAAATGGGGAGAGAGGAATTGGGGGAGACAGAAAAGATAAATTAGGGTTGTGGGATTGAAATTTGGGGGTTTTGATTTTTGAATCAATTGGGTTGTGTATATACATATATACGTGTGTATGTGTTGTGTATGTGCGGTGTGTGTGTATATAATCGCGTGAGTGTATGTGTGTGGGCTGGAAGGAGAATGGTGAGGCGGAGTTGAAGACCACCGCGGTGACAGCCATGGCCGGCGGTGGTGGGTTGAATTGTCAGAGGTGTTAGGGTGGCTGTGGAGCTGTGTTGTGGTCGTAGCAGCAGAGGTGAGAAGAAATCGAGTAGATGAAGCAGTGGTGGTGGTGCTGTGCGCAGGGAAGAGAGAGAGAGAGAGAGAGAGAGAGAGAGAGAGAGAGAGAGAGAGAGAGAGAGAGAGAGAGAGGGCAGGAGAGAGTGCGGGGATGGTGGTTCCGTGGTGGCGGCTCACCGGATTTCAGCGGGTGTTCGGAAATTATATTGGTATCCTAAATGTTTAGTGTTATTTTCGGGTCCTGTGATTGTTAACTGTTAATTGTTAATTGTTATTTTCGTATAATGTGTTAGAGTTTATATGAGTTTACTAAGTTGTAAATGTGTATGTGCTAAATGTCTTAAGTCGAGTCACAGTATTTGTTGGATGATATACTTGTCAAGTACTTGGTGGTGAGTTATATGTGGTTAAATGATTATTGGTAATGCATATGAGTTTAAGTTATGTAAGTCAAATTATGGATATTGGTGGATGTCGAAGTTGTCAGAGTATTAAACTTTATGTTTCTGTATAAAGGATGTTGATAAAGTATGGTTTACCTTATGGATTGTTTTGATTGAAATTGAGGGGCTGTGACCCCGGGATAGTCCAAATTTACAAAAAGATTATTTTGAAATTTTCTTGTAATAAGAATACTTTTCCTGGTTGTGTAATTTTCAAATGTTATATATATATAGCA
This sequence comes from Saposhnikovia divaricata, assembly GCA_036435485.1. NCBI lineage: Eukaryota > Viridiplantae > Streptophyta > Magnoliopsida > Apiales > Apiaceae > Saposhnikovia > Saposhnikovia divaricata. The sequence goes on from CM071597.1 coordinate 106,193,223, forward strand.
AAGATAAACTGTTAGTTCATTTCCCTAATTGTTTATGTGCTGCAAGTCTGGGCAGTTACTTTCTTACTTTTTTATGTGCTGCAAGTCTAGGCAGTTACTTTCTTACGTGTTTAGGTGCTGCATGTCTGGGCAGTTCATTTCCTTACTTGTTTACTTTTATGTTGCTACAAGTTGAGGCAGCTTTATTTTAATAGTGTATATACAGTTGAATTATTGAATTGAAAAACAGGTGGATAGTCCTATTTACGAATACTTCATGCCAAATTTTTCTAAAAATCCCCTTTAAATTTATTTAAATTATTTAATTTCAATAGTCTAAAGGTATGCTTTGAGTGCTAATAGTTTAAGTCTATATGTATTAGTTGATTGTCTCGAGGATTAGTTGTTTGTTTTGAGGATTAAGTTATTGTATTGTTTTGAAGTGTTTGGCACTGGAAAATGTCCACTTTAAGAGGGGATTCGTTCCATTTCGTTTTCTTTTTTCTAAATGTCATATGTGCGTAGTAATCAGAAGTATTAAATGGCAATCTATGTTATGTGTGTATGTGACTTAGCGGGTTATACTTAAACTATTTTATGAGTATAACCGTATATGTTCTGTATGTGTTATATGTGTAAAGAGTTATAGGACGCGTATGGGTAGAATAGAGCAATCAGTAAGATTTTGGTTGGTTTGGTACTGAAATAGTACTTTACCTGGTATAGGTACGAGTAGGAAACCCGGCCAAGAGCGGTGCACGGGTAAATGGAATTTCGAGCAGGAAGATATTTATGGAAGCCGACGAATATATTGACATGAAGATTGATGAGTCTTAGGGAAAGATAGAAGTAGAGCCGAGTAAGAGGTTAACATGCAAAGAAGTAGAAATTGTGATAAAGTGAGTGACAGATCGAGATGTTGGAAGTGGAAGCTTTGTATAATGAGGCAAGTGTTTCCTCACTTATTGTTCAAGTGATGCAATTTGTTCCTGTTATTATAAAATGTTATTGGTGAAAGCATGTTTACAAAATGACGTGTTTCTTCAAATAGCGTGTAGATGTTTATCTTTTTCACATATTATTTAAGTGTGAACCCTTTTAAATGATTTCGTCAAAACCCTTTTTCTTCAAAGATAGTTTAAATTGTGGTATGTTATTGGATTCCTCAGTAAGTGCCATTTCTTTTATTTTCTTCGAAATTATTTAAGAAACTTTCTAACTAGGGGAAATCCAAGATTTTAAATTCTTATAAAAGTATTTTGGCATAATTTTTTATTTTTCATATTTTTACCCGATGGACCCTCTTTAGGGGATGTTTTCTTCAAACTGATTTATGATTAATTATCCTGAAATCATCTTACAAATGCTCATGTTGAACCACTTACCTTACCCAATTTATTCCAAACTTGGCAATGTGTTAGAGAAATTTTATTAAATGTGTAGCAGTTGACTATCCTCGTTTTATCGTTTATTCGCAGTTGTTAATCTTGTCGCCAGTAAATTCTTTCTTCGATTCATTTAATGATGTATGACCCCAATTATTCGTATTGAACTTGTCGATACCTTTTGAGATTGTTGTTCTTCATTTATTACCCCTTTATCGTGTCAAACTCGTCAACACATGTTGATTGTGAATTCTTCATTGACTCTCGAATTATGAGTTGTTCTGGAACGTGAGTTTTCCAGTCGGTTGGTAGGCAAAGGTTGTCGATTATCCCGACACCTAGAGCATTTGATATAGAATTGGAATGTTTTTAAAATGTGGACCGTAAGGGGTCGGACCAGATTCGTGGTCGGAAGTTAATAAGGCCAATGTGTGTCGTGGATCCATTATAGGACATTGCTGTGTGCGATTGTCCGGGATTAGTGCGTGACTGATCAGCAGCCTAACCTTGTTATGTTTTTAAAATATATATTTATATAAAAATCCAATTCTGATCTCAACATTAAGTTGCTTTAAAACCTGATTCCTTTGAAGCCTATGACAAGTATCTTTGATTATCAGAACTTTTATCAGTTCTCATTGTTGATGCATTTTATTCTAGCGGAGCTCTGTTGGCTCATCTTGGAGTTATGATATTTAATTTCTTCAGCTGATTTCTTTCGTACCATGTGATGATTATTCTTATTGATCAGAACCATATTGTTCTTGATATTGCTATAGCTGTTTACACTTGCTGAGCATTGTTGGCTCACTCTTGCTTGTTTATTTTTCTTCAGTTAATAGAGATTAGTGGACCTTGAGGTTAGTGAGTTTTCCTGCTCCAACAACGAGAGGTGACGTTCGAGTTTTTGGTTTTGTCGGGTAGTGATATGAGCTTGTCAGAGGTTGTTTTACTAGTTCAGCAGAAGGACTTAGTTTGTTATCAATTTGTATAACAATTTTATTCTGAGGCTGGATTGTAATAATGTAATTTGATAGTTTGTTTCATACCATAACCTGTACGCGGTCTTGGATCAGGGGTGTGGTATTATTTATACATTGCTTATGTCCAGGTTTGTATTGTGTTAGTTGTGGTCCGTGGCCCCGAATTTGTACCCCGGATTATGGGACGCCACATAAATTCTAAGTTAATAAATTATATAAATTTTATTAGTTGTCTACTCATTCTAATTTACTAATCGTTGCTATATTAAATGTAAGTATAATGATCCCTTAATTTAATAAATTAATATATTACATGTTTTTAAATTCTAAAAAAATTAAGTGATAAATCGTAAATAAAATTTCTATAAATGTACATACCACTTGTTGTCTGTGTATCTTTTAATTATAAATTTTTTTTAATAGCCTTTATTATATTACATGAATCTACATTTAATCAATCTAAAAATTGTGAAGTATTTTAAAATCAATCAAAGTCTTTAACATGTTTGTTTGTTGAGTTTGAAACCTAAGATACATTCAAAGGATTTTATATGCAAACATGGAATGAGTATTTTTGTAAAATCAGGGTTTATTTAAATTTTTAATGATATTCTATTATTTTGCACTAAAATCTTAGGAAATTACCTAAATTGTATCTTAAGTTCCTTTTTCTCTTGTTTATTTATTTAATTTAGATTTTACCTTTTAACCAACGTTAAATTCAACTAAGTTAAACTCAGTAATAGTTGATTTTTATTTTTTATATCAATTAACTAAACATAATGTTCTGACCAAAATCTTGCATGATTCAGATTTAGGCCCATTAGGGGTTTAGGGTCCAATGCACGAATGAACTAGATAATTTGAGAGGCTTCCAAGGGCCCATGGCAGCCCATAAGAGCTACTTTAAGAAGAATCACGAATAGATACAAAGCCTAGGGTTCTAGGAACTAGCTTCCCTTGACTAATCCCTAGCTCACAATTATTATTATAAGGCTTCCGGATAGCAAACTTCCGTAACCAGCCTGCCTAAGGTGCTACCATGAAATGGATATTAAGTGAATGAGAGGCTTAGGGTCCCAGGGGTGATCCCTTGTGGATGAACCATTGCCCGTACTCGCCATAACATGATAACTGGAACATCCATCAGATAGGGCTTCCAGTACAGCTTCCATAGACAGCCAGCCATAAGGGCTATCGCAGTCAGGCTACCGGGCGGTACCCCCAGCTTCCCCGAAAGCCTGGCAAAAACACAAATTCAGACTAGGATAGCCATCAAATAAGGCTGCCAGTATGGCTTCCATACTTGGGCTATCAGAGAGGCTACCAGAGTCAGGCTACCGGGCGGTACCCCAGCTTCCCCCAGAAGCCTGATAAGGCCGCCAGTTTGTATAAGGCAGACCTCCTACTTTTTAGGAACACGTCTCTACAGCTAAAATACACTTCTTAATAGATAATTACATGATTATTCAGAGATATACATCATTACACATGATAATTCATACATTCTTGAGATAAACATCAGTGGATGGGCTTCCAATAGTCCTTGTACGGCTTGGAAACCTGATAAATACATAACAATCAGTTGATAAATGATAATATCAATCATTTTCTCATCAGAAACGGGATAACTAATCACAAACAATCGATCATATCATTCAAGAACTACATACGGGCATGATCCACTATAAATAGTGGTATGTAGGCAGTTTGCGGGATCTCTTCGACACTTACACTCATTGAGTAGCTAGAGCATGTGCACTCTTGGTGTGAGACATCATTATTATGGTTCTTGGCAGGCCAACTCATCATGATTGCACCGTCCTTGAGCTCTAATCCCATAGATTCAGTCTGATCCTTCCGAGGAACCACATCCCGTGTTCTTTGGTAACCCCTAGCTGTGAGCCTTTCTGGACAGCTAGCTGTAAATCTCTAATTGTGAGCCTTTCTGGGCAGTTAGGCGATTCCGTATTCATTGGCGCTATTCCAGCAACGACCTCCACGTAGTTGTACTAAAATCCTCCCACAACAATTGGCGCTAGGAGGGGAATGAAATAATCATCTTTTGGAGGAAAAGGCGTCCAACAGCTCTGATAGTGTTCGAAAGACGTTAAATCTTATGAAGAAAAAGACAATGATGATGGTCAAAATGTCACTAACAAAGACACAATTTAACACATCAAGTTGGGGTGGAAGATGTTGAGATCCCTAAAATAAGAAGTCCAAAATAGTCGATAATTGAATTTGGGTTCTGATGAAGATGAAATAGTCGATCATGAACCATCAGTTGAGGATATGGACTCTAAGGAGTTTTAGGAAGAGGAAGCCCTGGATTCAGTAACCCAAGATTCGGAAGCCATGGATTCGGTACCCCAAGATCCGGAAGCCATAGATCCGGTACCCTGAAATTCGGAAGCCCTAAAATTCGGAAGCCCTGGATCCGGTAGCCCTGAAATTCGGAAGCCCAGGATCCGGTAGCCCTCGATCCGGAAGCCCTAGATCTAGAAGGCCTGGATCCAGTAATCCTAAAATTCGGAAACTCTGGATCTGGTAGCCCTAAATCCGGAAGCCCAAGTGATAAGTGGATTTATATCCACTTGGATCGCTTCAATTCGGCTTAAATTGATTGTCTTGGACTCAAGTTTATTGTAGTTTTGATGTGTTTTGCTTAGTTGTGCAGATTTACAAGAATGTCGATTATGGGTGATGCTTCTATCGTGTTTGGAGGATTAATTGATTAAAATTCGGATTTTCCGGGAAGGTTGCGCAGTCTACACTGTCTTGGCCATATCTGGAGTTCTAGAAGTCCGTTTTCAGCGATCTTACAGCTCACGCGAAGCCTGGAAGATTTTCTACAACTTAGGACAGGACTTGCGCGCGCAAGTTGCGTGTGGTGGGCGCAAGTTGCGCGACAAGCAGACTGATGGGAGCAGGGAATTTACTATTTTGCCCTTTTTCTAATTCTAATTGTATTTTGAGCAGTTGTTAGTACCTAAATCGAATTCTAATTGTAATAGAAGGTAATTTGTTGCTGGGCAAGAAATCTAGAGCCAATATAAACACATCTTAGCATTGTAATTAGACAATTAGATATCTTGTACATAATATACCTTAGAATTGCAAGGGAGAAAAGGGGAGCAAGATTCAACGCTCGTGACAAGCAACGGATCTAGATCTACTTCATATTTTGTATCATAGATTTGCTTTCTCAACTCTTTGTTTTATTATTATTATTATTATTATTATTATTCATACTTTGTTTATTATCATGGTTTCATCAGATCCCATGATGACGAGCGGTTCGATTATGAGCTAATCGTTGTCATGGGATTCTAACGGATTTATTTATGGAGCTTTAGTATCTTGATGCTTTAAAGATCTGTGTGTGATGTATGTTGATATCCTCGTATGGTTGTGCTTCATGTGTTTAGATGCGTAGCTAACATCTAATTTGTTAATCTCTTGTGAAGTGAAAGTGGATCTTGAGATTTAGAACTTGCCATGCTAGCATAGGTTCATGGTTGTTTATCAACATGATTCGTAGTATGAGATGAAAATACTTATATTGCCCTGTGTGATCTTAATGGATAACTCAACTGTTATGTTTTCAAATTCTATAGACATATAGGGTCTAAGCATAATTGGTGTCTATTCATCTTCTATCTCTTTTGTGGATGTATGTTTAGTTTGGTATTCGTATACTGAGAAGTAGCGTATACTTGTTTCGTGTTGTCCGATCAGATATCATAACCATTGCATATAGTGATTAAAGGCGTCAGATCTAAACGAAGTATTTAATGAAGTTAGGATTCCATGTTACTCTTGTAAACGTAATTCGATTCCAATTCTCGTTAGTTAGTTAATTCTTAGTTGTTAATTTACTTCTTAGTTAATTTAGTTAATTAAACCCAATTTGTTATTTGTCTTAGCAGTGAGTAATAACCATACATTGTTGCATAGGTACAATAACTGAATTAAAACCATAACCAGATCCCTGTGGGAACGAACTCAACTTTATTCTATATTACTTGTGATCGCGTACGCTTGCGTGATTTTGTGTTAACACCAAGGCCCCGAAACCTGGAAGCCCTGGATACGAAAGCCTAACCTACCAGAGGCCTTATTATTTTACGATAAATTGGGCAGAAAGCTCAATAATGAAGATTTCCTGCTACAAATTAGATAAAGTTGTTTAAGGAAGCTTCCAGAAAAGAGCTTCATATAAAGGGTCTCCCAATAAAGGCTTTTCGGAACAACAAGGAAGGAACCAAAAACCCTAACTGACTTTTATTCCAGGGTGGAACCCCCAAAAAGTTATGGAAGAATTATTAACTAAACTATCTAAGGCATCCAATCATGGAGGATAGAGGATTGGGAGTAGAAATAAAAGGAATCGGTCATATAGTCCAAGGGACCAGGGTTCCAGCAAGTGGGCTTCCGGAAGTTACACTACAGGTGTTGGAGCCCATAGATTTGATGATAAGACTGCACCAATCACAGTCAACATGACTAAGGACAAGGCTTCCACCAGGGAGAGAAGCTCCCAGAGGATAGGGTTCCAGTGGCATACTGAGTATACCCCCTTGACGGTTCCAATTGTCCATGTTCTGGAGGTAAATGAGAAGAACAGACTATTGAGGAAGCCCTTCCGGTTAGGTCCCCCAGGGAAGAAGGACCAAGGAAAGTATTGTACATTCTATGAAGTAAACAGTCATGAGACCACTGATTATGAACATTTGAAGGATCAAATTGAAGAACTGATCCAAAATGGGTACTTGATAGAATTTATGGTCCAGGAGGCCAAGAAATACGAAGAAGAGACGGGTAACTGAGATAATGCCCCTGGAAACCAGGAGAGGAGTACCCAGGCCTGTAGCATCCACACCGTCTTTGGTTGCCCTTATTTGTGTGGCTCCAGCAGGAATGCTAGGGACAAATATGCCCGGGAGGCCAAGGGGAAGCCCCTTACGAATGTCTTCTACCTTGTAGAAAGGCCCCCTTAGTTGTTCAAAGGGGAAGCCAGACATATATCTTTTACAGAAGGGGATGCCAAGTGGGTACATCATCCCCACAATGATACCTTTTAAAAGGGGAGTGAGTATTGGTGAAATGAATGTGCACCGAGTGCTGATTGGTAATTGAATCTCAATAAATATCTTGGCATGCACCACATTCTAAAAACTTGGGCTACTGGATAAGGAGTCACTTCCCACTAATAATGAGCTATACGGGTTTACCGGTAACCCAGTCCAAATCATAGAAAAGATCAAGCTAGCGCTAACATTGGTGTGGATCCTTGTAAGGCCATCCAAATGACTGCGTTTATGGTAGTAAATGAGGACATCTCTCACAATGCAATCCTTGGAAGGCCGATGTTGAAGGATATGGTGGTGGTAACCGCAATCTATAACTTCTCAATAAAGTTCCTCACGCCGAATGGCATTCGGTGTGTGAAGGGAAGCCAATATTGATCGAGAGAATGATATAACAAAGTTGTACAAGCTCTGGAGAAGGTAGATAAATCTTTTCAGGCTGATTGGGAAGGCCTAATGAGAAGTCACAATCTAGAACCAAAGAAATTTGAGAAAGCCTCATGCAATGCCATCACGACAGTGGAGCTGCCGGAGGAACCTACTGAAGAGGTTCCAATTTTTCGGGGGGTAGTACCACCACAAGTCCTGTTGCTGGAAGCTGCCGGAAAAAAAAACTAGGCAAATCAAAATTTTCCAGTGGAAGGTATAGTAGAGGATGCCTCAGATAAAGACCAAGATGAAAAGATGCAAGAAAGCAAAAATGGAATAATATCCTGTATGCCCTATGGGTTACTGAACACTGGGGTTACCTACTGTCTGGCAGATGGTGAATGGAAGGTTGCCTCAAAGGAATGGACAAAAAAAGTCCATAAATCAGAATGAAAGCCGGGAAGCCACAAAGGGGCTCCTAGTCGAAAGTGATATTGATCATAGGGTGCCGGGTACCCTGGAAAAGGCCAGAGCTGCCAAAGATACCATCTCTATACTAGTGGACACCGTGGATCCCAATAAGATTCTGAAAATTGGGAAGAAGCTGGATGAAGGAATGAGAGAAAGGCTAACCTCTTTCCTCAAAGGCAACCTAGATGTGTTTACAAAGTGCCATCCACTTCGGATTCAAAGCTACCAATAACGATGCTGAGAATAAGGCCCTGATTGCCGGGTTAAAATTGGCTCTCGAGATGAAAGTGGAGAACTTGAATGTCTTTAGTGATTCCATGTTAATAGTGTGGCATATCAAGGGGAGTTTCCAGAGTAGGGGACCCAAACTGAACTTTAAATGAGGTATGCCCAAGAACTTATTAGCAAGTTCAAAATACTAAATTTGGACCAGGTCCAAAGTGCAAAGAATGCCAATGTTGATGCACTTGCCAAGTTGGGATCCCAAAAAGAGGCTATCGTCTATTGGGAGTAATTCCCCTTAAATTACAACTCCATCCAAGCATCCCCAGGGATATAGTCATGGTAATCAAGCTTCTAGTTAAGAACCAGTGGACTACCCAAATACGGGAATACGTTACCAAGGGGCTACTTCTGGAAGATAAGATGAGGCCCAGAAACTCAAATACAAGGCTACCATGTACATGATCTATGATGGTATCCTGTATAAAAGGGGTTTCAATCAACCCCTACTAAGGTGCATATCTAGAAATGAATGTGAGTACATTTTAAGAGAAGTTCACGAAGGCATCTGCAACAACCACTCGGGGGGTAGATCCCTTGCTCATAAGGTGCTGCGGTAGGGATGTTACTGGCCCATAATGAAAGCCGATGCTCATGAATTGGCTAAGGCCTGTGATCAATGCCAAAGGTTTTCTAACTTTAATAGCAACCCCGCTGTGGAGTTAAAGCCTATCGTGAGCCCCTGGCCCTTTGAAATATGGGGAATTGATCTTATTTGGGAGCTCCCAAAGAATAAAGGCGGTGTGAAATATGTTGTGGTAGTTATTAATTAAAGCAGAACCCCTGGATACCATAACCGCAAGCAAGATGAAAGAGTAGATGCCCGGGGGTAAAGGATGCACACATTCCCTGGATGCAGTTTGATGTAATCGTGCTCCTTGATTTTCAGCAAAAGTAGAAGTCGACTATTTCCTTATACATTTGTTGACTTATGATTAATTGGAAAGGAAGGGCATGGTAGCCCCACAAACATAGTTCTACATGGAAACCAGGCTACCATCCAGAACTAGGGGGTAGTGGATGTACATCCCTTCGCAGCATGCTGAAATTGTCAGAATTTTAAACTTTATTCAACCTTAAGGGTACATGTGGAACCTTACTTGGCACACGTAGCTTCCCTTCATTACTTTAAGGGCTTGTGTGGAACCCTAATCGGCACACATGGATCCCTTTATTATTAGTCATGTATGGAACCTTGACTGGCTCACATGGCTTCCTTGATTATTAGGGCTTATGTGGAACCCTGATCGGCACACATGGATCCCTTTATTATTAGTCATGTGTGGAACCTTGACTGGCTCACATGGCTTCCTTGATTATTAGGGCTTGTGTGGAACCCTGATCGGCACACATGGATCCCTTTATTATTAGTCATATGTGGAACCTTGACTGGCTTACATGGCTTCCTTGATTATTAGGGCTTATGTGAAACCCTGATCGGCACACATGGATCCCTTTATTATTAGTCACGTGTGGAACCTTGACTGGCTCACGCGGCTTCCTTGATTATTAGGGCTTGTGTGGAACCCTGATCGACACAGATGGATCCCTTTATTATTACTCATGTGTGGAACCTTGACTGGCTCACATGGCTTCCTTGATTATTAGGGCTTGTGTGGAACCTTGATCGGTACACATGGATCCCTTTGTTATTAGTCATTTGTGGAACCCTGATCGGCACACATGGCTTCCTTTTTTAGCAGGGCATGTGTGGAACCCTGATCGGCACACATGAATCCCTTTGTTATTAGTCATGTGTGGAACCCTGATCGGCACACATGGCTTCATTTATTAGCAGGGCATGTGTGGAACCCTAATCAGCACACATGGATCCCTTGATTATTAATCATGTATGGAACCCCGATTGGCATACATAGATCCTTTAATTATTAAAATACGAGGTTCTGAGAGACGGCTCGTTTGGTTTCCCAAATATTTAACTAATGCAGCCTTGCAGGAATGGCTTACATGGCATTATCACATTTGACTTATGGAATGAGTAAGGCTCCCGGAACAAACACTTCCAGGTTTGAGCTACCGAAATAAAGGCTTCCAAAAACAAAGCTTCCAAGGAAGAGGCTTCCAGAAATATGGCTCCCTTGATGGGGCTCCCATAATAGGGCTTACGGCTGACAGGCTCCTACAACGGAAACCCTTAAGATGATGGTTGCAACCTTAAGAGATAAGGTACATGCAATCCAGTATGCTTCTGAGCAACCTATACGGGTATGTGAAAACTAAACTTACCCCTTTGAATTATGGTAATGCTCACCTACTCTACTACTCCTTTAGAATTTTAGTTAAAAGTCGCAGCTTATCCACTGATGTTTGGTCAAAGAATTCATATGCATACTCTATGGTTATGAAAGGAAAATGATTAAACATATATGCGTAAATCTGTGATACCCCTTTAATAATTTACGAAGGTTACCTCCTGCATGGAAGCCTGACTCGATTATCATTCTTACTTATAGAGTATTATTTTCCCGATAATAGATTTCCATATCAAACTTCAAGTACCTCTCTTACTTAGGAAACCATTCACTACGACACTAAGTAGATGGTTGGTCCTAAATAATCAGATTCAGGCTCAACTAGAAAGGCCCTAGCGTGAATATATTTTCTTAGGTAGACTAGAATTCAGATTAAAGCCTTATGTCTAAATAGATTATTATTAAGTTACCTATGCGCTAGATAGTAATCCATGCACTTTAAACGTTAAGTGATAGAAAGCGGCTACCTAGTGACGGATATAGATGCTATTAACATACGTCTAAGGCGAACAATAAGATATTAATGCTAAAGACATGCATAAGATACGATTAAAACATGCATTCATTAAGATAGATAATAAAGTTCACGAAATCATAAGCAAGTACTAGATGGAGAGTTAAAGTTATAGCAGTGGAGCATCATCAGTGCCCGCCCTCTCATTTAGAAACCAAGTTCGGAATAGACCAACAAAGATCGTAAAAATCATATAGTTAATGCTCAAAGAAAGGACTACGCGAAGGGAAGGTTGACAGGTTTAAGGCTCCTCGGTGGCATCCAGACCGGGAGAGTTCTCGAAAGGTTCCACTTATTTGACTTGGTTACCCGGAGCTTCCTCAATCGCATTCACGGGAGCCTCAATCCCAGTTCCAGAGACAGGAATGTCCTCACTAGCATCCTGAGTGATGATGAGGGGTTTGGGTACAGCCTGCTGGACGGTAGCCTGCAACTTAGCGGCTTCAGCTTCAAAATAGTACACCTTACTGATGACATCGTCCCCAGGAGAGCCCAATCAAGATCTGGCATTTTAAGGCAAGTAGATCACATATAATCTCGCACCCCATATATGAATCCCATCTTATACCTATCATCTAGAGCATGGCGGTAGCCTTTCATGGCAGCCTGCAAACCATCCACTTATACCTACAATTCTTTCATTTTGGCAGCCTGGTCTAACACTAACCTTTCTTTCTCTACATCCTAATCAGCAAGAACCTTGCACGGTGTCTCTTTGTTCTTGTTCAAGGAGGCTACCTCGTTCTTCAACCTCTTGTTGCCATCAACAAACTCCCTCTTATCAGATTGAGTAATGGCACCCTTTCCGGATAAGGATGGAGGAGCTTGGGAAACAGGGGTAACAGCCATAGGAGCTCCTAACATCTCGAGATCATCGTCCTTGAACAAGTCCTCATACTTGACAGAAGGCTAAATGAAGGATGGAATAGAACCAGACATCTCTGCATGACAACAAAGCAATGAAATACGTGAGAAAGGCACAAAGTAAAGAAATGCATGTAAGCACAATGGATCATAAAGGGACATAGAGAGATAAGCACATAAACATGACAAGTAAGGAAGAAAATATGCATAGCGGAAAACTACGAATGCTCTGTTCAATTAAGGATCAGCCATAATCTAAGTTACCAGAAGCTACTGCTTGAATTTCTGTATTACCCTCAAGAGACCCGGGTCTAGGCTCCCCCAAGGTTTCCGTTCTAGTATCTCCTCCCATAGCAGGAGACGCGGGAACCTTAGGTAGCGAGAAGCCTAGCCTTTCAAGAACCTCAATGGTTAGTAAACTTTTACCATCTTCTAACCTGGCAACATACTTCATCACCTTCTTCGCCCGCTTCGCCTCAATTCCCTGTAAAGGGTTTGGCTTTGGGAACCCTGATATGAATTATACACGAAACTATCTATTTAGCGGATAGCCCGAGACAGGTAAACTTTATTAATACAAGTAGGGTTATGAGCTTACTTGGCGATAAGTTGAAATCCTTCCTAATCTCTTCACAATCGAAGCAATACAAGAATTGTTCCTGCCAATCGTACATCCCTCTTTTATTACCTTTTATACACCGACCTTGTTTGCTATTCCACGCTGTAAGATAGAAGACTCCTAGCTTCCTGCCAGCATCCTTCGGTTGGGAAAAATATCCTAACTCCCTTACGGTTGACTTAACATAGAAGACTTGGTCGAACAGATTACAGGCTGCCATTCTAAATGAGTTAGGAATCAGCTACATGGGAGCCAGGTTGTAAAAATCAAAATTTCACGAAAGAAAGGATGCATGGGAAGAGATAACACTAGCTTGATGTATGATTGAGACAAGACGGTAAGAGGGACATCCCTTCCAGGCTTAAGGCTATCAAAGCGATAACACCTCTCACTGGCCTCCGGCAGGACCAGGGTGCAGCCAAGGTTCCAAGACTCCAATTATTTCTCTAATTTTTCAGTATTCATAGTGGAATCAACATTCTCACAGGAAGGAAGTCCCTCTCCAACTTCCTATTTCACCTCTACCACATAATCATCTTCATCGATTAAATCTGTGTTATCATAAAAAGGTTGTTTAGCTTGATTCAGTAATTCCCCCTCGTAATCAGATTCCAAGAAGGATCCATGAGTGGAAAGTGGAAACCTTCTCCTCCTCGACAGTAGCCGAGCTAAGGTTCACCACCATTGAATCCCTAGTCCCACGGAAGGGCGAGTCAACTTCTTGATGGAAGACTACCGGTTTGGATACAATCTCAGCTCCTAAGGGATCCAACACCAAAACCTTGGAGCGAGTATGAGTGCTCACAGAGGGTTTGAAATGTAAAGATAAATGCACACATATGTACATACAAACAAAGCAATGCACATGCAAAAGATTTACAAAAACTTAGAGATAGTAGAAGACAAAGATATACCTTGAGTTTTATTGATGAAGGGAGAATCAGGAAGGTGATCGAGAAACGAACCACCGAGAGACTCCCAGGAATCCTGGTGCTTCTTCGCCTTTTTAAGAGAAAAAGCTGAGATATGGATAGATATATACGAAAGCTAAAGAGACGGGCTGATTGATAACACACTTCGGTAATGAGTGAACTGGGCATAGAAAAAGAGGCAGGGGGTAACGTGTTTGCATAGGCTAACTCTCCACCCTACTATTTTCTTGGCGGGAATGGAAAAGTCCCACTCTAATTCCCCTACCCACAGCTTATCTTTTACTATCAAAGAATAGAATTGATTAAATTGATTATTTCCGCATACGCTAAGTAGCTTCCACCCAAATTACATGTTACAATTTCTAGCTTTCGCGAAATAATTATGGATGAATATCACGTTGAGAATTTTGAAGACATAATATCTTATCACGAACATTGAAAAAATATAGATCACTACGTATCATATTAGATTGATTACATCTAGAAACTTGATACAGAATTTATGATTGAATACTTGAGAGGATTGAACCATGTAGATTATAGGTTCCTCTTGCACTTATGCTTCAAGGAACCGGGGGTAGTTGCTATGACCAAAATTGTTCATGATTCAGATTTAGGCCCATTAGGGGTTTAGGGTCCAATCCACGAATGAACAAGATAATTTGAGAGGCTTCCAAGGGCCCATGACAGCCCATAAGACCTACTTTAAGAAGAATCATGAATAGATACAAAGCCTAGGGTTCTAGGAACTAGTTTTCCTTGACTAATCCCTAGCTCACAATTGTTATTATAAGGCTTCCGGATAGCAGGCTTCCATAGCCAGCCTGCCTAAGGGGCTACCATGAAATGGATATTAAGTGATGAGAGGCTTAGGGTCCCAGGGGTGATCCCTTGTGGATGAACCATTGCCCGTACTCACCATAACATGATAACTGGAACATCCATCAGATAGGGCTTCCAGTACAGCTTCCACAGACAGCCAGCCATAAAGGCTATCGTAGTCAAGCTACCGAGCGGTACCCCCAGATTCCCCCGGAAGCCTGATAAGGCCGCCAGTTTGGATAAGGCAGACCTCCTACTTTTTAAGAACACGTCTCTACGGCTAAAATACACTTCTTAACAGATAATTACACGATTATTCAGAGATATACATCATTATACATGATAATTCATACATTCTTGAGATAAACATCAGTGGATGGGCTTCTAATAGTCTTAGTACGGCTTGGAAACCGGATAAATACATCACAATCAGTTGATAAACGATAATATCAATCATTATCTCATCAGAAACATGATAACTCATCACAAAAAATCGATCATACCATTCAAGAACTACATACGGGCTTGATCCACTATAAATATTGGTATGTAGGCAGTTTGCGGGATCTCTTCGACACTTACACTCCTTGAGTAGCTAGAGCACTGCACTCTTGTGTGAGACATCATTATTAGGGTTCTTGGCAGGCTAACGCATCATGATTGCACGGTCCTTGAGCTCTAATCCCGTAGATTCAGTTTGATCCTTCCGAGGAACCACATCCCGTGTTCTTTGGTAACCCCTAGCTGTGAGCCTTTCTGGGCAGCTAGCTGTAAATCTCTAACTGTGAGCCTTTCTGGGCAGTTAGGTGATTCCATATTCATTGGCGCTATTCCAGCAACGACCTCCACGTAGTTTTGCTAAAATCCTCCCACAACACATAATAACTACTGATTTTATTTTGACAATTAATTAATAAAAATTTGCATCAAATAAAAAGACCTAAAAATATAAAATTTCTATCATAATTAAAAAACAAACCAAAAATAGAATTATTTAATCAGTTTAATCATTACAACAAATCTAAGCCTCTTTTCCCCTATTTAACATCACATATAACCAACTCCGATGAACTAGGTTCCTACATTAATTCTCCTTCCACCTTAATCATATTAGGTGCCTGCATCAACTCTCCTTCCACCTTAATCATATCAATTTCAGTTAGGTACCACTTTGTATCACTGTATTATATAACATATTGTACTTGGATATATTATCTTTGTATTTCGATTATATATATGTATTGTACGTTTGTGTTTTTATTGTCTAATATGATCAACAATAGAAAAATGATTCTGACAAAAAACCCATAGAAAACTAATTTAGGTTTTCATCATTCTCAGTCCAAATCTCAGAACTACTTCTTTTATGAAGATTTAGTGACCAGCTACAACAATTCTATGACTGACTCAAATGTCGGCATCAATACTTATCACAATATGTTGATTTATCCAAATTATTGGGTGTGCCTATAAATAAATGTCATTTTTTTTACAATATTACTTGATATATTGTATCATTTCCCTCCTATGACCTTTTTATAGATGTCAATGCCCATATATATAACTTTAATTTGATACACCCATGAAAGTTGATTATTGAAAAAAAGATAGATTCAGTGAAATTGTATTCAATAATTTTTTTTCTTCAATCCATCACTTAAAATTCTGTATTCATCATCAACTTGATTGTTAATAGAGTCAACGTTATATATATTGCTATTTTATCAACTTAATTTTCAAAGGTACATCATGAATGACTAGAGTCATTCAGAAAGCATTTTGACTCCACAAAATAAATAGGGAAACTATTTAAAGTCATTTACATTCATTTTGGACCATATTTTAATGTAATTATCATTTAAAATCAAGCGCATTCATTTTTCAATAATTACCATTTTGATTATTTTTCCTTAAATTTAGTTTTTTGATTTCCAATTAATTAAAAAATCTTGGATTGTGAAGATAAGAAATTGGTAAGTCCTTTTTAAAATTAATATTAAATTAGATGTACAAATAGCTAAATGGCTTTATAATTATCTTTTAAAATCAAAGGCATCCATTTTTTTTCATTAATTAAAAAAATCTTGGAATGTCCTTGAATTATATTTGTGGGTTACCATTTTAAAAAAATCTTGGTATGTAAGGATAATTACTTAGTCCATATTAAATATAATATTAATTAGATGTATAATTATATATATATATATATATATATATATATATATATATATATAAATTTAATGTGATAAATGTGTACATAAAATATTGATTTCATAGATATATTAATTACTTGTACATTTAAGGTTTATAAATTTTATATTGTTTTATGTCTCATATTTCTCTACATTCCTAACTTTTTCCGGTGGTTCCACTACCACCTCTATCTTTTATAAACTAAATTAATCAAATGAATGTAGATGAAACATATGTGTGAACTTGACAAATTATATTAAATTGAACCTATTTCATTGTAAATTTTGTTTATGACCTGTTGCAAGGCCAACAAACAAATCTGTCACAAAAAACAGTCTCCCCGCTTCTTTAGGATCCTTAAATATATACCTTACACCTTAGTGATCATATTTATCCATCCCCAAACTAACCATGACTAACGTATTTGTATAATAAGAAATATTTTAATTTGACAATTTAAATTATTGTATCGGGAAAAAAATTAATATTTGTGACTCATACTATTTTTGGTAAGATTAAATCACTTTCTCTCTCTACTTTTGACTTCCTTTATTGACAAAAATACGTACACACTTATTCAAGCACGCATGAATGCTCCAAATAGAAGAATTTAGATTTTTTTCAACTTGATATATTATTCTTGTTAATATCTGTTCGTGTGTTGTGTTGCCCAGTAATTAACAATTGTAGAAGGGGGGTTGAATACAATTGTATAAGATTTTCGACTTAAACAATAATAGTAATACAAGTATGAATAAATAACAGCTTTATTAATCTCTGATATAAAACTGTTACAAAGTCTCTCAAGAAATTTTGATGTTCTTGAGAGCTGCTAGGTTACAAGATATCTCGTGTAAGCGATTACTCTAATGTAAAACCTAAACTGTGTTTATATACAGTACACAACTACTCTATCAATTACAAGATATGTCAAATCAATTAACAACTATTTACAATACATATCTGTTGTGGAATAAAAACTAGGTTACGATTTGTAATTAATGCTAGGGTGGTTGAGCTTCGAGCTTTAATGGCTGTTTCCGTGTTACGAGACTGATCGGTCTTCACAGAGTGCCTACGTATCTCGTTATTGAGAATCAAGCCAAGACGTAGTTCTAGGTGATGGTGCCCTCGAGGCTATGGCGGCGAGAGCTCACCTAGGACGCAGTGGCTTGTATGTCCTTATTCGAGGATTAAGCCAAAACGTAGTTCTGAGATGAGGGGTTAGACCCTTTATATAGGCTGAGAAGCCCTAGAATTATGGTAGGAGTCAGAGACTTGGTGGACAAGTCTTCCTTGAGGAGGGTTCTAGATCTATTCCTTATAGGAATCAGTTTCCATGTTGAAATATGTATCAGGCAAGAGTAATATCCTCGTTTGACTCTTATTTGCTGAGCTGTTTATTACCTTTAATATTAATTAAAGCTGTTTATTACCTTTAATATTAATTAAAGAGTAATATCCTTGTTTGACTCTTATTTGCTGAGCTGTTTATTACCTTTAATATTAATATTAATATCCTTTAATATTAATATTATAGATAGGGTTTGGGCCCATCTGGTGGGCCCTACGTTTGGACCATTTCGGGTCTAATTAATGCCACATTAAATGTGTCTTTTAGGGCTTACTTTTAGTCCATATCATTTGCCCCCCAACTTCTAGGAAAACTGATCAGGTTTTCCTTGAAGTTATAACGGCCTTATTCGAGACTTGGGTCAGGGTTTATTGCTCTTAGGTGAGTATTTTCAACAATATAATCTTAATGTAAAGCGTGGAGTGACCGACACATTTACGACGATGTTGAACGACACTAAGCGGTGTTAAAAGGCACTACACAGCGCTAATCAGCCTTAAACAACGTTTAAACAGTGTTAAACAATGTTAAATGGCATAAAACGGCACTAACGGCACTAATCGGTGCTAAACGGTGCTAATCGGCACTAATCTGTGCTAACGGGCACTAAACAGTGCTTAAACGGCACTAAACGGTGCTAATCGGCACTAATCGGTGCTAATCGGCACTAAACGGTGCAAATCAGCACTAAACTGTGCTAATCGGAACTAATCTATGCTAACAGGCACTAAACAGTGCTTAAATGGGACCAAGCGGTGCTAATCGGCACTAAACGGTGGTAATCGACACTAAACGGTGCTTAATCGGCACTAAACGGTGCTTATTCATCCGTGATCTTAAGGATCGAGAATCTTGATCTTGAATCATGGATCTAGGATCTAAAATCATCCGTGATCCTGGGGATCAAGAATCTTGATCTTGATCTCAAATCATCGAGAATCCGAGATTTTCTGGAAAAGTCGAGTTCTGGGACCGCAAACTACCCGTGGTCGGCTACACGGTGATCGGCCGGAGGCCTTCCGGACACGGTGGTCGGCCGGCTCGTGGTCTTCCAGCTCGTGGTCGGCCGGAGGCCATCCGGACACGGTGGTCTTCCGGCTCGTGGTCTTGAGGATCAAGAATCTTTATCTTGATCTCAAATCACTATTTTGGTCATTCGTGACTTCGTTATCTTAAGGATCAAGAACCTTGATCTGGATCTCAAGTCATCAGGGATCTAGGATCTAAAATCATCCATGGTCCTAAGGATCAAGAATCTTGATCTTGATCTCGAATCATCCGTGATCTCGAAGAGAATCATGGATCTAGGATCTAAAATCATCCGTGGTCCTAAGGATCAAGAATCTTGATCTTGATCTTGAATCATCCGTGATCTCGAAGAGAATCATGGATCTATGATCTAAAATCATCCGTGATCTTAAGGATCAAGAATCTTGATCTCAAACCATCGAAAATCATCCGAGATTTGCTGAAAAAAATCGAGTTCTGGGACCACAAACTACCCGTGATCGGCCGGATCAATGGGTAGCTCATGGTCGGCTAGCTCGTGGTCGGCCGAAGGCCCTCAAATCATGGTGGTCGGCCAGCTGGTGGTTGGTGCTATGGAACCCGGATCTAAAATCATCCGTGGTCTTAGAGAGTTATGGATCCCGGACCTAAAATCATCCGTGGTCTTAGAATTTTGGATCTCGGGCCTAAAATCAACCGTGGTCTTAGAATTTTGGATCTCGGACCTAAAATCAACTGTGGTCTTAGAAAGTCCCGTGGTCGGACGAAGCACCTTGGAATGCCGTGGTCGGCCGCTTGGTGGTCGGCTATGGTTCTCCGGGTGTCGTGGTCGGCCACCTCGTGGTTGGCTTAGAAACCTGGACCTGAAAACCATCCGTGGTCTTGAGGATCAAGAATCTTAATCTTGATCTCAAATCATCCGTGATCTCGAGAAGAATCATGGATCTAGGATCTAAAATTATTCGTGATCTTAAGGATCAAGTATCTAGATCTTGATCTCAAGTCACTATTTTGGTTATTCGTGACTTCTAACGATATTACTCCTTAATTTACGATTAGCACTGCTAATCTTGTGCTTAAGGCTAAACTCGTTACTTAACTACTTAAGCGAAATCATCCTTTCGAAGGTCGTCCATTTCGTGACTTCAGCAAATATATCAGCTGTTTCTTCTCCGGCTTGTACGAATTAAAACGATTCTTTCTGTATAACGCGGATAATTTCTGTCCTTTTTTCATCTATAAACGATGGATGGCCTCGTTCCCATCCAAGGTCTCAAACTTGTAGGATCTTCGTCCTACCGTCTTCTTGACTCGATACGGCCCTTCCCAATTAGGGGCTAGCTTTCCCTTCTGACCAACTCCAGAAGCTTCTATCTTCCTTAGAACCAGTTCGCCTTGCCGAAAGAACCTCTCCTTAATCCTTCGGTTGTAGTGGAAGGATGCTCTCTTCTGATGCTCTGCATTCCGGGCATTTGCTTCATCCCTAACCTCATCAATTAGGTCTAGGGCAAGCCTCATGCCTTCTTCATTAGTCTCTTGCTCATATGCCTCAACTCGAGGTGATGCATGCATGATCTCTAGGGCCAATGCCTAAGCCTTGATGGCCGTTCGAGGCTTATACGTGATGTCAAACTCTCCAAGTTCGATTGCCCACTTAATCAATCTTCCACTTGCTTTCGGGCTGTGCAATATGTTCCTCAATTGCTGGTCCGTCAGGACTTCGATTTTATGTGACTGAAAGTACGGTCGTAGTTTCCTTGAAGCTGTTATCAATGCCAAAGCAAATTTCTCGATGGATGAGTAATTTAACTCGGCTCCGTGGAGCACCTTGCTTACATAGTAGATAGGCCTCTGAACCCTGTTCTCTTCCTTAACGAGGATGACACTTAATGCTTGTTCAGACACTGCTAGATATAGATAAAGAGTCTCTCCGAGACTTGGCTTGGCCAACAACGGGGCTTCGGCCATGTACTTCTTCAATTGTTCAAAGGCCTCTTGGCTTTTATCAGTCCATTCAAAAAATTTCACCTTCTTCAATGCCTGAAAGAAAGGGAAGCATTTGTCACCAGACTTGGAGATAAATCTCCCTAGAGCTGCCACTCTGCCAGTTAACTTCTGCACATCCCTTACAGAACGGGGCGGTTCCATGTCTAAAATTGCTTTGATTTTATCAGGATTGGCTTCTATGCTTCTCTTTGAAACCATCAATCCCAAAAATTTTCCAGATCCAACGCCAAAAGCGCACTTGGCTGGATTCAACATCATCTTGTGGTGCCTTAGCACTTCGAATGCCTCTCTGAGGTGCCTAATGTGATCTGCCTTGAGTAGGCTCTTGACTAACATGTCATCAACATAGACCTCCATGGTTTTTCCAATCAGATGGGCGAATATCTTATTCACCAGTCGTTGGTAAGTAGCTCCTACATTCTTTAGACCAAAAGCCATAACAAGATAGCAGAAAACACCAAAGTCAGTTATGAAAGATACCTTAGGGATGTCATCCTTGTGCATCTTAATCTGATTGTAGCCGCTGAACCCATCCATGAAGCTCAACATCTCATGTCCAGCTGTGGCATTTATCAACATATCAATCCTTGGAAGGGGAAAACAATCCTTCGGACATGCATCATTCAAATCAGTGAAGTCTATACACATCCTCCACTTCCCATTCGCTTTCTTGACCATCACAGGGTTTGCTAACCATTCGGGAAACTGAATTTCTTCAATAAACCCAGCCTCTAAGAGCTTGTCAACTTCTTGTTTAATGGCCTCCTGCCTTTCAGGAGCAAAATTTCTCTTTTTCTGCTTTATTGTCTTCCGCCCAGGATCAACATTCAACTTGTGAGTTATGAGTTGGGGATCAATCCCTGGCATGTCAGCTGCAGTCCAAGCAAACGCATCACTATTTTCTTGCAAGAATGCTATCAACTTGCCCTTCAGGGGTTGTTTCAAAGATGGTCCCACATAAGTAACTTTTCAGCTCGCTTGGTCGTCATGGTCAATGTTTGTCTTGGTCTTGGGTGTTGAACGTCGATGTTCGAAGGTTGAACGCCAATGTTTGAAATCAAGGGTTTTCAATCTCAATGGTGTTTTAAATCATCGAAATATCTATCAGAGCTGCCGGTCAAAGGCCAGGGGGTTTCTGGTTAGCCCCACGAGGTCTTGAACCTTCCCTAGGAGGTTTTCAAAATTACATATTGGTTTTCAAGTCAACATGAAGTTTCAACCTTTGGATCTTAATTGGAGGTTCATGACCCCCTCAAGTTTGGCCTTCATAACTAACCTTGGCCTTCATGGCTAACAGCTTCTGTTCTTCAACCTAGGATTTGGGGTTGATTCCTCGATTTAGATTTCGATAAATGCAATCCCATTGGCTTCTTGCCTTTTAAACTTCTGAGACGAGAGCTTTCTTGATCTTCTTAATCCTTGCTTAAGGTTATCTATTGGCCTTCATTCTTGGATCCTTAATCCAGGTACTTAATAAGTATTGAAGAGTAGCTAGTCCTTAACATCCTCGGCCTTTCATGGCTTTGACTGTTGCAT
Organism: Saposhnikovia divaricata; assembly: GCA_036435485.1. Taxonomy (NCBI): domain Eukaryota; kingdom Viridiplantae; phylum Streptophyta; class Magnoliopsida; order Apiales; family Apiaceae; genus Saposhnikovia; species Saposhnikovia divaricata. Next base: position 106,215,907 of record CM071597.1, read on the forward strand.
GTGGCTTTTAGCTTCTTGTCTTTTATCCAGGGTCCTTTACCGACTTAAACTCTTACTTGGTTGCGTTGTAACCTAACTCTTGACCCTTCGGGATCTTCACTTATGCATTTGTTTGTTTTCCATTTGTGTATTCTTTTATTTTCGGTACTCGGTCATCCTTGACTTGCACTCATCGGGTGCTCGGCATATAAATAAAATCACACAATCAATGAATGGAAATCAAACTTGCATTAATAACTTGAAATGGGTTCAACCCTTACATAGAGTACTACTGTCCTACTCGGAGCAACATGCTCTGCAATGGTTTCAATGAACCTTATTTCTGCTTCTACTAGATAGATATGAAGCTAAGTCCTACTAGGATAACTTGAGCCCATCGGGGGATTGCAAAACTAGGCCTGCATCACTTGATTTTGTTTTTGATGCTCCATCAAAATAGAGCGCCCACCATTCCTTCTGGTCTCCACATTCTTATTCTGAAGTTCACTTCCTGCTTGGGGTACTACCTCCAGCCCCCCGACTTCTTGGTTGCCAATGGTACATTCAACCACGAAGTCAGTTAACGCCTTAGCCTCAATGGCTGTCCAAGGCTTCTGTGTGATGTCCTCTGCTGGCCTTTCTTGGTGTTCCTTACCTCTGCGGACATCCATGTCTTCAATTGGAGGGACTTGCCCCCCGACTCCATCAGGCCTTAACGAGGCTACATAACAGCTTCGTGCCATCTTTTGATCACCTTTATGTTCTCCAATTCCATTCCGGGTTGGAAACTTAATCTTCATGTGATAAGTAGACGCAACAGCCTTGAACGCATGAAGTCCAGTCCTTCCCAGGATTGCGTTATAAGTCGAGGATGCTTTGATCACCAGAAAATTCAGCATCTGAGTAGCCTCTTTAGGTTCTTGCCCAATTGTCATGGGTAACTGAATAGTCCCTTCAACTTTGGACTCAACTCCATTAAATCCGTAAATTGGCATGTTGGTTGGGGTCAACTGAGAGTCGGTGTACCCCATCTTTATAAATGCGACATGAAACAAAATATCAATAGAAGCTCCATTATCTATCAAGACCCGCTTCACTTCCGAGTTCCCAATCACAGGGGTTATGACCAACGGGTCGTCATGGGGAAACTTCACCCCTTCGAGATCTGAGTCATCGAAACAAATAGCTATCTCAGTCCTGGCATGCTTCGGGGCTTCTCCCACGATGTGCATCACTTCTCTGGCATACGCCTTCCGAGAGTTTCGGGTTGTACCGGCCGCTATCGGGCCTCCCCAAATCATGTTAATAACTGGCCCTCAGGGCTGTGGGTTACGATCTCGATCATCATCCCTTCTATCATTGTCTCTTCTATCATAATCCCTCCTTTGAGTTCCACGATCATCACCCTTAGTGAACTTGTTCAGCTTTCCTTTTCGGATCAAGAATTCAATCTCATCCTTCAACTGCCTACAATCATCTGTATCATGCCACACATCGCGGTGGAATCTATAGTACTGATCGTTGTTTCTCTTTGCGGGATCACCCCTAAGTGGCTTCGGCCATCGAAAATCTTTGTCTTTCTCGATATGTAACAAGATCTGACTCCTAGGAGCATTCAGTCTCGCATAGTCGTTGAATCTTGGTCCCAAATTCTTCTTCGGGGGTGAATCAGAATCCTTGCTAGTCCGGGGATACTTGTCCCTAGCATCATACTCTTGTTCTTGCTTCCGTTTCTTAAAATCATTGGAGCCCTTGCCATTGTCTCCAGCAGCTTCTTTTTTTCATGCTATCCTCTGCCTTGATATACTTGTCGGCCCTTCGTTGGAGCTCAGCCATGTTCTCAGGAGGATGCTTTTCCAAAGACCTTTTGAAGAAAGGATCAGTGGTTCCGTGTTCCAAGGCTACCATGGCCACTTCATTCTCCAGATCTGTAATATTCAATGTCTCCTTGGTGAATCGCTTGAGATAATCCCTTAGATTCTCGTTCTTCCCCTGCACCACATACATGAGGGATGCAGAACTTTTTCATGAACTCTTCCACTAATGAATTGGCTAACAAATGCATTTTTCAACTCCTTGAAAGAGCCAATGAATTTACAGGTAGCCTGCTATACCACCTTTGAGCCATACCCGAAAGGGTTTGAGGGAACGCCCTACACTTTAAGGCGTCACTAGCAGGTTGCAGCAGTAGTGCAGCTGTGAACGTCCTGACATGAGTTTCAGGATCGCCTGTTCCATCATAGGCCTTGATCGTCGGCATCTTGAACTTCTTTGAGATGCGGACATTCATCACTTCCTCAGTGAATGGAGGTGTTGGATCATCAAGATCTAGCGGCATCAGATCCTTCGGATTGTTTCTGGGGGTTTCCGCCCTTTTTGCTCCTTCAGTTGAGGTATCGGCCCTTCTTCGTCTCCTAGACGGCCTCTCCAGATCTATGATGGGAACCCTTCCTGAGATTGGAGGAGGCCGATGCAGACTTTGATTCTGCCTTGCTTGCTCCCTGGCGGCGTCATCTTTTAGCCTCTGGATCTCAGCCTCATGAGCCTTGATCCTTTGCTCAGTCGTTTGTGGAGGTCCATCATGGATTCTTCGGGCCCTCCTTCGGGGCTCTCTACTAGCACGTCGCCTCCTTGGAGCCTCGTCACGGTCATCATCGTCATCCTCATATGTTAAATCAGTAGTATAGGGGCCGTAGTAGTAGTCTAGGTACTCGCGATCTCGGTTCTGCAAAGCATGACCACTCGGTCCAGGTTCTCGAACAGGGGGGTAGTTGGGCAACCCATACATTGGGTTGGTATTCATGGGGAGATCCGTAGTATGGATCTGTACCCCAGATGGAGGGTGGTTAGGATCAACCAGGGGAGAGATCACCATCTGAAGAGAGTTGGTTCCCTGTTCTGGATGGACAACCATAGGCAGCGTACTCCCAGGAGGGGGATTCGTCCCTGGAGGCTGAGAAACTTGAGTTTGAGGGATCGTCCCTTGTTCAAACGTGGTTGTCCCAGAGGTAAGAGGTGGAGCGGAGCTGATTGGTAAAGCTTCGGTAGAGCCTGGTGCAGTTCTTCGTGTGCTAACCATGGTTGATGTCTTCGTCCCACAGACGGCGCCAAATGTTGTGGAATAAAAACTAGGTTACGATTTGTAATTAATGCTAGGGTGGTTGAGCTTCGAGCTTTAATGGCTGTTTCCGTGTTACGAGACTGATCGGTCTTCATAGAGTGCCTACATATCTCGTTATTGAGAATCAAGCCAAGAAGTAGTTCTAGGTGATGGTGCCCTCGAGGCTATGACGGCGAGAGCTCACCTAGGACGCAGTGGCTTGTATATCCTTATTCGAGGATTAAGCCAAAACGTAGTTCTGAGATGAGGGGTTAGACCCTTTATATAGGCTGAGAAGCCCTAGAATTATGGTAGGAGTCAGAGACTTGGTGGACAAGTCTTCCTTGAGGAAGGTTCTAGATCTATTCCTTATAGGAATCAGTTTCCATGTTGAAATATGTATCAGGCAAGAGTAATATCCTTGTTTGACTTTTATTTGCTGAGCTGTTTATTACCCTTAATATTAATTACGAAATTAATATTATAAATAGGATTTGGGCCCATCTGGTGGGCCCCACGTTTGGACCATTTCGGGTCTAATTAATGCCACATTAAATGTGTCTTTTAGGGCTTACTTTTAGTCCATATCAATATCCTAACTGATAGCTACGATCCTTTAAAATAGGAGTCGATAAATCAATCTTCCTTGATCTCTGGACTACTGTAAATCTTCATGTAATCCTCATCAGCTTCTAATCCTGATAGCAACCTAATACTGACATTGCAATCCTGATGATGTCAGCATCAGTATCTGATCAGTAGACCAGATCCTGATATCACTTGAATCAATATCTAACAGTCTCCCCCAATTTGTACTTTGTGAAATAAAGCACAAATTACTTGATTCAATGATGTCAAAAACCATAAACAAAATGTTTTACCAATCATCAGGAACAGTTTCAGAAATTCTCTGGTAGAAAAGATTCATCTTCAAGAAGTTTGATAATAACTCTTCTTCTTTGCTTTCAAGAATTTTAATCAGTTTCCCTTTCAAACCTTTGATTTCAGTATCTCTTGCTTTTTCACTGATCTCTCTTTCAATTTCCACAAATTCCAGATTGTGAGAATCGACATAAGCAATAAGAATTGAGATTTCAAGTTCTATCAAGATATCAGCTTCGTCAGGAACAGAAATAACAAGATTAGAAGGTATATCAGGAGTAGCAGTTTATGAGTCCTTCTTCTCCTCTTCTTCAAGAACTATCTTCTTCTTTTGATAAAATTCTTCAGATACTTCAGATTTTTCATTAAAAACAACAGATGGAGTCGCCTCAAGAGTTAATGGAGTTTTTCTCTTTGTAGAATCTTCAGATGCTTCCTCTATCCTGATTCCACTAGACCTTGTCTGTCTAGAACTAGTTTGAGTAGGCTTCCTTCCTCTTCCTCTACTTCTACCTCCTCTACCTCTTGCTCTACCTGCAGTAGGAGTCTTTGTCTTCTTGCTAAAACTCTCCAAGATTTCTTCCTGTTGCTTTACAAACTCTTCTTTAGATAGATCTGGATGATGTTCTTTAGATAAAGATAGAGCTTTCCTAGAATTAAGCTGTTGAACTAACTTGTCATTGTGATACAGTGTCACAACATCTCCTTTTCTAGTCTTGTATTTCCGAAAGAGATGTGTAGCATCTTTTTCTTCTCTGATAATTAAGTCTTCATCTCCTTCAGAAATAGTTGGCAAAGTTTGACCTTGATCAGGTATCAGGATCTGACGATCACCTTTTAAGAATTGTTCTTCTGTCAAGACTTGAGATTGCACCATTGTTCTTATAGTTTTAACACCAGAATTAGAAACATGAGTTGACTACATAGTTTGATATCGGGATTGCACCCTCTTTGAAGTATTTCCTATTACAGCATCAGAGGTTTCTTGAAACTTAGCACCACCATCATTTCCAGAATTATCATCATCCTTTCTTAATACTGGATCAGGTGAGCATTTTGTTTTATCTCCCTTCCCCCCCTTTTTGACATCAGAATCAGTCAACAAAGAGAGGATTAGATGTAGAGATTCTTCAATAGTATTGACTTTGTAAGAAAAAGTATCAACTTTAAGTTCCAAAGTATCCATCCTTGTGTAGACAGCAGTGGTTAGAGTTCTGAGCTTAGTTGTAGTGTCAACTGCAGTTGCATTCACAATTTTAGCTAACTCAGTATGAAGAGATTCATTATCAGATTTGACAGAGTTGATATCATGCTGTAAGCCTTTGGATAAAATGGTTGTAGACTTCAGATGATCCTTAAGATCAGAGCTAAAAATTTGTGAGACTGCATGTTTAGCATAAACATGAGCCCATTCCATTCCAATAGAAACTTTAGGTAGATGTCATTCATCATTCCATTGTGATCTTCTCCACAACTCTTCTGATTTTTCAGAACCAACAGCATTGAAACCTTTGTTTTGATTAGTTTTGTCAGGATTAGATGCACCAGACATAAAATGACTGGATGATCCATGTGTAGATCCCTTACTGAGTAACATGGCTTGTTTCAGCTGTGTTGCTTCAACAGAATCATCAGCATCATCATCATCACTGTCTGAACTATCCTCAGTATCAACATCAAGAATAGAATCTTCCTTAGTCTCATCAGGAAGCATTACACCTTTTAATTTCAAATTAGCACTAGATGTTGCTAGTGTATCCTGATGACCTGCATTGAGAACAGATAAAGATCCTAAATCTCTCTTTTCTTTTAAAATGATCTCATCATTTCTCACTGCATCACCTAAGTTACTTTCAATAGTAACTGCTACCTCACTAGAAGAATGTAACTTCTCACTCATTTCTACCTCTCCTTTTGCCAGTACAGGAGACTGCCTTTCATCAATCTTCTTTTTCTCTAATTGTTTACTCTCATTCTCACTTGAAAGGTTCTGGCTCGACAAGTGCAAAGAAATAAGAGGTGGCTGAGAAGAGTGGACTGTAGTGATGTAGATAGAGGTATTCCTTATAGGGCTATCTATAATCATACTATCAGTATTAAATAGAGTAGAAGTGGAAGTGTTACATGATGGAGTAGAAATAGATTCCATTGGCCTTGATGAATGTGGTTGCACCAGTATTGGTGAATTAGCATCAGAAATAGCAACAACACTATCATCATGAATTTGGATTTTATCAGGAACAGGGCTTGCATTAGTATTTTCTACCAATGGTTCTTGTGGAGCCTGAGGTGTCGAAGCTGCTTCAACTCATTGAGTGGAAGGTTCTTGTGTGCTTCCCTCAAATGCAGTTTCTTCAACCACAACATCCATAGTTGTAATGTGCTTCTCATGAGCTTCTCTATCAGCAATACTCTGAGCTACATCATCCAATATAGATTCTGGAATCCCTTGAGCAATGTCAGGAAACCCTTTGGTTGATGTGACAATGCCTGCATCTTCACTTTGAGAAGATGGTTCTTGTGTGGCAGGAATGCTTTTGTCTACATTTGAGAAAGTGGTTCTTGTGTGACCATTCCTTCAGAAATGCCTGCACCTACACTTTGAGTGGGTGGTTCTTGTGGGGCTGAATCATCAGTAGCTGCAAGATTCCTCTGAAATCCAGGTTCTTTTGTGCTTGATTCTTTCATAGGTAATGTAATCCTCTGCTTCTTTTGTCTTTGAAAGACCCTTGCATCAGCTTGTCTCTTCACTTGAAGTGGTATTGGTTTTAGACCAAGCTGAGCAGCAATAGCATTTACTTTCTCCACAAACATCTCAATGATTTTCCCTTTGGGAGAAACAGAAGCAGGAGAATCAGAAACTTCAACTATCTTAACAGGCGAGTAATCAGGAGTAGAGACATCAGGATTTGCAGAGGCAACTGGAATTGATGTACCATCAGGATTCACAAAGACATCATGAATATGCTCTATATCATCAGTAAGATTCTGTATCTCCATAGGAATATGACACTTGCTTTTGATTAACTTCCTTTTCTTCTTTGGCTTTTCAGAGCTAGCCAAAGCTTCAGTAGCAGTATCAACAACTTCCTTTTTCTTCATGATTGTTGAGATAGGTAGAGTATCATCACCATCAGAATTAGAATCCATCTGTTGCAAAAATTACCTCTTTTCCCCTATCTCTTTATACACTCCAGCTTCAATAAGAGACTCAGCAACCTTAGGCACAACTTTTTCAACAACCAGGACCCTTTGTTCACCCCCTTGTGACTTCATTTGAGTGAGGGTTGAAGTGGAGAAATCCTTTGATCCTGATTGTCTTCCAGACACATCAGATCTAGCTGATTTCTTTGATTTTACAACTAATGCCTTTTGGGAGACACCAGAGGTGGTTGATTGTTTGGGTAAGTGTCTGGGTTGTGTGCTTGTGTCAGGAACAGGATGTGCAGTTTCCTGTCCCATAGCACTTGTTGCTGGATCATAATGAGTGGGAATTCTCTTTGTCAAAAGAAGCCTGACCTCATCAGGAATGTAAGCATTGCCCTCAAAACCATTTGCCTTATCAGAATTTATCAGTACCTTGATAGTGTTATTATAAATTTTACATATAGGAAAAATTGTATAATTTTCAAATTTAGCATTTGGACATAAGTGAGAGAATATTAATTGAAAGAATCTAAGAAAACAAACATAACCACATTTATTAATTTTTCTATCACTTAGTGCTTTCAAAATAAAAGACCCAGAATCAAAAGAAAGATCATGAATTAGAGAGTACCCAATTTTGACTGAATCAGAAGGTAGCGCATCAAAGTTTGAAACTTTGTTCAGGAAGCATCTATTGATTGTGTCAAAGAAGAAATTCCATTCATTCTTAAGCTTGGTTCTATACAGACTGGTAAACTTCTTTGGCTCTCTATTGTATCCCAAACTAGTGGCAAACTCAAGATGAGTAGAATCAGGAATATTATTAGGAGTCTTACCATTTAGAGATGGTAAGTGAAGAGCTTCTTCCACGACATCAGGAGTCACATGATGTGTGACACCATTGTATTCAAAAGTCATATAAGGCTTTCTTGATATGCCTTGATCGGAAACCACAGTATTCCAAACCTGTATAACACACTTGAAAGAGACCTTGGCAGGTTGGGTTAGAGCATAATTTATTGGGCTTGTGGCCAGAAAGTCCTGAATGATGTGAAAATCATTAGGTAAATCCTGATGATTTAGAACAGCAACAACGTTGTTCATGGCAAAAGTAACTCCGTTGATCACGGTCTTACTATTCATGAATGGTGAAGAGTCCATTGTAATGGAGAATGAGAGATATGTGAGATTTTGAAAATTAGGGTTCGTGGGCGCACAGAGATAGTGAGAGAATGAATTACTAATGTAATGAGAATAATGATTAATTGAGAAACGATTGTGTTTTGTTTAGTTAAACAAAATTAATCTCAAGTACAGGTGTCAGTAACTGATTTGTGCACATAGTTAGTGGACAATGGAAGTGGATAATTGGTGATATTTGCATGACAATTTATGTGTATCTATATGTATGTATCGGTGAGTGAGATACACGCGCTCAAAACCCTGTCCTGCAAATACTTAACATATTTTGTGATATTGATTAAAGAGAATAACAATGAAATATTTAATTAGAGAAATTAAATAAATCAAATATCACAATGTTAAAATACCTGGTCCCGGTAATGAGAGAATTTGAAACGTTTCATGTTCTCTAGGATCTCCCACCTCTATATAACACGCTGAGACACAACCATTATCATCTCCCTTGTAAAATTCCCTTGTATTAACCTGACAAAGCTCAAAAACCCTTCAGAAAACATTTTAACAAATATGTTGAACATGAGCATAAAAGAGAAAAATCTCTATCTCGTAGAGAAATGAGATATTCTCAGCTATTCACGCGAAGAGTTTGAAGCCATGGGTTGGGAAAGATAGCTTGAGACACTATGGCTGTAGATGGATGCTTGTCTCGAGGAGATACAGAAAGAAAAGATAGAGAAAACAAAAATATTTGATGTATGCATGTAATTTCTTTCCTCTTATCAATGAAAAATCCTGTTTCCCTAATTTTGTTTATTGTTCTCCACACTTTTATGTTATGAACTGTTCTGTTAAGAGAAATATTAAGGAATAGATATGAAAAACTAATTAAAGTAATTACATTATTCAGAAGTTCATTAACATTAACCATAGTTAAGTCAAAAATACAAAACCATATGTGCACTCCTAAAAGCCATTATACCGATAAATGAACCGTCGTACCAGAATTTTGACCAACTCAAGATTTGACTTCGATCAGGATTTGATAATCATCAGGATTTGATGATCACCAGGAATTGATCTCCCCTTGTTCTCAGAAACTCTAATAATTCACCAATCCTAGTTCATTCACCAATTTTGTAAAAGTAGCTTCAGGAAGTGGCTTGGTGAATATGTCAGCTAACTGTTGATCAGTAGGAACAAAATGTAGCTCAATTGTTCCTTCTAGTACTTGTTCTCTAATGAAGTGATATCTGACACTGATATGTTTGGTAAGAGAATGTTGAACTGGATTTCCTGTCATGGCAATAGCACTTTCGTTATCACAATAAATAGGAATTTTAGAATATTACAAACCATAGTCCATTAGCTGATTTCTCATCCACATTATCTGAGCACAACAGCTTCCTGCAGCAATGTACTCAGCTTCTGTAGTTGAAGTTGAAATAGACTTCTGTTTCTTACTGAACCATGAAACTAGTCTACCACCCAGAAATTGACAACTGCCTGAAGTACTTTTCCTGTCTATTTTGTAGCCTGCAAAATCAGCATCTGAGTAACCACATAAATTAAAATCAGACTCTCTAGCATACCAAAGTCCAAGAGATGGAGTTCCTTTCAAGTATCTGAAAATCCTTTTAACTGCAATAAGATGTGGTTCTCTGGGATTTGCCTGAAATCTTGCACATAGACAGGTTGCATACATGATATCTGGTCTACTAGTAGTTAAATACAAGAGTGAGCCAATCATACCTCTGTAATTGGTTACATCTAATTCAGTACCTTGATCAGGATCAAGTTTAGTAGTTGTAGCTATAGGAGTTGAAGCAGTAGCACTGTCTTGCATGTTAAACTTTTTCAACAAATTCTTTGTGTACTTTGATTGATTGATAAAAATCCCATCATCAGTCTGTTTAACTTGCAAACCAAAGAAATGGCTCATTTCTCCCATCATGCTCATTTGATATCTAGACCACATTAGCTTTGAAAATTTCTCACAAAGCTCTGTGTTAGTTGACCCAAAAATGATATCATCAACATAAATTTGAACTAACAGCAAATCCTTACCATGATTCAAATAAAACAGAGTTTTATCAATTGTACCTCTTTTGAATCCACTTTCCAGTAAGAATTGAGCTAAGGTTTCATACCAGGCTCTTGGAGCTTGCTTTAGTCCATAAAGTGCTTTATCCAATCTGTAGACATGATTTGGATATTTAGGATCAATGAAACCAGGAGGTTGTTCAACATATACCTCCTTTTCCAATTCTCCATTCAGAAAAGCACTTTTAACATCCATCTGGAACACTTTGAATACCCCTTTGCAACTAGCCTTGCTTTGTTCCTCACAATTGTGCCATCTGAATCTGTCTTGTTTCTGAATACCCACTTTGTACCCACAATTGACCTGTCCTTTGGCCTTGGTACTATTTTCCATATTTCATTTCTTTCAAATTCATTCAGTTCTTCTTACATTGCTCTAACCCAATCAGGATCCTTGAGTGCATCTTCAACTTTCTTAGGTTCCTCATTTGACAGAAAGTTATGATAAAGACATTCATTCTGAGTTGCACTTCTAGTTTTAACACCTGCATCAGGACTCCCAATAATTAAACCAGGAGTATGATTTTTAGTCCATTTCCTTGCTGGTGTTAAATCATTTCTTGAGTTGGATGCTCCCCCTAGATTGGTGTTATCTTCAAAAGAACTAGAATCATTAGAAGCTCCCCCTAAGATAGTGCTATCTCCTCTTGATTGATTATTAGGATTATCACTTGAATCTGTTTCTGATGAATTCTCTCCTGATGTTTGAGTTGTATCAGTATTGATGGTGTCTTGATGTTGCTCCCCCTAACTGATAGCTACGATCCTATAAAATAGGAGTCGATAAATCAATCTTCCTTGATCTCTGGACTAATGTAAATCTTCATGTAATCCTGATCAGCTTCCAATCCTGATAGCAACCTTATACTGACATTGCAATCCTGATGACGTCAGCATCAGTATCTGATCAGTAGTCCAGATCCTGATATCACTTGAATCAATATCTAACATGTTGAATGCATATTCTAGGACAATTTTTTTGTTGCCAGAGTAGTTGTAATAAACACCTATCTAAATTCTCTAAAATTATTTTTGTATTTTGGTAGTCAACATTAACCTAGGTACTCTATATAAGGTGAATTTCATTTTTAATTTTTTGTAAAATAATTTCCACTTTGTTTTATTGACAGGTTTCCTGAACATTCGCAAAGAAGGATATGTCACTAATGAGATATGTACTTTTTACTAAGTACTTTATGATTTGACTACAAACTTTTGTTTCCGTAGTTGCATTCAGAAATGCAAGAAATATGTGATAAGTTTGGCCATTTGACATATATCGTTACCAGTATTTATTTTATTTTTCTGAACTTTAAGATCGAGTGCAATTTTTCATCAGGAATAGTTTAAAAATTATTGAATAACATTAATAATTTCTTTTATTTGATTAATATCTATATTTAAGTCTCTTCATATTGATTGGTGACATATCAAACATCTCCGTGAACTTGAAGGTAATAGATATGTTGATATCTGACATATTATGAAGAAAAATTAACTAAATATATGTATGTTTAATAGGATCTTGAAGGTCTTGCAAATAAATGAGCCAAGAAGTTACATCCATATGTAACAGGATCAATCACTCAGTTTCTTGTTTATTATTATTCTCTTTAAAAATGTATAAACTTTCTATTGTATAGAGAAAAAATATAAAGAAGCCTTCAATACTTTTGAGACTTTTCTTGAAGTCAATCGAAAATTTATATGAATTAACAAGGAAAAGTTGAATAAGAAACCAAATTGACAGAGGTAATCTAGGTGGGTGCAACATTGGGTGCAACATAGCATAGCCAATCAACAATCTTCAAATACATTAAATTTATTCAGCAACATAAGAGGTCCAATTACCAGTATAGAATGACCATTTAGCACCATAAGAAATGATCACTTCGTGTGTTGTTTGCATTTTTACTTTAGATTAAAGAGAGGAGCCAGGCAGGCAATGAAAGCTCATTTAATAAACAGCGAGCAAGCTGCAAGCTTTATTTTTCTATTAATAATTTTACTTTTATTGTTTACTATGCCCGCTCCTGAAAACTGAGTTATATTGAACTGAACTTCCGTAAAACCAGCATTAAATGTAGTAAAATTATTTGGAAAAAAAAACAAAAATAATTGATTTTTTTTATACTTATACATGTTTTTGTAATTATTTTAAATTTATTAAAATTATAATTTCGATGCGTTGCACGGATAAAATCTATATTATAAGTAGTTAAGTTAGGTCTTTATTAACTACTAGCTTATAACCCGTGCAATGCACGGGTTTCTTGTATTATATTATAATTTTTATTTAATATTATAATTATGTTTTTGCATAATCATTATTTTTAATAGTTTTTAAATTTTTATTTAATATAATTTAATATACTCATGTTTACAGATTATATTCATGTTTCATTATTATAAACAATGTATACGATTTTTAATATATTTTATTAATAATTGAGAAATATGATGTGATATTTTCATGTATATATTAATGATTGTAAGATTTGTTGTAAATTAAAAAGGTAACATAATAATATTAATGATTGAAAGATAAGATAAAATTGATGTTTTTAGGTGTTTATAAAAGGTAATATGTTCAACTAAAAGTAAATGTGAAAAAGGCAATCACTAATTACCATTAATTTTATTATATTAATTTGAAAAAGGCAATCGACTAATTACCATTAATTTTATTATCTTAATCGACTAATTATCATTAATTATAACGTGTTTTAATTGGAAAAAAAATATTAATGATGGAAAGATATGATACGATTGATGTTTTTAGGTGTTTATAAAAGGTATTATCTCGACTAATTATCATTAATTATATTATGTTATTATTTATTTTAGGTGTATTTATGTTTCTTTATAATGAAGGGTATATCAGTAAATTCACTAAGTACCAAAAAACATGTACCAAAACTTTCAATGTTTCGGAATTTATATAATAGTATAGATATAAGAAGATCACACATATAGTTTCAAAAAAAAAAAAAAAATGAAGAACACACACATATATACTATATTATATTATTAAAAATGCATGTCAATATGATATTTATTTCTTGGTAATAGAATTTTGGTACTTAAATTTTACATAATTAATATTTAAACTAATCATTACATCAATATACTTGGAGATCAGATGCTTTAACCATGAACAAACTTTTTTTAAAACAAATTTTGCATTACTTCATAATAGATCAGCTGTTACACTAGCTATTAGGCCAGCAGGGGCATTATCTTGCTGAAACTACAACCACCAGCAGAATTAGACAAGCCTGATAAGTAAGAGAATCTCCTGATTGACTGTTATACATATTATAAACAATATTACTCAAAGCATGTTAAGACCTTTCCGTGTCAACTCCAACAATATCCTTTTTCTTGATTCCTAATTCATTACATTATTCATATTTCAAGTTTTATCATGACAAAGATTTAAATTGAAACATATGCAAGTGAATATTTTATTCATATAGAAAAGTTAAGAGCTATATTGTGGCTCTTAAAGTAGAGGAGAGAGAAAAGACTTTTAAGATTCTTAAAAATCGCTAGTAATCTCTTATGTTTGGTTGGGGTGAATTAAATGGAATGAAATGGTATGAAATGAGATTTGAAGTATAAAATAAATGAATATTAAACTCTCATTTCATTCCATTCATCCCAACCAAACACAATATTAACGCTTCATTTTTGCTATCTTCTTCATAGTTTTTTGCTTCTTCATATTTTAATTTAAGAGTTTGTTTAAAGAACTTCTTGGAGATGCTCTAATCTATTGCCCTATCCCAAGACAAGATTGCTCAACAATATGTATAGAAACATTACTCATATGCTGCACTAGATTGACAGCAGTACTATTGATCGCAGGACAATCAGATTGAACCAATTATTTCGTAGTTTGGATTTCTCCCGCCTTTCTCCTGTTATCCTGCTGTTTGTTTATCCAAGTACTTCTTTTACACTCATTGCTGCAGCAGAACTTGCTTCCATTGCACCATGGTTCGACTGTAATCTGCTTCAATTATTTGACCTTCATAATTCCTGGCCATCCATCCAATGCCAGTCTTCGAAGTAGCTCTGAAAGTGGCCGCGTCACAGTTGACCTTCACACTATCGTAATCTGGTTTTGTCCAGCGTTCACAGCCTTCAGTGTCGGCAACTGAAATGGTAGGTCTGTCTGTCCTACTTCCTTAAACGCTCCTCCATTGTGTAAGGTTAGCACCTGCAGCAGCAACCACTGTCCCAGCTCTCATTAATCTATAATTCCAGATCAAATTATCGCGAGCCTTCCATATTCCCCAATACACCATTGCAATCTCTTCCAGCAAAGTTAGCAAATTGCATAATGTTTAAACTGGGTTAACACTTCTCCCGCAAGTTTGAGCAAAAACACATTGAAGTAGACAATGCAAAGAGGTTTCGTTTGTCATCTTACAAAATAGGCTTTGATCCACAGCAACTCGTTTTTCTAGCAACTTTGGCAGAGTTGGTAGGCAGTCCTCTCCATATAAAAATAGTTGCACTTGCTGGTTATTGCTAGTTTCCATAATTTTAATTTTAACCGCATATAAAAGTACCTTTTGAAATTTGATTGGTGAATGGTTGAATGCTATGTAGTACTCCCCAACCCTTCTAAATTTAATTGGATTTTCAGTTTTGAATATAATAATTAGAAGTACTTGAAGAAAAACATTATACTGTACAACAATTTTCTCTTAACATGTGTGAATTACGTTAAAAAAAACAGAGGTAATACTAAAATCATAATTAATGACTGGCATGATTCTTTTAATAATTAAAATGTTGTGTATTCAGTGCGTAACACATGTAGCAAAGTTACAAGTTTCGAATTTTCATTAAATTACACAGAGGGAAATGGAAATGAGTAAAACAGAAAGTATTAGCTCTTTTCTTCGTAATTGAAATAGAAAGTATCAACTGCATCTCAATAACTAGACATTTTTTGGCACTTTTTTTATTAATTAATATTACCTTCTTCCAAAGGGGACACAATATCGTAGCATTACAATTACAAGTATTTGCGTACATCAAATTTCAAGAAGATTGATCAGGTAATCACTGGAATATACAATAGTACTGGGCATAAGAGCTTGTTGGTACATAACATTTTATTCCATATCATAAAGATTTGGTTTTAGTCCATGCATATACGTACCTTGCGGAGTTTAGGATCATATATTTCCTCGCTGTTAGCTGCAAAAGGGATGCTAGTTGCATCATTTAAGCTGTACAAGTTGCTGTTGCACCACCAAAACTGAAACAGGCTTACAGACATCTGGGGAACTGAGCAAGTCTCCCAAAACTCCAAGCTCTGGCAATTCACTCCATTGTGCAAGGCCTTTCAATGCTCGTAAATCCTTATGTCTCCGCCCTACTATGATAAGATCAAAGCTATCCTGCATTTCTTGGACTAAGGAAGCTGTGTCCGACCCATCATTCACTGTTTCCTCCTGCAACATAATGTTGTCCCTGGTTGAAATTAGGAATTTTATATCCCTTAAACTCTCAGAGTCAAGCATTGCCTCCCACTTATTCACATTGTTTTTATCATCCGCAGAAACAAGCTGGACAACTGTCACCTGAACTGCAGATGAGTAGGCCATACGCTTAACATAAGCCAGAGCCTCCCTATCATCATCACCTCCCAGGAATATAACAGCAACACGGTAATATGCTGAATCAACAGGTAATGTGTGGCGCAATTTACGACGATCAACAAGAATGCCTACAGAACATGGGGCCATTTCCAGAACAAAACGGTTTATTGATCTGAACATACTGCTGTCAAAAATCATTTGGCCCTGGTAATTCCATTTTCTATGGAATGGAAGTATAATAAGGGATACCATCTTGTCAAATGCAAGTGTACAGATGTCTTGATGCATGTACTTCGGTAGTGAAAATGCAGTAAAAACTTGAACATTTACCAAACCTCTATTGTGATTTTCAAAATAGGTAAATGTATCTATCGTCGGCTGAGATCTAGAACTAGTTGAAGAACCCTTTTGGCCTAGTGAATGATTGATTATGAGGGGCGAGGCTCGTCCGAGAAGCTCAACCAGGTTAAGGGCATATGCTGAAATTGGACTTTCCCTTGTTGGACTGGAAACTTCTAAAAGCTTTATGGCGGCTAATGCCTCGTCATGCCTATGCACACATGCTAATATGCGGAGCTCAGAATTTAATGTCGAGTGCACTATGTTTCTTTTCTGATATCCTGTATATGTTTTCGAGAAATCGTGCAAGAATCTGATGACCACTGTTACGATTATTGAGATCACAAGTACTGAGACAGTTGTCGATGCGAGGGTTTCTCGATCTATTGTCTGCACTTAAGAATGAGACTGAGTTAGTGGTACCATTAGATGATTTTATATGAGAAAGATATAAAATAAGTAACAGTGCTACACTTTCACGGAAGCACAGAGCAAAGGAGAAGTGCCACTGTCGTTAGGCCAAGAGACCAAAATTAATCTTTTCTATATGTAAATTTTGTAACTGACTGTAAATATCAGCAGGTGACGCCTCTTCCAGAGGACCTCAAGAATGGTCAAATTGTTTTCTTTTAATTTTTTAGAGAACAGATAATTTTAACTAGATGGATAACATGTATTCTGCACAGAGATAGCAACAACTAGGAATGTGAATCACAGGACTTGCCAATGAGAATTTTGGCAGTTTGGTTCTGTTAATCTTGTAAGCATTTAATTCATATGCATATAGTCTGCTTTTTATTGCAGCTCCAGTTTTTTGGAAAAAAACAAAAAAGGACAAAGATATTGAGTGAAGATGCATATGTAACATTAACTATTATAAGAAAGTAAAATGTTATTAGTTTTTGATGAGTAGATTCCTAATTACCAGATTGAGAGTGTTATTGAGATAGGAAGCCATTTGAACAATGCCTTGGGCGTTTAAGATAACAGAGAGAGCAAAAGCATCCTTAACGGGCACTTGCGTCACTAGGGCCGCAATAACTATCACCAAAGCTTTCACAAAAGCACTAACGAAACAGATACTGAAAATCATGCCCTGAAACTTAAGATCAGAATACTGCATGAGATCAATTTTCAGACCACAGTAACTTGCCATTAGTGGCGCCAACAACCCAGACGTAACGCTGTCCAGTTTCTGCACTAGTGTAGACCCAAGAGGTGGACCAGCCGGCACACATAATCCAAGTATGAATGGACCAAAATGGTAAGGAAGTCCGAAACTATCACTTAAGATTGCTGACAACAGAACAAGGGTAACGACCATAGTTATATAAAAGCCCTTCACAGGCTTTCCTTCTGGAGTGCATTTTATGATCCATTCAAACAAAAATGGCCTCGCCACAAACACTATGCTTACAAACAGAAGAGCAGTAAAAGTAAGGGCCTGTGTCATCGTAAAAAATGAAAATTTAGACTGTTCTGGGGAACTGACGAACCCAAGTCTTGCAAAAGATGTAAATGTAGATAGTGCTGTAGCCGATAAGTCACCTATCAAAGCAGATGTCAAAGCAAGACGACCTAGCTCCGTGTTGACAATTTCTAAGTCCATGAGCAGAAGAGCGACAACCGGAAATGGGGACATTGTCTGAACTTGAATAACAGCTCTAACAGTTATCCTTCTGTAAAAAGGTAACATTGTGTCCAGGTGTCCAGACACAACCAAAGCTAGCGCTAAGGGGACTACAACTGTTATAACTGCCATAATCCATGCCCTTCTCCCTGATGTCTTTACCAAACTAGGTTCCATTTTCACTCCAATCAGGAACATGAAGAAAATGTACCCCAGCCTCGATAAAGTTGCAAGGAAAACTTCTCCTTCTGGAGCAAACATGCTGTTCTCAAAATTTTGGTTGAGATTGCCTAGAACAGTAGGTCCTAATATTAAACCAGCCTGCATTGTAAAATTATCAATAATATATTTACCAATCACCAACAGTTTACCTTAGAAAGATTTTGAACATTAATTATGTATCATAATGGTATGTATATTTTTGTAAGTAATTGTATAACCCTAATCTACTACAGTACATGAGTGATGAGTAGACAGACAACCAGTTGCAACATTAAGAGCACCTATTCCACATGCTACATTGCTCAGATTAATCATATCTCTCCGATTTCATAATATGATAAAAGTATATCTGTTTTCCCAAAACTTATGATATATTATATCCTACTCAGAGAGTCATAATTATATCATCATTTCCGGCCTATACTCAAATGACCACCTCTAATCCTCTACATAAGTGCTGAAAAAGGAAAAAACTCAATTAATTACGGATACAGTTGCATTCAAGTGCCAACTGGTTACATGCCTAATATTTTTCCATTTACTGTACAACATAAGAAACTCTTTGCTAATTCTTTAACCAAGCATCATCAAAATTTATTTAAAAAACCAAATTTAATGTGTGTGTACCCTTACTACCTGACTCGACTATAAATGTCCAACATTGAAACGTGTCCAAATGTCAGACTCAACAACATTTTGAAAAATTTACATGTTTTTGTTTGCCTAAAATAAGTGTTCATTTCGAAGTATTGAGTGTCCATATCTGAGTGTCGGGGCAACATAGGTGTTTACTACATAGGTTGCAGCACAATATTTAAAATATTTTTAATTTAAACAATGGATTCTGAATAAATCATCTCATGATCAAAGACGTACGCTGTTGTTAAAGTTTAAAACATAATCACATTCAAATTATAATTACAGAGAATGATATATAGAAATGGAATGATAGAGGAAAAAAAGGAAGGGTACCATGATTTCAGAAGCAATGCGGGGAAGATGCACAAGCCTGAATAATTTATGAAAAGTGTGGGTGAGAATATAAATAGAAGCCAATTGAAATTGCAAGCGGGGTAAATCATATTTGAACAAGCTATTAAAATCAACACGGCCCCACACTCGACCGATATTGTTAGGGATTAAACCACTGCATAATTCATTGCTTCGACCGCCTGGAAGTTCCATGGCCAAATAGATCATCCAACCCTACTCAGCAGGCCCTTGTATTTATTATCCTTTATCTTTTCTTCTTTTAATCTTCTTTATATATATATTAAAACAACAAGACATGCTGATCATTGGAGCAAGTCATTATGCAAATGAATCAAATACAGGTTCATGTATTTATATTTCAACACACCAGACTTTATAAAGAATATATACATGTCCTTAATTTAAGAAGACAATTATGTTACTGATTTGTTTTTGCTTCTATATCATGAGTTTGCTGGTAAATACAGAAAATAAACAATAAACAATGTATTATAGTTTTTTTTTTTAGGGCAAAAATATATCTATCTATAATCTATCTATACTATACTACTAGCGTATAACCACGGATTATCATTTATTATTATTATTATGAATTAATACATTAATTATTTGATATAATAAAAAATTTTAATTTATTTTATTATTATTTTTAAATTTAAATATGTTCCATACTTAATTTCATTACATAAATAAATATTATTAATTTATTTTTAACTTTATTGTTAAATATCTTAAGAATTCAATAGAAAGAAGTATTTACAGGCGATGATTATACAATTGAAAACGTTTATAATTCTATAAAACATGTGATCTTTTATTTTTAGTAAATTATATACAATTTAACTGGTTTTGGAATTTTTAACATTTTTTTAAAAATATATTTTTGTGTCGTGGTTCGTTGGTTAGTTGGTTAACACATTCCTCAAAGTTTTTTAACACCTTCCAAAAAACAAATCAAAATTTATTTAATTTTAAATAAAAAATAAACCACAACTCTTTCGAGAAACCAATATCTTTTAAAATTAATTAAAACAATTTTAATATAAAAAATTATTAATAAGTAAACAAATTAAAAAAAGAAAAATAAAAAGAAAAATAAGTATACCATCTATCTGTACTATATTTTTATAAGCAAAATAGGGTATAATTGGTTGGTTAGTTAAAACCTTTCTAAAAAACTTTTTTAGACCTTCTAAAAAAACAAATTAAAATAACTGAATTTGGAATTTTTAACATTTTTATTAATTTTTAAAAAAATATATATTTGTGTCTTGGTTCGTTGGTTAGTTGGTTAACATCTTCCTCGAAAGTTTGTTAACACCTTCCAAAAAACAAAAAACAAATCGAAATGTATTTAATTTTAACTAAAAAAATAAACCACATATTTTACATACTATTTCGATTATATTTCAATTAAATTCTCCACCAACACCCAACTTCTCTTATTTTAATATAAAAAATTACTAATAAGTAAACAAATTAAAAAATGGAAAATAAAAAGAAAAATAATT
The DNA here is from genome assembly GCA_036435485.1 of Saposhnikovia divaricata. Lineage (NCBI taxonomy): Eukaryota > Viridiplantae > Streptophyta > Magnoliopsida > Apiales > Apiaceae > Saposhnikovia > Saposhnikovia divaricata. The sequence continues at coordinate 106,236,574 of CM071597.1, forward strand.
ATACCATCTATTTGTACTGTTCTTTTATAAGGAAAATACGGTATAATTGGTTGGTTAGTTAAAGCCTTTCTTAAAAAAACTTACTCGAACCTTCTAAAAAAACAAATTAAATATATACTGTAATTTACTTAAAAAAATAAAACACATATTTTACATAAATAACCACTCTATCAGTTATACTTCAACCAAAATTCAATTACATACTATTTTAATTATATTTTTAATATAATTTTTTAACTTTTTACTTTTAGGGAGGTGTTAACAATTTTTCTAGAAGGCATTAACCAATCAACCAACTAACCAAATATACCTTGTGTTGTGATAAAGATATGCAACAACACCCCAAGTAATCTTCGCTAAAATATATGAATTTGTCCTTGGATCTCGGACAGATGAGCAGGCCCGAGATCTGTGACTGCTACTTAGCAGTTGAACCCGTGATGGAAGGATGATATTTTGAGGGCTGAATACAATATGGCTATAAATTCCGGCCAAGATGTGCCCGGAAGAATATCACTAAGGTTACACGTGCCTTGTGTGTCGAAAAGTGAAGTTATGACCCCACTTGCCAACTACCTACATATCCTATTTATAGGAATAAAGCCCTATGTAGTTCTATTAGGTACAGGACTCCTTTCTTGGCCACCAAGTCACGTCTTTAGATGATTTATCCCCTCTCTAATGCCAAGCCACATGCCTTCTGATAAGATCTCTGCATCCCAGTCGAAATATAACTCATAAACCATAATTATCCCAATATAAACGTATATATCATGTACAAAACATATCTATCCCGTTTATTGTGATAGAAACCAACTTAAAGTCCAATTCTTGAAGATATTTCCATGCTCCTAAAGTGTAGGAACAAGAGTCCTTATCCAACTCCAATTTGGTCAAGTGCAGGTGAAGCTACAACCATATTGGCACTTGTCAGCTACACCAATACCCGTACCTCTAGAGCTGTACCAATATCTTCACCGTACCTAACCATAACAACCTTAAATCACTCAAATTGGGCCTATTAAACCTATGGGCCTTAAATTGAGTCCATGTGAAATTTTGGGCACAACAACTACCCCCGGTTCCTTGTAGCCACTAAGTGCAAAAGGAACCTCAACATTTTTTCAGATACAGCTACGACAACACCTCCCGTAAACCAAATAAACAGCTCCAACTCCTCATCCTACTCCAAACACCATCCTTAAATAATTAACCAAGAATAAAACCATCTCTCCAAAATAATTCCAACTTATATTAATTACAAACTAAATACCAACAAAATTCCAATAAAACCCTGCGAATGGAATCAATCTCACAGCATGATTCTCTTACCCCTCCTCGGGAGTCACACCTTAGTTACACCTCTACGCCACCGTTCCAACTTCTTTTCTTTCCTTCTTTTTTTTTATATACACAATTTCCCAAACCAACAGGAAGAGTCCATGCGTGACACTTAGTCTCTCTCTAATTTCCTTACATAAATACATATCCTTATACCCTTTTCTTTTCTTTATTCAAAATAAATCACTCTCCACCTTCACTTCCCCATCTGAGGCGAAAAGCTCCTAGACGGTTCGTATCTCTGACGAGACTCCTCTGTTCACCTCCGCAATCAAAACCAATTCTAGGGACGATCCCGACTTTATAGTACCATGTCTTATCCTTCTTGAATATCCATACAAATATTCGTAACTATACATACATGCATACACATTTACCCATATGCACACGCACACAAATATCCATCACAATCCATAAATTGCTATGCCCACAATGAACATGGTAGGCCTAATTATGATTGTTTTATCGTCCTCAAGGATAATTTTAAAATATTTAAAACCCCAAATACTCAACCCAGGAATCTGTGACCAGAATTTCAAATCCATTTTTAACCCTTGTATGTCGGGAACCTTGATTAGTTGTTTTATATCATGCCCCCTTCAATTTCCACCATTTGTATGTAGCCAAATCGTATACTGCACCCCTATGCCTGTTCACATTCATTATATGCCTCCAAGTGATTCTGATCCAATGTTTAATCAATCTAACACCTACTATAGTTGTAGTTGCTTCGCTATGCGAATCTTACAAGTGTCATTAGGCCCTTCTATCCCATTTTGATTTTGGATTAACGTATGTACCGTTACTGTTAATCATCCATAGATCAGTTTATATATACCCTCAAAGTGTTTGATGTTATTCCTCCATTCAAAGATCTAGATAGGTTCACCACAAAAACCCATCTTTTCATTTCTCATAATCTTGTCACATCAGAAGATTTAGCTGTTCATTTACTCCGTTTTGCGTTTTGTAGATGTCGAGCAAATCGGATGTAGCTAGCTCTCAACATTCTACTGCAAATAAAGTATCTCAATCCTTAGAAGCTCTGGATTCAGATCCTTCTCCTGACAAGATCCAAACCCTTATAATCACTATCTCCCATTCAACCATAAGTATGAGAACCAGGTCCAAAATTGGGGCTAGCAATCCCACGCATACCCAAAACATTCCAAAGAATAAACCTTTTTCCCACCAAGTGAGAGATACAAGACCTGTATCCTTAAATCCTTCCATCTCAAATGATTCCTGCCCGAGGGAACAAACCTCTACTCCACACTCCCCTAATAACGATTTATACGGAACCTCTTTATCAGAAACTGATCATGCTGATATCGAAACCCATCTAAATGAAGAAAAGGAGGACCTTACTGAAGGCAAGCCTCTAGAAACTCACCACACTGGACTTGCCTATGAAAACCTTAACTCCTCTATGTCCGCTTCCCAATTAAAGAACCTACTCCAATCCTGTCACACAGGGTGCTCCTTAGTCGTACCTATGCCTGTTGAAAGATGCCATCATTTTGATAACTTTGAACCTGAACAAATCCTGCCCAAAGCCGTTTTTTCTGCCCAGTTTTTCAGACTCGGGTTATCTTTGCCTTTGCATCCATTCATTAAGGACGTACTCGAGTATTACGAGATTGCTCCATTTTAGCTCACCATCAATTCATATCGAATGGCCGTTTGTTTGTACATCCTGTATGACCAAGAGTTCAACGGAAAACTTTCTGCATGAGAGCTAGGCTATTTTTATCAGCTGAAGCCAACTGGAAAAGGCTCAGGTTTCTTTTATCTTGCTGGATGGAGTACCCGCATACGTCAATGCATCAAGGGGAACAAGACGAGAATGTCAGGATGGATGAAGCAATTTCTATATTGCTATGACTGTCCACAATTGAGAACCAGCTTCAACCTTTCTCCCCGTAAGCATCTCTGTTAATACCTTCTCCTTTAAAATTAACAATCAACCTTACTAACCGTATTTTTCTTTCCATGTTATCTATAGAGATACCAACTAGGACTCCATTGAAAGGCTGTAATAACCCTAACTTAGCAATGCTACAGTGATCACATGAATAGTAAATTTTGAGGATTTAGGGAAATGGTATGTAAGTACTCTATACTTGAAATGGAAAACGAGTAAACAGAAACCATATTAGTATTGTACTAGGAAAGTAAGTGACTCGAAATGACGATAGATTTCAGAAATTCCTGAATACGGATTTTTGAGGATTTTGAGTTCGAACGAGCTTCTATTTATTAAATATTAAGAAGCATAGAAATATTAAAGGAATTATATATTGAGGAATTAGTGAATTTAAGTTAAACCAGGGGATTTTTAAGTTAAGGGAATGCTAAGGGAATTTGGATTTTTAAACGATTTCAAAACCACTGGATGACGAGATATATTCGAAACGAACCACGACTAGACGAGTATGGAAACCAAACAACCAAGATTATAACATAACAAGGATATATACCACATTATTATTACCAAGAGTGCTAGCAAATTACTTAGGAAAATCAAGAAAAGGATTAAAGGATGCATCCAATGACATCACTAGTGACATCATCATCCACTAACACTTATTTAAGGGGTAGATTAGTCCTTTGACCTTGTAAATATCCACAAGCTTCCACAAGACACTAGATTAAACAAGATTAAGAAGAGATAAGATCAAAAAGCAAGAAAAAAATCTCTCCCCATCCAAGAAAACTCCATTCGGCCAAGTAGAAAAAAAAGAGAAAAATGGAAACTTGAAACCCTAGTTCCAAGTCATCTAAAATCAAGGGAAAATTCAAGGAGCTTGCTTGGGTATAGGTTAAGGTATGCTATGAATCCTAGCTTCTAAATCCATTCCATCTTTGAGAAATAAAATCATGAAGGTGATGATGAATAGTGAATGAATAGTAACTTATATGGATTTTATGTTTTGTTTTGAAAGATTAAGGTAAGTTAAGGTTGTTTAAAGGTGTACCAAGGACTACAAGCATATATTAAGAGTATTAAAGCTTCAAAGAAGGTATAATCTCTTCACCCCTCTTGAGTTTTATGATGAATATTAATGGTATTAGTGGTTAAGTGGTTATAAGTGATGAAATCATGATTATATATGTGTTTAAAAGTGTTTTCATGGTATATGAAAGGAGTATGTGCTTGTAACCATGGTTGGTAAGATGACCACATGGTATAGGTGATGGTGTATAAGGCGGATGATGGATTTGGAGGAGTTGAATTTTGGAAAGTATGAAAATATAGCCGTTATAATGCCCGATTTTCGTTAAACCAAATAGATGCCCTGTTTTTAGCACCCATGCTCGTACGGTAGGTTTCTTTCCAGAGCACCCACTGATCATGAAAGGGTAGAGCTTGGTTCATAGATCGTTTTGATATAAAGTACGTTAAAATCTGATGAACGGTTTAGGAGAAAAGTCAGTTTTAGTGAAAGACGTTCGAGAACCGAGAAAACGTAATTGTATCAATTTTGAGGCTATAATTACCATACTTAAACATTTTTAAAAGTTATAAAATTTTGGGATAGTGTAGTAGGGTGGTCAGAGGACCCTTGACAGTTAGCCTTGCATTAAAACTCGGAATCTATATTTTCTGAGAATTTTTACAGTCGAGAGTGGTTGTTAAGGAAAGAATGTAATTCGTTAAGAACTTTAATCGGGAATAAGAATGGTTAAGTCCTCAAGACCTTTTGAGATAGTAATTGGATATTGTAAGAGTGTTATTATATGAGCGTAGGTGGTTAAGTGAAATATATTCTGATAATGATCCTTTTCGTGTTTATAGAGACTTCGGGAGAGCCACGAGCTATACTTCCGACTTACAGAGATCGAGGCAAGATCTTTCTATCCCTACTTATTTATTTTTGGAATAAAAATGATATGATGGAGTATATATATATGTATGTGATGCTATCGTTGCTATGTTGCAAAGAATATATTTCCTTGTTTTTGGGAAATTAAAGAGAGATGGATATGATTTATGAAATATGGATATAGAGATAATTACGATTGGAGCGAATATGCTCTATGGTAAAAGAGATATGAAAGGGAATGGTATCAGTTGTTATCTAGGGTTATATGGTTTATAATACTATATTAAAAATATTCTTTTTGAGTATCAGTGGTTTAATAAATATTATTTTATTATTATTTACTACTCTTAAAATAGACGGAATATTTTATGAATATAAAAGTATGTTTGTTTTCTTGAATATGAAAGAGATGTCAGGATCATAATCAAAGCATTATGTTATATATATATATTTTATAGAAGTAATGTGCGAGAATGGAAATGATATGAGTAACTGATATGTGGAAATGAAAGCGAGAAAATGGAAATGTGGAATGATATTTTATAAATGGAATAATGATTTGACAAAAAGGGGGATAGCAACAAAAAGCGTAGGAGGCTGTGTGCGGCACAGTCCAGCAATCAATATTTTATTTTGGCCCAAGAGTTGCCGAAGGAGGATGTAGTGGTGTACCTTCCTCCAGGGGGATGTAGTGGTGTACCTTCCTCCTTCTACCGGTAGTAAAAAGGACGGGTACGGAGGGCGACTGATCATCGTCCTTACGTATTCGGCAACAGTGAAAATCCCCAAAACTTGAAAGAAAGAGTTGAAAATGATTTTCAGATCTCTATACTGAAAACAGAATAATGATATAAGATGATGGAATTATGGTTACAGATGAAGAAAAACTGATATTGTATTATTTTAGATTTCTTTCTTATAATAGTAAGTGGATGATGTATTATTATATAAGAGCTTTATTCTTCCTTAAAGATTATAACTGGTTTCGCTTATATATGCATATATATGTATACCTGTTCTCATTCTAAACTCTAGTTTACAATATTATCTTGCTGAGCTATTATAGCTCACTCTTGCTACTTATGTATATAGCAGCTAGGTCCCATGCCGATACTACGCACTACACCCCGCAAGAGGGTAAGGGAAAGGCGACTTTTTGAGCGAGTGCTGGCGACCATACCCGAGGTAGTGACAAGCCAAAGGGGCTTAGTAGACTTATGTAAATTAAGTGTGTAATTTTGTAATAAACTTTTGGTTGTTTAAATGCTTCATGTAGAAGTATTATTCAACAATGTACTTAGTAGAATTCTGGGTTGTAATAACTGTTAACTTTAAACTTTTAATATTGTGGATGTTGTTCTATGAGCATATGACTGGTGTGTGTGTGTGTGTGTATTAATGTGGGGTCAATTGCATAAATATTAAGTTAAAAAAAAAGACTCAAGAGATATTGATATTGATCGGAAATTGGACCGTCATAATGCTCAAGAACAAGAGTAATAATAATAATTGTATCAGTAATAATATAAATTGTGAACTTCCATCGAGTTCAAGGGTGGTATATCGCAGATAGTTTTATTTTAAGCATTGATTAAAATTTTATAGATTATTACTAATAGAATTTTATGTTTTATTATAGGGATAAGAGATGGGAGAGCCGAGTCGAGACCCTCAGTGGTTAGGATTGTCAGAGCAGGAGCTTGTAGATCTACAGCTAGCCGGGGTAGAGGTTCCCGAGTATGCGGTCGATGACCTCAGGGAGAGACGTCGAGCGGCAGCCAGAGAGAGATGTGAGCAGAGACTGAGAGAGGAGGAAGAGGAGCGTAGACAGAGAGATGTTGTAGCCATAGTGCCATACATTGGTAGACCTTCTACAGGATCTGATGAGGCAGGTCCTTCTAGAGTGACATGGGAGATTCCTGAGGAGGAGAGGCCGTTACGTAAGAGGCCTAGGTTGTCAGTCATAGCTGAGGAGGAGGAGGAGACTGAGTGGACCGATATCCATATGATACCTACCCCTGCCTTGCCTATTCCAGTACCATCAACAGTCCCATCTCCCTCACCGAGTGCTGGCCCTCCAGAGGATCCAGCTGAGCCATTCACTCCTCCCGGACATTTTATCTTTCCAGAGGATGAGATCGAGGAGGATCCGTCTGAGGATGCAGATACCGAGTCTATTCCTCCATCCCCACCATTTGCACCTCCACCACCTCCACCTGTACAGGCACCTGTCCCAGCTGCTATGCCCCCTCAGGAGGCACCCTTACCGACAGGTGACTCACTTCCAGCCATCCTGTTGACAGAGTACTTTGCCCTACAGGGTCAGTTAGAGGAGTCTCGCCGGGTGATAAACACAATGATTCAGAGGTCAGAGAGAGGGAGAGGAGGTATCATTCCTGATGGTATATCCTTGGGATTAGTGAGTGTTGAGTTGCGGGCCCTGGGGGACATTAGGAGGCTGTTAGCTGATAGAGGAGACCCAGAGTGGAGGGCTGCGATAGTGGATACAGTCACGTCTGTGGTAGTCCAGATCCGAGACATTATTAGGGCAGGACTGTGAGTCGGGGTAGTAGTCTCCGTCACTAATCAGACTAGTCATCTTACTGATGTCTTTTTGGGGGATTAGTTTAGTTGGTTACTGTTCTAGTCCCAGTCTGATTGGAAGACAGCTACTAGTACTTTTGTTGTAGCAGATTAGTATGTACGGTTATGTTTGTAGGTTTCGAACCATGTACTAGTATTTTAGATTTCGAACCATGGTTACAGATGAAGAAAAACTGATATTATATTATTTTAGATTTCTTTCTTATAATAGTAAGTGGATGATGTATTATTAAATAAGAGCTTTATTCTTCCTTAAAGATTATAACTGGTTTCTGCTTATATATCCATATATATGTATACCTGTTCTCATTCTAAACTCTAGTTTACAATATTATCTTGCTGAGCTATTATAGCTCACTCTTGCTACTTATGTATATAGCAGCTAGGTCCCATGCCGATACTATGCACTACACCCCGCAAGAGGGTAAGGGAAAGGCGACCTTTTGAGCGAGTGCTGGCGACCATACCCGACGTAGTGACAAGCGAAAGGGGCTTAGTAGACTTATGTAAATTAAGTGTGTAAGTTTGTAATAAACTTTTGGTTGTTGAAATGCTTCCTGTAGAAGTATTATTCAACAATGTACTTAGTAGAATTCTGGGTTGTAATAACTGTTAACTTTAAACTTTTAATATTGTGGATGTTGTTCTATGAGCATATGACTGGTGTGTGTGTGTGTGTGTATTAATGTGGGGTCAATTGCATAAATATTAAGTTAAAAAAAAAGACTCAAGAGATATTGACATTGATCGGAAATTGGACCGTGATGACCTGGATCCTTGACCCCGGATCTAGGGGCGTCACAAAGGCCGCCTCCCTAAACGTGCAAAACATTCTTTAAAACTGTCAGCAGAACTAGGGGATGGTACTAGTTTGTTGACTCGTGACAAGCTTCTAAAATGTGGGTTCATCCCAGTAGGTAACACACCCATTTCGGAAGCTATTGTTAAAGAAGCTGAAGCTTTTCAAGACCTAGATTCCAACTTACAAATATACTCCACACATTGAATGCCTGCATCTGATATGTTTACTATATTCATGTATACCATTCACATTTTAACCTTATGTTTACATAATCATTTTACTATATTCCTTCTTTCTTTGTAGATATGGCCTCCAGTGTTCCTGCATTCATCCAGAAATCCAACAATTACGAAGAGTTATTCAGCGATGCGGACAATGATGTGACCCCTATCGAAGCTGCCCCAATCTCAAAAATCAAAACAACTACCAATATAGAAGAGAAATCCTTAAGCTCCTCCAAAACGAAACTCCCTACTTTAGGTTCTGATCCAACCAAAGTGCCTGCTCCCCATTCCAGAAAAAGAATTAGAAAAGCTCCTGCTCAAAAAGATGATAGTGTTGGTCCCTACATGCAAAGGTTCTTTTCCATGGCAGGAAACCAAATCCCAGAGGAAGCTGTTGCTAAGTGGAATAAGATGATCCTGGTTGAGGCAGCAAAGGCTATCCCTCTAGCCAATGCCCAGAGTTTCTTCCACTATCTGAAACATGGTGAAGAAATTGTGGTAGCTGCCAGAGGTGACCAAAAACTAGCTGATGAAGTAAAGCAGCTGAAAGCCTCTCTCAAATCTAAGGATGGGGAGAAGAAGAAACTCACGGATGCCAACAAGAAGCTTACAACTTCAGAAGCTAAGCTGTTAAAAGAACGTGGTCAGCTGAATACTGCCATCTCCAACCTGGACACCGAGAAAGATGACTTGAAAGCATCTTATATTAAGCAGATTCAAGAGTTGGAGCTCAAGGTAGAAACCCCCAACACCACCATTGTCGTGGAAAGATCCTCCTTCAAAGACAAGAAGAAAGCTAGGTACGAGGTTGGTTACAAAAAAGGGATTAGGGACTATATGAAATCCACATGCGCTATATTCCCAAACCTCGATTGGTCCTTGCTTGGTGAGGACGCTATCAAAATGATGAAGGAAATCAAAGAGAAAGAAGCAGCCAAAGCAGTGAAAGAAGCTACAGATGCTGATAAAGAGGGGACCCACTCGACCTTGCAAGATTCTGAAGTGGAGGCCCATGAAACTAAAGATGCTGGTAGAGTTGTAGATCTCGTCGCAACTGGAGCTACTCCCAATCCTGTACAGACAACCACAGAGGTAGCTTCTGGAGCTCCTGCTTCCTAAACCCATTTTTATTTCCATCTTTAAATACTCCTCAAAATCTTGGTACCCAGAGTTGGGTTAATTGATTTTGCTCTTAAACTATATTGGTGGTACTTTTGGCGTTTACGCCATTATTCGAACCTATTTGGATGAGGGTGTGGGCTCCTCACAAAGCCTCACAAGTTGTATCTCGTAACTACTATTTCCCTTTTATGCAACTTAACCCTGCTTCAATATTTCTTTTACGAATATCTTTCATCCAATCTTGCTAAGGTTGTGTGTCTTTATTATGATATGCCATGCCAGCTGTGCATAAACCAATAGCTATACCTACCACAATAGATATTCAAGCAGTTGTATATACCATGCTTAATAGACCATTATCATATGCAATCAAAGGTTAATTACCCCCTATAAATTGATTAGTGTAATTTTCATAGGGCATAAGTAATCTGTGCCTTAAATAATAAGTCACCATGTATTTCCAATCCGATCAACCCAACAGTTATTCTGTTGTTATATGACTACCTTACACAATTAGCTTATTAGCCTTGTACCATGCTAGCTTCACCTTTGCTTGTAACCAATTCCATTGAGGTAGGTACGCGTCCAGCCATACCAATGTCAATAGCTTGCCATGCCTTATATTCAAAAGTCGGTTTATACTCAAGCAGACATGACATTTTATAGAAGGTAAATACCTTTACCCCCCTTGTATTCATTCTAACCATTTTGTTTATGCGTAAACTCCGTACCTCGATCAGAGGTTTCTTTACCATCTTCATTCCATCTTGATTCAGACATCATTTATGAGTTGGAGCTCTTAAACCATGGCTTCCTCATAGCTAATCCTTATTCATTAACTCACCCAGCGTTTAATATTCTTAGAGTTCATATAAACTTGGTGCATAATGCCATAACAGGTTCCCATAGAAGAATACCTTACGAGTCAAAAGTATATTACGAACCCGAATTCCTAAGGATTTTGAAAACAAGAAATCCTTTACAGCACCGCGCGTACCTGATCTTCATGAATCCAAGTTTCATAATTAATTATCCTTTAGCTAGGCTATACAGGGGCCAATACAATTGGACCTCATAAGTCTAACTCCCTTAATACATGTATTGCCAATACATGTCCAATCAAGTTTCTCGTACTCCATATGATCCACCAGCCCGTAACTCATAATGTCCATGTGCTTAGCCTATCCTCCATATGGCTCTGATTTTTCAGCTCGTCCACCATTTACTTAAAATTTACCAGTACATCATCCGCGTTATTAGCATATCAACCACACGTTAGTCTTAGCATGTTTACCACATGCTACCTTTAGCATATATGCTTCTAATTCAGAAGCACATTACACATGTGCTTTTCTTAGTATGTCAACAAATACCTTAATATACCATCCATACACCTCTTGCGTGCCAAACAATACCCTAATATATCATCCATATGCTACTCATTTATCAGCACCTCTATCGTGTGCTGCTAGCACATAAACTATTGTGCTTAGCATACATATCATATGCTATAAATTCACCAGCACCTCAACCATGTGCTGCTCTCAGCACAAACCATGTGCTCAGCATGCTACCAATTCATCAGCACCTCAACCATGAGGTACTCTCAGCACAAACCATGTGCTAATCTTAGCACAAACCATGTGCTTAGGATGCTACCAATTCATCAGCACCTCAACCATGAGGTACTCTCAGCACAAACCATGTGCTGCTCTTATCACAAACCATGTGCTTAGCATGCTACTAATTCATCAGCACCTCAACTATGAGGTACTCTCAGCATAAACCATGTGCTACTCTTAGCACAAACCATGTGCTTAGCATGCTACCAATTCACCATGAGGTACTTTAACCTTAACCATGTGCTACTCTTAGCACAAACCATGTGCTTAGCATGCTACCAATTCATCAACACCTCAACCATGTGCTGCTCTTTGCAAACCATGTGCTTAGCATGCTACCAATTTTCCCATACCTAGAAAGTTTCTATTTAAGAGTTTCTTCCTAAAAAGTTCCTAAAAAGCTCCTTCCTAAAAAGCTCCTACCTAAAAAGTTCGTTCCTAGCAGGTACATATACCTACTACCCCTAGTTCTTTAGCATACATCTAGCTATGTTGAAGAACTAAGCCTAAACATTTATGTATACAAAGTCCACACATATTCAATGTATGCCAAAGAAAGAAAAAGATAAAGTAGATAGATCCGTACCTGGACCTGTGCATGGCAATCCTAGCTAACAAGCTGCTTCATTCATTTTCGAACCTGGATTATGTTTATTCACAAACCACTATCCTCCATTCCCAAGGCAAGACTCCTAGGAGGACCAAGATGTTTCACTTCTGGATGATATTTGACTCTTCTATCGAGGTACCGTCAGTCTCAGTGGCGAAATTTGCTGGACCTCTCCAACCAGCTTTGGGTATGACCAATGACTCCCTTTACTAGCTTTATAGTCACTCCTTTCTCTCAGCATGGATGCAACCCTAACCTTGTCATGATGTCTGATGCAAGTCAAAAATTTTATTTTGAACCTCCTTCGAGAAAACCTTTTAGGACCTTATCCTCATGTTGGCAGAACCTGCAGATTGAGGCTATTTCTTTGGTAAGTCCTTTGGGTGGACCTCTTTGTCTTGATTTTCCTCCTTAGAAGCCTCCTCGTCAGATGTGAAAACTAGATCTTTAGAGAATCCTCCAGATCTTTGGACCTTTTATCTGGCATGAGAACCTCGTTTCTATGAAGCTCCTTTTTTAGAGAGCTATTTTCACCAACCTTTTCCAAGTTTTTGAGGCAGAACTTCATTATTAAGCGTTCAACCTAGTTTATCAAACATGTCAGTGCCTTTGGTAGGTGAAGCTACAAGATGTCGAGACTTGTTTTCTAGAACCTGCCATCATGGAACCTTCATTCTAGGTCCTCTTCATTACTCTAGAGATCCACATCTTCATGGTTTTCCATGTTAACCTGTACCTCCTTATAAGAATCTAGTCCCAACTTTGAGCTCCTTGCAAAACTTCACCTCTATCAGGTGAAAGTGGAGCCACAGCTATACATGCACATTCACAGCTACACCTTTCCCATCACCAGATAAAATACATCCAAATATCCAGTAGATTGACTAAACAGCTTCAACTACGTACCTGGTTCATTTGTACCTCCTTGGTCAAGAGGTTCACATTTAGCTTCGCATGTACCTCCACGGTCGGGAGGTTTGTACCTTCTTTCTCATGCAGATTCTCCTACTTACTCCCCTTACGACCAGTAGTATGGTATGAACCAGATCTTTACTCCATATTTTTCATTGTGGGAGCTTCAGTAGTCGTTCACCTCCAACCAATTGAACCTCTCACAAAAACCTTCTGCCATAGGTGTAACCTCGTGATCGAAGTCTCTACTATGTTCGCCATTAGAACCACTCGACTAAACCTCTCCAGATGGTCGTACCTCCATTAGCAGATGGATGTTCAGCTTCACCTATCCTCTTTTGGTAGTCCCTTAGACCTTTTGTTAGGAAGCTCTCCTGGTCGCACCTCTTAGCGGATTATTTTTCAAGTTTTTCCTTCTTTTAATGACAAATCATTACTACTTAGCCTCCTTTCCAGCCTATCAAATACACCGATGTTGTGGCCGTCGGATATTCTAGATTCAGTCAAGTGTTCATCTATGCACCTACCATGGAATCTCACTTTTGATTTGTCCTTTCTGAGTGCTTTAAGGAGCCTCCTTCTCAAAGTCGCCGTTCTGATGATCCTTTCTACCGGAATTGAAGTCCAAATACGCAAAGACCAGTTTGTTTCCAGATATAAAGATTTTCTTGCCCATCCACTTGATACGATCCATGATATCTTGATAGTGACCTTCTTTTTAGGCTCAATTTCGTGACCACCTCTGTTGTCCCATTGTGTGCGTTCATCACCGGAGCTTTTGAACACCTTTCCACTCAAAAGATTAGAGATTTCCCCTCCTTCTAGTGCCAAAAATGTTGTGATAAAAATATGTAACAACACCCCGAGTAATCTTCACTGAAATATATGAATTTGTCCTTGGATCTCGGACAGATGAGCAGGCCCGAGAGCCGTGACTACTGCTTAGCAGTTGAACTCGTGAGGGAAGGATGATATTTTGAGGGCTGAATTAGCAAGGTCACCGGACAATATGGCTGTAAATTCCGACCAAAATGTGCCCGGTAGAATATCACTAAGAGTACACGTGCCTTGTGTATCGAAAAGTGAAGTTATGACCCCCTTGCCAACTACCTACATATCCTATTTATAGGAATCAAGCCCTATGTAGTTCTATTAGGTACAGGACTCCTTTCTTGGCCACCAAGTCACGTCTTTAGATGATTTATCCCCTCTCTAATGCCAAGCCACATGCCTTCTGATAAGATCTCTGCATCCCAGTCGAAATATAACTCATAAACCATAATTATCCCAATATAAATGTATATATCATGTACAAAACATATCTATCCCGTTTATTGTGATAGAAACCAACTTAAAGTCCAATTCTTGAAGATATTTCCGTGCTCCTAAAGTGTAGGAACAAGAGTCCTTATCCAACTCCACTTTGGTCAAGTGCAGGTGAAGCTATAACCATATTGGCACCTGTCTGCTACACCAATACCCGTACCTCTAGAGCTGTACCAATATCTTCACCGTACCTAACCATAACAACCTTAAATCACTCAGATTGGGCCTATTAAACCTATGGGCCTTATATTGAGCCCATGTGAAATTTTGGGCACAACACCTTATTTTGTTTATAACAGTATAGTATAGATAAATGGAAGTATCTTATATACTTATATTCAAATTTTTGTTGATATTATCATATTCAACTTATGATTCTATAATGATCTATACTGTAATACTTGTCTAAAATAGAATTTAATATTAACTTGTAATTGTGTGAAAAAATTATTGTTTATTATATAGTTTTAGTTTGTTTTCACTTTGTTGATTTATAATTTTTGTAAATTTGTTAATAAATATGTGATTTTAATTCAAATATAATTGAAAGAGTATGTAATTGAATATTAATTGGCGTATAATTAAAAGAATTTGTTATTAAGTAAAATATGCGGTTTTGTTTTTGCAAAATAAAATTTTATATGCATTTTAATTTATTTTTTAATTTTTGGAAAATGTTAACAAATTTTTTGGGAAGGTGTTAACCGACCGACCAATCAATCAACCAATAATAGTATAGTATAGATAAATGGAAGTATGGTATATAGTTATATTCAAATTTTTGTTGATATTATCATATTCAGATTATGATTCTATAATGACCTATACTGTAATATTTGTCTAAAATAGAATTTAATATTAACTTGTAATTGTGTGAAAATTTTATTGTTTATTATATAGTTTTAGTTTGTTTTTACTTTATTGAGTTATAATTTTTTGTAAATTTGTTAATAAATATGTGATTTTAATTCAAATATAATTGAAAGAGTACGTAATTGAATATTAATTGGAGTATAATTAAAAGAGTTTGTGATTAAGTAAAATATGCGATATATTTTTTGCAAAATAAAATTTTATATGCATTTTAATTTAATTTTTAATTTTTGGAATGTGTTAACAAACTTTTTGGGAAGGTGTTAACGGACCGATCAACCAACCAATTATATTCTGTTTCGCTTATAATAGTATAGTATAGCTTTTTTGTAAATTTGTTAATAAATATGTGATTTTAATTCAAATATATTTGAAAGAGTATGTAATTGAATATTAATTGGAGCATTATTAAAAGTGTTTGTTATTAAGTAAAATATGCAGTTTATTTTTTTGCAAAATAAAATTTTATATGCATTTTAATTTATTTTTTAATTTTTGGAAAGTGTTAACAAACTTTTTGGTAAGGTGTTAACCGACTGACCAACCAACCAATTATACCCTGTTTCGCTTATAATAGTATAGTCTATATTACACTATTATAACAAACTAGGGTATATTTGGTTGGTTGGTAGTTTGGTCACTTTATTTGGTACACTAAATAACAACCGTTAGATTTTAAATATATATAAATGAGAACCGTTGGATCTAATGCTAAAAGAATATTCTTTTTCTAATATTTAAAATACTTTTATAATTCCCAAGTTCGAATCCCACCAAAAACATATCTTTATTAAACATATATATTATTTTATAAACTACTCTAACGAGGTTAAAACACTATCGTTAAAAATACTATAAAATACGTATTATAATATTTTATTATCTTCTATAATTTATTTTCCTCCTAATTAAAAAAAATTATCTGAACATGTGATTTAAAAAGTTTAGAAAAATATTTTATTAATAAAAATATATAACAACTTAAAACTTTAACAATAAAATATAATTTAAAAAATTTACAAGCAACCGTGCATCGCACGGGTTATAGGCTAGTATAGATTATAAGCAAAACAAAGTATATTTGATTAGCTAGTTAGTTAACGCCTTCCAAAAAAAATTGTTAACATCTTTCTAAAATTAATAAGTTAAAAAAAAAATATATTAAAAATATAATTAAAAGAGTATGTAGTTGAATTCAGTTTGAAGTATAACTGTAAGAACCCCAAATTTTGGATATAATTAAAACTTTTTATTATGTACTGAGGTAATGGTGAATAGTGATTACGACTACGATGTAACGATTGAGACAATGAATGAAAGGAATAGATTTGGATTCAAATGTTTATATGCCATGAAGAATACTATTGGTTGACACTTTAGATAAGAATTATCTATCTCCTAGGGAATTGAGATTTGATAATTCTAAAGGAGAAGATTATTCTTATGTCATCCCAATCGATATCTGTTATTGGTCCAGTGGTTCCGTAAAAAGGTTAAGGAACGATCGAAAGAGATCAGGGACAATTGTACAACCCTAAGAGGATGAGTAAAGAAAAATGGATGAATAGTGATTTTGGTGGACATAGGAATATTATTAGACGACGCGATATATAAGTATCCGGAACGAAATTCTGAGTTCGTATTAGTGATCCAGGGGGAAAAAGAGTGTATGTAAAAGATGTCGGATCCTGAAAAATAGAACTTTTATTTTCCCCGAGATTTCCCTGGACACTGAAAGACTTAAGGAATTATTGAAGGGATTTAAGGAAAATAGGTTCAAGAATTATTAAAGAGAATGGAGGATGATAGTATAAATATTAAGACGGTTTCCGGTAAAACCCTAACTAGAAACGAATGAGTTATTCCTCCGAACGATCAATCAAATTAAGTAATAACCGGACAAAGAGACAAGCAGAGAGTCAAGATACATGCATGTGCAAGTAGATAAGATCAAGTAACTAAGTAGTTACAAAGTAACTAGCATCTTTAGAAACCAATTCACTTAGTTAGCTTGCATGACACCTTTCCACCACAAAATCACAACACTTGTCCCTTGGATTGCATCATATATGAGCAAAGCACTTTAATAAAGTAGCTTTATGCTAGATATTATCATCAATAATGTATTTTGGACAAGGATGAGATCAAAGCAAGCAAAACAAACTCCATTCCTCTCATTCTCTCAAACTGTCCAGCAGAAACACTCTCCAAAGACAAATTCATATCTCCATTTCTATCCATGATAAAATCACCAAATTTTAACCATAGCCTCTCCACTCCATGGGTAATATTCGCTCAAAATTTCATGTCCAACAAAGTAGTATAGCCTAGTCAAATCCATGCTCAAAGTTGGGAAACCAAATCTGACCAGTTTCTGTCCAGTAGGAAAAACGGGTTCAAAACCTTAGCTTCCAAGCTTCAAATTTCATGATCTATAGCTCAAAACAAAGCTTATGAAGAACCCAAGATGTGGTAAAAATTTGAGAGCTAAACTCTTGTTTTTCGATTTTTTATGATTTTTACAAGTTGAGTGATGAATAGTGTTCTTCAAGAACTAATCTTGTTTTCTTTGATTCCTATGGTTGGTTTAGCTAGCTTAAGGCCACTCAAGGATCATACAAAGCTTAGTGAGGCTAGAACATACTCCAAGGAAGGTAGACCTCTTGAAACCCTAGCATTTGATTTGAGATTTATATATGTTTTTTATGGTTTTAGCTTTGTATGATTATAGTGGTGATTATAAGCATGATTATGTAGTTAGTTATGTGATTTAAGAAGCATGATGATTTTGAGGTTAATATCAGTGGTTCTAGGGTTTGTTGAGATGAGAATCATGTTTATGAATTGTGTTGATGCCCGGTGTGGCTTGGTTGTGTTGTTACGATTTTTAGAACGTCCGATTTATAGCCGTCGTAATGCTGAATTTTTGTTAACACTTAAAAACCAAGCATGGCAGTTAATATAATTTCCTGACCTTGGTAATATTGTGACTGGTCCTTGTGGATCTCGAGTCATAGATCGTTTTGGCGTGAGAATCGAAACTTTCCGACTTACGGTTTAGGAGTTATGGTCAAATTACTAAAATTGGTTCAGAACCGTAAGTAAAAGTTCGTAACTTCAATTGAACCCTCGTAAATCATGTTACTCAGTGGCGAATCTTGGTAAATAAATACTAGAGGTCATAAGGAAGGTATTAAAGAAAACCACATGTCAAACGGATCGTTTTCCGATTTTATAAAAATGTTGGAATCGAAGTTAAACGCGAACGAATCCCTAAAAACCCGCTTGATTATAACTTCGGTAAAACACTTAGAAAACGGGCGATAAAACTCGGAGTATAATATTGATTCGTACCGATCGACTTTAGAACTTGTATGACTTAAGTATGTCCCAAGTGTAAGTACAGTGACATGTCGTATTAACGAACGAATGTCGGGTCGGATCGATGATAAAAGGAATCCACTAAAAGGGGTATAACGAGATAACTCGAGAACGTGTTTCGATTTAAGTATAACTTAACTTTTGAGATGTTAAGTGATTAATCCCGAATGCCTTGGCTATTTATAGATCACCAAGCTGATCCGGGACCCGCTACCACTACCCCTTACCGTACTCGACTACCAGGCAAGTTTCAATTCCCTTCTTTTAGGCTGTTGTTGTGATTGAATATATATATATATATATATATATATATATATATATATATATGTTTTCTGTTATACATATGCCATAGCATGCATGCCTACTTTCCAGTCATATCATTATGCTTGTTCCCTGATTGTTTATTGGCTTATAAATTAGATAGCTAACGTATCAATTATAAGCCGGTTATTGTAAGACCCTCATAGAAGGGCGTATACATCTTATTCATCAAATATAGACCGGGAGTCAATATTTCTTGATATATCGAGATTACCTCGGAGGAAAATATTTAAGTAAATATTTTCCATTATTTGGGCGACGAATATTATTCGAATATACGTTCGAGATTATTTATTTAACGATCCTTACTTCAAATAATTATTTGAACGTAACTATTCGACGAATAATATTTTTTTAATATTCATTCAGAGTCGAATTATTTATCGATTATTATTTCGAATATTCTTCTAAAGGTTGGACTACTAAATGAATATTATTTGGATATTCATTTAGAATATTATTCATTAAATGAATATTACTTTTGAATATTCATTTAAGATAGTAATTACCTGATGAATATTATTTTAATGTTCATCTGAAACTTGATTTATTTATCGGGTCTTATCTCGAATATTCCTTTAAAGCTTGGATTACTAAATGAATATTACTTGATATTCATTTAGAATATTATTCATTAAATGAATATTACTTTTTCAATAAACATTTAAATTCCTAATTAATTATGAATATTATTTTGAATATTCATCCAGGGTTCTATTTAATCATCGAATATTATTTTAAATATTTTAAATATTCCTTTCAGGTCTTATTAATTAATGAATATTATTTTGAATATTCATTTGAATATTTAATTATGCAATAAATATTCTCTCGATATTTCTTCAAGGATTATTTGAGAAATACTCTGATTAAAGATATTCTTTCATATTCCTAAATATTCTGTAAAATATTTTAATTCAATAAATATTCTCTGAATATTTATTCCATACTTAGAATAACCTCGATAAGGTTTATCTTCTTCGATTATTACAGAAAATATTTCGGAGTCATATTATTATTAATCATATATCAAGAAAGGTTCTCAGACATCATTCTTCTTTGAGTCTATCTCCCTAATAATAAGGGAACCTTACTTGGAAAATGTTAATTATCTTGTCGACTTCCCGGTCATAAAGTATTCTCTTAACTCTCAACTCGGGTGCTATTGACTTATTAAGTCGTTGTTTACCTTCTCATCTTCGAGGGGTAAGGTTGTTGGAACAAGTTGAGATTCGTTACCAAGCAGTAGCTTGGAAGTTATTGGTGAATTTTCCTTTCCAACTAGATACGACTACTTTGTGGAGTCTTATCAACAAGTATTATACTTGGGGAAAGGGGGACGAACTTTACATTCAGAATCATGAATTCTATTTGAACTAGAAGTCGTGTAAGAGGCCGAGTAGCGCCGGTCCATCCCCTTTGGCCCAACCGTTGGCCGGGGAGAGCTAGCAAGGCGGTAGACAAGTAAAGCCGTCAGTTCTTCCTTCTACCGGTAGTAAATCTAATTTGAGCTGTACGATCTCGACTGATCATCAAGACTGGAACAGCGGGCGCGGTGAATACTCCATCATTGGTTCATCATCCAAACTTATTTATTTCCTGCAACATGATTACTGTTGGCAGAGCTGGAAAAGTGTTCATAACTGGAATTACAATCTTTTCATGCAAGTTCCTCTTTTAATGGCAATGAGAATATCTCGCTTACTTTTGATGTAGCAGATATTTCTACAAACAAATACTTTGAGTTACCTGGTAACTTCATCCTTTATATTATACTGGCAATAACTTCATTAAGGCATGGCATATGATTTCAAAGGATATTTTGAACTACTGTATATATGTATCACTGTTCAGTTATATTATTGTTGGTGGGCTTTCGCTCACCCTTGCTTTGTTCATATTATGTCACAACAACAGCTAGGGCAGATGGCTCGCGTCAGGCGCACTCGGCGCAAGCGGGTTACCCGACCCACCCGACTCCCCGCTGAGATGCTAGTCGCCATTGCTGAGGTAGCATAGTTAGACAGCTTTTGTTTCCTGTTTAACTATATGTATAATTAATGTAATCAACGGCAAAACTTTTAAACTTATGATGTTATCCTTTTGGGATTGTAATAACTTTCATTCGTAAGCCCCTTTTATGTAAGACTCATTTCAATTTCATCTCTGGGACTATAACTGTGTGTGTGTGAGTGGATATTCTTGTGGGGTCATAGCATGCTACTTATTGATTTTGGACTCAAGTCAAGTATTGTGGATAAGTTATGAGATAGTAACGACCCGATCCCGGACCCCGGATCTGGGGGTGTTACAGAAGTGGTATCAGAGCGTACGTTATAAACCCCAGAGATGAGGCGACGTTAAAACAATAAATTCACTAAGATAATAAGAACTCTTGCCAAGTTCATAGTCGGACTACTTAATGTAGTAATGACCTATAAAACCCTTATGGGAACTCTTAAGTATCATGATAGTAACTTAGCTCGATATCGTATCGACGAGTAAGGCGCCAGACCTTGAGGCATACAAGCAGCAGCGCGATAATGCTTTATATGCTGAAGATCAGCGGATAAATTCAATGGAGTACCCTACGGAAGACCCGGAAGAGGTTCCAGCAGATAAGGAAAATCCTGTTAGGATAAGGAGCTTACCCTTGAGGAATGAGGGCCGCAGCCAAAAAGACTGTGATGATTAAAGTATAGTGCTCAGAAAAGGGAGCATAAAGAACTGAGTTATTAGCAAGAGAACTGAAGATTCATGTTGGATTCGTAGCCGGACTACTGGAGGTAGTACCAGCAAGTAAGACGGACTGAAAGGATCACTTGAGATCTTATACAGGAATAGACGAGAATCCCTAGAGACTTCCATATTAACGAAGAAAGAGCTAGAGGGATGTATGATTATCAAAGACATCGATTTAGGGCGAGGAGCATAGTCCCTAGGAATAGTTGAGAAGGAGGCAGTAAGTGCCATATCATTTGATAAATGAATTAGTAAGAATATGGTCAGTAATAATTCGCCATGAGATGGCAGGTGTCATAGGTTGTAAATTATGGAACCAAATTGAGGTTAATGAGGTGGTTTTATTAAGGGAAATGTTCATTTTATGAATGAATCAGTTGAAAGTAAAGACATTGGGGAGTGACAGCATGATTGGATAAAGTTATATAAGGAAGTAGTAGGCAAGGCAATGATCTAAGAACCTACCGGAAGATAAGACCAGTGAGTCAAGATGAACTCGTAATGAGACTACTATCAGAGACTGAGTATAGAGTTAATTTAACTCAGTGAAATGATGAACCAGAAACGTTAGATGCATGTGATTCAGAAGAATATTAAATTCTTTCTTTTCTTTTAATGGATTATTGTAGTTACCTTAAGTTTAATCCGATGCAGAATTATAATGGATCAAGTAATACAATCACCAGTTGAAGAGAGAAAAAAAAATGTGAGAAAATCTTCCTGGAGCTAAAAGATGAAATTGGTAATGACCAAGAGTTGGTATTGTTTAATGGAAAAAGGGAGACTTTGTGCTTCCAACGACGCTTCGCATAAAAGATTAGGATGTGTGCTTGTGCAGCACGACAAAGTACTTGCGGAGGCATTCGGACAGCACGGTTCACCAAGTTCGGATGGCCCTAGTAGTGCCAATTTTGTGGAACAACCAACTCCGACGGTAATGTTCCTTCTGAGACTAGTGGTTAGGTACACTGAAATTTGGTAATATTGAATGTCAGGACGTATAGGTATCAGGATATTGTGTCAGGTTTCAGTTTGAAACTGTTGATTCCCTTCTAAGGGATGTATATAATTGGTTCCTCTCCAGTGGTTAAACTTCCAATCTAATGATGATTATTTCGTAAATTATGACTGCTTATGGTTCTACCTGCTTGGAGGTTCATAGAACCATTCTTCAGGTTTCCAAACTGGTATACTTAATGTTACCAGTAGGTGGATAGATTGACCAAAATTTCCCTGATTCTAGAAAGAAATCCGGAGAATTTTGGCAAACTTTGTCTTTCTGATTATCAAAGAACGTCATGGAGGAAAGTAGAAACTGGGGCGAACCCCGTGAATTGGGTAAAGTAACCGCTATATGGGTTGGTGGACAGACCCTGGTTATCGCGATTGATTGTAGAAATACAATGATGAAGTGAGATTGGACGAAAACAGGAAATGTAAGTAAGAAACCAGCCGGACTGAGAAACTCCGGGATTGACTTAAGTGAAAAGGCTGTTATGCCAGGAATGGTAAACTTGCATGGCACGTGGGATTTATAAGAATAGTTGAAAAGATAAAAGTAGAGGAAAGGTGACCGGAGACGGCGCTGAGTAGCCGATTAAGACTTATATGAAGTAAAGTTTTGGAAAGGTAGAAAGGTATCAAAGAAGAAGGCACTATGCCGGCAATTTCTAGAAAAGTAATGCGATTAGCCAAACCCCTAAAATCATATATTTTATTTTAGTGCGGTCAGTTGAGGCCAAGTCACAAAGGATTATCAAGTGACTAGGCCAGCAATGAAAGGACAAAGCAGGGTTGCTTCTAAGTAAGCACCGACTGCAAGGGCTTCTAATATAAAGGAAACAATAATGAGATCGTAAGAATCTTCTACTGAACCCTTTGCAACCCATGTTTCGATTGGGAATTTACTAGACTCCTTTTTGAAGTGGGGTCACCCGTATTAAGGTGATTCATGTGTATATGATCGTCCAAGATTACGAAAAAAAAAATGGAAGTACAATGACTTGAGATGTATGATGTTAGGGTATCATGAATACCATGAATATATTATGACTAAGGAAAGTAAACAACGAAGGTTTATGAAGAGAGTATAGAAATGGTCAGAGATGGATCAGTATGCTGTAGAAATTTCATCTAAGGCAATTACCTTTGAGAAGAACGATAAGTACTAAGAGATTCACGTTGAACTCGACTCGACCAATATCTTCCAGAACATCCTTGCTACTAGTACCAAGTTCTGTAAGAGAGCAGGTAGACATATGTTGTCTTTTGGAAGGTCAAATAGGCTGACAACTATCTGAAAGAAGAGGTTAGCATTAAGCCACCGATCGATTATCAAATGAGAATGATTGAGAAGAGACCCTTATTAAGGATACATGATTTGATTGCCAAGTACAGGACGCAAGAATTCCTTGGCAGTTGAATTAAGGATAGGATATCCATAAATTAAGACAAACCCTGGGGAATGCACAAGGGATGGCATTAACCCTAATAACGACATTATGAATTCAGATGATATGAGTTGGACTTGCTAAGGCAACAATGACTTGTAATGATTATTAAAAAGAGTCCTGGAAAGAACATAGATAGAATTATTAGAGTATTGATCAATGACGTTTTGATATACCCTGTACCCAGAAAATACAGGGGGAATGATGAGGATGACCTAAGAAACCTTACAAGGAAAAAGGTAATATTCCGAACTTCAAAATGGAAGTTTGGTAAGGAATGTATGATATAGTAACAATAATGCCAGATGAGGCATGTATGAAACCCTGAGGAAGTATGGATTGAACCTATAAAGTTTGAGATTATCCTAATATAAGGAAAGAACTATGAAAAGAAGTATCCTAAGTAGGATTGGGAATAAACGTGATAAAGTTCCCACGGGAAGGTGGAAGCAATGACTTATGGAAAAAGACTGATAGATATGTTTTTCTCCTTCAGCAGAGCTTAAGGAAGGATGCTTTCACCCAACAGTGATGAGAGTGAGGTAGAAAGATTTGAGTTGGAATGTATCCAGAGAACATGGATTACAAGAAATCATTATTATCAGGAAAGGCCAATGAGGCGGCCGACAGTCTAAGTATAGAGGAATAATTACAAATGTTCATACCGAAGAAACAGAATGATATTTGGAAGGACCTTGAAGGTCATATCGGAGTGGAGGAATTTACATTCCTTCTGATGACTGTGCAAGAATTGACGGTAATAATAGTTTAAGTAAAGATTCGATTCCCGATATTGTCTTAAGCAAACTACACACCTTAGAAGGTCCCGTTTTGAGGCAAACCAAGACCATGATACAAAGTGACGAAGTAAACCGTTAAGTTTCCAGTCTTTTATGGAAGCTGCATGAGTGATAGTTTCATCAACCTGACATAGCTGCGATGCTTGAAACTCTTCTGCAATTTTATCTACTTCATGTAATATCTACATCAAGTTCAGGAAGTGTTCCTTATGGATAAGGAATAGTGATTACTTTGTCTCCTTAAAGGATTAAAACCCGTATGGTTAGCTATTAACGCACTACGTAAACAACAAGCGATGGCGATTCTTCTAAGAAAGTAATTGATAACGTAAAGATAAAGAAAGTGATGCTATTGATAAGCTAAATGGCATGTTGATGAATGACATGCAAGTTGTGTTAGTGTACCTCTGCGCAAACGAGATAGTGAATATGATGTTGATGATTCATGATGCTAAAGGTATTCCCGTGGAAAGAATTAATGAGACTTGGAGGGAAGGGCAGTTGAGCCCGAGACTTATTGGGCCACCTGAGAGTTTAAAAGTGTTCGGAAGGTGGCATTCGAGCCAGCTCTACCCCCAAAATTTATAGCATGATCGTAACGTGTTTCATGTGGCAAGGCTATGCCAGTAAAATGCAGATGCTCGATAGATGATAAGAGTACGAGCAGGTAGATATACGACCTGGTCTGACTTATGAAGAACAACCTATGGAAAATCACGGATAGAAAATAGCAAGTGATGAGAAACAAGTTTGGCAGAAGTAGATTATATTGAATCTAAGTTAAAGGGATCGGCCAGATTCATTTTGGAGAATTTAAATTGGAATAATGTGATGATCATAGAGTAAATGTAACGGGATACCAATAAGGAGGTACCAAGTGCAAAAGATATCTCAATAAAGAGATGAAGGTGAAAGTAAATAACAGAAGTAAATAAGAATCAGATAATAAGAAGGATGTGATTGATAAAGAAAAGACTGGGAAAACAACTATGGAATATGAAGCAAGGAATGTTATGAATGGATTAATAAAAGGGTTTTCTGATGAATTCTCGGGATGACAACCTGATAGTGTTAATATTATAGATATGAAAAAAGCTAGTAGCGTGACATGGAATGTCAGTAACAATGGTGTCAAGCGAGAAACCTAAGATTTAACCTAAATGGTTGAAGGAATTTTCTAGAGTGAGCGTTGCTAAGGTTGAACCAGAGTATAGGTCCATAGAATAGTGGACAAAGCAGCAAGATATGTTGACACATGAGATTGCGATCAAATGGTATTGGATATAATTATGATTAATTTCTTCCTTGATGAACCTCTATAGTTCAGAGGTAAATTCTGAGTATGATATTTTACAATCATGAAAACCTTCTATAATCCTTTAGAACTCTTTTCTTTTCTTCTCTCTTATTCATCTTCTTTATGAATTGAGAAGAACAACCCTTTAAGGAGGGGAGGTACTGCTACGTGACTATCTGTCTATGTGATAGAAGTCTAAGTGGAATACCATAACTTGTTTAATTGCTTGTCAAGTACTAAAGGCTGGCCCCTTTCTGTACTAACTATGCAATATAACAAATGTTCAATTGATCATAGTGATCTCTCAATAAATCCTTCCACTTCTCTATATTGATCGAGTTTGCGAAGATTAAAGCGATCGAGAAATGCACAGTGCGAGCGAGGTTATCTCCGAATTCGCAGCACGATAGTAATACCAAAGCCACTGCGGATATCAATAAGGATAAGACTGAGTAAGAGTATAACCCGGATAGTGTGTTGTACGAAAAGTAGCAACGTTGATGGAAAAAGGATAAATTATGGATTGTAGCACTAGAAGATGTGCTGAGAAAGGGTAGAATGACTAAGAATTGACCGGGAAGCTAAAAAGTGAATGATAGGAAAACGACTCTTTGCTTCCTACCTGATTCTGGGACGGAATCCTTTTAAGGAGGGGAGACTGTAAGAACCCCAAATTTTGGATATAATTAAAACTTTTTATTATGTACTGAGGTAATGGTGAATAGTGATTACGACTACGATGTAACGATTGAGATAATGAATGAAAGGAATAGATTTGGATTCAAATGTTTATATGCCATGAAGAATACTATTGGTTGACACTTTAGATAAGAATTATCTATCTCCTAGGGAATTGAGATTTGATAATTCTAAAGGAGAAGATTATTCTTATGTCATCCCAATCGATATCTGTTATTGGTCCAGTGGTTCCGTAAAAAGGTTAAGGAACGATCGAAAGAGATCAGGGACAATTGTACAACCCTAAGAGGATGAGTAAAGAAAAATGGATGAATAGTGATTTTGGTGGACATAGGAATATTATTAGACGACGCGATATATAAGTATCCGGAACGAAATTCTTAGTTCGTATTAGTGATCCAGGGGGAAAAAGAGTGTATGTAAAAGCTGTCGGATTCTGAAAAATAGCACTTTTATTTTCCCCGAGATTTCCCTGGACACTGAAAGACTTAAGGAATTATTGAAGGGATTTAAGGAAAATAGGTTCAAGAATTATTAAAGAGAATGGAGGATGATAGTATAAATATTAAGACGGTTTCCGGTAAAACCCTAACTAGAAACGAATGAGTTATTCCTCCGAACGATCAATCAAATTAAGTAATAACCGGACAAAGAGACAAGCAGAGAGCCAAGATACATGCATGTGCAAGTAGATAAGATCAAGTAACTAAGTAGTTACAAAGTAACTAGCATCTTTAGAAACCAAATCACTTAGTTAGCTTGCATGACACCTTTCCACCACAAAATCACAACACTTGTCCCTTGGATTGCATCATATATGAGCAAAGCACTTTAATAAAGTAGCTTTATGCTAGATATTATCATCAATAATGTATTTTGGACAAGGATGAGATCAAAGCAAGCAAAACAAACTCCATTCCTCTCATTCTCTCAAACTGTCCAGCAGAAACACTCTCCAAAGACAAATTCATATCTCCATTTCTATCCATGATAAAATCACCAAATTTTAACCATAGCCTCTCCACTCCATGGGTAATATTTGCTCAAAATTTCATGTCCAACAAAGTAGTATAGCCTAGTCAAATCCATGCTCAAAGTTTGGAAACCAAATCTGACCAGTTTCTGTCCAGTAGGAAAAACGGGTTCAAAACCATAGCTTCCAAGCTTCAAATTTCATGATCTATAGCTCAAAACAAAGCTTATGAAGAACCCAAGATGTGGTAAATATTTGAGAGCTAAACTCTTGTTTTTCGATTTTTTATGATTTTTACAAGTTGAGTGATGAATAGTGTTCTTCAAGAACTAATCTTGTTTTCTTTGATTCCTATGGTTGGTTTAGCTAGCTTAAAGCCACTCAAGGATCATACAAAGCTTAGTGAGGCTAGAACATACTCCAAGGAAGGTAGACCTCTTGAAACCCTAGCATTTGATTTGAGATTTATATATGTTTTTGATGGTTTTAGCTTTGTATGATTATAGTGGTGATTATAAGCATGATTATGTAGTTAGTTATGTGATTTAAGAAGCATGATGATTTTGAGGTTAAGATCAGTGGTTCTAGGGTTTGTTGAGATGAGAATCATGTTTATGAATTGTGTTGATGCCCGGTGTGGCTTGGTTGTGTTGTTACGATTTGTAGAACGTCCGATTTATAGCCGTCGTAATGCTCAATTTTTGTTAACACTTAAAAACCAAGCATGGCAGTTAATATAATTTCCTGACCTTGGTAATATTGTGACTGGTCCTTGTGGATCTCGAGTCATAGATCGTTTTGGCGTGAGAATCGAAACATTCCGACTTACGGTTTAGGAGTTATGGTCAAATTACTAAAATTGGTTCAGAACCGTAAGTAAAAGTTCGTAACTTCAATTGAACCCTCGTAAATCATGTTACTCAGTGGCGAATCTTGGTAAATAAATACTAGAGGTCATAAGGAAGGTATTAAAGAAAACCACATGTCAAACGGATCGTTTTCCGATTTTATAAAAATGTTGGAATCGAAGTTAAACGCGAACGAATCCCTAAAAACCCGCTTGATTATAACTTCGGTAAAACAATTAGAAAACGGGCGATAAAACTCGGAGTATAATATTGATTCGTAACGATCGACTTTAGAACTTGTATGACTTAAGTATGTCCCAAGTGTAAGTACAGTGACATGTCGTATTAACGAACGAATGTCGGGTCGGATCGATGATAAAAGGAATCCACTAAAAGGGGTATAACGAGATAACTCGAGAACGTGTTTCGATTTAAGTATAACTTAACTTTTTAGATGTTAAGTGATTAATCCCGAATGCCTTGGCTATTTATAGATCACCAAGCTGATCCGGGACCCGCTACCACTACCCCTTACCGTACTCGACTACCAGGCAAGTTTCAATTCCCTTCTTTTAGGCTGTTGTTGTGATTGAATATATATATATATATATATATATATATATATATATATATATATATATATATATATATATATATATGTTTTCTGTTATACATATGCCATAGCATGCATGCCTACTTTCCAGTCATATCGTTATGCTTGTTCCCTGATTGTTTATTGGCTTATAAATTAGATAGCTAACGTATCAATTATAAGCCGGTTATTGTAAGACCCTCATAGAAGGGCGTATACATCTTATTCATCAAATATAGACCGGGAGTCAATATTTCTTGATATATCGAGATTACCTCGGAGGAAAATATTTAAGTAAATATTTTCCATTATTTGGGCGACGAATATTATTCGAATATACGTTCGAGATTATTTATTTAACGATCCTTACTTCAAATAATTATTTGAACGTAACTATTCGACGAATAATATTTTTTTAATATTCATTCAGAGTCGAATTATTTATCGATTATTATTTCGAATATTCTTCTAAAGGTTGGACTACTAAATGAATATTATTTGGATATTCATTTAGAATATTATTCATTAAATGAATATTACTTTTGAATATTCATTTAAGATAGTAATTACCTGATGAATATTATTTTAATGTTCATCTGAAGCTTGATTTATTTATCGGGTCTTATCTCGAATATTCCTTTAAAGCTTGGATTACTAAATGAATATTACTTGATATTCATTTAGAATATTATTCATTAAATGAATATTACTTTTTCAATAAACATTTAAATTCCTAATTAATTATGAATATTATTTTGAATATTCATCCAGGGTTCTATTTAATCATCGAATATTATTTTAAATATTTTAAATATTCCTTTCAGGTCTTATTAATTAATGAATATTATTTTGAATATTCATTTGAATATTTAATTATGCAATAAATATTCTCTCGATATTTCTTCAAGGATTATTTGAGAAATACTCTGATTAAAGATATTCTTTCATATTCCTAAATATTCTGTAAAATATTTTAATTCAATAAATATTCTCTGAATATTTATTCCATACTTAGAATAACCTCGATAAGGTTTATCTTCTTCGATTATTACAGAAAATATTTCGGAGTCATATTATTATTAATCATATATCAAGAAAGGTTCTCAAACATCATTCTTCTTTGAGTCTATCTCCCTAATAATAAGGGAACCTTACTTGGAAAATGTTAATTATCTTGTCGACTTCCCGGTCATAAAGTATTCTCTTAACTCTCAACTCGGGTGCTATTGACTTATTAAGTCGTTGTTTACCTTCTCATCTTCGAGGGGTAAGGTTGTTGGAACAAGTTGAGATTCGTTACCAAGCAGTAGCTTGGAAGTTATTGGTGAATTTTCCTTTCCAACTAGATACGACTACTTTGTGGAGTCTTATCAACAAGTATTATACTTGGGGAAAGGGGGACGAACGTTACATTCAGAATCATGAATTCTATTTGAATTAGAAGTCGTGTAAGAGGCCGAGTAGCGCCGGTCCATCCCCTTTGGCCCAACCGTTGGCCGGGGAGAGCTAGCAAGGCGGTAGACAAGTAAAGCCGTCAGTTCTTCCTTCTACCGGTAGTAAATCTAATTTGAGCTGTACGATCTCGACTGATCATCAAGATTGGAACAGCGGGCGCGGTGAATACTCCATCATTGGTTCATCATCCAAACTTATTTATTTCCTGCAACATGATTACTGTTGGCAGAGCTGGAAAAGTGTTCATAACTGGAATTGCAATCTTTTCATGCAAGTTCCTCTTTTAATGGCAATGAGAATATCTCGCTTACTTTTGAAGTAGCAGATATTTCTACAAACAAATACTTTGAGTTACCTGGTAACTTCATCCTTTATATTATACTGGCAATAACTTCATTAAGGCATGGCATATGATTTCAAAGGATATTTTGAACTACTGTATATATGTATCACTGTTCAGTTATATTATTGTTGGTGGGCTTTCGCTCACCCTTGCTTTGTTCATATTATGTCACAACAACAGCTAGGGCAGATGGCTCGCGTCAGGCGCACTCGGCGCAAGCGGGTTACCCGACCCACCGGACTCCCCGCTGAGATGCTAGTCGCCATTGCTGAGGTAGCATAGTTAGACAGCTTTTGTTTCCTGTTTAACTATATGTATAATTAATGTAATCAACGGCAAAACTTTTAAACTTATGATGTTATCCTTTTGGGATTGTAATAACTTTCATTCGTAAACCCCTTTTATGTAAGACTCATTTCAATTTCATCTCTGGGACTATAACTGTGTGTGTGTGAGTGGATATTCTTGTGGGGTCATAGCATGCTACATATTGATTTTGGACTCAAGTCAAGTATTGTGGATAAGTTATGAGATAGTAACGACCCGATCCCGGACCCCGGATCTGGGGGTGTTACAATAACTGATAGAGTATGTAATTATGTAAAATATGTGTTTTCTTTTTTTAAGTAAATTACCGTCTATATTTTAATTAGTTTTTTTTAGAAGTTCCAAATAAGTTTTTTAGAAAGGCTTTAACTAACCAACTAATTATACCTTATTTTCCTTATAAAAGTATAGTACAGATAAATTAGTATACTTATTTTCCTTTTAATTTTCCTTTTTCTTAATTTGTTTACTTATTAATATTTTTTTATATAAAAATTGTTTAAACTAATTTTAAAAAATATTAGTTTCTCGAAATAGTTAGAAGAAAAGTTGGGTATTGGTGGAGAATTTTAATGGAAATAAAATCGAAATAGTATGTAAAATATGTTATTTATTTTTTTAATTAAAATTAAATACAATTTGATTTGTTTTTTGTTTTATGTATGGTGTTAACAAACTTTTTAGTAAGGTGTTAACCAACGAACTAAGACACAAAAATATATTTTTAAAAATTAAAAAAATGTATTAAAAATTCCAAATTCAATGAAATTATATATAATTTATTAAAAGTAAAATACCACGTCTTTTATAGAATTATAAACGTTTTCAATTATATCCCGATTAGAAGCATTGCCTGCACACACTTCTTCCTACAATTCTTTCTTCTACGATTTTATATTATACTAAATGATTTTTAAAAAAAATCTATTGAATTCTTAAGATATTTAACAATAAATTTTAAAATAAATTTAAATTAATAATATTTATTTATGTAATGAAATTAAGTATGGAACATATTTAAATTTAAATTTAATAATAAAATTTATTAAAATAAATTAAAATTTTATATTAAATCATTAATGTATTAATTCATAATAATAATATATGATAGTCCGTGGTTTGCACGGGTTATAGGCTAGTTTATATAATAGCCTAATAAGGGGTTATAATTCATGAGACATTTTATTTCATCTTAAATCATTAGACATTTTATTCCATCTAAAATGACTGATTTACCCTTCTATTCATTATTTTAAAAAATAATGATATTGGAGAGCATTGAACCTAGGTCTCTAGGATGTGTAAATGGCTTCTTACCACCACACCACTCGCTATTATGTGTTTTTGTATGATACACATTATATGTGTGCAGGTGTGTAGTGTGAGTGAAAAAAATATGGTACTTTAGTTAGTGTGACATATTAACAAATATTAGGTAATTTAGCTATTGCGACATATTAACAAATTTTAGTCATTAGTTTATTCTTACTTTCATTTTGGATTGTAATATATTATACTATATCAAAAAATAAATTAATTATATATAAATTTTGGTTTGGTTATACTTTTTTGAATTATTTAAAGTATTGTTATAATAATAATCAAAATCTTTTATCTATTATGCCATTTTATTCAGCATAAATGGTGAGACATTGTATTCAACTGAAAATGACTTAATATAATATCCTTGTTTTTATTATTTTTTTAAAAAAATTATTGTTAAAAGGGATTGAACTTGGGTCTCTAATTTAATTAACACATTGTTTACTACTAGACCAATCAATCACATGTATTTTAAATCATATACATTATATGTGTGTGTGTGTTGCTTGAGTGAAACAAAATCTAATATGATAATTATTGCAACACATTAGCAATCTTCGGTAATTTTTATATTTATTGATCCTGATCATAATAAATTATATTATATCAAAATATCAATTAGTGATACATAATATATAGTCTGTTTATACATTTTAAAATATAATAATAATAATAATAATAATAATAATAATAATAATAATAATAATAATAATAATAATAATAATAATAATTGTAAGAACCCTAATTTTTGTAATATTCTTTTTATAATATCATATGACATTGTGAATTTGGAACCTTTTTAGTCATCCATGTTGTTTAATGGAATTGATTATCTGAGAAATTATGTTGTTACATTCACCATGTAAGATAAAGGGAAGGTTGTTCAAGGCAAGAGTCTTATTGTTAGTAAGATTTATAAAACTTGGGATTTGAGAGTTATTGGAGTATTAAAAGATATTTAAGGGATTTTGGCAAGGAGTTATGGATATTCGAGGAATTTACACAATTAAGTACTTAAGGAATTACAAGGGAAATCTCTACGCGACAAAATATTATTACGAGGAGTTAATTAAGATACGATACAAATTAAAGATTAAGTGACAAGCATTGGTGAAGGAATAATGATACAAGGAAAGATATTACATGCAAGTCCCATGCAACTAGGTTGTTAGAAAAGCAAACAAGAAATGCAAAAGTAACTAGATGAATAGTAACTAGTTATGGTGCATTGTCCAAGGAGACAAGGAGGCATGGTTGGCCTAGGGAGCTAGTACTAGACTTGCAACATGTGATACAATTATACATATAACTAATACATATCACAAATACACTTCACTTTATTCACCCAACACAAAACAAAACACTCTCTCTCTCTCCCTCTTGTTCACCTAGCTCTCGGCCAAGCACAAAGAAAGGAGAAGAAAATTTCTTTTCTTCAACTTCTCACAATTCAAGACAAAAATCCTAGGTCCTCTACACTATATAAGGAAGGTATGTTATGAATTTCAACCCCTTTCATCCACTAGTTTTTGAGATATAAATTGTTGAAGTTTAGATGAATAGTAACCATGCTTAGTTTTCTTTTAGATCTTGAGTTGTAAGGATTGTAGGGGCTCATCCAAGGTGTTTTTGAGACTTGTAAAGCTTACCCAAGGCTCCTAGATACTCAAGAAGGTATAAAACTCTAACCCCTCTTAGCCATGAATTATTTGTGGTGTATAATGTTAGATCCATGGATTTTAGTATGAATCTTGGTCATATAAGTTATGGATGATGTAGATCTTGAGTTTAAATGTTGTGGTTGTGATTTTTAAGCTTGTGGTTAGTGTATGTAACTCCATGTGTGCTATAGAGTATGATCTTGGTGGATTAGATGATGGTTGTGATGTTTATATAGGATTCTTGAATGGTTAAGTGAAAAAGCATGCTGTGTAAATTTTCTGGAAACTTGTATTGTCTTATAGGAGGGTTTTGAACCCCTAAATATTGTCCCCTGAGGTGCCAATGCATATGGTTGGAAAGGTATTTGAATGTAGTTTCCAGAAATATAAGGTTCATGACTAGGTGATGTATAGATTTTGAGTTATGGCCGTAGAAGTGAAGAGTGGTTCTGGAATCCGAACTGCACTAAATGGTCCCTTTATGAACCCTCTTTAAACCCCTAATAATTTATGTAGGATCATGGAAAAATTAGGGGAGCTAGTAATTGCAGTGCTGAAGGCTACCCAAAAAGAATTGGATTAAAATATGTATTTTTCAATTTTATAAAAATGTTAGAGTAAAATTCGCGCAAGTGAAAAAGTCGTAAGTGGAGTATGATTTAAGGGGGGATTAATACGCTTCGAATATGGTAACCAAATTAAGTCGAATAAGTGACGAGCGTAATCGAGTGATGACATGAACCTATAGTGGGGCTAGAGAGTCATAAGACGAAGTCATTAAGTTAATTTTGTACCCCTAAAACCTCGTAATTAAAAAGGGTATTGTTAAGTTACTAACGAACGACTATTGATTATGTATAGATCATTCCACTCAGCAAGCTCGACCACCCCAACCTCACCAAGGCAAGTTTACTTTTTAAAACTTACATATATAAGGACTTTCACTATTGTGTTTGTAGTTTTCAATCGTATCATATGTTTATGCTTATTGAAGTAATGATGAAATCGAGATATGTGCACATATATGTTTGTACCCCTTGAACTTAGAATGAAATGTTTTCTTCGGACAACGACTCTAGCAATAGAGGTCGTAGCGGTCCCAAATATACCATTGACCAGGGAGCGGTGTATTATTATATCGTGATTAAATTGAGAAAACCCGAAGGGTCATTCGGGAAGTATCGTATACTTAAGGATTTATTTTATATCATCATAAATACTCAAAAATTCAAGCCCCATTAGCCGGATTGGTTGGCAACTTTTGTTAGTATGTTTTATTTATAAGTATGACCTGTGCAAAGCAGTGTACCGTAACAAACATTCAAGCCGCCAACACCGCTTCATATCGAAGTGTTGCTGGTAGCATAAATGCTATTTAATTCAGTCTGTAATAACTCTGAACCTTTTTCTTTTGCTCAATCAAGTGTATGACGTTTCTGAGACTCTAACCTGTGTGTGTGTGTGCGGTGTGAGTTTTATTGTGGGGTCGATGGCTGTTTTATATATTATGTGCAAGAACAGGTATGTTATTAATGGAAAATGGACCGTGAGCGCCTAGATCTCCGACCCCGGATCTGGGGGCGTCACAGAAATGGTATCAGAGCGAGGTTACAGTTCTCAGAAACGATAGTAATTTAAGAAAGCAACCCTAATAATAATAACAATAATAATAACCCTAATAACAACCCTAATAATACCTAGAACTCTCATCGAGTTTGCGGTCGAGTTATCGGATATAGCCCTGACTTTAACGCCCGTGAGGGAACTACTCATTAAACCTTTCTTTATGGTTAGTGACCCACCTTATTTCCCTTGTGTAGATGGCGGAGATACCAGACCCTGAGGCCTTTGAGAGAGAGCATGATGAGGCACTGATGCGAGATACCGAGGATCCTGAGGAGGATATGGGTGCTGACCCTGAGCTTGGCCCCTGGATTACGCTGATAGGAGATACTGATGATGAGGATCCCGATGAGGAGCCCTTTGAGCCTGAGCCTGAGCCTGTAACCCCCTCTCCTGTAGCTACTGACGAGGAGACTGTGAGATCTGGTGGGGGCCGTGTTGTGTCACCCCCACCCTCTCCGCAATCATCGAGCCCTGTTTCATCGGACGGTGACTCCGAGGATGATACTTCTGACGAGGAGGAGCTTGTCCCTACCCCTGCTCCTGCTCCTTCTCATGCTCCTGCTCCTGTCCCTGTCATACCACCCCCGCCGATGGACCTACCCCCAGTATCGGGCACTGAGCACGCCTACGTGGTACAGTTCCTGACCCGAGACCTACTTTCTGTAGAGGCCAGACTTAATGAGGCGAGGCGGGCACTAGTGGAGGAGCGCGAGGCGCGATTGAGGATTCAGGCTGAGATGCGGACTGCTGTTGCTAGGAGGACTAGAGCTCGACTCCATAGGATTGAGAGGAGGAGTCGCGCGAGGATTATCGGTTTAGGAGTCCACGGGGGCGGAGTGGTCCAGGCTAGGGATGCTAGGCGTGTTGTGCATCGTGCATTTTCCCGAGTGAGGGCCTTGCTCTGTCGCGGAGCGGCACCATGTTGTGTTACGGATAGCTCAGTCCTCTAGGTTCAGATGACATTAGTGTGTCGATTTTGCGGGATAGTTGACTTGTGCAGTGGTATCCTTTCTGACCAGTGGATGAGTAGACTGACCTACAGATATGTAGATGTGACTTCGGATAGTATGTACGGATGTAGCCCTACTTTTGTGTAGCCTTGACTATTCAGATGATGTACTTGTTATTGTTCCACTTTTGCTAGACTTTGACATTGGAACTATGTATTAGGCTCTAACATCCAAACTTTGTGATAACTCTTGTACCGTATTTATCTAGTTTCAGTTTCCTTGATATTATCTCAACTGCCTTACTTTCCGATGCCATGCTTTACTGTTTTGATATACAACTATGAATATACAATTGCTACAAGCCGCAAATACAACCATGCTATTTCAAATTCACGACATGCGATTTCAAATTGTTCTCTACAAATTCCCAAAATGTTCCTACAAATTTTAAAATAAATTTTTTTTTCAAAAAATAAAAATAAAAATAATTCGAAGTTTTGAAATCTTGAAAACTCCTGCAAATGTTTTTGCACCCCATAGAGATTTTTCCCAAAAATGTTTTGACATTTTATCACCAGCATCAGGTCATTAAAAACTTTTGCAACTTCCACCCTTATGAGGAGGAACGATACATTCCTGACTCGTGTAAACGCTGTCAGGTAATTAGAAAACCCTAACCCATTTCTTGTTTCATTATCAGAATCATGCCACCCTGAAGAATGAACACTCGAGCTCACCCGGTCAGTTCTGAAGGCTAGGGTAGCCACCATGGGACCGGAGGCCACCAGAACCATGAAGGGGAGAATGTGAACCTGAGTGAGGATGAGGGCAACGATCATAACTTATTTGATAACTCTGAGTATGACGAAGAAGAAGCCGGTGATGACACCCGAGAGGTAGAACATCCAAGGGGAGACCCTATGGAACAGTTCATGGAGCTACTTAGGCAGAATTTGGACCGTCCCCCGGTTCAGCAACCACCCAACAATGCTAATGCAAATGCTTTCCGGAACTTCAAAACCCTGAAACCCCCAGAATTTAAAGGAACTGCAGATCCGGTTGAGGCAAGAGCCTGGCTGAAGGAAATGGAAAAATCTTTCGAGATACTAGGTGTCGCTGAGGGGCAGAAGACTATTTTCGCCACCTACCTCCTGAAAGGTGAGGCAAACTATTGGTGGGAAGCTAAGAGGAATTTGGAAGGAAGAGGTGTGGTGACCTGGGAGAGGTTTAGCGAGCTGTTCTTGGAAAAGTACTTCCCTAGGTTCATGGAGACACAAATGGAGCTGAAGTTTTTGGAACTAAAGCAAGGTAACATGACGGTGGCCGAGTATGAGGCCAAATTTACTGAGTTATCGAGGTTTGTGCTGGAATATGTGAACTCTGAGGCAAAGAGGGCTCGAAGGTTTCAACTAGGGCTAAAGCAACGGATTCAGAATCGTGTGGCGGTTCTGGAGCTCACAGACTATGCCACCCTGGTACAGAAAGCATCAATTGTTGAGGCTGGGAGTGAACAGATGCAGAATGAGAGGGAAGGAAAGAAGAGGAAGTTTGATAGTCGAAAGGGAAACTCTGCGGGTGGGAGCTTTCCGAGCAAATTTAAGCGAGGGGCGATGTCCCAACCCAGAGGAAACTTTGGAACCAAGAGAGCTGAAAGTTGGAGTGTGGGCCAGGGCGGCCGACCACAGGGATCGTCTTACTCCACCCCATCCTGAGCCCTACCCCCGGATTGCAATAAGTGTGGAAGAAAGCATGCGGGCGCGTGTAACCTACAGGATGTGAAGTGCTTCAAGTGTGGGCTGACAAGACATTATGCTAATGCCTGTCGAGGAACTAGTAACAACACTAATGCCGGAGGCAATTGTTTCAAGTGTGGGAAACCAGGGCACCGAATGAGGGAATGTTTGTCCTCTGGGCCAGCTGCGTCAAGGGTGAGTGGAACTGCCTCTAACAAGGCCCCTACTGCAAGAACTTTTAACATGACGGTGCAAGATGCCGTGAGGAACGCGGATGTGATTGCAGGTACCCTACTACTCAACTCAGTTAAGGCAAATGTTTTATTTGATTCGGGAGCCACCAAGTCTTTCATATCCCTAGATTTTGTATGTCAGTTAGGCCTTAAGGCTGAACCATTGAAAGACAGACTGCAAGTAGAGATAGCTAATCATGAAATTATCCCTGTTAGCTAAGTATGTCCAGGTTGTGACCTAGAAATGGGAGGGCGACACTTTCGGGTAGATTTAATACCTTTTAAACTAGGGGATTTTGACGTAATAGTAGGTATGGATTGGTTGACAACCCACGGAGCCCAGATTGATTGTGTAAAGAAGGAAGTAAGTTTGAGACTGCCAGGGGACGAGGAAGTAGTGTTTAGTGGAAAACGGCAAAACCAAAAGTTCCTGACTATGATTCAAACTAAGAAGCTGTTACGTAAAGGATGTGAAGCCTATTTAGCCTATGTGAAGGATACCAAGAAGGAGGCACCAAACCTACAGGAAATCTCTGTCGTTAATGAGTTCGCAGACGTATTTCCGGATGATCTTCCAGGACTACCACCTGAAAGAGACATTGAGTTCGCTATAGACTTAGTTCCTGGCACGACCCCAATTTCAAAAGCCCCATATCGGCTAGCCCCAGTGGAGATGAAAGAGCTAGCCACTCAGTTACAAGAGTTGTTGGATAAAGGGATGATAAGACCTAGTGTGTCACCGTGGGGAGCCCCGGTGTTATTCGTGAAAAAGAAGGATGGTAGTATGAGATTATGTATAGACTACAGAGAGTTGAATAAGGTGACTATAAAGAATAAATATCCCTTGCCCAGGATAGATGACCTGTTTGATCAATTAAAGGACGCAGTATATTTTTCTAAAATTGATTTGAGGACCGGGTACCACCAGTTAAGGATTAAGCCAGAAGATATACCAAAGACGGCCTTTCGCACCCGGTACGGACACTATGAGTTCCTAGTGATGTCATTTGGGTTAACGAATGCCCCCGCAGCTTTCATGGACTTAATGAATCGAGTCTTCAAGAAGTACTTGGACAAGTGTGTTATAGTCTTCATCGATGACATCTTGATTTATTCCAAGACGAGGGAGGAACAAGCAGAGCACTTGAGGATTGTATTGGGAGCATTGAGAGAAGAAAAGTTGTACGCTAAGTTCTCGAAGTGTGAATTTTGGTTGAAGGAAGTTCAGTTTTTAGGGCATGTGATTAGCGATCAAGGCATCCTAGTGGACCCAGCCAAAATAGAGGCTGTATCAAATTGGGAGAGACCAACCACTCCGACAGAGGTGAGAAGTTTTATAGGGTTGGCTGGCTACTATAGGAGATTTGTCCAAGACTTTGCCAAGATAGCAGCCCCTTTGACCCGACTAACTCTCAAGACCGAGAAGTTTGTGTGGACTGAAAAATGCGAAAAGAGCTTTCAAGAGTTGAAAAAGAGGTTGGTGACAGCACCAGTACTAGCCCTACCCGATGATAAGGGAGATTTTGTGATTTATAGCGACGCATCCCATAAAGGTTTAGGGTGTGTGATTATGCAGCACGGTAAAGTGATTGCGTATGCGTCCAGACAACTTAAGGAGTACGAAATAAGATACCCCACCCATGATTTGGAATTAGCGGCAATAGTTTTTGCTTTGAAGATCTGGAGGCATTATCTTTACGGAGAAAAGTGTGAAATCTACACGGATCACAAGAGCTTAAAGTACATATTCACTCAGAAAGAGTTAAACATGAGGCAGAGGAGATGGCTAGAGCTAATCAAGGATTATGATTGTGAGATTCATTATCACCCAGGGAAGGCCAACGTGGTGGCCGATGCACTTAGCCGAAAGGAGAAACTCAAGATGATAACGTCAGTGGACGAGTTGATCAAGGACCTTGAGAACTGGAGATTGAAGTGAGGTTACCAGGAACTGGACAAGAGAGTCTAAGGGAAATAAGAGTCCAACCACCGCTATTGGAAAAGATTAAGTTATGCCAGGAAAAGAAGATAGAAGAAGAAAAGAATTTGATGGAGAAAATGTTGACTGGCGAGGAAATTAAGTGTGAAAAGGACGGGAATGGAGTTATGAGGTACACATCTACGATATGGATCCCGAACGTTCAGGAATTAAAAGACGAGATTTTGCAAGAGGCTCATAGTTCAAGGTACTCAATTCACCCTGGAGGCACTAAGATGTATAGAGATCTGATAGAATACTATTGGTGGCCAAATATGAAGAAGGACGTGGCAGAGTGGGTAAGTAAATGCTTGACATGTCAAAGAGTAAAGGCCGAACACCAAAGGCCCAGTGGATTGTTGCAACCCTTAGAGATACCCGAGTGGAAGTGAGAGCATATTGCGATGGACTTTGTGGTCAGACTACCAAGGACCAAAACTAATCATGATGCCATTTGGGTAATTATCGAT
Source organism: Saposhnikovia divaricata (assembly GCA_036435485.1). Lineage (NCBI taxonomy): Eukaryota > Viridiplantae > Streptophyta > Magnoliopsida > Apiales > Apiaceae > Saposhnikovia > Saposhnikovia divaricata. Next base: position 106,278,039 of record CM071597.1, read on the forward strand.
AGATTGACCAAGTCAGCACATTTTCTTCGAATCAACGAGAGATACACTGTGGACAAGCTGGTGGATATTTACTTAAAGGAGATTGTGGTTAGGCATGGGGTTCCTGTGAGCATTGTATTTGATAGAGACCCAAGGTTCAACTCCAGGTTCTGGAGGAGTTTTTAGGATTTTGTGGGGACCAAGTTAAATATGAGTACTGCATACCACCCCCAATTAGACGGACAGAGCGAGAGAACCATCCAGACCATAGAGGACATGTTGAGAGTATGTGCCATAGATTTTAAGGGAAGTTGGGATGACCACTTGCCGTTGATCGAATTTTCCTACAACAACAGTTACCATGCGAGTATAGGAATGCCCCCATATGAAGCTTTATACAGACGAAGATGTCGATCTCCCTTGTGTTGGGAAGAGGTTGGAGAGCGGAAGATTTTAGGGCCTGAACTTGTTCAACAGACAAGAGAAACTATCGAACTCATAAGAGGACGACTGGTAGCGGCCCAAGACAGACAGAAGAAGTATGCGGACCAGACCCGCAAGGACAAAGAATATGAGGTAGGAGAGTTTGTGATCTTAAAGGTATCACCGTGGAAGGGATTGATGAGTTTTGGTAAGAAGGGGAAGCTAAGCCCGAGATTTATTGGACCTTTTGAGATTTTGAGACGAGTTGGAAAGTTAGCCTATGAATTGGCTTTACCCCCAAGCTTGCAGCAAGTGCATCATGTGTTCCATGTGTCCATTCTACGACCCTACCACACGGACTTTTGGCATGTGATAGAATACGACCAGATAAACCTACAGCCAGATTTGACTTATGTGGAGCAGCCCGTGGAAATCATGGATAGAAAAGAACAAGTGCTGAGGAACAAGGTTATGAAGCTAGTCAGAGTTTTGTGGAGGAACCAGAATGTCGAAGAATCAACATGGGAACTAGAGAGCAAGATGCGTGAAAAGTACCCCCAGCTGTTTTCAACCTAATTCCGGGACGGAATCATTTTAAGGAGGGGAGGCTATAAGAACCCTAATTTTTGTAATATTCTTTTTATAATATCATATGACATTGTGAATTTGGAACCTTTTTAGTCATCCATGTTGTTTAATGGAATTGATTATCTGAGAAATTATGTTGTTACATTCACCATGTAAGATAAAGGGAAGGTTGTTCAAGGCAAGAGTCTTATTGTTAGTAAGATTTATAAAACTTGGGATTTGAGAGTTATTGGAGTATTAAAAGATATTTAAGGGATTTTGGCAAGGAGTTATGGATATTCGAGGAATTTACACAATTAAGTACTTAAGGAATTACAAGGGAAATCTCTACGCGACAAAATATTATTACGAGGAGTTAATTAAGATACGATACAAATTAAAGATTAAGTGACAAGCATTGGTGAAGGAATAATTATACAAGGAAAGATATTACATGCAAGTCCCATGCAACTAGGTTGTTAGAAAAGCAAACAAGAAATGCAAAAGTAACTAGAGGAATAGTAACTAGTTATGGTGCATTGTCCAAGGAGACAAGGAGGCATGGTTGGCTTAGGGAGCTAGTACTAGACTTGCAACATGTGATACAATTATACATATAACTAATACATATCACAAATACACTTCACTTTATTCACCCAACACAAAACAAAACACACTCTCTCTCCCTCTTGTTCACCTAGCTCTCGGCCAAGCACAAAGAAAGGAGAAGAAAATTTCTTTTCTTCAACTTCTCACAATTCAAGACAAAAATCCTAGGTCCTCTACACTATATAAGGAAGGTATGTTATGAATTTCAACCCCTTTCATCCACTAGTTTTTGAGATATAAATTGTTGAAGTTTAGATGAATAGTAACCATGCTTAGTTTTCTTTTAGATCTTGAGTTGTAAGGATTGTAGGGGCTCATCCAAGGTGTTCTTGAGACTTGTAAAGCTTACCCAAGGCTCCTAGATACTCAAGAAGGTATAAAACTCTAACCCCTCTTAGCCATGAATTATTTGTGGTGTATAATGTTAGATCCATGGATTTTAGTATGAATCTTGGTCATATAAGTTATGGATGATGTAGATCTTGAGTTTAAATGTTGTCGTTGTGATTTTTAAGCTTGTGGTTAGTGTATGTAACTCCATGTGTGCTATAGAGTATGATCTTGGTGGCTTAGATGATGGTTGTGATGTTTATATAGGATTCTTGAATGGTTAAGTGAAAAAGCATGCTGTGTAATTGCAGTGGTGAAGGCTACCCAAAAAGAATTGGATTAAAATATGTATTTTTCAATTTTATAAAAATGTTAGAGTAAAATTCGCGCAAGTGAAAAAGTCGTAAGTGGAGTATGATTTAAGGGGGGATTAATACGCTTCGAATATGGTAACCAAATTAAGTCGAATAAGTGACGAGCGTAATCGAGTGATGACATGAACCTATAGTGGGGCTAGAGAGTCATAAGACGAAGTCATTAAGTAAATTTTGTACCCCTAAAACCTCGTAATTAAAAAGGGTATTGTTAAGGTACTAACGAACGACTATTGATTATGTATAGATCATTCCACTCCGCAAGCTCGACCACCCCAACCTCACCAAGACAAGTTTACTTTTCAAAACTTACATATATAAGGACTTTCACTGTTGTGTTTGTAGTTTTCAATCGTATCATATGTTTATGCTTATTGAAGTAATGATGAAATCGAGATATATGCACATATATGTTTGTACCCCTTGAACTTAGAATGAAATGTTTTCTTCGGACAACGACTCTAGCAATAGAGGTCGTAGCGGTCCCAAATATACCATTGACCGGGGAGCGGTGTATTATTATATCGTGATTAAATTGCGAAAACCCGAAGGGTCATTCGGGAAGTATCGTATACTTAAGTATTTATTTTATATCATCATAAATACTCAAAAATACCTATCTTGGATTAAAAGCTTACTTAATTAAATAATTATTTTATTAATTATTAATATTAAATCTTAAAATATCATTTATTATTTATTGTTCATTATTTTAAAGAAAAAGCTAATCCAAGATGCCTTTAGCACTTTCAAACTCGAACACTTTCGAACTCAAAACATTTTCGAAAACCCCCGGTCAGGTTTTGCTTCTTGTACGATTTCAAGAATCATCAAAATAAAGTTTTTAAAAGAAAAAGAAAAAGGGACTCTGGCAGGTGTGGGGATCTTTGACGAACGATTCCCGGGATGTGTAAGCGGCCGTGAGCTAGGCGGTCCATCAATTATTATTCCGGCCCAGGTGTTGCCGAAGGATGATTACGGATGTAGTTTTCATCGAGTGTGATTATGGATGTAGTTTTTACCCGAGGATAGTTACGGATGTAGTTTCTATCCTTCTACCGGTAGAGAAGACCCGTGGATTATTGGACTTGGATGTGGCGACTGATCATCGTCAATCCCTGTCAGGTTTTATGTTTTCTTTAAGTCCCATTTCTCCACTTTGGAAAAATGCTCTGACACTGCTTCTTAGGCCTATGTGCCAAGTTGCCGATAGTGTTCTATTTTGATGAGAAAGATGTTGACTTCATGCAGTATCTAGAACGGCAAGTTTACTTTGAAAACAAGGGCACGTATTGGTGCACCTTTGAAATTTATCAACAATGACAAATGATTTTATAACCGATTGATATAAACGAGTTTAATAACTGCTAAACACATGTAATGTTATATTGCTTACCTTATACATATATTTCTTGCTGAGCTATAGTTGCTCACTCTTGCTTGTTTTCAAATTTACAAACATAACAGTTAAGAGAAATGGCAAGACCTAGACAGACTGCCCGAAAGCAGGTGACTAGGCCCGAGGCAGCAGTTGAGATTCCACCGGTAGGCCCCATTAGCCGGATTGGTTGGCAACTTTTGTTAGTACGTTTTATTTATAAGTATGACCTGTGCAAAACAGTGTACTGTAACAAACATTCAAGCCGCCAACACCGCTTCATATCGAAGTGTTGCTGGTAGCATAAATGTTATTTAATTCTTTCTGTAATAACTCTGAACCTTTTTCTTTTGCTCAATCAAGTGTATGACGTTTCTGAGACTCTAACCTGTGTGTGTGTGTGCGGTGTGAGTTTTATTGTGGGGTCGATGGCTGTTTTATATATTATGTGCAAGAACAGGTATGTTATTAATGGAAAATGGACCGTGAGCACCTAGATCTCCGACCCCGGATCTGGGGGCGTCACAATAATAATTGTAATAACCATAAATTTTTATCGGATGTTTTAATATCGAGCCTCCCCGAATAAATTTTGTGAACTTGATTTTATTTTATTTTATTTAATATTATGAATGCGTATAAAATATTTATTCAAGTGCGATGCGACATATTTTCAATAATTGAGATGTATGATTATTATTATTATTATTACTATTATTATTATTATTATTATTATTATTACTATTATTATTATTACTATTATTATTTTAATTATTATTATTATTATTATTATTATTATTATTATTATTATTATTATTTTTGCTACCAAACTCTATATTGTGCAATTATAATTATAACTAAAATTCTAGAAAATTTTGCTAATTTTTATTATTTTGTTTATTTATTTTTGGGTTGAGAATATTGAGTCCATGTGAAATTTTTGGTTTATGGCCCATTAAGAGTCCAATTAGCAAATGAGTATATATGATTGAAAATAGGAGAAGAGATCATTATCTCTTGTTTTCTCACTCTCGGCTAAAACACACACACACATATTAACTCCATTAAAACCAAGCTTTATAAAATCATATACCTTTAGATTTATTATTTTGATCTTACATGCATTCGAATATTTGAGAAGAAGACCTCGAGCTCTATAAATCAATATATATATATCCTAGGGGTTTCGTGAAGTTTTAGTTTTATCAAGTTCAAAAATTCGGATTGATTTTCAAAAGGGGTACGAATTTATACCCATAAACTTTAGTTTCAAGTTCTTTATTTTGTGTTTACTGATAATTCCATGAATTATTGTGATTGGAATGATTTGTATTGCAATTAAGGCTTTATCTAATTTTATTTGCCTTGATTAGCTTTAATATTTAATTGCTAATGGTAATTAAGGATTTGTATGATGGGTTTTGTGTTTGGGAGGGGAATCGATGGTTGCATGTAGGGGAGAGGGGCAGTGTCGCCGGTGGTGTCGTCGGCGGAGACCGAAGGCGGAGGGTGGAAGAGAGATTGTGGGAGAGAAGAGGGTTTTGCGAGGGAGAGAGAGAGATAAACACGGAGAGAGAGGGGGGAGATCGACGAGAGAGAGAAGGGGGGAGACGGAGAGAGAGGGAAGTCGAAGAGAGAGAGAAAGAGATGCGAGAGGGAGATAGATGGAGGTAGAGAGGGAAGGGAATGGAGAGATCGAGTGGAGAAGGAGAGAGGCGGCGATGAGGAGAGATTGAGGGAGAAAAAGGGATCGAGAGAGAGGGATTGAGAGAGAGTGAGATCAGGAGAGAGTGAAGCAGAGAGATCGATGGAGAGAGAGAGGGGGGAGGAGATGGTGTCGGTGGTGGTGTTCGTCGCCGTCACTGCCGCTGTGGTCGATCGGAAACCGCCTAGTGGCGGTGATGGTTGGTGGTGTTTAATTGATTTTTGTTGTTTTACATTTTTTTGATTAATGTGGGAATTAATTAATTGTGGAATTTGTTTATGTGAGAAAATAGAATAAAATGTGAAGTTGGTCAATAAATAAAATATTATTGTTTTAAAATCCATTTTATAATAACAGGATTAACGAATTGGAATATAATGATTAAAAAGGAAAATTTTGTAATCATAGCAATAAAATGAAGTAGATTTTCTAAATGTGGAAATAAGATAAAAAAACAAATCAAGTTAGGATTATTTAATTGATTTTCCCAAAAAGAGAAAAAGTTTCTCGAGTTATGAAAATCAAAGAGTTAGCGGGATTAATAAAAATTGGGATTATTTTTGATAGATTACTTTTACTAAAAAGAGAGAATGATAATCATGGATTTAAAATGGAATAAGAATGAATACTTGCACCTTTTTATTTTAAGAATAAAATAGGAAGGATGTTATTAAGAAAGACTTAATCGAGATAGATAATTGAGAATTTTAGATAATTAAAGAGAATTCTATGAATGATTTTTATTTCGAGATGTGATTTACGAGATCTAAATTAATTGAGAAGTACAAATAAAGTAATTAAATTATAGAATTTCGTTGTAAAATGAGAATGATAGAAAATTAATGATGAATTTATGGAAACCTTTTTATTTAGTATATTCGAGATATGTTGTTAAATAAATGAATTAGTGCCATTTATTTAAGAATAGTTAGAGACATTGACATTTATTTAAGAATAGTTAGAGACATTTATTTAGAGTTTTCCTTTTCGAGAATTGAGACATTTGCTCGCAGTTAGCACTCTTTTATTTATTTGGTAGCGTTTAACGTCTAGACAGAGGCAAGTTCATTCTTACCCTAACTCTCGGAAATTTCGTATTTTTGTTAATTCATTCATATTTATTTTTGAGCTATCAATTATGAGATTTATTTGTTGCTCCTTATGATGCAATAATTTCTTTTGAGCATTGTTTTCTCGTTAAATATTATTTTACTATTAAAATTAGTTTACTTGCGAATTGTATCCCCTATAAGCGTAGAAGCAATGTCGTTGCTATCGGGTCGATCTCATTAACTCGAGACGACTATTTATTTTGATTCAGTGGAACTAGTCTCATTAGTTCGAGATAGTAAAATTCATTCTTTTCAGTCGAATTTATTATACAAATTCGACAATATTTATTGATTATCTTTTAGTTGGTTCATCTTTCGAATCAACAAATAGGAGTTATAAAATTAGGATCGTTAGAGTTTTACTCGTTGATCAAGTGAAAAACATTCTATTTAAGCGTTCATCAATTATGAGTATTATAAATATTCGAGTGGTACTAATTGCTCAGTACGACTCATTATATTTCATTTTAAGACTATTCTCATTATCTCGAGATAGTTGCCTTTCTTTTCAGAGGTTGGCACTTTGATCGTGTCAACCAACAAAATATTATTATTAAGAGTTTACACCAGTCCATTGTTCGGATTGGTGGCACAATTGAGTCAGACTGGCAGTCCGCCAGATTAACAAGTATTTTCCTGTGAAGTCTATATCAAATTTAACTATTCGTTAAATATTCGGGAATTCTGTATTCTACTGGTCAATTTTGGGAAAGAGACCCATATTAGAGAAAGAGAGACTTGTGTTCCGCTATACGGACACGAGAACATTTTTGGCACTATGATGCTAGGGTTAATTTATTAACCTATTATGATGCTAGCATACATACATATATATTATATTTCATTGATATCGCATGGTAGCCGTGATCGAGCGAAGTGCGGTGTCATAGGAGGACGGTATTCCCGGTCGGATAGTTGATCGCCCCACCGAGATACCGAGAGGTTGGAAGACCAGTTTATTCATTTCTCATAAGTCATCAGAGTTACACTAAATGAGTCTTTAGAGTATTCTGCTATCGAGATGAGTCCTGAGTCAATGTCAGATTGTTGATATCAGACTGTTCATAAATTTTCGAGTATTTTCTTTCGGTAAATTTTATTATATTTATATACCAAGTAAGGAGAGAACTTGCTGAGCACCATAGTTGGTCATTCTTGGTTTACTATATTTATTCAGCTGTCAAGATGGAGTGTTGCGAGACGTCCAGCGAGGGATCCAGAGGAAAAGGGAAGACTCAAGACTATGCTGACAAGGACTAGAATATCCAGTTGGAACCTTTATCTTTCTACCTTATGATCTTATGTAAGATATTATTCAGAGATGTAATAAATTGCATTGTAATAATGTGCGAGACTGATCTTCGACCTGCGGAGTGGGACTACTATGCTCCGTTGTAATAAATAATTTGTTTATTATTGAGCTAACGTGTGCTGCAGGATATCGAGACAGATGTGACAACCCGGGTCCCCGGACAGGGCGGATTTGGGGGCGTCACAGGTTTGGTATCAGAGTGTTAGTTATATTTTTAGGAATCGAACGAGCCTAGAATTATAACGCGACGTGAGAGTTTGGAGGTATATATAATATTGAGATTTTAGCACTAAGTGCTTTACACTTTATATATCTATATATGTATCTAGTCGATTAGAACCTGTTGTGACTGGTATTCCTTGTACTTTTTTAGATGTCTACTTGAGGATCAGTTGGTTTCGGCTCAGTCAGAGACAGTTCTCCTACACCTTACCCTCACGGACCTCTAGATCCTAGCTTCGAGTCAGACAGTGACCCATTAGAGGAGTTTATGCCGATTGACAGTGACACGGAGGATTCTTCTATCCGGATTCTTACACCTTCTCCTCCGCATGTGATAGACCTAGTGCATTCTCCAGACCAGATTATAGAGGTTGTTGACTCACCGATACTAGTGATTGACCAAGAGACTCCTACTCCAGAGATTGAGCAGCCAGATCAGATTCCAGCTCCTACCATGACTTTAGAGACTACAGTGCTGTTTACCCCTGAGATGTTCAGATATGAGACACCAGAGCCTATTACCTCAGAGCCGATTGATGAGAGCCATCTTTCGCCTATCCGCACTGAGATCATAAATTTAAGTATTCAAATAATATATTTAGTAAAGAACATGTTAATATATATGCGTTTGAAGTGTTTTATATTTGTAATAAGTGTGAATACATAAATATATAAGAAAAATTGGATTCTATTCGGGCTTAAATCGGGCTTTTTTCCGGGCCGGGCTGAAGCTCGGGCTTTTCAAAAGATCGGGCTTAGCCCGGGCTTTTATTGGGCCGGGCCGGGATTCGCCTAAAAATATAAGGCCCGTTGAAGGTCCTAAGCCCGGCCCGGACCGGCCCGGGCTTTTCCGGGCCGGGCTTTGACCAGATCGGGCCGGGCCAGATTTTCGGGCCCAGGCTTTTTGTGCATCTCTAGTTCAGCTGCTCCAGTTTCTAGAGTTGATACACCTACCAGGGTATCAGCTTTTTCAGATTTGGTTACTACCCCTGTCCCAGTGTATGCTTCAGCTCCTATAGTCCCTACCATCCCTGACTACATGTTCCCACATGTCAGTGTTACTACTGCATGTGACACAGCTCCATCTACACCCACTATCCATGTTCCTGCTCCTGTCCAGACTACTATGACTGCTGCAGTGCCACCTGTTCCTGCTGAGTATGCTAGAGTGGCAGGAGAGATAGTTCCTTGGCATATTCACCATACCCTGTTTCAGCATTACCGCTGGTTGTGGTCTCGTTATAAGGAGATTTTTGCTACTATGGATGGTATCCTTCGACTGTTATCTGTTCCAGATACTTTTGTTGTGCACCATGGAGGGAGTCTGCTGGTTAGGGATGTTCCTATGGAGATTATGCACCAGATTGCTCTTACTGTCCTGACTGGACTATAGACTGACCTTACTGCATTGCCATCATCCAGTACCGGGCAGATTGATCGGACCAGAGTTGCTACCATGATTTCCGATATTATAGCAGAGTTCCATAGGAGGGTTGGTGAGATGTTCACCTAGTGATGACTTGACTTGCTGCTGATGCTGACTTAGTATAGTCTTTTTGGTTTAGGGGATGACATATATGTACTCTTGCGCATTCCCATCTTTTGGTTAGTATGTATATGATAGCTAGTGGTGACCCGCAATTTGGATGGCGTCGCGTTAGATCTTTCTGTATTAGGGTACACATATTCTGCTGATCTTTGTATTTGACTAGATGTAGTTGACTTACGCCCAGCCTGTTGGGTAGTGATCTTTATTATCTCTACGTACTAGCATGTCAGTTAGATATTTTCATGATGTACTTATTCTCAACTATCGGGTTGTATTATATGAAGGATGTACCCAGTATCAGGCACGGACTGTACCAGTATGGTACCATATTATTATTTCATATATTATGATCTGTTAGTAGTACTTCTATCTCATTTTATCTGTTATAGATTTGTGTTACCTTAGAATACCATGCGATATTGTTACCCCATGTTACCCCTGGAACGGTTAACAACTTCTTTTCAGAAACTACGACTTAAGATGAGTTTTCAAAAAAAAAGTTCGAAAACCAAGATTGAAGCGACGATTGAGTTTTAGAACCTAAAAACCTTTTCTAAGAATCACCAGTAAAACCGGAATAGCTTCTTTTATGAGTACCTGAAACTTTTTATAATAAGGAAAAGAGTAATTGTTTTATAAAGGGAGAATTACGACTTTGAGTATGGTTATTTTGGGAAACCAGAAATTTTGACCAAGTAAATATTATGAATGCCTTTCATAACTGTGCCAGCAATAATGTCATATAATTGTTTATTTGTGGTATAACATACCCTGTTGTTTTCACTCTTAATAGAGAAAGATGCCACCTAGAAGAGGAAGACCCCCAAGAAACCCTCGTCCTCAACCTGAAGTGAATCAAGATAATGAGGTTCTACCTCGGAACCCAAATCCAAACCCAGAACCAATACCTGCCCCAAATCCAAATCTGAATAATGACCCTATGAATCTACTCCTAGACTTTCTTCGTCAACACACCCAGAACCCTCAGCCTCAACAGAACAGAAATCCAGTAGGAGGAAATCCACCTCCAGCTCAACTGACCCAAACTATGGTGACTTTCAAATCGTTCAAATCTTTGAACCCACCTGAGTTTAAATGTACCACTAACCCAGTGGAGGCTAGAATCTGGTTACGAGAGATAGAGAAGACTTTTGAGATTGTGGGAGTAGAAGAAGACAAGAAGATAGTGTTTGCAGCTTATATGTTGAAAGGTGAAGCTAACTACTGGTGGGAAGTGAAGAGAGCTATGGAGGGTAACGCAGTTATACCGTGGGCTAGATTTATAATGTTGTTTCTAGAAAGGTATTTTCCCAAGTATATGGAGAATCAAATGGAAATTAAGTTTTTGGAACTCAAGCAAGGAACGATGACTGTCGCAGACTATGAAGCTAAGTTTACAGAACTCTCAAGATTCGTACCTTATCATGTGGACACCGAGGAAAAGAGACCTAAGCGTTTTCAACAAGGACTGAAGCCCTGAATACAGAATCAAGTCGCTGTGTTTGAGATCAGCAATTATGCAACCTTCGTTCAGAAAGTGGCCATAGTGGAAAGTGGATGTGAATTATACCCGAAGGTTAGAGATGGCAAGAAGAGGAAGTTTCAGAGTGGTGGAAGTAGTTTTGTGAAGAGGCCTGATAACCGAGGCGACAAGAAACCTTTTGTGAAGAGGGAGGATAGAAGCACTGACACTAGGAGGATTGGGAATCATGACACCGGAGGACGTAATCAGAGGTTCAAACCTCAATAGACAGTTAATGTGATGCAAGGAAGACCACCTCTGCCAGAATGCAAAACATGTAGAAAGAAACACCCTGGACCCTATCATCAAGCCAACGTGAACTGTTACAACTGTTGACAGAAGGGTCATTATGCTTCTAGTTGCAAGGATAAATCTGTCACCTGCTTCAACTGTGGAAAGAAAGGTCACGTGTCCCGAGATTGTAGACAACCTTCAAATGAGAATCCAGTGCCTCGACTCACAGCACCTCCCAGCAACAAGCCGACAACAAGAACTTTCAACATGACAATAAGAGATGCCATTGATGACAGCGATGTGATCGTAGGTACGCTTCTAGTAAATTCTGAGGATGCGTGTGTTCAAGTTGATTCTGGAGCTACCAAATCTTTTATTTCTGAGAACTTCATGAATAAGCTAAATCTCGAGTCTGTGCCCTTAGAGGGAGTTCTGAATATAGAAGTAGCTAATCAGGAAGTCATTCCAGTGAGCCGATTGTGCTCGAATTGTTCTATAGAGATATAGGAACAGCATTTTGACGTGGACCTCATTCCTTTTAAGTTAGGGGAATTCGATGTAATCCTAGGAATGGATTGGTTAGCACGTTACGATGCCCAAATAGATTGTCGTCGGAAGAAGGTTAGCTTAAGTGGACCTGATGGTATAAGAATCTTGTTTCGCGGACAGAAATCGACTAAATATTTCCTGTCAATAATTCAAGCTAAAAGATTACTTCGACAAGGTTGTCAAGCCTACCTGGCTCATGTGATAGATAAAGAAAAGCATAACCCTACAATCAATGAGATTCATGTAGTTAATCAGTTTAAAGATTTTTCCCCGATGAGTTACCTGGAATGCCACCGGATCGAGAGATAGAATTCATAGTTGATCTAGCACCAGGAACCGCACCCATCTCAAATGCGCCTTACAGAATGGCACCAGTGGAAATGAAGGAATTGACAACATAACTGCAAGAGTTACTTGACAAAGGTGTAATCAGACCTAGTGTATCCCCGTGGGGAGCTCCAGTTTTGTTTGTGAAAAAGAAGGACGGATCTATGTATTGATTATCGTGAACTGAAGAAGTTGACCATCAAGAACAGATACCCTCTGCCTAGAATCGATGATCTGTTTGACCAGCTTAAGGGAGCTACGCATTTTTCAAAGATTGATTTGAGATCCGGCTATCATCAACTGAAGATCAAGCCTGAGGATATTCCTAAGACTACCTTTAGGACCCGATATGGCCATTATGAGTTCCTAGTGATGTCTTTTGGATTGACGAATGCGCCAGCTGTTTTCATGGATTTGATGGATCGTGTGTTGATAACGTGTATTTTATACACGTTTTGTCTTTTATTCCTCTGCATTTTTGTTAGTTTCGAATGTTGTTTTATTAATATTTGTTATGTTTTTCATCTTTCAGTGCCTCATGCTTAATTGTTGAAAAGATGGCTTAATTTGGGTATGAAAGCGAAGATTATTCAAGAGGGAAGTTAGAAGATGAAAGCTCGCGATACCGGGAGGTGTTTAATGTATTATCTTGAAGATTTTATCTCGTACGGGCTGATGCACGGCCGTTCGACAGGCCGTTCAAAGGAGCAGATTTTCTGTACGGGTAGTTGTACGACCGTTCAACAGGTCGTACAGAGCCTGCTGTGTATTAAAAGAGCATTAAAACATCTCTCTTAACCTAATATCATAACTTCTAACACATCTTATTTTTCATCTAACCTAGCCTCTTCCAGGATAAAATTAGGGTTAGTCAAGTAGATAGAAAAACATCAATTACTCATAATCTAGCATTGATTATGAGTAACTAACTCCATTTATTTGGCTCAAGGAGGAATTCTTGTACTAAACCCATTTCAATTCAAGTAAGATTTTTCACTCTATCTTGAATACTTGTGATGTATTGTTTATGATTTTGCTTGGAGATTTGTAAGTTGCTTCATCTTGCTCTTCTTGTAATTTCAATTGCTAATTGTTTGTGCTAATCCGTAATTGTTAGTACATTCATTGTAGTAGCACAAGGTTTGGTGTGCCTAAACTCCAAGATTCAAGTACAAATACCTAGGTTGAGCTTCTCAACCTTGGGTTTGTCCTAGCCTCTCTTTGTTTAATTCCTTGACTTGGTTAAATTGATAGTGCTTCATTATTGGTTGCTAGTGTCAAGAGAGCTAATTTATGTGCTTCAATAAATTAGTGTTTATAGAAGAGAAATAAGTGATTGTGTGCTTCACCAATTATCTTGGTTAGGTAGAGTTGATTATATCTTGCTCATATGTGTTTGGGATAAGTGCTTGAATATCCATAATCCTTGGGTCAAATATCTCTTGTCTTGGTAATTTATTCATTGTGTTGTGTTGGTAAATTTGGATGTTTGTCATTGACATAGTTGTATTTTTATAGCAATTTATTTCTTGTGTTCAAGGTGTTTGATAAAACACCACAACCAAATCAAAACCCCCCTTGTTCATACTTCTAAATTGTAAGAGGCAATCTACTTGAAATCAATATTAATAGTCCTTCCCTGTGAACGAACTACGAAAAACACTACCTTCAAATTGGCGCCGCTGCCGGGGAAGGCAACAATGTTAATTTTGAGTTAATTGTTTCTTATAGTTTAGATTTTATCTTTGTATATAGTTTTTTTTTCTTTCTTTGTTTGTTTTTTTTATTGGTGTGTCTTCATGTTTATTGGATATAGACATGAACTAACTCTTTCAGTAGACGATGGATAACTATTTTGGTTGGAATAACGCTCAAGATTTCACCTATGATCAAGAACGATATCAAGATTTTAATTCTTTTCAGAATTTTAATGCGTATCAGGTGAATTCTTTATATTCTACAAACTCATGCTATGCTCCTTACCCTCCTAGCATCGATTATTCATATGCTTTTGAAAATCAATGTTATGATTCGCATTATAATTCCCAAGACCATCAAGGGTCTTCTTCATCTTCCTTATCATCATTAGAGGAGATGATGAAACAAATGGCAGCAAACAACCTCCAATTTGCTCTTGAAAATCGATGCTATGATCCGCAATATAATTCCCAAGACCATCAAGGGTCTTCTTCATCTTCCTTATCATCATTAGAGGAGATGATTAAACAAATGGCGGCAAACAACCTCCAATTCTAAAACACCACTTATCAAAGTATATCCAACTTGGAAAAGAACACTTCTCAAATCATATCCAACTTAGAAAAGCAAATGAGCCAACTAGCTGAAACCGTGAGTCGATTAGAGGAGGTCAATTCTCCTACTAATCACGATTCTTATTTTGTAAATGATGAAAATGTTGTGCATGATGAATTTGCTTGTTTAGTTGACGATTGCCCCAGGCTTAATAATGATGAATTGGATGTAGTTGAGGATCTACCAAATGTAGAGAATGTCTTTGAACTTAATGAATTGGTAGATGAGGTAAAAATTGATGAATGTCCAATGAAACTTGAGAAGGAATATAAGATTGATGAGGTTGAAATTATTTCTTGGGTATATAAGGATCCAATTTGGGAACAATTTTTGAGTCGTAGTTATAATGATTATTCTGACGATTTTTCTAACTACTTTGCCTTTTCAAGGTCTCTTGAAGATGTGAAGATCCTAAAAATAGTTTTATATTTTTATGGATCAAAGGTATATTTGCACACCTTATTTTTATTATTGATTCGTAGGTATGTGCATTTATTTGCTTTTTCACCTCATTAGTTATGGTAATTGTATAAATAAGTCGAGACAACGACAATAAACAAAGTGCTTTTTGGGAGGCAACCCAAGGTACGCATGTCTTTATATATTTTTATGCGTGTGTTAGATTTTGTTTCTTGCTTGCATTTATGTAGGGTGTTATGCATATTGTGGGTTTGAGGATTGATCTAAATATTAGTGAGTGGGGATTCAATTTTTCATCTATTTTAATTCTAAGAAAATAACCCTAAAAAAAATATTATTGTGTATTTTTGTGGTGTGATTAATGAATTTTGTAATAGATTTTCAAAAAAAAAATAATAATGTCCTGCTCAATAATATTTAGTATCGTTAATTCTAATTTTTATGATTTTTATATTTATTCCACACTTACCTTGATGTATTTGTTCATGTTTTCAGGAATTAATAGTTTATTCAAACATTTAAGGGATTGTGTGAATTTTCTGTACAAAGAAAAAGAAAAAAAAAAATTTTGTAAAATTTCAGGACCGTACGGGCTGTCGTACGGGATGCAAACCGTGCAGCAGACCGTTCAACCGGCAGTGCAGATTTTGTAGGCGTCTGTCCAGAACTTAGTGCAATTTGAGGGGTCTCCAAAAATTTTCACCCACTTGTTTCACGGCTGTGCAGCTCTAAAAAAAATTTTACAAAACAGAACAACAATCACCATTTCTTCCTCTCATTCTCATTCTTCCACTCCACCCAACTCCCCTTCGTTTTTCTCACCAACACCGTTCAACTCTCGCCGCTGCAAACTATCACCACTCTCATTTCATTCCACCACCTGCAAACCAACGCCAAACTCCATTCCAACCCATCTCTCCTCTTCACCACATCTCCTCACAACACCCGTTGTCCGCCATCCCACTCCACTCTCGATCTCCTTCCACCTCGTCCATTCTCCCGTTCACCTCCAACTCACCGCCTACCTCTTCTCCGCCTCACCTCCCCAACTCCTACAACCCACAACACAATTCTCCGCAACAGACCATTTTCCTCCCCGCGCCCACATCTCCCACACCCCTTTTATTTACCCCATATCATTTCCGTCCACCTCTGTTCACGCCTCCATTCGCCATTCATCCCCTCCATAGCAGTCTCCCTTTCCATCCTCTACCACCATTCTCGTCTCAACAGCCACGAATCTCTCCTCCGTGCCTCCAATCTCACAGCCCCCGTAACCATTTTCTCCCTCGACCTCTTCACCACCAGACTCTTATTCCCTCCTTCCGCCACATTTCCAACCAGCCTACAACCACTTCACCTCCGTTCACCCTCCATGCCTCCTCCCATCTCACCATTCAATTCACCCCTGCCCTTCTTCTCACTCCTTCACGCCACCTGCAGCCTGCCTTCACCAATTCCAACTCCTCCATCCTCCTCCGCGAAGAGCTCCGCCCACAGCCTCTCCCTTCGACCCTTCCCCCCCCCGACTTTCACCTCTGCTCCCTCCTCTCACCCCTCTCTTCATCCCCATACACCACCATTCCCCCCTTCCCTGTCTTAACACAAACACAGCCCCCCCGTACCCTGTTTTTCTTTTTTTAGTTTAGTTTAGTTTAGCTTTTTTTTGTTTTTTTTGTTTTGTATTTTTTGTTTTTTTTTGTTTTTTATTTTTTTTTGTTTTATTTCTTTTTATTCATTTTTTTTAATTTTGATTTTGATTTTCAATTTTAATTTTCTAAACTTAAATTTTTTTTATAAATTCAGAAATCAATTTAAATTTACTTTATTTTGATTTTTGATTTTATTATTAATTAGTTAGTTCTTTTTGTTTTCCTTTATTTTATTTTATTTTATTTATTTTTATTCACTACTTCTTTCATTTTAATTTTGATTTTAATTTTTTAATTTTCTAAAATAATTTTTTTTATAAATTCAGAAATGAATTTAAATTTAATTTATTTTGATTTTTGATTTTATTTTTAATTGGTTAGTGATTTATTTTATTTTATTTTATTTTATCTTTTCTTTTTAAAAAAAAAATCAAAAAAATCAAAAACCAAAATTTAATTCTTTTTAATTTTGATTTTAGTTTTTAATTTTGTAAACTAAGTAATTATTTTATTTTAGTTTTACTTTTAAATTTGATTTTTGATTTTATTTTAGTTTTAGTTTTTAATTTGATTTTTGCTTTTATTATTATTTCAGTTTTAAATTGGATTTGATTTTTTTTATTTTTTATTAATTGGTTAGTTATTTCATTTTTTTTATTCTATTTTATTTTATTTAAAAAAAACAAAAGCAAATATTTTTATTATTTATATATCCTTAATTAGTGTCGAAGTGGCTTTGTAGGGTGTGGATTTGGCTTGTTGATTATTTTCGTTGGGATGCTTGTAGTGTGTGGCATTAATCCAATTCTCGGCTTGCAATTTCGGAGTTGGATTGGTAAATAAGAGGGGTGCTCCCGGTTCTTGTTATTTATTTTTAGGGGAGTTCTCTTTCACTCATATCTCTACTTCGTTTTTATTGTCATGCATGAGGACATACCATGTTTTAAGTGGGGGAAGGATTGTTGATTTTGATGTCCGTTTTGTTTGCATTTGGGAAATAAGTTTAGTCATGAGCGTGTTTACTTGTTTATAAAATTTATGACATTGCGAGCTTGTAGCCTTGTTTTCTCCTATTTAGTGCCTAGCATTACCAATTTAATGTGAATCTATAAGTTTGATGCACCTGTTTTGCACACACACACACACACTTGAAATGGCATGAAGAGTCTAGATGTTTGTAATTAAATTGTAAACATGACGAATATCTCTTAGAATGCATGGAATCAAATCGAGAAGATGTTATTACAACTTAAACCTTGTGAGGCCTTGAACGATGATTCTTTTGCTTGTGTGTTGCTCCCTCTTTATGTGTGTTTGTTGCTCTAGGGCTTGCATTAAACCTTCATTCATGGATGCACCATAATAAGGAAATTCTATTTAGGATAACTTTTTTTTTTGACCTTTTTAGCTTGTGAACAATGAAAATAATCCCTAGTTACCCCTTTGAAGCTTATATCCATATTTTTCTTCGTCACTTTCTCCTTTTATACATGAGTCAAAGCCAAATACTTCACTCTTGACCTAGTTGAGCTAGTCGAGTCTTGGAAAGAATTGATTGATGAGAATGTGAATTTGGAGAAGTTGTGAAAAGGAAGGATTCTAATTATTGTAAGTGGGAACTAGTTTGATGTGTATATCTAGATGTGGTTCAAAGTTCTTTGTAGTATTTATTTATGTTATGCATTCCCTTTGCCAAAATAATAATAATAAAGGGGATGTAAAAAAAAAGAAGAAAAGAAAAAGAAAAAGAAAAAAAAGAAGAGAAATAGAAAAAAAAAAGCAATAAATCTTTGTGCTTTATTTTGTTTCAATTTTCTTGGTAAATGTGGTTGTGTTTGTAATTGTAAATGAGTGAAGACATTCTTTAGTTTGAGAATTTGGTGGATGAAGCGAGCAAGCGTCATTTTGACTCAACTAGCGAGACTTTTACACCTTCCTTGAATTAAATTTTCACACCTTCACCCAAGCCTCATTACAACCCATTTTATGAATTCCTTGTTTTTGGTGCAATCCGGAATTTAGGTGAACATGCAAGGTCAAGTAGAGCGCATGCATTTAGACTTGGAGTTAAGTGAAATCTCTAGCCCATACTTGTGTGATGCATAATTGAGAGATGTGAGATTTTTCACCATGCAATTTCATCTTCTTAATGCGAAGCCACGTATGCTTTGTGATAATCTTGTCTAGTGTTCCCGATTGAAGTGCATTCATTCTAGCTTTAATGTCATGGTTACATTTTGCACAAGGTGTGTTATCTTGATTCTTGAATTGGTTGTTAGCTCGTTTTAGTGAATGACAAGGTGAATAGCTCTAGATGTTTGATTTTAGTTACAAGTAGATGATTCGGACATGTGAGTGTAGTAGTTAGTTTAATTAGTAGGTATTGTTAGTTTCTTGTTTATTAATGGTTTTTGTAATTTTGTGGGTACATCATCTATAAACCCTCACGAGACCTCACTCGTCCACTAGGGCTACCTAGGGGTTCCAAGGGCTTGTTGCATATGCCAAATGCAACCGTGATCACCTACGGAAGTGGTACTAGCTAGAAGTATATGGTTATGTTAATTTTAGTTTGCTCGGGACTAGCAAAGTTTAAGTGGGGGAAGATTTGATAACGTGAATTTTATACACGTTTTGTCTTTTATTCTTTTGCATTTTTGTTAGTTTCGAATGTTGTTTTATTAATATTTGTTATGTTTTTCATCTTTCAGTGCCTCGTGCTTAATTGTTGAAAAGATGGCTTAATTTGGGCATGAAAGCGAAGATTATTCAAGAGGGAAGTTAAAAGATGAAAGCTCGCGATGCCGGGAGGTGTTTAATGTATTATCTTGAAGATTTTATCTCGTACGGGCTGATGCACGGCCGTTCGACAGGCCGTTCAATGGAGCAGATTTTCTGTACGGGTAGTTGTACGGCCGTTCAACAAGCCGTACAGAGCCTGCTGTGTATTAAAAGAGCATTAAAACATCTCTCTTAACCTAATATCATAACTTCTAACACAACTTATTTTTCATCTAACCTAGCCTCTTCCAGGATAAAATTAGGGTTAGTCAAGTAGATAGAAAAACATCAATTACTCATAATCTAGCATTGATTATGAGTAACTAACTCCATTTATTTGGCTCAAGGAGGAATTCTTGTACTAAACCCATTTCAATTTAAGTAAGATTTTTCACTCGATCTTGAATACTTGTGATGTATTGTTTATGATTTTGCTTGGAGATTTGTAAGTTGCTTCATCTTGCTCTTCTTGTAATTTCAATTGCTAATTGTTTGTGCTAATCCGTAATTGTTAGTACATTCATTGTAGTAGCACAAGGTTTGGTGTGCCTAAACTTCAAGATTCAAGTACAAATACCTAGGTTGAGCTTTTCATCCTTGGGTTTGTCCTAGCCTCTCTTTGTTTAATTCCTTGACTTGGTTAAATTGATAGTGCTTCATTATTGGTTGCTAGTGTCAAGAGAGCCAATTTATGTGCTTCAATAAATTAGTGTTTATAGAAGAGAAATAAGTGATTGTGTGCTTCACCAATTATCTTGGTTAGGTAGAGTTGATTATATCTTGCTCATATGTGTTTGGGAGAAGTGCTTGAATATCCATAATCCTTGGGTCAAATATCTGTTGTCTTGGTAATTTATTCATTATGTTATGTTGGTAAATTTGGATGTTTGTCATTGACATAGTTGTATTTTTATAGCAATTTATTTCTTGTGTTCAAGGTGTTTGATAAAACACCACAACCAAATCAAAACCCCCCTTGTTCATACTTCTAAATTGTAAGAGGCAATCTACTTGAAATCGATATTAATAGTCCTTCCCTGTGAACGAACTACGAAACACACTACCTTCATGTGTTCAAGAGATACTTGGATAAGTTTGTGATTGTATTTATTGATGACATTCTAATATACTCGAAGTCTCTTGAGGAACATGCAGAACACCTCCGTTTGGTCCTAGAAGCACTGAGAAAGGAAAAGTTGTACGCAAAATTTTCGAAGTACGAATTCTGGCTGAAAGAAGTTTAATTTTTATGACACATTGTGAGTGGAGAAGGAATTTCTGTAGACCCCGCTAAGATAGAAGCCGTAGTAGATTGGGAGAGACCCAAGACTCCAACAGAAGTTAGAAGTTTCCTTGGATTAGCAGGTTATTACCGCAGATTTATGAAAGATTTTTCAAAGATAGCTACGCCACTGACTCGACTTACTAGAAAGAGTGAAAAGTTTGAGTGGACATCCAAATGTGAAGACAGCTTTCAGGAATTGAAAAAGAGACTGACTGCTGCCCCAGTCCTGACCTTGCCTGATGAGAAAGGCGATTTCGCAATTTTCACCGATGCTTCTCACAAGGGATTAGGATGTGTACTGATGCAACACGGGAAAGTAATAGCTTATGCTTCTCGACAACTGAAGGAATATGAGTCCCGGTATCCTACCCACGATTTGGAACTTGCGGCTATTGTTTTTGCACTCAAAATTTGGAGACATTACCTTTATGGAGAAAAATGTGAGATTTATACGGATCATAAGAGATTAAAGTACATATTCACGCAGAAGGAATTGAATAGGAGACAGAGAAGATAGTTGTAATTGATCAAAGACTACGACTGCTCGATAAACTATCACCCAGGGAAGGCTAATGTTGTAGCTGATGCTTTAAGTAGAAAGGAAAGACTCAACCTGTTGACAACCTCAGAAGAATTAATCAGAGAATTTGAGAAAATGGAATTAGAAGTCAAAGACCCAGTCCAAAACAATGAAAGAGTTTATAGCATTCATTTTCAACCAGAGTTACTTGAGAAGATTCGCCGCTGTCAGGAACAAGTAATGGAAGAAAGAAGATCAGAGTGGACAGGAGAAGAATTTCTGAGTTCGAAAGATGATAAGGGAATTAAACGATTTGCTTCGAGAATTTGGGTGCCTAATGTTACAGAATTGAAGGAAGAAATCATGAGCGAAGCGCATAATTCAAGATATTCCATTCACCCAGGGAGCACAAAAATGTATCAACACATCAAGCAAATTATTGGTGGCCTAACATGAAGAGGGAGATTGCAGAATGGGTAAGCAAGTGTTTGACCTGTCAGAGAATGAAAGCCGAACATCAACGACCCAGTGGATTACTTCAATTATTAGAGATTCCAGAGTGGAAATGGGAGCACATCACCATGGACTTTGTAGTAGGTTTACCTCGAACCAGAGCAAATTACGATGGCATATGGGTTATAGTTGACAGACTCACAAAGTCAGCACATTTTCTTCCGATCAGCGAGAGATATTCAGTGGAAAAACTAGTAGGTTTGTACTTAAAGGAAGTGATAGTTCGTCATGGAGTGCCCGTGTCAATTGTGTCAGATAGAGATGCCCGCTTTACTTCTAGATTCTGGAAGAGGTTTTAGGAATGCCTTGGCACCAAGCTAAATTTGAGTACAGCCTATCATCCGCAGACAGACGGACAGAGTGAAAGGACAATTCAGATGATAGAAGATATGTTGCGAGCATGCGCCTTGGATTTCAAGGGAAGTTGGGATGATCATCAATCATTAGTTAAGTTTGCATACAATAATAGTTATCACTCCAGTACCGGCATGGCCCCGTATGAAGCTTTATATGGAAGGAAGTGCAGATCTCCACTATGTTGGGATGAAGTTGGTGAACGAAGAATACTAGGGCCAGAAATGGTCCATCAGACTAAGCAATCCATAGAGACGATTTAGAAGAGATTAGTTGCTGCTCAAGACCGTCAGCCAAAGTATGAAGATCTAAGGAGAAAGGATAAGTCGCTTGAGATAGGAGACAAAGTGTTACTGAAAGTTTCCCCGTGGAAAGGGGTGATGAGATTCGGGAAGAAAGGGAAACTGAGTCCTAGGTATATTGGACCCTTTGAGATTCTCAAAATGGTTGGAGCCGTGTCATATCAATTAGCCTTACCGCCAGACCTTCAGCACATTCATGATGTATTCCATGTATCAATATTGAGAGCTTATCATCCTGATCATCGACACGTGTTAGAATATGAACCCATTAATGTCAAAGCTGACCTGACCTACGCTGAACAACCAGTGGAAGTGGTAGACTACAAAGTGCATGAGCTGTGAAACAAGAAAGTGAATTTAGTAAAAGTAATTTGGAGGAATCGTCAAATCGAAGAAGCCACTTGAGAATTAGAAGATGAAATGTGTAGTAAATACCCCGAGTTGTCAAGCCAATAATGTTGATCTCGAGGACGGAATCCGTTTAAGGGGGGAGACTGTAATAACCATAAATTTTTAGCGGATGTTTTAATATCGAGCCTCCCCGAATAAAATTTGTGAACTTGATTTTATTTTTTTATTTAATATTATGAATGCTTATAAAATATTTATTCAAGTGCGATGCTACATATTTTCAATAATTGAGATGTATGATTATTATTATTATTATTATTATTATTATTATTATTATTATTATTATTATTATTATTATTATTATTATTATTATTATTGGTACCAAACTCTATATTGTGCAATTATAATTATAACTAAAATTCTAGAAAATTTGCTAATTTTTATTATTTTGTTTATTTATTTTTGGGTTGAGAATATTGAGTCCATGTGAAATTTTTGGTTTATGGCCCATTAAGAGTCCAATTAGCAAAGGAGTATATATGATTGAAAATAGGAGAAGAGATCATTATCTCTTGTTTTCTCACTCTCGGCTAAAACACACACACATATTACCTCCATTAAAACCAAGCTTTATAAAATCATATACATTTAGATTTATTATCTTGACCTTACATGCATTCGAATATTTGAGAAGAAGACCTCGAGCTCTATAAATCAATATATATATCCTAGGGGTTTCGTGAAATTTTAGTTTTATCAAGTTCAAAAATTCGGATTTATTTTCAAAAAGGGTATGAATTTATACCCATAAACTTTAGTTTCAAGTTCTTTATTTTGTGTTTATTGATAATTCCATGAATTATTTTGATTGGAATGATTTGTATTGCAATTAAGGCTTTATCTTTTTTTATTTGCCTTGATTAGCTTTAATATTTAATTGCTAATGGTAATTAAGGATTTGTATGATGGGTTTTGTGTTTGGGAGGGGAATCAATGGTTGCATGTAGGGGAGAGGGGCAGTGTCGCCGGTGGTGTCGTCGGCGGAGGGTGGAGGAGAGATTTAGGGAGAGAAGAGGGTTTTGCGAGGGAGAGAGAGAGAGAGAGATGAACACGGAGAGAGAGAGGGGGAGATCGACGAGAGAGAGAAGGGGGGAGACGGAGAGAGAGCGAAGTCGAAGAGATAGAGAAAGAGATGTGAGAGGGAGATAGACGGAGGTAGAGAGGGAAGGGAAATGCGAGATCGAGCGGAGAGGGAGAGAGGCGGCGATGAGGAGAGATTGAGGGAGAAAGAGGAATCGAGATAGAGGGATTGAGAGAGAGTGAAATCGAGAGAGAGCGAAGCAGAGAGATCGATGGAGAGAGGGAGAGAAGCAGAGAGAGAGAGGGGGGGAGGAGATGGTGTCGTGGTGGTGTTCGTCGCCGTCACCGGCGCCGCCACTGTGGTCGACCGGAAACCGCCCAGTGGCGGTGATGGTTGGTGGTGTTTAATTGATTTTTGTTGTTTTACATTTTTTTGATTAAAGTGGGAATTAATTAATTGTGGAATTTGTTTATGTGAGAAAATAGAATAAAATGTGAAGTTGGTCAATAAATAAAATATTATTGTTTTAAAATCCGTTTTATAATAAGAGGATTAACGAATTGGAGTATAATGATTAAAAAGGAAAATTTTGTAAATCATAGCAATAAAATGAAGTAGATTTTCTAAATGTGGAAATAAGATAAAAAAAAAAATCAAGTTAGGATTATTGAATTGATTTTCCTAAAAAGAGAAAAAGTTTCTCGAGTTATTAAAATCAAAGAGAAAGTGTAAGTTAGCGGGATTAATAAAATTAGGGATTATTTTTGATAGATTACTTTCACTAAAAAGAGAGAATGATAATCATGGATTTAAAATGGAATAAGAATGAATACTTGCACCATTTTATTTTAAGAATAAAATAGGAAGGATGTTATTAAGAGAGACTTAATCGAGATAGATAATTGAGAATTTTAGATAATTAAATAGAATTCTATGAATGATTTGTATTTCGAGATGTGATTTACGAGATCTAAATTAATTTAGAAGTACGGATAAAGTAATTAAATTATAGAATTTCGTTGTAAAATGAGAATGATAGAAAATTAGTGATGAATTTATGGAAACCTTTTTATTTAGTATATTCGAGATATGTTATTAAATAAATGAATTAGTGCCATTTATTTGAGAATAGTTAGAGACCTTGAAATTTAGAAGTTCCCTGACCAATAATGTTATTTTGATCATACGATGTCATAAAACTTGATTTATTAAAATTAATAGGAAAGGCGAATAGAGCCTCCAATATACTCGAGACGACTATTTATTTTGATACAGTGGAACTAGTCTCATTAGTTCGAGATAGTAAAATTCATTCTTTTCAGTCGAATTTATTGTACAAATTTTACAATATTTATTGATTATCTTTTAGTTGGTTCATCTTTCGAATCAACAAACAGGAGTTATAAAATTATGATAGTTAGAGTTTTACTCGTTGATCAAGTGAAAAACATTCTATTTAACCGTTCATCAATTATGAGTATTATAAATATTCGAGTGGTACTAATTGCTCAGTACGACTCATTATATTTCATTTTAAGACTATTCTCATTATCTCGAGATAGTTGCCTTTCTTTTCAGAGGTTAGCACTTTGATCGTGTCAACCAACAAAATATTGTTATTGAGAGTTTACACCAGTCCATTGTTCGGATTGGTGGCACAATTGAGTCAGACTGGAAGTCCGCCAGATTAACAAGTATTTTCCTGTGAAGTCTATATGAAATTTATCTATTCGTTAAATATTCGAGAATTCTGTATTCTACTAGTCAATTTTGGGAAAGAGGCCAATATTAGAGAAAGAGATACTTGTGTACCGTTATACGGACACGAGAACATTTTTTGCACTATGATGCCAGGGTTAATTTAATAACCTATTATGATGCTAGTATACATACATATATATTATATTTCGTTGATATCGCATGGTAGCCGTGATCGGGCGAAGTGCGGTGTCATAGGAGGGCGGTATTCCCGGTCGGATAGTTGATCGCCCCACCGAGATACCGACAGGTTGGAAGACCAGTTTATTTATTTCTCATGAGTCATCAGAGTTACACCAAATGAGTCTTTCGTGTATTCTGCTTTCGAGATGAGTCCTGAGTCAATGTCAGATTGTTGGTATCAGAATGTTCATAAATTTTCGAGTATTTTCTTTCGGTAAATTTTATTATATTTATATACCGAGTAAGGAGAGAACTTGCTGAGCACCATAGTTGCTCATTCTTGCTTTACAATATTTATTCAGCTGTCAAGAAGGAGAGTTGCGAGACGTCCAGCTAGGGATCCAGAGGAAAAGGGAAGGCTCAAGACTATGCTGACAAGGACTAGAATATCCAGCTTATCTTTCTACCTTATGATCTTATGTAAGATATTATTCAGAGATGTAATAAATCGTATTGTAATAATGTGCGAGACCGATCTTGGACCTGCGGAGTGGGACTACTATGCTCCGTTGTAATAAACAATTTGTTTATTATTGAGCTAACGTGTGCTGTAAGATATCGAGACAGATATGACGATCCGGGTCCCCGGAAAGGGCGGATTTGGGGGCGTCACAATAATAATAATAATAATGATGATGATAATAATAATAATAATAATAATAATAATAATAATAATAATAATAATAATAATAATAATAATAATAATAATAATAATAATAATCAACATAATAATTGTAGGGTCTCGAATTTAATTCACACATCTTGCTATTACTAGACCACTCAGTCACATAGGTTTTAAATCATACACATTATAGATGTGTGTGCATGTTGCTTGAGTGAAACAAAATTTGATATTTTTAATTATTGCAATATATTAACAATTTTTGGCTATAGATTATTTTTTACAATTGTTGATTCATATTATAGTATATTATGTTATATCAAAATATCAATAAGTGACACATAATATATATGGTTTAGTTATACATTTAAAAACTGTAATAATAACAATAATAATAATAATAATAATAATAATAATAATAATAATAATAATAATAATAATAATAATAATAATAATAATCAACATAATATTTATAACAAAAATTTACTATATAGCAATAATTTACTTAAATAACCTAACCACTCATTCATATGTGTTTTCAATAATACACATGATATTTTTGTGTGTGTGCCGCGTAAGCGGGGCAATATTATATCATTTATTATTATTATTCTCTGTTGATGTCAATTTATAGAACTATATAAATTATTTATTTGATGAATTTATTGATTTTCAAATATTTATTTACCAAGATACAATTGATAGAAAGGTAAATTTTTCAAATTTTGTAAGAAATTAAAAATTTCAATTAAAAATTATAATAAAATTTAGAAAACAAGTAAAGCTAGAGACTCGTGATTCGCACGAACTTTTAATAACTCAACAAAGCATGTATATACAAAATTCACTAAGAGAAGCAACAAACTCATTCAAGTTTTTGGTCTATCTGTTCACTCCAATTAGTATCTTTGGATGAAGCTGTATTTGAAATAAGAAATGATGAATTCATTATCAAAGCACGGACATAAGTCATATAAGCAACTTTAACTTATTATGATAGAAGTACGAAAAAATATTCTCAAGTGTGGAAAGCCTGTAGTTACAAAATATATATTCACCCAGTCAATTAGAATTATCTGGTGTTTTGAAGTCAAACAGATAGAGGAAGAGAAATAAAGGTGTTGTGGAATAAACACTAGGTTATCGAATTGCGGTTGTAATTAATGTTAGGGTTCGTGAGCATCGTGCTTTAATGGATACTCTCGTGTTCGTGGCTGAATTTGCCTACACAAGATGTCTACGTACCTTGATGAATATCAAGAATCAAGCCAAAAACGTAGTTCTGAGATTGAGGGGTCAGGCCCTTATATAGGCTGAGAAGCCTTAGAATTATGGTAGGATTTGGAGACTTGGTGGACAAGCCACCGTCTTAAGGAAGGTTCTAGACTCCTACCTTGTAGGAGTCTATTTCTATGTTGAGTTTGTTGCCTTGGAGGCTACTCATAAAGATATTGTTGCCTTGTCTGACTCTTATTGCTAAGCTGTTTATCACCCTTAATATTAATTACGAAATTAATGTTTAATTACGGTTTTGGGCCTTGTAAATGGGCCCCACGTTCGGACCATACTGGGTCTAATTAATGCCACATTAAATGTGTCTTTAGGACTTACTTTTAGCCCATATCATTTGCCCCCCCCCCCAACTTCTAGGAAAATTGATCAGGTTTTCCTTGAAGTTTTAACTGCCTTTTTCGAGACTCGGGTCGGGGTTTATCGTCGTACACTAGTGTTTCACGAATACCGTCTTAACGTAGGTGCGATCGACGCATTTATGACGATGTTTAAACGATGTTAAGTGGCACTTAACAAGCCTTAAACGGCGCTTAAACTACGTTAAGCGACGTTAAACGGCGCTAAATGACACTAAACAGCGCTAATTAATGCTTAAACGGCGCTAAACGGCCCTAAACAACGCTAATCAACGCTTAAATGCGCTAAACGGCACTAAACGACCTTTGGCTTTGACCTTCGTTTCTCGAAAACAAAGACTAACCAGGCATATTTCGAGCATCTAGCGTGACGGTCGAGGATTGTTAGAGATATTCGAATGTTGTTGGGGGTGTTCGAATGTCGTCGGAGAAGTCGAGACCACTTGTCAGCTTACCGGCTACCAAAATGTCGGCCAAAGCCTCCCCTGACAGCAGGTCGACTACTAGGAGGTCGGCTAGGCCTTCTCTTGGCGCCTACTCAGCTGCCAAGAGGTTGGCCAGAGCCTTCCTCTAGCGCCTGGTCGGCTGCCAAGAGGTCGGCCAAGGCCTTCTTCTGGCGCCTGCTCAGCTGCCAGGAGGTCGGCCAAGGCCTTCCTCTAGTGCCTAGTCGGCTGCCAGGAGGTCGGCCAAGGTCCTCCTCTAGCGCCTGCTCGGCTGCCAGGTGGTCGGCTGGCCCTCCTCTGGCACCGTGTCGTTCCTCCCGTAGCTCTGTTGTGATGCTTGTATCTCATTCGTCATGTTTGTATCTCATTCATGACGTTTGTATCTCCTCTTTCAATATTTGGTTTGCCGACAAACAGTCCTTCTTAACTTCAAGGATAACTAATCTTTTAATTAGCACCCCTAATCTCTTTCACAATTAAACTCGTGATTTAGCTTCCTTAAGTATAATTAGCCTTTTAAAGCTCAGTAAGTGCTCTGGTGTAGCTAGATGCTGCATATTTTTTTTAAATAGCTCTTTTCTTCTCCAAAATCGTATGAGTTGTTACGATTCTTTTTATCTATAAAAGATGAATTTCATCTTTATTTTTTGTTTATAAACGATAGATGACCTGCAAACGCGAACCAGGCTGCATTTCAACCTGGTATAGTAGGTCATCCCTCTTCTATAAAAGAGTGGGAGGAGTCTTCATTTAACTTCACTTCTCTTCTTCTCATTTTTTCTTTCAAGCTCTCAAGTTATCAAGGTTCCAGGTTGAAGTTCAAGCTTCAAACATGTCAGACGACAACCGCGCACCTGCTCCCCCAGTTTCCATGGTTGAGGCGATGGTCAAGAGAAGCAAGGAAAGATCTCTTAGAGGTATGGCTAGACTGAGACCTCCTTCGTATATTGATCGTCGCTTTCATTCTCTTTTAGACTTGTTAAGTACTATGAGGGAAGCATTCCCTAACAGCTCAGAGCTAGACTCATATCATAGCCCATGTAAGTTGAGTAAGCTTCAAGTTGAGCAAATTGCCAACACATACAGTTTTCCAGATGTGATCAAGGTTTGCTCTCTGGGCTTGGCCGACAGAACCTGTAACTGGCACCCGGAGAGACTGTGCGTCTACAAAGGAGCTCTTGAAGCGGGTTTGAGGTTTCCCGTTGACCCGTTCATCATCATGCTACTAGCAGAACTCCAGGTTCACCCTTGCCAAGTGTATCCGAATTCCTGACATTTTGTCAATATCTTCATAATATGGTGTCGGGATCTAAACATTCCCTTAAGCACCACGATGTTTTGGAGCATATTTACAGTGAAGAACTCTGCTGATACTAAGAAAGGGTGGGTCAGTATACAACATAGAACCAACCTTCCTCAAATAGTGAACGCCCTCTCCACCCCGGATTACCACCATTTCTGGCCACGGGAGTTTCTAGTTCTCCAGTGGAAAGGGGGTGACTGGGGTCAATTCTTCGTGCCAACATTCGGTGAGGTAAAATGTAAGAATCCAGGATTTTAGTAGAATTAAAACTTTGATTATGTATTAATGTAAATATGAATAATATTGGTTACAACTACGATGTAACGATTGTTCTAATGATTGAAAAAGGAATGGATTTGGATTCAAATGTTCATATGTCTTGAAGAATGCTATTGGTTGACAACTTAGATAAGAATAATCTATCTCCTGCATAAGTAAGATATGGTAATTCCAAATAGGAGAGTTATTCTCATGTCATCCAAATCGATACCTATCATTAGTCCAGTTGTAACACCCCCAGATCCGGGGTCAGGGATCTGGTCGTTACCGTCTCAATTCAAATCCAAAACTCAACATAAATATTAAATTACAACCTTGTGACCCAAAACAATAACATAAAACACACCCGTTATAGTCCCAGAGATGAAATCAGCGTAACTACCAAATTTTATTAAGCACATTATGAGTTCTTACAATCCAAAAAGAATTACAATGTGAATACATACTCTTTGCCATCCATTATCATAAGTCATACCAGCCCATATATTTGGTACTGAAAGAATGAATCTATCCTACTAATAGCTTTCTCTTCGGCTCTGGTAGTCTCATCGTCCCCGCTAGCGTCAAGTGCGCCTTGTGCGAGTCATCTGGTCTAGCTGTTGTTGTGATATAATAATAAAACAAGGGTGAGCACTAGCCCACCAACAATAATGTTTAACTGAACGATAATATATAACAGTTCAAAAGTATCTTTCAAACCATATGCCATGCATGTACGGAAATGATGCCAGTATAATATGAACGATGAAGTTACAAGGTAACTTAAAGTATTTATTTTGTGGAAATATCTGCTAAGTCAAAATAAGCAAGATAATATCATTTATCATATAAAGAGGAACTTGCAAGGAAAATATTGCAATTCCAGTTATTAACATTTTTCGAAGTCCTACAATCTGAAAGAAGTCTCTTCGATACGTGTTGCGGAAGACACCGTCAACCTGAAAGAAGTCTCTTCGATACGTGTTGCAGGGAATTCCCAATTTGGGAGATGAACCAATACTGGAGTTATCACGTGCCAGCTGTCCCACTCCCTGATGATCAGTCGGGGATGGTATAGCCCAATATAGTTTACTACCGGTAGAAGGAAGAACTGACGGCTCCACTTGTAGATTGCCTTTAATAGCAACTCCCAGGCCAATGGTTAGGCCTTGTAATGGACTGCGCGACTCGGCCTCTTACACACGACTCCTAGTTCGAATAAATCCACAGCATTGAAACGTAGAGTTTGTCCTCCCTTCCCCAAGTGAAATACTTGTTGATAAGACTCCACAAAGTAGTCGTATCTAGTTGGAAAGGAAAATTCACCAACATTTCCCAAGCTTTTTCTTGTTAATGTATATCAACTTGTTCCAACAATCTTACCCCTCGAATGATGAGAAGGTACACACAGACTTAATGAGTCCATAGCAACCAAGTTACGAGTGAAAAGGATAAATTATGACCGAGAAGTCAACAAGATAAATACCATTGCTCAAGTAGGTTCCCCTATAATATGGAAGTTTGAGCGAGCATTTAAATCCTTTTTAGATAGATTTAAATGAAAAATAAAGAGTTGGGAACCTTTCCTTGATAAAATAGTCGTAAAAAAGACTCCGAAATATTTTACATAATATCTGGAGGTGAAAGATAATCTCCGACTAATACAAATCATTTTCAAAAGAATTTAAAAGAATTAAATAAATATTCCAAGAATATTTATTAAATCAATAATAATTACGGAATATTATTAAATCATAATATTGCTCGTAAGTAATCCTCGAATGAATATATAGAATTATTCACTAAATAAATCCCTCCTTGAATGAATATTCAAAATAATATTCATTAAATAATTAAACAACAATAAATATTTAAAATAATATTCAATAAACAAGTCAAACCTTAAATGAATATTTGAAAATAATATTCATTTAGAAAATAATCTTCTAAATGAATATCCAAATAATATTCATTTAGTAATCAAAACTTTAAAGGAATAATCGAATTAATAATCCTTAAGTAATTAGAACTTCCAATGAATATTTTAAAATAATATTCATCAAGTACATAAAACTTAAATGAATATTCGAAAGTAATATTCATTTAATAAATAACATTCTAATGAATATCAAAATAATATTCATTAAATAATCAACTCTAAATGAATATTCGAAACTAACATTCATTTAATATCTCTCGACTGAGATAATACTCGAATAACATTCCTCGAAATATTTCCAAGTAATTGATACTTTATGGGAATATAAATAACGTTTAATAATAACATTCCTCAGATAAATAATAATCTGTCGTTGGAATCCCTCTGGGTTTCCACGACTATCTATATCTCAAAATACCGACTCCCGGTCTATATTTAAGAATGAATATCATATGCCCTTCGCTAAGGGTCTTATCCAAACAATCCGGCTTATAACTGTTAATTCGTATCTAGTCTATAAGCCAATATCAATTCAGGGAACAGGTATCATAATATAATTTTGACAATAGGCATGCATGCTATGGCATATGTAACATGGCAATCACATATATATATTATCACAACAACAGGTTCAGAGTTTTGAACACTTGCCTGCTAATCAGTTGTGGGTGGAGATAGCGTGTCCTGGGTCTACTCGATGATCTAAAAACAATCAGAACATTCGAGATTAACCACTTAACACGTTTTAAAAGTCTAGGTATAACTTCACTAAAATCGAAACACGTTTTCGAATTATCTCGTTATACACCTTTTAGTGTAACTTTTTTTATTACTGATACGATCCGACATTTGTTCGTTATTACGACATGTCATCATACCCACGCTCGGTATATACCTAGGTCGTATAAGTTCTAAAGTCGATCGATTACGAACCGAGATTATACCTCGAGTTTTATCGTTCATTTTCTAAGTATTTTACAAAAGTTATAACCAAGCGGGTTCTTAGGGGTTCGTTCGCGTTTAACTTTGATTCCAACATTTTTATAAAATTGGAAAACGATCCGTTTCACATGAGGTTTTCTCTCACACCTTCCTTTTTTACCTCTAGTATTTAATTACCAAGATTTGCCACTGACTTATGTATTTTACGAGGGTTCAAATTCAGTTACGAATTCTCGTTTACGGTTTTGAACTACTTTTCGTAATTTGACTATAACTCCTAAACCGTAAGTCGGAATGTTTCGATTCTCATGCCAAAACGATCTATGGCTCGAGATCTACAAGGACCAGTCAAAATATTATCAAGTTCAGGAATTTATATTTACTGTCATGCTCGGTTTCTAATTGTTAACAAAAATTCGGCATTACGACGGCTATAAATCGGACGTTTTTAAAATCGTAACAACACAACCAAGCCACACCGGGCATCAACACAATTCATAAACATGATTCTCATATCCACAAGTCCTAGAACCACTGATCTTAACCTCAAAATCATCAAGGACTTGAATGATGACTAAATAACTACTAAGAACAACTACATGATCATGTAAACATGCTTATACTAACATCATCACCAAATCTCATCTAAAACTCCATTAAAACTCAAAACAAAAACTTGGGTTCTTGAAGTTTATACCTTCCTTGGAGTGTGTATGCACTTAGTAAGCCTTGTATAGTCCATATATTTCCTTAACAAAGCTTAGATCATCCAAAATAATCAAGAAAAACAATGTTAGTTTCTTGAAAGTTACTATTCATCCTAAACTTGTAAAAATCATAGAAAATCGAAAAATAAGAGTTTGTCTCTCAAATATTTACCACATCTTGGCCACTTCATAACCTTTGTTTTGAGTCCTAGTTCATCAAATTTGAAGCTTCCAAGCTAGGGTTTTAAGCCCCCTTTTTCCGCTGGACAGAAACTGTTAAGAACAGGAAAGTTTGGTTTCTTCAACTTGGGGAGGAGATTTGACTAAGCTATACTCATTAGATTGCTATGAATTTTGGGGCGAATATTTCCCATGGAGTGGAGAGGCTGTGATCAAAATTTGGTGATTTTATCATGGATAGAAATGGAGATATGAATTTTCTTCTTTGAGGGTGTTCTGCTGGGCAGTTTGAACAAAATGGAGAGAATGGAGTTTTTGATCTTTGATTGCTTGGTTCTCTTGCATAATACACCTCATCTTGATAATATCTAGCTAAAGTAGC
The DNA here is from genome assembly GCA_036435485.1 of Saposhnikovia divaricata. Lineage (NCBI taxonomy): Eukaryota > Viridiplantae > Streptophyta > Magnoliopsida > Apiales > Apiaceae > Saposhnikovia > Saposhnikovia divaricata. Next base: position 106,312,169 of record CM071597.1, read on the forward strand.
TTTATTAAAGGTGGTGTGGTCAAGACATGTGTTGTGTTTTAAATGGTTGCTAGCTAACTTGGAGTTGGATTTAGCTAAGTACTTGTTCATCCCATAACCAAGCTAGTTACTTGAGCCCACTTGGTTGCTAGATATTTTCTAGTGGCTTATGCATGACTCTTGCTTCCTCTTCTTGTTCAATGGTTGCTAGCTAACTTGGAGTTGGATTGAGCGTTCGTAGGAATATTCCACGGATTTCTAATTAGGGTTTACCGGGAATCTTCTTAATATTAATACTATCATTCTCCATCTTTCTTACTAACTTTCGAATTTATATTCCTTAAATCCCTTCGTTAAATTCTTAAGTCTATCAGTGTCCAGGGAAATCTCGGGGAAAATAAAAGTGCTGTTTTTCAGAATCCGACAGCTTTTACATACACTCTTTTTCCCCCTGGATCACTAATACGAACTCAGAATTTCGTTCCGGGTACTTCTATATAGCCTCGTCTAATAATATTCCTACGTCTACCAAAATCACTATTTACCACTTATTCTTTACTTATTCTTTTAGGGTTATATAGATGTCCCGGTTCTCTTTTGATCATTCCTTAACCCTTTTACGGAACCATTGGACCAATAACAGATATCGATTTGGATGACATAAGAATAATCTTCTCCTTTTAGAATTATCAAATCTCAATTCCCTAGGAGATAGATAATTCTTATCTAAAGTGTCAACCAATAGTATTCTTCATGACATATAAACATTTGAATCCAAATCTATTCCTTTCATTCATTATCTCAATCGTTACATCGTAGTCGTAATCACTATTCACCATTACTTTAATACATAATAAAAAGTTTTAATTATATCCAAAATTTGGGGATCTTACAGTCTCCCCTCCTTAAAAGGATTCTGTCCCGGAATCAGGTAGGAAGCAAAGAGTCGTTTGTCTGTCGTTTCACCTTTCAGCTTCCGGGTCAACTCTTAGTCGTTCTGCCCTTTCTCAGCACATCTACTGGTGCTACAATACGTACTTTATCCTTTTTCCATCAACTTTGCTACTTTTCGTACACACATTATCCGGGTTATGTTCTTACCCAGTCTTATCCTTATTGTTCTTATTGATATCCGCAGTGGCTTTGGTATCACTACCGTGCTGCGAATTCGGAGATAACTTCGCTCGTACTGTGTATTTCCTGATCGCTTTAATCTTCGCAATCTCGATTAATATAGAGAAGTGGAAAGATTTGTTGAGAGATCACTATGATCAATCGAACATTTGTTGTATTGCATAGTTAGTACAGAAGGGGGCCAGCCTTTAGTACTTGACAAGCAATTAAACAAGTTATGGTATTCCACTTAGACTTCTATCACATAGACAGATAGTCACGTAGCAGTACCTCCCCTCCTTAAAGGGTTGTTCTTCTCAATTCATAAAGAAGATGAATAAGAGAGAAGATAAGAAAAGAGTTCTAAAGGATTATAGAAAGCTTTCATGATTGTAAAATATCATACTCAGAATTTACCTCTAAACTATAGAGGTTCATCAAAGAAGAAATGAATCATAATTATATCCAATACTATTTGATCGCAACCTCACGTATCAACATATCTTACTGCTTTGTCTACTATTCTCTGGACCTGTACTCTGGTTCAACCTTAGCAACACTTACTTTTGGAAAATCTTTGAACCTCTCAGGTTAAATCTTAGTTTCTCGCTTGACACCATTGTTACTGACATTCCATGTCACGCTACTAGCTTTTTCATATCTATGATATTAACACTATCAGGTTGTCATCCCGAGAATTCATCAGAAAACCCATTTATTAATCCATTCATAACATTCCTTGCTTCATATTCCATAGTTGCTTTCCCAGTCTTTTCTTTATCAATCAGATCCTTCTTATTATCTGATTCTTATTTACTTCTGTTATTTACTTTCACCTTCATCTCTTTATTGAGACACCTTTTGCACTTGGTACCTCCTTATCGGTATTCCGTCACATTTACTCTATAATCATCACGTTATTCCAATTTAAACTCTCCGAAATGAATTTGGCCGATCCCTTTAACTTAGATCCAATATGATCTTCTTCTGCCAAACTTGTTTCTCATCACTTGTTCTTTTCTATCCGTGATTTTCCACAGGTTGTCTTTCGTAAGTCAGACCAGGTCGTATATCTACCTGCTCGTACTCTTATCATCTGTTGAGCATCTGCGTTTTATTGGTGTAGCTTTGCCACATGAAACGCGTTACTACCATGCTATAAGCTTTGGGGGGTAAAACTGGCTCGAATGCCACCTTCCGAACACTTTTAAACTCTAAGGTGGCCCAATAAGTCTCGGGCTCAACTGCCCTGCTCTCTAAGTCTCATTAATTCTTTCTACAGGAATACAGTTAGCATCATGAATCATCAACCTCATATTCTCTATCTTGTTTGCGCAGAAGTATACTAACACGAACTTCCTTGTCATTCATCAACATGCCATTTAGCTTATCAATTGCAGCACTTTCTTTATCTTTACGTTGTCATCTACTTTCTTAGAAGAATCGCCATCGCTTGTTGTTTAAATAGTGCATTAATAGCTAACCATACGGGTTTCAAATCCTTTAGGGAGACAGAGTAATCACTATTCCTTATCCATAAGGAGCATTTCCTGAACTTGATGTAGATATCACATAAAGTAGATAAAATTGCAGAAGAGCTTCAAGCATCGCAGCTATGTCCGGTTAATGAAACTATCACTCATGCATCTTCCATAAAAGACTGGAAACTTAATGGTTTACTTCATCAATTTTGTATCATGGTCCTGGTTTGCCTCAAAACGGGACCTTCTAAGGTGTGTAGTTTGCTTAAGACGATATCGGGAATCAAATTTTTACTTCAACTTATTATTACCGTCGATTCTTGCACAGTCATCAGAAGGAATGTAAGTTCCTCTACTCCGGTATGACCTTCAAGGTCCTTCAAAATATCATTCTGTTCCCTCGGTATGCACATTCACAATTATTCCTCTATACTTAGAGTGTCGGCCACCTCATTGGCCTTTTCTGATAATAATAATTTCTTGTAATCAATGTTCTCTGGATACATTCCAACTCAAATCTTTCTACCTCATTCCCATCACTGTTGGGTGAAAGCAACTTCCCTTAAGCTTTGCTGAAGGAGAAAACATATCTATCAGCCCTTTGTTCCATAAGTCATTGCTTCCACCTTCCCGTGGGAACTTTATCAAAGTTACCCTCAATCATACCTAGGATATTTGTTCTCTTAGTTCTTTCTTGTTCTAGGATAATCTCAACCTTCTTTGGTTCTATCCATACCTCATTATGGTTTCATACATGCCTCATCTGGCATTATTGTTATTGTGTCTTACATTCTCTTCCAAACTTCTAGTTGGAAACTCAGAATATTAACTTTTTCCTTGTAAGGTTTCTTAGGTCGTCCTCATCATTCCTCCTGCATTTTCTAGGTATAGGGTATATCAAGACGTCATTGATCAATACTCTAATAATTCTATCTATGTTCTTTCCAGAACTCTTTTTAATCATCCTTACGGTCATTGTTGCCTTAGCAAATCCAACTCATATCATCTGAATTCACAATGTCTTTATTAGGGTTAATGCCATCCCTTGTGCATTCCCCAGGGTTTATCTTAATTGGTGGATGTCCTATCCTTAATTCAACTGCCAAGGAATTCCTGAATCCTATAATTGGCAATGAAATCATGTATCCCTTAATAAGGGTCTCTTTTCAATCATTCTCATTTGATAATCGATCGGTGGCTTAATGCTAACCTCTTCTTTCAGATAGTTGTCAGCCTATTTGACCTTCCAAAAGACAACTTATGTCTATCTACTTTCTTACAGAACTTGGCAATGGTAGCAAGGATGTTCTGGAAGATATTGGTTGAGTTCAACGTGAATCTCTTAGTACTTATCGTTCTTCGCGAAGGTACTTGCCTCAGACAAAATTTCTACAGCATACCGTTCAATTTCTATACTCTCTTCATATACCTTCATTGTTTACTTTCCTCCGTCATAATATATTCATGGTATTCATGATACCCTAACATCATACATCTCAAGTCATTATACTTCCATTTTTACTGGTAATCTTGGGCAATCATATACACATGAATCACTTTAGTACGGGTGACCCCATTCCAAAAAGTCTAGTAAATTCCCAATCCAAACATGGGTTGCAAAGGGTTCAGTAGAAGATTTCTAAGATCTCATTAATATTTCCTTTTTTCAGAAGCCCTTGCAGTCGGTGCTTACTTAGAAGCAACCCTTCTTTGTCCTTTCATTGCTGGTCCAGTCACCTGATAATCCTTTGTGACTTGGCCTCAACTGGCCACACTAAAATAAAAATATATGATTTTAGAGGTTGGCTAATAGCATTACTTTTCTAGCAACTGCCGGCATAGTGCCTTCTTCTTTGATACCTTTCTACCTTTCCAAAACTTTACTTCATATAAGTCTTAATCGACTACTCGATACCGTCTCCGGTCACCTTTCCTCAACTTTTATCTTTTCAACTATTTTTATCAATCCCGCGTGCCACGCAAGCATACCATTCTTGGCATAACAGCCTTTTCACTTAAGTCAATCCCGGAGTTTCTCAGTCCGGCTAGTTTCTTACTTACATTTCCTGTTTTCGTCCAATCTCATTTCATCATTGTATTTCTACAATCAATCGGGATAATCGGGTCTGTCCACCAACCCATATAGCGGCTACTTTACCCAATTCACGGGGTTCGCCCCAGTTTCTACTCTCTTCCATGATGTTCTCTGATAATCAGAAAGACAAGGTTTGCCAAAATTTGTTGAAGTTCTTCCCAGAATTAGGGAAATTTTGGTCAATCTATCCATCTACTGGTAACATTAAGGAGACCAGTTTCGAAACCTAAAGAATAGTTCAATGAACCTCCAAGCAGGTAGAACCGTAAGTAGTCATAATTAACGAAATAATCGTCATCAGGTTGGAAGTTTAACCCCTGGAGAGGAACCAATTATATACGTCCCTTAGAAGGGAATCAACAGTTTTAAACTGAAACTTGTCACAACGTCCTGATACCTATACGTCCTGATATTCAATATTACCAAATGTCAGTCTACCTGACTACTAGTCTCAGAAGGAACATTACTGTCGGAGTTGGTTGTTCCACAAAATTGGCACTACTAAGGCCATCCGATCTTGTGGACCGTGCTATTCGAATGCATCTGCAAGTACTTTGTCGTGCTGCGCAAGCACACATCATAATCCTTTATGCGAAGCATCGTTGGAAGCACAAAGTCTCCTTTTTCCATTAAGGAATGCCAACTCTTGGTCATTACCAATTTCATCTTTTAGCTCCAGGAAGATTTTCTCACATTTTTCTCTTTAACTACTAATCGTATTACTTGATCCATTATAACTCCGCGTCGGAGTAAACTTAAGGTAACTACTATAATCCATTCAACGAAAAGAAAGAATTTAATATTCCTCTGAATCACATGCATCTAGCGTTTCTGGTTCATCATTTCACTGAGTTGAAATAACCCTATACTCAGTCTCTGACAGTAGCCTTATTACGAGTTCATATTGACTCACTGGTCTTATCTTCCGGTAGGTTCTGAGATCATTGTCTTGCTTACTACTTCCTTATATAACTTTATCCAATCATGCTGTCACTTTCCAATATTTTCACTTTCTAACTGATTCATTCATAAAATGGACATTTTCCTGAAATAAACAACTTCATTAATCTCAATTTGGTTCCATAATTTACAACCTATGACATCTGCCTTCTCATGGAGAATTATTACTGACAATATTCATACTAATTCATTTGTCAAATGATATGGCACTTACTGCCTCCTTCTCAACTATTTCTAGGGACTCTGCTCCTCGCCCAAAATCGATGTCTTTGATAATCATACATCCCAAAAGCTCTTTCTTCGTTAATATGAAAGTCTCTGAGGATTCTCGTCTATTCCCGTATAAGATCTCAAGTAATTCTTCCAATCCGTCTTACTCACTGGTACTACATCCAGTAGTCCGGCTATGAATCCAACACGAATCTTTAGTTCTCTTACTAGTAGCTTAGTTCTTTATGCTCACTTTTCTGAGCACCATATCTTAATCATCACAGTCTTTCTGGCTGCAGCCCTCATTCCTCGAGGGTAAACTCCTTATCCTAACAGGATTTTCCTTATCTGCTGGAACCTCTTCCGGGTCTCCAGTAGGGTACTCTATTGAATTTATCCGCTGATCTTCAGCATATAATAAAGCATCATCGTGTTGCTGCTCGTATGCCTCAAGGTCTGTCGCCTTCCTCGTCGATACGATATCGAGCTAAGTTACTATCATGATACTTAAGAGTTCCCATAAGGGTTTTATATGTCATCACTACATTAAGTAGTCCGACTATGAACTTGGCAAGAGTTCTTATTATCTTAGTGAATTTATTATTTTAATGTCGCCTCATCTCTGGGGTTTATAACGTACGCTCTGATACCATTACTATAACACCCCCAGATCCGGGGTCAGGGATCTGGTCGTTACCGTCTCAATTCCCATCCAAAACTCAACATAAATATTAAATTACAACCTTGTGACCCAAAACAATAACATAAGACACACCCGTTATAGTCCCAGAGATGAAATCAGCGTAACTACCAAATTTTATTAAGCACATTATGAGTTCTTACAATCCAAAAAGAATTACAATGTGAATACATACTCTTTGCCATCCATTATCATAAGTCATACCAGCCCATATATTTGGTACTGAAAGAATGAATCTATCCTACTAATAGCTTTCTCTTCGGCTCTGGTAGTCTCATCGTCCCCGCCAGCGTCGAGTGCGCCTTGTGCGAGTCATCTGGTCTAGCTGTTGTTGTGATATAATAATAAAACAAGGGTGAGCACTAGCCCACCAACAATAATGTTTAACTGAACGATAATATATAACAGTTCAAAAGTATCTTTCAAACCATATGCCATGCATGTACGGAAATGATGCCAGTATAATATGAACGATGAAGTTACAAGGTAACTTAAAGTATTTATTTTGTGGAAATATCTGCTAAGTCAAAATAAGCAAGATATTATCATTTATCATATAAAGAGGAACTTGCAAGGAAAATATTGCAATTCCAGTTATTAACATTTTTCGAAGTCCTAAAACCTGAAAGAAGTCTCTTCGATACGTGTTGCGGAAGACACCGTCAACCTGAAAGAAGTCTCTTCGATACGTGTTGCAGGGAATTCCCAATTTGGGAGATGAACCAATACTGGAGTTATCACGCGCCAGCTGTCCCACTCCCTGATGATCAGTCGGGGATGGTACAGCCCAATATAGTTTACTACCGGTAAAAGGAAGAACTGACGGCTCCACTTGTAGATTGCCTTTAATAGCAACTCCCAGGCCAATGGTTAGGCCTTGTGATGGACCGCGCGACTCGGCCTCTTACACACGACTCCTAGTTCGAATAAATCCACAGCATTGAAACGTAGAGTTTGTCCTCCCTTCCCCAAGTGAAATACTTGTTGATAAGACTCCACAAAGTAGTCGTATCTAGTTGGAAAGGAAAATTCACCAACATTTCCCAAGCTTTTTCTTGTTAATGTATATCAACTTGTTCCAACAATCTTACCCCTCGAATGATGAGAAGGTACACACAGACTTAATGAGTCCATATCAACCAAGTTACGAGTGAAAAGGATAAATTATGACCGAGAAGTCAACAAGATAAATAACATTGCTCAAGTAGGTTCCCCTATAATATGGAAGTTTGAGCGAGCATTTAAATCCTTTTTAGATAGATTTAAATGAAAAATAAAGAGTTGGGAACCTTTCCTTGATAAAATAGTCGTAAAAAAGACTCCGAAATATTTTACATAATATCTGGAGGTGAAAGATAATCTCCGACTAATACAAATCATTTTCAAAAGAATTTAAAAGAATTAAATAAATATTCCAAGAATATTTATTAAATCAATAATAATTACGGAATATTATTAAATCATAATATTGCTCGTAAGTAATCCTCGAATGAATATATAGAATTATTCACTAAATAAATCCCTCCTTGAATGAATATTCAAAATAATATTCATTAAATAATTAAACAAAAATAAATATTTAAAATAATATTCAATAAACAAGTCAAACCTTAAATGAATATTTGAAAATAATATTCATTTAGAAAATAATCTTCTAAATGAATATCCAAATAATATTCATTTACTAATCAAAACTTTAAAGGAATAATCGAAATAATATTCCTTAAGTAATTAGAACTTCCAATGAATATTTTAAAATAATATTCATCAAGTACATAAAACCTTAAATGAATATTCGAAAGTAATATTCATTTAATAAATAACCTTCTAATGAATATCAAAATAATATTCATTAAATAATCAACTCTAAATGAATATTCGAAACTAACATTCATTTAATATCTCTCGACTGAGATAATACTTGAATAACATTCCTCGAAATATTTCCAAGTAATTGATACTTTATGGGAATATAAATAACGTTTAATAATAACATTCCTCAGATAAATAATAATCTGTCGTTGGAATCCCTCTGGGTTTCCACGACTATCTATATCTCAAAATACCGACTCCCGGTCTATATTTAAGAATGAATATCATATGCCCTTCGCTTAGGGTCTTATCCAAACAATCCGGCTTATAACTGTTAATTCGTATCTAGTCTATAAGCCAATATCAATTCAGGGAACAGGTATCATAATATAATTTTGACAATAGGCATGCATGCTATGGCATATGTAAAATGGCAATCACATATATATATTATCACAACAACAGGTTCAGAGTTTTGAACACTTGCCTGCTAATCAGTTGTAGGTGGAGATAGCGTGTCCTGGGTCTACTCGATGATCTAAAAACAATCAGAACATTCAAGATTAACCACTTAACACGTTTTAAAAGTCTAGGTATAACTTCACTAAAATCGAAACACGTTTTCGAATTATCTCGTTATACACCTTTTAGTGTAACTCTTTTTATTACTGATACGATCCGACATTTGTTCGTTATTACGACATGTCATCATACCCACGCTCGGTATATACCTAGGTCGTATAAGTTCTAAAGTCGATCGATTACGAACCGAGATTATACCTCGAGTTTTATCGTTCGTTTTCTAAGTATTTTACAAAAGTTATAACCAAGCGGGTTCTTAGGGGTTCGTTCGCGTTTAACTTTGATTCCAACATTTTTATAAAATTGGAAAACGATCCGTTTCACATGAGGTTTTCTCTCACACCTTCCTTTTTACCTCTAGTATTTAATTACCAAGATTTTCCACTGACTTATGTATTTTACGAGGGTTCAAATTCAGTTACGAATTCTCGTTTACGGTTTTGAACTACTTTTCGTAATTTGACTATAACTCCTAAACCGTAAGTCGGAATGTTTCGATTCTCATGCCAAAACGATCTATGGCTCGAGATCTACAAGGACCAGTCAAAATATTATCAAGTTCAGGAATTTATATTTACTGTCATGCTCGGTTTCTAAGTGTTAACAAAAATTCGGCATTACGACGACTATAAATCGGACGTTTTTAAAATCGTAACAACACAACCAAGCCACACCGGGCATCAACACAATTCATAAACATGATTCTCATATCCACAAGTCCTAGAACCACTGATCTTAACCTCAAAATCATCAAGGACTTGAATGATGACTAAATAACTACTAAGAACAACTACATGATCATGTAAACATGCTTATACTAACATCATCACCAAATCTCATCTAAAACTCCATTAAAACTCAAAACAAAAACTTGGGTTCTTGAAGTTTATACCTTCCTTGGAGTGTGTATGCACTTAGTAAGCCTTGTATAGTCCATATATTTCCTTAACAAAGCTTAGATCATCCAAAATAATCAAGAAAAACAATGTTAGTTTCTTGAAAGTTACTATTCATCCTAAAGTTGTAAAAATCATAGAAAATCGAAAAATAAGAGTTTGTCTCTCAAATATTTACCACATCTTGGCCACTTCATAAGATTTGTTTTGAGTCCTAGTTCATCAAATTTGAAGCTTCCAAGCTAGGGTTTTAAGCCCCCTTTTTCCGCTGGACAGAAACTGTTAAGAACAGGAAAGTTTGGTTTCTTCAACTTGGGGAGGAGATTTGACTAAGCTATACTCATTATATTACCATGAATTTTGGGGCGAATATTGCCCATGGAGTGGAGAGGCTGTGATCAAAATTTGGTGATTTTATCATGGATAGAAATGGAGATATGAATTTTCGTCTTTGAGGGTGTTCTGCTGGGCAGTTTGAACAAAATGGAGAGAATGGAGTTTTTGATCTTTGATTGCTTGGTTCTCTTGCATAATACACCTCATCTTGATAATATCTAGCTAAAGTAGCTTTATTAAAGGTGGTATGGTCAAGACATGTGTTGTGTTTTAAATGGTTGCTAGCTAACTTGGAGTTGGATTTAGCTAAGTACTTGTTCATCCCATAACAAAGCTAGTTACTTGAGCCCACTTGGTTGCTAGATATTTTCTAGTGGCTTATGCATGACTCTTGCTTCCTCTTCTTGTTCAATGGTTGCTAGCTAACTTGGAGTTGGATTGAGCGTTCGTAGGAATATTCCACGGATTTCTAATTAGGGTTTACCGGGAATCTTCTTAATATTAATACTATCATTCTCCATCTTTCTTACTAACTTTCGAATTTATATTCCTTGAATCCCTTCGTTAAATTCTTAAGTCTATCAGTGTCCAGGGAAATCTCGGGGAAAATAAAAGTGCTGTTTTTCAGAATCCGACAGCTTTTACATACACTCTTTTTCCCCCTGGATCACTAATACGAACTCAGAATTTCGTTCCGGGTACTTCTATATAGCCTCGTCTAATAATATTCCTACGTCTACCAAAATCACTATTTACCACTTATTCTTTTAGGGTTATATAGATGTCCCGGTTCTCTTTTGATCATTCCTTAACCCTTTTACGGAACCACTGGACCAATAACAGATATCGATTTGGATGACATAAGAATAATCTTCTCCTTTTAGAATTATCAAATCTCAATTCCCTAGGAGATAGATAATTCTTATCTAAAGTGTCAACCAATAGTATTCTTCATGACATATAAACATTTGAATCCAAATCTATTCCTTTCATTCATTATCTCAATCGTTACATCGTAGTCGTAATCACTATTCACCATTACTTTAATACATAATTAAAAGTTTTAATTATATCCAAAATTTGGGGTTCTTACACCAGTGGTTCGGTAAAAAGGTTAAGGAACGCTCGGGAAAGCGCAAGGACATATTTATAAATATAAGGAATAAAAAGAGAATAAAGTGTGAATAGTGTTTTGGTGGAAATTGGAATATTATTAGACGACGCTATATAGGAGTACCCGGAACGGATTTCTGAGTTCGTATTAATGATCCAAGGGGGAAAAGAGTGTATGTAAAAGTTATTGGATTCTGAAAAATAGCACTTTTATTTTCCCCGAGATTTCCCTGGACACTGAAAGACTTAAGGAATTATGGAAAGGATTTAAGTAATATAGGTTCAAGAATTACTAAAGAGAATGGAGATTGATAGTATAAATATTAAGACGGTTTTCGGTAAAACCATAATTAGAAATCTTGAGATATTCCTCCGAACGATTAGTGTATTGAGCAATAAACGGACAAAGAAACAAGCAGGGAATCAAGATACATGCACGTGCTAGTAGAAAATATCTAGCAACCATGTAGTTACTGTTGGTCCCTTTGGATCATAGTGATTTGTGTTTAACCCGTTTAATGATTACAAAGGGGGTTAGAAGATTTACCTTAATCGCTACGGCGCAAGCGATTCAAATCCACGATCTTCTATTGTATTCCCTTACTCCCTTGAACGAAGTGTGGCCTTCGATCCTCCAAGGTTTAGCCTCCAAGCTCTAGAACCTTATTCTTGGATACATAATTAGTATTTATAGGCTACAATAGGGATCAAGGAGTAAATTAGGTCGGGCCTTCTAATGATAACTTGGGCCAAGCCCACTATCATTAATATTAATTAATTCCACTAAATAATTAATATTGCACAACCCACCTAATTCCGGTAATTTATTTAATTAATTAAATTGGCTCCTTTATTATTTGCTTATTAAATTCCCCATGTTTAAAATATCGCATGTCCATTAATTAAATAAATTACTGATAATTTATTTAATTAATACCTTTTATCCTTGATCATTCACTCAACCTTTATTTAATTATGCCGGCATAAATCCACCTGCAGGGTTTCACATAATTAAATCTTTTTGAGCTTTCAAGGGGACATCATTAACCCGAATTTTATCAGGACATGGATTCCTTCTATAAATAATATCCACCATGTATATAATTCCATAACCCAAAATATAATGATATAATTCAAAAGAATTATTTCATATATAAATCGAAGCATGTAAATAATATACACGTGTCAATTACTATATCCGAATTAAGAAACTAAGCATTAATAATAACATAGAATCTTAGTTCACCTTCTTAATCGGTATAAGGGAACAATTCTAAATTTGATCATGTTCAATATACACAAAGTATACTAGTATTATTTAATAGTCAATATAAACTAATCTAAATAATACTACAGCCATACCAGTGGATTGTCCAATACCACCTGTGCTGTGAACCTTATTATATTATATAAACCGTATTTAACAATCTAATATTCTGTATCCCATTTGATACTAGATTGTCCACAATATATAATATTAGACAGCATGTAAACATTTAAATGATTCTCAATAAAATAGGCCAGAAATAAATGTATATACTTCAAATAAATATTTTCAGTATACACTAACAATCTCCCACTTATACTCAAAATATTCTATGAGTATATCAGTGTTTATTTAATCCACTATTACACAAAAAACTATGTGTTCATCCATCTGACTCCTATCGCTTCCACATGCCTGTCAAAAATCTTGGCTGGCAAGCTCTTTGTGAAAGGAACTGCCCGGTTGTCTTCTGATGATATGTGAGCCACAACTATATCTCCTCGCTTTACGATTCCTCGTATGAGATGATACTTACGTTCAATATGTTTAGCTGCTTTATGGTCTTGCGGTTCCTTCAAATTTCCCACAGCACCAGTGTTATCACAATACACTGTCAAACTCCTAGGCAAATTATGTATCACATCCAAGTCCAAAAGGTAGTTCCTGAACCACACAGCCTCAGAAGCCGCCACGTACTCGGCTTTCATGGTAGAGTCTGCAATGAATTTCTGCTTTACACTCCTCCATATAACGGTTCCACCTCCCAAAGTAAAAACATATCCCGAGGTTTATTTCCTCTTATCCCTATCTGATTGAAAATCTGAATCAGTATATCCCAAAGGAAATAGTTCCGAGGCCTTGTAAATTAACATATACTCCTTAGTCCTTCTTAGGTACTTAATTATAGTTTTTACTTCACTCCAATGTTCCTGACCTGGGTTCGACTGATATCTACTAACCATGCCTACAGCAAAGCAGATGTCAGGCCTCGTACATAATATAGCATACATTAAGCTTCCACATGCCGAAGCATAAGGAACTGCTTGCATGCTCTGTATATCCTTAGGTGTCGAAGGACACTGCTCCTTGGATATAGCTACTCCATGCTTAAAAGGTAGAAAACCTTTCTTAGAGTTCTTCATGTTAAAACGAGCTAATACTTCATAAATGTAGGGCTCTTGAGATAAAGCCAACATCCTTTTCTTGCGATCCCTTATTACTTTGATCCCAAGGATGTATGCCGCTTTACCTAAGTCCTTCATGTCAAATTGTTTGAACAACCATGCCTTTACTGATGACAACATCTCAACATTGTTTCCAATGAGTAAAATGTCATCTACATATAGTACTAGAAAAACCACTGCATTACCCTCACTTCTCTTATACACGCATGATTCGCTTGGACTTTGGTCAAATCCATATGACTGGACTGCATGATCAAAACGAATATTCCAGTCCCTAGAAGCTTGTTTTAGTCCATAAATAGACCTCTTAAGCTTACATACAAGATGCTCTTGGCCTTCCTTAATGAATCCTTTTGGTTGCTGCATATAGATGGTTTCCTCAAGACTTCCATTAAGGAAAGCTGTCTTGATATCCATTTTCCAACTCTCATAATCGAGATGAGCTGCTATAGATAAAAGAATCCGGATCGACTTAAGCATAACAACCGACGAAAAGGTTTCCTCATAATCGATCCCTTCTTTCTGAGTATACCCTTTCGCAACAAGTCGTGCTTTCCAGGCTTTCACCTTTTTATCAGATCCTCTTTTCTTCTTGTAGATCCACATACATCCAATGGGTTTTACACCTTTGGGTGGTTCCACGAGCTCCCAAACTTGATTGGAATACATTGATTCCATCTCAGATTCCATTGCCTTTTGCCATAGATCTGCATCTTTATCTAGAATTGCCTCTTCGTATGTCCTGGGATCCTCATCATGTTCGCCAGAGACCAAGTCTGAGGACTCTCCCAAAAACATGAATCTGTCTAGTTGTTGAACAACCCTCCCACTACGACGAGGCACTGGTGCACTATTAGTGTCAAGTTATGCATTTTTGTGGTTGTTCTACTTGTACTATTGGCACTTGGGGATTATCTGTCCCTCCCACTAGTTCCTCTAAAACGATACTACTCATGGGTTTATGATTCATAATATACTCTTCCTCTAAGAATCTAGCATTGGTGCTAACAATGACATCTCGATCCCTAGGACTATAAAATGAATAACCTTTCGTTCCCATGGGATAGCCTACAAACTGCCTTACTTCTTTACGAGATTCTAACTTGGTCGCGTTCTTGTTCAGCACATGTACTGGACAACCCCAAATCTGAATATGTCTTAGACTCTTCTTGCTTGGTTTGCTACCAGTCCACAATTCTATTGGAGTCTTGGGAACCGACTTAGAAGGTACCAAGTTCAAAAGGTAAGCCGCTGTTTCTATAGCATATCCCCAGAACGACTTGGGTAAATCTGAATAACTCATCATCGATCTAACACTCTCTAAAAGAGTCTGATTCCTTCTCTCTGCTACACCATTCTGCTGAGGTGTGCCAGGTGTAGACAACTGGGACGTAATCCCATTTTCAGATAAATATTGCCTAAATTCTCCAAGGAAGTATTCGCCACCATGATCTGATTGCAGTGACTTGATACATTTTCCAAGATGTCGCTTCTCCGTACTTGCTTTGTACTCTTTGTATTTTTCAAAGCACAGACTTAAGGCGCAACAAATAAATGTACCCAAATCTAGAATAATTGTCAATGAAATTGACAAAATACTCATAACATCTTCTTGCTTGGATACTCATAGGTCCACATAAATCAGTATGAACCAATTCTAACACTTCTTTGGCTCTATTCCCCTTTGCTTTAAAAGGCCTATTAGTCATCTTGCCTTCCAAGCAGGATTTACAAACTGGAAATGGATCCACTGCCAACGAGCCTAATGGCCCATCTACTACTAGTCTTTGAATCCTCCTTAAGTTAATATGACCTAATCTTAAGTGCCAAAGATATGTTTGGTTCAATTCAGAAGGTTTCTTTCTTTTATTTGAGCTAAAAAGAATGTTATTAGTTTCCTTTTGTTGCAGCATTGGTTGGACAGGATTAATAATATATAAATTGTCTTGCAATATACCAGAACATATAACTAGTTTATTCATCATAATAGAAACATTATGATCCAAACAAACATTATAACCATCCATAGCAAGTTTAGAAACCGAAATCAAATTTCTTCTAAACGAAGGTACATAAAGACAATTGTTCAAAACCAAAATCCTATCATCTCCAAAAGATAAAGTAATTATTCCAACTGCAACTACTGCTACTTTCGTAACATCTCCCATGAACACATATATCTCGCCATCTCTAAGCATTCTGGATTGATGGAACCCCTGCAATGAGTTACAAACATGGTCAGTGGCTCCTGTATCTACACACCAAGTGCTCGTAGATATAGCCGCTATATATGTTTCTGTAACTAGAGAAAGAGACATACCAGTATTGTTTGTCCTCTTAGGAAGAGGACAATCCTATTTCCAGTGACCTGACTGCTTGCACCTGATGCACTTGCCCTTAGGCTTTTTCACAGCACCTTGAACTCCCACTGCATTAGCAACCTTTCCAGCTTTCTGTGTCTGAACCTTTTTCTTCTTCTCTCCTTTCGGCTTAGAGGAAGAAGCTTTCTCAGCCACATTCACTTGAACATTCTGCTTAAAAAGTCCTTTAGCTGCCTGAAGTTCTGCCAGAAGTTCTGCGAGACTATACATCCTTTTGTTCATGGTGTAATTCAAGCGGAATTGCTCAACACTTTTGGGAAGACTCATAAGGATGATATCGAACTGGGTTTCCCCATCAATATCAGCACCAAGGATCTCCATCTCATTCAGATGAGACATCATCCTGAGAACATGATCCCTTACAAGTGTTCCTTCAGCCATCTGAGTGTTCATTAAAGCCTTCATTGCTACTTGCCTAACAGCCCTATTCTGTTCTACAAAAAGTTCCTTGAGATTAAAGAGCGTATCTGAAGCTATGGCCATAGCCTGATGCTAATGCTGCAAAACACCCAACATTGCTGCCAGAATGTAACATCGTGACATCTCATCAGCCTTAACCCGCCGCTTATAATACTCCTTTTCACTTTCAGGAGCATCTTCAGCAGGCTGATCTGGCTTGGGTTCATAAGTATAAAATTTGTACTCCTCAACAGTCAACACTATGTCCAAATTACGTTTCCATTCAATATAGTTTGGTCTAGTAAGTTTGTTATCCTTAAGTATGGTGAATAGTGGATTAAAGCCCATAATGATCAAATCCTGAGAATCATACATGTAACACATAATCAGAGAGTTGCACAAATCTCAAAACCTATTGGTTTCCTCTAACAATTAATTAAAATTAATGCACTAATATTTAAACACCATAAGTATCTGGTACGCCACAATGGGTGACATATATACCACTTAAATTCGTTTAAATATTACTTCGGTCCTATTACTAAATAATACGCCACGTTAGGGTGGACGATATATTATTTTACATAGCTACGTGTATACCATTATCAAATCTTAAATTAATAACAATAAGATCGGATGCCACCATTAAATATTTCAAATCAATAATCGATAATAGGATAATTCCCAGATCGGGGGGAGCATTGTCAAGAGGCATCACTTAAGACCCCTTTCGAGACAAAATCATCCTTTCTCTCAATATCGAAAATCTATATTCAATCATTGGTACCCTTCTAATTAATCGAATTCTATGAAACTTGGTACGCCACGTTGGGTGACATGTATACCTTTCAATATTCGTAATTAATTTAGGAAGTTTGTCCTATTAATATCCATAACACTACCTGACACCATAAATCATATGCCACGTTAGGGTGGACTATATATAATTTATATTCATCTTAGTGTTAAATTTACATACAAACAATAATGGAGACCGTGGGATTTAATTCCTAATTAATTCCCTCACCCACTTAGAATTTTTATTAAAAATTGAGGAATTTTAAAAAATTAAATGGGACCTATGTGGTTACAATTATGTCTAACATGCATTCAAAATACACACATAATTTCACAACATATAACATTTAATTAAAGCAATAAATAAAAAATCTATGTCCATGTCGTCCTAGTTATGTTAAACATGCAATTATAAATTACACACATAATTAATCAACACATATAATAATTTATTTAAAGCAATAATTAAAAAATAAATTGCGAAATTAAAATAAAAAATTCCACTATTATGGCCCGTAAATTAATTTTATGCAGCCTTCAAACAAGCCACATTGTTGCGCGTGCATATGCTGAAAAAATAAAACAAAATTCTGCCTTCCACGCCAGTAACGCATTACCTGCCTGCGTTACAGGCATTGCTAAACCTGTTGCGCCTTAGTTTCCTGCGTTACAGCCTGTCTACACTGGTAATGCAGGACAGACCTGCGTTACAGCCTTGGACCAGCCGCTTCTTCTTTGCGTCTTCTTCTTTGATTCTGGTACTGTTTGTCTAGTCACCCACAACTGGCTTAATCAATAACATCAGCCCTCAACAGCTTATGCAGCGGAATAATTTTGGTCTCCGTTTTGATTTCCGATCGCATGTAATTGTTACAAAATACCCGGATATTTACAAAATCCATCAAACAATTACAAAAAAATAGATCTAATACAAAACTAATTTTGTAAATCTATTCTAACATGATCAACCCTCGTGATGTACAACCACGATAAACCACGTGGAAACCAATTGCATAAAAATTAACCACGATTAAACCACGTGGGATCCAAATACATAATTAAAATATACATGGCCATAATAGTGGATACTAAACAACTTGCAAAAAGATTATTATCCAAGCACAACACCATACATACATAACCAATTTCAATTACGACATGGACGTCATCAAACACAAACAGAAGTCCACTAAACCTCAGGCTCTTGATGCCAATTGTTGGTCCCTTTGGATCATATGGATTCGTGTTTAACCCGTTTAATGATTACAAAGGGGGTTAGAAGATTTACCTTAATCGCTACGGCGCAAGCGATTCAAATCCACGATCTTCTATTGTATTCCCTTACTCCCTTGAACGAAGTGTGGCCTTCGATCCTCCAAGGTTTAGCCTCCAAGCTCTAGAATTCCGAACCCTTATTCTTGGAGACATAATGAGTATTTATAGGCTACAATAGGGATCAAGGAGTAAATTAGGTCGGGCCTTCTAATGATAACTTGGGCCAAGTCCACTATCATTAATATTAATTAATTCTACTAAATAATTAATATTGCACCACCCACCTAATTCCGGTAATTTATTTAATTAATTAAATCGGCTCCTTTATTATTTGCTTATTAAATTCTCTATGTTTAAAATATCGCATGTCCATTAATTAAATAAATTACTGATAATTCATTTAATTAATATCTTTTCTCCTTGATCATCCACTCAACCTTTGTTTAATTATGCCGGAATAAATCCACCTGCAGGGTTTCACATTAAATCTTTTTGAGCTTTCAAGGGGACATCATTAACCCGAATATTATCAGGACATGGATTCCTTCTATAAATAATATCCACAATGTATATAATTCCATCACCCAAAATATAATGATATAATTCAAAAGAATTATTTACTATATAAATCAAAGCAAGTAAATAATATACACGTGTCAATTACTTTATCCGGATTAAGAACCTAAGCATTAATAATAACAAAGAATCTTAGTTCACCTTCTTAATCAGTATAAGGGAACAATTCTAAATTTGATCCTGTTCAATATACACAAAGTATACTAGTATTATTTAATAGTCAATATAAACTAATCTAAATAATACTACAGCCATACCAGTGGATTGTCCAATACCACCTGTGCTGTGAACCTTATTATATTATATAAACCGTATTTAACAATCTACTATTCTGTATCCCATTTGATACTAGATTGTCCACAATATATAATATTAGACAGCATGTAAACATTTAAATGATTCTCAATAAAATAGGCCAGAAATAAATGTATATACTTCAAATAAATATTTTCAGTATACACTAACAGTTACATGAGTAACCAACATACTTAGAGATTAAACCACTTGCTTAGCGTATACTTCTCATCCAACCACACAAATGCAACACTTGTCCACTCCAAAGACATCATCCATGACATAGCAACTTTAATAAAGCTACTTTACCCAAGATATTATCACAATAATTCACATGAGATGAGATTAGATGAGATAATATCAAGAGAACAAAGCAAACACCAACTCTCTCCCTTTTTCAACTCCATTCGGCCTTCTTGTTAATTCAAGAATCAAAAACCCCCTTCCCACCATTTTTTGATCTTGAAAATTTTATGGTAAGTCCTATATTTCATAAAAGTAATCTCTTAGAAATCTTAGTTCCAATCTCCATGTTTTCCATTTTCAAATAAATCATCCAAGGTGAGGATGAATAGTGTTCTTCATGAACTAACATTGATTTTTTGGTTTCTTTTGATTGATCTAAGCTAGCTTAGGCCACACAAGGACTAGATCAAGGCTTAGTAAGGCTCTAGAACTCTCCAAGGAAGGTATATCTCATCAAAACCCTAGCTCTTACTTTAAGTTTGTGGATGTTCTTGGTGATTATTAGTTAAGTTATGATTATGGTGTTATAAATAGCATGATTATGAGATTGATTTAGTGATCTAATAAATAATGAACAAGTTGGTAAAGAGGCCTGTTTTGCACTTGTTGAGATGCATATTATGTGTATGAGAAGTATGGTATGCCCGGCGTGGCCTGGTTTGATTGTAGTAAATTTCGAAACGTTCGATTTATAGCCGTCGTAATGCCAGATTTTCGTTAGACCTTAAGAATCCGTTCATAACAGTTGGTATAAGTTTCTGACTTTGATGAATAGATGACATAGCCTTGTAGATCTCGAGTCATAGATCGTTTTGGCGAAAGATTCGAAACAAACGGACTTACAGTTTAGGAATTATGGCCGATTTACTAAAAGTCATTCGAAACCGTAATTACGAGTTCGTTATTAAAATTGAACCCCTGTAAAATATGTAAGTCAGTGGCAAATCATGGTAATTAAATATTAGAGATCATAAGGAAGGTGTAGGAGAAAACCTCGTGTCAAACGGATCGTTTTTCAATTGTATAAAAATGTTTGAATTAAGGTTAAACGCGAACGAACCCGTAAAAGCACACTTGGTTATAACTTTGGTTAATCACTTAGAAGACGGGTGATAAAACTCGAGGTATAAACTTGGTTCGTAAACGACCTACCTTAGCACTTACATGACTTAAGTATATAGCAAGTGTAAGTGTAATGACAAGCCATAATAACGAACAAATGTCGGATCGTATCGGTGATAAAAAGAGTACACAAAAAGGGTGCATAATAAGATAACTCGAAAACGTATTTCGACTTAAGCTAAGTTATACTTAGCCTTTTTAAAAAGTGTTAAGTGATTAATCCCGAATATTCTGATTGTTTATAGATCACCGAGCAGACCCAGGACACACTACCTCCACCCGACTACCAGGCAAGTTTCCAATACTTTGGAACTGTTGTTGTGATAATATATATATATATATATATATATATATATGAATTGATTCTGTTATACATATGCCATAGCATGCATGCCTACTTTCAAGATATATTGTGATACTTGTTCCTTGAATTATTGTTGGCTTATAAGCTAGATAGTTAACGTATCGGTTATAAGCCGGATATTTCTAAGACCGTTAGAGAAGGGCATATGAATCCCGTTCTTCGAATATAGACCGGGAGTCAGTATTTCTTGATACATCGTGATTATTTCGGAGAAAAATATTTAAGTAAATATTTTTCCATTATTTAATGAATATTATTTTAAATATTCATTTGAACTTTATTTATTCAATGAATATTATCTTCAATATTCATTTAAAGTCTATTCAATTATCGGATATCATTTCGAATATTCATTTGATAATCATTTCTTCAATAAGTATTATTAATTTGAATATTCATTATTCATTCAATGAATATTATTTTGAATATTTATTCGAGGTTTATTCTGAGCAATATTAAAAATATTCTTTAAATATTTATGATTTAATATATATTCTTTGAATATATATTTAATTCTTCTAACTCGTTTTAAAAATGATTAATTTACTTCATTCAATTATTATCTTCGACCCTCGAGTATTATGTAAATTATTCTGAGCCTATTCATTATCACTTCTGATCTTCATACCCTAGGTAAATTTATTACCGAGTCCTATTATTACTATTATTCTATCAATGAAGGTTCTCAAAATTCTATTCTTCATTCAATCTATCTTCCAAATTATGAGGGAACCTTACTTGAGAAATGTTATTTATCTTGTTGACTTCCCGGTCATAAATCTTTTGATACTATTCTTTTCATTTCGCAACTTGGTTGCTACTTATTTATTGAATCCTTGTGTACCTTCTCATCATTCGAGGGGTAAGAATGTTGGAACAAGTTGGTATCCATTAACAAGCATCAGCTTGGGAAATACTGGTAAATTTTCCTTTCCAACTAGATATGACTACTTTGTGGAGTCTTATCAACAAGTATTATACTTGGGGAAAGGGGGACGAACTTTACGTTCAGAGTCCAGGATTCTATTCGAACTAGGAGTTGTGTAAGAGGCTGAGTAGCGCCGGTCCATCCCATTTGGCTCATCCGTTGGCTGGGGAGATCTAATAGGGCGGTAGACAAGTAAATCCGTCAGCTCCTCCTTCTATCGGTAGTAAATCTAATTTGAGCTATACAATCGGCGACTGATCATCATAAGGATTGGAACAGCGGGCGCGGTGAATACTCCAGCATTAGTTCATCATTCAAATATATTTATTTTCTGCAACATGAGATATCCCTCTTGTTGGCAGGGTTTGAATACTGACCAGAACTGAAAGTACCTTTGCTGCCATCATTCAAGTCGATATTGTTGACTTGTTGTATATATCATTGTTCAGTCATATATTACTGTTGGTGGACTGGTTCTCACCCTTGCTCTATTAATATATCACAACAACAGCTAGGTTTGATGGCCCGCGTAAGGCGCACTCAGCGCAAGCAGGTGACCCCATCCAGAGGACTACCCGCTGAGTTTATCGCTGCCATTGCTGAGGTAGATTGGAAGCTTTTGTTTCAGTCTTAATTATATATATAATTAATGTAATCAACGACAAAAACTTTAAACTTATGTTGTTATCCTTTTGGATTGTAATAACTTTTATTCGTGGATTCTATAATTACACTACACCATATAAGGCCTTCGGTAACCAAAAAATTATGTTACCTTAGGGTGCTAAAATGTTACTATAGACCTATTTTTGGGCTAAGGTAACATAAATTATAAGTTACAATTTTCGATGTTACCCTAGGGTACCTAAGGTAACATATTTCACCCCTAGGGTAACATGCCCTATCGGTTACCTTAGAGGTCTACTGTAACATAAAAATGACATATTGCAACATAAAATTCGGTTACCTTAGGGTGCTTCAATTTTTTTAAAAAAGTGGGGCCACCAGTGGGCCCTACTACTGGGCCCACCAGTGGGCCCTACTACTGGGCCCACCAGTGGGCCCCACCAGTGGGTCCCACTACTTGGCCCCACATGTGGACCCCACCTGTGCCCCCTATTTTTTAACCAGGCTAATGTAACACTTTAACAGTCTAATGTAACACTTTAACAGGCTAATGTAACACTTTAAGAGTCTAATGTAACACTTTAACAGGCTAATGTAACACTTTAACCAAAAACAATTGAACAACACCTCTTTGAAAGTATACAATCCCAAAATAGCATTCAACCAGAATGAACCACAAAGAGATCAATCTCAACATCCAAACAAACTTATAAATTCTGATTCAACATCCAAACAAAACAAACTAATTTAACATCCGAATTAGAAGATAAAAGCTAGTTAACATCCATAAGTACTTTTACATCCCAATTCTAAGTTAAATAATGTACTAGAAGCTTAAACTTAGAAAGCAGTGATACTAGAAGCTACTGCCTCCAGTGATAGGTGTACCATCATCAGCTTCACTTGTAGCAATTGCACACAACTGCTCGACATCAACTGTGATGTCCGGGTTGGCCTCTCCAAGTTTTTTAAGTGCAAATGCCAAGTTCCGTTGCATCTTCTGTTCAAATTCAGACTCGACTTTCTTCATTTTCTCCTCCACCTCAGAAGCGAGGCTTTCCTTAATCCTTGTGCTCAGCTCTTTCACATATGTTTCTGTTGGTGGATTAGAACAACTGCTCATTCCTGACTTAAAGCATCTTCCTTTTAGCCAATTAGGACCATGTTTTGCACCAAGCTCATCAGAAGCGGCATCTTCGGTGGTGAGTTTTTTGGTAATATTGTCCTACAAAAGAAAACATAAAAGTCAACTGGTTAAACATGCATAAGATTACTTGATTTAATTATAATATTCTCCTGGTTAAACATGCCAAGTCTCCTGGTTAAACATGCCAAGTCTCTGCAGTAGAAATCTAAATTCTAGTTGAAACAAACAAAGACCGAATCAGGTGTGTTCGGAAATTCACAGTTAATTTATTTTAGTCTATAGAGTACCTAATTTTCTGTCTGTAGGAAGGCTACTATAAGAGACTTGTGTGGTGAGAACTGGGAACAGGGTAGGAAACTATCAAATATAGAAACAGTTCCAGATTACACATTATTAACAGCATTTTCCCACTGATTTCACAATGATAGTATCAGGAAAGAGTTAAAGTATACCAGAAGTATTATGGGTCTGGCAAAGAGCTTCTAACAGACGTACCAATATCGCAATGTATTGCATTGCAAACAAAACGTCACAACCTCCAAGTAGAATCCATTCAACAATTAGACAGGCTTATGCTAGGGGCATGAGTTTGAACTTAAGTTCATGTTTTTCTTAGTTAGGTCATAATTCTAAACAAGTCTACCTATATCGGAACATTTTTTCCGAACTCAACTAATGTGGGAGACTTAAGTGTGTGATCTTTTAAATAAAAAGAAAAGATTTCTTTTCAACTAGAATTTAGATTTCTACTACAGAGACTTGGCATGTTAAACATGCATAAGATTACTTAGTTAATTATAATATTATCCTGGTTAAACACACCTGGTTAAACATGCATAAAAGAAAACTTGTGTATATATAGATGGGCTAACAGACAACATTTAAAGCCCTAAGCCACACACAGTAATATCCACTTTTCTTACAGAACACAGATAATGTCAACCATATATATAGACAACCATATGTAATGTTACAATGAAATACTTACAATTTTTTTTGATTATTTCAGGATTGGTCTTGTGGATACGTCCTTCAACTCGCTTCCGAGTTTCAACAAAAACCTCTGCATCACCTGGTTCAAGCTCATCTGCCACAACTTTTTTTTCTAGTAAAAAAAATGAACACGAATAAATGAGCAACATTGTGGTATTACTTTGGACATAAACAATGAACAAGTTAAATCGAACAAGAAAATCCAGTAAACAAATAAAAACCTCTGCATCACATGGTTCAAGCTCATCTGCCACTGCTTTTTTTTTTCTAGTAAAAAAAATGAACACGAAACAATAATCAACATTGTGGTATTACTTTAGACAGAAACAATGAACAAGTTAAATCGAACAAAAAAATAATGTTACCAAAAAATTTAAATAAAATAATCACATACCATCTTATACGGACGTTGTGCAAAACTTTTTGGACCAAGAGTGTGAGTGTCAACATATTTTTTACGGCTTGCTGCATTTTTCTTCGCTCTCTCCTATAGAAAATAATGAAAAATGATGTAATTATGTTTTCGAGAGAGCCTAAATGCTTAAAATCGGTATATATACCTGAACACTCTCATCATTCCAATATTCCAAAAGCAGTTTGAAAGTCTCGAGTGCAATGTCATCTGGTCTATTAGCCAACCTCATTTCATCATTTTCATACGCTGTAAAATGATTTTCCTTGATTCGACTCTTGTACACCTTCCAACATGAATGAATTGTCTCGAGCGCCCAATTTTCCAACTCATCAGGAATTATATATCGTTCCTTACAAAAATCAATAAGAATAAATAAATAAAACCCTCAAACCTAATCAGTTTTTAACAAATTATCATCACCTAATTAAATAACAAGT
This sequence comes from Saposhnikovia divaricata, assembly GCA_036435485.1. Taxonomy (NCBI): domain Eukaryota; kingdom Viridiplantae; phylum Streptophyta; class Magnoliopsida; order Apiales; family Apiaceae; genus Saposhnikovia; species Saposhnikovia divaricata. The sequence continues at coordinate 106,337,899 of CM071597.1, forward strand.
AACGATAAAAATCGATATGTGGTCATAAATTACCTTGACATGATTCCACATAGCCTGCCTCAAGTTTTTCGAAACATGGCGCCAACTAACATAACTTAGCGACACACGACTCTTAGCAAGTGTTCCAAGGTAGGAACTTAATTCTGATAGTACTTTGTCATTTTCTGCAATAGGCTGGAAATCATCATTCATCCCGATGACAACTCTCTTGTCAAAACTTCTCATGTGAACAGCATCCATCCTGGTTTTTCCTCTCAATTTTTTAGGAACTGGATCTGCAAGATTTTGTGAATGTAAAATAGATATGCTTTTACTTAAATGAAGATATAAATAGATATGCAACGAATAATATATATTAGGCTAACCTTCCATATCGCCTTCCTCAATATCAGGCAAGATATTTTCCTCGACAACCTTCTTACTTGCACTTGCTCCTGCTTTTTCTTGTCCCCGAGCTTTCTCCTTTTCAGATTGTTCACTTTGGCGTTTCCGCATAGCCCTCCAACCATCCATTGAACCTTGTCCTTCATCTGGATGTGGAGATATCTCAGATTCCACAAATTGACATGTCTCATCCTTCTCCCTTGCTTCTTCATTTGCAGGCTTGGGTGTTGAATTGGTTCGGGAACGTGTTGTTGGTGCCCGTCCCCGAGCAAGCTTTTTCTTGTTTGTCTTCTTTCTACCCTGCAAAATACAACCACTTAGGTACAAAATAATATGATTCTAGTTATAATGCATGAATAAATACAAACATCTAGCTACGACACACCTTTGGTGGAGTCACTGATGCATCACCGTCACTATTTGCATCATGTCCTGCATCCTGTCCCGGATCATAATCGGCACTAACATCTTGGGCCACATCATTTCCATTGCCCTTCGATCCATTATTGTTTTCTTTCGCTGACAGTGAAGGTAACAGCTGGTAAAGAACTTGATTATTATGTTGGATTCTTACCATCCTTTGCTTTTCATAATCTGTTATAGGTGGAGGGGGTGGGATGATGGTCCTCTTGCTCTGCATATAAAGATTGGAAACAATTATATAAGGTAATTCTAATATTATTCATTCTACACAATTGAATTAATCTCATGAAGATTAAAAAATATAGTTTAGAAAATCAAGCACCGCCTGTATGCATTTCTGAAGTCCAAAGCCAAACACCTCATTTTTGTTACCAGCTTTCTTAACCACGGGCAAACCTTGACTTAAACTTTCACCTGCATTCATGTGATATCAAAATGAATAATTCTATTTAATATTTCTATAGAAATCACTTTGCTTATAAAAGATTTTGTATAATGAAATGTATATAATAAATGAGATAGGTAAATATACCTTGTTGTTCACAAATGTGAGGTCTTTCAAACACAGATAAAGAAAGGATTTTATTAGCCAAAGTGATGTCAATCACAACCAAACCAGCCTCAGGATAATTGAAAATGATTTCTTTAATAGGTAACCAAATAAAGAGTTCTTTATTTGACAAGCCTTGTATTCCCCAAAGTTTTCCCTTGCTTATGTTAGCTCGCACAACATCATCAAAGTACATCAGGGACTCAAACTTAGTGAGACAAGGTCTTTCTAATTTAACCTCCAAAACATTGTTTTCGTCCAAACTATAACTTTTCACATTCCTTGGAAAAATTCCTTGAGGTAGGCCATAAATTTCAAGTAAATCGTGGAATTTTGCATTTTTCATTACCGAGCAAAATCGATCTTTCTCATCATTCGTCATGTCAAATATGGCAGCTCTGATTTCAAGGTATTTCCCATCACTTGATAAAACAGGATGAAGTTCCTTCCTGATGCCAAGTTCTTGCAAATCTTTGCGAGCATTGACATGGTCTTTTGACTTTCCAGGAATATTCAGTAAAGTTCCAAGTATGCTCTCACAGATGTTATTCTCGATATGCATAACATCGAGGTTATGCCGATGTAAGTTCTGACTCCAATACGGCAAAGTGAAAAATATCGACTTCTTCTTGAAAGGGGAATCAACCTTTTTAACTTTTTTTTGGCCTGGCACCTTCTTTTTCTTTCCAAACTCATTTTGAAAATTCGACAATAATATTTTTACGTCTGTTCCAGTTAAAATTTCAGGAGGCTTCCCCATCTCGATTTGACCATTGAACCTATTCTTATCGAACCTCCACTTGTGTCCTGGATCAAGAAATTTCCTATGGCACATGTAGCACACTTTTTTACTATGTTTTAGGTATTGTGAAGAAGTCTCGTAATTGCATATGGGACAACCTAAATACCCCTTCGTTCTCCAACCGGATAACATTGCATATCCCGGAAAATCGCTGATTGCCCATAAAAGACTTGCACGTAAGTTGAATGTCTGATCAGCAGAAGCATCGTATGTTTCTACACCCTCATCCCATAACTCTTTCAACTCGGCTATTAGAGGTTGCATGTACACATCAATGCTATTCTTAGGGGATTCAGGACCGGAGATAAGCGTTGACAGAATTAGGTTTTCTGGCTTCATACACAACCAAGGAGGCAGGTTGTAATTTACCAAAACTATTGGCCAAGTACTATGATTTATGTTCATCGAACGGAAAGGATTGAATCCATCCGATGCTAGACCTAGTCTGATGTTCCTATTTTCTGACGAGAAAAGGGGATAAAGTGCATCCATCTTCTTCCAAGCCTCCGCATCAGCAGGATGCCTAAGTTTCCCATCCTTTTTACATCCAAGTGCATGCCACGACATCAGTTTTGAATAGTCTTTGTGCATAAACAGTCTCTGGAGCCTTGGCCTTAATGGAAAATATCGAATCACATTTGCCGGGACTTTGCGAGGCATCTTCTCCGTTTCATTGTCATCTGGGCTTGTCGTTCCAACCATAACCCACCTTGAAGTTTCACAGGTTCTACATTCTTGTTCGTTTTCATTTTCACCCCAATAAAGCATACAACTATTTGGACACGCGTGTATCTTTTTATAATCGAGACCTAAATCTCTAATTATATTCTTAGCAGCGTTGAAAGACAGGGGAATGTCTGCCTGTGGAAAAGCTTCTTTGATCAATTGTAGTATTTCCCCAAACCCTGACTCTGTAATTCCATGAACACACTTCAAGGAATAAAGTCGGACAATGAAACGTAGCTTAGAAAATTTTGTACAGCCTTGATATAAGGGAAGTTTTCCCTCTTCCAGATGTCTATTAAATTTCTTAGCATCAGCGTTTGGTCCATTAGTACAATGCAACATCTCTACTAGATTATCTCCAAAATCAATATCGTTCTCCATATTTACATCCTCGTCATTACGTGCACGATCAGGGACAAGATGTTTTGAAACTTCTACAATCCAGTTTGCATATAGGGAAAAAGGACCGCTGCATATAAGATGATCGTAGACAACATCTTGTACATGCCACTTGATGTTCTTACAGTTCTTGCAAGGGCATAGCATTTCGTCACCTACAGCCACTTGGGGGAATGCATTTTCTATAAACGCTTTTATCCCTATCATATACTCTTGACTATACTTTGGAAGGTTTATCCAAATATTTGGTATGTCGTCCATCACTACAGTTATGACAACTCAAAATGTCATAAAATATAAGTACACTCTAGGCTTACAAAAGATTAGGCAATTAAAACTTGTAAAAGCTAAACATAGATATCTATCTGAAGAGCTGCCTTAGGCCTTGTCATAAGTTTATAAATCTAATCATTACTACATACGTATACTCATGAACGACAACAATTAACTAACAAATCTGAATATAACAACATTGGTTTTACATTACTACTTAAACTATATTAATGATAAAAACAGTCAAAACTGAAAACCATAGCAAAATGACAACACTAGCAAACATCAGCTTTCTCGTATTGAAATCTACCAATCCGATTAAGCAACAATTATTCAACATAAACGAAAAATCAACATCAAAATGAAAAAACAGAAAATACCTAATTGGAGAAGAAGCCCTAATTGTAATCTGAGAAGAAGCCCGAAGCCTAATTGCTGAGAAGTGTTAACCGAAAAAACAGAAAATCTCGTCTTTAAAACAGCTCTCGTCTTTGGGTAGAGAAGTCGGCTACTCTCGTTTTGCTGTGTTGATAGAAAGTAAAGTGATTTGGGAAAAGTAAAGTGACCTAATCTATATCCCGCTCAACCGAAACAAAAACATCCCGCCCAGCCCAACAAAAATCCCCCCAAAACCTCCCGCCCAGCCCAACAAAAAATCCCACCAAAATATACAGTGATTTTTTTTTGTTTTTTTTTTTTGAAAAACTGTTTATTTGTTAATAATATTTTATTAAAATACTTATAATTTAATTTAAAAAATTTACTACACAAACGTAAAGTATTTATTAAAAAAATAATAATTTTGATATTTTTTTATAAAAACTTTTTTATTCGATTTTTTAAAAAAATTCGAGAAAAAGTTTAACAATTCAAAAAAAAATCTTTACAAAAAAATTGTGAGCAGGATTTTAAAAAATTTATAATTTCTAAAAAATATTACAATTTCTGAAAAAAATTATTTTTTGAAAAAAAATTAATTTTAAAAAATAAAATAATTTTCCAACTCATTTTATAAAAATGTTAACAAATTTTAAAAATTAAATTTATTTTTGGGAATTTAAAAAAAAAATAAATTAGATGAAAAGAGTTGTCATGACCAACTCTAGTGTAGCACTTACATATTTATGTTACATGCTTTAACACTTTCTAACTACTGTAACATCATATTTTTGGCTAAGGTAACATAAAAAACACAATGTTACCTCAGGATGTAAGTAGTATAGCTAGGGTAACATATTGGGGTAACATTTCTCCGGTAGGGGTTACGATAGGCCTTATATGGTGTAGTGTTAGCAGACTTATTTCAATTTCATCTCTGGGACTATAACTGTTTGTGTATGTGTGATGTGACATTATTGCGGAGTCACAGCATGTGTTTATTTATTTGGACTCAAGTCAAGTATTATTGTTGGAATGGAGACCGTAACGACCCGATCCCTGACCCCGGATCTGGGGTGTTACAGAAATGGTATCAGAGCAAGAGTTATATATCCCAAGTGATGATACGACGCTATATAATAATAAATTCACTAAGATAATAAGAACTTACAGGATTGATGGGATGGACTGAGTACCTACCGATGGACATGGCATGGTATCCAGGATTGATGCTGAGGAGATCTTCCGCATTGCTATGATGAGGGTCAGGGCTTTGGGTTCCACTGGTGACTAATTTCAGAGATAGTGATGTAGTAGTCTAGTCTTCTAGTCATATACGGACATAGTAGTGCCGACTTTTGTGGGATAGTTTCACTATATTGAGTTTCCATTTTATTGACTAGACGGATAGACCATGTATTTCACTTTTGACTAGATGCTGTTAGGATGGTTGTACTCCTAAACTGTCGATGTGACTCAGATGATGTATCTTTCAGTACTATGTATATATTTGTTTCCTTTCAGGCATTTCAGTTATGTTGTGACGCGATCACCATTTTATTAGCATATTTACTGCACGTATTGCTTTTGATTAAGTTGCCATGACATATAGAACTGTGGGATCCTAAATCCAAATATGTAACGATTTTTGCAAGGAAGAATCCTTTAAAACAAGTGAATTAGCCTAATGCGTAATTCTCCAAATTTTCAGTAAGATGCCTCCACGAAGGATGGGAACCAGGGCTAACCCCCGTGAGTCTACCGATCAAGAAAGTCACAATCAACATAGGGAAAATCCCGAATATGATGAAGCGCAAGACAAATATTATAATGAGCAAGAGGATTCCCAGTATGGGACAACAGACGAAACCTTTTTTACTGGAGAATTCGAAGAAGAACTAGAAGAAGAAGAAATTGAGGTTGAACAGGAAGGGGAGAACCAAGATAGGGACCCCATGGGTCAGTTTATGGATCTTCTTAGGCAAAATTTGAACCGTTACCCCCAACCACCCCAGGGAAACAACAGCACCGTGGCAAACTCTTTCTGGGCCTTTAATCCCTTAATCCCCCAAAATTCCACGGATCAGCTGACCCAGTAGAGGCAAGAGCCTGGATTAAGGATATGGAAAAGTCCTTCGAGATTCTGAGCATCAACGAGGCACAAAAGACTATTTTCGCCACTTACCTTCTGAAAGGAGAGGCCAATTATTGGTAGAAGGCTAAGAAGAACATGGAGACAGATGCTATATTAACCTGGGAGAGATTCAAACAATTGTTTCTGGAAAAGTACTTCCCGAGGTTCATGAAAACGCAAATGGAGCTCAAGTTTTTAGAAGTAAAACTGAAAAATTTGTTAGTGGCGGATTATGAGGCCAAGTTTACCAAGTTATCAAGGTTTGTACCAAAATTTGTGGATACTGAGGAGAAGAAAGCGAATAGGTTTCAGCAAGGGTTGAAGCAATGGATCCAGAATCGGGTAGCAGTCTTAGAGATTACTGATTATGCCACCTTGGTGCAGAAGGATGTGGAAGCAGGGAGTGATCAGATGCAGAGGGAAAGAGAAAAAGGGGGATTAAAAAGGAAACTTGCAGGTATGAGCGAAGGTTCTGCCGGAGGAAAAACCCCAAATAAGTTTAACCGAGGAGCAGTTTCCTTACCTGGAAAGAGCATGGGATTAAAATAATCGGTGAGCGCAAGTGTGAGCCAGGGCGGCAAGCAATCAGGAGTGTCCCGTTCCCACCCTTCTCAACCTCCATTACCATTATGTGCTACTTGTGGGAAGAGGCATTCCGGTGTGTGTAACCTAAAATAGATAACCTGTTATAAGTGTGGGCGAGCAGGTCACTATGCTACCTCTTGCACCACAATCATCCCTAATAGCACCACTTGCTTCCAATGTGGACGTCAAGGGAACATGAGGAAGGATTGCCCAGCGAACAAACTAGCAGCATCAGGGGCAAGCAAGGCTGCCTCCAATAGGCCACCAACAGCTAGAACTTTTAACATGACAGTGCAGGATGCCGTGAGAGACACGGATGTGATAGCAGGTACCTTTTCTCTCAATTCAGTTAGCACAAATGTCTTATTTGATTCTGGAGCAAATAAATCTTTTATATCAAGGGATTTTTCGAGTAAATTAAAACTTAAGACCCAACCGCTAAGGGATTCCTTACAAGTGGAGATAGCCAACCAGGAAGTCGTTCCAGTTTGTTAGATTCACCCCAATTGCGAATTAGAAATAGGAGGACGATCTTTCTATGTTGATTTGATTCCTTTTAAACTAGGGGAATTTGATATTATTTTGGGAATGGATTGGTTGTCTCGTAATAATGCTCAGAAAGACTATAAAGGGAAAAAGGTCAAGTTGAAAACCCCAAGAAAGAAGGAAATAGTCTTTAGAGGAATAAAACAGACCCATAACATTTTAACCATGGCACAGACGAAAAGGTTGCTACGAAAAGGGAACGAGGCTTATTTGGCATACGTTATAGACACCCAGAAGGAAGCTCCTAAGATACAAGACATTCCGGTAGTGAACGAGTTCGAAGACATATTTCCACAAGATCTTCCCGGATTACCACCTGATTGGATAATTGAGTTTGCTATCGAGTTAGCCCCAGGGACGGCGCCGGTTTCGAAGGCCCCGTACCTTTTAACCCCAGTAGAAATGAAAGAGCTAGCTAAGCAGTTACAGGAATTGTTGGATAAGGGTATGATAAGACCCAGTGTGTCGCCTTGGGGCGCACCAGTATTGTTCGTTAAGAAGAAGGACGGGAGTATGAGGTTATGCATCGACTATCGAGAGTTGAACAAGTAAACCATAAAGAATAAGTACCCGCTACCCAGAATAGATGATTTGTTTGACCAGTTAAAGGGTGCTGAATACTTCTCTAAGATTGACCTGAGAACAGGATATCACCAACTGAAGATTAAACCCGAAGATATCCCAAAGACTGCATTCCGTACCAGATATGGACATTATGAATTCTTGGTGATATCATTTAGACTAAACAATGCCCCGGCAGCTTTCATGGATTTAATGAATAGAGTGTTCAAGGAGTATTTGGACCAGTTTGTGATAGTTTTCATTGATGATATTCTTATCTACTCATAGATAGAGGCAGAATACGCCGAACATTTGAGGATAGCCCTAGAAATACTCAGGAAAGAACAGCTATATGCCAAATTTTCGAAGTACGAGTTATGGAAAAATGAGGTGCAATTCTTAGGGCACGTGATCAATAGGGAAGGAGTGTTGGTTGACCCCTCCAAGATAGAGGTAGTTTCAAACTGGGAATGGCCAACCACTCCAACAGAGGTAAGGAGTTTCATCGGATTGGCAGGGTATTATTGAAGATTTGTTCAAGATTTTGTGAAAATCGCAGCCCCGTTAACTCGACTTACCCGTAAAACTGAGAAATTTGAATGGACTGAAAAATGCGAGAAGAGTTTCCAAGAGCTGAAGAAGAGGTTGGTAACGACCCCAGTATTGGCGTTGCTCGATGGAAAAGGAGATTTTGTAATTTACAGTGATGCTTCGCATAAAGGATTAGGATGCGTGCTTATGCAGCACGGTAAGGTAATCGCGTATGCGTCAAGGCATCTAAAGGAATATGAGATCCGATATCCCACTCATGATCTAGAATTAGCAGCAATAGTTTTCGCTTAAAAGATTTGGAGGCACTACTTGTATGGAGAGAAGTGCGAGATTTACATTGACCATAAGAGCCTCAAGTACATTTTCACTCAGAAAGAGCTTAATATGCGCTAGAGAAGATGGCTGGAATTAATCAGAGATTATGATTGTGAGATTCGTTATCACCCGGGTAAAGCCAATGTGGTGGCTGACGCCCTCAGTAGGAAAGAGAAACTCAAAATGATAACCTCAGAAGAAGAATTGGTGAGGGATTTCGAAAAGTTGGAGATCGAGGTCAAGATACCCGGAGATGGTCAAGAAAGGTTAATGAAAATTCGAATCCAACCCCCATTGTTAGAAAAGATTAGACTGTGTCAAGATCGGATAATGGAGGAAGAAGAGAACTCCACGGAAGAGATAGTGACCGGAGAAGAAATTAAGTGTGAAAGAGACAAAGAAGGAATCATGATGTACACATACAGGATATGGATTCCAAATGTGCAAGAACTCAAGGACGAGATTTTATATGAGTCACACAACTCGAGATACTCAGTGTGCCCCGGTAGAACCAAGATGTATAGGGATTTGAAAGAGTATTACTGGTGGCCCAATATGAAAAAGGACGTAGCAGAGTGGGTAAGCAGATGCTTGACCTGCCAAAGAGTGAAAGCAGAGCACCAGAGACCCAGTGGACTTTTACACTCCTTAGAGATTCCCGAATGGAAATGGGAACATATAGGCATGGATTTCGTAGTAGGTTTACCAAGGGCCAAAGCTAATCATGATGCCATATGGGTAATTATAGACTGACTAACAAAGTTAGCTCACTTTCTCCCGATCAGTGAAAGGTATACGGTCGATAGACTGGTGGATATCTACTTAAAGGAGATAGTCGCCATAGTATCTGATCAAGATCCTAGATTTAACTCCAGGTTTTGGAGAAGCTTTCAGGAATGTGTAGGAACCCGGATGAACATGAGCACAGCCTACCACCCCCAGACAGACGCGCAAAGTGAAAGGACCATCCAAACGCTAGAGGATATGTTGAGAGTCTGTGCTATAGACTTTAAAGGAAATTGGGATGATCACTTGCCATTGATTGAGTTCTCCTACAACAATAGTTTCCATTCAAGCATAGGAATGCCACCTTACGAGGCCCTTTATGGAAGAAAATGCCGATCTCCCTTGTATTGGGATGAAGTTGGAGAGCGAAAGATGCTCGGACCCGAAGTGGTCCAACGGACTAAAGATGCAGTAGATCTAATCAGAGGACGACTGGTAGCAGCCCAAGATCGAAAAAAGAGATATGCCTACTTAGCTCGGAAAGGCAAGGAATATGAAGTTGGAGACCTAGTGTTTTTGAAGGTATCTCCTTGGAAAAGTTTAATGAGGTTTGGAAAGAAAGGAAGCTGAGTCCCTGATATATTAGGCCATTTGAGATCTTAAGACGTATTGGGGAACTAGCTTACAAACTGGCATTACCCCCAAACCTGCAGCAAGTACACAATGTGTTCCATGTTTCGATGCTGAGGAAATATAATTCGGATGCCAAGCATATAGTTGAATATGAGCACGTGGACATGCAACCAGATTTAACCTATGTGGAGCAGCCTGTGGAAATCATAAACCGAAAAGAACAAGTGCTACGAAACAAGGTCATCAAGCTTGTCAGAGTTTTGTGGCAGAACCACAACGTAGAAGAGTCAACATGGGAGCTAGAAAGCGCAATGATGGAAAAGTACCCCCATTTGTTTTCAAATTGATCAGGACGGAATCCTTTTAAGGAGGGAAGACTGTAAGAACCCAGATTTTTGGTAGAATTAAAACTTTGATTATGTATTAATGTAAATATGAATAGTGGTTACAACTGCGATGTAACGATTGTTCTAATGAATGAAAAAGGAATGGATTTGGATTCAAATGTTCATATGTCTTGAAGAATGCTATTGGTTGACAACTTCGATAATAATAATCTATCTCCTGGATAAGTAAGATATGGTAATCCAAATAGGAGAGTTATTCTCATGTCATCCAAATCGATACCTGTTATTAGTCCAATGGTTCCGTAAAAAGGTTAAGGAACGCTCGGGAAAGCGCAAGTACATTTTTATAAATATAAGGAATAAAAAGAGAATAAAGTGTGAATAGTGTTTTTGGTGGAAAATAGAATATTATTAGATGAGGCTATATAGGAGTACCCGGGACGGATTTCTGAGTTCGTATTAATGATCCAAGGGGAAAAAGAGTGTATGTAAAAGTTATCGAATTCTGAAAAATAGCACTTTTATTTTCCCCGAGATTTCCCTGGACATTGAAATACTTAAGGAATTATTGAAAGGATTTAAGGAATATAGGTTCAATAATTACTAAAGAGAATGGAGAATGATAGTATAAATATTAAGACGGTTTTCGGTAAAACCCTAATTACAAATCTTGAGATATTCCTCCGAACAATTAGTGAATTGAGCAATAAACGGACAAAAAAACAAGCAGGGGATCAAGATACATGCATTTGCTAGTAGAAAATATCTAGCAACCATGTAGTTACATGAGTAACCAACATACTTAGATATTAAACCACTTGCTTAGCTTATACTTCTCATCCAACCACACAAATGCAACACTTGTCCACTCCAAAGACATCATCCATGACATAGCAACTTTAATAAAGCTACTTTACCGAAGATATTATCACAATAATTCATATGAGATGAGATTAGATGAGATAATATCAAGAGAACAAAGCAAACACCAACTCTCTCCCTTTTTCCACTCCATTCGACCTTCTTGTTAATTCAAGAATCAAAAACCCCCTTCCCACCATTGTTTGATCTTGAAACATTTATGGTAAGTCCTATATTTCATAAAAGTAATCTCCTAGACATCTTAACTCCAATCTCCATGTTTTCCATTTTCAAATAAATCATCCAAGGTGAGGATGAATAGTGTTCTTCATGAACTAACATTGATTTTTTGGTTTCTTTTGATTGATCTAAGCTAGCTTAGGCCACACAAGGACTAGATCAAGGCTTATTAAGGCTCTAGTACTCTCCAAGGAAGGTATATCTCATCAAAACCCTAGCTCTTACTTTAAGTTTATGGATGTTCTTGGTGATTGTTAGTTAAGTTATGATTATGGTGTTATAACTAGCATGATTATGAGATTGATTTAGTGATTTAAGAAATAATGAATATGTTGGTAAAGAGTCCTGTTTTGGACTTATTGAGATGCATATTATGTGTATGAGATGTATGGTATGCCCGGTGTGGCTTGGTTTGATTGTGGTAAATTTGGAAACGTTCGATTTATAGCCGTCGTAATGCCCGATTTTCGTTAGACCTTAAGAATCCGTTCATAACAGTTGGTATAATTTTCTGACTTTGATGAATAGATGACATACCATTGTAGATCTGGAGTCATACGTTTTGGCAATAGAATCGAAACAAATGGACTTACGGTTTAGGAATTATGGCCGGTTTACTAAAAGTCGTTCGAAACCATAAGTACAAGTTCCTTATTAAAATTGAACCCCTGTAAAATATGTAAGTCAGTGGCGAATCATGGTAATTAAATATTAGAGATCATAAGGAAGGTGTAGGAGAAAACCTCGTGTGAAACGGATCTTTTTTCAATTTTATAAAAATGTTTGAATCAAGGTTAAACGCGAAAGAACCCCTAAAAGCACACTTGGTTATAACTTTGGTTAATCACTTAGAACACGGGCAATAAAACTCGAGGTATAATCTTGGTTCGTAAACGACCTACCTTAGCACTTACATGAGTTAAGTATATACCAAGTGTAAGTGTAATGACAAGCCGTAATAACGAACAAATGTCGGATCGTATCGGTGATAAAAAGAGTACACAAAAAGGGTGCATAACAAGATAACTCGAAAACGTATTTCGACTTAAGCTAAGTTATACTTATCCTTTTTAAAAAGTGTTAAGTGATTAATCCCGAACATTCTGATTGTTTATAGATCACCGAGCAGACCCAGGACACACTACCTCCACCCGACTACCAGGCAAGTTTCCAATACTTTGGAACTGTTGTTGTGATAATATATATATATATGATTTGATTATGTTATACATATGCCATAGCATGCATGCCTACTTTCAAGATATATTGTGATACTTGTTCTTTGAATTATTTTTGGCTTATAAGCTAGATAGTTAACGTATCGGTTATAAGCCGGATATTGCTAAGACCCTTAGAGAAGGGCATATGAATCCCATTCTTCGAATATAGACCGGGAGTAAGTATTTCTTGATACATCGTGATTATTTCGGAGAAAAATATTTAAGTAAATATTTTTCCATTATTTAATGAATATTATTTTAAATATTCATTTGAACTTTATTTATTCAATGAATTTATCTTCAATATTAATTTAAAGTCGATTCAATTATCGGATATCATTTCGAATATTCATTTGATAATTATTTCTTCAATAAGTATTATTAATTTGAATATTCATTATTCATTCAATGAATATTATTTTGAATATTTATGCGAGGTTTATTCTGAGCAATATTAAAAATATTCTTTAAATATTTATGATTTAATAAATATTCTTTGAATATTTATTTAATTCTTCTAACTCGTTTTAAAAATGTTTTACTTCATTCAAATATTATCTTCGACCGTCGAGTATTATGTAAATTATTCTGAGCCTATTCATTATCACTTCTGATCTTCATACACTAGGTAAATTTATTACAGAGTCCTCTTATTACTGTTATTCTATCATGGAAGGTTCTCAAAATTCTATTCTTCATTCAATCTATCTTCCAAATTATGAGGGAACCTTACTTGAGAAATGTTATTTATCTTGTTGACTTCCCGGTCATAAATCTTTTGAAACTATTCTTTTCATTTCGCAACTTGGTTGCTACTTATTTATTGAATCCTTGTGTAGCTTCTCATCATTCGAGGGGTAATAATGTTGGAACTAGTTGGTATCCATTAACAAGCATCAGCTTGGGAAATATTGGTGAATTTTCCTTTCCAACTAGATACGACTACTTTGTGGAGTCTTATCAACAAGTATTATACTTGGGGAAAGGGGGACGAACTTTACGTTCAGAGTCCAGGATTCTATTCGAACTAGGAGTTGTGTAAGAGGCCGAGTAGCGCCGATCCATCGCATTTGGCCCAACCATTGGCCGGGGAGATCTAACAGGGCGGTAGATAAGTAAATCCGTCAGCTCTTCCTTCTACCGGTAGTAAATCTAATTTGAGCTATACAATCGGTGACTGATCATCGTAAGGATTGGAACAGCGGGCACGGTGAATACTCCACCATTAGTTCATCATTCAAATTTATTTTCTGCAACATGAGATATCCCTCTTATTGACAGGGTTTGAATACTGACCAGAACTGAAAGTACGTTTGCTTATCTTGCAACGTTATCTTTTACATTATACTGGTACTATATTCGTAAATGCATGGCATATGGTTTCGTCGATATTATTGAATTGTTGTATATATCATTGTTCAGTCATATATTACTGTTGGTGGGCTGTTGCTCACCCTTGCTCTATTATTATATCACAACAATAGCTAGGTTTGATGGCCCGCATAAGGCGCACTCGGCGCAAGCAGGTGACCCCATCCAGGGACTATCCACTGAGTTTATCGCTGCCATTGCTGAGGTAGATTGGCAGCTTTTGTTTCAGCCTTAATTATATGTATAAGTAATGTAATCAACGGTAAAAACTTTAAACTTATGTTGTTATCCTCTTGGATTGTTATAACTTTTATTCGTGGATTCTATAATTAGCAGACTTATTTCAATTTCATCTTTGGGACTATAACTGTTTGTGTGTGTGTGATGTGAAATTATTACGGGGTCACAGCATGTGTTTATTTATTTGGACTCAAGTCAAGTATTATTGTTGGAATGGAGACCGTAACGACCCGATCCCTGACCCCGGATCTGGGGGTGTTACATAAAAGATAGTTCACACTTCGTGTGTGATCATAATGTAGAAGAACTCCTAAATTGAGATAAGTTGCTAGCGGACATTGATCGCACCCATTACAAAACTTTTTTGAACGAGAGAAAGCTTGTAGAAGCTGGCCTTAGCTTTCTTTTATTTGAGGGTAATTTATCTTTGTTGTCTATTATGAAATTCGTTTGTTCTTATTCCGATATTTTTTTCGTTTCTGAATTTCAGTTGCCGACGAGTTGGACAGCCATCCAGAAAATGAGTCGGTTACCACTAAAAGGATGATTAAGAAGGCTAAGACTTTAGCAAACCCTACTAATCCGCAGATCCGTCAGTTCCAAGCCGGATGCTCCTAGAAGAGGTCCCGGAATGCTGATGGGGACGTGAGATCCCCTTTCACCCCAAATTGGGGTATTTGCGAGCAAGACTCCGTCTTGGGGTGTCCTGCTCTGGCCTTGGATTGGTCCCAATGCTCCATCACTCCTCTCGACTTAGTAACGGTGTGTGCCGGGGAAAATATTGAAGAATCTGAGCGCCTTGGAGCTCAGGCTTTATATCAGGTATGGCACTCATGCTTTACTAATTTGGTGTTCTTGCTTATTTGCACATTATGAATGCCTTATCAATTCCTTTGTTTCAAGCCAACGCCTACTTCCAATCCGCTACTCGCCAAGTTCGGGCCTTCATGGACGACAATGTGGCCTTGGTAAGGGAGAAGGCAAGGTTTCAAGAGGAGAAACTGGACTTGGAGTCTAGAGTCCTCCGTGCTGAGGCAAGTGCCCATTCCTATCAGAAGCAATACAATTCCTTACATAGAAAGAAAGCGGCTGAATTCAATAAGGTGGATGAAGCCTATCAGCAATCAGATGCCTTTTTGGACTTCATGGACAATCATGATGATGAGGTGCGCCCTATTAACATGTCCATCGGTTGGGACAGAGCTATTAAGGCTGTAAGCAACAAGTATCCATCTGTTGTTAATCCTGAGAACTTCCCTTGCCCTAATTGGGCTGCTAGCGGGGGAAGCCATGTTGATTATGCTTCCGGTTCTGGGTTTTAACCTGCTCCTTAGATCTCAGGTTCTGGTTCCAGGAGGGCTGCTCGTGCTGTTAGTTCTGACTCGATTTCCTTGGGTTCTCGTGGGAAGAGGCCCATGAGGAAGGCATGAAGGGAAGAGGTTATCAGGCAGCCTCTTCCAGACAAAGGGATACGAAATGAGCTTAGTGACACGACTGAGACTTCCGATGAAGAGGGGAGAGAGATGGAGAAGGCAAAGGAGCAGCCAATGGTGGTGGCCGCGGAAGAAGGTGGCTCCGAAGAGGAGGGTTCTGATGACGATGATAATTCGGATGATGATGATTTCGAAGAGGAAGAGGGAGAAGAGGTGGTGGAGGAGTCCTCCGAAGAGTAGAAGACTCTTGTCAAGGGCCTTGCATGGCCTTAGTAGCCGTATGTGGCTTTATTTTATCAGCTTTCATTTAGGGTCCTTCGGGACTTAACTTTTATTTGATTGTGTTTGTAATCTTAACTTTAAACCTTGGCCCTTCAGGGCGTTTCTATCCATGTGCTTGTTTTTCTTTATTCATATATTCTTTTATTTTTGGTACTTGGCCATCTTAGACTTACACTCAATAGGTGCTTGGTACGTAATTGAAATCACAGAATCATAGATTGGAAAACAAACTTGTATTAATATCTTGAAAATGGGCTCAGCCCTTACATAGATAATATTACTGTCCTACTCAGGGCAATAAGTCCTGGAATGGTTTCATCGAACCTTATTTCTACTTCTCCTAATAAATAGATAAAAGGCTAAGTCTTTGCTAGAATAGCTTAAACATAATAAATTTTGAGGTTTAAAGCATACCAAGTACGAGGCACCTCATTCCCGTCCAAAGTCTCCAACTTGTAGGATCCTCGTCCTAGTGTCTTCCTGACTCGATATGGCCCTTCCCAATTGGGGGCTAGCTTTCCTTTCTGGCCAACTCCAGAGGCCTCTATCTTCCTTAGAACCAAGTCGCCTTGTCGAAAGAACCTCTCTTTAACCCTTTGGTTGTAGTGGAAAGATGCTTTCTTCTGATGATCTACATTCCTAACATTGGTTTCATCCCTAACCTCATCAATCAGATCGAGGGTGAGCCTCATGCCTTCTTCATTAGTCTCTGGTTCATATGCCTCAACCCGAGGTGATGCATGCATGATCTCTAAGGGCACAACTGCTTCAGTTCCGTAGGCCAGCAAAAACGGGGTTGCTCCGGTTGTCACTTTACAGGTGGTGCGATACGTCCAAAGTATAAGCAGCAACTCATCCACCCAAGTGTTCTTTGAGCGTTCAACCTTCTTTTTCAATCCATCAAGGATAATACGGTTTGCTACTTCTGCCTGTCCATTTTCTTGAGGGTGAGCTACTGAAGAAGCGAAGCTAGATAGCATTCTCATCACAATACTCTTTGAACTCTTCATTATTGAATTGTCGCCAATTATCCGTCACAAGGATCCGTGGGATTCCATACCTGCAGATTATGTTCTCCCAAAAGAACTGGGCAACTTGCTTGGTGGTTATCTTGGCTAGGGGCTTAGCCTCAATCCTCTTGGTAACGTAGTCGATGGCCACTATTAAAAACTTCCTTTGTGCTGAAGCTACAGGGAAAGGACCAAATATATCCATTCCCCACATTGCAAACGGGATAGGAGAGTTAATCGATGTTAACATCTCAGGAGGCTGCCTTACAATCGGAGCATTCTTTTGGCACCTGTCGCACCTTTTGACATAATTCTGTGCATCGGCCAACATTTCTTGCCAATAGAATCCCAAATGGGTGATCTTGTGAGCTAGGGCTCTGCCCCCCAAGTGTTGCCCACAGATCCCTTCATGAACTTCTTCAAGGGCTTCCTTTGCCTCCTGGGGCTTCAAACATCTCAAGTAAGGAATGACAAAAGACCTCTTGTAAAGGATGCCTTCAATCAAGGCATATCTCAATGCTCTCACTGACAGCTTTCGCGCCTCCAGGGCATCGTTAGGGAGCCATCCAGTTTCCAAGTGAGCCTTGATAGGATCTATCCAATAGCTCCGTACATTGATCGGTGCCACCAATTTTGAATTGATGGTCGGGGCCTTCAACACCTAGAAGTAAACACTTCCTGCATAATTCTCTATCTCAGAAGAAGCGAACTTGGACAGGGCATCGACCTTAATGTTCTCTTCTCTCGGAATGTGTTCCATATAGCACTCATCAAACTGAGTCATAACCGCCTTCACAATTCTCAAATATTTTGCCATAGTTTCATCCTTGGATTCAAATTCACCATTCACTTGCGAGACTAACAATCTTGAGTCTACACAAACTTTGAGGTTTTTGACCCTCATGATCTTGGCCAAGCCCAATCCGGCTATCAAGGCCTCATACTCAGCTTCGTTATTGGTTGTTAGGAAGTCCAACTTCAAAGAATACTCGACTATGGACCCATCGGGGCTTTGCAAAACCAAACCTGTGCCACTAGATTTTGTTTTTGATGCTCCATCAAAATAGAGCACCCAATATTCCTTCTGATCTGGTACAAGCTCCTCATCTCTACCCTCTCCTCCAGAGGTGGGTAATATCTCCTGCCCCCCGACTTCTTAGTTGCCAATGGTACATTCAACCACGAAGTCAGCCAATGCCTGAGCCTTGATGGCTGTCCGAGGCTTGTATGTGATATCAAATTCTCCAAGTTCGATTGCCTACTTAATCATCCTTCCACTGGCCTTCGGGCAATGCAATATGTTTCTCAGCTGCTGGTCCATCAGGACTTCAATTTTATTTGCCTGAAAGTACGGTCGTAGCTTCCTCGAGGCTATCACCAATGTCAAAGCAAATTTTTCGATGGGAGAGTAATTCATCTCAGCTCCATGCAACACCTTGGTCACGTAGTAGGTAGGTTTCTGAACCTTGCTTTCTTCTCGGATGAGGATGACACTCAGTGCTTGCTCCGATACTACCAGGTATAGGTAAAGCATCTTTCCGGGACTAGGTTTAGCCAACAACGGGGCTTCAGCCATATATTCCTTTAATTGCTCAAAGGTCTCTTGGCTTTCAGGTGTCCACTCAAAGTTCTTCACCTTCTTCAATGCTTGAAAGAAGGGCAAACATTTATCACCAGACTTGGAGATGAATCTTCCTAACGCTGCTACTCGGCCCGTCAACTTCTGCACATCTCTTATAGAGTGTGGCGGCTCCATATCTAAAATCGCCTTGATCTTATCAGGGTTAGCCTCTATGCCTCTCTTTGAAACCTTCAGACACAAAAATTTTCCAGATCCAACATCAAATGCACATTTGGCTGGATTCAGCATCATCTTGTGGTGCCTCAGCACTTCGAATGCCTCTCTGAGGTGTTAATATGATCTTCCATGAATAGGCTTTTGAATAACATGTCATCAACATAGAACTCCATGGTTTTTCTAATTAAAAGGGTGAATAACTTATTCACCAATCATTGGTAAGTAGCTCCTGCATTCTTTAGTCCAAAAGCCATGATAAGATAACAGAAAACACCAAAGTCGGTTATGAAAGATACCTTTGGGATATCATCCTTATGCATCTTAATCTGATTGTAGCCACTGAAACCATCCATGAAGCTCAACATCTCATGCCCAGCCGTGGCATCTATCAAAGTGTCAATCCTTGGTAGAGGAAAACAATCCTTAGGACATACGTCATTCAAATCGGTGAAGTCTATGCACATCATCCACTTCCCGTTTTCTTTCTTGACCATCACAGGGTTAGCCAACCATTCAGGAAATTGAATCTCTTTAATAAACCCGGGCTCCAAGAGCTTATCAACTTCTTGTTTAATGGCCTCTTGCCTTTCAGGAGTGAAGTTCCTCTTCTTCTACTTTATTGTCTTTCGCTTGGGATCGACATTCAACTTGTGAGTTATGAGTTAGGGATCAATCCCTGGCATATCAGCTGCTGTCCAAGCAAACACATCGCTATTCTATTGTAAGAATGTTGTCAAACTTCCCTTCAGAGGTTCCTTCAAAGAAGCTCCAATATAAGAAACTTTCTCAGGGTTGCCTAGCTCTAGAGGTATGGGGATTAAGTCCTCTGCCGGCTTCCCCCGGTGTTCATCATCGTTGCGAACATCCATGTCTTCAATCGGAAGGACCTGCCCCCCGACTCCAACGGCTCTCAAAGCAGCTACATAGCAACTTCTAGCCATTTCTGATCTCCTCTCTATTCTCCAACACCATTCCTAGTTGGAAACTTGACCTTCATATGATAAGTAGAGGCAACAGCCCTGAATGCATGGAGTCCGGTCCTTCCCAGGATTGGGTTATATGTTGAAGCAGCCTTGATCACCAAGAAGTTTAACATCTGAGTAGCCTCCTTAGGTTTCTACCCAATAGTCACAGGCAGTTGAATAGTTCCTTCAACCTTGGATTCAACTCCATTAAATCCATAGATAGGCATGTTGGTGGGAATTAGCTAAGACTCATTATATCCCATCTTTACAAACGCATCATGAACAGAATATCAACAAAAGCTCTATTGTCTATCAAGACTCGTTTTACTTCTGAGTTTCCAATCACAGGAGTTATGACCAACGGGTCGTCATTGGGAACTTCACCCCTTCCAAGTCTGAATCATCAAAACCAATCACTAGCTCGGTTTTGGCATGCTTCGGGGCCTCCCCCACTATGTGCATCACCTCTCTTGCGTAAGCCTTTCGAGAATTCCTTATCGTGCCAGCCGCTGTCGGGCCTCCCCAGATCATATTGATAACCGGCCCTCGGGGCTGTGGGTTACGATCACGGTCATTATCCTTATGAGCATTGTTCTTCCTGTCATAATCCCTTCTTTGATTTCCATGATCTTCACCCTTCGTGAACTAGCCGGCTTAGTTTCCCAATTCAGATAAAGAATTCAATCTCGTCCTTGAGTTGTCTACAATCATCGGTGTCATATCCCACATCTTTGTGAAACCTACAATATTGATCCTTGTTTTGCTTTGAGGGGTCACCCCTGAGTGGCTTCGACCATCGAAAGTCCTTATCCTTCTCGATATCAAACAAGATCTGACCCCTAGGAGCATTCAACCTTGCATATTCAGAAAATCTTGGTCCTAGACTCTTCTTAGGTGTAGAGTCAGAGTTCTTACTAGTCCGGGGTTATTTGTCCCTAGCATCATACTCTTGCTCTTGCTTTCACTTCCTAGAGTCGTTGTTATTCCCTCAATTACCTACTGTGGCCTCTTTTTTCATGTTATCCTCAACTTTAATATACTTATCAGCCGTTCGTTGTAGCTCAGCCATATTCTCAGGAGGATGCTTTTCCAATGACCTCTTAAAAAAGAGATCAGCAGTTCCGTGCTCCAGGGCTACCATGGCCACCTTGTTCTCCAAGTAAGTGATATTCAGTATCTCCTTAGTGAATCGCTTGAGGTAATCCCTCAGATTCTCGTTCTTTCCTTGTACCACATACATAAGAGATGCAGAGCTTTTCTCATGAGCCTTTCCGCTAATGAATTGGCTGACAAAAGCGGCACTCAACTCCTTAAAAGAGCCAATCGAATTTACAGGCAATCGGCTATACCATCTTTGAGCCATGCCCGACAGGGTTTGAGGAAACGCCCTACACTTTAGAGCATCACTTGCAGGCTGCAATAACAGTGCAATTGAGAACGTCCTGACGTGATTTGCAGGATCACCCGTTCCATCATAAGCCTTAATTGTCGGCATCTTGAACTTCATAGAAATACGAGCATTCATCACCTCCTCAATAAACGGGGGTGCGGGATCATCAGGATCTCCAAGAGGCATAAGATCTTTGGGGTCTCCCTTGGGGGTTTCCACAATTATTGTTCTTCCAATAGGGCATCTGCCCTTCTCTGCTTCTTTGAAGACCTCTCCAAATCAATAAGGGGAATCCCTCCTGAAGTCGGAGGAGGTCTATTCTGATTCTGTCTCGCCTGCTCTCTCACCATGTCGTCCTTCAGCTTTAAGATCTCGGCCTCATGAGCCTTTATCCTCTCAGCAGCTATCAAAAGGGGTCCATCATGGATAGTTTGTGTCCTCCTTCGAGGTTCTTTGCTAGCACGTTGCCTCCTCGGGGCTTCATCACGATCATCGTCCTCAAATGACGAGTCATCAGTATAGGGGCCAGAGTAATCATCATATTTCTGATCATGGCCCAGCCCCTTAATATAAGGAGGCTTCTGAATCTGCAAGGCATGGCCGCTTGGTCCGACACCTCGAGTTGCCGGAGGGTAGTTAGGCAGACCATACATTGGGTTGGTATTTTTGGGGAGATCTGTAGTATGGATCTGTACCCCTAGAGGTAGCGAGCGATTAACATTATCAAGAGAAGAAACCACCATTTGAAGAGGGTTGGTTTCTTGGCTTTGATGGATGACCACGGGTAGAGTTCCCTCAACGTGGGGAATCGTCCTTGGGGATTGAGAAACTAGAGGTTGAATGATCGCCCCTGTTGATGGGGTTACTTGCCATTCTTCAATAGTGATAGGCGGATCGGAAGTGGCGGGTGGAGAAAAGCTAAGGGGTATGGCCTCGGTCGAGGCTGGTACTGTTCTTCATGTGTTAACCATGGTTGATGTTGTCTTCCCACAGACAACGCCAAATGTTGTGGAATAAAAAGTAGGTTATCGAATTGCGGTTGTAATTAATGTTAGGGATCGTGAGCTTCGTGATTTAATGGTTGCTCTCGTGTTTGTGGCTGAATCTGCCTTCACAAGATGCCTACGTACCTTGATGACTATCAAGAATCAAGCCAAAAATGTAGTTCTGAGAATGAGGGGTCAGGCCCTTATATAGGCTGAGAAGCCTTAGAATTATGGTAGGATTTGGAGACTTGGGGGACAAGCCACCGTCTTGAGGAAGGTTTCAGACTCCTACCTTGTAGGAGTCTGTTTCCATGTCAAATTTTTGCCTTGGAGGCAACTCATAAAGATATTTTTTCCTTGTCTGACTCTTATTGCTGAGCTGTTTATCACCCTTAATATTAATTACGAAATTAATATTTAATTAGGGTTTTGGGCCTTGTAAATGGGCCCCACGTTCGGACCATACTGGGTCTAATTAATGCCATATTAAATGTGTTATTAGGGCTTACTTTTAGCCCATATCAAAAGGCAAAGGATGCTTAGCATTTAGAAAAATAGTTTTAAGAAGTGAAAGCGCAAGGCCTGAGTAGCGTAATAGAAAATTTATGAATTTTTTGATAAAAATTAAGAGTAAAATCTACACTCTCAGAATGCAACATCTTGAATGCTATTTAATTTCTATCTTGAATATTATTGAAGATCTAAGTAAATGGATGCATTATTTTCGAAGAACTGGAAGAACAATTTAGGTTTATAAGTGTTCTGAAAAGTTATCTTACTTAGACGACACCTATAAAACGCTCGAATTATATTCTATGACTTATAACAAAATTAAAAACTAACATGACTACTATCAATATTACTCGTATTATTTTTCAATTTACAAACTTGTACATACTTAAATAAGTACACAATAGTCATAGATCATATCGGGGATCATATCGGGGATTATACGATTTAAAGAACATAATAGGGTCTTGGTCTCCAAGGCTATTCACAACCTCTACTACTCTATTTCCATCAGTCAGAGCGAGATACGGCTAGAGGCGAATCAAGTCTGTGGAAGATCAAGTCCCATAATCCGTATTCATATTTATCGTCATGGAATCAGGTACGCTTTTCGCACTACAGTTTTATCGTGTAACCTTGATAATATCGCATACGATGATTCGTGGTTATTTATTTAGATATAACGCCATAATCGGTTCAAACCCGAATCTGAATTATACTTTTATTTCATTATCTTTCTAACTGAATAGAATATTAAAAATTTTTAGTAACATTTATTAATTTAAATTTTCATAAAATACGAGTTATCCACCCGATTTATTTTCATCAAATACTTAATAGATCAATTATTCAAGTTTTCAATTCGTGATTATTATGTTTTTCTATTATTATATTTTTTAAGAATAAATGACTATTTATATAATTCAAATAAAAATGATACATAATGTTAGTGGATTATCTTTAACTCGTATTCGATAGATCACAAACTACTCAGTGAGAAAAAAGAAAATATGATACTCAATAGTCGGGATAGATTTAGATCCGAATAAAATAATCCCGGACCCAAATTTGGACACGATAAAAGTAAAATGATTCGATGCTTGAGAAATGGGTGTCCGATTCTACCCGGATCATTTTTCAGCCCTATGTACAGGAGCAAGGGGGCGTTGAAAGAATCGAAATCGAAATCGAAAATTTAAATAAAAAAATTGATTAATAAAAGAAATTGATCAAAATATCCCATATAAATAAATAATGTAGTAATTATCATAAATTCTATAAGCTCAGTATTACATTAGTTTTAAATTATATTTTTTAATGGTTTGTATAAAAAATTTGTATAAGTTGTTTGATATTGATATGTACATGATATAATCTTGTTTTTCATTACTGTAGATATTTATATTTTTTTAGTTTTTTTTTTAATTTTCATAATATATGAATTACAAATTAAAATTAATTTTATGAAATGAATTTAATTTGGTTTACAAATTTGAAAGTTATTATACCTTAATTTAAAAACTAAAAAGAATCAAAACCAATAAACGGTTAATGGAAATCGAAAAAATCATTTTATACGGCTTGGTACTAGTAAATAGTAATTAACAGAACCGAACCGAATTTAATGGTTTGGTAATAATTAATCCTAAAAATTACACTGAGTCGCACTATGCACACTCTTAACGGGGAGGATATGTTAGATAAATAATATTCGTGTAATATAATTATAAACAATGAATAAATTAAAGTGGACTAACATAGGTTTAAGCACCGACTAAACCCGAAATTTTCACTAAGATTTTTTCTATAAAATCACTATTTTGAGTTAGAAATTAATAGAAACTATATCTCAGCTAAACTCTAGAAAATAACGACCATTCATTTTAATCTCAATTATTTTATAATTCTAATTCCACCCCTCATTATAAATTTAGGTATAGGTATTACTACCCTTTAATAAGTAACGATGTTCTAGTCCATGTGTCAACTAGCTCAAAAAATCCACTATTATTTGAAACATGTTATAAATATTTATAACTATGTGGATGTCCTTTGGTTTTTCACCTTCTTGTAACTCTTGAACCATTGGCTTTTCATTAGATTTGTAACTCTTGCCATGTAGCCTATATAAAGGTATATTTGTCATGTGAATGAAGATAAGAAAATGATCTCATCTTTGATCTCTCCCCTTTTGTGACGCCCTCCCGACCTGGGGCCTAGATCGGGGGGTCACTGACCCACTCTAGATGCAAATACCCTAAAAGGAAATATAAATATAACATGCTGACTGGCCCCAACTCTACTATTCAAGATCTTTCACAGGTAATGGTATGAAACAAGCAAGCCATCGTCTAACTACTTATTATTACAAACCCTAATCAAATTATTATTACAAACCTTCAACTCAATTTTTACACCAACAATCTCGTAAACCAAACTAAGACAATCCCCTCACTGAGCTGTTATTGCATCTACCTCGGAAGCTATCTCGAAGGAAACCACAACAGGGTTCAAAGTAACGCGCTTCCTCACGGTCAGTCTAGTACGAGCCATGATACTCAGAATACTGTCAAAAGGGTTAGACAAAATAATAATGAGCCAACGCTCAGCAAGTAACTAAAGATCTCAACTGAAAACAGTATAACAGGGTATCACAAAAGATGACAGTAATTCAAGATATGGCATAAATATGCTGGAAATAGTAATGACAGGGTATTATTTGATAATCAGGATAGCAATAGTTAATTCAAAATTTTGTAAAGCAATTGACATTTCAATCGGTAAACCAATTTCATTTTATAGTAAATTAAAAGTAATCATTACTTAAAGAAAACTGATTGGAGGTTTTTATTCATAATAGAAAATACGGGTGATCAGCCCATAAAGTCCCCATACCGGACACAAAGTCCCTCTGGACATTAATCCTCTCATTAGGATAGCTTGGGTTCCCAAGAGGCAACACATTGGCCTATAAAGGTGTCGAACTGGATAGACCAGAACTACACTAATACATACACAAACCGACGGAACAAGCATTACTCGTTCGCCCCGTCTCTCCAATCATCAGGAATCCTTAGAAACCATTTAGACGGAGTTCCTAACATTTTATAAAAATCTCATTTTAAAAAAAACATTAAGATTTGCAAAACTCTTTTTAGCTTTGTAAAACATTTCAATACTTAATCTTTTCAAAAACATTTACTTCGAAGCACCTTCGACTCTCTAATAACAGATCAGCCCAGTCTAAGTAACTTCAAAGTATTTTAAGAAAACGACTCATTTTGATTTGCAATGATAAAACTCAAAGGGTTTGACTAAGTTCTCTTATATCAATGAAATAGGGATACAAGTCTGAATCAAGAAGATATAGACTCAAAGGCATCAAGGCAATTGATCAGATTTTAAGTTTAAAGTATAGTATTATGGATAATTAAGTTTTTAAATCAGTGTTTAGGTCATAAAGAAGTTTATATGTTTTTAGGGTCAACATAGGTTGAACTTGTCACGGACATAGGTCAAGTAGAACAATGGTTATCTGCCAGTCAATATGGTTTAAGTATGGTAAGCTATTTGACATATATGGTCAAGAAGCAATTAAAAAGAGTTAGGTTACTTTTAGGGTTTATAGTTTGTGAAACAGTTGTTGACAGAATTCCGATTACATGAATAGATAGGTTAAACAAGATTTATGATCAACATGGTATAAGATAGGCATGCTTGACTCAACAGGATATATCAGTTTAGGAATGTAAATTTCAAAAAAAGACAGAGTTACTTGCCTCCGGTAGAATGCAACAGCTAACAACTCAGTCACTGATACTCAACCTTCGTTTTCCCTTTATTGCTAGGGCCTACGTCCTTCGTATCTACATAAACCATATCACTACTTTAGAATACTATATTTCTAACACGTGTCATCTTAATCTACCCAGACGATTCCTATAACGCGTTAACACTTAACATACATAACACATACTAGACATACTTATCAAATAGCTTATTATCATGACCAGGTAAGCACATAACCACATATTATCTATATCATGAAATCATATAAGTCACTTAAGTACTTACACAATCAACCAGTTTAACTTGTAGTCAACTTATAAACTCATACTATAGACTTTACGACTTATAATTCTTAACGAAAATCGGGCAGCACTTCCTCTATTTATAGACTATCCCGTCGGAATATATCCGACTCAAATCACAACCAAAGTTATCCGATGAATTACAAATCCGCCTACACTCCCAATGGATTTCTAATTTCATATCAACTCATAATCATACTTCTTTAAATCTGAAACTAATAATCAATATCGTCAATTAGCACTTTAACCATTATCAAGCATGAATCACTAAATCATGTTTAATAAACCACAAAATTATATAAATCATTTTTATAATCAGAAATTCGAACTACTAACTTGTACAAATCTGAAAATTATTATTATATGTCAACTAATTATCACTTAGCATATAATCATCAAAATCATTCTTTAATTATTATTAATAAATCACTAAAATCCGAATAATACGTAATAATTCATATAAACTCGAATCAATTAGTTAATAATCTGAAAAAATTTATACGAATGCTAGTTAGCAACTAATTAACACCTTAATCATGATTTTATCACTAATTAACAAGAATCAAATACATAATCATTTATTTAAATTATGTTTCATCAATTAATTCGAATAGACTTATACATGCATCCTCATACAGCCATAGTACATATATTTTAACATCTATAATTATCATTCAACATCAAGAACATCATTTAATTACATAGATTATCAATTAACAATTTTTGAAAAATTTAAAATACATATATTTAATTCGAAAAATTCGAAGAACACGTAAACTCTTACATGCAATCAATCTTATCCACATATATACACTCTATTTCATTTACAGAGACTACAGAGACAAAAATCCACCCTCACCGACCGGCCAATCGCCAGATTAAGCCACCGGCGGCGAGGGTTTGAACCAAAACTCGAAACCAACACGAAAACTATACAAAAGCTCGATTTTTGACCATAACTAACTTTATACAATCATCTTATCATCGATTTTTGAATGTATACATACAAATACATACTTATAAAGTTCACAAAATTCTCACCAAACCATATTTAAACAATAAAAATATGATATAGACGATTAAACAGGTATATAAACATGGTTTGAGGCTTAGAATCGGAAAGAAATGAAGATAAGGAACAAGGAGAGTACCACAACAGTTGAAACAATGAGCAGGAGAGGAAAGTGGGCGGTGGAGGTGATTATATAGAGCTAGGGATAATTTCGTAGTTTTCCAAAAAGCTGAAAATCTATTTAATTTTAAAACTCGGTTTTAATCATTTAAAAATTGATAAATTGGAAAATTAATATAAAAATAATTTTTAAAATTCTAAAATGAAGTTTATGAAATTAGGAACATTTCCATATTTTTAAAATAATATTTGGGTCAAAAATGAATTTTATACGAATTTTCGAAGTAATGAACCTTTAAAAGAAATAAAGATTTTTAAATCATTTTAAAATACAAAAACTCACAATTAAATATTCAGACTAATTTTAAAAACTAGATAATGTCACAAAGATGATATTTCAAAATATTTCATGATTTAAAACAATTCCAATGATTTTATATGATTTTTATAAGGTTCAAAATGCACTTTAAAAATATTTTTAATACTCCAAAAATATAAATAAAATTCCACGAACATATACGACACATACCAATCATCATATAATCACATAAACATGATTTCACACATAGCTTGACTTCACAAAAATTTATCCATCACATAATTCCCATAATTACCACATTTACCAATTAAATAAACATTTTATAAATCGCGAAAAATTCTAGGTCGTTATACCTTTTCTCAATTATCTAGCTCTTTTAGATTTCTCTTTATATTATCATTTCATAATTCATAATATATACATAACACGTTATCAGCACGACTAGCTCTTTCGCTCCGTTAATATGATGGTTGATTATATCCAAGAAGTTCAAGGTAATTAATCTAAAACTTTAGAGAATTGTTCATCACACTTTAAGATTATAAGGTACACATCTTTATCATTATCTTCATTTTCAAAGTATTGCTCTAAATCCATATGTTTTGAGTTATGCTATTTGATATTTCTCGTATAAGTCATATTATATTCGTTTTAAATCAAAATCAAACAATTTTAGATATTTTAGAAAGATCTTCTAATTACCTACAACTTTTAACCTTACACATGTTTCAAACTCCTCCCTTTAATATGTCATATCCTGCAATGTATAAATTATTGGTGTGATTTTGATATTAGTACATCTATAATTTGGAAAGTCATATTAAATTCGTTTTATCTCAAAATTACTGTATTTTAGATATTTCGGAAATATTCTCCTGATCTTCTACAACATTGATTGTTTAGCGTGTTTGAGATTCCAAATGTGAATTTGTGAAATTCTGCCATATGTATAAGTTGTTGGTATGATTTCAGTAATATGACAATACAACTTTATAAGATCTTATGTGAAAGGATATCTTCGATATAATATTTATTTTGGTATTTGTACGATTTAACATAAAATTTAAATACACGTAGAATCCTCTCCACTAGGTCATATATTTAATTGATTCGGTTAAAAGTCAAATGGTCAATTCTAGCAAAATTTATCATCCTATATTTATTTAAAATATAAGAGATATTCCGATTCGCTAAAAAAACAAAATACATTTTACGGAATATATCTCTACACCAAGGCAATAAGATCGAAGAAGAAATATCGAGGTTTGATAATTTTTAGATCTCCATTGCAAAATTAATAAGGCAACAAGCTCGAACAAAGAATATTCGAGATTTAACGTTCTTTAGAGAACTCGTGCTAAATAAAAAAAAAGCATCAGTTTTATTCAAAAATATTCTGCCTTTACACTCAAAATATTTTTATCATCCTAGAAAGGACTTTCTACTATGAGGAATATTTTCCTCTCATGCCAGAAATAATTAAAGTAAATTTTCTCCCGCTTTACAAATATATTATATTTCGGAGAAAATTACTTTATTCGTTCAAAAATATTTCCTTCACTCTCAAAATATTTTATATATTAGTAAATATATTCTAAGTATTTATTCTAGTCAAAACATTGGTCAAAAGATTTATCTTTTTCAAGAAAAGACCAATCGTATTTTATTCGGAACGGAAAGCTGATTTAATCGTTTTAAATCCAAATAAAATACTTCCACTTTCTAGAATGACTTGAACTTAAGATTGATCATGTAAATGCTATTATATATGCATGGTTAAAGTTTCGTAATTTTTCGAGTATTTTCATCCGGGCACGAAAATCGAGACGATTAGTCAACCATTGACCACGTTTGACCAAGTCAACCTTGACCAAAATTGACCAAACTTTCCAGAATATTATTTTATAATATTTGGAAATGCTCCATAATTTTAGATTTATTTATTGGGTGTTTTCGTATTTATCGGGTATTTAATTAACGATACTTGGTTCGTATTTATTCGTTAATTAGAACGAATGGAATATTATATTATAGATTTAAAGTGCTGGGATATTATTTTGTTTGCTAGCATCCACTTGCAAAGAAACACAAACCACTTTCCATGTTGGCAATCCATGTGATTTTACTCTCATCCACTCATTTTCATTCAATCTACACCATTCCTTCCACCCAACCTTATCTATAAATACCCCCCCTCCACACACCCATTTCAAGACAAGCTAAGAGCCATAGAATTGCTGGGATTTTTGAAGTAAACACTCTCCAAACACTTTCAAGATTATATCTTCATCTACTTCATCTCAAAAACCTTCTCTCTCTCTTATATATACAAGGTTTTTGTTCAACAAGCTTAGTTCCACCCAACCAAGCTTAGTTTCCCAGGCTAGCTCATCTACTACCACTCTCCGGCCTCCCGAAGGGCTGCCCAAAGTTCGACCACCGTGCCAAAATCCGGCCGAACCTCCGGCGAATTTTTCCGGTGAACTTTTCCGATCATTTTCGAAAAGTGGTAAGTTTTAGCTTCGTCTTTGTGTCTTAACCGACCATATTTATATTTGAGATTTGCGCTTAACTTCTATACTTCATCTTAATCTCTATTCTTGGATCTATAAAAATCTAAAAGTCTCTTTATTAAAAGAGAAAGAAATTTTTATCGTTGTTACGAAAGTATTTATACGGATACCCAACTAGCATCTTTAGTGCTCCGTGGGCTATTCTTGAAAGATACTTCATCCGACCTATACTTCTACTAAAGCACAATCTTATCCACTTGTCTTTATTACAATTACGTTTAGTAATTGTAGTGGATCGTGCAAGAAGTAAAATAAGAGTATACTTTGACACTTGTATTTAGTCAAAGAAAGTATACATCTTAAAAGCCTTAAGCATAAAAGCTTAAAGGACTTTATATACATATATCAACAAACTCCGAGATCTATATTTTATCTCATCTTTCCGGAGTATTGATAATTGACATAAGTCAAGTTGTAATGAAAAGTATTTATACGAATTCCCGACTAGCATCTACAGTGCTCCGTGGGTTATTCTTGAAAGATACTTCGTACAACATAAACTTCTACTAAGCACTAACTAAGCCACTTGTTTTTATTACAATTACGTTTAGTGATTGTAGTGGCTCGTGCAAGAAGTTATTCACATATTTCTTCACCTAAGCCGCTTGTTTTTATTACAATTACGTTTAGTGATTGTAGTGGCTCGTGCAAGAAATTATACGTATACCTTGACGTTATATTAGTCTAAGAAAGGTATACATATCGAATCCTTAAAGCACTATAGTTTTTAATAAGGTCTTCTAATATTACTCCATCCATCTTTATATTTATTTGGAGTAATTAAAAGTATACTTTGATTATAACTCAATATCAAAGAAAGTATACTTAAATAATAAGAATATAACTTAATATTCCTTTACGAATATTAAAGTTAACTTTGGATCTAGTACCGTAACATACTAATCCAAACTTTATATATTATTCATCATATTTGTTTCGTAGATATTGTTTGTCTAACTTTTGTAGTCAGGTGACGATTAAGTGAGGTGATTCTCGTTCTAAGACCCAAGTCCTAGACGTACTAACGGGGAGTTAGTAGTCTTCGCACCGTGAAGAAGAGGAAAGACCCGAGACCTTTCATCTAAGACCCAAGACCGACAAAAGTCAAGAATAAATAGTCTACACCAAAGGTTCTACATCAACTTTGAAGAAGTAGCGGGGAGTTGGTGTCTAAGATAAGTTGTGTAGGTTTTACAACGACTTTGAGGTGGTTACGCGTAGTTACGCACTAAGACGAGTCTTGTATTTGTTTACATTTATTTTGAAGTGGTAATGGGTAGTTACGCACTAAAACAAATATTTGTAAGGGTTGTAAAGGCTTCTCCGCCGACTAAAGGAGCGAGTTTATTTTAAGGGAAAATCTCGAGTCTGGAGAGGAGCTCGGGGACTGGAGTAGGGGTGAGCGAATCCACTAGGGGTTGCGCCATCGCGAACCAGGATAAAATCTCCTGCGTGGTATTTACTTTACTTGTCATTTATTTTCCGCACTTATAAAACTGCTAACGACTCGGTAAAATATTTTAAAACGGGAAAAATATTTTAAAACGCCATAATAATTTTTAAATTGGATATTAAGCTATTCAACCCCCTTTCTAGCTTAAAATAGCCCTCTTACGGGACCTTACAATTGCTATCAGAGCAGTGCTTTTTAACGTGTTTGTTGAGTGATTTGCAGATCTACAGGCACAACAAAAAGTGATCCTACATGGCGTATCTAAATACCATCGGTTGTGGTGAAGGCCTATCTAGCTCTCGCCCTCCTCTATTTGATGGCACCAACTTTGCCATATGGAAAATGAGGTTTCGCATCTATGCTAGATCTCAAGGAGTCAAAGTTTGGATGGCCATAGAAGATGGAGTTGTTATTCCTACTAAAACGGTTGGAGATGCTGTTGTCGAAAAGAAAGTTAGTGAATACACTCTTGCCGAAGAAACCATGATGAAGACTGCTGCAAAGGCGGAAATGGTTCTCACAAGTGCATTTGCTGAAAAAGAATATAAGCGAGTAAACAATTGCAAGTCGGCATAAGAAATGTGGAACAAATTAGTGGTAACCTACAAAGGAACCATTGATATAAAAGATTCTCGGATGGAAACTTTAATCCATGAATACGAGAACTTTAAACTCCAAGAAGAAGAAAATATCATCGATATGGAAACAAGATTCACTCGTATCATTGATAAATTATCTCAACTCGAGAAGAAGTATTCCCGAAATGAAAAGAACTGACGAGTTCTTAAATCTTTACCTCCTAGTTGGAAGGTTAAAGTTACGACTATTAAAGAAATGCATAATCTAAATGATTATGACATTGATAGTTTATTTGGTAATCTTCGTGCATACGAAGAAGATAATATATCGGATATGGTCATTCCCAAAGTGGAAGACAAAAAGAAAAATATCGCACTAAAAGCCATATTAATCGATGAAAATGAAAACGACGAGGAGTTGAACGAAGAACTCCAAGATCTCGATGAAAACGAAATTGCTCTACTAACGAGACAACTTCGTCGTGTGCTTCAAAGCAAAGTTCAAAGGTATGGAAAAGGCTTCCTAAAATCCAATAACCAACAAAGAGTTTTTAACTCTAACGGAAGGCCAAACTACTCTCAAAATTATACTCATAAGTATAAGAGTAATATTCCAACAACGAGCTATAACAAAGGGAAAGGCACTCAAAATTCTAATGCCTATAACAATGCCAATGTTAACAATAATCCTACTTACACTCCTCCAAAGTATAAGGAACAAACACCGGAGGAAACACAAGATGTGTGCTTCGAGTGTAAGCAACCGGGTCATTTTAAAAGAGAATGTCCTAAGCTTTCTAAAGGACGAATTCTCGTGGCCGAAAACGGTTGGGATCTAAGTGAAGATGAAGAAGCTCCGGAAGCTAGTGAAGAAATTGTCAATCTATGCTTAATGGCTATCGGAGATGAAGCTACATCAACATAAGCCTCCACTTCAAATCAAGAGGTAAACGCTAATCTCAACTATATTTCAAATAAGTTGCAATTAGATGAATCTAACTTGAATTTAGTTGATATGAGTAAGTATGATTTTATTGAGCTTGTGGTTGGTATCAATAAGAAATATAAAGATGTTGATAAAAGACTTCATCTATTATGGTACGAGAAAATGAAACTCGAAGAAATGCATCATACGCAAAGTAAAGAGTTCACTCGGATGATGGATCTAAAAATCCAAAACGAAAATGAAATCATGTTCTTGAGTGATCGAAATCATCACTTGAAAAGTGAAGTCAATCAATTCAAGAACAATGCTCTCAATCTTGAAGTAGAAAATGTGGCTCTAGCACTTCAAGTTGAAGAGTTGGAAAATGAGAAGTTACAACTCAACGACAACATTAGTACACTTAATGTTGATCTTTTGAACTTAAAGATTCAAAACGAATCAATGATTCAAAACAGTGTAACATCTCAATCTCATGAAACCAATCTTGTAAAAGAGAATGAGCTATCACAAATCTTTGAGTTAAAAGAAAAGAAATTACAAGAAGAAACTCAAAGATTGAAAGAAGAAAATCTTAAGCTCATGTCTCAAGTTATGGATCAAGCAAGATTCCTTAACAATAAGATTGATGCCTTAGAAAGAGAAAAAGAAAATCTTGAAACGGTTGTTCAAAGATTTACTAAAGGCACTGGGATATTAGACAAAATGGTACATTCACAAGTACCTCATAACGGTGAAGGTTTGGGATATAATAGGAACGCTCCTCCTACGAGAAACGTTCAACCCCAAATTCAACCTAATAGAGCTCCTCCTCAACCACAAACTCTAAAATGCACTTATTGTAACAAAGATGGACATTTTGTCTTTGATTGCAAGTACAAGAGTGGTGAGATTAAGGGGAAGCATGTATGGGTTCGTAAAGGATCAGAATCATACAAGAAGGTTGAAAGACAAGTACCATTTAACAATATTGCTTTTAATAATCAAAGGCAACAAAGGTTTCAACAACCTAGGGTATTTCAAAATAGAAACCCAATGTATCGTAACAATGCTAGTAGGTATGCATCTAGAAATCAATATGTTCCTAACCGAAATTTCTATTCTCAAAATGCTCCCTACTTTACAAACGATAGATATAATGTGTATCATGATAACTCTAGATTTTATGATAATGCTAGACCCACACATCATGCTAGACATTATGCTCCTAGAAATCAATACAAGCCTAACTATGATTATTCTATGCCTAGAATTTATAATGATATTGATTATTATGTACTAACCCCAGGACCCTCAAGACGAAAGGGTACCATAAATTTAATTGATTTATTTTGAAGGTTTGTCTTGCCGCGAAACAAGACATGTGGTACCTTGATAGTGGATGTTCAAGACACATGACCGGTAACAAGTCACTTTTGAGCAACATTAAAAAGGTCACCGCGGGAAGTGTTACATTCGGAGACAGTAGTAAAGGAATCATTATCGGAATAGGAGACATCGGGAATAGTCGATTCAAGATTTCAAACGTACAACTAGTCTCGGGACTAAAGTACAATCTACTCTCGATTAGTCAACTTTGCGACAATGATTAGAAGGTAATTTTCTATACTACTCATTGTTGTATTTTAGATAAAAATTGGAAACTACTTCTCACTTGTCCCCGAAACAAAAATGTCTATACATATGACATGAGCAAACATGAGAATGTATGCCTAATCACTACAAACGATGACCCATGGCTTTGGCATCGAAGATTAGGACATGCAAATATGAAGTTGATTAAAAATATATCAACCAAAGATCATGTTCGAGGTATACCAAAATTGAATTATCAAAAAGATCATACTTGCGAGGCTTGCAAAATTGGAAAACAAATTTGAGCCTCTCACAAAGCAAAGTTTATGATATCTACCTCTAGACCTCTCGAGCTTTTACATATGGATCTAATTTGTCCGATTCCAATACAAAGCCTCGGAGGATGCTCATACACGTTAGTAATCGTTGATGAATATTCACGATACACGTGGACGGAATTTCTCAAAAATAAAAGTGATGCTTTTGAATCTTTCTCTTCAATCAATTACACATAACTTTCTCTTCAATCAATTACCAATTTTTGTGATGAAAATGGTATTACACATAACTTTTCCGCTCCGTACACTCCACAATCAAACGGGGTTGTTGAAAGGAAAAATAGAACTTTACAAGAAATGGCTAGCACGATGCTAAATGAATATCGTTAACCTAAGTATTTCTGGGCCAAAGCTATGTCTATGGCTTGCCATATTCTTAATCGGGTTTTGTTAAAGCCAATAAAGCAAAAGACACCATACGAGCTTTACTTTGGCAAAACACCGAAACTAAGCTATTTTCGAGTATTTTGAAGTAAATGCTTCATATTAAACTCAAAAGATTACCTCACTAAATTTGACCCTAAGTCAAGTGAAGGTATATTTCTTGGATACTCTACAAATAGTAAAGCCTATCGAGTATTCAATCTCAAAACACTTGTGGTGGAAGAATCAATGAATGTAGCATTTGATGAAAGTTAACCTCCACCAAAGTACAAAGATCTTGTTGAAAAAGACAATGTCGAACAAGATGATGTAGAAGAAATTATTCGACAATTCGAAAATATGGATCTCGGGACCCCTGTTCCAAGAAACCCATTAGAGTTGGTCGAAACAGAAGTTGAACTCCCAAAAGAAATTCCTATAATTAAAAGTCATCCCTTGGACAATGTTCTTGGAGATTTGAACAAAGGAGTTCAAATGCGGTTACAAGTGCAAAATGTTGTGAATCATCTTAGTTTTCTATCTCAAATAGAACCTAAGACCGCGAAAGAAGCTTTGCTAGACGAGGATTGGAACTCGTCCATGCAAGATGAATTATTACAATTCACTCGTAGCAAAGTTTGGGAAATTGTTCCAAAACCCAAAGATACTTACATAATTGGAACTAAGTGGGTTTTTAGAAACAAGTTTGATGAAAACGGAACTGTTGTTCGAAATAAAGGGAGATTATTCGCTCAAGGCTATACCCAAATGGAAGGTTTAGACTTCGATGAAACTTATGCACCCGTAGCTCAAATTAAATCGATTCAATTGTTGTTAGCTTACGCGTGTCATAAAGATTTCAAAGTATACCAAATGGATGTCAAATCGGCCTTCTTAAATGGGATTTTAGAAGAAGAAGCTTATGTAAAACAACCTCCCGGTTTCGAAGATGCCACACATCCGGAGTACGTATATAAATTATACAAAGCTCTATATGGTATAAAACAAGCTCCAAGAGCTTTGTACGAAAGGTTAAGCAAGTTCCTATTAGAGAATAATTTTAAAATGGGAACTGCCGATAAAACCTTATTTACGAGACAAGAAAAGGATGATATCCTACTCGTACAAATATACGTGGATGACATCATTTTTGGTTCAACCAATGATGCACTATGTAAAGAATTCTCTGATAATATGAGCAAAAAATTCGAAATGAGTATGATGGGAGAACTAAATTTCTTTCTCAGATTGCAAATTAGGCATTCTGGTGAAGGCATCCATATCTCTCAATCTAAGTATTGTAAAGAGATGTTAAAGAAATTCAAAATGGATAATGCCAAACCCATATCTACTCCTATGTCTACTTCTGAGAAATTAACAGAAGATCCCAACGGGATTCTCGTAGACACTAAGAAATATCGTGGTATGATCGGTAGCTTGCTTTACATAACTGCATGTCGTCCCGATATACAATATAGTGTTTTTATGTGTGCTAGATTTCAAGTAGCACATAAAGAATTTATTTATCCGCGGTAAAAAGGATCTTGAGATATCTTAAAGGAACCACTGATGTAGGGCTTTGGTATCCAGAAGGAGTACCATTTTAATTAGTATGTTTTTCTGATTCGGACTATGCCGGACATTTAGTCGACAGAAAAAGTACAAGTGGTACATGTCAGTTTCTGGGAGGATGCTTGGTCTCTTGGTTTTCCAAGAAACAAAATTCGGTATCTATCTCCACAACAGAAGCTGAATATATAGCGGCTGCAAAGTGTTGTGCTCAAATATTGTGGATGAAGCAAACATTAGCTGACTATATTATGAAATTTGATGTAATATCCATCTTATACGATAACACGAGTGCTATTGATCTTATCAAAAATCTCGTGTTACATTCAAGATCTAAGCATATAGATGTGAGACATCATTTTTTACGTGATCATGTCAATAAAGGCGATATAAAAATGACTCATATCGAAATTGAGTACAATCTCGCTGACATCTTCACCAAACCATTAAATTCCGAAAGATTCGCTAAACTCCATTTGGATTTAGGAATGTTGGAATTACCAAAATAATGGTTTATACATTTATATAAATATTATCTATATTTATATATATATATATATTGTGAATATATTTATCATAATTATCTTAAGAAAAAGAGATCTTGATCGAATTCTAAGGGACTCTAAAACTCAGATTCGTCGATAACGATAACATATGAAACTTTATCGATCGGGTTTTATTGAGATTCTTATTATTTTATCAATTAGATAAAACTATTCGAATAAATATTTTTGAATTAATTTCGAAAATACTTATGAGATATTAATTGTGATATTTAAATTCACATACAAAGAATCAAAACATTAGAATATTTTCAAATAACTATATATTATTATATATATATATATTTTGATTTTACAAAATTATTTCCATAAAAATATATATAATTTTCTAATTATTTTGTGGTCAAAACCGACCCAGTCCGATTAAATTAAAGCCCAATCCAGCTTTTGTTACACTTAAGCCGGCCCAACTCTCTTGAAACCCTACAATCTGGACCGTTGCTATAACTAGAGATCTATCCTGGCCGTCCATTTACAAAAATACATATACATATTTTACACGAGCACTACAGTCTAGTATATACTGTTTACGGCTCTTTTCTCAAACCCTAAATCTCTCTCTGTTCTCTCTCGCCGCGACTCTCTCATTTCTTTTCATTTCTCGCCTCAAAACCCTAGGTTTCTTGATATCTCCGGCGAGTACTCACTTATACAGTATATATACACATCTATGTGTCCTTTAATCGATTTGATCGATACATTCAAGCAGAGATTAGTAAAATCAAAGGAATTCA
Organism: Saposhnikovia divaricata; assembly: GCA_036435485.1. NCBI lineage: Eukaryota > Viridiplantae > Streptophyta > Magnoliopsida > Apiales > Apiaceae > Saposhnikovia > Saposhnikovia divaricata. Next base: position 106,376,770 of record CM071597.1, read on the forward strand.
GAGATCAAATCAACGATTCTCCTTATGAATTGGTTGATAAAACTCTAAATTCGACATATATATACACACACACGAACACACACTCACCGTTGTCTGTCATAATTAGTTTTCAAAACCCTAACTATGTTTGTTAAGAAAGTTATTTCAGGAGGCTGAAATGATCGTGTTAGGTTGTCATCCTTCATAGATCGCTTCAAAATCGGTTGAAAACTGGCCGATCTACTTTGACTCAGTGAGTCGACTCGAGCGCTTCGCATCAACTCAGTGAGTTGACTCGGAAGTTAACTAAGTCCGCGACTGAGTTAACCAGGTAAGTCCCTTGAGACTTGGTTAAGTCCACGGGCTCACGTATTCTCCCATATCTCAAAATTAACTGAGTCACTGACTGTCTGAACTCATGCTTGTGATACTATATGGTGATTCGAGTTGAAAATTTTGATTAGTCGAGTCTTGCATGTTCGTATTATGTGTAAATCCTGATGGTTTTAACCTGAATCATACTCGAGGTGTATGGTGTGTTTAAATTGTTGATTTAATTTATTATGAGACTGTGATTCAAAGTGCTTACTTGAAGTGATTGTGTATCCTTGTGACTGACTCTCTTAGCAAAGTAATGGGAATGACTATTTGTATTAGATGAGGAACAATGATATGTGATGAAAATTACTAATTGTGTCTCATGAGTGTATAATTTTTTTTGCCTGATTAAATGGTGTCCCTCCTGTGAATTTTATCTATTATTAACTTGAAATGTTATTGTCATTAACTTACAGAGTTTTGTTTACTTGCTTTATATAAACTCACCTGTCTGATTGAGAATGTGACAAAATGAGACATGTTGCTAATTTTATTGTATACATGTCTAGATAACTATCCATTATTAACTGTTGAATTTGATACTTTTGAAATTAGATACACTTTGGATCAAGTTTGTGAATTTGTGTTCCTTGCTGACTAAGTGGTATTTTTAATATATAGACTGTATTATGTGTATATGATTAATTGCAATATGGAACACATAGTGCATGGTATTCTTGTGTTAGTTGTATCTATACTTGAGTATCCTCAGTTAAAATCAGTACTATATCTTGTTCACTACACACACTGCCCTCACATAAAGACTTGGCTAAGAATTCTTTGAGATTCTTGGTATCTGGACACTGATGTGATAAACGGCCACATAGTTTCTTAAGACATTCATAATGAATTGTTACATTTTTTTGTACAATTTGTGTGTCACATTTCTTGTCTGTGCTAATTAAGTCTTTAATTGGTGCACTACACTATCTCTATGTGTTACTTTATCCAGTCTTGCTTGAATAAGACATGTGTTGGTATTTGTGAATGATATATAGTTGGCATCTACATTATAAAATCATATTTTGACCTTTCAAAGCATCTTACAACTTTTAAAGAGTGTCAACCTCATATCAATCATTTGTACAACATTAAATGCTTAGTACACATTTACAAAAGACCTGCATTTGTTTTACAAACCTACATGACATTACAGTGGGGTCCTTGTCCTTTTTATGTCCTTTTTCAACAGCCTTTGTCTGCTGTGCTTTGCAAAACAGTGTCTTCAATGTACTATGTTCTGTTTTTAAGAAGACTTTTGGTTCTATACCTTCTTAAATATATTCCTTATTCCCTTATTATAACTATATGCATGCATCATACTATCTCTCCATTTATATCTATATCTACTGCATTGGTTTTCAAAATCTGCATCTTGGCCTTATACTAATATGAGAAGATATATCCGGATTTCAAACTCTTATCCACTGCATTTTAGTTTGAATTAAACTGTTTTGACATCTATATGTGTGCATTAATAGTACCTAATTGATAATTCAAATTTCTGAATTTATCTATATAAAGCATGTCATTCATTCTTTCACACACACACACTCCAACCTGCACCCTTACTCATCTACATTCTCTTAACCCAAACACTTATCCAAAAACATGGAGTTTCACAAACTCCCATCCAACCCTAACCCTAAACCTAATTCCTCTAGTCCATTTCTTCTTGAAGATATGGAAAAGAATCCGTTCATTCACTCCAACTCTTCTTACTTTAGGGTCATACCTCCAAGAATTCAAAAACTCAAAGACAAGAAGCTTAAGAAAAGCTTTAAAAGCCCTTCTATCCCCTTTTACCAAAGTTCCAAATTCCAAGTACCAAACATAACCAGCCCTCGACCTAGAAAGCCTTATTGGCCTAAGGTCTACACAAGAAACTTCTCCCACAAACCTCAACACACAACTGAACCAAAAACCTTTCCCCCTCCTAAACTCATAGACACTTCACACACTAAGAAGTTTATGGATATGCTTAAGAATGCCCAACCAGGTATTAATACTCAGTTTAAGGGTGAGGTAGAAACCATCATTAAGTCTGCTAAGTGGGAAAGGTTAGCTACACACCTAGGAAAAAGGCATTTTCCACATCTAATGGGAAAATTTTATTGTAACATGAGAATAGTTAAAGGCTTAGATGGAGTCATGCATTTCACTACATCAGTCAACAAGAAAACCATATTAGTGGACCATAAGACCATTAATATTGCATTGCATCTTCTTGCTCATTTGATTGATAATAGTCATCCATGCATTGATATTTATGCTTACTTCATCTTTAACCAAGATGAATTTAGACTCATGATTTCAACCTTTTGTGATTCTGATGTTCCACTTGGCTTGTGTAACAAACACTGTGGTATACATTACAAACACTTCACTCCTGTTTTTCAAAATTTGGCCTTGTTTATTCGTATTAATGTTTTGCCTAAACCAAATCAAAGTAAGTTCTTTGATTTCTTTGACATGAAGGTCATGTTTGTGTTGCTTCTTAACAAGATTGATTTCAACATTTCCTATGTGATCTTGCTTAATCTGATCAATGCTAATCTTGTCGGTTATATGCCCTATGGACTTATGATCTCCTCTCTCTTTAACATTTGCCATATCCACACACATACTGATTACTCCTTACTTGCTAATTCTCATATCACAACTGATCATATTAGACCTCAAGTACCTTTGACTATGTGTCAACCTCAAGAAGTCTTTAACTCTGACCTCCCTAGGACCATTATGGAAGAAGACATATACAATAATAAGACTCAATCTGCTAGAATAATGTTTGAAGAACAGAATCTAGAGATTAGAAGGTTTAAAGAAAATGAGGTTATCAAAAGGAGACTAGGTTTCATTGAAAGCTTAGATGCATTTACAATAGATCAAAATGGGGTAAGGGACATGGAAATCATCAATTCATTTCAGGTTCAGTTGGTTAATAATGATGAGATGGTAAATGAAATGAACACCATAGGTGCTAATGCTGAAAATCTTGATGCTAATGGGTTACCCGATTTGGTTGGTGAATATGGGTTTGTGGATGCTATGGAAGATGCAATTGCCTGAGGGTAATTGCTTACATGTGTGATTGGCTGCTGTTATGGTTGTGATGTTGCTATCTGTCTGTCTTGGTTGTTTTTGGCTGTGATAATTATAGTTTGCAAGGGAGTATGTACTCATGTGGTTACATGCTTGTGTTACGGCTCTTATGTAATCTGATGATTGATCCAGTTTTGCTGTCTTGGATCCATCTTTGTTGTAATTTATGCTTGTAATGTTGGTTGCTTTTGGAAGTCTATTAAAGACTTATTTGTAATTTGGTTCACTGTAGTCTTGAACTGTTAACTTGTAATCGTTGGTGGATGACTTGTTTTGAGTCATGTCAGTAGTATGCAACCTTGGCTGCTGTAGGAATTTGTTCTAATTAATCAGTGACACACATTGACTGATATGAACAATTTTGAATTGTAATATATGTTCTGCAGTTGTCCTATTTCCTGGTGTCACTACTCTTGATATTATGTTTCTATGAACTGTGTGTTGAATATCTGATGTATCAAAATGATGTATATATATCCACCTTACACTACAATTCTCTTCGATTGATTATCTCTGTTCCCCATGCAATCTGGTAAGTTCTGCAGAGCTGGAACAACACTCATAAGGTAATTACTGATTTGTCTTGATAAACCCCATCTAATGTAGTCATTACTTTAGATTCCTGAAACTTACAATTATGGCCTCAATATCTTTCAAGGTTGTAATATGATTAGAATGTATTAGCCATAGTCAATGTATTGATATAAGCTGCAGTCCATGTAATAGATTTTAGATTGTATAAGTTCGTTGTAATGCAATATTTGCTATATGAGAGCACTCTGTGTAGTACTCCCGAATATAGATTTTTGGTTTATACCAAACAAAAGGGAAAGAGAGAATAGTATATACTATTTCGAAAATGTTAAATTTTGCTATATTCTATCTCTTTACTATATTTTATCTCTTTACACCATCTGACTACTGTTTTATTTTGCAGGAATCAATTATTGTCTTTAGAGAGGAATATTAAGTAGTATTCTCCTTACTCGTTATATGCGAAAATATTTTTCAAATATCATGCATACACTAAGGGGAAGCACACAACTTTAAAATTTAAATTTTATGTTTGTTTGGCAAATACCAAAAAAGGGAAGATTGAAAGGATATCTTCGATATAATATTTATTTTGGTATTTGTACGATTTAACATAAAATTTAAATACACGTAGAATCCTCTTCACTAGGTCATATATTTAATTGATTCGGTCAAAAGTCAAATGGTCAATTCTAGCAAAATTTATCATCCTATATTTATTTAAAATATAAGAGATATTCTGATTCGATAAAAAATCAAAATACATTTTACGGAATATATCTCTACACCAAGGCAATAAGATCGAAAAAGAAATATCGAGGTTTGATATTTTTTAGATCTCCGTTACAAAATTAATAAGGCAACAAGCTCGAACAAAGAATATTCGAGATTTAACGTTCTTTAGAGAACTCGTGCTAAATCAAAAAAAAAGGATTTGTTGTATTCAAAAATATTCTGCCTTTACACTCAAAATATTTTTATCATCCTAGAAAGGACTTTCTACTATCAGGAATATTTTCCTCTCATGCCAGAAATAATTAAAGTAAATTTTCTCCCGCTTTACAAATATATTATATTTCGGAGAAAATTACTTTATTCGTTCAAAAATATTTCCTTCACTCTCAAAATATTTTATATATTAGGAAATATATTCTAAGTATTTATCCTAGTCAAAACATTGGTCAAAAGATTTATCTTTTTCGAGAAAAGACCAATCATATTTTATTCGGAACGGAAAGCTGATTTAATCGTTTTAAATCCAAATAAAATAGTTCCACTTGCTAGAATGACTTGAAACCTAAGATTGATCATTTAAATGCTATTTTATATGCATGGTTAAAGTTTCGTAATTTTTCGAGTATTTTCATCCGGGCACGAAAATCGAGACGATTAGTCAACCGTTGACCACGTTTGACCAAGTCAACCTTGACAAAAATTGACCAAACCATTCACAATATTATTTTATAATATTTGGAAGTGCTCCATAATTTTAGATTTATTTATTAGGTGTTTTCGTATTTATCGGGTATTTAATTAACGATACTTGGTTCGTATTTATTCATTAATTAGAACGAATGGAATATTATATTATAGATTCAAAGTGCTGGAATATTATTTGTTTGCTAGCATCCACTTGCAAAGAAACACAAACCACTTTCCATGTTGGCAATCCAAGTGATTTTAATCTCATCCACTCATTTTCATTCAATCTACACTATTCCTTCCACCCAACCTTATCTATAAATACCCCCTCCACACACCCATTTCAAGACAAGATAAGAGCCATAGAATTGTTGGGATTTTTGAATTAAACACTCTCCAAACACTTTCAAGATTATATCTTCATCTACTTCATCTCAAAAACCTTCTCTCTCTTATATATACATACATATATACAAGGTTTTTGTTCAACAAGCTTAGTTCCACCCAACCAAGCTTAGTTCTCCCAGGCTAGCTCATCTACTACCACTCTCCGGCCTCCCGAAGGGCTGCCCAAAGTTCGACCACCGTGCCAATATCCGGCCGAACCTCCGGCGAATTTTTTCGGCGAACTTTTCTGATCAATTTCGAAAAGTGGTAAGTTTTAGCTTCGTCTTTGTGTCTTAACCGACCATATTTATATTTGAGATTTGCACTTAACTTCTGTACTTCATCTTAATCTCTATTCTTGGATCTATAAGAATCTAAAAGTCTCTTTATTAAAAGAGAAAGACATTTTTATCGTTGTTACGAAAGTATTTATACGGATACCCAACTAGCATCTTTAGTGCTCCGTGGGCTATTCTTGAAAGATACTTCATCCAATCTATACTTCTACTAAAGCACAATCTTATCCACTTGTCTTTATTACAATTACGTTTAGTAATTGTAGTGGATCGTGCAAGAAGTAAAATAAGAGTATACTTTGACACTTGTATTTAGTCAAAGAAAGTATACATCTTAAAAGCCTTAAGCATAAAAGCTTAAAGGACTTTATATACATATATCAACAAACTCCGAGATCTATATTTTATCTCATCTTTCTGGAGTATTGATAATTGACATAAGTCAAGTTGTAACGAAAAGTATTTATACGAATTCCGGACTAGCATCTACAGTGCTCCGTGGGTTATTCTTGAAAGATACTTCGTACAACATAAACTTCTACTAAGCACTACCTAAGCCACTTGTTTTTATTAAAATTATGTTTAGTGATTGTAGTGGCTCGTGCAAGAAGTTATTCACATATTTCTTGACCTAAGCCGCTTGTTTTTATTAAAATTACGTTTAGTGACTGTAGTGGCTCGTGCAAGAAATTATACGTATACCTTGACGTTATATTAGTCTAAGAAAGGTATACATATCGAAGCCTTAAAGCACTATAGCTTTTAATAAGGTCTTCTAATATTACTCCATCCATATTTATATTTATTTGGAGTAATTAAAAGTATACTTTGATTATAACTTAATATCAAAGAAAGGATACTTAAATAATAACAATATAACTTAATATTCCTTTATGAATATTAAAGTTAACTTTGGATCTAGTACCGTAACATACTAATCCAAACTTTTTATATTATTCATCATATTTATTTCGTAGATATTGTTTGTCTAACTTTTGTAGTAAGGTGAAGATTAAGTGAAGTGATTCTCATTCTAAGACCCAAGTTCTAGACGTACTAACGGGGAGTTAGTAGTCTTCGCACCGTGAAGAAGAGGAAAGACCCGAGACCTTTCATCTAAGACCCAAGACCGACAAAAGTCAAGAATCAATAGTCTACATCAAAGGTTCTACATCAACTTTAAAGAAGTAGCGGGGAGTTGTCTAAGATAAGTTGTGTAGGTTTTACAACGACTTTGAGGTGGTTACGGGTAGTTACGCACCAAGACGAGTCTTGTATTTGTTTACATTTATTTTGAAGTGGTAACGGGTAGTTACGCACTAAAACAAATATTTGTAAGGGTTGTAAAGGCTTCTCCGCCTACTAAAGGAGCGAGTTTATTTTAAAGGAAAATCTCGAGTCCGGAGAGGAGCTCGGGGACTGGAGTAGGGGTGAGCGAATCCACTAGGGGTTGCGCCATCGCGAACTAGGATAAAATCTCCTGCGTGGTATTTACTTTACTTGTCGTTTATTTTCCGCACTTATAAAACTGCTAACGACTCGGTAAAATATTTTAAAACGGGAAAAATATTTTAAAATGCCATAATAATTTTTAAATTGGATATTAAGCTATTCAACCCCCCATCCAGCTTAAAATAACCCTCTTACGGGACCTTACATTATGAAATTGAAATTGCATTCGAAAATTATGTGCAATATCAATTCGGAAAGATCTTCTCGAGAACTTTAAGATCAAAATTTATCATCCTCTAGCACGATTGCTATCTCTAAAAGTTTAAATTGAAATCTGGTCATGGGTTAATTTGTACTGTGTTGTTGTAGTCTATGTTTTTATTTAATTATGATATCGTTACATCTTTCTTTTTTTATGTGCTTTAGCATCTTGAAAAGATTTTTTAATTTTCTACAATTTTCATATTTTGCATCTTTCTAAATAAAGTCATTTTGTTATTGTGCATTGTGTTATTTTTGGAGTAAGAAAATGTTGTGTTTTGATCTTTTCAGTACATGCATTATGTTGATATGTTCGCAAGTGTTGAGATTTTTAAATCTATATGTGTTTTTAACATGATTATTATATTATTTAAATGTGTACTTGTACTTGTGTGTATCATAATATATGTTTGTAGAACTCATATGAAATTATTGTTGCAATATGATTGCGGTCAAAAATATATTAATTGATGGTATGTATGGTAGATTAGTGCAATAAAAATGGTAGATTAAAATTTAATGAGACATCTTGTGACACGACTACACACAAAATATGTTTATTATACCATGTCGGCATGCACACATATTAGAATATTCTACGTATTATGCATGATTCCGATAAATGGTAGTTTTATACTATAAAAAAAATTGAAGTTCTAGTTGTGATGTTTGTGATACATGGTAGTAGTACAGTATCATTTAATGATTTATTAACTTGAAATTAATTCATATCATATGTTACTATTTATAATGGTGAGTTTGACCAAAACTTGATTTTTTGAATAGTATCTTGAAGATACAATACCTTGGAAAAGGTTATAAATTAACAAAATTGTGAATTAATCCTTATGGTTGGTTAATATATTAAATATTAGTAGAAGTTTATGAAGTTCCCCCATTCCCTGAAGTGAATGTGATAGTATTAAGAATTAAATTTTAAAAACCTTGTATGGTTATGATCTTCTAATATGAACTCATTTAATTATATCCTTATTATATGTATAAGAAATATTTACTGTTTAAAGTAAAGATGACTTGTGTCAATACTATACAACAAAACATGAGCCATCCAAAGGGGGAGTATTGTATATATTGGATGTCTCGTTACACTTTCTATATTAAATGCTTCAGAAGAGCATGTATATTATTATCATGGTATTGAATGAAAAAAAGGTCTAATATTATTGATGTTATTATACTCTCCCAAGTGAAAGAGAATCGACTATGCGGTTCTGATATTTCATATTACATACAAAAATCGTTGAGATATATATTAAAGTAAACCAGAAGTTTACTGATAACTTTATAGTTGGTATGACTGACTAAGCCATGTCGATTTTATTAAAGATGTGAATGTTAATTGATATTTATATGGACATTCATCGAAGAACTAGAAGATTCTTCTCAAAATATATGATATTGGTTTTTAAGGTAAATTGATGCATGAACTATATGGTAACATGTCTAGTTGTTATATACTCACAACCTGAAATTTATGAGTTTGATTAATCAAATCAAGAATATGCATTCGGTGAGTCTACTACTCAAGTGCTCAATGAAATTTATCGTCCATTGAAAATTGTCGAATATTTTGTGGCGCATTTTGATTCACATCTAGCTATCTAATTAATCATAATTTCTCCCCGTCTTGAACAAATTTTTGGTCAGCTCGGATTGTTCCACCACAACTGAAATCGATGGTTAAATTGAATATACATTATACATGAGTGATTATTAGTTTGGTACCATCTATGTGTATATGTTTATGACTTGGTCTAATGTGTTTGTTTTCCTAAAATCAGGGGGAGAAGCTAAATAGCTGGTAATATATTAGTTATCATTGTCTCGTCTTGATCCTCATAGTAAACAATATGAACTAGAAGTTCATTTATTAACATTTTTAATTGTTTCCAGACATATATTTGCTGACCTGAAAGAATGGCTATATTACATATACCAGCTACATATGCTCCAAATAAATATGTCCCAGAAGGACAACCTCAAGAAGCTAAAGTAAAACAGAGCAGTGATTGATGATGGCTAAATCGAATAGTGGATAACTTTTGAATGATCTCCAGAAGAGATTTTAGGAATGCAAAAAATGATGAAGGTACCTGAAAAATTGTGAGATCTCAATACATTATATAATGTCCAGAATAAAATGGAACCATTAATCAAATCGACATCGGAAATTTGATTTTTAATACTTGAGGTTATGGATAAAACGCGGATCAGAAAATAATATTTTTTGAATTTAGACAAGATTGGCCAAAGATATAAGAAAATGATTAAATCGAGACTTATTTGGACCAGAAGTCCGCACACCTAAAGTTGTGAATGTGATACACTTTAAAAAATATTATCTCTAAAAGTAGAGAAATATTTTGGGAACTGCAGTTTACACACCTAAAGATGTCATGTCAGTGGGATATGTGTAAGAACCCAGATTTTGGATAGAATTAAAACTTTTTATTATATAATGATGTAAGAATGAATAGTGGTTACGGCTACGATGTAATAGTTGATCTTCTGAATGAATGAATGGATTTGGATTCAAATATTTATATGTCATGAAGAATGCTATTGGTTGACAATCTAGATAAGAATTATCTATCTCCTAGGAAATTAAGATTTGATAATTCAAAAGGGGAAGGTTATTCATATGTCATCCAAATCGGTATCTGTTATCAGTCCAGAGGTTCCGTAAAAGAATTAAGAAATGCTCGAGGAAGCACAAGGATATCTTCTGAATACCAGGATTAAAAAGAAAATAATTTATGAATAGTGTTTTTGGTGGAAATAAGAATATTATGAGACGACAATATATAGAAGTACCCGAAATGGATTTCTGAATTCGTATTAGTGATCCGAGGGGAAAATAATTGTATGTAAAAGCTGTCGGATTCTGAAAAACATCACTTTTATTTTCTCCGAGAATTCCCTGGACACTGAAAGAATTAAGGATTTATTAAAGGGATTTAAAGAATTTAAATTCAAGATTTATAAAGAAAGATCGAGAATGTTAGTATAAATATTAAGAAGGTTTCTGGTAAAACCCTAATTAGAAATCCGTGAGATATTCCTACGAACGATCAATCGAAACGAGCAATAACCGGACAAAAGAAACAAGCAGAGGAAGCAAGAGTCATGCATAAGCTACTAGAAAATATCTAGCAACCAAGTGGACTCATGTAACTAGCACACTTAGGAAAAGGAACTAGTACTTAAAAAGCAAACCATGTAGTTAGCTTAGAACCATCCAAAACACAACACTTGGCTTGCAAAATACATCACTTAGTGCATAATCACTTTAATAATTCAACCAAGGATGAGATATTATCTAAATGTCATCCACTTTATGCATTATTCCAAGCAAAACCAAAAGAACATATCAAACTCTCTCTTGTCTCCTCCATTTAGCCTTTTGGCTAATTCCAATACCAAAATTCCACTTCCAACCATCATTTGATCTTGTAATTTTTATGGTGAGTTCTATAATTCACAAAAATAATCTCCAAGAAGTTTGATCTTCAAGTTCCTTTGTTTCCATTTTCAAATAAATCATTCAAGAGGAGCATGAATAGTGTTCTTCAAGATCTAACTTTGTTTTCTTGATTTCTTTTGATTGACCTAGCAAGCTTAAGCACTCTTAAGGACCATACAAGGATTAGTAAGGCTATATCACTCTCTAAGGAAGGTATAACCTCTTGAAACCCTAACTCTTGTTTGAGATTTAAGCATGTTTATGATAGATATAGCTTAGTTATGGTTATGTTAAGGTTAAAGCATGATTAGTTAAGTGATTTAGTGATTTTGGTACAATGATGGTTATTAGTATAAAGCATGATGTTCTTGGACTTGTTTAGATGTAAATCATGTATGTAAGTTGTTGAGATGCCCGGTGTGGCTTGGTTGGATCGTTATGATTTTTGAAACGCTCGATTTATAGCCGTCTTAATGCTGAAATTTCGTTAACACTAAGTAATCGTGTTTGACAGTAGCTGTAATCCCCTACCTAGCTTCATATTCTGCCATGATAAGATAGATAATGTTCCAAGCTTCGTTTTGATATAAATATCGTGTGAAACGGACTTACGGTTTAGGATTTATGGCCGATTTACTAAAAGTAGTTCGAAACCATAAATGAGAGTTCGTAACTAAAATTGAACCCTCGTAAAATACGTAAGTTAGTGGCGAATCATGGTAATTAAATACTAGAGATAAAAAGGAAGGTGTTAGAGAAAACTTCATGTGAAACGGATCATTTTTCGATTTTATAAAAATGTTTGAATCATGGTTAAACGCGAACGAACCCCTTAAAAGTATAACTTTGGTTATAACTTAGAAAACGAGCGATAAAACTCGAGGTATAATCTTGGTTTGTAATCGACCGACTTTAGAACTTATACGACTTAAGTATATACTAAGTGTGAGTATGATGACATGTCTTAATAACGAGCAAATGTCGGATCGTATCGGTGATAAAAAGAGTTACACTAAAAGGTGTATAACGAGATAATTCAAAAACATGTTTCGACTTAAGTTGATACTTAGCCTTTTATAAAGTGTTAAGTGATTAATCTCGAATATTCTGACTATTTATAGATCGCCGAGCTGACCCGGGACACACTACCACTACCCCTACTCGTACTCGATTACCAGGCAAGTTTCAAATCCTTTAAAAGGTTGTTGTTGTGAATATATATATATGCTTTCTGTTATACATATGCCATGTCATGTATGCCTACTTCCAAGTTATATTGATATACTTGTTCCTTGAATTATTGTTGGATTTTAAGCTAGATAGTGAATAATCAGTTATAAGCTGGATGTTGTTAAGTCCCTTAAAGAAGGGCATATATATCGTATTCGTTGAATATAGATCGGGAGTCAGTACTTCTTGATATATCGTAATTTCCTTCGAGGGAAATATTTAAGTAAACATTTTCCATTATTTGGTTGACGAATATTATTTGAACATTCGTCCAAGATCATTTAATTAATGATCATTACCTCAAATAATTATTTGAACGTTATCTATTCAATGTATATTATCTTTCAATATTCATTTAAAGTCGATTCATTTATCGAATACTATTTCGAATATTCCTTTAAAACTTGGATTACTAAATGAATATTATTTCGATATTCATTTAGAATATTATTCATTAAATGAATATTACTTTTTGAATATTCATTTAAGTTCCCATTTACTTAATGAATATTATTTTAAATATTCATCTGATGTTATATTTATTTATCGAATATTATATTTACTATTCCTTTCAAGTCTTATTAATGAAATGAATATTATTTTCAATATTCATTTAAATATTTAATTATTTAATAAATATTTTCTCTTTATTCCCTCGAGAATTATTATGAGAAATACTTCGATTTAAATATTCGTTCGTTGTTATAAGTCTTCTGTAACTATTTCTGATTCAATAAATATTCTCTGAATATTTATCCGATACTCTGAAATGACTTCAAATATTATCTTTGACCTTTGATTAATATAAAATTACTTCGGAGTCGTATTATTATTTATATTATATCAAGAAAGGTTCTCAAAATTTCATTCCTCCTTCGAATCTATCTTCCAAATAATAAGGGAACCTTACTTGAGAAATGTTATTTATCTTGTTGACTTCCCGGTCATAAATCTTTTGAAACTATTCTTTTAACTCGCAACTTGGTTGCTGATCATCTAATCAAATCTGCTGTACTTTCTCATCATTCGAGGGGTAAGATTATTGGAACAAGATGGTATCTTCTAACAAGCAGCAGCTTGGGAGATATGATGTTGAATTTTCCTTTCCAACTAGATACGACTACTTTATGGAGTTTTATCAACAAGTATTATGCTTGGGGAAAGGGGGACGAACTTTACATTCTGAGTCATGAACTTCTTTTCGAACTTGGAGTCGTGTAAGAGGCCGAGTAGCGTCGGTCCATCCCATTGGCCCAACCGTTAGCCGGGGAGATCTAACAGGGCGGTAGACAAGTAAATCCGTCAGCTCTTCCTTCTACCGGTAGTAAATCTAAATTGAGCTGTACAATCTGCGACTGATCATCGTAAGGATTGGAACAGCGGGCGCGGTGAATACTCCAGTAATAGTTCATCATTCAAATTCATTTGTTTTCTGCAACATCATCATTGTTGGCAGTATTGGAAAAGTATTCATAATTGGAATTGTAATATTTTCTACAAGTTCCTCTTTCAGATAAATGATGATATTTTGCTTATCTTTTGCGTAGCAAGTATGTCCATGGAATATATATTTTGAGTTACCTTGTAACTTCATCATTTACCTTATACTGGTATTATCTTCGCTAATGCATGGCATGTGGTTTCAAAGATTTTCGAACTGCTATATATATATCATCACTGTTCAGTTATATTGTTGTTGGTGGGCTATTGCTCACCCTTGCTTATTTATTATGTCACAACAACAGCTAGGACAGATGGCTCGCGTAAGGCGCATTCGGCGCAAGCAGGTTACCCGACCCACAGGGCTCCCCGCTGATATGCTAGCTGTCATTGCTGAGGTAGCATAGATAGACAGCTTTTGCTTCCAGCTTAACTATATGTATAATTAATGTTAATCAACGGCAAAACTTTTAAACTTATGATGTTATCCTTCTGGCTTGTAATAACTTTTATTCGTAAACCCTTTATGTAAGACTTATTTCAATTTCATCTCTGGGACTATAACTGTGTGTGTGTGTGTGAGTGGATATTACTGTGGGGTCACAGCATGCTACTTATTTATTTTGGACTCAAGTCGAGTATTATGGGTGGAAGTAAGACCGTAACCACCAGATCCCAGACCCCGGATCTGGGGGTGCTACAATATGAGTAGATATATGTATGGAAATGAAAGAAATTATTAACGAAAGATAAAGCTCACATAGTTGTACAATGATCTTGTATTGATTACGAAGAGATATTATCTTGTGGTGGATATAATTATATGATGTGTAAAGGTCTGGCAATATAAAATTGAGTATATGTACATTTTACAAGACCCACTTGACATAATCCTGGAAGGATATAAACTTGCTAGAAGCAGTAGATTAAATTCTCGAGAACTAATCCTATCAAATTATAAATGGATATGGACCAGAAGTCCAACATTAAATTATTCTGGAATGAGATGTTTTATGTATTCTAAGATTATAGGTGACAACTCATAAAAATCTCTGACCAGAGTGGATGGAAATTAGAATGTGATTCTAATTGACATTCGAATGAGTTTCACCTCGTAAACAAAATACATTGAGATTATTTGTTTTGTAAGCTGTGAAGTTTACCTATTACTTTAGAATTTTTCTGAAGCAATACAGATTTTATGGGAGAAGCATAACTTATTCCGTGAAGGAAGATTAGTCACCATTGTGAGGGCTTGTAAAGAAAATTATTGGTCCTGAAGTACAACATAATGCAATAAGATACTAATTTATCTTGCTATTGTACATGTCTGTAACGCCCCGACTTCCCAATACTGAAAATATAATTTTTATAATAAAATAGACTCTGATACAGGGAAATTTTAGAAAATACCGGCATGAAGTATTCGTAAATCGGACTATCCACCTGTATTCCAACTCAAACCAAATTCCAATTAACAATTACAAATAAAACTTAATACCCCAACGATTCCTCACTGAGGATCGATTCCAGGTTATGGTATGAAACAAGAAACTAAACTATACAAATTATTACAATTTCTTTCACTACCCTGAATACAATCAATATACCGTCTAACCTAAAGCTTAGTTCCCATCTGTGCTTACCCGCTCTGACTTCGAGATCTATCCTGTATAGGCTGCCTCATTGCTCTCATATGATTTGTAAGATGTAGACATCCACCCTTAATCCTAACTGAAAGGTTAGGGAAAATAAAGCAAGAGTGAGCCAAAAATGCTCAGCAAGTTAATAATATAGTGAAACAATAATATCTCAATAATTCATTTGTAATAACCCTAACTTTAGCAATGCTACAATGATCATATGAATAGTAAATTTTGAGGAT
This sequence comes from Saposhnikovia divaricata, assembly GCA_036435485.1. Lineage (NCBI taxonomy): Eukaryota > Viridiplantae > Streptophyta > Magnoliopsida > Apiales > Apiaceae > Saposhnikovia > Saposhnikovia divaricata. The sequence goes on from CM071597.1 coordinate 106,392,623, forward strand.
TTAGGGAAATGGTATGTAAGTACTCTATACTTGAAATGGAAAACGAGTAAACAGAAACCATATTAGTATTGTACTAGGAAAATAAGTGACTCGAAATGACGATAGATTTCAGAAATTCCTGAATACGGATTTTTGAGGATTTTGAGTTCGAGCGAGCTTCTATTTAATTGGATATTAAAGAGCATAGAAATATTAAAGGATTTATATTTTGAGGAATTAGTGAAATTAGGTTAAACCAAGGCGAGAGCAAGTCAAGGAAATGTCAAGGGAATTTGGATTGTTAAACGATTTCAAAACCACTGGGATAACAAAGTATATTCGAAACGAATCGCGATTAGACGAGTATGGAAACAAAACAACCAAGATTAGTAATATAACAAGGATACATACCACATTATCATTTACCAAAATTAGTAGCATTTTACTTAGAAAATACAAGAAAAGGATTAAAGGATCATCCAAGTGACATAAGCAATGACCTCACATTCCACTAACACTTATTTAAGGGCAAATTAGTCATTAACCAGGGGATTTATCCACAAAACTCTAGAATTCTCAAGAGATTAAGACAAGATGAGATAAGATTGAAAAAAAACACAAAAATCTCTCCCCTTCCTTGTTCCTTTCCATTCGGCCAAAGTAGAAAAAAAAGAGAAAATGGAAACTTGAAACCCTAGCTCCAAGCCACTAAAAATCAAGGGAAAATTCAAGGAGCTTGCTTGGGTATAGATTAAGGTATGCTATGAATCCTCGCTTCTAAATCCATTCCATCTTTGAGATATAAAATCATGAAGGTGATGATGAATAGTGATGAATAGTAACTTATATGGATTTTATGTTTTGTTTTGAAAGATTAAGGTGTGTTAAGGTTGTATAAAGGTGTACTAAGGACTACAAGCATATATTAAGAGTATTAAAGCTTCAAAGAAGGTATAATCTCTTCACCCCTCTTGAGTTTTATGATGAATATTAATGGTATTAGTGGTTAAGTGGTTATAAGTGATGAAATCATGATTTTATATATGTGTTTAAAAGTGTTTTACTTGTTACGACCAAACTCAACACGCAAGTGCACGTGATCTCAAGTAATATAGATAGCAAATAAGATTCGTTCCTACAGGGACTCGTTGTATTGTCTAGTTAATTCACTCACCGATGTATGATTATTATTCGATGCTACGACAGATTAACAATTGGATTTTTGTTTATCACTACAATTACTCTAAGATTTATAACTAATTATCAACTACTTGAACTAAGAATTATGTCGAATTACTTATGCGAATAAAACATGGGATTTTAACTTCATTAAACAATCCATCTATAGTCTCCACTTCTCTAGCCTTTTCATGTGATTTGTTAATACCTGATCGAATACACAAAACTGACATAAGCCAACCTTCGTTGCACAAATACCATCCTAAATAACATCCACAATAAAGATAGAAATCACTTAGTCTCCCAATTATACCTAATCTCTATATGTCTATAAAGATTGAAACATAATGGTTGAAGTACAAGCATTCAATTGATCACATAGTCGTCATAAAACGTTTAGAGTTACGACACTAATTATGAATGATATTCTCACGCATAAATCTACGCTAGTATGGCAAGTTCTAAACTCTTATATCCACTTTCGCTTCAATAAAAGTTAACACACAATTACAGGAGTTAGCTACTCTCCTATAACGAAATAAATCAACCATGATAGGATATCACATCAACCACACTATAGGCATCAAGAAGATTTAACAAATAGATTTCATGAATAAATCCGCTAAAACCCCATGACAACGAATTAGTTCATAATCAAACTAATCGTCACCATGGGTTCCAATGTAAACATGATAGAAGAAAACGAATAATGATTTAAATAAATATCAAGGGTTCTAAAGAATACACCCAAACCAAGCATCCACAAACTAGGAAGAATACAAGAATAAATTAAAAACTATCTTCTTCCTCGCTTCTTCGTGCTTCAAAACTCCGTAGATACAATACGTGGTCTCCCCCCCCTCTATTCTAGGGTTTTTTCTTTCTTTATATAGGCCTCTAGGTGCAAGTAGTTCGTAAGGAATTTTATTTTTTTACTTCATCTCGAAAAATCAGCAAATCAGGAATTTTCGTCAGACCAACCGGCGCTGCCACGCCACTTCTATCTAGGAACACGGCGCTGCCGCGCCATATCTATGCCCCCGGCGCTGCCGCGCCATCCACAAGCTCTAACACAGCGCTGCCACGCCGTGCCTTCTGTCCAGCACATTGAATTTTTCCCTTTTCTTCGTTATAACTCCGATTTGTGCTCCGATTGCTCCGCTTCATTCCTTTAACACATGTGATTGATATTCCTGCACAATACCCTTAAAAGAGATCAAAAATACCACAACTCGAGTACAAGCATTCGTTTTAAGCCAAATGGAAACGTTTTAAGTGAATACAATATCCACTCATCACACCCCCAAACTTAAACCGATGCTTGTCCTCAAGCATAAACAGACAAATTATTTACAACTAACTAGTACCACTTCCGTAGATTATCACGGTTGCATTTGGCATATGCAACAAGCCCTTTAAACCCCTAGGCAGCCCTAGTGGACGAGTAAGGTCTCGTGAGGGCCTATAACGAATGTACCCACAAAATCCGATCTATAATGCAACTAACAATGCAACTAACTATATGTATGCAACTACATGAAAAATGCAAGGATCCCCTTTAAACTCACCAAAACCAACTAACAAGCAAATATCTCAAAGAATGCAACAAATCCAAATAGAGCTCGACTAAGTCCCCGTATACTAACAATACATGAACAGAAACGTGCGTGTGTGCGATGCTCATCAGAAATACTCCCAAAACTAGGTCAAAAATCATACATGCTTTCAGTCAGGACAATCACAGGTTTATAACTAGAATAGCCTGTAGACACTTCATAACCTAGGAACACCTCCACCCTTATCCAAGGTAGACAGAAACTCATGCTTTATTACTATGACACATAATACTATATACAATCCTCATGCTTATTTAACCGTGCAATGAATGAGACCCCAAAAGGCTTATACAATAATACCCATGTAACGAGTGTTGGGTCAGTGGATCCCAGACTATAAAAGCCTTAGGTCACTAGGACTAAGTCCCCTCAGACTTAATTACTCGAGTATTAAAGAGCTCACTCTGGTTAATTTTGCATTTAACAATTAGACTTTTGATTTTTTTTTTTCCTCTTTTTTTTTTCTTTTTTTTTCCTTTTTTTTCTTTTTTTTTTTTGCGATCTGGAATGAGCCTTTCTCATTTCCAACCCTAGACTACTCATATAAATATGAGCCGGCTACTAGCCAATTGACACCTAGCCATTATTAACAAATATTTACAACTAGCATGAAATCCCTGTTTTTCCCCAAACTTAGACTTTAGTGCTCCTACGCTATCAAGGGAATAACGAAAATTCTAAATATAATCAAGCGATTAAATCTCTAAACATCCAACAAGCATGACCCTAACCTAGCCCAAAAGCACCCAATGAGTCTGTGTAAAAGTTTTGTTTCTGAAACACGCAAGTCAATTTCATAGGCACTATAAATCAACCCTCTATTCATCATTACCACACTCAATTAGACACCTACCTACCAGTCAGAATTAGCAAGTTCTACGGGATCATGAAAATGCATGCCATGCTCATGCAAATATATGAACATAAATATCACAATAACAGAATGTCCTATATGAAACAAACATAAATAATACGAACATATATGCATGAACTATCACTACTATGCAAAATATATGCAATATACATGAAACACAATAACACACAAATACTACTATACACTGCTTATCCCCCAAACCACCCCCAAACTTGAAAAATTCAATGTCCGCATTGAATGGAAGTAAATACGAGGAAAAGCAGAAAACATACCTACTCGACGAAACCCATGGGTTGCCTCCCACGAAGCGCTGTCGTTAACGTCATTTAGCCGGACGTCACTTCCTCAACTCACGGCGGTTTCAAAAGAATAACCGCACCGTCCTCAACCGAAAGACCATTCATGCACACGTTGACATGTTTGTTTCCTCCAAACACAACTTTTATTTCACTCTTCAACTTGATTTTTCCACCCGTCGACTTCTTCGCCTTCTTTTTCTTCCTCACACCTCTAAGGTGCTTATTCGATTCGGACGGCTGAACAACACTCTCTTCTACTTTATCATCGGTCATCCACCTTCTTAACACGTTATCTTGGCATACTTCAAAAATCACAAGTTCATCATCCACAAGGACATACTTCAAGTGTGGTGGCAGCTTCCCAAGCTTCACCTTCGAGAGATCTTGAATGGAAGAATTATCAATGGAATCACTGATGTGATGCTCGAGCTTGTGCACGTCTAACTTTTTGCTCAACAAATGATCAAACTCTTCTGCCTGACCCGTATCAACTATCTCCACACTGAAACACTCCTCATCCTCTGTCGGAAATTTCATGGCCTTGAACACATTAAAGGTGACATTCTGATCTTGCACCCTCATTGTAAGCTCTCCTTTTTGCACATCGATCAAAGTACGACCCGTAGCTAGAAAAGGCCTTCCCAAGATTATGGGAATCTTCTTATCTTCTTCAAAATCTAGAATCACAAAATCGGCAGGAAAGATGAGCTTATCAACCTTCACCAAGACGTCCTCTACTATACCCCTCGGATACGTGATTGTCCTATCAGCCAACTGCAAAGAGATGTTAGTTGGCTTTGGCTCCGGCAGACCAAGTTGCTTGAGAACAGACAAGGGCATGAGATTAATACTTGCACCCAAATCACACAAGCATTTGCTGAATGAGAGATCTCCAATAGTACATGGAATGGTAAAGCTTCCGGGGTCCTTCAACTTAGGCGGCAACTTTTGTTGCAAGATGGCACTACATTCCTCCGTCAAGGCAACGGTCTCTAGCTCCTCAAGTTTCAATTTCTTCGAGAGTATGCCCTTCATAAACTTCGCATAGCTCGGCATTTGCTCAAGAGCCTCCGCAAATGGTATGTTAATCTGAAGCTTCTTGAAGACATCCAAGAACTTAGCAAATTGCTTGTCAAACTTTTGCCTTTGAATTCGTTTTGGGTATGGAGGAGGTGGAAACACATTATCTTCTTCTTCTTTCTGAGCATTATCATTCTTACAGGTTATAGGAGTCGAGGGAGTAGCATTAGGTAGCCATTTAGGACCAGATTCGACCCCAGCATCAAAATCACTTTTTTCTTCCAGAAGCTGCGGCGCTGCCACGCCAGTATTATACTGGGAAACGGCGCTGCCGTGCCGTGCAGTCTGTTCTGATTTTTCACTTTTTTCCTCGTTTGATTTTTCTTCGTTCTGACCTTGTAGAATTCTTCTTGATCGTAATGTTACTGCCTGGACCTGTTCCTTGTGATCTTTCTTGCCTGGATTCATCTCTGTGTCACTCGGAAGCGTTCCTGGTTGACGGTTTAACAATGCATTGGCCAGTTGACCAATTTGATTCTCTAAAGTTTTCAATGACACCGCCTGACTCTTGTACATCATTCGAAGCTCTTCCAATTCAGACTTCTCAGACTGATTCAATGAATTCCCTTGAGATGGTTGAAATCCCGGTGGATTGAATGGTTGCCTTGGAGGATAAGGTGGTGGTTGATAGTTCTGATTATATGGCCTTGCATTGAACTGCTGATTTTGGGGTTGCTGAACACCACCCTGATTGTTGCTCCAACTGAAATTAGGATGATTCCGATTGTTGGGATGATAAACATTAGGCACTGGTTGCTGAGCTCTTTGAAAATTACTGACAAATTGTGCAGATTCAGATGAGATAGCACACAGATTCGTGTCATGAGCCCCTGCACACAATTCACACACCATAGCAACCTGGTTAGTCCCATGATTAGAAAGGGAATCTACCTTCATTGTCAACGCCTTGAGTTGAGCAGCAATAGCAGTAGCTGCATCTAAGTCAAGAACTCCAGCCACTTTAGCAGGTGGCAAGCGTTGAGTAGGATTCTGAAACTCATTGGCCGCCATCATTTCAACAAGATTATAGGCATCCTCATAGCTTTTTGCCCATAGCGGACCTCCAGAAGCTGCATCTAACATAGGCCTGGACTGAGCTCCCAACCCGTTATAGAAATTGCTGATTATCATCCAATCCAGCATCCCATGATGAGGACAACGTGCCTATATCTCCTTGTACCTTTCCCAAGCTTCCCCCAAAGATTCCTGAGGTTGCTGAGCAAACTGAGAAATAGAATTCCGATAAGCTGCTGTCTTCGCCATGGAGAAATACTTCGTCAAGAACTTTTGAGTACAGTTTGCCCATGTTTTAATAGAGCCTGATGGCATAGAATGTAACCAACTCTTGGCTTTATCCCTAAGAGAGAAGGGAAATAGTCTCAATCTGATTGCGTCATCTGTAACTCCGTTGAATTTGAAGGTGTCACAGATCTCAAGGAAGTCCCTAATACGAGCATTTGGATCTTCAGCAGGACTACCCCCAAACTGTACTGTATTCTGAATCATCTGAATGACGTTTGGCTTAAGCTCGAAATTATTAGCCCCAATAGCTGGGCGAACAATACTGGTATGAATATCCTCCACTTTTGGCTGAGAGAATTCACTCAAAGCCTTCGCTGGTTGTGCTTGATCTGCCATTTCTTCTATTGATTCAAGATCGTCTTCTAACCTGATGTTCTCAAAATCAAGTTTTCTTCTTGCTAGTTCTTCTCTACGTGCTTGAGCTCGTGTACGCATACACTCTCAAAAAGTACCTGAAATTCACCAACAAGAAATTTGGTGAGAAACGTCCTAGTCACCGAACTTTAATGACCACTGATGGCAAATACTGAAACTAAACAAACAAAACCGCGTTCCCCGGCAGCGGTGCCAAAAACTTGTTAGGACCAAACTCAACACGCAAGTGCACGTGATCTCAAGTAATATAGATAGCAAATAAGATTCGTTCCTACAGGGACTCGTTGTATTATCTAGTTAATTCACTCACCGATGTATGATTATTATTCGATGCTACGACAGATTAACAATTGGATTTTTGTTTATCACTACAATTACTCTAAGATTTATAACTAATTATCAACTACTTGAACTAAGAATTATGTCGAATTACTTATGCGAATAAAACATGAGATTTTAACTTCATTAAACAATCCATCTATATTCTCCACTTCTCTAGCCTTTTCATGTGATTTGTTAATACCTGATTGAATACACAAAACTGATATAAGCCAACCTTCGTTGCACAAATACCATCCTAAATAACATCCACAATAAAGATAGAAATCACTTAGTCTCCCAATTATACCTAATCTCTATATGTCTATAAAGATTGAAACATAATGGTTGAAGTACAAGCATTCAATTGATCACATAGTCGTCATAAAACGGTTAGAGTTACGACACTAATTATGAATGATATTCTCACGCATAAACCTACGCTAGCATGGCAAGTTCTAAACTCTTATATCCACTTTCGCTTCAATAAAAGTTAACACACAATTACAGGAGTTAGCTACTCTCCTATAACGAATTAAATCAACCATGATAGGATATCACATCAACCACACTATAGGCATCAAGAAGATTTAACAAATAGATTTCATGAATAAATCCGCTAAAACCCCATGACAACGAATTAGTTCATAATCAAACTAATCGTCACCATGGGTTCCAATGTAAACATGATAGAAGAAAACGAATAATGATTTAAATAAATATCAAGGGTTCTAAAGAATACACTCAAACCAAGCATCCACAAACTAGGAAGAATACAAGAATAAATTAAAAACTATCTTCTTCCTCGCTTCTTCGTGCTTCAAAACTCCGTAGATACAATACGTGGTCTCCCCCCTCTATTCTAGGGTTTTTTCTTTCTTTATATAGGCCTCTAGGTGCAAGTAGTTCGTAAGTAATTTTATTTTTTTACTTCATCTCGAAAAATCAGCAAATCAGGAATTTTCGTCAGACCAACCGGCGCTGCCACGCCACTTCTGTGTAGGAACACGGTGCTGCCGCGCCATATCTATGCCCCCGGCGCTGCCGCACCATCCACAAGCTCTAACACGGCGCTGCCACGCCGTGCCTTCTGTCCAGCACATTGAATTTTTCCCTTTTATTCGTTATAACTCCGATTTGTGCTCCGATTGCTCCGCTTCATTCCTTTAACACATGTGATTGATATTCCTGCACAATACCCTTAAAAGAGATCAGAAATACCACAACTCGAGTACAAGCATTCGTTTTAAGCCAAATGGAAACGTTTTAAGTGAATAAAAGATCCACTCATCAATGGTATATGAAAGGAGTATGTGCCTGTAACCATGGTTGGTAAGATGACCACATGGTGTAGGTGATGGTGTATAAGGTGGATGATGGATTTGGAGAAGTTGAATTTTGTAAAGTATGAAAATATAGCCGTTATAATGCCTGATTTTCGTTAAACAAAAAAGATACCCAGTTTTTGGTCCCCATATTCGTACGGTAGGTTTCTGTCCAGAGCACCCACTGATCATGAGAGGGTTGATCTTGGTTCATAGATCGTTTTGATATAAAGTACGTTAAAATCTGATGAACGGTTTAAGAGAAAAGTCAGTTTTAGTGAAAGACGTTCGAGAACCGAGAAAACGTAGTTGTACCAACTTCGAGGCTATAACTACCATACTTAGACATTTTTAAAAATTATGAAACTTTGGGATGTTATAATAGGGTGATCAAAGAACCCTTACCAACTGACCTTGTGTCAAATTGTGGAATTTATGAATTATGAGGATTTTTACAGTCGAGAGTGGTTGTTAAGGAAAGAATGTAAATCGTTAAGAACTTTAATCGGGAATAAGAATGGTTAAGTCCTCAAGACCTTTTGAGATAGTAATGGGATATTATAAGGGTGTTATTATATAAGCGTAGGTGGTTAAGTGGAATATGTTCTGATAATGATCCTTTTTGTGTCTATAGAGACTTCGGGAGAGCCACGAGCTATACTTCCGACTTACAGAGATCGAGGCAAGATCCTTCTATCCCTACTTTGAAAATTATTTATCTTCGGAATAAAAATGATATCAGGGAATATATATATATATATATATATATATATATATATATATATATGTGATGTTATTGTTGCTATGTTGCAAAGAATATATTTCCTTGATTTTGGGAAATTAAAGAGAGATGGATATGATTTATGAAATATGGATATAGAGATGATTTCGAATGGAGCGAATATGCTCTATGGTAAAAGAGATATGAAAGGGAATGGTATCAGTTGTTATCTAGGGTTATATGGTTTATAATACTATATTAAAAATATTCTTTTTGAGTATCAGTTGTTTAATAAATATTATTTGATTATTATTTACTACTTTTAAAATAGACGGAATATTTTATAAATATAAAAGTATATTTAATTTCTTGAATATGAAAGAGATGTCTGGATCATAATCAAAGCATTATGTTATATATATATATATTTTATAGAAGTAATGTGCGAGAATGGAAATGATATGAGTGAATGATATGTGGAAATGAAAGCGAGAAAATGGAAATATGGAATGATATTTTATAAATGGAATAATGATTTGACAAAAAGGGGGATTGCAACAGACTTGGGTAAGTGGCTGTGTCAGGACTGTGTGCGACACAGTCCAGCATTTATTTTTTTTATTACGGCACGAAGATGCCAAGGGAGGATGTTAGCAGGTGGCCTTCCTCCAGGGATGATCTTCATTCCTTCTACCGGTAGTAAAAAGAGAGCAGGTACGATTAGGCGACTGATCATCGTCCTAACGTATCAGGCGACAGCAGATATCCCCAATGCTTTTGAAAAGAATGTGTTGACAATGGTTTTCAGATTTCTATACTGAAAACAGAATAATGATATGAGATGATGGAATTATGGTTACAGATGAAGAGAAACTGATATTATATTATTTTAGATTTCCTTCTTATAATAGTAAGTGGATGATGTGTTATTAAATAAGAGCTTTATTCTTCTTTAAAGGTTATAATTGATTTCTGCTTATATATGCATATATATATGTATACCTGTTCACATTTTAAATTCTAGTTTACAATATTATCTTGCTGAGCTATTGTAGCTCACTCTTGCCACTTATGTATATAGCAGCTAGGTCCCATGCCGATTCTAAGCACTACACCCCGCAAGAGGGTAAGGGAAAGGCGACCTTTTGAGCGAGTGCTGACAACCATCCCCGAGGTAGTGACAAGCGAAAAGGGGCTTAGTAGACTTATGTAAATTAAGTGTGTAAGTTTGTAATAAACTTTTGGTTGTTGAAATGCTTCCTGTAGAAGTATTATTCAACAATGTACTTAGTAAGGTTCTGGGTTTGTAATAACTGTTTAACTCTAAACTTTTAATATTGTGGATGTTGTTCTATGAGCATATGACTGGGGTGTGTGTGTGTGTATTAGTGTGGGGTCAATTGCATAAGTATTAAATTTTTTTAAAAAAAAGACTCAAGAGATATGGATATTGATCGGAAATTGGACTGTGATGACCTGGATCCTTGACCCCGGATGTAGGGATGCCACAGATGGTATCAGAGCTAAGAGTCATAATGCTCAAGAACAAGAGTAATAATAATAATTGTATCAGTAATAATATAAATTGTGAACTTCCATCGAGTTCAAGGGTGGTATACCGCAGATAGTTTTATTTTAAGCATTGATTATAATTTTATAGATTATTACTAATAGAATTCTATGTTTTATTATAGGTTTCAGAGATGGGAGAGCCGAGTCGAGACCCTCAGTGGATAGGATTGTCAGAGCAGGAGCTTGTAGATCTACAGCTAGTCAGGGTAGAGGTTCCCGAGTATGCGGTCGATGACCTCAGGGAGAGACGTCGAGCGGCAGCCAGAGAGAGGTGTGAGCAGAGACAGAGAGAGGAGGCAGAGGAGCGTAGACAGAGAGATGCTGTAGCCATAGTGCCATACATTGGTAGACCTTATACAGGATCTGATGAGGCAGGTCCTTCTAGAGTGAGATGGGAGATTCCGGGGGAGGAGAGGCCGTTACGTAAGAGGCCTAGGTTGTCAATCATAGCTGAGGAGGAGGAGGAGGGGACTGAGTGGACCGATATCCATATGATACCTACCCCTACCTTGCCTATTCCAGTACCATCACCAATCCCATCTCCCTTACCGAGTCCTGGCCCTCTAGAGGATCCAGCTGAGCCATTCACTCCGCTCGGACATTTTATCTTTCCAGAGGATGAGATAGAGGAGGATCCGTCTGAGGATGCAGATACCGAGTCTATTCCTCCATCCCCACCATTTGCACCTCCACCACCTCCACCTGTACAGGCACCTTTCCCAGCTGCTATGCCCCCTCAGGAGGCACTCTTACCGACAGGTGACTCACTTCTAGCCATCCTGTTGACAGAGTACTTTGCCCTACAGGGTCAGTTAGAGGAGTCCCGCCGGGTGATAGACACACTGATGCAGAGGTCAGAGAGAGGGAGAGGAGGTATCATTCCTGATGGTATATCCTTGGGATTAGTGAGTGTTGAGCTGCGGGCCCTGGGGGACATTAGGAGGCTGTTAACTGATAGAGGAGACCCAGAGTGGAGGGCTGCGATAGTGGATACAGTCACGTCTATGGTAGTCCAGATCCGAGACATTATTATGGCAGGACTGTGAGTCGGGGTAGTAGTCTTCGTCACTAATCAGACTAGTCATCTTATTGATGTCTTTTTGGGGGATTAGTTTAGTTGGTTACTGTTTTAATCCCAGCCTGATTGGAAGACAGCTAGTAGTACTTTTGTTGTAGCAGATTAGTATGTACGGTTATGTTTGTAGATTTCGAACCATGTACTCTATGATGTAAGCCATTAGTAGTAAAAGACGTTGTACCCAAGTTGTAAAATATTTATGTAAATTAATGAAGTTTGTGCATTCTGTCTAAATTTTTACTGCATTTTAATAATAAATGTTGAGATTCAAAAATATTGATGTATAAAAGGTGATTGACTTAATGAAAAGGTTATCGTGTTAAGGGCGATACACTTACTTACTAAAGTTATAATATAACTAGATGCAAACCGTGTGGAGATAAGAATATTGTGATATGCAAATGAGTTAATTAACGATATAATTGTGTATATAGAAATGATGTATATTGTACCCCAAATTCGGGTAATTAATAAAGACTATTGTTATGTACAGAACTATGCCGCCTAGACGTGATAATAGAGCGAATGCAAGGGTAAATGAGAGAGACGAAAGAAGTCAAAATATAGGAGGTAATAGACTGAATGAAAATGCTCATAATGAAGAAAATCATGAAGAAGAAGAAGAGGAATCAACTGGCCAACAAGGAAATCCGGGAGGCAATCCCTTTAACCAATTCATGGAACTATTAAGGCAGAATTTAGCTAATCCACAGAATCCCCAACAACCACCTGTTCTCCCCAATCAGGCAGCTAATTCCTTTCGTGCCTTTAAGTCATTAAAACCCCCAGAATTTGAGGGAACCACTAACCCAGTAGTAGCCAGGGCATGGCTGAAAGAGATGGAGAAAGCTTTTGAGATACTGAGGATAGAGGAAGATCAGAAAACAGTTTTTGCAGCCTATCTCTTAAAGGGAGAGGTAAATTACTGGTGGGAAGCTAAGAAGAACCTAGAAGAAGCGGGAGTGATAACCTGGGAGCGTTTCACTAGGGTGTTCCTAGAAAAGTATTCCCCTAGGTATTTGGAAAACCAAATGGAAATAAAGTTTCTGGAGTTAAAACAGGATGACATAACAGTGGCAGAGTATGAAACTAAATTTACAGAACTGTCGAGGTTTGTTCCCGAGTTTGTGCGTACTGAAGAACAACGAGCGAAAAGGTTCCAACAAGGATTGAAACCCTGGTTACGAACGAGAGTGGCACCATTTGATTTGACTGATTATGCTGCAGTGGTTCAAAAGGCATCTATTATAGAGGCCGAGAGTGAACAGGCTCAAATAGGTCGAGAAAGTAAGAAAAGGAGATTTGAGGGTCAGAGAGGAGGTTCAAGTGAAGGAGGTTATTTTGGCAAAGCTGGTAAAGGACGAAAATCTCAGTTCGTAGGAAAGTCAGGAGTTAATAGGACTGTTAGTGAAACTGTGAATCAGGGTGATAAATCCACAGGAACGTTTCAGTCCAATCAATCACGACCACCATTACCAGATTGTGACACGTGTGGTAAGAAGCATATAGGAGTCTGTAGGTTGCTGGGAGTAACTTGTTTTAAGTGTGGACAAAAAGGACACTACCTTAACCAGTGCCCATCAACTGATACAAACCCTAAAAGAGATGTTAAGTGTTACCAGTGTGGGAAATTAGGACACATTGCTAGAGATTGCCGTTCCGGTGGGTCATACGCGCCAGGACAGAGTGTGACTGCTTCAAATAGGCCTATTGCTAGAGTGTACAACATGACCTTAGGGGAAGCGTTGACGAAACCAGATGCAGATACAGGTACTTGTTTTTCGATTTAAATTTTGTGTGTAAGTCTTTGGTTAGGGATCGACTTAATAAATTAATGGAGTAAATAAGTTAATAATATAGATAAGGAAAATCAGTATCTGTTAAGGGCTAGGAAACGCTATGAAAAGAAAAGTAGGAGTGTTTTGGGAAAACACAAACTCGTTGAGACGAACAGGAAATATATATTATAGGTAGTATTTTCTTACAATTTTTTTAAAGTATATTATTAGAGCTTATTTTCTGGAAAAGTTTACAGAGATGAGATATAGGAATATTGAGGTGTTAATATTTATGTCATGATAGAGATCAAAATATAGACAAACCATAGTAAGATACACTACCATTCAGAAAAGGCCAATGTGGTGGCGGATACCCTTAGTAGAAAGTGGAAGGAGAGACAAGATAATATGGAATGACTGAAAACAGGAGGGAATTTGCAAGAAAAAGATAGTGAAAGTACTATTATTGATAAACTAAATGGCATGTTGATGAATGACAAGAAAGTTTATGTTGGTGTATTTCTGCGCAAACAAGATAGAGATATTATGAAAGGAAAAGGATAGAGGAAGAAGTGTGGAAGTTAGGAGGTGTGAATGAAAAAGGGTACCTATGGACATTTCCAACGTGATTCCGGGACGGAATCCTTTTAAGGGGGGAAGACTGTAATAACCCTAACTTTAGCAATGCTACAGTGATCATATGAATAGTAAATTTTGAGGATTTAGGGAAATGGTATGTAAGTACTCTATACTTGAAATGGAAAACGAGTAAACAGAAACCATATTAGTATTGTACTAGGAAAATAAGTGACTCGAAATGACGATAGATTTCAGAAATTCCTGAATACGGATTTTTGAGGATTTTGAGTTCGAGCGAGTTCTATTTAATTGGATATTAAAGAGCATAGAAATATTAAAGGATTTATATTTTGAGGAATTAGTGAAATTAGGTTAAACCAAGGCGAGAGCAAGTCAAGGAAATGTCAAGGGAATTTGGATTGTTAAACGATTTCAAAACCACTGGGATAACAAAGTATATTCGAAACGAATCGCGATTAGACGAGTATGGAAACAAAACAACCAAGATTAGTACTATAACAAGGATACATACCACATTATCATTTACCAAAATTAGTAGCATTTTACTTAGAAAATACAAGAAAAGGATTAAAGGATCATCCATGTGACATAAGCAATGACATCACATTCCACTAACACTTATTTAAGGGCAAATTAGTCATTAACCAGGGGATTTATCCACAAAACTCTAGAATTCTCAAGAGATTAAGACAAGATGAGATAAGATTGAAAAAAAACACAAAAATCTCTCCCCTTCCTTGTTCCTTTCCATTCGGCCAAAGTAGAAAAAAAAGAGAAAATGGAAACTTGAAACCCTAGCTCCAAGCCACTAAAAATCAAGGGAAAATTCAAGGAGCTTGCTTGGGTATAGATTAAGGTATGCTATGAATCCTCGCTTCTAAATCCATTCCATCTTTGAGATATAAAATCATGAAGGTGATGATGAATAGTGATGAATAGTAACTTATATGGATTTTATGTTTTGTTTTGAAAGATTAAGGTGTGTTAAGGTTGTATAAAGGTGTACTAAGGACTACAAGCATATATTAAGAGTATTAAAGCTTCAAAGAAGGTATAATCTCTTCACCCCTCTTGAGTTTTATGATGAATATTAATGGTATTAGTGGTTAAGTGGTTATAAGTGATGAAATCATGATTTTATATATGTGTTTAAAAGTGTTTTTATGGTATATGAAAGGAGTATGTGCTTGTAATCATGGTTGGTAAGGTGACCACATGGTGTAGGTGATGGTGTATAAGGTGGATGATGGATTTGGAGGAGTTGAATTTTGGAAAGTATGAAAATATAGCCGTTATAATGCCCGATTTTCGTTAAACCAAATAGATACCCTGTTTTTGGTCCTCATATTCGTACGGTAGGTTTCTGTCCAGAGCACCCACTGATCATGAGAGGGTAGAGCTTGAATCATAGATCGTTTTGATATAAAGTACGTTAAAATCTGATGAACGGTTTAGGAGAAAAGTCAGTTTTAGTGAAAGACGTTCGAGAACCGAGAAAACGTAGTTGTACCAACTTCGAGGCTATAACTACCATACTTAGACATTTTTAAAAATGATGAAACTTTGGGATGTTATAATAGGGTGATCAAAGAACCCTTACCAACTGACCTTGTGTCAAATTGTGGAATTTATGAATTATGAGGATTTTTACAGTCGAGAGTGGCTGTTAAGGAAAGAATGTAAATCGTTAAGAACTTTAATCGGGAATAAGAATGGTTAAGTCCTCAAGACCTTTTGAGATAGTAATGGGATATTATAAGGGTGTTATTATATAAGCGTAGGTGGTTAAGTGGAATATGTTCTGATAATGATCCTTTTTGTGTTTATAGAGACTTCGGGAGAGCCACAAGCTATACTTCCGACTTACAGAGATCGAGGCAAGATCCTTCTATCCCTACTTTGAAAATTATTTATCTCCGGAATAAAAATGATATCATGGAATATATATATATATATGTGATGTTATTGTTGCTATGTTGCAAAGAATATATTTCCTTGATTTTGGGAAATTAAAGAGAGATGGATATGATTTATGAAATATGGATATAGAGATGATTTCGAATGGAGCGAATATGCTCTATGGTAAAAGAGATATGAAAGGGAATGGTATCAGTTGTTATCTAGGGTTATATGGTTTATAATACTATATTAAAATATTCTTTTTGAGTATCAATGGTTTAATAAATATTATTTGATTATTATTTACTACTTTTAAAATAGACGAAATATTTTATAAATATAAAAGTATATTTAATTTCTTGAATATGAAAGAGATGTCTGGATCATAATCAAAGCATTATGTTATATATATATATTATAGAAGTAATGTGCGAGAATGGAAATGATATGAGTGAATGATATGTGGAAATGAAAGCGAGAAAATGGAAATGTGGAATGATATTTTATAAATGGAATAATGATTTGACAAAAAGGGGGATTGCAACAGACTTGCGTAAGTGGCTGTGTCAGGACTGTGTGCGACACAGTCCAGCATTTATTATTTTTATTACGGCACGAAGATGCCAAGGGAGGATGTTAGCAGGTGGCCTTCCTCCAGGGATGATCTTCATTCCTTCTACCGGTAGTAAAAAGAGAGCAGGTACGATTAGGCGACTGATCATCGTCCTAACGTATCAGGCGACAGCAGATATCCCCAATGTTTTTGAAAAGAAAGTGTTGACAATGGTTTTCAGATTTCTATACTGAAAACAGAATAATGATATGAGATGATGGAATTATGGTTACAGATGAAGAGAAACTGATATTATATTATTTTAGATTTCCTTCTTATAATAGTAAGTGGATGATTTATTATTAAATAAGAGCTTTATTCTTCCTTAAAGATTATAATTGTTTTCTGCTTATATATGCATATATATGTATACCTGTTCACATTTTAAATTCTAGTTTACAATATTATCTTGCTGAGCTATTATAGCTCACTCTTGTCACTTATGTATATAGCAGCTAGGTCCCATGCCGATTCTACGCACTACACCCCGCAAGAGGGTAAGGGAAAGGCGACCTTTTGAGCGAGTGCTGGCAACCATCCTCGAGGTAGTGACAAGCGAAAAGGGGCTTAGTAGACTTATGTAAATTAAGTGTGTAAGTTTGTAATAAACTTTTGGTTGTTGAAATGCTTCCTGTAGAAGTATTATTCAACAATGTACTTAGTAAGGTTCTGGGTTTGTAATAACTGTTTAACTCTAAACTTTTAATATTGTGGATGTTGTTCTATGAGCATATGACTGGGGTGTGTGTGTGTATTAGTGTGGGGTCAATTGCATAAGTATTAAATTTAAAAAAAAAACTCAAGAGATATGGATATTGATCGAAAATTGGACCGTGATGACCTGGATCCTTGACCCCGGATCTAGGGATGCCACATCATTGATGAACAATATCAATGATCAATATTTCCCAAAGGAGTAATTAAATTTCCATCATAGGATTAAACTTTCCATTTCCTTCAAATCATCTTTCATGAAAACATTTCTTTTCTTAAAACCATTTCATCATTAAAACATACTTTCCATAAAATCTTTTTAAAATCATTTAAGTTGATTGGAGTTTTTCCATGACTCCGGACAATACGGGTGATCAGCCACATAAAGTCCCCAGCCCGGACACTCGATCCGTCTGGACATAAATTGGGTTCCTAATTAGGCAACACATTGGCCTTTAAAATGTGATGGACTGGTCCCACCAGAAGTACAGCACAAAAATAAAACATGCTGGACCGGCGTCACCCGGCCTCTTACGCCTCCAATCTGAAGGAATCCGTATGAAAACATTTTAACAGAATCCCCCAAAATAAAATCTTTAAAACCTTTAAAACATTTCATTTTTCAGTCCTTTATACTCACTGAAAACTGATCAGCCCAGTATAAGGAATTTTAAAAACATCTTTAATTAATTAAACATAATGAGCAAAAATAAAAGATGAAGGGACAGTGAAGCATTCGATATAAGGAATCATAAACAACAAGGCAGTAAGATTAAAGTAAGCAGGGTATAGTTCAGCAAAACAAAATCATATATCAACAAAGAACATGATAAATTAAATAACTGAGCAATTATTTAGATTCTAGAAATGGAACAACAATTATAAAGAAAGCAGGGAATAAAGAAAATTCGAAGTTAAACAGAAGACTTAAGTTACTGCACTGGCTAACCACCTATTTCAAGGATTATCAATTTATGAAACTACACTGTAAAGTTTGAACAACCAGAATAGATTTGAGTAGCTTAAAATGAAGATTTAAGAAATTCTAAATTACTCAAGGTCTCTCTCCTGTCGGCTAAGCACTCATAGGCTTTAGCTACCAGAACCGGCATGACAATAACGAGTTTGAATAATTAAGAAAATCTCAATTCATTCTCGGTTTTACCAGTCACTGAATAACACATGCGTCAACAACAGTATAAACCTCGAATTAGTTTACAATAATTTGAAGAAAAATGTTCTTTGAAAAATATTAGTAAAGACGAGGATATATTGAAATAAATAAATTTGAAAAGGATTCAACACCTGAACAATAGGTGAGGAAAATGAACAATGACAGAAAAATTTGAGAATGAGTGTTGGTAAATTAATAGATGAAAAATGTCACTTGAAATAAAAATGAAAGGTATAGGCACTAGCAAAAAGATCTGAAAGGAAGATCGTATAGTTAGTAGAACAGGTTCACAATTATTCAGAATAAATATGAAAAAAATAAAATTATTTGCAAGAAGGATTTCGAAAGAACAATAAATAATACAGAAGGTTTCACATCACTTGAATAATAAGTGAGGGATAGTAAACTTGCCTAAATATACGCAGTTTTCAATTCCAATATTTAAATCCTCTACTCACTTTACAACAGTCTCTCCTTCTTTATACATTGTCGCCAATCGATCATACATCTATCTTTCTTTTATAACTTGTCAGCCGCTTCACGAGCATACTCGTCAATTTCCATAATTATTCCATTCCTCAAGATTCCATTTACATGTATACTGGCTCTCAGCCGACCTCCTATTCGTACCTATATACAGGTAAAGTAATACTTCAGTACGCTTGTAATCTTAACCTTCTAATCTTGTTCTATCCAAACGCGTCCTAATACGCTATACAATTAACACATACAGTTCATACAGATCATATTCTCGAGATAGCAATATATATTCACATAAGCACTTAGCACGTAATATCAACTTACACTTATATGCTTTTAACACGTATAGCACATTGGTTCACACATAATTCTTATCGAATTACTATATAACTTAGAAAATAATCCTAACGAAAATTACACAGCACCTCCCTCGTACGGGTACACTACCAGTCGAAACACAGCCGACACAACCAAGCAACAATTATCACGCTTGAAATGTAATTACAACCAACCCAATCAACCAATATAACCTCTTCGGTACATTCACTATGTTTACTCGATTTCCACCTTAACAATCAATTTACCAATACCCGACATTCGATTTATAACTAACAGACTAAATCTACAAAATCCATCATATAATTCGGTTAAAATCAGGAAATTCGAATAATAATAGAATTCCACGTACAATTGATCAATCAAAACTAAACCATTATATGAATTAGGGACCTCAATTTCATTATTAAAACAAAACAATTTTGCGGACAAATAACAGTTAATCCACTGAATTAAACAAACAAAACTTAAACCATACATTCAGAACCGTAGAACCACACAACTGGATAACAAAATTAGTACTCCCTCACACACTGCACGTCCATCACCGTCACATAAAAATCCACCCTAACACCCACAAATAGCCACAACATTCACACTCCCATACAACCTCTACTCTCTTCACCCTGCTTCTTTTCCCTCAAAGCCTCGGTCCTCTCTTGCTATGCAACTCACATCCCACATACCAACACTCACACGGACACAACTCACTTCGCTTCCTTTCCATCTCTCTTTTCTAACTCCTGTCATCTTTGTACCATGAACAACCACACTAGCACACACCTTTCCGAACACCAATTTGCACCCACCTGCCTTATTCTACTTCGACTTGGTACCATAACATACACACAGCTACTTCGTTCTTCCGTAACTACAATACACACGCACACTCATCACCCCAACCGAGATGTACCTACAGCCTCACAACCTCTCTTCTCTTTTTAATTCTCCTTATTCTCTTCCCTCCATCTCCCCTGTTCCTGACCCTTTTTTGTTTGTCCCACACCTTCACCAACACTACATCACTTTACCACACCCCTTACACATATATAGGCACCTCACCTCCCATGTTCTCATCACTGTACCCCAGCCGAGCCACAACATCTTCCCAATCATACCTCACGACTACACTACACACACACACTTTATATCACAACCACACACTCAAGGAATATACACACCCAAATCGCTACCTACCAATCGAATTCGAACTCGACCCAAGACAGACAAAGTACCAGCGATTTATGCTTCAACAAAACGGAAAAACAGAGAAATACACCTGCAACACACACTAGCTGTACATACATACAACAGAAGCTACACATACACGACCTCGTATATACATACCCACACCATTCGATTCACACAGAACAGAGTCGCGACTAACACACCAACACAGCCTATGGATATACCCATATACGGATAATCTATATACTCACCAAAACATGGGCGACATAGGGGAAAAGAGTGATTAATTCGAAATTGAAATCCTTCAGAACACTAAAATCCGTGCTTACCAGAGTGATAAATAACTGAGAGTGTAGAGGGAGAGTAAAAGAATTCACGGGAGAGGAAGAAATGATAAGTTTTGAGAGAAATCGAGTGAGGAAGGTTGGGATGAAGAGTGAAGATGATAAAAGAAGACTCCCGAATACTGAAGAAGGCTGGGTTTGCTTATGAAGAGAAAAGAGGAAAAAAAACATATTGTAAATTCACTTCACTGAAATTTAAGCTTAAAACAATTATCTAACCCTTTTAAAAATCGATATAAAACAGAAAATGGTTGGAAAAATAAACGTTTCATTTTCAGATATGTAAAGTACAAAATCACAGACACCCACATATTTTTTAAATATTTTTAGGATAAAAAAATTAATTAAATATGAATTTCGCAAGTTTTGATCCTTTAAATGCGATATAACTTTTAAAATCATTTTAAAATACTTAAATACCCAAAATAATTCACCCAATAATTTTAAAAACTAAATAAATATACAAATATCATATTGCAAAAGATTTCGTGATTTTTAATAACTCCGACAATTTTATAAAAATTTTCGAAGTTCAATAATGCATAATTTAAATAAATTTTAATCATTGAAAATTTAAATAAAAATATATAAACTTAAACATCACACATACATCATCATACAATCATGTAAACATGATGTCACATATATTTAACCAAAAAAAATCACACCATATGTTTCACATTTAATAATAGTTAATAATATTTATAATTACGAACTTTTCTAAGGCGTTATAATGTCCATATATAATTAATTAATAAATTTACAAGAAGACTTTAAAGCATGTCCAATTTAAAGGAATGAGAATTTTAAAGGTACATAAAAATAAAATTTGATCTCCACTAACTTAAGGGTTTAAACTGATTTTGCAGGAGCAAAGTGTTTACTCTGATTCTCATAATTTTAATCTCATATTGAATATGTACTAACATATGGTGGTGATATTATTATTTTGCATTCTATGAAATTAACGATTGCAGGTACTTCTTGAAATGATATTGTGATTATATAAACTTATGAAGATGGTCGTATTGGAGATTTGATATAGCACAATAAGATGTGATTTATCCTGGATTGAATATCTACAAACTTTATAATGTGCTGCCTACATAACCCAACAAAGAATACACTAAAGATTTATTGGGCAAGGCGTGGCGAATAACTACATTTGAGAAATTTTTAACCTCATCAACTCAAAGATGTTATGCAATATTATCGTGAGGGGGAGACTACGCGTGCTGTACTCTTTTTTCCTTAACCATGGTGTTTCCCACATGGTTTTCCTAGTAAGGTTTTTAACGAGGCAGCATCACGTGCGCATTATGAAATGGTGTTCATGTTCCTTCAATTGGTTTTTCACCCACACGATTTTCAGTAGACTTTAACAATACAATATTTCATACAACGGACATCCAAGGAGGAGTGTTATAAATATTTATTATGTGAATATCCTTTGTTTTTTCACCTTCTTGTAACTCTTGAACCTTTGACTTTTCATTAGAATTGTAACTCTTACCATGTAGCCTAGATAAAGGTACATTTGTCATGTGAATGTAGATAAGAAAATGATCTTATCTTTGATCTCTCCCCTTTTCTCTATTATCTAACTCTTTTAAATTTCTCTTTATATTATCATTTCGTAATTCATAATATATACATAACAAAACATGTAAAATATTGCCAATATATAAACCAGATTTAACAATTGAAAGTTTGAAAGTAAGATTATGAACAAAAGCTATACTTAAAAGAAACATACATATTCTTTATTATTAAGTAAAATTCCGTGTAACAATACAAAACTATCAAGATAACAAAATTAATTGATATTCACTCAAATCAACACATATTTAAGACATTTGTTTTAGAGACATTTGGATTTTTTACCTTAGACTCTAAGAATGTAATGATTGAGTACAAAATATTTTAAGTAGCAAAGAGTTAAATGTTTTTTTTTGACTACGAAAACTTATAGGTCTTACAATTTAGTATTTGTTGTAAGATAATTTTCAGGATGATTCGAAGTTTAATATGTTTTTGGTAGGATAGAGTTTGTTATTCGCGACACAACTTGTCCGTCTAGTACAATTGTAATAATTTTTTTAATATGGGTTAGTTAAAATTAAATAAAAATATATTTGATAAAAAATATGATGATGTAAAGGTTACTGCTAGAACTAAACCGATCCTAACAGATCCTCCGTGTCATCCTCCTCCATTTACACAAACAACGTAAACAAAGCACAATTTGTTCTGTTTACTACATAACTAACCCCGATAAAACATTCATGTCCACCCAAGAAATCGAAGAAGTATCTCCTTCACCACCTCCCTCAAACACCTCCATAAAACAAGTCACACTCCTCCAAGACGGCCCCGACTTGTACAAACTCACAGCCCAAACAGGCACTGCTCCCAATGGCGCTCCCGTCTACGAAGCCACATTCATGCCTGAAGACACCTCTGTTTTCGATCACGCTGGCCCCAATGATGTCTTCGTCGCCCTCCAAATGGCACATGACGCTGTCCAACCTCACCTCTTCAACAATCTTGTCATTGATGCTATGCGAAACAAAAGGTGTCGTCACACTAACATTCTTGCCATTAAGCACATGTTTGATTGCGATGGTCGTGCCTGTGTTGTGATGCCACTCAATGAAGTCCAATCTCTGCGTTATATAATTGCTTCTACTCCTATTTTTCGACAAGGCTTTCCAGAAGATTGTATTGCTGTTGCTCTCCGTGAGACTATTTATGGTTTAGGCCGTGTGCATAAGTACGGTGCTCACAAGAAAGTTACCATTGGTGAAATTTTCTTTCATCTCGATGATCATTGTATTAAACTGGCATATGGAGGGTCGAGTTTTGATCGAAATGTTGAGATGGAAGCCACATTGGCATCAACATCTGGGCAATTGCCAATTTGGTCTGTTCACCAATGGGGTGCAGCGCCTGAAGTTTATGACTCTGGTCATGATCCAAAGACGTATATCCGCAAGAGTGACATTTGGCTTCTTGGAATTTCTGCATTGGAGTTGGCTTATGGTGGGTTAGAGTTCCGTAAGCGTGAGGATTTGTTGCGCTTCATTAGTTGGATTAGGACTGAAAAACGATTGCCAAACAAAGGTGAAGAAATAGATTTTAGTTTAGTGAAAAATGAGGCAGTAAAAAAAGATCGTAAAGAAGAGGGAAAGAACAAGAGAGTAGATGACAAAGTAGAGAAGACATTGAAACAAACAATGAGGAATATGAAGGTTCGGTATATGATTGCGAAAATCCAGAAGAAACATTATAAGATCGAAGAGTACAATGAAGAGAAGGAAAAGAAAAAGAAGTGGAAAAAAGCAAAAAATTATCTCAAAGGAAAGGCTGATACGATTCCAATGCCAAAGAATATAAAATCAAAAATGAAGAAGGAAAAGGAGAAGAAGCTCAATTGTTTTACGAAAGAATTTGGAAAAATGGTGGCACTTTGTTTAGCTGAGGATCCAGATATGAGACCAGATTGTTGGGATCTTGTGCATCATAAGTTCTTCAGAAAGTCTAGGACGGTCACATACTTTGAGGATGTTGTGGTAAAAAGAGCGAAAGATCCGGTTTGGTATTACTAATGGTGCATGAGCAATTCGACACCAAAATGACTACTTGTAGTTGTAGGTAATACATAATTTATAATTTTTTTTAATATCTTGATTCTTATTTTACTAATGATTAATTGGAATTTATGCTAGTGTTTGGTTAGCGTAGTTCACTTCTGTGGAGAAGAATGCTTGAATGGGGTTTTTTTATTCTCTTAAGTTCTTTCTTACTGCTGATGATTAGACTTTTTCAAGTTTCAAGCATAAAATCATTAAGGCCATGTTTGTTTCAAGGGATTATAATCCCCAAATTATTACCATATAAATCCCAAACGTAAGGGATTATAATCCCATGAATTCACATTTTGATCATTGTTTTAGTTCACTCCTATGGGATTATAATACCTTATGAAAGAAGGTATTATAATCCCATAGAAATGAATCAAAAAGATGATAGCAATATACTTCCATGGGATTATAATCCTTTAAATTTAAGAAAGATAGTGTAATTTTCCAAGAATTATAATCCCCTAAAACAAACATGGCCTAAAGGTTTTTAGAGAAAGCCTGCTAATTAAGCAATATGATTTTATTTTATTTTGCTAAATGAAGCACTACAAAATCTAATAAGACCTAGGTGGGTTTTTAATCTGGCTCGTAGCTCTTAATTTTTCTGATATGTATTAGAGAGTAAAATCCAAGTGAAAAATCATCGATAGATTCACTAGAGAATGTATTGAGTTGAAGTTGTGAAATCAGAAGTTTAAGTGCTTCTCATTATTAGTTTTCTGAATGCTTGAATATCTTAAGTCATTTGATAGATCCTCGAAACAATTACATGCTGGAGAATAGTTTACATAACTATTACTCCCTCTGTCCTATCCACTTCTTAACACTTTTTTTGTCACTTTGTGACACGCATTTTAAGGTAAATTTTAAGGATAGTTTCATAACTTATTTTTAAACTTTTCTTTTTTTGTATAAAAATAGGATTGTTCTATTTTTATACAAAAAAGAAAATTCAAAAATAAGTTATAGCACTATCCTTAAAATTAACCTTAAAATGCGTGTAAGACACCCTATTTTGAAATGATAAGAAACTGAAAGGATGGCTCCGTCCCTCTAGGTTGTTTACATTGAGGATGGGCACGGAGACCAAGAAAACGTATAAAAAATGAATAAAGTTTGATGAAAAGTGGGTAAAGTGGTGGGACCTATCAATATTTAATAATAGATTTGAAATAGTGGAAAAAAGTAGTGGGTGTAATAGCATTTTTTATTACTAAATATGAGATAGTGGGGGAAAGTAGTGGGTGTAATAGTGGGGGAAACTTACTATTTATGGTAACGTAAAGAAAAGAGAGGAACATCTCGAAATAGTAACTGTAAAGAAATGAGAGGGACAGAGGGAGTAATTAAGATTACTTTCGTAACTTTGACCGGGACCAACATCATTAGTTCATAGTTACGCCTGGATGATGTTTAGTCAAGGATAATGAGTTGCTGAGCTCTTATGTTCATGAGTTTTTTTTTTAAAGGAATGACAAATTTCATTCATGAAAAGAAACAGATAATACACCTAAAAAGATAGTAAAAACTCACCATTTAACCGAAAGGTATTCTTAACCAATCCATGGGTTTAACGACTCTAAGAAAGATATTCCTCTGGAAGTTTAGATAATAAAACCTTTATATCCACCAAAAGGTCTCGTTAAAAAACTCCACAAGAGCAAAACCCTATAGGAAAAAACTCAAGCGGGAAAAAGAGTGCCCTACTAAATAAATGAGTACATCGTTATACAAAAACCTAGTAATCAAATGACTAGAAACTTCTTGATTCTTCAACTTGATTCATCCGCTATAGTAATCCATATTCCCGCCTTCATCCATCTTCTCACACTTCTTCCCACCAAAATAGGTATCTTGTTGATTCCCCTAAAACCCAAAATTCTGATGTCATCCTTCTTCTCTTTATACTTCTTCCCACCCAAGGAAAACTGAAAATATCAACACAACAACCGCAACAAATAAAATTATGTCAAGGAACCATTAATCGACTATACATTAAATAATTATTATACGTAGTATACATAATAAAATTGAACAGTTTTATATATCTAACCAAAGGGGCCCCCTTTGGTTAGGCATATAAAATATCGATTTCTCATTAAAGATCTACTAGAAAGTCATCTAAAATGACAACAAATTTATCAACTGACGAAAGATTACAAACACCAATAAATGATCCGAAAGCCAAAAAAATATGACACACCCTTTATAGGCACAAAAATCCATATAAAATGGCACAATATGTATTTCCCTTAAAAGTTTAAAAGCACAAAAACTCATCATATATAACGAAAATATTTTTCCTTTGAAAAACTGAGATGACGATTGTAAAAAGCAATTGATTCATGTAGTAAGTACGAATAATGGCATATAAAAGCTGATATATAAAATAGTAACTCCAAAATTAAATAACACTTAATGATACTCCCCCCATCCTATCCATTTCTTTACACTTTTTTTGTCACTTTCTGGCACGCATTTTAAGGTGAATTTTAAGGATAGTTCCATAACTTATTTTTAAATTTTTCTTTTTTTGTATAAAAATAGGATTGTTCTATTTTTATACAAAAAAAAGAAAATTTCAAAAATAAGTTATGGAACTATCCTTAAAATTCACCTTAAAATGCGTGCCAAACACCCTATTTTGAAATGATAAGAAACCGAAAGGACGGAGGGAATAGTAAGTACCAGATAATTAAGCGAATTCAAAACACCAATTAATCCACTCCCCTAATATATACCAATTAATAAATCTCATGACTTCCTCCAATAAAATATATAACTCACACTTGGTTAAAACAATAAATTCATGAATAAATCTAACTAAATTAATTTAAAAAATAATCAATCAAAATAGTAACCGAAACAATAACTACATTTCCTTAAATAACCTAATCTAAGCAAAGAAATTCAAAGCTCATTAATATTTGTATTAATATAAACTTAAATCCATGGTAGTTAAGGAAAGAGCTAATTTATGCTAAAGTTTATAGAAATAAAATAGATTACATCATATTATCATGGACCAAAGAAAATAATCAAAGCCATTTAATTCCCTTTTATTTCTATTTCTAATTTGTTTATAAATTATAAATAAACGTAACCGAATAATCATTAAAGATGCAAATATTACGAAATCAATTAATCCAAGAGTAAGCTAAAAGAAAAATGCTATAGTTCCCAAAAACGTTCCCAAAACCGTTCCCGAATGCTGAATTGACATCATATAATTGGTTATCTTTTCATTAATGCGGTGTATCCCTCATATGTTAATATGAATCCAACGAATGAAATGGTGCCACGTGGCATTTTGGAACATTTTTGGGATCCTTTTCGGGGTATGTAGCACTACTCAACCAAAAAACACGAAAACCATTAACATTTAAACAGGAAATCAATTAATCAATTAAACATATAACTAGGAAATCAATTAACAGAAAATCGAATAATCATTTAATCAATTATGCATTAATCAGGGAATTAAATAGCATACTGAAATAATATTGACATATGTGGGTGTATACGTAAACACCACCATCATCACCGCCGGAATCCGCCAGTACCACCGCACCAACACCGCTGTTGTTCAACATAAATAACATGACTACGGGTTTGCATAAGCACAAATAATAGATCACAGGAATGAAGAACTAGTAATTAAAGGATTGAAATCCTAAGAAAATCTTTATGGAATCATCAACAAACTGACCCTTCTAGAGAGAATGTAAATAGGCAAAAACTAATGAAAATATTGATATAAACTTTGACCTCGGGACATAACAAAAGAAAAGAAACATTTGGATCCAATAAGTTTAATCACAATCAGAATAAGAATTCAATTGAATCCAATAAGTTTAATCACAATCAGATTAAGAAAATAATTGAAACGTATAAACTTAATCAATAATAATCAATTAAACCATACAAAAACACTATTAACGAAAACAACACACATGTATAGACCAGATTGGGATGATTACCTTGAGGTCTTGATTACACTTTAAAAGTGATGTTTATAAAACTCCAAAGAATTAAAACAGAGAAAATCATAAAAAAACATACTCGTTGATTGTCGTGTTCATCCAGTTTGGGCACCACATTTGCTCGGTACATCAGACAATAAATCATGTACTTTCCATGACATGAATCACACTTGGCCATCATAGACAAGGATGATGATGAAAATCTTTAATATTATGCTCGTAACAACTCCTTCATGATATATTGTTTTATGTTCATGAGTTTTGAACGTTTTGTAGATTGGAAAACAGTGTTTCATTGCAAAGGACTTATAGTCCTCCAGCTTCAATTTTTTTCAGTTAATTTAGTCTATATATATTAAGAATAATGAGGCAAGCCTCCGCCCTGTGTAATTATAGAGTAATAATTATGTGAAAACTTTATCTCTTCCTAGCAATATGAATCAACACAAACGGGCATAGCCCAATCTAGTTGCAAAAGTTTAAAGGTTAAAGCTGGAGCATTCCTCTCTTTTCACTTTGGGTATTGTCACACTTGGGACAATTTCCTTTACTCCTTGAACATCATTGTCAAACGAAGATTTTTATCCATCGGGTAAGAGCATCTCCATTTTCCCATGGTATTGGCTAAGGCCTAAGTTGGTTGGCTAAATTTTAAAAAAGTAATGATTGACTAATATTTGCTGAACCTGTAGGATATTTTGTTCCAATGGGGATTGACTATAATGGTTTGCTATATTTCAACAAATACATTATTATTATCATTTTTAAAATTTTTTGGCAAATTATGGGAAGAAAACGGGCGGGAGATGACATAACATTCACTACATATCTGTAGAGCTTCAACAAATATGGCCAATATTAGAAGAATATGGAGGATTGGATAATATTTTAGACAAGGGAATATCACGTTGGTGTGATAAAATTTTAACATATAATGTATAAATTTTAATTTTGGTAAGGAGTTTGTCCTGTTGAAGATGCTCTAAAGACTATTTACATTTATGGCATGGTTAATTTTTTTTTTTTTTGGTATTATTATGGCATGGTCATTATCGTGTTGTATGTTAAATTACATTTTCAAATGGAAAGTGTTACGAGTAGAATCCTTGTTTGTGGGAGGTATCTGAAAGGCATATGACTCATCCTATTTGTAGTTCGAGGATTCAACTCAACTTAGATTAGATTGTAATAAGTAAATAATATTAATTGTCACAGGAATCTCAGAAGATGCTATCTGTCAGAAGAAAAATCAACAAGTCAATCTAGAATTTTGATGTTTTACACTAGAAGAAGTTCAGTCTACTGATCAAGCCTCAGTGTGATATACAAAGTCATGGATTTAGTTTTAAAGGACAGAGATTTCTACAAGTGACAAGAAACAGTATCAGTATAGAAGATTTGATGAGAGTTGAGAAAAGATATAGACCACAGCTTACAGTCAAAAAATGAAGAACAGTCATTAAAGTTAGTCGCTCATGAACCAGACAGTACATCGAGCGTCAACAGAAATTTGGTGAAAGCTCTTCATTAATTATAGTGGTCTTTAAGAATTGATATTGGCTATTAAATTGTTTTAGATTAATTCTCCTTTAATTTATAATATAAGTTTATTAATTTAATTAATAAATTAATTCTATCAGAATTAATTAATTTATTAAATTAATTATCATATGAATTAAATTAGAATTAATGTATTAATCACATTGAAGCTGATATGACTTCCTAGTCATACTGAAGCATTGAAGCTGATATAACTTGCTAGTCATACTGAAGCATTGAAGCTGATATGACTTACTAGTCATACAAGAGGACAGTTAGTCATATAAGAGGATGGCTAGTCATATAGAAGGAATGCTAGTCATATAGAAGGAATGCTAGTCATACAGAAAGCAGACTAGTCATACCGAGAGTTCAATATGACTAACTAGTCATATCAAGACAACAGGTGTCAAGAAGAGACATGAGCTCTCGTTATCTTGTCTATATAAGTAGTTGTTGGCGGCCAGACCAAAAATATCAACACACAACATTATATCTTCAACATAGAACACTCACAGACTCTCTCTCTCTCTCTCTCAAATATTCAAGAACACACGGGATCTTAATTATTTTCTGTAAATTCAAGTTCTAAGCCTTTGTAATATTTTATCCGGTAGAACTTGATCACTTGTATCTCTTGTACTACTAGCGAATTAAGTTTCCTAGTTCTTATCTCGATTTTTATTAACTAAATTAGAAAAGTTCATATCGAATTTTCTAATTAGTTTTTATTAACGTGATAATACTCTGTACTGATTTTGTAACAACCCTCAAGTTTAATATATCGTTATATTTAACTTGAATTTTGTTTCAATTAATTCCGCACAAATTTGTCTAAACTAAATTTTATTTAACGGACAAATTTTGATAAAAAGGTAAAGATTGTATTCAACCCCCCCTTCTACAATCTTAACGGACCTAACAATTGGTATCCGAGCCGTTTGATTGATATACAAATCAAGATCCTATCTTTATTTAATTAAAAATTAAACTCGAATTTTTAACTCACTTAAAAATTCATCATGACTTCGAAAGTAATTGTGAAGATACCTATCTTTGACAAAGATAATTATGATATGTGGAAGAGTAAGATGGAGTTGTTTCTAGATGTTACAAATTCCAAATATTTGGGTGTTTTGAAAAAAGGACTTAAAATTCCTATGGTCTATGAAACAGAAGTTGTTGTTGAAGGAAAAGTTGTAACTCCTGGTAGAGCCTATGAAAAGGACCATGCTTTATATACTCCTGATGAAAAGGAGGATGCTAGACTGGATAAAAATTTAAGACTCATCCTAATAGATTCCCTAGATGCTCTAATGTATAGCCATGTGATGAATTGTAAAACTGATAAATACATGTGGGAAACTATTGAAACCATTAATGAAGGAACGGATGAAGTCAGGGAGAACAGACTCGAGATCCCAAGCTCTGAATATGAACATTTTAGATCTGGCCCTAATGAAGGCATTCAAGAAGTGTTTGAAAGGTATAATAAAATAATCAACAACTTACAAGTCCATGGCAATCACTATACATAAAAGAAGATTAATCGGAGTTCTTACTGACTATGGCTACTCACCTAGAACACAGAATCACTGCTATTAGAGAATCCAAGGACATGAATGAAACAACTCTCGAAAGACTTTTCGGTGTTCTAAAAACCTATGAACTGGAGCAAGCTCAACAGAAAGAGATTTATGGTAAAGGTAGAGTTGCAAACACATCTACAGCTTTAGTTATTGAGACTCCACGGGAAATGGAAGCTAAGGTTGTTTGACCTTACAGCACTGATAAGGAAAAGTTTGAAGTTGAAGTTGGTCAGACACCTGCTACTCAGGATGGTGGAGAGTTTTATTCGTTAGAAGAGCTGGATCAGTTGGAGGATGAATCCATGGAAATGATGGTGAGACAGTTCAGTAACTTTAGATTCAGAAGGAATCCCAAGTTCAGGTTTAAATCTAACAACAATAGATTCCAGAAAGAATGTTCTTCATCCACCACTAGCAGGAGTGGCTATAAAACTGGAACTACTGATTGAAGCAAGGTTAGGTGCTTTAACTGTAATGAACTTGGACATTTTGCCACTGAGTGTCAAAGACCTAAAAAGAGTCAAAGGAAAGATTATGCCTATGAAAAGAAAAAGACTGGTAAAGCCTATGTGGCTACTGGTAAAAGGTGGGATGACATAGACAGTGAAGATGAAGAAGTTGGTAATCTTGCGCTGATGGCGAATTCTGACAATTCCAATGGTTCCAATGGTTCTACCTCACAGGTAAAATTTACTAATGCTGAAATAATACGTCATCTTGGTAGTACTTTGGAATGTGCAAGGAGTGAAAATGCTAGAATAAATCTATTAAACACTGAGCTTGAAAATCAAGTGCTAGAACCGTAAAATGTGCATAAATGTCAGGATAAGCAAAGAGAGGAAATAGAACTACTAAACAAAAGGGAGAAGTCCTTAGTGGAAGTAGTGTCCAAACAACTTGCTAAAATCAGTGAACTTGAAACCAAGGTTAGGGCTTACTTTAATTCTTGTAAAGAATCTAAAGAGTTTTTCAACAGACAAGCTGTCGCGCAAACCGTTGAAATAGGGTTTGGTTACAACGAAGCTGTTAAAATGTTAGGCATAAATACACCCAATCCTGTTAGTGCAAAAGAGAGGGGAATACCACATGTACTTAAAAATGTTAAGGATCCTCTCTTTAAGAAGTCCATTGCAGAACCTCCAAACTTCACTTCTATGATTATTCAGGAGGAGATGAGAACTGAGGACATTGCCAATGCAAATGTCTGTTCTAAACTAGATATGCATAAGGTTCCAGTCAAGGTTGTTAATTCAACTAGTTTGTTGAATACTGGACTAAGTTGTAAAAATGTGAACAATAACAACAGGTCTACCATGGCAACCATGCCTATTATTGACTACACTCATAAAGCATGTAGTGTTGTGAATTGCATGTCTTGTGCTTTTAATGTCATGTCTGAATATTTTAACAGTCTGCATGCAACAAGATATATGAGTACTCCAAGGCAATATATGAATAATAGGAAGCATGTTAGATCCAGGACTGCTAGTACACCTATTCCTAGTTCAAGGACTTCAAGTCCTCCTAAGGTTATGGTGAAGACATGGATACCCAAGCTAAAACCAAAGAATGTTAAAGCTGTTTACAGGGTTAAGTGTCCAGTCTCTGCTGAAGATGTTGTTGTTAAGATTAAGGATTTTGTTTTGCATAAAGGCCAATTCTTCAAGTACTCTAAACCCAATCAAATTTGGGTTCCGAAGAAAGTCTAACCAATTTGTCATTGCAGGGTGTGGAACAGGTTGATCGTGTTATGTGGATTTTGGACAGTGGATGTTCAAGGCATATGACCGGAGATAGAGCCCTGCTGACAAATATGGTGGAGAAAGCCGACCCAATGGTTACCTTTGGAGATAACAACAAAGGTAAAACTGATAGATATGGTAGATTGGAAGCTGGAAATGTTATCATTGAGGAAGTGTCTTTTGTGAAAGGACTTGAGCATAATCTGCTAAGTATTAGTCAATTCTGTGACAAGGGATTTGAGGTCTACTTTAACAAGAAGAATTGTCTGGTCACACACAAAAGTTATGATCAACCATCTCTTCTGGGAGTTAGAAAAGGAAACTTGTACGTGGCTAATATGAACACTGGAAGCGCTGAAGAAATCAATTGTTTCTATTCTAAAGCATCTTCAGATGAAAGTTGGCTATGACACAAGAAACTTTCTCACCTTAACTTCAAAACAATGAATTCTCTAGTTAAAAGAGAGTTGGTAAGAGGTTTTCCTTCTATGGAATTCGCACAGGAAGGACTATGTGATGCTTATCAAAAAGGGAAGATAAAAAGGGCAACTCACAGGAGCACTGACACATCTCCAACAACTGAACCTTTACAACTATTACATATGGATCTGTTTGGTCCAGTTAATGTGATGTCAATGTCAAAGAAAAGATATGCTCTTGTGATTGTTGACGATTTTCAAAGTACACATGGGTCATGTTCCTAAATTCCAAAGATGGGACTCCACAACTAGTGATTGATTGTATAAAGTTGATTGAGCTGGATTCTAAGTATCCAGTGAGAGCTATAAGGTCAGAAAATGGAACTGAATTCAAGAATGCAGTTCTAAATGATTTCTGCACTGAAAGGGGTATAACCAGACAGTACTCAGCTCCAAGAACTCCTCAGCAAAATGGGATAGTAGAAAGAAAGAATAGAACCTTGATTGAAGCTGCACGTACTATGTTAAGTGAATCAAGGCTTCCATTGTAGTTTTGGGCTGAAGCTGTCAACACTGCGTGCTATACCCAGAATCGAACTCTTATCAATAAAGACTTAATGAAGACCACTTATGAAGCAATGATTGAAAAGAAACCAACACTCAAATACTTTCATGTATTTGGAGCAAAATGTTTTGTGCTTAAAGAAGGTGATGATCAAGGTGGAAAATTCGAGGTTAAAGCACATGAAGCAATTTTTATTGGTTATACAAAAAGAGCTTATAGGGTGTATATGATTGATCAACAGAAAATGCTTGAAAGTGTCAATGTAACATTTGATGACCCTAAACTTCCCAGTATCCAAACTGAGGATCCATCTGAAAAGTTATCTTTTGATGACATGTCAGATTCGGACTCATATGGTGACAATCCACCTGATGTTGTTGCTGATGGTAATGACAACAATGATAATGATAATGATGATGATGATCAGGGTAATGGTAGTCCAAACAATGATAATTTTGGAGATACACCTGACACTCCTGAACATTCATCTAGTCAACCTGGCAACAATTCAGGGGGAGATAATGAAGGATCAACTAGTCATACTCAACATCACATTGAAGATCAAGGTGAATCATCAAGGTCTAACCTTCCCAAACAGACTGTTTAGAATAGAGCTCATCCCTTTGAGCTAATCATTGGTGAACCAGATGTTGGTGTAAAAACTAGAAGGGCTTATCAGAATCAATGTAATTATTCAGGGTTTCTATCTAAAATGGAACCTAAGAAAACTGATGAAGCTCTTTCTGATCCTGATTGGGTGATTTCTATGGAAAATGAACTCAATCAATTTAAACAACAAGAAGTATAGAAGCTGGTACCTAGACCTAAAGACAAGAAAGTGGTTGACACTTGGTGGGTATTCAGAAATAAGTTGGATGAAGATGGCACTGTTACTAGAAACAAAGCAAGAGTGGTTGCTAAAGGTTATTCCCAAGCTGAAGGAATTGATTATGATGAAACCTATGCACTAGTGGCAAGACTTGAGGCCATAAGGATATTCTTGGCATTCGCAGCATTCTCAAACTTCAAAGTTTATCAAATTGATGTCAAGAGTGCTTTTCTGAATGGTAAGCTGGATGAAGAAGTTTATGTGGAACAGCCCCCTGGCTTTGAAGATCCAGATCTATTGGACTATGTCTACTTTCTCTTCAAGTCTATCTATGGTCTTAAGCAAGCGCCAAGAAAATGGTATGACACTCTTTCAGAATTCTTACTTGAAAATGGTTTTGCTAGAGGTGTCATAGACAAAACTCTCTTTACAAAGAAACATAAGAATGATACTATACTAGTCCAAGTCTATGCGGACGATATAATATTTTGGTGTACTAATGATCTCTTGTGCAAGAAATTTGCTAAGTTAATGCAGGTTAAATTTGAAATGAGCCTGATGGGTGAGCTGAAGTTCTTTCTTGGATTACAAGTGAGTCAAAGGATAGATGGAATACTTATTTGTCAATCCAAGTATGTCAAAGAACTCCTCAAGAAATATCAAATGGAGGACTCTTCTTCAGCAAGAATACCATCTTCTACAGCTATCAAATTTGGAACATGTGAAAATTCTACCAAGGTAGATTTCACGAGCTATAGAGGTGTGATTGGTTCATTACTTTATCTTACTGCAAGTAGACCAGATATTTTATATGCTACATACTTGTGCGTAAGGTTCCAAGCGGATCCTAGAGATGTGCATCTCGTTGCTGTTAAACGAATGTTGAGATATCTTAAGGGTACCCCTAACTTAGGTATTTTGTACCCTAAAGAATCTGGGTTTAACCTTGTTGGATATACAGATTCAGACTATGCAGGAAGTGTTGTAGATAGAAAAAGCACCTCTGGGAGTTGTCAATTCCTAGGTGGTAGGTTGGTCTCCTGGTATAGCAACAACATTTTCCAACTCAACAGCTGAAGCTGAATATATATCTGCTGGAAGCTGTTTTGCTCAGATCTTGTGGATTATGAATCAACTACGTGACTATGGCTTTGTACTTGACAAGATTCCAATCTTATGTGACAATACAGTGCCATAGCAATCTCCAACAACCCTGTGCAACATACGAGGACCAAGCACATCGACATCAGGTATCATTTTATTAGAGAGCATGTCATGAATGGTACTGTGGAGTTACATTTTGTACCCACGGAAGAACAAACACCAGATATTTTTACTAAGTCTCTTGACAAATCCACATTCACCAGAATTGTTGGTGAATTGGGTATGTTAAATAGTCCTAGTAATTAAACTAGTTAACATCTGAGGTTTGGTCTTTAATAATTTATAAGTGATTATTTTGTTAACAATTATTATAAGAATCACTTGTATAATTATTTTATCAACTTACCGTCTTGCTTGTTAATTCTCAAACCATTGCCATTATCTTCTTAATATATCCCTACTTACTTCTTTTATTTTAGAATCATTTATTTTCTCTAATAACATTTTCTCAAATTTTACAAGTTGTAATTTGTGAGAAACATATTTTTGTTGAAAATTTCATTATTTTAAAATCACTTTTGAATATTTGTGATGATTTAATAAGTCATATTTTCTCTTTAAATAATTTTCTATTAGAAAGTTATTTTATTAGAAAATATATAGATTTATTAGTTTACTATAAATATTTATGTAAATAATTAATATTTTATTTAATATTTTGTAGTGTTTGTCCTTTTGCTATTATTGTTTTATTTCCGTTATAAGGACTACGTATGATCTTATTAAGTAGTTTTATTATTTTTGTTACTATAATAAATTATCTTGTTATTATCACATTAATTTTATGTAAATTAATTTGCATTTTTATGTTACAAGTTCGTTGTGTTAATATATCTGTTGTGTCTATTATAAATACTCTAGCATGACTAGTCGTTACTCTTGTATGACTAACCTATTAGTCATACCTATTCTGTTTCTAATCATATTAGTATAAAATATTAGTCATATCTATTAAGTCATATAAGTACATAATATTAGTCATATCCGTTAAGTCATATTAGTATATTTACTCTAGTATGACTAGTCTTTACTCTTGTATGACTAACCTATTAGTCATAGCGAATTTTAATCTTAGTCATATTAGAATACCTACTGGTCATATATTAAGATATAGTACTTAGTCATATTTTTTTAGTCATTACCACAATATCACTTCTGGAGTTAAGTCTCAGAAGACTACTGTCGATACATATACATACAATATACACGTTTCAATAAGTCGAATTGCTGCCGGATTTTTCCAAGGAACTCGTTTATTTGAGATCCCAGTGGGCTGGGTTGCGTGATTAGCTAGCGAGTGACTTGTTTTTCAGGTTCTTCAATTCAAAATCGTTGTTCGCAAGATCTGAAATTTCGAGCATTTGACTTTGATTTTCAAAAAACTAAAATTATCAGTGAGTTCGTGTAGGTACAAAGATCATTCCCTGAAATTTTTATATTTTTCTAAGAACATTGGAATTTTTAAAATTTTTAATTAATTTTTAATTAATTGTAATTTCAAAAAATTTGAATTAATTTGTTAAATTGGTTAAAATCTGTTGATTTTGAAGGTTAAAAATCGTGTAAAATGGCTGATAATGTTGGTGACAATATTGATGACAATATTAAGCTTGCTAAGCACAATCTAGTTGGATATTTTGATCCCGAAAGTTGTACAATTGAAAGTTTTAGGCCGTGGATTCAATTTCTGAATGGGTCTTCTATTGTTAGTACGGCAATCACTGCTAATGCTCCCCTGAGACTTGATCCTTTGCGTTTGATGTGGACCACTACTGTCATATATGATGATTTATCATTTTTCACCTTTACTGTTGGTGACAATCAATATACAATGGATGAATCTGTACTCAATACCGTCCTCAAATTTCCAACTAAAGACTTTGTAGATGTTCCCTTTGATATCTGAATTGACAAACTTTTTCATTAGTATCAATCATCAAGGGGAGTTAGACTTATCTAGATTGAATAAAACGAACTTGGTTCAAGAATGGGACTACCTCTTCGACACCATTGCCAAGGTATTTGTCAATTCTACAAAAAGCAATTTCAGTATTCTTACATCTCTTGTGCAGTATATTGGTTTTGCAGTTGTTCACAATCGAAGAATCAATATTGGCAATTTACTTTGGGATGTTATGATAAAAAGGTTAGTGTCAGCTAAAGGTGCTCATGATAAAGGTGAAAAGGTTGTGTGTTTTTATCCTCGTTTTCTGACTCTTTTCTTTAATCACTTTATTCCTATTGAGCTACACGATCTTTTCCTTAATAGTCGTTCTGAGGTGTTTGGTACCACAACAACTAGACTGTTTGTCAGGTTACACAAGTCTCGCAATTTTCCAAATGTCCCAGTGGTCATTACTCAGTATATGTCCAACTTCATAAACTTTCCAGTCATACCAGAACAGCAACCTGAACAACCAGAACATCAACCTGAACTAGCTCCTGAGCCACCTGTTCTTGAGCAACCGGCACAAGTGACTGAGCAACTAGAACCTATAACTGCACCTGTTCTAGAATCAGAACTTCTAGTGGATCAATCCACTCAAATTGGAAGATCTGCAGCATCTGTTGACCTGGTATTAACTTCTGATCCTTTAACTACTTCTCAATCTCAATCTTCTCTTGAAACCCAAGTGGTTGTTAGGACTGACCAAGGGGTTGTAAAACCACAACCTCTAACCCAGGTCACAGAGCCAAACACAAAGTCAAAATCACTCAAGACCTTTCAATCCTTAAAGAAATTGCAGTTTAAAAGATCTTAAAGAAGTAGTGATGAATTGAGTGAACCCACAGCTCTGCCTCTCACAAAGAAGAGTAGAACTCTGAGGCATCTGTAAGCCCATCCATTTCCTCCCAATAGGATTTGGACATTGATATGGCCGATAAACAGTTACTGGTTTCATCCTCTCAATAGGATGACACTATTGAAGTTTGCCATAGGGCCATGGCACCTTGTAAAGAGTCAAGCACACCCCTCTTACTCACAATGGGGGAAAACACAACCATAGATAAAACTCAGGACACTTTGCAAGGAGAGCACATAGGGATGGTTACAATGCCTACCATAGTTACGGTAGAGGAACCCTCACAGGCTTATGAGGGAAATCATGATTCTTTGCCATCTATAATAGAATCATCATCTCCCCTCTCAGGTGGAAAATACCTGGATCCCTTAAGGGAGTCTTCACTCGTAAATTTATCTGGAGAAAGTGAAGGGCAACTCGGTCATCCTATCACTGAAGAAATTCAGTTATCAAATCCAAATGAATTTATAAGGAATAAAGAGAGAATAAGTGATGAATAGTGTTTTTAGTGAAAATAGGAATATTATTAGATGATACTATATAGACGTACCCGGAACGGATTTCTGAGTTCGTATTAATGATTCAAGGGGAAAAAGAGTGTATGTAAAAGTTATCAGATTTTGAAAAATAGCACTTTTATTTTCCTCGAGATTTCCCTGGACACTAAAAGACTTAATGAATTATTGAAAGGATTTAAGGATTATAGGTTCAAGAATTATTAAAGAGAATTGAGAATGGTAGTATAAATATTAAGACGGTTTCCGGTAAAACCCTAACTAGAAATCCTTGAGATATTCCTCCGAACGATCAATGAATTAAGCTATATCCGGACAAAAAAATAAGCAGAGGACCAAGGTGCATGCATGTGCTAGTGGATATGATCAAGGAACTAAGTAGTTACATGAGTAACTAGCATACTTAGAGAAATAACCAAGCACTTAGCTTCATCTTATCATCAAACCACTACAAACCAACACATGTCCCTTGCATTACCTCATCCATGACCTAGCACTTTAATAAAGCCACTTTAAGCTAGATATTATCACAATAAGGTGTATTATGCAAGATTAGATCAAGAAAGAAAGCAACCAACTCCATCTCTCCATTCTTCTTCAAACTGCCCAGCAAGAACACCCATGAAAGAAAAATTCATATCTCAAGATCTAGAGATTTAAAAATCACCAAACTTTAACCATATTTTCTCCACTCTAAGGGAAACTTTTGTTCAAAATTTCATGTCAATCTAATGAGTATAGCCTAGTCAAATCTCCTCCCCAAGTTAAAGAAGCCAAGCTGTCTGTTCTTGACAGTTTCCGTCCAAAGGGAAAAACTAGTTCAAAACTATAGCTACCAAGCTTCAAATCTCTTGATCTATAGCTTAAAACAAAGCTTATGAAGATCCCAAGATGTGGTAAAAAATTTGAGAGCTAAACTCTTATATTTCGATTTTCTATGATTTTTACAAGTTTAGGGTGAATAGTAACCTTCAAGAAACAAACTTTGTTTTTCTTGATTTCTTGGATGATTTAAGCTTCGTTAAGGTTGTACAAGGATTATTCAAGGCTTAGTAAGGACTTACACACATCAAGGAAGGTATGGAACTCATGAAACCCTAGCTCTTACTTTGAGTGTATGAATGTTCTTTATTGATTTTTAGGTTAGTATGATTATGGTGATGTTATAAGCATGATAGTTATGATTGGGCTTGGTTATATGTTAAAATGATTTAGATGAACGGAAAGGCAGTGCTTGGCCTTAGTTTAAAATTAAATAACATGTATTGGTGATTTGGAGTGGAAACCATGTTTGTGGGAGGATTGTAAATTTGGAAACGTTCGATTTATAGCCGTCGTAATGCCGAAATTTCGTTAACCATTAAAATTCGTTCATAACAGTTGTTATAATTTTCTGATCTTGATGAGCAGTTGACCCACTCTTATAGATCTCGAGTCATAGATCGTTTTGGCGAAAGAATCGAAGCAAACGGACTTACGTTTAGGAATTATGGCCGATTTACTAAAAGTGGTTCGAAACCGTAAATGCAAATTCGTAATTGAAATTGAACCCCCTTAACTCGAGTAATTTAGTGACAAATCTTGGTAATTAAATATTAGAGATCATAAGTAAGGTGTGAGAGAAGACCTCATGTTAAAAAGATCGTTTTACGATTTTATAAAAATATTCGAATCAGGGTTAAGTACGAATGAACCCCTAAAAAGAACGAGTGGTTATAACTTTCGAAAGTCACTTAGATAACGATCGATAAATCTCGAGGTATAATCTTTCGACCTTAGAACTTATATGGATTAAGTACCTACCAAGTGTAAATGTAATGACATGCCTTGATAGCAAGCAAGTATCGGGTCATAATGGTGTTAATGAGCGATAACTTGAAAACGTGCTTGAGCTTGAGTAAAGTATTTACTTGGCGTTTCAAATTGATAGGTGATTAACCCGGGATAATTTTGGTTATTTATAAATTGCCGGACCATTCCGAGTCATACCACTAGCATAGCGGGAGTACCAGGTAAGTTTCTAATACTTTGTAACTCTTGTTGTGATAATATCTATATATATATATATATATATATATATATATATGAATTGATTCTGTTATATATATGCCATAGCATGCATGCCTACTTTCAAGATATATTGTGATACTTGTTCCTTGAATTATTGTTGGCTTATAAGTTAGATAGTTAACGTATCGGTTATAAGCCGGATATTGCTAAGACCCTTAGAAAAGGGCATATGAATCCCATTCTTCGAATCTAGACCGAAAGTCAGTATTTCTTGATATATCGTGACTATTCCGGAGAAAAATATTTAAGTAAATATTTTTCCATTATTTAATCAATGTGATAAGTGCATATTTTTGCATATTTTTATTACCTATTTATTTGCTTGAATTCGTATTTTAATAATTTATTTTGTTGCATTTCAGGAAATTCGTAAATAAATAAAGAAATGACAAAATAAATAAATAAAGTGCAAGGAAGGGAAAAAGAGGAAGAAAAAGGACCAAAAATGAAAGAAGGAAAAGAATTAGGAGCTTGGAGCAAAAGGAATATTTCAAGACAAGTGGAAGGTGGAGATCATCCCAACACATTAGCAAAGTGTATGGCCAAGATCAACTCTTCAAAGCTTAAGGGGGAAGGAAACAAATAGATGGCTAGGATTTCACCACCACACAACCCAAATATATGGTGGGGATTTACCCAACACCCCCCTTAACCCTAATTCCTATCCTATAAATACCCCCTCACCCCCCTTGTAGTTGGTAACTTAGA
This sequence comes from Saposhnikovia divaricata, assembly GCA_036435485.1. Lineage (NCBI taxonomy): Eukaryota > Viridiplantae > Streptophyta > Magnoliopsida > Apiales > Apiaceae > Saposhnikovia > Saposhnikovia divaricata. The sequence continues at coordinate 106,435,038 of CM071597.1, forward strand.
TTTTAGGGTAGTTTTAATTTCTTGTATTTTTCTTAGTTTCAAATCTTGTAAACACTCCTATTATAATTAATGCAATTTTTATTTTCTTACTTCTTGTCTTGCTCTTTCGTTATTGTTGCCTTGTTTCGTTATTTTCGTAAATCCCGTTGCTAACCACTTGGGGTTGGAAATAACGAAATTTAATTTCGTGTTCTTAGTTTTAATTCGTAATTTTGCCCCTTTAAATTTCCATTTTATTGTGGGCTTTATAGTTGTTAATTATAGATCTAAATTTCCATGTTTTATGTGTTAATTTAAAAAAATAAAAAAATAAAAATAATATCAGTTTTCTTTTAATTTTCAGCATCGAATTTTCCAGTCTTTAATTTTTTAAGTCGAGCCTTATTTCCATGTCCCCTGTTTTTCATATGTACTGTTCTGGCTAAGTAAAAAAAAAACACATAAAATCAATCTCTCACCCTGTATCTTCTTCTCCTCCTTCAACTCTCCTCTCCTCTCTCTCTCTCTCTCTCTCTCTCTCTCTCTCTCTCTCTCTCTCTCTCTTCTCTGCCCACACGAACGTCCCTTCTCCTTTTATTTTTTTTCCTTTATTTTGTTTTCGCTTCAAACACATCTTCAATAACTCCACTTTTCGTCATTATTATTAGTTAATCTTTAATTTGTTTTCGCCTAGTTTTAATTGCCGAGGTTGTGATTCTGTTTTCTTTGCTTGTTCGATCAATTGACTGTAAATCTCAGTTTTGTAGGCTGTTGTTTTGCGTGAACTCTTTGGGTCAATGGCTATGTTCGACTTTTGTTTTCGTTCTTGTTTACTGTTTTGTTGGGTTTACTGAGGTAGTGTCTGAGTTTGTTGTTAATATGCTGAGTTGTTTCTCGTTCTGGGCTGAATTCGTTTGCCGAGTTGTGTTTGTATGTTTAATCTACCTGCGTGTGTTTTGTTTCGTTTTCGAGCCTTGATTATACTGAGTTGTTTATTGAGTAAATTGAGTCGTATACTGTATGTGTTTAATCTGTGTGTGTTTTGGTTCAAATCGCCGTTTGTCCATAACTGAATCCGAGTCGTGTCTTTTCGAATTGTTTTGAGTCCGAGTCGTCGTCCAAGGTTGATTCTCATTAAGTCCAAGTCTAAGTCCTGTTCTTAAGTTTGTCGAATTGTTTATCGTTTGTTTTGAATTCATTAAGTTTGAGTCGAATTGTTTGTCGTTTGTTTTGAAATCATTAAGTTTGAATTGTTTTTGTTTTGAATCCTGTTCTGTCTGTTCGAATTATATTGAGTTATTTTGATTGTTTTGAGTCCGAGTCGAGTCCTGGGCTGTCTGAGTTCGTCTAGTTTTGTTCGTTGTTGCTTTGCGTTGTATTATGCTGAGTTTCTGCGTCCTGGTGGTTTGAGTATTTTCCCTTCCGTTCAGCGTTTGACGATGTTGGCTTTGTTGTTCTGTTTTGTTAAATATAGTGTTTTCGTTCTCTTGACGCTTTTGCTAGGCTGGTAGATCATGCTTTTCGATAAACTGATATCACAGTAGTATTGGCGGCCACAACATACGAGAAATTCATAAACACAAGAGGCTTTCCACTCCCATTTCTGCGCCTGTTTTTTTTTTTTTTTTTTATAAATTTTATTAAAAAAAAAGAGTTTGATTTAAATCGATTAAAAAACAAAAAAAATGTGTTTTGGAAAATTTTTTTGATCTAATTTAGAATTTTAGAATAATCTAATTTGTTTTTGTTTTTGTTATTTTAATTCTAGAATTAGCTTGCATTTTCCTTTTTGTAATTATTTAGTTTAAATACTCTTTTAGAAAATTAATTAGTATAAATCAAATTCTCAAAATCCCAATTTGTCCTAATTCGATTAAATTAGAAATTAAGGTTTGCGAATAAATTAGTCCCTGTGGAACGAATCATTAAATTTTACAACGAAACGAATTGTGCGCTTGCGATTCAAATTCAAATGTCATTTATTTTAGCACAACACAATGAATATTATTTTAAATATTCATTTGAACTGTATTTATTCAATGAATATTATCTTCAATATTCATTTAAAGTCGATTCAATTATCAGATATTATTTCGAATATTCATTTGAGAATTATTTCTTCAATAAGTATTATTAATTTGAATATTCATTATTCATTCAATGAATATTATTTTGAATATTTATGCGAGGTTTATTTTGAGCAATATTAAAAATATTCTTTAAATATTTATGATTTAATAAATATTCTTTGAATATTTATTTAATTCTTCTAAGTCGTTTTAAAAATGAATTAATTCATTCAAATATTATCTTCGGCCCTCGAGTATTACGTAAATTATTCTGAGCCTATTCATTATTATTTTCTGATCTTCATACCCTAGGTAAATTATTACTGAGTCCTATTACTATTATCATTCTATCAAGGAAGGTTCTCAAATATGCTATTCTTCATTCAATCTATCTTCCAAATTATAAGGGAACCTTACTTGAGAAATGTTATTTATCTTGTTGACTTCCCGGTCATAAATCTTTTGAAACTATTCTTTTCATTCGCAACTTGGTTGCTACTTATTTATTGAATCCTTGTGTACCTTCTCATCATTCGAGGGGTAAGAATGTTGGAATAAGTTGGTATCCCTTAACAAGCATCAGCTTGAGAAATATTGGTGAATTTTCATTTCCAACTAGATACGACTACTTTGTGAAGTCTTATCAACAAGTATTATACTTGGGGGAAAGGGGGACGAACTTTACGTTCAGAGTCCAGGATTCTATTCGAACTAGGAGTTGTGTAAGAGGCTGAGTAGCGCCGGTCCATCCCATTTGGCCCAACCGTTGGCCGGGGAGACTTAACAGGGCGGTAGACAAGTAAATCCGTCAGCTCTTCCTTCTACCGGTAGTAAATCAAATTTGAGTTGTACAATCTGCGACTGATCATCGTAAGGATTGGAACAGCGGGCGCGGTGAATACTCCAGCATTAGTTCATCATTCAAATTTATTTATTTTCTGCAACATGAGATATCCCTCTTGTTGACCGGGTTTGAATACTGATTAGAACTGAAAGTACCTTTGCTTACCTTGCAACTTCATCGTTTACCTTATACTGGTACTATATTTGTTAATGCATTCCATATGGTTTCAAAGATATTTCAGATTTGTTATATATTATTGTTGTTCAGTTACATATTATTTTTTTGGGTTGTTGCTCTCCCTTGCTTTTTTATTATATCACAACAATAGCTAGATTTGATGACCAACCCAAGTAGCACTCGGTGCCAGCAGGGACAGTAGTTATAAGGGTTGCCTACTGATGTCATGGACGACATTGCTGAGGTAGAAACAACCAGTAGGCTAGACTATCAGCTTATGATTTATCAAATGTATTTACTTATAGGACATATGTAAATGGATGGCAAAGAGTATGTAATTCTTCTGGGTTATAAGAACACAAAACTTGTGATTAATAATATTTGTTGGTTACTCTGATTTCATCTCTAGGACTATAACGGGTGTGTTTTATGTTGTTGTTTTTGTTAGTATTGGTGCCCTAGAGGCAATGTATACATTATATTTATGTTTGAGTGATATTATATATTCGATATATATATGTTTATTATTGGCTTTGTTTACTGCGAAATAAATAAAGTATAATAAATGTCCTTAGAATCTTGATACAAATTATATAGTTGCAAGTATGTGACTTGAACATGAGATTATATAATGAATGTATCATATTCTTAAATGTCCCTAACCAAGTATTATTATTACTTAGGACAATAATAATACACTGAGGTTAGTATGATAATTGACAGATGACCACATCTCATTGGTCATAAGTATGAAGATACTAAAATCAATGCATAGGTAACTGTACGAGTACGGGGTACTGGACAGACCCACAGTGAGATACATCATGGTAAATTATAATAGTGTCATATGTATTCTCACGGTGATAATAGTGTAATGATCCTTAGACCTGAAGTCGTTATAATTCTAAATGAGAATTAATATATTTTGAATTCATCAAAAGTTATCTTTAGCCGGATAATGATAAAGGTGAATATCGGATATATTATGAATCATGTGAGAAATATGAATGATCTAGAAGGGATTTAAATCTCCTGATAAAGGAGTGATATTATCGGCCTCTTATTTGAGTGAGACTATGAAATGCATGGCCATGCTCAAATGTTGATTTGATTAATAGTCTACTCATCGATCAAGAAAATGAAGATTAAATTATGAAGACGATGACACATTACATGCCTCGAGTTTAATCTATAATATCATGATTTAAAGGGATTATATTACATGGAACATTAATCATAAAAGGTTGATTGAATCGATGATTTAATTATTGTTTAATTGGGTAGCAATGATGTGTTACTAGACGCCGCTCATTGTTTGTAATTTTATTAGAGAATAAAATTATTGCCAATTAAATAATAACCTACAGGGTCACACACAAAGAATGTTTAAAAGGGAAATTAATTTATTTCATGAATTTAAATTAATAATAATTTAAATTATGATTTTAAATTAATAATAAATAATAATTCGAAATTTATAAAATTAATTAAGTGAGACTTGATTAGTTAAAAGATAAATTTGAAGATGTATTTTCTTGACTTATTTAATTAATTAAGTGTGACTTAATTAATTTATTTAAATAAATAAGATTTGTTTAAATAAAAATGGCCTAATTGTTTAAGGCTCCATTTTGCTTTATTTCTCTTTATAAGCCAATTGTTGGCAAGTCTTCCACGGGGAACACAACTGAAAATTTCAGATCATACAAGTTAGAAACAAGAGAGAAAATCAAACTAAGTCAAGAACACATTCTTGATTATTTATTTTTGGCTAGTACCTAATTCCGTGGCATAATCGTTCGACGATTCAAGCAAGCATTCGGGTGTGGATACCGGTGGAGGAGTCATACTTTCAGCTCTGAAAATCAACAAGCTAGGACCTCCATTTGTCATCCTTAGGAAAGCTTGAAATAGGTACAATCTTGTTCTTGATATTTTTTATACCATGATCATCATTTTATACATGGATCCGGGACTTGGAATTCGTTTTTAATTGTTATTTACGTCATTTCCGTTGCGTTATCATGCCCGAATTCCAACAATGGTATAAGAGCAACATGTATAAAAGGATGATTTGGTCTTGTGTTCTTGAAAATGAAACATGCATGAATTTTATGAATTTTGCTGCTTCATTTTAACATACAAAAGATTATCTATAAATTGTTATAATTGTTTGTATGATGTTATAAATTGTTATAACATGTTTTGAATGATGTACTATATGTTAGATATGTTAAACACATCATTAGAATAATTTTAGAATTGATCAAAACTGAAAATTTCACATTCTGCAAGTTTCTGGAAAATCTGCAGATTCTGGGAAAATCTGGGAAAACAGGTGTTGCGCATTCTGGTAATGCGTGTCGTCAGATTTCTACAGATGTTACGCATTCTGGCAATGCGTGTCGTCAGAATTTTAAAGGTGCTGCGCATTCTGGTGATGCGTGTCGTCAGAATTCTACATGTGTTGCGCATTCTGGTAATGCGCATCAACAGTGGCCAGATACAATAGTGCAGAGACAGTCTGTGTGCATGATGAAATTTTAATTTTTTATTTTCTTTTTCTATTTTAACATTTTTCTTTTGCTTTTGCTTTAAGAATAATGTTAGTGGCCATAATAGACTTATTGGTATTAATCATTAGATTCCTAATATAACGCCCTAGAAAATATCGGATTTGTTATTATTATTATTTAATTATTTAATATTAAATATGGATTATAGGGTGTGATTTTTTTTATTTTATTCATTTATTTTTTTGTTAGATTAAATATATGTGACATCATGTTTATATGGTTATATGGTGATGTATGTGTGACGTGCTAGTCCGTGTAATTTTTATTTGAATTTTTATGATTAGAATTTATTAAATCATGTGTTATTGATCTTCAGAAAATTTTATAAAATCATCGGAGTATGTAAAAATTTTGAAATCTTTTGTGTTACCATCTTTATAATATTATTTAGTTTTTTAAATTATTGGGTGTATTAATTTGGGTGTATAAGTATTTTTAATATGATTTTAGGAATTTTATTGTATTTAAAGGATCAAAATTTCCAAAATTCATATTTAATTCATTTTTGGTCCTAAAATTATTTTAAAAATATGTGGGTGTTCTTAATTTTATACTCTTTATTTTAAAATTGAGAAATTTATTTTTTCACAAATCATCTATTAAATTTCAAATTCAAAAGCTATTTATTAGATTCTTTTAAAATGGTTTTTCAGTAGTGTTTAAGTATTATATTACCCATGTTTTCTAATCCCTAAATTTCACGTTTCTTTCCCCAAATTCTCATTTCATTACTCTGTTCTTCAGGGCTCTAGAAAACTCTCGAGTCTCTCTCTTTTAATCTCTCTCTCTCTCTCTCGCTTGTCCTCTCATAATCTCTCTAATATCTCTCGCCTCTTTCTTCTATCTTTCTCCCTCTCAAAAACTCCTTTTCGTCTCTCCTTTGTTTCTACTTAGTGTTGCTGTTTGCTGCATTTGTGTCGATGTGTGTTTGTGTATGGAATTTTTATGTATATGTGTGTATGCTAAAGAGTGTGTGTGGAGGAAACTCGTAGCCTTGTGGGTTTGAAATTCTTTGTTAGAGTCGGCTTCGGACTTTACAGTTTTTATTGAGGCATTGAATGGCTGGAATGTTGCTGTGTATAGGAGTGTGCCTCGGTATGTCAATTGCTGCAGTTGGGATTCGAATTTGCTGGGTTGTTTAAGGTTTTATCGCTGTGTGGTGGAGTTGATAGGAAGTGGCTGTGTACTTAGTGTTTGTGTGTGTAAAAGTATTGGGTTTGTGCAAAGGGTGTGATGCAGTTCGTCTTTAAGTAGCTGGGTATACGATGAAGACATAAAGTGTGTAAACCAGGTTCAATAAAGCTGTTGTGGTTATGTTTTCTCTAGCGTGTTTGTCCCTAGTATGTAGTCGCGTGTTGTGGTTGGACTGGTAGGAAGCTGAGAGATTACAACGGAGTTATTACAGGGAGGAATACTTGGGTATTGGTTGGTGATGTTGAAGAGGGAAGGAGGCAGGAATGTTGTTAGGGGTTAGGCTTAAAGTTGGAGATTATTAATGGTTATGGCTGTATATGGTTGGAAAGTTATATTTCTTGTGCTTTGTTTAACAAGTTTGAATTTTATTAATTATCCTAATAACGGGATATCGGAGATGTGTGGTTAGTGAGTAGTAGGAAGAAGATTGTAGGGGTATGTATGTCCGACTAGGGAAGGCTGGAGAAGGGTGTACGGGGGTCGTGGGATTTTTGTAAGAAATGAGGAAAATTATAAACAGGGGAATTAATGTAAATATTATTTGGGTGTACATAGCTGGACTGTGTGAGTGTGTCGAGTGGTGAACTATTCGATTGAAGGTTAATTCGGTTTTTATTTCATCTTTTTGGGTTCAGTAATTGAGTTAGGTTGTGGTGTTCAGGCTAAGAGGGTGGTGAAGAAAAGGGTATGAATGTAATGTGGGTGTGTTGAGAAGTGGGTTCTTTGTGAGTATCGTTCAAAGGAGGAGGCAGGAGTGTAGGGGGGATGATGTTGCTGTGTACGACTGTAGTACTTGTATGTGCGTGTGGGTTATATAAACAGGGGATGTGTTCAAGGTATGGGTAGGTATGGCTGTGGGTTATAATGTTAATGATTAATTGATGTTGGTTTTGAGGCTAACCGATTATTGAAGGAGTAATTGATCCTATAAGAGTCTTATCTTGAGTTTAGCAAAAAAATCGAAGTTTGAATTGATTAAAATGTTTGTACAATGATATTGTTACTGTGGATTATTTATGTCATGACATGTTAAGAATTATTATTGATAGCTTGGTAAAAATTCTTTGGAAATCTTAGTGCCCTGACTGAGTTTGGCTTTAAATTTGAAGTGATCTTGAGTTGTCAAGTTATAAACAGATTCTTGTAAATAGTAAAACTTGCAAATAAATATTGTTGGTTTGTGGGAAATAGTATATGGCGTTTTATGCTTGTTTGATTGGTTGGTTGTGTTGGTTTGGATTCGACTGGTAGTGCAATAATACTAAGGGGACGCTATCCAAATTTTGTTTAGATTCATTTGGCAATTCGCATTGTAAATTGATAAGAATATTTGTAAATCAATGGGATATACACGTTAAAGAGGTATAACTGTAAGTTGACATTACGTGCTAAGTGCTTATATGATTTTGTGGTTATACATTTTTATTCTGAGGATATGATTTATATATGTTATATAGCGTATTAGGACGCGTTTGGGTAGAACAAAATTAGACGGTTACAATTATTATTGTACTGAAAAAGTACTTTATCTATTTATAGGTGTGTGTTGGAGGCCCATCTATCTGCCAATTTACGCAAGGACGGAATATTAAGAAAGGAATTGTGTATTGATGAGTGTGCTCGTGTAGAGATTGACAATGGATAAAGGAAAGACAAAGTATGATTGAGTAGAAGCCACTGTATAAAGAAGCGGAGACGGATGTAATGTGATAAGGAGTTAATGTATTGGAAATGGAAATCCTGTGTATTGAGGCAAGTTTACTATCCCTCACTTATTGTTCAAGTGATGTGAAACCTTTTGTATTATTTATTGTTCTTTCGAAATCCCTTCTTGCAAGCGATTATATTCTTCATTTTTACTCTAAATAACGTGAAACTGTCTTGTTAATTATACTATTATCCTTTCAAATCATTTTGCTAGTGCCTATACTTTTCATTTTTATTCCCAGTGACATTTTCTTCTATTAAATTACAAACATTTATTCTCAAATTATTCTGTAATTGTTTATTTTCCCCACATATCGTTCAGGTGTTGATTTATTTTAAAATTAATTTATTTCAATATTCCTCGTCTATGCTGATATGCTTCAAAGTATATTTTCTTTCAAATTTATGTAAACTAATTCGAGGTTTATACTGTTGCTGAGGCATGTGTTGCTCAGTGACGGTTAAAGCCAAGAATGAATTGAGATCTTCTAAATTATTTAAACTCATTATTGTCATGCCGGTTCTGGCAGCTGAAGCCTATGAGTGCTTAGCTGACAAGAGTGAGACCTTAAATAATTGAGAATTTCTTAAATCTTCGTTTTAAGATATTCGAATCTCTCCTGATAGTTCAAACTTGGTAATGGATTTTCACCAATGGACCCCTTTAGGAGAGGCTTTCTTCAAACTGTCCTACAATTTAATTGTCCTGGAGTTATTTTACAGATGATCATTTTTTTTAAACTACTTAATTCACTTATGTTAATTCAACTTGACAATGTGTTGGTAAATTTTATTAAATGCTTTGCACTTGACTATATCCTTGCTTTATCTTATAATTACAGTTGTTGATACTAATGTTGCAAATAAATCATTTTACTTATCTTTCAAGTGAACCATGCTTTTCGTCACTTGATCATTATATTAATTCGATTTGTCGTTGATATTATTGCTCTTTAATTTTCAATAAATATGAATAGCTGTTTATCATATCCCAATCAATAGTCCTGAATTTGTTGTCCCTGTTCCATTGATATATTATGAAATAATACCCTTCTCTATATCGAAATTGTCGATGTCTAGGTCAGAATTTTACTAGACCTCATTTCTTCTTGCGATTTGAGTTGTTAACCTGGAACTTGAGTTTCCAAGGTGCTTGGCTGGTCGAGGTGGTCGATTGTTCCGACACCTGACGTTCAGACTATAGGATTGGACTGTTGTTTTTTTTAAAATGTGGACCGTAAAGGGTCGGACCAGATTCATGGTCAGAAGTTATTAAGGCCAATGTGTGTCGTGGACCCATTAAAGGACATTGCTGTATGCGTTTGTCCGGGGTTAGTACGTGACTGATCAGCAGCCTAACCTTATTGTTTTCATTAATAAAATGCAAAATAGTCCAATTCTATTCCATTTCCTGAGTTAAACAAAATGTTATATCTTTAAAGTTCTTGAGCTTCTGTAATTGTGAATTATTCCTTTGAGATAAGTTGGTCAGTGATATGTTCATCAATGAATCATTGTAGTATTATTGTTTCACTATACTGTTCACTTGCTGAGCATTCTTTGGCTCACTCTTGCTTTATTTTCCTAATCTTTCAGTTAGGAATAAGGGTGGATGTCTACATCGTACGAGTTATATGAGAGCAATGAGGCAGCCTTTACAGGATAGATCTCGAAGCTAGAGCGGTAAGCACGGTTTGGAGTTAAGCTACAGATCAGACGGTATAGTTATTGAAATTAGAATAGTAGAGGAAATTGTAATAATTTGTATAGTTTAGATTCTTGTTTCATACCATAACCTGGTATCGATCCTCGATGAGGAATCAAGGGTGTAATAAGATTTTATTATATTTGTTAAATGGGAATTTGGTTTGGGTTGAATAACAGGTGGATAATCCGATTTATGAATACATCATGTCAAAACTTTCTAAAATTCCCCTATATTAAAGTCTAGTTTATCTATATAAATTCCAATAACTTAATATTTCATTTCAAAAAGGTATATTTTAGTGGTGGGTGTTACAAGTTGGTATCAGAGCGACAGGTTATGGTCACTGAAACAAGTTAGGATGATTAGGTATGCGTATTTAAGTGGGACGTTAGATATGATGATTTAGGATAAGGTTCGTCTTAGGATATTAGGACGACTATTACGACGTTATTTGGTATTTCGACTTATCGCGCGAGCAGAAATTCGGCTCATCCGGAGATTCAATTTAGGACGAGGTAGATGATTCGGAACAACATACGCTAAATAGACGACTAGAGCTATCGACTTGGAAGACGCTACGTGTAGACCTTCGTGTATCTTCTAGAGTTTCTTTCCGACTTTAGTTACCCCGCGAGCATTATAGAAAGTGGAAAAGGATTGTAAATAAGATGTGAAATGCGATTTCTGGCATGGGTTGGAGGATTGGCGTGGTTATTCATTACTAGCCGTTGATTTCATTTATTGATTAAGGAGATTTAACCTTTCTTTCTATTCTTTTTGTTTTGATAATAACCCATCACCTTTGATAATCAACTATACTTCAGTTGATGATGAATTTTTCAGGTTTATTTAAACACATTCCTATTTCCAGAGATATCTCTATTTTCCAGGGGATCACTTGATTCAACATGACGCATATAAATTATTAAGACCCTTGAATTCTTTCTAGTTTTCCTGAACATTTGCCATTCTGTATTCAACATTACATATGTAAACTTTTGAATTCTTTTTGTTTCTCTCTAAATATTTAACCTTCTTTACTCTAACCGGGATGAACAACCCTATGTATGTAGGGGATTCAGGGACATCTTATCTATATGATAGGATTCTGGTGGGACGCCACTAATTGTGTTTGTCATGAAAGTACTGAAGGATGGCCACCTTTTTGTACTATGGCGGTTGACCTAAGTGACAAATGCAACCTGAAAACAGTTCAATGATTATTTTGATCTCTCAGTAAATTCTTTTATAAAAATTCATATCAAACAAAACTCATTTAATATTCATACATGTTAATACCTGTCTATTCTATTGATCCCTTTTGTTATAAATCCTTGTAATTTCTAAAAGTTATCAATGCTTGAGAGCAGTAAATATGGAGATAATGAAATTTTCAGTGGTGTAAGCTACATTTACGTCGAATGAAAATTGGATGAGCGGGTTTGAAAATTGAGGTTAAAGTAGAGATTGAATTTCAAGTTAGATTACATAGTGGATTCATAACACACGTACAAGATTTGATAATACGGAGAAACTGATTATCGTTAAGGAGTAGATGATAAGGACATGAAATGATAACAGTGTTAAAGTCGGAAATAGAGCGATGATTGATATAACTGGTATGTGATAGTTATCATGAAGGAAAGATTGTTGATGAACACTTGTTTATTGTACATTTGGTTGAGGATATAGTAGAAGGGATATTATGAGATCTTAAATGATTTGAGACCAATGGTCGGATATGAATTTTAAGACCGTAATGGGATACTTTGAACGAAGCAAAGTAGAGTTAGACAGTTCGTTTTTAAGAAAATTTTAGTAGGAATTGAAGCTTTGGATAGAGAAGTAAAGAGATTGTGTTGGAGTTAACAAAATTATGTGGACATAGTTCGAAGGATCACGAATATCAAAAGTTGACGAGACATGCAAACCACAGGATTAAGTTTGTGTTAGAAATTCGAAGGCCTACCGGATAAGCTTATCGATACGTGAATTGATACAAGGGAATGCTAGTGTGGAAGGAATTCGAGAAGAAGCATATTGAAGTTGTACTATACTAAATTTGGAAAGTTAGGAGCGAGAAGTTGTACGCAATAAGCGCGAGAAGTTAAGACGTTTCATCGGGTTTTATAATGTCAGTCCCAGCGAATACTACGATAAAGGTAACAGGACCCTCCCCTATAAATTGCATAGGAGCTGGAAAATTCGAAAAGGCTACAAATGACGTTATTAAGTGTGGATATGTTTACAGTTACGAGAAAAAGGTGTGATTCTAGGATCAAATCGATTGACTGATTATGAGGTACAAGCAAGGTATCATGACAAGAAAGTGAAGCTATGATTCCCAAGGAATGTAGAAGTCATGTTTCAAGACCAAGGCCAGACAATGGAGTTTTAACGATCATGCAGACTAAGAGATTATTATTACAAGGTTTAAAGTTATCTTATACATGTGAAAGATCAATAAATAGATGAATAAATTGGAGCAGATTCTAGTAAGCATATATGTGATTTCTAAGTACGAGTTTGTAATTGGAAGAACTACAATTTTTAGGATATGATGAAAGGATCGAAGTGAATGCTGTGATGACGAAGAAGTAATGAATCGGGAAAGGCCTAAGACTCCAACATAGATCGAAAATGTTGAAAGACCAGCTAGGAATTATCGAAGGTTGTCAAAATTTTTACCAAGATAGCTACAGCAGTAGACAAGCCTACAAATCAGGAAAATGAAGGGATAAATGTGAAGAAAGTTTTCAGGAGTCATGAGAGATTGAAAACTGAAAACCATCCCAGAGTCAGTGCAACTGCATGGACAAAGAAAGGATGAATACGGTTATGAGTATGATCGTGAAAGTTGTATCAACTGTTTTAGTCGCATGGATTTTGTTTTAAAATTTAATTATTTACCTGTTTATTGTAAGTCAAGGCAGATTTCTTCGATTATATGTTTGCTGCAAGTCAAGGCAGGTTTTGTTTTAGTATTGTATATGAATGAATTGTTTATGGATGACTGGCTTAATAATTGAGTTACTTTCATATAGGCTATAGTCCATTATACGAATAGGTCATGTCCGATTTTCGATAGAACAGGAGCGTCACGTATGAGTGATAAGTATCTATCATTAATGAGACATGTATGCCAAAGGTTTAATTTTATGTTGGAATGTACGAGCCTACAGGACGAGCCTAGCGAGATATGAATTGATATAAAGGAATTCTAGAATGAAAGAAATGACTTGGAAATTGAAAGAGAAATGTTTGAGAATATCGTCATATGTTTCTTATGATCGATTCTGAGGACGGAATCCTATTAAGGGGGGAAGGATATAACGCCCTAGAAAATATCGGATTTGTTATTATTATTATTTAATTATTTAATATTAAATATGGATTATAGGGTGTGATTTTTTTTATTTTATTCATTTATTTTTTTGTTAGATTAAATATATGTGACATCATGTTTATATGGTTATATGGTGATGTATGTGTGACGTGCTAGTCCGTGTAATTTTTATTTGAATTTTTATGATTAGAATTTATTAAATCATGTGTTATTGATCTTCAGAAAATTTTATAAAATCATCGGAGTATGTAAAAATTTTGAAATCTTTTGTGTTACCATCTTTATAATATTATTTAGTTTTTTAAATTATTGGGTGTATTAATTTGGGTGTATAAGTATTTTTAATATGATTTTAGGAATTTTATTGTATTTAAAGGATCAAAATTTCCAAAATTCATATTTAATTCATTTTTGGTCCTAAAATTATTTTAAAAATATGTGGGTGTTCTTAATTTTATACTCTTTATTTTAAAATTGAGAAATTTATTTTTTCACAAATCATCTATTAAATTTCAAATTCAAAAGCTATTTATTAGATTCTTTTAAAATGGTTTTTCAGTAGTGTTTAAGTATTATATTACCCATGTTTTCTAATCCCTAAATTTCACGTTTCTTTCCCCAAATTCTCATTTCATTACTCTGTTCTTCAGGGCTCTAGAAAACTCTCGAGTCTCTCTCTTTTAATCTCTCTCTCTCTCTCTCGCTTGTCCTCTCATAATCTCTCTAATATCTCTCGCCTCTTTCTTCTATCTTTCTCCCTCTCAAAAACTCCTTTTCGTCTCTCCTTTGTTTCTACTTAGTGTTGCTGTTTGCTGCATTTGTGTCGATGTGTGTTTGTGTATGGAATTTTTATGTATATGTGTGTATGCTAAAGAGTGTGTGTGGAGGAAACTCGTAGCCTTGTGGGTTTGAAATTCTTTGTTAGAGTCGGCTTCGGACTTTACAGTTTTTATTGAGGCATTGAATGGCTGGAATGTTGCTGTGTATAGGAGTGTGCCTCGGTATGTCAATTGCTGCAGTTGGGATTCGAATTTGCTGGGTTGTTTAAGGTTTTATCGCTGTGTGGTGGAGTTGATAGGAAGTGGCTGTGTACTTAGTGTTTGTGTGTGTAAAAGTATTGGGTTTGTGCAAAGGGTGTGATGCAGTTCGTCTTTAAGTAGCTGGGTATACGATGAAGACATAAAGTGTGTAAACCAGGTTCAATAAAGCTGTTGTGGTTATGTTTTCTCTAGCGTGTTTGTCCCTAGTATGTAGTCGCGTGTTGTGGTTGGACTGGTAGGAAGCTGAGAGATTACAACGGAGTTATTACAGGGAGGAATACTTGGGTATTGGTTGGTGATGTTGAAGAGGGAAGGAGGCAGGAATGTTGTTAGGGGTTAGGCTTAAAGTTGAAGATTATTAATGGTTATGGCTGTATATGGTTGGAAAGTTATATTTCTTGTGCTTTGTTTAACAAGTTTGAATTTTATTAATTATCCTAATAACGGGATATCAGAGATGTGTGGTTAGTGAGTAGTAGGAAGAAGATTGTAGGTGTATGTATGTCCGACTAGGGAAGGCTGGAGAAGGGTGTACGGGGGTCGTGGGATTTTTGTAAGAAATGAGGAAAATTATAAACAGGGGAATTAATGTAAATATTATTTGGGTGTACATAGCTGGACTGTGTGAGTGTGTCGAGTGGTGAACTATTCGATTGAAGGTTAATTCGGTTTTTATTTCATCTTTTTGGGTTCAGTAATTGAGTTAGGTTGTGGTGTTCAGGCTAAGAGGGTGGTGAAGAAAAGGGTATGAATGTAATGTGGGTGTGTTGAGAAGTGGGTTCTTTGTGAGTATCGTTCAAAGGAGGAGGCAGGAGTGTAGGGGGGATGATGTTGCTGTGTACGACTGTAGTACTTGTATGTGCGTGTGGGTTATATAAACAGGGGATGTGTTCAAGGTATGGGTAGGTATGGCTGTGGGTTATAATGTTAATGATTAATTGATGTTGGTTTTGAGGCTAACCGATTATTGAAGGAGTAATTGATCCTATAAGAGTCTTATCTTGAGTTTAGCAAAAAAATCGAAGTTTGAATTGATTAAAATGTTTGTACAATGATATTGTTACTGTGGATTATTTATGTCATGACATGTTAAGAATTATTATTGATAGCTTGGTAAAAATTCTTTGGAAATCTTAGTGCCCTGACTGAGTTTGGCTTTAAATTTGAAGTGATCTTGAGTTGTCAAGTTATAAACAGATTCTTGTAAATAGTAAAACTTGCCAATAAATATTGTTGGTTTGTGGGAAATAGTATATGGCGTTTTATGCTTGTTTGATTGGTTGGTTGTGTTGGTTTGGATTCGACTGGTAGTGCAATAATACTAAGGGGACGCTATCCAAATTTTGTTTAGATTCATTTGGCAATTCGCATTGTAAATTGATAAGAATATTTGTAAATCAATGGGATATACACGTTAAAGAGGTATAACTGTAAGTTGACATTACGTGCTAAGTGCTTATATGATTTTGTGGTTATACATTTTTATTCTGAGGATATGATTTATATATGTTATATAGCGTATTAGGACGCGTTTGGGTAGAACAAAATTAGACGGTTACAATTATTATTGTACTGAAAAAGTACTTTATCTATTTATAGGTGTGTGTTGGAGGCCCATCTATCTGCCAATTTACGCAAGGACGGAATATTAAGAAAGGAATTGTGTATTGATGAGTGTGCTCGTGTAGAGATTGACAATGGATAAAGGAAAGACAAAGTATGATTGAGTAGAAGCCACTGTATAAAGAAGCGGAGACGGATGTAATGTGATAAGGAGTTAATGTATTGGAAATGGAAATCCTGTGTATTGAGGCAAGTTTACTATCCCTCACTTATTGTTCAAGTGATGTGAAACCTTTTGTATTATTTATTGTTCTTTCGAAATCCCTTCTTGCAAGCGATTATATTCTTCATTTTTACTCTAAATAACGTGAAACTGTCTTGTTAATTATACTATTATCCTTTCAAATCATTTTGCTAGTGCCTATACTTTTCATTTTTATTCCCAGTGACATTTTCTTCTATTAAATTACAAACATTTATTCTCAAATTATTCTGTAATTGTTTATTTTCCCCACATATCGTTCAGGTGTTGATTTATTTTAAAATTAATTTATTTCAATATTCCTCGTCTATGCTGATATGCTTCAAAGTATATTTTCTTTCAAATTTATGTAAACTAATTCGAGGTTTATACTGTTGCTGAGGCATGTGTTGCTCAGTGACGGTTAAAGCCAAGAATGAATTGAGATCTTCTAAATTATTTAAACTCATTATTGTCATGCCGGTTCTGGCAGCTGAAGCCTATGAGTGCTTAGCTGACAAGAGTGAGACCTTAAATAATTGAGAATTTCTTAAATCTTCGTTTTAAGATATTCGAATCTCTCCTGATAGTTCAAACTTGGTAATGGATTTTCACCAATGGACCCCTTTAGGAGAGGCTTTCTTCAAACTGTCCTACAATTTAATTGTCCTGGAGTTATTTTACAGATGATCATTTTTTTTAAACTACTTAATTCACTTATGTTAATTCAACTTGACAATGTGTTGGTAAATTTTATTAAATGCTTTGCACTTGACTATATCCTTGCTTTATCTTATAATTACAGTTGTTGATACTAATGTTGCAAATAAATCATTTTACTTATCTTTCAAGTGAACCATGCTTTTCGTCACTTGATCATTATATTAATTCGATTTGTCGTTGATATTATTGCTCTTTAATTTTCAATAAATATGAATAGCTGTTTATCATATCCCAATCAATAGTCCTGAATTTGTTGTCCCTGTTCCATTGATATATTATGAAATAATACCCTTCTCTATATCGAAATTGTCGATGTCTAGGTCAGAATTTTACTAGACCTCATTTCTTCTTGCGATTTGAGTTGTTAACCTGGAACTTGAGTTTCCAAGGTGCTTGGCTGGTCGAGGTGGTCGATTGTTCCGACACCTGACGTTCAGACTATAGGATTGGACTGTTGTTTTTTTTAAAATGTGGACCGTAAAGGGTCGGACCAGATTCGTGGTCAGAAGTTATTAAGGCCAATGTGTGTCGTGGACCCATTAAAGGACATTGCTGTATGCGTTTGTCCGGGGTTAGTGCGTGACTAATCAGCAGCCTAACCTTATTGTTTTCATTAATAAAATGCAAAATAGTCCAATTCTATTCCATTTCCTGAGTTAAACAAAATGTTATATCTTTAAAGTTCTTGAGCTTCTGTAATTGTGAATTATTCCTTTGAGATAAGTTGGTCAGTGATATGTTCATCAATGAATCATTGTAGTATTATTGTTTCACTATACTGTTCACTTGCTGAGCATTCTTTGGCTCACTCTTGCTTTATTTTCCTAATCTTTCAGTTAGGAATAAGGGTGGATGTCTACATCGTACGAGTTATATGAGAGCAATGAGGCAGCCTTTACAGGATAGATCTCGAAGCTAGAGCGGTAAGCACGGTTTGGAGTTAAGCTACAGATCAGACGGTATAGTTATTGAAATTAGAATAGTAGAGGAAATTGTAATAATTTGTATAGTTTAGATTCTTGTTTCATACCATAACCTGGTATCGATCCTCGATGAGGAATCAAGGGTGTAATAAGATTTTATTATATTTGTTAAATGGGAATTTGGTTTGGGTTGAATAACAGGTGGATAATCCGATTTATGAATACATCATGTCAAAACTTTCTAAAATTCCCCTATATTAAAGTCTAGTTTATCTACATAAATTCCAATAACTTAATATTTCATTTCAAAAAGGTATATTTTAGTGGTGGGTGTTACACCTAATGCCTTTAATGATTAAAGTTTTAATAATTTAATATTTAAATTATGAATTTAAATATTATTATTAATTCAAAATTTTATTAATTAATTTAATTTTAATTAATGTTTTTAATAATTGAATATTTAAATTATGAATTTAATATTATTATTAAATACGATTTTGATTAATTTTAATTTTTAAATTCGAATTTTATCAATTAAAATTGATTTTAATTCCTTTTAAATAATTAGGTATTTATATTAAGGAGTTAAATATTAATCGTATATGATCATGATAAATGTGATGTCTATAATTGTTATATGAGCATGGTGCATTGGTTATGGCCCCTAAAGACCTGTAGAATAAATGTTTTAATTTTATTTATGGTTTGTAATAATTAAATACGACTTGCATGTCGTTATTCTTGTAATTATTATATCTCGAATGCAACTCGAGTTCTTTTGTAATATAATTCAAAAGGGAGCTGGAGGCAATCAATGGAGGCTTAGGAAGCAATGAAGAATTTATGTAATAATTAGTTATTACAACCATAGATTGACCTTGATCTTTTCATTAGCTTGAAAAGATCGCATAGGATCGGGCCATAACCATCGCACATTTAATTTTGCATAACTGCACTTTACATATGATGCATGTATATATTAGATATATGTATGGATGCATGGATGTATAGAAATATTAGAATGTATGTATTAGATACGACACATATGCCATGTTTAAACAAGACAAAATCTGTAACGATTTAAGATTTAAACAAACGATCAAGATCGTTAAATTTTTCTAAAATCCCTTAAGAAATATTAAGTTAAACAGATGCTTTCCAACAAATAACACTCATTAAATCCTAGATCATTGAGGAGTGGATTTTCCAAAGCAAGGGTTTCTCTTTTATCGTGGTGAGATGTGATTGAGTAAACAAGCTTACTTGAATAAGTCGTCATAATAAGATTGTGAACTTAGAAGCATAGAGTTTAGTGAAATCTATTAGATAGATCGGAGCAATATGTTGTTCACTAAGCTATCCAAGAGTTATATATGATATAATTGACATAACGGTCTACCTAAATAATCATATTTAAGAGGAAAGCCAAAGCTGACTTAAAATATGACGAAATATGGATCTTGGCTCACTAAGAAAGGTTTTATGGGAACCATTTTTCGAATTGATAGTAAGGGCTATAAATTTGATTGAAATAGTGGGAGGTATATTACGAATATGCTATAAATCAACTTGAACATAATTGGTTTTACGAAACATACAAACTAACTCATTTTATGCGCTTTTACAAATTGTAGATAATAAATGGCAAACAACACAAACCACTTTCGATACGATCAGTCCTAGAAAAGGAAAAGCTGACAGGGACAAACTTCCGGGATTGGTTTAGGAACTTGAGGATTGTCCTCAGGCAGGAGCGAAAGCTGTATGCCATTGAAGTTCCTCACCCAAATCCTCTTCCTGCTGGGGCCACATGTGCTGAGCAAAATGCTTATCAGAAGCATTTGGATGACTCAATTGATGTGTCATGCCTTATGCTAGCATGCATGGCTCATGAGATTCAAAAGCAACATGAACTGATGAATGCTTATGAAATAATTGAGCACCTCAAAAACATGTTTGAGGGACAAGCTCGTCAGGAAAGATATGATACGAGCAAGGCATTGTATGCTTGCAAACAGGGAGAGCGAGACCCGGTGGGACCACATGTTCTTAAAATGATTGGGTATATTGAGCAACTAGATACCTTGGGCTTCCCGATTGGTCCGGAGGCTCAAATAGATCTGATCTTACAATCACTCAATAAGAACTTTTCTCAATTTATTATGAATTACAATATGAATGAGATTGATAAGACACCTACTGAATTGTTGGGCATGTTAAGAACTGCTGAAACCAACATTCAGAAGGAATCCCCTGCTCCCATGCTGATGGTGAACAAAGGAGGTGCCAAAGGGAAAAGAAAGTGGAAAGGCAATAAGAAGAGGATTGTATCCAAATCTGATGCCAATCCTAATTCTGCTCCCAAGAAGGCTACCAAGCCTAAAGGAGGTGTCGAAAAGGGTGATTGTCACCACAGTGGTAAACCGGGACACTGGAGGAGAAACTGTCATGCTTATTTGGAAGAGCTGAAGAAGAAGAAGGCTGCTGGGCAAACTTCTGCTTCAGGTATTTATGTTATAGAAGTCAATTTGTCTACTTCTACATCTTGGGTATTGGCTACTGGATGTGGTTCTCACATTTGTATAAATGTGCAGGAACTGCAAAGGAGTAGGACACTGGCTAAGGGAGAGGTAGACCTACGAGTTGGAAACGGAGCAAAGGTTTCTGCTTTGGCTGTAGGGACTTACCATTTATCATTGCCCACAGGGCTTATTTTAGAACTTGAAAACTGTTTTTATATGCCTTCTGTTTGTAGAAACAGTATTTCTGTTTCGTGTTTGGACAAGAAAGGTTTTTCATTTACTTTTAAGGACAATGGTTGCTCTTTTGGTTTAAATGACATTACCTATGGTGTTGCACAATTATTTAACGGTTTGTATGTTCTTAGTTTAGATACTCCTATCTTGAATGTAAATAACAAACGACTTAAGACTAATGACTCAAATCAAACATACCTTTGGCACTGTCGTCTAGGCCATATAAACGAGAAACGCATTTCCAAGTTACATCAAGATGGTTTCTTGGATCAGTTTGATTTTGAATCATATGATGAATGCGAGGCTTGTTTACTAGGCAAGATGACTAAAGCTCCTTTTACCGGACAAGGTAAGAGGGCCATCGTACGACTAGAACTAATACATAGTGATGTATGTGGTCCTATGAGATCGATGGCAAGGGGTGGCTATTTCTACTTCATTACATTTACTGATGATTTCAGTAGATACGGATATGTGTATCTTTTGAAGAACAAATCTGAAGCATTTTAAAAGTTCAAAGAGTATAAGGCAGAAGCAGAAAATCAAACTGGCGAAAGCATAAAAACTCTAAGATCTGATCGAGGAGGTGAATACTTAAGCAATGAGTTTAAGAACTATTTGAGGGAGTGTGGTATTGTATCACAACTTACTCCTCCTGGAACACCACAATGGAATGGGGTTTCTGAAAGGAGGAATCATACCTTGTTGGACATGGTGCGATCAATGATGAGTCAGGCAGATCTTCCAATTAGTTTCTGGGGTTATGCCCTGGAAACAGCTGCATATACACTAAACCGTGTTCCTACTAAAACGGTTCAACATACTCCATTTGAGATATGGACAGAGAAACGGAAAAGCATGTCATTTATGAAAGTATGGGGATGTGAAGCATTTGTGAAACGCCTAATATTAGACAAGCTTGGACCGAAATCTGAAAAATGTAATTTTGTGGGATACCTAAAGGAAACAAAGGGTTATTCTTTCTATAGTCCCTCAGAGAACAAAGTAATTGTTGCTCGAACTGCTGTATTCTTAGAAAGAGAGCTAGTCTCTAGAAAAGACAGTGGGAGGAAAATAGATCTCGATGAAGATCGAGAACCACTTGATAACGTTGAACCAGAGGTGGAGCATGAGCAAGAAATACAAGATAACATTGCTCAAGAAACACAGGTTGTTCGTAGATCTAGTAGGATTCGCCATGATTCAAAGAGAAATTATGGATTTCTCTTAACTCAAAATGGCGATGTGATGCTCATAGATCAAGATGAGCCTCTCACCTACCAAGATGCTGTGAACGCACCAGACTCTAAGAGATGGCAAGAAGCCATGAATTCTGAGATGGATTCCATGTATGAAAACCAAGTATGGACTTTGGTTGATCCACCTGAAGGGGTAAAACCTATAGGGTGCAAGTGGATTTTCTAGAAGAAAATTGACATGGAAGGTAAAATACAGACCTATAAAGCTCGACTGGTTGCAAAAGGTTTCAAACAAATTCATGGTATTGACTATGATGAAACCTTCTCACCAGTAGCAATGATAAAATCCATTAGAATTATGCTTGCAATAGCGGCTTACTATGATTATGAAATATGGCAGATGGATGTCAAAACAGCCTTCCTTAATGGAAGCCTTGAAGAGGATGTGTACATGACACAACCTGAAGGTTTTGGAAATGCAAAGGATGCTGGAAAGGTATGTAAGCTGCGTAGATCCATTTATGGATTGAAGCAGGCCTCTCGGAGATGGAACATCCGGTTTAATGAAATAGTCAAAGGTTTTAGCTTTATTCAGAACGTGGATGAACCATGTGTTTACAAAAGGTTTAGTGGGAGCCATGTGGCATTCCTAGTATTATATGTCGATGATATATTAATAATAGGGAATGACATTCCTTCTCTAAAGGCTGTAAAGACTTGGTTAGGACAAAGTTTCTCTATGAAAGACTTGGGCGAGGCTACCTATATATTAGGGATCAGGATCTATAGAGATAGATCAAGAAGATTAATCGGCTTAAGCCAGAGTACATATATTGACAAAATTTTGCATCGTTTTGGAATGCAAGATGCAAAAAGGGGATATGTCCCCATATCTCATGGGATAACGATCTCAAAAGAGAATGGTCCTAAATCATTGGATGATAAAGACCGCATGAGTAAGATTCCATATTCTTCAACAATTGGATCTATCATGTATGCAATGATATGTACTCGTCCGGATGTCTCGTATGCTTTGAGCATGATGAGCAGATACCAGTCTAATCCAGGTGAAGGTCACTGGACGGCGGTCAAGAATATTCTTAAGTACTTGAAAAGGACTAAAGATTCATTCTTGGTGTATGGAGGAGAAGAGAAGCTAACGGAAAAGGGTTACACGGATGATAGTTTTCAAACTGACAGAGATGACTCTGTGTCTCAGTCTGGATTTGTGTTTTGCCTAAATGGAGGTACTGTAAGTTGGAAAAGTTCGAAGCAAGAGACAGTAGCTGATTCTACAATGGAATCCGAGTATATTGCTGCATGTGAAGCAGCCAAGGAGGCTGTATGGATACGGAAATTCATTACAGTGCTTGGTGTAGTTCCATCGATCGCAGATCCCATAGATCTTTACTGCGATAATAATGGAGCTATAGCACAAGCCAAGGAGCCGAGAGCTCATAGCAGAACAAAGCATATACTTCGGAGATATCACCTTATTCGAGAGATAAATGATAGAGGAGATATTCACATATGTAAAGTGCATACTGATGATAATATCGCAGACCCGCTGACTAAGGCTCTGTCGCAGCAGAAGCATGAATGTCACACTAGTAGCATGGGTATTCGATACATGGGTGATTGGCTCTAGTGCAAGTGGGAGATTGTTAGTATTGGTGCCCTAGAGGAAATGTATACATTATATTTATGTTTGAGTGATATTATATATTCGATATATATATATATATGTTTATTATTGGCTTTGTTTACTGCGAAATAAATAAAGTATAATAAATGTCCTTAGAATCTTGATACAAATTATATAGTTGCAAGTATGTGACTTGAACATGAGATTATATAATGAATATATCATATTATTAAATGTCCCTAACCAAGTATTATTATTACTTAGGACAATAATAATACACTGAGGTTAGTATGATAATTGACAGATGACCACATCTCATTGGTCATAAGTATGAAGATACTAAAATCAATGCATAGGTAACTGTACGAGTACGGGGTACTGGACAGACCCACAGTGAGATACATCATGGTAAATTATAAAAGTGTCATATGTATTCTCACAGTGATAATGGTGTAATTATCCTTAGACCTGAAGTCGTTATAATTCTACATGAGAATTAATATATTTTGAATTTATCAAAAGTTATCTTTTGCCGGATAATGATAAAGGTGAATATCGGATATATTATGAATCATGTGAGAAATATGAATGATCTAGAAGGGATTTAAATCTCCTGATAAAAGAGTGATATTATCGGCCTCTTGTTTGAGTGAGACTATGAAATGCATGGCCATGCTCAAATGTTGATTTGATTAATAGTCTACTCATCGATCAAGAAAATGAAGATTAAATTATGAAGAGGATGACACATTACATGCCTCGAGTTTAATCTATAATATCATGATTTAAAGGGATTATATTACATGGAACATTAATCATAAAAGGTTGATTGAATCGTTGATTTAATTATTGTTTAATTGGGTAGCAATGATGTGTTACTAGACGCCGCTCATTGTTTGTAATTTTATTAGAGAATAAAATTATTGCCAATTAAATAATAACCTACAGGGTCACACACAAAGAATGTTTAAAAGGGAAATTAATTTATTTCATGAATTTAAATTAATAATAATTTAAATTATGATTTTAAATTAATAATAAATAATAATTCGAATTTTATAAAATTAATTAAGTGAGACTTGAATAGTTAAAAGATAAAATTAGAAGATGTATTTTCTTGACTTATTTAATTAATTAAGTGTGACTTAATTAATTTATTTAAATAAATAAGATCTGTTTAAATAAAAATGGCCTAATTGTTTAAGGCTCCATTTTGCTTTATTTCTCTTTATAAGCCAATTGTTGGCAAGTCTTCCAACGGGAACACAACTGAAAATTTCAGATCATACAAGTTAGAAACAAGAGAGAAAATCAAGCTAAGTCAAGAACACATTCTTGATTATTTATTTTTGGCTAGTACCTAATTCTGTGGCATAATCGTTCGACGATTCAAGCAAGCATTCGGGTGTGGATACCGGTGGAGGAGTCATACTTTTAGCTCTGAAAATCAACAAGCTTGGACCTCCATTTGTCATCCTTAGGAAAGCTTGAAAGAGGTACAATCTTGTTCTTGATATTTTTCATACCATGATCATCATTTTATACATGGATCCGGGACTTGGAATTCGTTTTTAATTGTTATTTACATCATTTCCGTTGCGTTATCATGCCCGAATTCCAACAGTTTTGGGTCACAAGGTTGTAATTTAATTTATATCGGTTTTATGGATAGAAATTGAGTCCGTAACGACCGGATCCCTGACCCCGGATCTGGGGTTGTTATAGAAATGGTATCAGAGCGAGAGTTATATATCCCAGAGATGAGGCGACGTTATAACAATAAATTCACTAAGATAATAAGAACTTTTGCCAAGTTCACCTAAAACCCTTATGGGAACTCTTAAGTATCATAACAGTAAATTAGCTCGATATCGTATCGACGAGCAAGGCGATAGACCATGAGGCTTATGAGCAGCAACACGATGATGCTTTATTATATGATGACGATCGGATTGTGGATTCGATAGTGTACCCTACTGAGGACCCGAAGGAGGTTCCAGCAGAGGAGGAAATCCTGTTAAGGATAAGGAACTTACCCTTGACGAAATGAGGGCTGCAACCAGAACGGCTGTCAAGGCTAAGGTATTGTGCTCAGAGAAGTGAGCATGAAGAATTGAGATATTATTAAGAAAACTAAAGATGTATATTGGATTCATAGCCGGACTACCGGATGTAGTACCAGCAAGTAAGACGGATTGAAAGGATTACTTGAGAACTCATATGGGGATAGATGAGAATCCTTAAAGACCTTCAGATCAGTGATAAAAGAGTTAGAATAATGCGTGATTGTCAAAGACATAGATATAGGACGGGGAGCAGAGTCTCCAGGAGTTGTTGAGATAGAGGCAGCAAGTGCCATATCATTGGATAAATGAATTAGTGTGAATATTATCAAAGGTAATTCATCATGAGAAGGCAGATTCCATAGGTTATAAATTATAAAGTCAAATTAAGATAGAGGAAGTGATCTTATCCAGGAAATGTTCACATTTTGTTGAATGGATCAGCTTAGAAAGTGAAGACACTGTGAAACAATGGCATGATTGGACAATGTGATAGAAGTAGTAAGCGAGACGATGATCTCAGAACCTACAAAAGGAAAAGACCAGTGAGTCTATGATTAACTCGTAATAAGACTACTATCAGGGATTAAGTATATGGTTATTTCAACTCAGTGAAATGATGAACCAGAAACATTAGATGCATGTGATTCAAAGGAATATTAAATTCTTTCTTTTCCTTGAATGGATTATAGTATTAGCCTTAAGTTTACTCCGACACTGAATCATAAATGGATAAGGTAATACGATCAGTAGTTAAGAGGTAATGGAGAATGTTTTAAGATGAAACCTTAAAGAGCAAGTGTATGCCAAGTTCTCGAAGTAGGAATTCTAATAGAATGAAGTTCAGTTATTAGGACATACGATCAAATAGCAAGTAGTGTTGGTTGACCCCGCCAAGTTAAAGACAGTTTCAATTGAGAAAGGCCAACCACACCAACAAAGGACTAAGAAGTTTGAATGAACGAGAAAATGTGAGTAAATCTTCCTGGAGCTAAAGAAGAAATTGGAGGCGACCCAGCATTGGCATTGCCTAATGGAAGAAGGAAGCCTTTGTGATATATCATGACGCACCTCATATAGGTTTAAGTGGTGTGCTTATGCAACACAGCAGAGTAATTGCGGATATATTCGGACAGCACGGTTCACCAGGTTCGGATGGCCCTGGTAGTGCCAATTTTGTGGAACGACTAACTCCGACGGTAGTGGTCCTTCTAAGACTGGTGGTTATGTAGACTAACATTTGGTAGTATCAACTATTAGGACGTATATGCATCAGGAAGATGTGGCATGTTTCAGTTTGAAACTTCTGATTTCCCTTCTATGGGATGTATATATTTGATTCCTTTCCAGTGGTTAAACTTCCAACTTCATGTTAAACATTCCGTATTATAACTGCTTACGATTCTACCTGCTTGGATGTTCATAGACCTGATCTTTTGGTTTCAAAACTGATCTTCTTAGTTGTTACCAGTGGGTGGATAGATTAACCAAAATTTTCCTGATTCTGGAAAGAAATTCAACAAACTTTGGCAAACCTTGTCTTTCTGATTATCAGAGAACGTCACTAAAGAGAGTGGAGACTGGGGCTAACCCCATGAATTGGGTAAGGTAGCCGCTATATGGGTTGGTGGACAGACCCTGATTATTGCGATTGATTGTAGAAACAAAATGATAAAGTTGAGATTGGACGGTAAAAGGGAAATGTACTTAAGGACCAAAACGGACTTAGGAGTTCCGGGATTGACTTAAATAAAAAGGTTATTATGCCAAAAATGTAAGCTTGTGTAGAACGTGGGATCGATAAAAGAATTTGAAAGAATAAAAATAAAGGAAAGGTGCCCGGAGACGGTACTGAGAAGTCAATTGAGATTTATATGGAGTAAAATTTTGGAAAGGTTAGAAGGTATCGAGGAATGAACGAAGAGTGGCAGTGCTCAAGTTGAGTGACTATGCTACTCTGGTACATAAGAATTGCGGTGTAAAGGAAAGTAGTGAACAAATACAAAAAGAAGAAGTTTAAGAGTATGTTGGAAAAAGCATATTGATAAACGTAACCTACCTTAGATAAATTATCTTCGCTATGGACAAAGGCGGCACTATGCCAGGCAATTTCTAGAAAAGTAATGCCACTAGCTAATCCTAAACTCACATACTGTAGCGCGGCCATTTGGGGCCATGTGGTGAAGAATTATAAAGTGACTAGACCAGCAATGTAAGGACAAAGCGGGGTGCTTCTAACCGAGCGCCAACCGCGAGAACTTTGAATATAAAGTGAAGTAATTTAGGTGTATATGATTGACCAACTTATGAGCTAGAAACCTAACTATAGTGAATTAAGGTACATAATGTTGGGATTTTATAAATATAATGGACATAGTATGACTGAGGAAAGTGATCAATAAAAGGTTTATGGAGATTGTCAAAAATTGTGCAGTATGATGCATAAAGGTTATCTGAAGCTTAGTATCTTTAAGAAAAGTAATAGGTACTAAGAGATTCACGTTGAACACGACCAATATCTTCCAGAACATCCTTGCTACTATTACCAAATTATGTAAGAAGAGCAGATAGACATATATGGTCTTTTCGAAGGTCATATAGACTGACGTCAATTTGAAAGAAAAGACTAGCATTAAGCAACCTATAGATTATCAAGATGAGAACGATCGAAAAGAGACCCTTATTAAGGATATGTGATTCGATTGTTGATTAAAGGATGTAAGTATTTCTTGAAAATAGAATTGAGGATAGAATATCCATAAAATATGACGAACCCAGGGGATGCACAAAGGATGGCATTGACCCTAATAGAGACATTGTGAATTTGGATGATATGAGTTGGATTGACTAAGGCAACAATAACCTTTAAGGATTCATTGGAAGGAGTTTTGGAAAGTATATAGACAAAATTGTTATAGGATTGATTAGGGATATTTTGATATACCCTATACCTAGAAAATATAGGCAGCATGATGAAGATGGCCTAAGAGATTTTACAAAGAAAGAGTTAATATCCTAAGTTTCAAAAATGGAATTTTCGTAAGGAATGTTTGACCCAATAATAATAATGCCAGGCGAGGCATGTGTGAGACCATGAGGAAGTATGGATTGAACCAAATACAAGTTGAGATTATCCTAAAGCAAGAAAGAACTAAGAGAATAAATATCCTAGGTATGATTGAGAGTAACTGTGACAAAGTTCCCATGGAAAGGTGAAAGTAATGACTTATGGAAAAAGACTGATAGGTATATTTTCTCCTTCAGCAGAGCTTAAGGGAGAATGCTTTCACCCAACAGTGATGGGAATGAGGTAGAAAAATTTGAGTTGGAATATATCCAGAGAACATTGGTTACAAGGAATTATTATTATCAGGAAAGGCCAATGAGGTGGTCGACAATTTAAGTAGAGAGGAGTAATTATAAATGCCCATACCAAAGCAACAAAATGATATTGGTGAGGACCTTGAAGGTCATATTGGAGTGGAGGAGTTTACATCCCTCTGATGATTGTGCAAGAATTGACGGTAATAATAGTTTAAGTAAAGATTCGATTCCTGATATCGTCTTAAGCAAATTACACACTTTAGGAGGTCCTATTTCGAGGAAAACCAGGACCGTGGTACGAAATTAATTAAGTAAAACCGCTAAGTTTCCAGTCTTCTACTGAAGATATCTGATTAACAATTTCATCAACCTAGCATAGCTGCGGTGATTGAAGCTCTTCTGCAATTTTATCTACTTCATTAATATTTACATTAAGTTCAGGAAGTATTCCTTCTGTATAAGAAATAGTGATTAGTTCGTCTTCCTAGAGAATTTTGGATATGACAATTATGAAACCCGTCTGATTAACTATTAAAGCACTACGTAAACAACAAACGATGGTGATTCAACAATGGACTACATTAATATAGTGATGATTCTTCTAAGAAAGTAGATGATAACGCAAAGATAAAGATAGTGCTGCTATTGATAAGCTAAATGGCATGTTGATGAATGACAAGCAAGTTTGTGTTAGTGTATTTCTGCGCAAACAAGATAGAGAATATGAGGTTGATGATTCATGATGCTAAAGGTATTCCTGTGGAAAGAATTAATGAGACTTGGAGAGAAGGGCAGTTGAGCCCGAGATTTATTGGGCCATCTGAGAGTTTAAAAGCGTTCGGAAAGTGGCATTCGAGCCAGCTTTACCAACCAAAGCCTATAACATGGTCGTAATGTGTTTCATGTGGCAAGGCTACACTAGTAAAACACAGATGCTCGACAGGTGATAAGGGTACGAGCAGGTAGATATACGACCTGGTCTGACTTACGAAGAACAACCTGTGGAAAATCACAGATGGAAAAGAACAAGTGATGAGAAACAAGTTTGGCGAAGTAGATTATATTGGATCTAAGTTAAAGAAATCGGCTAGATTCATTTTGGATGGTTTATTTTGAAATAGCGTGATGTTCGAAACAAATAATAATGCTATGATGGTTCATAAAGGGATTATAGTCGAAATGAAAACAAGACGGCTGATACGAAGGAAATAAAGTTGAGGATCAATAAGGGAGTTAGATATGCAGACTCCTGAGAAACCCCAGCAATGAAGCTAGAAAAACTTATGGCAATGGTTATTGGTCACAACGGGAAGTTAGAATTGAAAGTATAAATGACATACAGATTAACTCCCTTTAAGTTGGGAGAATTAGAGGAAATTTAGAATAGACTGATTGAGTAATAAGAAGACTCATGGATTGAGAAAGTGAGAATATAGATGGTTGAACAAAGGAAAGTTCGACCGCAAGAATGTGATGCTTGTTGGATACATGTGACGGGATACCAATAGGGAAATACAAAGTACAAGGGACATCTCAATAATGAGATGACGTGGAGATAAATAGCAGAAGTGAAAAACGATCTGATAATAAGAAGGATGTGATTGATAAAGAAAAGATTGGGTAAACAACTATGGAATGTGAAGCAAGGAATGTTATGAATGGATTAATTAATGGGCTTTCTAATGAATTCTCGGGATGACAACCTGATAGTGTTAGTATTATATATATGAAAAAGCTAGTAGCGTGGCATGGAAGGTCAATAACAATGATGTCAAGCGAGAAACTAAGATTTGACCTGAGAAGTTGAAGGATTTCCAAAAGTGAGTGTTGCTAAGATTGAGCAAGAGTATAGGTCCATAGAATGATGGACGGAGCAGTAAGGATATGTTAACACGTGAGATTACGATAAAGTGGTATTTGATACGAATACGATTATTTTCTTCTTGAATGAACCTCTATAGTTCAAAGGTAAATTCTAAGTATGGTATTTTACAATCATGAAAACTTTCTATAATTCTTTGAAATTCTTTTCTTTTCTTCTCTCTTATTCATCTTCTTTTTGAATTGAGAAGAACAACCCTTTAAGGAGGGGAGGTACCGCTACGTGACTATCTGTCTGTGTGATAGAAGTCTAAGTGGAATACCATAACTTGTTTAATTGCTTGTCAAGTACTAAAGGCTGGCCCCCTTCTGTACTAACTATGCAATATAACAAATGTTCATTGATCATAGTGATCTCTCAATAAATCTTTCCACTTCTCTATATTGATCGAGATTGCGAAGATTAAAGCGATCAGGAAATGCATAGTGCGAGCGAGGTTACCTCCGAATTCGCAGTGCGATAGTGATACCAATGTTACTGCAGGTATCAATAAGGATAAGACTGAGTAAGAGCATAACCCGGATAGTGTGTTGTACGAAAAGTAGCAAAGTTGATGGAAAAATGATAAAGTATGTATTCTAGCACTAGTAGATGTGCTGAGAAAGGGTAGAACGACTAAGAATTGACCGGGAAGCTGAAAAGTGAAACGACAGACAAACGACTCTTTGCTTCCTACCTGATTCGGGGACGGAATCCTTTTAAGGAGGGGAGACTATAAGAACCCTAATTTTTGGTGGGAATTAAAACTTTTATTATGGAATTGATATGGATTCCAATATTTATATTTCATGAAGAATGCAATGGGTTGACAACTTAGGTAAGAATAATCTATCGTCAAGAAAGTATGATATGGCATACAAACAAAGGAAGTAGTCTCACGTCATCCAAATCGATATCTAGTATAAGTCCAGTGGTTCCGTAAAAGGGTTAAGGAACGCTCGGGAAAGCACAAGGACATTTTTCTAATTATAAGGAATAAAGAGAGAATAAGTGATGAATAGTGTTTTTGGTGAAAATAGGAATATTATTAGACGACACTATATAAAAGTACCTGGAATGGATTTCTGAGTTCGTATTAATGATCCAAGGGGTAAAAGAGTGTATGTAAAAGTTATTGGATTTTAAAAAATAGCACTTTTATTTTTCCCGAGATTTCCCTGGACACTGAAAGACTTAAGGAATTATTGAAAGGATTTAAGGATTATAGGTTCAAGAATTATTAAAGAGAATTGAGAATGGTAGTATAAATATTAAGACGGTTTCCGGTAAAACCCTAACTAGAAATCCTTGAGATATTCCTCCAAACGATCAATGAATTAAGCAATAACCGGACAAAGAAACAAGCAGAGGACCAAGGTGCATGCATGTGCTAGTGGATATGATCAAGGAACTAAGTAGTTACATGAGTAACTAGCATACATAGAGGAATAACCAAGCACTTAGCTTCATCTTATCATCAAACCACTACAAACCAACACATGTCCCTTGCATTACCTCATCCATGACCTTGCACTTTAATAAAGCCACTTTAAGCTAGATATTATCACAATAAGATGTATTATGCAAGATTAGAACAAGAAAGAAAGCAACCAACTCCATCTCTCCATTCTTCTTCAAACTGCCCAGCAAGAACACCCATGAAAGAAAAATTCATATCTCAAGATCTAGAGATTTACAAATCACCAAATTTTAACCATATCTTCTCCACTCCAGGGCAACATTATTTCAAAATTTAATGAGTATTGCCTAGTCAAATCTCCTCCCCAAGTTGAAGAAGCCAAACTGCCTATTCTTGATAGTTTCTGTCCAGCGGGAAAAACTAGTTCAAAACCACAGCTACCAAGCTTCAAATATGATTATCTATAGCTTAAAACAAAGCTTATGAAGATCCTAAGATGTGGTAAAAAATTTGAGAGCTAAACTCTTATTTTTCGATTTTCTATGATTTTTACAAGTTTAGGGTGAATAGTAACCTTCAAGAAATTAACTTTGTTTTTCTTGATTTCTTGGATGATCTAAGCTTGGTTAAGGTTGTACAAGGATTATTCAAAGCTATGAAGGTCTTACACACATCAAGGAAGGTATGGAACTCAAGAAACCCTAGCTCTTACATTGAGTGTATGAATGTTCTTGATGGATTTTTAGGTTAGTATGATTATGGTGATGTTATAAGCATGATAGTTATGATTGGGCTTGGATATATGTTAAAATGGTTTAGATGAATGGAAAGGCAGTGCTTGGCCTTAGTTCAATGTTAAATAACATGTATAGGTGATTTGGAGTGGAAACCATGTTTGTGGGAGGATTGTAAATTTGGAAACGTTCGATTTATAGCCGTCGTAATGCCGAAATTTCGTTAACCATTAAAATTCGTTCATAACAGTTGGTATAGTTTCTGATCTTGATGAGTAGTTGACCCACCCTTATAGATCTCGAGTCATAGATCGTTTTGGCAAAAGAATCAAAGCAAACGGACTTACGTTTAGGAATTATAGCCGATTTACTAAAAGTGGTTCAAAACCGTAAATGCAAATTCGTAATTGAAATTGAACCCCCTTAACTCGAGTAATTCAGTGATGAATCTTGGTAATTAAATATTAGAGATCATAAGGAAGGTGTGAAAGAAGATCTCATGTTAAAAAGATCATTTTTCGATTTTACAAAAATATTCGAATCAGGGTTAAGTACGAATGAACCCCTAAAAAGAAAGAGTGGTTATAACTTTGGAAAGTCACTTAGATAACGATCGATAAATCTCGAGGTATAATCTTTCGACCTTAGAACTTATATGGATTAAGTACCTACCAAGTGTAAATGTAATGACATGCCTTGATAGCAAGCAAGTATCGGGTCATAATGGTGTTAATGAGCGATAACTTGAAAACGTGCTTGAGCTTAAGTAAAGTATTTACTTGGCGTTTCAAATTGATAGGTGATTAACCCGGGATAATTTTGGTTATTTACAGATTGCCAGACCACCCCGAGTCATAACACTAGCATAGCGGGAGTACCAGGCAAGTTTCCTATACTTTGGAACTGTTGTTGTGATAATATATATATATATATATATATATATATATATATATATATATATATATATATATATATATATATATATATATATATATGAATTGATTCTGTTATACATATGCCATAGCATGCATGCCTACTTTCAAGATATATTGTGATACTTGTTCCTTGAATTATTGTTGGTTTATAAGCTAGATAGTTAACGTATCGGTTATAAGCCGGATATTGT
This sequence comes from Saposhnikovia divaricata, assembly GCA_036435485.1. Classification (NCBI taxonomy): domain Eukaryota; kingdom Viridiplantae; phylum Streptophyta; class Magnoliopsida; order Apiales; family Apiaceae; genus Saposhnikovia; species Saposhnikovia divaricata. The sequence goes on from CM071597.1 coordinate 106,469,259, forward strand.
TAAGACCCTTAGAGAAGGGCATATGTATCCCATTCTTCGAATATATACCGGAAGTCAGTATTTCTTGATATATCGTGACTATTCCGGAGAAAAATATTTAAGTAAATATTTTTCCATTATTTAATCAATGAATATTATTTTAAATATTCATTTGAACTTTATTTATTCAATGACTATTATCTTCAATATTCATTTAAAGTCGATTCAATTATCAGATATTATTCCGAATATTCATTTGATAATTATTTCTTCAATAAGTATTATTAATTTGAATATTCATTATTCATTCAATGAATATGATTTTGAATATTTATGCGAGGTTTATTTTGAGCAATATTAAAAATATTCTTTAAATATTTATGATTTAATAAATATTCTTTGAATATTTATTTAATTCTTCTAACTCGTTTTAAAAATGAATTACTTCATTCAAATATTAATTCGGCCCTCGAGTATTACGTAAATTATTCTAAGCCTATTCATTATTATTTTATGATCTTTATACCCTAGGTAAATTATTACTAAGTCCTATTACTACTATTATTCTATCAAGGAAGGTTCTCAAAAATGTTATTCTTCATTCAATCTATCTTCCAAATTATAAGGGAACCTTACTTGAGAAATGTTATTTATCTTGTTGACTTCCCGGTCATAAATCTTTTGAAACTATTCTTTTCATTCGCAACTTGGTTGCTACTTATTTATTGAATCCTTGTGTACCTTCTCATCATTGGAGGGGTAAGAATGTTGGAACAAGTTGGTATCCATTAACAAGCATCAGCTTGGGAAATATTGGTGAATTTTCATTTCCAACTAGATACGACTACTTTGTGGAGTCTTATCAACAAATATTATACTTGGGGGAAAGGGGGACGAACTTTAAATTCAGAGTCTAGGATTCTATTCGAACTAGGAGTTGTGTAAGAGGCTGAGTAGCACCGGTCCATCCCATTTGGCCCAACCGTTGGCCGGGGAGGTCTAACAGGGCGGTAGACAAGTAAATCCGTCAGCTCTTCCTTCTACCGGTAGTAAATCTAATTTGAGCTGTACAATCTGCGACTGATCATCGTAAGGATTGGAACAACGGGCGCGGTGAATACTCCAGCATTAGTTCATCATTCAAATTTATTTATTTTCTGCAACATAAGATATCCCTCTTATTGACAGGGTTTGAATACTGATCAGAACTGAAAGTACCTTTGCTTACCTTGCAACTTCATCGTTTACCTTATGCTAGTACTATGTTCGTTAATGCATGGCATATGGTTTCAAAGATATTTCAGAACTGTTATATATTATTGTTGTTCAGTTACATATTATTTTTGGTGGGCTGTTGCTCACCCTTGCTTTATTTATTATATCACAACAACATCAAGATTTGATGGCCAACCCAAGGAGCACTCAGTGCAAGCAGGGACAACAGTTATAAGGGTTGCCTACTGATGTCATGGACGACATTGCTAAGGTAGAAGCAACCAGTAGGCTAGACTGTCAGCTTATGATTTATCAGATGTATTTGCTTATAGGACATATGTAAATGGATGGCAAAGAGTATGTAATTCTTTTGGGTTATAAGAACACAAAACTTGTGATTAATAATATTTGTTGGTTACTCTGATTTCATCTCTGGGACTATAACGGGTGTGTTTTATGTTGTTATTTTGGGTCACAAGGTTGTAATTTAATTTATATAGGTTTTGTGGATAGAAATTGAGTCCGTAACGACCGGATCCCAGACCCCGGATCTGGGGCTGTTACAATTTTACTCGAATACTTTGAAAGTGATGGTGTAGCCTCACTCTCATGTGAATTGATCCCCTGTAAAAAAACAATAATACGTAATTAAGATAATTAAATGAGAATATTATAGATGATATTTTCCATTATGTTTATATATGAGTAGCATACATCATCTACATTAATCGTGCCATGAGGTTGAGATTCTGAATCAAGGTTAGATACTTGTTGACGAAGATCAGATGCATAAAAAATGTCAGAATAATTCAAAATGTTTTCTTCATTCATAAGTATGGTGAAGGTAAATTCTTTCCCAACAATAGCTTTGAGGTCTTCTGAAAATGTATCAGCTGCTTTTTTCTACAAAATATGAAGAAAAACATTGTTAGAGTTTAAAGAGTTACTTGACAAAATAAATAGATCATGTATTACAGCTAAATATTACAATTGTAAATTATACCCTTTTTAATTCTCGACTTAAATACTTTGCAGTGGTATTAAAAATTTTCTTTGCAGGTAGATCAAGAAGGATCATGTTTGATGTTGCAGTTTCATCCTCTACCAACATTAGCAGCTTAAATCTGAAATTTAATAATCGAATTTAATATCAGATATATAATGAAATAGATATATATATTTTTCCTAAAAAAATGTAAATATATACAATGAGATTAGGGAGATAGAAGTACTTCTTATCAGGAATAGGGAATCTTCTTGGACAATTTAGGCATTTAAATTTGGAATCAATCTTATTAACCTCCTTTCCACAATCAGGGCAGCAATCGTAATACCATTTATACTCCTCATTGACCTTGCTAATCTTGACACGACAAATAACTTCTTTTTGCATGTAAATTATTTATTAAATATGTTCTATATAAAAAACCTAGATATTGGAATGAAGATATACTGAAATTCAAATTTTTATAATACAACCTCGATCAGTTTGATATCTTTCAAATTACGGAGACCATTCAGAGTGTATCTTTCAGTTTGAGTTCGGACAACTTGTTCTTAATTGAATGCTTGAGAGAGATTGAGATGCCACGTATCCAACTTTATCAAGCCTATAATAATGATAAAAAACATTGGTAATTTATTTTTTCCATTGTTACATGTAAATGGAAATATATATAAAATATATAAAATACCTCTCTCTCATTATTTTAGTGGCATCATCATCAATATTCAAATACCTTTCCAAGTCACGACTAGTTAATATGTTACAATATAGTTAATTAATGAATTGACATTATTATTGCATACCTTTCCAAGTCACGACTTTCATACTGGCCAGAATTATTTTTTGTACTGAATCATCAGCATCAATCATCCTTTTAACCAATGACGCAAGATCTCCCCATATAAGCACATCATGAACACATCTGCTTGAATTATAGATAAATATGTTAAAATTAGTAAAATTATTTATAAATTTTTAAAAATTACGTAGCAACATTAACATACTAATTAATATTTCGATGACTAATTATATTTTATATTTTATAAATGTTAATATTTCAATGACTACTTTTATATTATATTAATTTTATATTGAAACTTTAAATATAAAAATGAATATTATATTATAAAATAATTATAATAAATACAAAAAAAATATGTAGCAATAATAAACATTATTATTATTATTATTATTATTATTATTATTATTATTATTATTATTATTATTATTATTATTATTATTATTATTATTATTATTATTATTATTATATTTAAAGTTTTGTTTGTGCACTCAACTATAATCTGCAAGGCATATACTACATAAAATGTATGGGACAACATGTGACAGTCATAGTTTAACTAAAGCAGGACCTCTTAAATCCCACATGCTGCATGGGCCATGTCCGTACAAGCAAGCACTACTCAGAAAGTCAGAATACAAAAAACCAGTTACGAAATTATTGATAGTTGTAGTTATTTGTTTTTGAAATGACTTTATTTGTTTCCTTCCTTTCTTTTGAGTTTCGTCTGGAGTGTTAACATTTTATTTGAATTGATTGGTTTCAATTTATAAGTTAGTTATTGCAAAAAAATAATTTTAAACTTATTTGACGGCTTTGTATAATCATAATAATAAGTCATATGCTAGATTAAAGAAAATCACAAATATGTACACTACTTATTTTCATTCGGCCATTTGAGCTCATACAATGAACAATTTAACTTTCTAAACCTAATTTCTAGTAATATGAAAAACTTAATTTGAATTTATAAATCTGCCCTTTTAGTTCTTGCATTTATTTTGAATTTTATTTTAATAATAGTTAATATTGTGAGGTGATCTTAGTACCATCATGATTCTCAATTGAATATATAAATTTATAGTAGGAATACAAAATATAGTACTCCCTCCCTCCATAATGGTAGTTTTTTTAGAGATTTTTTTTTCATAATACATGTTTTTTTAATGTAAATTTATGATCATTTTTCTTAAATTATCCTTTTTAAAAATTATATAGCAATTATTGAGGGATGACCACGAATATAAAATAACTTATGTTCTTAAAGGGTCAATGTAAACAAATAAGGTAAAGAAGGGGGTGATGGTATTGGTGTGAACAAAGAAGAGGATGCCCCTTGCATTCGAGTCGGACAAAGTTCAGTTACAAAATACTGTACATGGATACTACATATATGTCCCTATGTAATTTTATCATGAAAATGAATAGCAAACTAAGTCCATTTATAGGATTTTTCCCTAAATAATTTGATTATATACACATAAAGGGCAATAAGTATTGTTTCTTCTTTTCTACTTGATACTACTGCTTGTCTCAATTTTAGTCAGGGTTACAGTATTCAGGTGATTCTTTTCATCGGTAATTGGTTTGGGCTGGATTTTTTAAAACCGGAAATAAATGAAAAGGTCTCTTTAAGTTTTATTTTGGGCTGTGCTTTTTATTTGACTGGGATGGACTATCTAAAAATATGAAGTCTTTATGTTTCAAATCTATTTAGTCATTTAGAATGTCATACTCTAATAATTTCAAACCAAACAAACTTGAAATAGCTTAGTAAGTACTCGTTAATTAGTAGTAATCAAACACCTCGCAAGATCATAATCAGTAGATAACCATGAGGTATTCCATATTTAGTCATTAGTTAACAGGTAGTATGTAACAGCCCCAGATCCAGGGTCGGGGATCCGGTCGTTACGAACTCAATTTCCATCCACAAAACCAACATAAATTAAATTACAACCTTGTGACCCAAAACAACAACATAAAACACACCAGTTATAGTCCCAGAGATGAAATCAGAGTAATTACCAAGTATTATTAATCACAAGTTTGAGTTCTTACAACCCAAACAAATTACAATTTAACTATTACATACTCTTTGCCATCCATTTACATATGTTATATGGATAAATATATCTGATGCTCAAAAACTGATAACTAGCCTACCAATAGCTTCCTCCTTAGCAATGGTAGCTACATCAGCTTCTATGCTCTTGTGCCCAGTGCGCCTTGGACGGGCCATCTACTCTAGCTGTTGTTGTGATATAATAAATAAAGCAAGGGTGAGCAATAGCCCACCAACAATAATGTACCTACCATTGCTACATGTAGAAGGAAGAACATATGGACACCACCATACGCCGGATCTCCCTAGCCATCTTTGGGCTTAGTCGGGGCTGGCGCCACTCGGACCCTATTTCCAGGATGGACTGTCCCATAACCTCTTCTACCAGTTTACAATGATGGACTGTCCCACAGCCTCTTTCACAAAGTTTCAATGATGGACTGTCCCACAGCCTCTTATACAAATACTCCTAGTTCGAGTAAATCCATGACTCTGAAACGTAAAGCTCGTCCTCCTTTCCCCAAGTGTAATACTTGTTGATAGGACTCCACAAAGTAGTCGTGCCTAGTTGGAAAGGAAAATTCACCAATATTTCCCAAGCTATTGTTTGTTAATGGATATCGACTTGTTCCAACAATCTTACCCCTCGAATGATGAGGAAGTAATGCAAAGACTCAATTTGATGAATAGCAGCCAAGTTGCGAGTGCAAAGAATAATTTCAAAAGATTTATGACCGGGAAGTCAAACAAAAATAAATAACAGCCCTCAGGTAAGGTTCCCTTATAATTTGAAAGATAGATTTGAGTAAAGAATAGAATTTTGGGAACTTCCCCTTGATAAAAATAGTCATAATAAGACTCGGAAATATTTTACATAATTTTTGAAAGTCGAAGATGATATTTGAATAAAATAATATATTTTAAAACTAATTAAAAGAATTACATAAATATTCAAAGAATATATATTAACTCATAAATATTTAAAGAATATTCTTAATATAAAATATTGCTCAAAGTAACCCTCGAATGAATTTATAAAATATTCACGAAATAAATAATTCCTCGAATTAATATTCTGAATAATATTCAAGAAATAAATAAGACCTTAAATGGATTTTCAGAATAATATACATTACAGAAATAAAGCTCAAATGAATATTCCAAATAATATTCATTAAATAAATGAACTCAAATGAATATTCCAAAATAATATTCATCTAAATCAATAGCCTCAAATGAATATTCAAAATAATATTCATTATATAAATAATCTCGAATGAATATTCAAATAACATTCCTCGAATAATTTCCAAGTAATTAATACTTATGGAAATATAGATAATGTTCATAAATAACATTCCTCAAATAATCTGTCACTGGAATCTCTCCGGGTTTCCATGACTATCTTTATATTACAAAATACCGACTCCCGGTCTATATTTAATGAAGGAAGATCATATGTCCTTCACTAAGGGTCTTAACAAAACAATCCGGCTTATAACTAATATATCATATCTAGGTTATAAGCCAACATCAATTCAGGGAACAAGTATCACAATATAATTTTGAAAGCAGGCATGCATGTTATGGCATATGTATAACAACAATCAATCATATATATTATCACAACAACAGTTCCAAAGTATTGGAAACTTGCCTGGTAATCTGGTAGGGATAGTGTGTCCTGGGTCAGTCCGGTGATCTATAAATAATCAAATATCCGAGATTAGTCACTTAACGCTTTGAAAGGTTAAGTATATACTTTACTTAGGCTAAAACACGTTTTCAAGTTAACTTTTATCAACACCGTTGTGATCCGACACTTGCTCATTACCAAGGCATGTCATTACACTTACACTTGGTAGATTCTTAAGTCATATAAGTTCTAAGGTCGGTAATTTACCAACAAAGATTATACCTCAAGATTTATCGCCCGTTTTCGAAGTTGTTTTCCAAAGTTGTAACCAAGTGTTCCTCAAAGGGTTTCATTCGCACTTAACCTCGATTCGAACATTTTTATAAAATCGAAAAACGATCCTTTTGACATAAGGTCTTCTCTCACACCTTAATTATGATCTCTAATATTTAATTATCAAGATTCTCCACTGAGTTAGTAATATTAAGGGGGTTCAATTTCAGTTACGAACTCGCACTTACGGTTTCGAATTACTTTTACTAATTCGACCATAACTCCTAAACCGTAAGTCCGTTTACTTCGATTCTCGCGCCAAAACGATCTATGATTCGAGATCTACGAGGTTTATCCATAATATCATTAAGGTCAGAGACTTACTCCTACTGTCATGCACGAATTTTTAAGGTTTAACAAAATTTCGTCATTAGTTCGGCTATAACTCGGACGTTTCCAAATCTGTTACATCATAACCAAGCCACACCGGGCATACCATCAATCTTATACACATGATAATCATCTTAAAAAGTCCAAGAACATCTCACTCCATCATCATAAGCATCGCATCTTTTAAATCAACTAAATCAACTACATAATCATGTTTACACGCTTATTATAACACAATAATCACAACTATTCTAAAAACCACCAAGAGCATACATAAATTTAAAGTATGATCTAGGGTTTAGGTGAGATATACCTTCCTTGGGGTGTGTATGAGCCTTACTAAGCCTTGATTAGTCCTTGTATATCCTTAACATAGCTTGGATCATCCAAAGAAACAAGAAAACTCAAGTTAGTTTCTTGAAATCACTATTCATCCTCAACCTTCTTGATTTTATAACTCAAGAATGGAATGCAATTTAAAGCTAAAATTTATAGGAGATTTTTTTTTTTTTGAAATAAATTTATAGGAGATCTTAGTTATGAAATATAGGACTTACCTAATTAATCTTGTGATTTTTGAAGGGTTGGAAGCCTAATCTTGGTCCTTGAATTAGGGTAAAAGCCGAATGGCTTCTTTTGGAAGAGAAGATGAAGTTGCTTGCTTGCTTTTGCTTGGTTGATTGAATAAAGTGAATTGTTGAGATAATATCTAGCCATGCTAATTTAATAAAGTGATTATGTCACTCCAATGCATCATCAAGTAGCCAAGTGTTGTGTTTTTGTGGTAGGATGATGTAATGTGCTAAGTACTTGGTTTGGTTTCTAATTATCCTAGTTCCTTTGGTAACCAACTTAGTTACTTGATCATATCCACTTGCACATGCTTGTATCTTGGCTGTCTGTTTGTTTCTTTATCCGGTTATTACTTAATTTCATTGATCGTTCGGAGGAATATCTCAAGTATTTCTTGTTAGGGTTTTACCGGAAATCCTCTTAATATTTATACTACCATTCTCATTCCTCCTTTATAATCCTTGAATTTAAATTACTTAAATCTCTTTAATAATTCCTTAAATCCTTCAGTGTCAAGGGAAATCTCGGAGAAAACAAAGGTGCTATTTTTCTGAATCTGACATTGTTTACATACATTTATTTTACCTATAGATCATCAATACGAGCTCAGAAATCCATTCTGAATACTTCTATATAGCATCGTCTAATAATAATCTAATTTCCACCAAAAACACTATTCATTGCTTATTTTCCCTTTAATTCTTATAATTAGAAAAATGTCCTCGTGCTTTCTCGAGCATTCCTTAACCCTTTTTACGGAACCACTGGACTTATAACAGTTACCGATTTGGATGACATGAGCTACCAGATATCGATTTGGATGACATGAAAATAACCTTCCTCTGTTTGTATACCATATCCTACTTTCTTGACGATAGATTATTCTTACCTAAGTTGTCAACCAATTGCAGCATTCATAGCATGTGAAAATTTGAATCCAAATCCATTCAACATTCATTTTTTCAACCACTGATACACTGCAGTCGTAACCACTATTCATTCATACTCCAATATGTAATAAAAGTTTTAATTCTTACCAAAAATATGGGTTCGTATAGTCTCCCCTCCTTAAAAGGATTCCGTCCTGGAACCAGGTAGGATGCAATTGGGTACTTGTTTGTCATTTCGCTTTCCAGTTCCCCGGTTGATCCTTAAACATTCCAATCCTTTCTCAGCTCATCTACTAGTGCTACAATACACACTTTATCCTTTTTCCATCAACTTTGCTACTTTTCGTACAACACATTATCCGGGTTATGCTCTTACTCAGTTATATACTATTACCCTTATTGGTATCTGCAATGACTTTGGTATCACTATCGCGTTGCGAATTCGGAGATAACCTCTCTCGCACTATGCATTTCCTGATCGTTTTAATCTTCGCAATCTCGATCAATATAGGGAAGTGGAAAGATTTATTGAGAGATCACTATAATCAATGAACATTTGTTATATTGCATAGTTAGTACAGAAGGGGCCAGCCTTTAGTACTTGACAAGCAATTAAACAAGTTATGGTATTCCACTTAGACTTCTATGACACAGACAGATTAGTCACTTAGCAGTACCTCCCCTCCTTAAAGGGTTGTTCTTCTCAATTCAAAAAGAAGATGAATAAGGGAGAAGAAAAGAAAAGAATTTCAAAGAATCATAGAAGTTTTCATGATTGCAGGAAATAGTACTTTATCGTAATCTCACGTGTCAATATATTCTCGCTGCTCTGTCCATCATTCTATGGACCTATATTCTTGTACCATCTTAGCAACATTCATTTTTGGAAAATCTTTCAACCTTTCAGGTTAAATCTTAGACTTCTCGCTTGACATCATTGCTACTGATATTCCACGCCGCGCTACTAGCTCTTTTATATTTATAATACTAACACTATAAGGTTATCATCCCGAGAGTTCGTTAGAAAGCCCCTTCGTCAATCTATTCATGCCATTTCTTGCTTTCCATTCCATAATTACTTCCCAATCTTTTCTTTATCAATCACATCCCCCTTATTATCTGATTCTTGTTCTCTTCTATTATTTATCTCTACCGTCATCTCGTTATTGAGACCTCCTTTATACTTGGCACTTCCTTATTGGTATCCCTTCACATGTATTCAATAAGCATCACATTTTTGGAGTCAAACTTCCCTTTGTTAAATCATCTAAATTCTCATTCCCTCGTTCCACGAGTTTCCTTGTTACTCAATCAATCTATTCCAAATTTCCCCGAATTCCCCCAACTTAAAGGGAGTTAATCTATGTGTCATTTATACTTTCAATTTCAACTTTCCATCGTGACCAACAACCTCTGCCATGTCAATCTCATATTTTTCTAGCTTCGTTGCTGGGGTTTCTCAGAAGTCCGCATATCTAACTCTCTTATTGTTCCCCCAAACTTTATTCCATTTATGTCCTCAACCCTACGTTCCTTTTATCAGTCACCTTGTTTCTATTTCGACTATAATCTCTTTATGAACCATCATAGCATTATTATTTATTTCAGACATCACATCATTTCAAAAAAAAATTAAACCATCCGAAATAAACCGTGACGATTTCTCTAACTTAGACCCAATACAATCTATTTTCATTCCGACATCTCCGTAGTCGTTATTACCTCATTTCTCAGAAGAATCGCCACTGCATTAATGTAGTTCATTGTTGAATCACCATTGTTTATTGTTAACGTAGTGCTCTAATAGCTAATCATACGGGTTTCATAATTGTCAGATCAAAATCCTTTAGAGAGACAAAATAATTACTATTCCTTATCCATAGGAATACTTCCTGAACTTGCTGTAGATATTTAATGAAGCAAATAAAATTGCAGAAGAGCTTCAAGCATCGCAGCTATGACAGATTGATGAAATTATTAATCATATATCTTTAGTAGGAGACTGGAAACTTAACGGTTTACTCAGTCATTTTGTATCATGGTCCTGGTTTACCTCAAAATAGGACCTCCTAAAGTGTGTAATTTGCTTAAGACGATATCAGGAATCGAATCTTTACTTAAAATATTATTACAGTCGATTCTTGCACAATCATCAGAAGAAATGTAAATTCCTCCACTCCAATATGACCTTCAAGGTGCTTCCCAATATCATTCTGTTTCTTCGATATGAGCATTTATAATTACTCATCTAGACTTAAAGTGTCGGCCACCTCATTGGCCTTTCCTGATAAAAATAATTTCTTGTAATCAATGTTCTCTGGATCTATTCTAACTCAAATTTTTCTACCTCATTCCCATCACTATTGGGTGAAAGAATTCTCCCTTAAGCTCTGCTGAAGGAGAAAAATATCTATCAGTCTTTTTCCATAAGTCATTGCTTCCACCTTTCCGTGTGAACTTTATCACGGTTACTCCTAATCATACCTAAGATATTTCTTCTCTTAGTTCTTTCTTGTTTTAGGATAATCTCAACCTTTATTTGGTTCAATCCATACTTCCTCATGGTCTCACACATGCCTCACCTGGCATTATTATTATTGTCTTATATTCCTTACCAAAATTCCATTTTTGAAACTTAGGATATTAACTCTCTCTTTGTAAAATCTCTTTGGCCATCTTCATCATTCATCCTGTATTTTCTAGGTACAGGGTATATCAAAATATCAATAATCAATCCTATAACAATTCTGTTTACGTACCTTCCGAAACTCCTTCCAATGAATCCTTAAAGGTTATTGTTGCCTTGGTCAATCCAACTTATATTATCTGAATTCACAATGTCTTTAGTAGGGGTAATGCCATCCTTTGTGCATTCCCCGGGTTTGTCTTAAATTATGGATATTCTATCCTCAATTCTATTTTCAAGAAATATTTACATCCTTTAATCAGATCACATATCCTTAATAAGGGTCTCTTTTCAATCGTTCTCATCTTGATAATCTATAGGTTGCTTAATGCTAGCCTTTTCTTTCGAATTAACGTCAGTCTACATAACCTTCTGAAAGACAACATATGTCTATCCGCTCTTCTTACAGAATTTGGTAATAGTAGCAAGGATGTTCTGGAAGATATTGATCGTGTTCGACGTGAATCCCTTAGTACCTATTACCCTTCTTGAGGATACTAAGTTTCAGATAACATTCATGCGTCGTACTGCACCATTTCTAACAATCTTCATAAACCTTCATTGATCACTTTCCTTAATCATGATACGTCCATGGTATTTATAAAATCCTATCATTATGTATCTCAATTCACTCTACTTCTCTTTCTAGTTCATAAGTTGGTCAATAACATATTCCTGAATCACTTCACTTTATATCACAAGTCCTCGCGGTTGGCGCTTGGTCAGAAGCAACCCCGCTTCGTCCTTACATCGCTGGTCTAGTCACTTTATGATTCTTGGTCATCTGGCCCCAAATGGCCGAGCTACAGTGCATGAGTTAGGGTTAGCTAATGGCATTACTTTTCAAGCAATTGCCGGCATAGCTCCTCTTTCGTCCATAGCGATGATAACTTATCTAGGGTAGGTTACGCTTATCAGTATGCTTTTTCCCGCGTACTCTTAATCTTTTTCTTTTTGTATTTGTTCATTACTTTCCCTGACACAGCAAATCTTATGTACCAGAGTAGCATAGTCACTCAGCTTGAGCACTGCCACTCTTCGTTCATCCCTCTTCCTTGATACCTTCTGATCTTCTCAAAATTTTACTCCATATAAGTCTCAATCGACTTCTCGGTACTGTATCCGGTCACCTTTACTTTATTTTTATCTTTTCAACTTCTCTTATCAATCCCACGTGCTACATAAGCTTAACACTTTTGGCATAAGAGCCTTTTTATTTAAGTCAATCCCGAAATTTCTCAGTCCGTTTTAGTTCATTAAATACATTTCCCTTTTCATCGTCCAAACTCAACTTCATCCTTTTATCTCCTCAATTAGTTGTAATAATCAGGGTCTGTCCATCAACCCATATAGCGGCTACCTTACTCCATCCACAGGGTTCGCTCCAGTTTCTACTCTCTTCAATGACGTTTTCTGATAATCAGAAAGATAAGGTTTGCCAAAATTTGTTGGGTTTCTTTCCAGAATCAAGAAAATTTTGGTTAATCTATCCACCCACTGGTAATACTAAGAAGATCCATTTCAAAACCTAAAGAACAGTTCTATGAACATCCAAGCATGTGGAATTGTAAGCAGTTATAATAACGGAATGATTGACATAAAGTCGGAAGTTTAACCACTGGAAGGAACCAAATATATACATCCCATAGAAGGGAAATCAAAAGTTTCAAACTGAAACATGCCACATCTTCCCGATACATATACGTCCTAATAGTTGATACTACCAAATGTCAGTCTATCTAACCACTAGTCTCAGAAGGAACACTACCGTCGGAGTTAGTCGTTCCACAAAATTGGCACTACTAGGGCCATCCAAACCTGGTGAACCGTGCTGTCCGAATGCATCCGCAATTACTCTGCCGTGCTGCATAAGCACACCACCTAAATATATATGAGGTGCATCATAATATATCACAAAGTCTTCCTTCTTCCATTAGGCAATGGAAACGCTGGGTCGCCTCCAATTTCCTCTTTAGCTCCAAGAAGATTTTCTCACATTTTCCTGTTCATTTAAACTTCTTAGTCTTACAAATAAGTCGGGTTACGGAACTGCAATCTTTGTAAAGTCCTGGGCAAATCTTTGGTAATACCTGGTGAATCTTATGAAATTTCTCACCTTAGTCGGTGTGGTTGGCCTTTCTCAATTGAAACTGCCTTTAACTCGGCGGGTTCAACCTATCACTACTCAATATTGATCGCATGTCCTAATAACTGAACTTCATTTTGCCAGAACTCATACTTCGAGAACTTGGCATACACTTGCTCTTTCAAGTTTCATCTCAAAACATTCTCCATTACCTCTTAACCACTGATCGTATTACTTGATCAATTTATGATTCAGCGTCGGAGTAAACTTAATATAACTACTATAATCCATTCAAGTAAAAGAAAGAATTTAATATTCCTCTGAACCACATGCAACTAATGTTTCTGGTTCATCATTTCACTGAGTTGAAATAACCCTATACTTAGGCCCTGACGGTAGTCTTATTACGAGTTTATCATGGACTCACTGGTCTTTTCCTCTTGTAAATTCTGAGATCATTGTCTCGCTTACTACTTCCTTATATAACTTTATCCAATCATGCTATCACTTCCCAATGTTTTTACTTTCTAAGCTGATCCATTCATAAAATGAACATTTCCCTGAATCAAACCACCTCATCAATCTCAATTTGACTTTATAGATTATAACCTATAAAACCTGCCTTCTCATGGCGAATTACTATTGACAATATTCATACTAATCCATTCATCAATTAATATGGCATTTGCTGCCTCTATCTCAACTACTCCTAGAGACTCCGTTCCCCGTCCTATATCGATGTCTTTGATAATTTTGCATCATTCTAACTCTTTTCTCATTAATCTGAAAGTCTCTAAGGATTCTTATCTATCCCCATATAAGATCCCAAGTTATTCTTCCAATCCATCGTACTTGCTAGTACCTCATCCGGTAGTCTGGCTTTGAATCCAATATGCATCTTCCGTTCTCTTAGTAATATCTCAGTTCTTTACGCCAACTTCTCTGAGCACTATACCTTAACTTTTACAGTCACTTTAGCTGCAGCCCTCACTTCCTCAAGGGTAAACTCCTTACCCTTAACAGGATTCTCCTCCCTTAGCTGGAACCTCCTCCGGGTCCTCAGTAGGGTACTCTATCGAATCCACAATCCGATCGCCAGCATATAAAAAAGCATCCTCGTGCTGCTGCTCGTAAGCCTCAAGGTCTGTTGCCTTGCTCATCGATACGATATCGAGCTAAGTTACTATGATAATACTTAAGAATTCCCATAAGGGTTTTAGGTGAACTTGGCAAGAGTTCTTATTATCTTAGTGAATTTATTGTTATAACGTCACCTCATCTCAGGGATATATAAATCTCGCTCTGATACCATTTTTGTAATAGCCCCAGATCCGGGGTCGGGGATCCGGTCGTTACAGACTCAATTTCCATACACAAAACCAACATAAATTAAATTACAACCTTGTGACCCAAAACAACAACATAAAACACACCAGTTATAGTCCCAGAGATGAAATCAGAATAATTACCAAGTATTATTAGTCACAAGTTTGAGTTCTTACAACCCAAATGAATTACAATTTAACTATTACATACTCTTTTCCATCCATTTACATATGTTATATGGATAAATATATCTGATGCTCAAAAACTTATAACTAGCCTACCAATAGCTTCCTCCTTAGCAATGGTAGCTACATCAGCGGGTAACTCTCTGACGGCTTCTACGCTCTTGTGCCCAGTGCGCCTTGGACGGGCCATCTGCTCTAGCTGTTGTTGTGATATAATAAATAAAGCAAGGGTGAGCAATAGCCCACCAACAATAATGTATACTGAACAATAATATATATAACAGTTCAAAAGTATTTTTGAAACCATATTCCATGCATTAACGAACATAGTGCCAGTATAATATAAACGATGAAGTTACCAGGTATTTCAGAGTACTTTTAGTTCTGAACAGTTTTCAAACCCTGTCAACACGAGTGATACTTCATGTTACAGAAAATAAATAGATTTGGATGATGAACCAATGCCAGAGTATGTCGCGCCGGATGACACCACCTTACGATGATCAGTCGCAGGTCGTGCATCTCAAAATTTGTTTCTCTACATGTAGAAGGAAGAACATATGGACACCACCATACGCCGGATCTCCCTAGCCATCTTTGGGCTTAGTCGGGGCCGGCGCCACTCGGACACTATTTCCAGGATGGACTGTCCCACAACCTCTTCTACCAGTTTACAATGATGGACTGTCCCACAGCCTCTTACACAAAGTTTCAATGATGGACTGTCCCACAGCCTCTTACACAAATACTCCTAGTTCGAGTAAATCCATGACACTAAAACTGTTAGGCCGAATACACACTTATAATCAACTAAGTATGAGAGAATAACAATAAGTTCTTTAAAAGCTTTAAAAACTGTTTGGAATTAACTTCTCTCTCAGTGATGTAAAATATCACAGAGAGCTGCTTAGGTTACAATGAAAGATATTGTATTACACGATCGATACCCTTCTAGGGTTAACCTAACAGTATTTATAAGATATATAGCTACATACAATCGATAATTGATTCGCCTATAAATTAGCTATACAAATGTTATCAATTATGATTTCTACACATCTCCTAAGTCAACTCAATCTCTTTAACAGTTATCCAACCTGTAAAGATATTGCTTCCATAATTATCTTCAATTAATCTTTATTCACCGTTGACTGGAGACGCGCTTCCTCCAGACAAAGTTTAACTAAACTCTGTCGAGCTTCCAATGTCAGCGTATATCAAACTCTGTCAAGCTTCCAACTGTCAGAGTTTAACTAAACTTTGACTGCTTCCTGTTTCAAGTTAAACTCTGTTTTTCCCTGTAAAACTTAAACACTGATATTAACCACATCAATTATATTTAACAATCTCCCCCAACTTGTTCATTAGTAAAAATGTACAAGTTAACAATAATTGATGATGTCAAAACAATTTCATACAAACACAGTGTTTATTCAAATAAGCAGAGTTTAAACTTGACTTAACAAAAATCTACAAAAAACAAGAAAAATTCTTACAGAATTTAATCTCTAATCTCCTCAAGATCTGGGGTTGTTCTGAGATAATCTATAAGCAATCTTCTCTCTGCATTCTCAAGTTCAATCTTCATAGCTTCCTTGATCTCTCTCAGCTGAGGATCACTCTCATCAGTTTGATAAATAGCAGATCTTAGATCATAGATTTTGTTCCTCCTCATCTCATTTCCCTGTCTGATAAATTTTACTTCCTCTGACTGTGAATTGAAGTCAAGTACTGTGATTCCCAGATCAGTCTTCAGCTTTGCAGTACCCTTCTTCATTTCAATGAGATTTCCATTCCAGTCTCTGTACTTAGGAACATATCTACTGTTGCACTTCATTCCTCTAATTGCCAAATTTTGGAGCATTTTCTGTCTGAGCACATTTGCAACTGATTGAGTTCTTCGACTGTTCACCTTGAAAAGATACAGAACATGTTCTAGTTCTTCCCAATATTTCAAGCCAATATCATTCTCACCAATTTTAAATACTGTCCCATCAGCCATAAAGTATAAGAGAAAATCTTTCTTTAAACTCTTCTGATGAACTAACTGTACTGATTCCAGTCTGTCCAAACTCTCTTGAGTGACACCACGACCTGGAACAGCCAGTGAAGAAGGATCTCTAGGACCAGTATGTTGCCTTTTATCTCTGTGTGAGCCTAGACCAACTTTATTATTTCCCCGGAAGCGGCGCCAAAAACTTGTTTGCACTAAATCACGCAAGCGCACGTGGTCACAAGTAATATAGATATAAGTCAAGTTCGTTCCCACAGAGATCTGGTTATGGTTCTATTTAGTAAATATGCCTATGCAACAATGTATGGTTTTAATCCACTGCTAAGACAAATAACAATTTGAGGTTTTTAATTATCTAAATTAAACTAAGCTGCAAATTATTAAACTAAGAATTACTTAACTAATGAGAATTAAAATCTAATTACTTATGCAAGATAAACCATGGAATCCTAACTTCATTAAATACTTTGCTTAGATCTGACGCCTTCAATCACTATGTGCAATGGTTATGATATCTGATCGGACAACACGAAACAAGTATACACTACTTCTCAGTATACGAATACCAAACTAAACATACATCCACAAAAGAGATAAAAGATGAATAGACACCAATTATGCTTAGACCCTATATGTCTATAGAATTTCAAAACATAACGGTTGAAGAGCAAGTTATCCACAAAGATCACACAGGGCAATATAAGTATTTTCATCTCATACTACGAATCATGTTGATAAACAATCATGAACCTATGCTAGCATGGCAAGTTCTAAATCTCAAGATCCACTTTCACTTCACAAGAGATTAACAGATTAGATGTTAGCTACGCATCTAAACACATGAAGCACAACCATACGAGGATATCAGATATACATCACACACAGATCATTAAAGCATTAAAATACTAAAGCTCCATAAATAAATCCATTAGAATCCCATGACAACGATTAGTTCATAATCGAACCGCTCGTCATCATGGGATCTATTGAAACCATGATAGAAGACAAGATATGAAAGAAAGTAATAATATTAATAAAACAAGAGTTGAGAAAACAAATCTATGATACAAAAGATGAAGTAGATCTAGATCCGTTGCTTGTCACGAGCGTTGAATCTTGCTCCCCTTTTCTCCCTTGCAGATCTAAGCTATATAATGTACAAGATATCTAATTGTCTAATTGTCTTAATTGTCTTAATTGTCTAATTTACAAGGGGTTGGATGTGTTTATATAGGAACTCCAAGTCTTGCCCAGCAAGAAATTGCCTTCTATTACAATTAGAATTCGATTTAGGTACAAAAACTGCCCAAAATACAATTAGAACTTGAAAAGGACAAAACAGTAAATTCTCTGCTCCCATCAGTCTACTTGTCACGCAACCTACGCCCACCGCATGCAACTTGCGTGCGCGACTCCTGTCCTAAGTTGTATAAAATCTCCCAGGCTTCGCGTGAGCTGTAAGATCGCTGAAAACGGACTTCTAGAACTCCAGATATGGCCAAAACAGTGTGGCTGCGCAACCTTCCCGGAAAATTCGAATTTTAATCAATTAATCCTCCAAACACGATAGAAGCATCCCCCATAATCGAAATTCTTGTAAGTCTGCACAACTAAGCAAAACACATCAAAACTACAATAAACTTGAGTCCAAGACAATCAATTTAAGCCGAATTGAAGCGATCCAAGTGGATATAAATCCACTTATCACACCCCCAAACTTAAACTGATGCTTGTCCTCAAGCATAAACAATTACAACTAACTAACTAGTACCACTTCCGTAGGTGATCACGGTTGCATTTGGCATATGCAACAAGCCCTTTAAACCCCTAGGCAGCCCTAGTGGACGAGTAAGGTCTCGTGAGGGCCTATAGCGAATGTACCCACAAAATCCAATGCAATGCATGAATGTAACTAATATGAAAATGCAATTAATCTAGTAATAATATCCTACCATACCTTCAAATCCTCTCATGCCATATCAACTTAAGAATCAAAGTAAATACGGAATGTCTTGGTGTCGAAAGTGCAAGTATTCACATAGTCTACTCAATGAACATGCATAAGTTCTCACAAATCCATGTCAAGTGTAAAAATAAGTTAGTAAACATGCTAAGCCTACAAGAGTACATCTTTGAGACAAAACTCGGGATCTCATACGCAAAAACAAGCAAACACTCACAATCCACTCACAAAAGAATATTCACTCAAGAACAAAGGTAAGTGTATCACTCAATTCCAACAAAATCATAAGATGCTTGACATTTGGTATCAATCTAACACAACATACATCAATGACGATAATCAAAAGGTCTTTATTTGAGTTGTAACGGGGCGAGGGACAAGGTATGACAAGTAAGCCAAATCAGGTGAAGTGTCAAAAGCTAGTAAGTACCATAATGAATAGTACACAACACCCTATTTCCCCCCCACATAATTTTTACTAAAACAACACTCGACTAGTCGACTAAAGTAGGATCACAACAAACACAAACATGCTCTCATAATATATATCTTTTCTTTTTTTTTTATTTTTTTTTTCTTTTTATCTCTTTTTTTTCTTTTTTTTTCTTTTTTCCGAGAGCTAAATATAACACAACAATAATATAAACAATAACAATGATCCCACAATTTTATTATACATGCCGACTATCAAGCAACAACCAAACCCAAATTTCAATATTTCCCCCAAAAGTATGACCAACAATAAACCCCTCCTTGCACACCTTATTACTCCCTTAAGCACCCTACTAGCCTTTGACAATGTGGGTTCAAATTAATGTAAGGCCAATACAAGAAAAAGTCTAGGCAAGTAATCTGGTATGTCACCGAAAAAATAGGATTAAGCTCAACGGGTTAACTAATTGATCATGTAAACATGGTGTGGTAATATGGGAAAATATGCGATTATTCCTAAATGCCTATCATTTTAATCGTCAAATAATGTCATGCGTTTCATGAAAGACCTCAAACAACTGCTAGTAATGCAAACAATCCGTGGACACTCAAGCAAACGAATAAAATTACAACAAATGCAATATGGCTCAAAAGCTCACTTGGCGGGAAAAACATACCCAATCCCAAGCAAAAATCTCTCTAATGCACCTACTTGTATTCAAAGAATGCAATCTAAATCAACTTGCACATATTCATTTCCTTCTAATTACTCACAACATTCAATAAGTCTACTAGCTTCAACTTACTAGTGTATGTGTGTGTACAAGAACAAAGCATATCACTTCTCAATCAAAAGCGTCAACAACACAAAATTCCTATCAAGCATGGGTGCACATGCAACTATTATGAACTCACATGATATACGAATATAAAAACAGAATGTCCTCTATGAAACAAACGTAGATAATACGAACATAAATGCATAATTTACTACTACTAATATGCAAAGCATGAAATCCTACATGAACAAATAATACAACAACAACTACTAATCCCTCAAACCATCACCCCCAAACTTAAAATATTCAATGTCCGCATTGAATGGAAGTAAATACGAGGGAAAGTAGAAAACATACCGAAATATCGAAGCAGTCACCCTCCATCCTGATCATCTTTGGCAATGGTATGAAACACCGAACCACTCACCAATCATCTCAATCAACCCAATATTTTTTTCCTCTGGCAAAAATCCCCTTTTCCTTAGCAATGAGCCTCAATAACCGATTAGATTCAACTTCCACCGTCGAAAACGAAAATTTCACAACACTAGCACTACCTCTTCCACGCTTAAGAGCCATAAAAATCAATTCCCAATTCACAAGAAGCTCCACCAATAATCACTAAGCAATATCACACCAAAAATAGCCCAAATACCAAGAATAATACAAAATCCCAATTTTTGCAAGAACACAAATTCGTAATAAAAATAAAATTAGAGAAGAGATAAACCCACTACGAATTGGAGAGGTGAACTTGCAATTAATTCCTCTTTAGAATTGAATTTTTTAGAGATTTAAATAAATAGAAGAGGAATTGGATTTGTATGTAGAGGTGGGTATATATATAAGATGATGGATAAGATGAATAAAGATTTAAGTGTGTAGGAGAGATTTAGAGAGGTTAGGATTTGATGTAGGATAAATAAAGTAATTAGGGATGGAAGAAATTTGAGTTAGGGTTGAATTTGGGGATTTTTTATGATGAAAAACAACAACTTTCGGGAAAAAAATCTGGCAGAACAGGTGTATCACGCAGCCACAGGCTGCGTTTCTCCTGCGCAGACTGCGCTGAGCACAGTAACGCAGGCGCAGCTTGCGCAGGAGAAACGCAGCCTGCGGCTTGAAATATTAGTAGAAAACTCTTGCTTCAATCCTCTATTCTTGCAGAATTCTTCCATTGTTGCATTTCTGAATTCAGTTCCATTATCACTTCTGATTATTTTGACTTTGTGTTTTGATCCTTTGTCCAGTAGCTTTACATGCTCCATCAGAGTTAATGCAGTTTCATCCTTCTTTGCTAGAAAATACACCCAAGTGTATCTGGTATATTCATCAACAATGACTAGAGCATATTTCTTCCTTCCAATTGACAAGACATTTAATGGTCCAAAAAGATCAACATGTAACAGATGATATGGATCAACAATTGAAGATTCAGACTTGCTCTTGAAAGAGGTCTTCCTCTGTTTGGCCTTTTGACATGAATCACACAGACCATCAACATTTAACAAAGACTTTGGAAGTCCTCTAACAAGATCCTTTCTTATCAGCTAATTGATGTTGTTCAGATTCAAATGAGAGAGTTTCTTATGCCACTTCCAACTCTCTTCATTGGACATTCTTGTTGACAGGCACATAGTTTTTTCATCAAAGTTTGTCAACAAGCTTGCTTTATAGATATTGTTGCGCCTTTATCCAACTAAATCAACTTTCCCTGTGGTTTTGCCGATAACCTCACAGTATTCAGGTTGAAAATCTACATGAAAACCTCTGTCACAGATTTGACTCACAGATAGAAGATCATGCTTGAGTCCAGGAACCAGAGCTACATTAGTGATGATGACACTTCCAAGATTAATATTGCCATATCCCAGAGTATGTCCTATGTTGCCATCTCCATAGGAAACTTTTGGGCCAGCCTTCTCCACATACTCTGATAGCAGGGCTTTATTTCTTAATTTTGTTAGCTTTAGCAGCGGAATTTACACTATCAGAGTTTAAGCTAACTTTATCAGAGTTTACACTTGCAGAATTAACTCTAAACCATTTCAGATTAGGTTTCAGTTCATAGTAATTATGATAAATACCATGATAATTTCTGCAAGTATAAATAGAATGCCAAGTGCTTCCACAGTGTTTGCATAAAGTCTCTGGCCTAGTTCTAACATTATCTTTCTTTACTTCAGACTTGGAAGGTAAAGAATTAATGTATTTGTTCTTCCTGCAAAAACTAGCAAGATGGTTAGTGCTACCACAGTTATGACATGTCTTTCTTGGAGCTAAAGTAGCAAGCATTGGATAATTACCTTGAGTGATGCCTACTTTACCATTTCTGTTCTTTCTGGACACTTTCTGTTTCTTAACAGATTTTAACTCCTTAAGCTTATGCTTAAGTTGTTTATCTGTCATTAAACCAATATTAACCTGTTTAACACTAGTTTTTACTGGTTCTTTCTTAACAGCTTCTTTTCCACCTTCAAACCTAGGTTCACTTATTCCATTAACAAATGCTCCAAATTTCTTAGGTGGAAGAGGTGGTCTAATCTTGATTGTATTCTGAAACCTAAGTTCAGCTTCCTCAGAGTAACCTAGACCTACAGTGTCAGATTGAAAAACTTCTTGAGTGTCTTTTCCAGAGTGAGTCCAAGTTTTAATAATGCGATTTGCCTTTTCCAATTCAGATTCTAGTTGTTTATACTTACTTAACAACTCTTGTTCAAGATAGACAGCATCATCTCTCTCCTTTTGAACTTGCTACATGTTAGCAAGTTTCTCTTCTACAACCTTATTTCTCTTTTTGAGTTCAGAATTCTCAGTTTTGATTCTCTCATTCTCTAAATTCTGATCCCTATAACTGATATGCAAAGCCTTAAGATATATTCTTAATTCAGTTATATCATCAGTATTATAAGCATAGGTAGTTAGATGTGTTTTCAGAATCTTCAGCTTCATCAACAGTAGTAGCCATGAGAGCATAGTTCACATCCTCATCTGAGTCAGAGGTGTCTGCCCAATCTCTGCCTTTAGTGAAGTGTGCCTTCTCAGTTTTACCCTTCTTGCACTCAGGAGCATAATGACCCATCTCCTTACACTTGTAGCATTAAATCTCAGACTTGTCTCTTTTCCCAGATTTGGTATCCTTTCTTTCAGATTTGCTGAAATTCTTCCTGTCAAACTTTGAATCATTCTTGGAGAATCTCTTCCCTTTCTTGAAGTTCTTGAATCCCATCTTCTTGAAGGTCTTTACCATCAAGGCATCCATTTGCATCATTTCCTCATCATCTTCAGAATCAGATGATCCATTTGTATTTGAGTCAACATCAGAGTTTGATGACTCACTTTCAGAATGAATGACCAAAGCTTTTCCTTTTGCCTTCTTCCTTGATGCTTCCTTCTTTGAGGGTCTTTCTTCAACTCTTAGAGCAACAGATTTTGACTTTCTGCCTGATCTTCTGCTTCTCTGTTCCATTTCTAGTTCATGAGTCTTGAGCAACCCATAGATCTCATCAATATCAGTATCAGCCAGATCATAGTTGTCTCTAATAGTGGTTGTCTTAACATCCCACTTTTCAGGGAGAGAAAGAAGAAACTTGAGATTTGAATCTTCTAGATCGTATTCTTTATTAACCAGTGACAGATCATTAAGTAGATTACAGAATCTGTCAAAGGTTTTTGTCATTGATTCTTCAGATTTAGCCTCAAAGTGTTCATACTCCTGTGTGAGTATGTTCCTTCTATTCTTCTTGATTGCTGCAGTTCCCTGACATCTAACCTCTAGAGCATCCCAGATCTCTTTTGCAGTTTTACAATTGATCACTTTGTTAGACATAAAATTATCCAATGAACTATGAAGCAGATGTCTAACCTTTGCATCCTTACCAATGGATGAAATGTCCTCAGGAGTCAAATCTTTCTTCTCCTTTGGAATTGATTTAGCTTCCTGTCTAGCAGCAACAACAGATAATTTTGTAGGCTTATGAGGGCCTTCATAAATTCTGTCAAGATATTCTGGATCTGTAGCCTCCAGAAACATAGCCATTTTCACCTTCCAGGTTGAGTATTCTGCTGGCTTAAGAATAGGAACCCTGATTGTTTCATATCGACTCACAGTTTCAGGTTGAGCCTTCTCAGCACTAGAGCCTGATGTTGGAGGAGGAATTTCTGCCATTGATTATAGTTGTGTGTGTGTGGATCTTAAACTGTATTAAATTAATAGATTAAGCTCTGATACCAATTGTTAGGCCGAATACACACTTATAATCAACTAAGTATGAGAGAATAACAATAAGTTCTTTAAAAGCTTTAAAAACTGTTTGGAATTAACTTCTCTCTCAGTGATGTAAAATATCACAGAGAGCTGCTTAGGTTACAATGAAAGATATTGTATTACACGATCGATACCCTTCTAGGGTTAACCCAACTGCATTTATAAGATATACAGCTACATACAATCGATAATTGATTCGCCTATAAATCAGCTATACAAATGTTATCAATTATGATTGCTACACATCTCCTAAGTCAACTCAATCTCTTTAACAGCTATCCAATCTGTAAAGATATTGCTTCCATAATTATCTTCAATTAATCTTTAATCACCGTTGACTGGAGACGCGCTTCCTCCAGACAAAGTTTAACTAAACTTTGTCGAGCTTCCAATGTCAGCGTATAGCAAACTCTGTCAAGCTTCCAACTGTCAGAGTTTAACTAAACTCTGACTGCTTCCTGTTTCAAGTTAAACTCTGTTTTTCCCTATAAAACTTAAACACTGATATTAACCAAATCAATTATATTTAACAGAAACGTAAAGCTCGTCCCCCTTTCGCAAAGTGTAATACTTGTTGATAGGACTCCATAAAGTAGTCGTATCTAGTTGGAAAGGAAAATTCACCAATATTTCGCAAGCTGTTGCTGGTTAATGGATATCGACTTGTTCCAACAATCTTACCCCTCGAATGATGAGGAAGTAATGCAAAGACTCAATTTGATGAATAGCAACCAAGTTACGAGGGCAAAGAATAGTTTCAAAAGATTTATGACCGGGAAGTCAAACAAAAATAAATAACAGCCCTCAGGTAAGGTTCCCTTATAATTTGGAAGATAGATTTGAGTGAAGAATAGAATTTTGGGAACCTCCCCTTGATAAAAATAGTCATAATAAGACTCAGAAATATTTTACATAATTTTTGAAGGTCGAAGATGATATTTGAATAAAATAATATATTTTAAAACTAATTAAAAGAATTACATAAATACTCAAAGAATATTTATTAACTCATAAATATTTAAAGAATATTCTTAATATAAAATATTGCTCAAAATAACCCTCGAATGAATATATAAAATATTCACGAAATAAATAATTCTTCGAATGAATATTCTAAATAATATTCAAGAAATAAGTAAGACCTTAAATGGATTTTCAGAATAATATACATTACAGAAATAAAGCTCAAATAAATATTCCAAATAATATTCATTAAATAAATGAACTCAAATGAATATTCCAAAATAATATTCATCTAAATCAATATCCTCAAATGAATATTCAAAATAATATTCGTTAAATAAATAATCTCGAATGGATATTCAAATAACATTCCTCGAATAATTTCCAATTAATTAATACTTATGGAAATATAGATAATGTTCATAAATAACATTACTCAAATAATCCGTCACTGGAATCCCTCCGGTTTCCATGACTATCTGTATATTACAAAATACGGACTCCCGGTCTATATTTAATGAAGGAAGATCATATGCCCTTCACTATGGGTCTTAACAAAACAATACGGCTTATAACTAATATATCATATCTAGCTTATCAGCCAACATCAATTCAGGGAACAAATATCACAATATAATTTTGAAAGAAGGCATGCATGCTATGGCATATGTATAACAACAATCAATCATATATATTATCACAACAATAGTTCCAAAGTATTGGAAACTTGCCTGGTAATCTGGCAGGGATAGTGTGCCCTGGGTCAGTCCGGTGATCCATAAATAATCAAATATCCGAGATTAGTGAAAAATATATGATTTGTAAAAATTTGAATATCGGATTATGCAGTAACAAATAAATGACATTAATTAACATTTAAAATGGTCATCTCACTTTCAATTGATGTAACTGTATGGTTTTGATACTGTTATTAGTAATTTATTTAATAATTGAACATTTGGATTCACTGTAATATTCCATGACTATCTCTATATTACAAAATACGGACTCCCGGTCTATATTTAATGAAGGAAGATCATATGCCCTTCACTATGGGTCTTAACAAAACAATCCGGCTTATAACTAATATATCATATCTAGCTTATAAGCCAACATCAATTCAGGGAACAAGTATCACAATATAATTTTGAAAGAAGGCATGCATGCTATGGCATATGTATAACAACAATCAATCATATATATTATCACAACAACAGTTCCAAAGTATTGGAAACTTGCCTGGTAATCTGGCAGGGATAGTGTGCCCTGGGTCAGTCGGGTGATCTATAAATAATCAAATATCCGAGATTAGTCACTTAATGCTTTGAAAGGTTAAGTATATACTTTACTTAGGCTAAAACCCGTTTTCAAGTTAACTTTTATTAACACCGTTGGGGTCCGACACTTGCTCATTACCAAGGCATGTCATTACACTTACACTTGGTAGGTTCTTAAGTCATATAAGTTCTGTTGAGTATTGAACACACAATAGAATACAGGGGGAGTGAATGGATTCTCAAACATTTTTTCTGATAAGTGTTTTAGGTGAAGGTTGTTTTAAGGGTTTGAATCTGGTTGTGTAACAGAGTGTGTGTTTGTGTTTAACAGATTATATAAGTGCAGAATATAAACACAAGAACACGATATCACTTTAATCTAATATTGTATTAGATAAAGATTTGCTACAATCTTCGAATACAAATGTTAGTATTCTCAGCTTCTTTCTCAGATAGATATTACTTGTAAAAACTCTAGATCACTCTGTTTTGATACTTGCTAAAGAAGTAGGGTTGTTCACTTATATCACATGAACAACTTGCTTACAACAAATAAGGTACAAACAAATTTGCTTTCTAATGTGTCTATCCTATTTGAGTAAACATCCAAACTGCTACAGATTTGACTTCTTAGAACTCTGTTCAGATCCACTTGTTTCGCTCTTTGTCTCTTGTACTATCTCTCCAAGCTTCTTTGTAGGCTTTCCAACGTGCTTTACAGTATGTGGTCCATAAAGCGTCTTGGCTTGTTGCAGGTTTCTGACTTGTACAATTCTTCAGTATTTTGTCTCCAAGATTGTATTCGAGAAGTAACTCTATTGGTGATTCGAGAACTAGAATTGGCTTAATCGATAACTCTAAGTTCTCGAATACTGTTGAACTGACATATCGAATCACTTCTCGAATAAGTCTTTTCTCCAGGAATCCTTGAGATATCGAATAGAGCATTTTACTTATCGAATCCCTGAGATATCGAAAAGCTTCTTTAGTCCTTGAGATATCGAATGTAGCTTTGACTTGTTGACTCTTAGAGAACTCGAATGATGCTTTGACTTGTTGACTTCTTGAGTTCTCAAATAGAGTATTAGACATGTCGAATCTCTAAGTTCTCGAATGAGGCTTTGACTAGTTGACCTCCAGAGATATCGAAAAGTGTCTTTTGAGATATCGAATTACTGACTTCTCGAATGCTAGACTTCTCGAATATAACAAACATACCTCTCGAATTGGTACTTAGGCAAATCTTCATTCTCCAAATTCTAAGTGAATTTATTTTGACAGTCTTGGTCTTCAAGCTTGAGGCATGATCCTTGGAACTTCATTCAAGCATTATTTTCTGACTTTAATTACAGTTACACAGGAAGAATTTGATGCCTGTTATAAGTACTACAACAAGTAGAAACTCTACAACTAGAGGTTCCCTCAGTTAATAGGTCATGTAGGTAATGCAAAGCATTACAGACAATTAGGCTTGTTATTAGATGTATACAGGCATGCCTCTGTGACTAACAATCTCCCCCAAATTGTGAGTAAGACCCTTAGTCACAAATTCATGTCTGATAACAAGCCTATCATAAATAAAGATAAAACTTGAAAAGTACAGGTATGTAACTTGATTGAAAATACAAAGAGGCATCCTTGAAAGTTATGAAGAATTACTAGCCATATCCTTTTGGATTCATCTCTTGAGTTTTGGCTTGCAGATTCTCATTTTTCTTCTTTTCTTCAGCTTCTTCATCTTTCTTCTTTGCATTTTCTTCCATAGCAAGAACAATGTCTTCTATAGCAGTGAGTTCCTCAATTAGAGGAGAGCCTGATAGATCTTTAAGAACTTCATTCAGCTGTTTCTCAGAGTAGGAACTGATGTAGTCCATTCTAATCTTCACAGTTCTTCCATATTTCTTGTATTCAATAATGTAAGGATTATACTTGACTCTACAGAGACCCATGGCTCTTAACTCATCAACCTTAGCTTCCATAGTAGCAAACTCCTACTCTCTTTTCTTTAACAGCTCATCATTTTTCTTTCTCCGTTCTGCCTGGTGATCTCTCTTCATCTTGACAAAGTCAATCAACTCCAGCTTCCATACTCTTTCCACTCTATCTTTAGAATCCAACCACTACTAAAAAAATGCTAATAGACATCGGTTTCTGGCCGATGTCTTTGAAAAATTCTGACCGATGTCTTTGTCGGTGATGTCTAAAGTCTGAACGTTTAGACATCGGTTCCTGGCCGATGTCTTTTAGCGTATAATACATCAGTTTTAAACATATTTCTGATGTTTATGAACTATCTTCTTGGGTTAACTGCATGAGGTTATCTTTTTAATTGTTATATTAGAGGTCTTAGCTGTTAGTTAACATGTAGCAAACATAGAATAATTCGACATAGACATCTGTTTGTTTCCAAATATTGATGTCTAAGCCTTTATTAACATCGGTAAAAATTTAAAAAACCGATGTATAAAGTTCTCATAGACATCGGTTTTAGACGATGCTGAAGATAACTATTGCATTGGTTACCTAATTTTAAAACCGATATCTGAGGTCCATCAAACATCGTTTTCAGCTGATGTTTACGACTTCTAATATAACAGTTTTTATAATAATGAACGATGTGCAAGGTCTAGTATTACATCATTTTTCTTGTCTCTAATCGATGTGTAAGTTGCAAGTAGACATCAATTTATATTGACAATTGGATGTGTATGTAGTTATTAGACATCAATTTTTTCTATTTGACATTTAAAAACTAATGTCGTCTTTCATATTGATACAACAAAACTTGATTGTACGCATAATCGAAAACAATCATTCATTCAAACAAAACTACCAGGCCACCTGCCATCAACATTTACAAAATTTAATAGACATTCATTCAACCAATGTCATTCATTTACAAGCATCCATAGTTCATTCAAACATACATTCCTAGCTTCCAACCATAATCGAAAACAAGCATAACTTGCAATCTAGAATGTATACAGAATCAACCAGCTATATATAGCCAAATTCAAACATTACAGTACTAGACATTAAATCCGCAAAACATAGAAATTCGCAAAAACCAACTGAAAGGTACAAGTACTATAAATCCAGAAACCAACATGCACTAGTACCGAATATCCATCCAACAAAACCTGATCCGACAAAAGTAAAGTCAAATACGATCCTGAATGAATTCGAGTGCCTCAACACGCACCTCATCCAGCTCCGCATCAGTGTAAGTAGTGTCCCAATCAAATTATCGCACACATTTTTCTCAATATGCATGACATCAAGGCAGTGACGTACGTTGTGATACTTCCAATACTACAACTCAAAAAAGATTGATTTCTTCTTCCATGCAAATTCCACCTTCTTTGACTTTCCCCCCCTCCCCAAACTAAACTTTATTTCTTCTTGTTGCGCCAACACTTCCTCTCCACTAAGCGGTGCAGCCGCTTGCCCAAACTCTTGCTCTCCATTAAAAGCTACCCTTTGCCTTCTATAAGGATGATATTCATGTAAATATCGACGATGACCTTGGTAACACATTTTCCTACTATGACTTAAATACTTAGCTACGATATCATCACCACAAATTGGACAGCCCTTATAACCCTTGTTGATACAGCCTGACAAATTACCATAAGCTGGGAAGTCATTTATTGTCCACATCAAAACAGCCCTCAAAGTAAAGTAAGACTTAGTGTGCGCATCATATACATCAGGTTCGCCTTCTTCCCAAAGTTTCTTTAAATCATCAATAAGTGGTTGTAGATACACGTCAACATTATTACCAGGCTCATGCGGGCCGGAAATTAATGTTGTTAACATCATAAACTTCCTTTTCATGCTTAACCATGGAGGAAGATTATATGTTACTAATACAACCGGCCAACAACTATACCTATTGCTTAAGCCATTACTGTGCGGGTTAATGCCATCGGACGATAAAGCTAAACGGATATTTCTTGGTTCACTACCAAACTCAGGCCACCTATAATCTACATTTTTCCAAGAAGGCGAATCAACTGGATGACGCATGTGCCCATCTTTACTTTGGTTATGTGCATGCCAAGTCATTAAATCAGCGGTTGGAGCAGGTTTAAACATTCTTTTAAATCTGGGGATTATGGGAAAATACCACATTACCTTAGCTGGTACGTTAACTCTATATTTACCATCCTTCCCAAGCTTCCAACGGGACAGACGACATTTAGGACACTCTGAAGCATGCTCATTTATACCTCTGTATAACACGCAATCATTCGGACACGCATGAAATTTGATATAATCAAGTCCTAAATCAGCTAAGGTTTTTTTCGCTTCATATGAACTCGGTGGCAACAAATGATCTTTAGGAAGAAGGGAGCCAAAATTTTGAAGTAAATCAGTGAATGCGCTATCACTAATACCAAACCTAGATTTCCAATTGTGTAATTTTAAGACCGACTCTAGTTTATTGCACTCACTTCCCTCAAACAGAGGTTGTTCTGCATCAGCAACAAACCTCTTAAAGCCGTCTGTATCAACATCGTAATCACCCTTATTGTAGGCTGCTTCACACACATTCATTGTTTCCGAAGCAGGTGTTGACTTTGGAACAAAAGAACTACTACCAACAGAAGATTTATTACTCCTAGAAGACTCTTCTCCATGCCAAATCCACTCAATATAGCCCAAACTAAAACCGGCTTCATATAGATGACCTCTAATTATTTTTACTGGAAACTTTTTAAAATTAGAGCAGCGTGCACATGGGCAAGAAATTTTATTATGGTTTTTTGCATTTTCCTCAGCAAAGATCAAGAATTTTTCGACACCAACTTCATATTCTAAAGAATCCCTATCGGCTTTGATCCATGACTTATCCATTTCAACCCACCTGATATGTTACTAACATGTTCAATAACCACTAGTTATGAAATACTATGCAGTATGACCTATAACTTATCTAATATCTTCTTATAACTATAAACTATAACCAACAACATACATACATGCATTTATATGTCAATTTGTTGTCACATTATACGTACACACTTAAGTTCAGAATAGAATCTAATTTGCCAATTAACATACAAATGTACACAAAACAAACAGGAGGCACATAAACACAATAAATTATCATAAACACAATCAAAATTTCTCGAAAAATTAAATAAGTAACTGATAAAAAGCCTATAAAACGAAAACAGACAAAGCATCATACAATTCAGTTAGACTACAACACATTAATACATGCTCTGTCACTTTATAATCCAACAGTTAACAATTATTACATAAAAATGCTTACAACAAAGAAAAATACATAAAATGCATATAAAAATGCTTATAATCGAGCATTGGTAAATACTAAATGATTAAAAACAAAAACCCCCAATTTTAAAAATTAGGGTTTTGTTTTTTAATAACCCCAATTGATTTTTAACTAAATGCATGCATTGATATGATTAACATACATACAACTACAGCTTTCAGGCTTACCAATTCGAGCTTTCAAGCTTTAAACAAATCGGTTGAGCTTTGGAGCTTCTTCGAACTGAGCTTCGAACTGAGAGAGAGTCGAGACAGCTAGTGAGAGTGGAGAGAGAGGTGAGAGTGGATAGAGGTGAGAGTGGAGAGAGGTGAGAGTCGCGAGAGAGAGATGTGAGGTAATTAGGTCATCTGTCGAGAGAGAGAGTGAGGTGAGAGTGGTTTTGTTTTGTTTTTAATTTTAATGAATAAATTTGTCTGAAAATGTAGTACAAAAATAAAACTAAGGGGGAATAATTGAGATTGGGGAGAGGGGAAATACAAAATTTTTGTGAAGGGGGAACAGATTTGGAAGTAGGCGGGCAAATGAAAGTAAAAAGGGGGGAAATAAAACTAAGGGGGGAATAATTAAGAGGGAAACGCGTGTTTTTTTAAGTAGACATTTAGACATCGGTTCATAAATGAAGCGATGTCTAAAAATTTTAAGAAAACATTTAGACATCGGTTGATATGTTAAGTGATGTCTGAATGTTTAAAAGACATCGGTTTTAAAACGGGCGATGTTAAATGGATTTTTAACATCGGTTTTATTGTAATCGATGTTAAAAATGGTGATGTCTATTAACAGTTTTTTAGTAGTGAACATAGCAATAATCCTTTCTATATCATCTAGCTTGCCCCAATGTTGACATGTCCCTTGCTTGAATTTCTTCTTTCTTCCATCAGTATATTTAACTTCAAGGCAGTTATCAACAATGGCAACATGATAGATTCTTTGAGCCCATAGGAATTGTAGTTGGTCTTCATCAAAGTCTTCATCTAGTGGTTGGAGTTTTAATCTTGGAATGATAGTTAGGGCCCTTGATTTAGATGGCTTCACTCTTCTTGCAACATATTTGAATTTGATCTTTTTCACTTGGTTGCTTGGCAGAAACTTGTGACCTTTGCTGGTAGACCATTGTAGTACACCATTAGAAGTTTGCTTTTGGAAACATACAGATGGTTTCTTGAGTTGAATATGCTTCTCTTCTTGAGGTGGCAAAACAGTTGTAGAAGCCGTAGATATAGATTTTGATAGGTCACTACTAACTGTATTCACCCTAGACTTAGAGTCTTGTTTTATGGTGAGGTTAAAGTTAGCAATGCCTAAGGCTTGCTGTTTTCCACTTTTCCTCTCATAGAATTTGCCTTGGTCATGATCATCCTTCTTGTCCTTGCTGTCCTTCTTCTTCTTCTTGTCTTCATCACCCTTATCACTCCTGTGATGTCTTCTTCTCCCATCACTTTTGTCTTCATCTTCATCATCCTTATTTCTCCTTCCTTTGGCTATTTCTAGAATCTCACCTGCGCAATGAAGGTTCTGAGAATGTGCAATGCCTCTACTTCTTCACCAGTTCTTATACCATTCTTCTTTTGTCATTTATCAATAATGTCAATGATAAGTCTGTGATTCTGGAGAGTGAGATCCTTGGGAATGACCAGCTGTTTGATATCCTCAATCTTTGTGCCAGACTGATAGATAATTGTTCTTGGATAAGTGCAAACTTCAGGCAACCTAGCTTGTTGACCATTCCTCAGGTCAGCATATAGACTCTTGTTGTTCTCTCCCTTCTTCTCTATCAACCCCAGGATAGCATCAATCTCTGTGAATTTTATAGCCTTCAAGGTGTCATAAGATAGATGCCATATATTACCACTAGTCACCATCATAATCTCCTTGAGATAAATTTGATTTAGCTTCCTTGGAATCACTGTCAGAAATTCGATTTGTTCTCTCAGACTCCTTCTGTACTCCAATGTATCCCCTCCAACCTTTGCTCGAGAGACTTGCAGAAACTTCAAGAAGGCAGCATCATGATAAGTTCCTGAATTTACTACTTCTATCAGCTTGGCCTCAGTAATTACATCCACTTCAACTGCTTGATCTTCTTCATTTCTGGAGATTTTGGCCACTTGGGGTAGTGATGTGTACAGGAGGTAGAGTGACAGTTGGTAGAGAAGGTAGATGTGCATTGACTTTGGCTTTGCCCTTGCCTTGAACATGAGAGGTTGTAGGTTTTGAGATTTTTGGTTGACCACCCTCAGTTATGCTTATGCCTTTCTCCTTAGGCTTCTCTCCCTTAGTCTGCTGCTCCCCCTTAGGCTTTGATGTCCTTAAGTTCCTCTTCTCCCCCTTAGTCTTGTTGTCAGGCATAGAGGCTTTGGTAGAGACCCTTGGGTTGGAAGAGGTGGGATTAACAGATTCATCAGGTAGAGGGAGCCCCATATGCTTCATCATAGCAAACATCATTAGTTGTTGATGAAGAAGAACATCATCTGTGGTGGTAGCTTGAGTGTCCAACTTCTCAGTTAGAGTTGTTACTTTGTCTGTAAGATGAGCATTTGACTGCTTGAGTGAGCTCACTTCTTTCACCAGAGTATCCACCTTGTTGAATAACTCATTAGCTTTAAAACTAGACAAAGATTGTTCCTTGAGCCTCACTACCTCAAACTTGGTCATATTATGCACAGGGACCTCAGTCACCAGTTTATCTCCATATTGATTTGCAAACACGGTCCTCAGCATGGCATTGGCATCTGTTGTCTGACCAGAGAGATTCTGAACTTGAGTTCCTAGATTGCTGACAGTTCCATGAAGCAAAGCCATGCCATTGTCCATCTTGATGCAGGTAGATTTGCAGTCTTGTATGGTTTTGAGGACAGGATCTAAAGTTGGAAACTTGGCAGAAATGGCTTGTATGCAGGTAGATCCCTGTGACACAGCAGAATGGCTTCATAGTCTGGGTTTGACATATTGGATGTGACAAGGTTTTATGCTATCTTTACAAACTTAGGAATCTGATCCACAACTAAGCTTTGAAGTGCTTCAACCGTCAATTATGGTGGAGCAGACCCTGATCCTGAAGCACTGTCATGTTGCACAGGCTTCAGCCATTGTGACAGAAAGTCAGAGCTAGAGCTAGGCAAGCTAGAGTCCTCAGTTACAGATGCAACTTCTGTAACCGGATGGATTGACTCTACTAGTGTTGTCTCCACAGAAGTGGGATGAGTTACAATAGTAGTTGACACAGGCACAGAGTCTTTAGTGAAAACTAGTGAATCCTCTATGTTTGTGATGGTGTCATCAGGATATGCCCCAGCTAGCATTCCCTCACCATTTAAATGTGGTTCCTGGGTGGTGAGCAAAGTGTCATGCACTAAGTCACTTGAGTCCATTGGCTCACCAAG
The DNA here is from genome assembly GCA_036435485.1 of Saposhnikovia divaricata. Lineage (NCBI taxonomy): Eukaryota > Viridiplantae > Streptophyta > Magnoliopsida > Apiales > Apiaceae > Saposhnikovia > Saposhnikovia divaricata. The sequence continues at coordinate 106,504,751 of CM071597.1, forward strand.
AGAAGAAAATTCTTGGTGATCAATGCCTTGCTCTTCAATTGCTTGAGTTGCAGGCTCCAAAGAAATTTGAGTGTTAGATTCTGGAAGAGTAGTATAACGCCCTAGGAAATCGTGTATTTATAAATGTTTATTTAATATTAAATATGGATTATAGGATGTAAAATTTTTTTTAGATTAATATATGTGACATCATGTTTTCATGTTTATATGATGATTTATGTGTGCCGAAATAAGTCCATGTATCTTTATTTGTATTTTTGGTGAATAAGATATCTTTAAATTATGCATTATTGATCTTTTGATATTTTTTATAAAATCATAGGAGTTGATAAAAATCATGAAATCTTTTGTGTTATTACCTTTATAATATTATTAAGTTTTTAAAATTATTGGGAGAAGTATTTTGGGTGATTAAGTATTTTAAAATGATTTTAAGAGTTTTTATGGTATTTAAAAGATCAAAACTTGTAAAATTCATATTTAATTAATTTTTGATCCTAAAAATATTTTAAAAATATGCGGGTGTTGGTAATTTCATTATTTTGATTTTTAAATTTTTAAAATTTAAATTTTCGACTATTTTTCATTAAATCTCGATTTTTGAAATGATTTAATCGAATTTTATATTAATTTTTTTAGCAAGATTAAAAGAACTAAATTATTCATGTCTTCTTAAATAAAAAAAATTCAGTTTTCTTCCCCAATTTCCAGAGGATTCTCGGCTGTTCTTTTTCAAAATATCTCTCCCAATTTTTTTTCCCCATCAATCTCTCACGACCCTCTCTCGTCTCTCCTCTCAATATCTCTCTCGAACCACTTCTCTCTCTCTCTCTCTCTATCAATTTCTCTTCCCTCCCATGATATTCCCCTCCCCTCTTCTATGTTCGTTCTTTTACCCCTCTCTTTCCCTGCTTGTGCGACTACTGTGTGGGCTTTTCCCTTGTGTGGCTGCGCGTATGGAGAGTTTGTGTATCATGTGTGTGCGCGTGGTTAATTGCTCAGCGGTGTGTGAATAACTGTGGGGTTCTTGTGGTTTGGTTGTATTATAGTATGACTCATCTCCTCTTCACTGTGTAAGTCCGATTCGTACCCGTTCTAGTGAGGATTATGCTGTTGGAATTGTGTTCGTGAATTCCTGCGTGTGTCATACAGTGTGTGTATATATGCGTTATTATACAGTTGAGTGTGTGTGTGTGGGTTTTAAATTTCGAATTTTTGGATTATATGAATATTTTGGTTCGTTAACTAGAAATTTAGTTGCTTAGGTTCTTGGTATATAATTATGTCTCTCTTTGATTTTTATTTCGAATATATGATTGTATACATGAGTTTTTATAGGAATTAAATTGAATTTATATGAGGTAATTGGAATTCTTCGAATTAAAGTACATGATTTAAATAAATTATTACATGCTTAAATTTTTGTAATTTGAGATATTAGAAATGTTAATGATATTCTAATAGTATATAGTGAATTGTGGGATATGAATTAAGTTAGTTGTTTATTGATAGTAGTGATCGATGCGTGTTAAACTGGAATTGTCATTGATAAATAGAAATTATATGATTTAGAATGGATTAGTATGATTGGGCTTGTAGGTGGATTTGAAATCCATCGGATGGTTTTAATTGTGATTTGAGTCGAATGTTTTCGACGGGATAGTCTATTTTATAAAGGAGATGCTGCCCGATTTTCGTTAGAATAATAAGTTATAAAGTCTATAATATTGGTTATAAGCTGATTTCAAGTAAGTTGGTATTATGTGTTAAGTGTTTAAGTGACTTACGTGATTTCATGTTATAGATGCTATGTGGTTATGTACTTAGATTATTGTAGTGAATTATTTGGTAAGTAATATGTATTAGGTATTATCATCGATATATGGGTCGTTTGGGTAGATTAGGATTAGACGTATAAGGAATATAGAATTCTAAAATAGTGTTTTTATATGTGTAGATTCGAAGGACATAGACTCAAGAGATAAAGGAAAAACAAAGGTGGCAGGTTTTTGAGCTAGGTGACTAGAGTGAAAGCACCTTATTAAGGCAAGTGTACTAACCTCACTTATCGTTTAAGTGATGTGAAACTGTTTTATGTTATTTATCTGATATGTCTTTCAATTCCTTTTGCTTGTATCTATACCCCATTCTTTTGTTGCCAGTGACTCGAACCTTGTATTTAAGTTCAGATTCCTTGAACTGCTTATGAATTGTTGTTTAAATTCTTATACCTTAATGTCATTCCTTTTTAATTATTTTGAACCTTCTATACCTTATTGTTTATTCCTTATAAATTACTATTGAAACCCATGTACCTTATTATTTACCCTATTTTTCGTCGAACTATAACCCTTGACTTACAATTTCTGTCTTGCTTTATCTTAGCTTTTTGCCTTATGTTTATTCTTTTAAACCATATCAGCGAAACCAAATTTTATAACCCTTGAATTAAATTCTAGAACCCTAACCCTTGTTTTGTTCTTCGATTCTTCAATTGTTTATGACCAGTGCAGTAACTTAAATCCTCCTTGAACTTCAGATTTCTCTATTACATGTAATTCTATAAATGGTTGTTAAATCCTTGAATCTTAACAGTTGCTTCGTTCTTTAATTGATTTATGTCTCCTTGTTTATATATGATTCTGTTTTGCTGCGCCATGCTATGTTAATTCAATCTTATTGCTTTACTGTTTATGATTCTTTATATCGAATGCTTCCCTGATCCTCAGTCTTTTATAATTGCTAATGAAAATGGATTAATTAATTAAAAATGTTTTAAAATTCCGTATGTTGGGCTGATCTGTTATTAGTGAGTGTAAAGGACTTAAAAGTGAAATGTTTTAAATTATTAATAATAAATTTGTTTATAAATTGGAAAAGCGTAATAGGCTAGGGTGGTCCTAGTCCAGCATTTTTATTTAGCGTAAGAGGCTAGGGTGGTCCTAGTCCAGCAATAAAGGCCAATGTGTTGCCTAATTGGGAACCCAATTTCAAAGGAAGGGGGACTTTATGTGGCTGATCACCCGTATTGTCCGGAGTTGGGAAAAACCTCCAATCAAATTTTATACGATTTAAAAATGAATGTTTATTTAAAAAAAAAAAAGAATTGATGAATCTCTGCTTTAAACGAAAGATTTTAGAAATTTTCAAAGGATGGTTTTGAAATGTCATAAACAGAGTACAGTATTTCCAGACAGTTTTATCTTGAGATTGTGAATTAAAATATGAACATCCTGAATATTCTTTGGTACCCTTATATTGTTGTAGTCAGCATACAGTTGTGGATTCTTTATTTCTATTTTTTATCACTTGCTGAGCATTTGGCTCACTTCTTGCTATTGTTTCTAACCCTTTTTTAGTTAAAGAAGAAAAAGATACGAAGTAGGAGCTATATCCGAGAAGAACTTGTTGTGGACCTTAGGCAGCCTAGTTGCACTCTGCTAAAAGGTTGGACTTTTGGGTATCAGTAAAAATTTGTGTAATTGTTCTAGTTGGTTGTATTTATATTTGTGGAGTGTTTGTATCTTTTAAATAAGGATTTAGTATTGTAATGTAATAATTTAGTTAGTAGTTGCTTGTTTCATACCACTACCTGTTAGAGATCCGGGTTAGTAGTGGAGTTGTATTTATTTCTTATTATTTTGTTATCAAGGTTGGTATTGTGATGCCCCGACCTTTGCTCTGATCGGGAGGGCATTTTGGTATGGTTCACCTAATCAGTTAGGACAAGTTGAACATGTGTTTGTATTATTTCTTTAGTAGTTGAAATTATTGTTGGTGTTGGAATGAATTGATTTGGATTCAAATTACAGGTGGATAGTCCGTATTACGAATACTACATGCCGAAATTTTCCAAAATTTCCCTGTATTAAAAATCCATTTTATATAATTAAATCAAATAATTTATTATAAAGTATATTTATAGTATTGGGAAGTCGGGGCGTTACAGGTTGGTATCAGAGCTATCAGGTTTTGGTCACTGAAACAAGCCAGGATTAGGTATAGGATAGGTGTAGGATAAGATTAGAACTTTTATAGACATAGGATAGGAGCAATAGGTGTAGGTTATCATTAGGATAGTAGGTGATAGGTTTAGGATATTCTTTTATCGCTTTAGTACTTTCTTTTGCGCTATATCGTTATCACAAGTGGTGGATGTTTCTGTAGACTCAGCCATTTACCGATGCGTAATTACTTGAGTTCGACCTAGAGTAAGACCCGAGGAGTTAGTGAGCGACACTATCCGGTTTATTGCGCTTTACCAGTATTTGTACCAATCCACGCAGAGACGTTCTTATATGTTGTTGATGATAGGGATTAATTTCAGCATTTACTTTTTGTAGTTGGATTGTTAAAAGTGTACCTTAAACTCTAAAATTGTTGTGTATTTTATTCACTCTGTTGGGACCATGACCTTTGTTTTCTTATTAATTACTCATTTTTCATTATATTTTGAGTTGTCTGAATATCTCCTGTTAAAATTACTTGTTTAAGATAATACCTATGTTTCCCTGTTCCTTTACACCGTTATAACTTTTGTGATCACCGACAACTCCAAATTTCAGGATTTGTAAACCCTATTTCTGTACATATTAGCCTGTTGTTTAATAAGCTACTTGTTTTCTTATCAGAATCATGCCTCCAAAGAAGAAAACACATACTGCAAATCCCGAAAACCAGAACACTGGAAATCAAAATCCAATTGACCCGACTATGACTCAAATCCTTCAACTCCTTCAACAAAAAACAGCCACACTAGCTCAACAACGATCCGCTCAACCAATCGTGACCTTTAAAGCTTTTCAAGCCGTACACCCTCCGGAGTTCAAAGGTACTGTTAACACTATAGAAGCTAGGGATTGGCTGAATGAAATGGAAAAAGCTTTTGCTTTGGTAAGGGTAGGAGAAGAACAGAAGACGGAATATGCGAGCTATTTCTTGAAAGCTGAAGCAAACTATTGGTGGGAGTCAACGAAGCTATTGGAAGGTGAAGGAGTGATTACATGGCAGAGATTCACAAAGTTATTTCTCGAGAAGTATCTCCCAAGGTATATGCAAGATCAGCTGGAGATTCAGTTTCTAGAATTAAAGTAGGAGAACATGAGTGTGGCGGAATACGAGGCAAAATTCGCAGAGCTAGCAAGGTTTGTTCCTGAATATGTCAATACTGAGGCGAAGAAAGCTAAAAGATTTCAGCAAGGTTTAAAGTCATGGATACGTAGTAAGGTGGCAGTATTTCAGTTAGAGAACTATGCACTGGTGGTGGAGAAAGCTATGATTGTTGAAGGTGAAAGTGAACTGTATAAAAAGGAAAAGGCGGGAAAGAAAAGAATGATAGAAAGTACTGAGGGAAGTCAGAATCCAAGAGGTAATAATAACAATAACAAGTTTAAGCCAAGAAGTGAGGGCCAGTTTGATAAGAACCAAGGTTTTCAGAAGCCAAAGAATGGAAACGGTGGTCAAGGTAAACGTTTTCAGAATACAAATCAGCAACTTGCAATCAGACCACCTGAATGTACAACTTGTGGGAAGAAACACTTGGGAGTCTGTCACAGACTAAGTATTACCTGTTTCAAGTGCAACAAGAAGGGACATTACGCGGGAGAGTGCCCGACTTCAAAATCAGGGATAACATGCTATAATTGCGGGAAAATTGGTCATATTGCTAAAGATTGTGAAGAACCAGTGCAAACAGCACATGCTTTGAGGATAGTCAGACCCCCATCGGCAAATGCTTTGAGGATAGCTGGACCCCCAGCCCAGACCCAGATGTCTTCACCTAGGGCCAGAATTTTCAACATGACAATGTAGGATGACGTTCAGGAAACAGATGTTGTCGCAGGTACACTCCCTATGAACTCAGTAGAGGCTAAAGTTTTAATTGATTCTCGAGCTACCAAGTCTTTCATGTCCAACAAGTTTGTTTGTAAACTGCAATGTGAAATGCGATTACTGGCATGGGTTAGAGGAATGACGTGGGTATTCATTACTAGCCATTGATTTCATTTAACTTATTGATTAAGGAGATTTAACCTTTCTTTCTGTTTCTTCTTATTTTGATAATACCTCATCATCTTTGATAATTAACTATACTTCAATTGATGATGAAATTTTCAGATTCATTTCAATATATTATTACTTTTCAGAGATTCCTCTATTTTCAGGGGATCATTTGATTCAACATGATGCATATAAATTATTGAAACCCTTGAATTCTTTCTATTTTCCTCGAAAATTTGCTATTCCTTCTTCGACATTATATATATATAAACTTTTGAAACTTTTGAATTCTTTCTGTTTCTCTCTGAATACTTAACCTTCTTTATTCAAACTGGGATGAACAACCCTATGTATGTAGGAGATTCAGGGACATCTTATCCATGTGATAAAAGTCTTGTGGGACGCCACTGATTGTGTTTGTCATGAAAGTACTGAAGGCTGGCCACATTTTTGTACTATGGCGGTTGACCTAAGTGACAAATGCAACCTGAAAATAGTTCGGTGATCATATTGATCTCTCAGTTAAATCCTTTTATAAAATTCTCATCAAAAATACATGTTAATACCTGTCTATTCTATTGATCCCTTTTGTTATAAACCCTTGTGTCTTCTAAAAATTATCAATGATTGAGAGTAGTAAGGATGGAGACAATGAAATCTTGAGTGGTGTAAGCTACAGTTACGTTGAATGAAAATTTGATGAGTTTATTGAATCAAAAAGTGAAGGAATTGACCATGGAGAATGGAATAATTCAAGGAAATGAGTGATAGACGTGTGCTTTAATTTATTTATTCAGCTATCGGTAAATGATTATTAGTTTTGAAAAAGGTTACTCAATAAAACAATGGGATTAAGGATGGATGGAAGTTTATCAGTTATTCCCTCCTCGAGTAACATTGTACGTTGAAAGGGGAGTAAGAATGATTGGGGAATTTCTTGATATTCTTTTTCTCAAAGTTTTATCTGGGGCAACATGAATTATGAGTAGGAGCGTGGAAGTGGTATCAATTGTTTTAGTCGCGTGTTCATTTTAAAGATTTAATTATTTACCCGTTTACTTCAAGTCAAGTCAAGGCAGATTTCTTCGCTTATATAGTTGCTGTAAGCCAAGGCAAGTGTTGTTTTAGTACTTGAGGCGTTGTGTACATGTATAGTTCATTATACGAATAGGTCATGTCCGATTTTCGGTAGAAAAGGATCGTCACGTGCGAGTAATAAGTATTTAGAATTAACGAGATATGTAAACCAAACGTTTAAGTTTATTTTGGAAGTTGAAGGCCTACATGATGAGCCTATCGATATGTGAATTGACTTAAAGGAATTCTAGAATGAAAGAAATGACTTGGAAATTGAAAGAGAAATGTTTGAGAATACCGTCATACGTTTTCTTACGGTCGATTCTGAGGACAGAATCCTATTAAGGAGGGAAGGATATAACGCCCTAGGAAATCGTGTATTTATAAATGTTTATTTAATATTAAATATGGATTATAGGATGTAATTTTTTTTTTTAGATTAATATATGTGACATCATGTTTTCATGTTTATATGATGATTTATGTGTGCCGAAATAAGTCCGTGTATCTTTATTTGTATTTTTGGTGAATAAGATATCTTTAAATTATGCATTATTGATCTTTTGATATTTTTTTTAAAATCATAGGAGTTGATAAAAATCATGAAATCTTTTGTGTTATTACCTTTATAATATTATTAAGTTTTTAAAATTATTGGGAGAAGTATTTTGGGTGATTAAGTATTTTAAAATGATTTTAAGAGTTTTTATTGTATTTAAAAGATCAAAACTTGTAAAATTCATATTTAATTCATTTTTGATCATAAAAATATTTTAAAAATATGTGGGTGTTGGTAATTTCATTATTTTGATTTTTAAATTTTTAAAATTTAAATTTTCGACTAATTTTCATTAAATCTCGATTTTTCAAATGATTTAATCGAATTTTATATTAATTTTTTAGCATGATTAAAAGAACCAAATTATTCATGTCTTCTTAAATAAAAAAAAATTCAGTTTTCTTCCCCAATTTCCAGAGGATTCTCGGTTGTTCTTTTTCAAAATATCTCTCCCAATTTTTTTTCCCCATCAATCTCTCACGACCCTCTCTCGTCTCACCTCTCAATATCTCTCTCCAACCACTTCTCTCTCTCTATCAATTTCTCTTCTCTCCCGTGATATTCCCCTCCCCTCTTTTATGTTCGTTCTTTTTCCCCTCTCTTTCCCTGCTTGTGCGACTACTGTGTAGGCTTTTCCCTTGTGTGGCTGCGCGTATGGAGAGTGTGTGTATCATGTGTGTGCGCGTGGTTAATTGCTCATCGGTGTGTGAATAACTGTGGGGTTCTTGTGGTTTGGTTGTATTATAGTATGACTCATCTCCTCTTCACTGTGTAAGTCCGATTCATACTGGTTCTAGTGTGGATTATGCTGTTGGAATTGTGTTCGTGAATTCCTGCGTGTGTCATACAGTGTGTGTATATGTGAGTTATACAATTGAGTGTGTGTGTGTGGGTTTTAAATTTCGAATTTTAGAATTATATGAAGATTTTGGTTCGTTAACTAGAAATTTAGTTGCTTAGGTTCTTGGTATATAATTATGTCTCTCTTTGATTTTTATTTCGAATATATGATTGTATACATGAGTTTTTATAGGAATTAAATTGAATTTATATGAGGTAATTGGAATTCTTCGAATTAAAGTACATGATTTAAATAAATTATTACATGCTTAAATTTTTGTAATTTGAGATATTAGAAATGTTAATGATATTCTAATAGTATATAGTGAATTGTGGGATATGAATTAAGTTAGTTGTTTATTGATAGTGGTGATCGATGCGTGTTAAACTGGAATTGTCATTGATAAATAGAAATTATATGATTTAGAATGGATTAGTATGATTGGGCTTTTAGGTGGATTTGAAATCCATCGGATGGTTTTAATTGTGATTTGAGTCGAATGTTTTCGACGGGATAGTCTATTTTATAAACGAGATGCTGCCCGATTTTCGTTAGAATAATAAGTTATAAAGTCTATAATATTGGTTATAAGCTGATTTCAAGTAAGTTGGTATTATGTGTTAAGTGTTTAAGTGACTTACGTGATTTCATGTTATAGATGCTATGTGGTTATGTACTTAGCTTATTGTAGTCAGTTATTTGGTAAGTAATATGTATTAGGTATTATCATCGATATATGGATCGTTTGGGTAGATTAGGATTAGACGTATAAGGAATATAGAATTCTAAAATAGTGTTTTTATATGTGTAGATTCGAAGGACATAGACTCAAGAGATAAAGGAAAAACAAAGGTGGCAGGTTTTTGAGCTGGGTGACTAGAGTGAAAGCACCTTATTAAGGCAAGTGTACTAACCTCACTTATCGTTCAAGTGATGTGAAACTGTTTTATGTTATTTATCTAATATGTCTTTCAATTCCTTTTTCTTGTATCTATACCCCATTCTTTTGTTGCCAATGACTCGAACCTTGTATTTAAGTTTAGATTCCTTGAACTGCTTATGAATTGTTGTTTAAATTCTTATACCTTAATATCATTCCTTTTTAATTATTTTGAACATTTTATGCCTTATTGTTTATTCTTTATAAATTACTATTGAAACCCATGTACCTTATTATTTACCCTATTTTTCGTCGAACTATAACCCTTGACTTACAATTTCTGTCTTGCTTTATCTTAGCCTTTTGCCTTATGTTTATTCCTTTAAACCATATCAGCGAAACCAAATTTTATAACGCTTGAATTAAATTCTAGAACCCTAACCCTTGTTTTGTTCTTCGATTCTTCAATTGTTTATGACCAGTGCAGTAACTTAAATCCTCCTTGAACTTCAGATTTCTCTATTACATGTATATTCTATAAATGGTTGTTAAATCCTTTAATCTTAACAGTTGCTTCGTTCTTTAATTGATTTATGTCTCCTTGTTTATATATGATTCTGTTTTGTTGCGCCATTCTATGTTAATTCAATCTTATTGCTTTATTGTTTATGATTCTTTATATCGAATGCTTCCCTGATCCTCAGTCTTTTATAATTGCAAATGAAAATGGATTAATTAATTAAAAATGTTTTAAAATTCCGTATACTGGGCAGATCTGTTATCAGTGAGTATAAAGGACTTAAAAGTGAAATGTTTTAAATTATTAATAATAAATTTGTTTATAAATTTGAAAAGCGTAAGAGGCTAGGGTGGTCCTAGTCCAGCATTTTTATTTAGCGTAAGAGGCTAGGGTGGTCCTAGTCCAACATTAAAGGCCAATGTGTTGCCTAATTGGGAACCCAATTTCAAAGGAAGGGGAACTTTACGTGGCAGATCGCCCGTATTGTCCGGAGTCGGGAAAAACCTCCAATCAAATTTTATACGATTTAAAAATGAATGTTTGTTTAAAAAAAAAAGAAAAGAATTGATGAATCTCTGCTTTAAACGAAAGATTTTAGAAATTTTCAAAGGATGGTTTTGAAATGTCATAAACAGAGTACAGTATTGCTAGACAGTTTTATCTTGAGATTGTGAATTAAAATATGAACATCCTGAATATTCTTTGGTACCCTTATATTGTTGTAGTCAGCATACAGTTGTGGATTCTTTATTTCTATTTTTTATCACTTGCTGAGCGTTTGGCTCACTCCTTGCTATTGTTTCTAACCCTTTTTCAGTTAAAGAAGAAAAAGATACGAAGTAGGAGCTATATCCGAGAAGAACTTGTTGTGGACCTTAGGCAGCCTAGTTGCACTCTGCTAAAAGGTTGGACTTTTGGGTATCAGTAAAAATTTGTGTAATTGTTCTATGTAAGAACCCAGATTTTGGGTAGAATTAAAACTTTTATTTATTTAATGATGTAAGAATGAATAGTGGTTACGGCTACCATGTAATAGTTGATATTTTGAAGAATTGAATGGAATTCGATTTTACTATTTCTATGTCTTGAAGAATGTTAATGGTTGACAACTTAGGTAAGAATAATCTATCTCCTAGGGGAATAAGATATGGAAATTCCAAGCAGGAGAATATTCTCATGTCATCCAGATCGATAACGATTAATCCAGTGGTTCCGTAATAAGGTTAAGGAACGATCGAAAGAGAATACGAACAATTGTACAACCCTAAGAAAATAAGTAAAGAATAAAGAATGAATAGTGTTTTTGGTGGAAGTAAAAATAATATGAGACGACACTATATAGAAGTATTCGGAACGGATTTCCGAGTTCGTATTAGTGATCCAGGGGGAAAATAAGTATATGTAAAAGCTGTCGGATTCTGAAAAACCGCACTTTTATTTTCTCCGAGAGTTCCCTGGACACTGACAGACTTAAGGATTTAACGAATGGATTTAAGGAATATAAATTGGAAAGATAGAAAGAAAGATGGAGAATAATAGTATTAATATTAAGAGGATTCCCGGTAAACCATAACTAGAAATCCGTGGGATATTCCTACGAACGATCAATCGAAACGAGCAATAACCGGACATAGAATCAAGCAGAGAAAGCAAGATACATGCATGTGCAAGTGATAATATCTAGCAACCAAGTGGCTCCAAGTAATTAGCACACTTAAGAAAGGAAGTAGTACTTAGAAATCTAACCATTACTTAGCTCTCCACCATTTAAAACATGACACATGCTTTGCCAAATACCTCATCCATTACATCACACTCCACTAACACAACCAAGATGAGATATTGATAAGTGGATTTTTATCCACTTGGAACGTTCCATTTTGGCTTGAATTGATCGCTTAATCCTCGAGTAATCGTGTGGTTTAATGCGTTTTGTGAGGTTGTGTAGGTTTTATGATTTTACAGGTTAATATGGTGTACTTGAGATTTTATGTGGGCGTTTTAAGAAGCGGCGTGAGAAGAAAGCTGTTGAGGAAAAATCTGCAGAAATTCTGTCAGGGTAGCGCGACCGCGCCACAGATGTAAAGGAATACAGCGCGACCGCGCTAGGGGAGTTGTCAGATTTCAAGCAGCGCGACCGCGCCATCTCTGTGTGTTAACATAGCGCGACCGCGCTATGTCGTTTTACTGCCGCCAGAATTGTTTTGCCATTCGAATTTTGAAAAGGGAAATTGCCGTTTTCTTTTCCTAATCATCATGGAAACATTGTAGGACGGTGGGAATAGTCTAGAAACATTATTTGACATGGAAATTGTAATTCTTATCTTATTCTAAGATGGAAACTTGTAATTTTTAATTCCTACTAAGAAACGGCAATTACTTGGAGCAAGGGCATTGTGGAGCTATAAATACACGTCCTTGGAGGCTTATTTGATCATCACCATCATTCATACACCATAGCACATTCGTATACCACACGAGTTTGAAGGCAAAGGAGACGAGTTCGAGAGCAAGAAGAAGCAACGAAGTTCATAATTTTCCATCTTTGTAATAGGAGTTAGCTTTGGATGCTTTTTACGGATTTGTTTCTGAACCTTATTACTCTTTTCATCTATTACATCATTGATTTCTTGTTTCATATCATGTTTTCATCAAACCCCATGATGACGAACGGTTCGATTATGAATTAATCGCCATCATGGGGTCCTAACAGATTTACTTATGGAATTTAGATGTTGATTGCCTAACTTGATATATGTGTGGTGAATTTGCGATATCCTTGCAGGGTTGTATTTAATTCATATAGATGCGTAGCTAACATCTATCTTGTTAATCTTTAGTGAAGCAATAGTGGATCTTTAGATTTAGAACTTGCCATGCTAGCATAAGTCCATGAATGTTATTCATGTTTGTGGTGTGTTTCTAACCGTCTCATGCTACCTTATGTAAACTTATGGACACTTGATCTTCAACCATTAAGTTTTCAAATTCTATAGACATATAGGGTCTAAGCATAATTGGTGCCTGCTTGATTTCTATCTTATGTGGATATTGTGTAGATTGGTGTGCGTGAACTGAAAGGTAACATATACTTATTTCGTGTTGTCCGATTAGTTATCGTAACCACCATATGTATTGATAAAAGGGCATGATCTCTAAAGGAAGTTTGTATTGAAGTTAGGATCCCATGTTTTCCATCTCATAAGTAATTCGAAATCACTTAGTTAATTTAATTTAGTTGTTAATTAATTCTTCTTAGTTAATTTAGATAATCAAAACCAATTTGTCCATTGTCTTAGCATTGAACGATAATCATACATTGATGCTTAGGTACAAGAACTAAATTATACAATCTCTGTGGGAACGAACTCTACTTTATTCTATATTACTTGTGACCACGTGCGCTTGCGTGATTTTGTGTTAACAAGTTTTGGCGCCGCTGCCGGGGATTTGTTATAGTTTATGTGCTTGACATCAGTGGTCGTTAAAGTTCACTGACTCGGATCGGTTACTAATAGTTCTTGTGTTGTTTTTTGTTTTCAGGTACTTGAGCGTGTATGCGAATGCGATCTCAAGCGAATAAGGAGAAGTTGGAAAATAAAGAAGAAAGAGAAACAGAAGTTCCAATGATTCAAGTTGTAGAAGATATGGGAGAACCAGAAGCAGCAGCTAAGGCTCTTAAGGATTTCTCGCAGCCAAAGATCAATGACATTGCATCGAGTATTGTCAGACCAGCAATCACAACCAATACCTTCGAGATCAAGTCTAGCACTATACAGATGGTCCAAAACTCATTTCAGTTTGGGGGTGCTCCTACCGAAGATCCCAACATGCATATTCGGAATTTCATAGAGATCTGTGATACCTTCAGAACCAACGGGGTGTCTGAGGATGCTGTTAAGTTAAGGCTATTTCCATTCTCTCTGAGGGACAAGGCTAAGAGTTGGTTACACTCTTTACCATCAGGTTCTATCACTACATGGGAAGATCTTGCATAGAAATTTCTTACCAAATTTTTCCCCATGGCGAAGACAGCAGCTATCAGGAATGCTATCACTCAGTTTTCACAGCAGTCTGGAGAATCTCTATGCGAGGCTTGGGAGAGATATAAGGAGATGCTAAGGAAGTGTCCACATCGTGGGATGCCTGATTGGATGATAATCAACTGTTTTTATAATGGTTTGGGTGCACAGTCGAGACCCATGCTAGATGCAGCAGCAGGTGGAGCTTTGTGGGCCAAGAGTTATGAAGAAGCTTATGGATTGATCGAGATGATGGCTGCTAATGAATATCAGAATCCTACAGGGAGGTTATCTCAAGGCAAGGTAGCACGTGTTCTTGAAATTGATACAGCTACAGCCATTGCAGCTCAGTTGAAGGCATTGTCGATGAAGGTTGATTCTTTGGCTAACATGGGAGTTCAGCAGGTAGCTAGTGTTTGTGAGTTGTGTGCGGGCGCACATGATACAACTCAATGTGCCATATCTTCTGAATCAGCACATTTTGTGAGTAACTTCCAGAGGCCACAACAGCCAGTTCCCGCCACCTATCACCCGAATAACTGTAATCATCCAAATTTCATTTGGAGTAACAATCAAGGTGGTAATTAGCAGCAACAACAGCCCTTTCAGCAGAATCAAGGACAGAAATTCGGAGCTAGGCCATTCAATCAAGGATTTCAGCAGCAGCAGTACCAACCCAGGCAACAGTTTCAGCCTCCAGGTTTCCAGCAACAATCTCATGGGAACGCTGGTCAATCTTCTAATGAAAAATCTGAACTTGAGGAGTTGAGGATGATGGTAAAAAGTCAGGGGGCATCTATGAAGATCATGGAAAGTCAGATCGGGCAGCTTGCTAGTGCTTTGTTGAACAGACCATCTGGAGTTCTACCGAGTGACACTGAAGCTAATCCAGGCAAGAGGGAAACAAAAGAGCATGTCAAATCAGTTACTTTGAGATCTGGTAAGGTGACTGGCAATCAGAATTCAGCCGTTGAGGAAGAAGAAGAGGTTCAAGAGCAACATGTGGCACCTACTGCAGATAAGGAACAAGTCCAGACTGATAAAATAGCTGAGCAGTTGGTTAGTGAGGTGGAGAATCCTAAAAATTCTGCTAAGGAAGTTTCTCCAAAGCAGTCTACAGAGAACGTGAAAATCTTTCCTCCTCCTCCATATCCAGGCAGATTGAAGAAGCAGAAGAATGACAGACAGTTTGGCAAGTTTCTCGAGGTATTCAAAAAGCTTCAAATCAATATCCCTTTTGCTGAAGCATTGGAGCAGATGCCGATCTATGCAAGGTTTATGAAGGGTATTCTCTCAAAGAAGTTGAAACTTGAAGAATTGGATACAGTAGCATTAACAGAAGAGTGCAGTGCCATTTTACAGCAGAAGTTACCACCTAAGCTAAAGGATCCAGGCAGTTTCACTATTCCATGCACCATTGGGAATTTGTCTTTCAGCAAATGTTTGTGTGACTTGGGTGCTAGTATCAATCTCATGCCATTGTCAGTTTTCATGCAGCTTGGTCTTCCGGATCCTAAACCTACCAACATCTCTCTACAGCTAGCGGATCGTTCTATTACATACCCGAGGGGTATTGTTGAGGATGTCTTGGTCAAGGTTGATAAACTCATCTTTCCAGCAGATTTTGTGATTCTTGACTTTGAAGAAGATAAGAAGATTCCTATCATCTTAGGAAGGCCTTTTCTAGCTACTGGCCGTACTTTGATTGATGTTCAGAAGGGGGAGCTCACGATGCGGGTGCAAGATCAGAATGTTACCTTCAATGTTTTCAATGCAATGAAGCTACCTTCAGATGATGAGGAATGTTTTCAGGTGGACTTGGTGGAGTCGTCAGTTGAACTTTGATCAGTTACTGTTGGCTGATCCATTGGAGAGAGCTTTGCTAGGAGATTCTGTGGTTGAAGACGAAGAAAGAGAAGAGCAACTTCAGCAGTTAAGGGCAATTCCGTGGAGAAAGAGTTTTGAAGTGCCAGTTGAGTCACTTGGGCTTGAGGAGCTTAAAAAGTCATAGAGTCGTCTCAACCCATCTATTGAGGAAGCTCCTACACTTGAGCTTAAACAACTACCAGAGCACTTGAGGTATGCCTTTTTAGGTGAAGCATCTACTTTGCCTGTTATCATTGCCGCTAACTTGATAGATAGTGAAGAGGAGAAGCTCTTGAGGATATTGAGACAGTTTAAAACAGCCATTGGGTGGACTATAGCAGACATCAAAGGAATCAGTCCTTCGTATTACATGCACAAAATTCTGCTAGAGGATAATTGCAAGCCTACTGTGGAGCATCAGCGACGTCTCAATCCTATTATGAAGGAAGTGGTGAAGAAGGAGATCTTGAAGTGGCTTGATGCTGGTATTATCTACCCTCTCTCAGACAGTTCTTGGGTGAGTCCAGTATAGTGTGTGCCGAAGAAGGGATGTATGACAGTGGTTACTAATGAGAAGAATGAGCTCATCCCTACACGTACCGTTACAGGGTGGAGAGTTTGCATGGACTATCGCAAGTTGAACAAAGCCACGAGAAAAGACCACTTTCCTCTTCCGTTTGTGGATCAGATGTTAGACAGGTTGGCAGGCCACGAGTACTATTGTCTTCTAGATGGTTATTCTGGATATAATCAGATTTGCATTGCACCTGAGGATCAAGAGAAGACTACATTCACATGTCCCTTTGGCACCTTTGCATTCAGACGAGTTCCGTTCGGACTTTGTGGCGCTCCAGCCACTTTTCAGAGGTGTATGATGGTTATCTTTTCAGACATGATTGGTATCAATGTGGAAGTTTTCATGGATGATTTCTCAGTGTTTGGTTCTTCATATGACGAGTGCTTGCATAATCTTGGTTTGGTTTTGAAGAGATGTGTGGAGACTAATCTGTTGTTGAATTGGGAAAAATGTCACTTTATGGTGCATTAAGGAATCATTCTTGGGCACAAGGTTTCTAGCAAAGGACTCAAGGTGGATAAATCAAAAATTGACACTATTGAGAAGCTTCCTCCTCCTATCTCTGTTAGAGGAATTCGCAGTTTTCTTGGTCATGCGGGTTTCTATCGCCGTTTCATAAAAGATTTTTCGAAGATCTCTAAACCTTTATGCAATCTATTGGAGAAAGATGTTCCTTTCAAATTTGATGAAGCTTGTCTTGATGCTTTCGAGCTTTTGAAGAAGAAGTTGACTACCGCACCTGTTATTACTGCACCAGATTGGAGTGAGACATTCGAGTTAATGTGTGATGCTAGTGACTATGCCGTTGGTACTGTTCTTGGTCAGAGAAAGGAGAAAATATTTCATGTGGTTTACTATGCTAGTAAAAACCTTAATGATGCGTAGTTGAACTACACCACCACGGAAAAAGAGCTCTTGGCCGTTGTTTATGCTTTTGAGAAGTTTCGAGCCTATTTACTTGGCACGAAAGTCATTGTCTACACAGATCATGCGGCTATCAGATATTTGATGACAAAGAAGGATTCGAAGCCTAGGTTGATTCGATGGGTCTTATTGCTCCAGGAATTTGATGTGGAGATTAAAGACAGAAAAGGAACTGAAAACCAGGTGGCAGATCATCTTTCGAGGTTGGATGACCATGGTAAAAATTCACAGGCTAAATCTCTTATTAATGAATCTTTTCCTGATGAGCAGCTTTTTGGGGTACAAGTGGAAGAGCCATGGTTTGCAGATTTTGTGAACTATCTTGTCAGTGACATCATCCCTCATGATTTATCTTATGCTCAAAGGAAGAAGTTCTTACATGATGTGAAGTGGTACCGATGGGACGAGCCGTATTTGTTCAAACAGGGTGCTGATCAGATTATTCGACATTGCATTCCTTAAGGCGAGACTGAGAGTGTGTTGCGAGATTGCCATTCCACTGTTTATGGAGGTCATTATGGTGGAGAGAAGACAGCAGCTCGTGTTCTTCAAGCAGGTTTCTTTTGGCCTACAGTATTTAAGGATGCTCATCAATTCGTTTTGAGGTGTGATCGTTGTCAGCGAGTTGGTAATATTTCTAGGAGGAATGAGATGCCTCTTAATATGCTTCTTGAGGTAGAGATCTTTGATGTATGGGGTATTGATTTCATGGGACCCTTTGTTTCGTCTTGTAATAATCAGTACATCTTGCTAGCTGTGGACTACGTCTCTAAATGGGTTGAGGTGAAGGCCTTACCAACCAATGATGCTAAGGTGGTGCTGAACTTTCTTCATAAACAGGTCTTTACGCGTTTTGGAACTCCGCGAGCTATTATTAGTGATGAGGGGACTCACTTTGTAATCGTCAATTCACTGCATTGTTGGCGAAGTATAGGGTGACACATCATGTTGCTACAGCATATCATCCCCAAACAAACGGTCAAGCGGAGGTATCTAATCGTGAAATCAAGAGAATTCTGGAAAAGGTGGTGAATCCGTCGAGGAAGGATTGGTCTTTGAAGTTAGATGAAGCTGTTTGGGCCTATAGAACAGCTTACAAAACACCTTTGGGAATGTCTCCGTATCAGTTAGTTTTTGGCAAAACATGTCATCTACCAGTGGAGTTGGAACATAAAGCTTTTTGGGCGATTAAGAAGTTGAATCTGGATATTAGAGCAGCTGGTGAGAAACGGTTACTGCAGTTGAATGAGTTAGAGGAGTTTCGATCTCAGGCTTACGAGAACCACAAGATATACAAGGAGAAGGTGAAGAGGTGGCATGATAAGAGGTTGATTCCTAAGGTCTTTGTGCCTGGTCAGTTGGTTTTGTTGTTTAATTCGCGCCTCAAGCTTTTTCCTGGGAAGCTTAAGTCAAGGTGGTCAGGGCCGTTCACTGTTAAAACCGTATTTCCGCATGGAGCAGTTGAGATTTTTGAAAAGTCACCTGATTTGGCGTTCAAGGTGAATGGTCAGTGGTTGAAGCATTATTTTGTAGGTGATCCATTGGTTCGTGAAACAGATTCCGTTGAATTGGCAGAAACGTAACGATCGAGCAGCAAGTCAAGCTAATGACGTTAAACGAGCGATTCGTGGGAGGCAACCCATGTGATTTTGGTATCATTGTTGAAAAAAAAAAGGGACAGCGCGACCGCGCTGTCTGGCAGTACATTTATAGCGCGGCCGCGCTACTTCGAATTCAGGAGTGCAGAAGCAATTTTTCAGGAGCAGATTTTTGTCCCATAATCCGATTTCTAAACCCTAAACTCAACCCAAATCTTCTCCTAATCCCTCTATAAATTCTTAATTTCGTGTTAATCAGTCACTATATGTAACCCTCACTTTTTATACATATCTCTCATATACACATACATACACACTTAAACCCTAACCCACCACTTTGGAGCTTCGGGATTTGTGTTCATTCATCGATTGGAGGCTTACTACACAGTGCTACCTCTCCTACAGATTCGTTTTTGGGTAATTTCTTGAATATTCTTGTTATTATGAATTGTAGCTTGCGTATTTTGGGTTATTTGCTGTTAGATTGCTGTGGGTTGCTGTGGTTATTATTTGTGTGTATTTTCTGCTTGTTAGAGATTGTGTAATGGCTCCGAAAAGAACCCATTTTTCTGGTGGTTCTAGTTGACAGCATTCATCCGATTCTGATTCTAATACGGAGGGACCCGGGGAAAAGTTTATTTTAGTGGAGGCCCGGGCGGAGTATAAGAGGTTGATGTCTAAGACGATAATCAAGGATAGGGTGTTTTTAGCTGGTCCGTTGGATGGAGATCTTATAGCGATGATTCAGTCGCGAGGTTGGGAGGCTATTTGTCAGTTGGCTATGGATATTCCGTTGGCTATTGTTCGCGAGTTCTATGCGAATGCGAAGAATGAACGGAATGGTTATTCAGTGGTTAGGGGTATGACAGTTGACTATACACCGCCTGCCATCAGTCGTTTGCTTGCTTTGCCTGCCAGACCTGCAGGTGCTGAGGATTGGACTTTTAAGTCCAGGACAGAGGTAGATTTGGATGCTATCGTGACTAGGTTGTGTGTGCCAGGTACTGTGTGGATGGTGAAGCCAGGGAGTAATGAGCACTTGCATTTCCCTACTTCTGCGCTGAACAGGTATGCTAGAGCATGGAATTTGTTTATCTGTGCTAACTTGTTGCCTACCACACATCAGTACGAGGTTAATGTGGAGAGGGGTATTTTACTGTGGGCGATTCTGAATGGTTTTTATATTGACATTGGTTACATAATTAGCCAAAATATCTTGAGGTTTTTGAGAGCGAGTACTACAGGGGGGATTCCATATGGGTCTGTTGCCAAGTGGTGCTATTGATTCTGGGACTATTGCGAGGATGGTGGAGTGGCCGGGCGGCGTTCCACATCCTAGGGGTTTGGGTTATGAGATTGCTGGTGCTGTTCCGCCGCCTCAGGTTCCCGAGGATATTCCTGTTGCCTCTCAGTACAGACGGCTGATGCGTCGCATGGATGCTATGTATGATTCTCAGAGCCGTTTTGCACAGAAGTTGACTCAGGCGCTGGGCACTGCTTTTGCTGCCAGTGGAGTGCAGGTGGATTGGCCTGTTTTTAGGGCACATGGTGTATATCCTCCTCCGGATTCTCCTCCTCAGGAGGGTGGTCCAGGTGGTCATTAGGTATGTTTCTACTTTTCCCTTATTAACTTTCAATGAGGGCATTGAAAATTTTAAGTTTGGGGGTGGATTTAGGAATTAGTAGTTGTTGTGATATATTGTTGTGATATATTTGTGGCATGTAGGAATTCATATTGCATCATATTTGTATGTGTAGTTTTAGTTTCATGCATGATACCTGTCATATAGAGCATTCTGTTTGCATGTGTGTCGTGTTTTGTATGTGAGTTCATATAGTTGCATTACATGCATTTTTCATGATCCCTTAGAATGAGCTGATGCCATGAGGTAGGTAGATATTGATGTGGGTGTGAAAAGGATGAACAGAGGGCTGATTTTAAATTTTGATGAAATTGACGTGCATGTTTCATGAACAAAATTTTTACACAGTCTCGTCGTTTGCTCTTGGGCTAGGTTGAGTCATGCTTGTTTGGATTTAGGATTTAATCACTTGTTTATCGATAGAATTTGCTTTATTCCCTTGATGATTAAGGAACACCAAAATATAAGTTTGGGGGAAAGCAGGAATTTCATTCTAATGTGTTTGTGTTCGTGTTTGTTGGCTAGGTGTCAAAGGGCTAGTAGCCGCTCATGTTAATGAGTAGTCTAGGGTTGGAATTGAGAATTCTCATTCCAGATTCCATGTGTGAAAAAAAAAATTCAGAAAAAAAAAATCAGGAAAAAAAAAAAGAAGCAAAAATAGAAAAAAATTAAAGAAAAAGAAAAAAAAAAGAAAAAAATAAGAGAAAAAAAAAAGAAGGAAAAAAAAATGAGTGTTTGTGAGAGTGTGAGTATGCAGAATTGATCAGGGTGAGCTCTTTAATACTCGAGCAATTAAGTTCTTGGGGACTTTTTGCCTAGTGACCTAAGGCTTTTTATAGTCTGGGATCCACTAACCCAACGCTCGCTACATGGGTATTATTGTATAAGCCTTTAGGGGTCTCATCCATTGCACGATCAAATAAGCATGTGTGTTGTGTATATATTGTGTCTGTGTCGTAATAAAGCATGAATTTCTGTCTACTTTAGAGGAGTATGGAGGTGTATCTGAAGTGATCTTGAGTTTAACGTTCATTCTATTTATAACCCTGTGATTGTCTTGGAAAAGAATATGTATGATTTTGATCCGGTTTCGGGAGTATATCTGTCGAGCATCGCACACACGCACGTTCTGATCATGTATTGTTAGTATACCGGAATTTAGTCGAGCTCTGTTTGGATTGATTGCATTCATTGAGATGTTTGCTTGCTAAGTGGTGTTGGTTAGTTTGAGGGGATCCTTTGCATTCATATTTAGTTGCATTCATGCATTGCATTTTTTGTGTCGTTTGTATCAGTTGGATTTTGTGGGTACATTCACTATAGGCCCTCACGAGACCTTACTCGTCCACTAGGGCTGCCTAGGGGCTTAAAGGGCTTGTTGCATATGCCAAATGCAACCGTGATCACCTACGGAAGTGGTACTAGTTAGTATGTATTGATATGTTGTTTATGCTTGAGAACAAACATCAGTTTAAGTTTGGGGGTGTGATAAGTGGATTTTTATCCACTTGGAACGTTCCATTTTGGCTTGAATTGATCGCTTAATCCTCGAGTAATCGTGTGGTTTAATGCGTTTTGTGAGGTTGTGCAGGTTTTATGATTTTACAGGTTAATATGGTGTACTTGAGATTTTATGTGGGCGTTTTAAGAAGCGGCGTGAGAAGAAAGCTGTTGAGGAAAAATCTGCAGAAATTCTATAAGGGTAGCGTGACCGCGCCACAGATGTAAAGGAATACAGCGCGACAGCGCTAGGGGAGTTTTCAGATTTCAAGCAGCGCGACCGCGCCATCTCTGTGTGTTAACATAGCGCGACCGCGCTATGTCGTTTTGCTGCCGCCATAATTGTTTTGCCATTCGAATTTTGAAAAGGGAAATTGCCGTTTTCTTTTCCTAATCATCATGGAAACATTGTAGGACGGTGGGAATAGTCTAGAAACATTATTTGACATGGAAATTGTAATTCTTATCTTATTCTAAGATAGAAACTTGTAATTTTTAATTCCTACTAAGAAACGGCAATTACTTGGAGCAAGGGCATTGTGGAGCTATAAATACACGTCCTTGGAGGCTTATTTGATCATCACCATCAGATCACAATACACCATCATTCATACACCATAGCACATTCGTATACCACACGAGTTTGAAGGCAAAGGAGACGAGTTCGAGAGCAAGAAGAAGCAACGAAGTTCATAATTTTCCATCTTTGTAATAGGAGTTAGCTTTGGATGCTTTTTACGGATTTGTTTCTGAACCTTATTACTCTTTTCATCTATTACATTATTGATTTCTTGTTTCATATCATGTTTTCATCAAACCCCATGATGACGAACGGTTCGATTATGAACTAATCGCCATCATGGGGTCCTAACGGATTTACTTATGGAATTTAGATGTTGATTGCCTAACTTGATATATGTGTGGTGAATTTGCGATATCCTTGTAGGGTTGTATTTAATTCATATAGATGCGTAGCTAACATCTATCTTGTTAATCTTTAGTGAAGCGACAGTGGATCTTTAGATTTAGAACTTGCCATGGTAGCATAAGTCCATGAATGTTATTCATATTTGTTGTGTGTTTCTAACCGTCTCATACTACCTTATGTAATCTTATGGACACTTGATCTTCAACCATTATGTTTTCAAATTCTATAGACATATAGGGTCTAAGCATAATTGGTGCCTGCATGATTTCTATCTTATGTGGATATTGTGTAGATTGGTGTGCGCGAACTGAAAGGTAACGTATACTTATTTCGTGTTGTCCGATTAGTTATCGTAACCACCATATGTATTGATAAAAGGGCATGATCTCTAAAGGAAGTTTGTATTGAAGTTAGGATCCCATGTTTTCCATCTCATAAGTAATTCAAAATCACTTAGTTAATTTAATTTAGTTGTTAATTAATTCTTCTTAGTTAATTTAGATAATCAAAACCAATTTGTCCATTGTCTTAGCATTGAACGATAATCATACATTGATGCTTAGGTACAAGAACTAAATTATACAATCTCTGTGGGAACAAACTCTACTTTATTCTATATTACTTGTGACCACGTGCGCTTGCGTGATTTTGTGTTAACAGATATTATCTACCAAAAGTCACTTTATGCATAATTGAGCAAAACAAATCAAGAAAACAAGCAAACTCTCTCCATTCCTTTCTTTCTTCATCCATTCGGCCTTTTGGCTAATTCCAAGACCAAAGATCAACCTCCAACCATCATTTGATCTTGTAATTTTTAAGGTGAGTCCTATATTTCACAAAACTAATCTCCTAGAAATTTCAAGCTCAAATTCCTTTGTTTCCATTTTCAAAAAAATCAAACAAGAGGAGGGTGAATAGTGTTCTTATGAACTAACCTTTGATTTTTATGTTTCTTTTGATTGATCTAGCTAGCTTAAGGTCACATAAGGATAGATCAAGGCTTGATAAGGCTATATCACTCTCTAAGGAAGGTAACAAGCTCAAAAACCCTTGGTATCATTTTGAGATTTTATGAGTTTTATGGATTATTTAGTGTTAGTATGCCATGTAATGCTTAGATCTATGTTATTAGTTGATTATGGTTGTTATTTGGATTGTGATCCATGACGTGGTTGAGATAAGATGTTGTTAGAATATTCATGATGTTTTCATGTGTTAGAATGGATGGGGTGTAGTGCTTGAATGATTCACGGTGATATGAAAACTTTGGAAATCGTGTAAACATAGCCGTCGTAATGCCGAATTTTCGTTAATCTTTAAAAACCGATCATCACAGTAGCTTGAACTCACTGTCCAGCCTTGTATTTTGACCTGATAAGATAGATAATGTTCCAAGCTTCGTTTTGATATAAAGAACATGTGAAACGGACTTACGGTTTAGAATTTACGGCCGATTTACTAAAAGTAGTTCGAAACCGTAAACGAGAATTCGTAACTGAAATTGAACCCTCGTAAAATACGTAAGTCAGTGGCGAATCTTGGTAATTAAATACTAGAAGTAAAAAGGAAGGTGTGAGAGAAAACCTCATATGAATCGGATCGTTTTTCGATTTTATAAAAATGTTTGAATCTAGGTTAAACGCGAACGAACCCCTTAAAAGTATAACTTTGGTAATAACTTAGAAAACGAGCGATAAAACTCGAGATATTATCTTGGTTCGTAATCGATCAAATTTAGAACTTATACGATTTAAGTATACACTAAGTGTGAATACGATGACATGTCTTAATGACGAACAAATGTCGAATCGTATCGGTAATAAAAAAGAGTTACACTAAAAAGGGGTATCACGAGATATTTCGAAAACATGTTTCGACTTAAGTTAATACTTAACCTTTTTAAAAGTGTGAAGCAATTAACCTCGAATCTCTTGACTATTTATAGATCACCGAGCTGACCCGGGATACCCTACCACTACCCCTACTCGTACTCAATTACCAGGCAAGTTTCAACTTTCCCTTTTTAGGCTGTTGTTGTGAATATATATGTTATACATATGCCATAGCATGCATGCCTAATTTCAAGTCATATTGATATACTTGTTCCCTGATTGTTCTTTGTCTTATAAGTAGATAGATAACATATCAATTATAAGCCGGATGTCATTAAGACCCTTAGAGAAGGGCACATGAATCCTATTTATTGATTATAGACCGGGAGTCAGTACTTCTTGATATATCGTAATTATTTTCGAGGGAAATATTTAAGTAAATAATTTCCGTTATTTGGTTGACGAATATTATTTGAATATTCGTCCGAGATTATTAATTAACGATCATTACTTCAAATATTTATTTGAACGTTATCTATTCAATGAATATTATTTTTCAATATTCATTCAAAGACGAACCATTTATCGAATATTATTTCAAATATTTCTATAAAACCTTCGATTATTAAATAAATATCATTCGGACATTCATTTAGAACATCATGTATTAAGGGAATATTATTCTTGAATATTCCTTTAAGGTTTAATTTATTAAATGAATATCACTTGGATATTCATTTAAATTATTAATTATTATATGAATACTATTTTTGAATATTAATTCGAAGTCTCATTTATTTAACGAATATTATTCCAAACAGTTCTTTCAAACTTATTTATTAAATGAATATTATTTTAATATTCATTTAAGTAATTATTTATTCAATAAATATTGTCTTAATATTCCTTCAAGGATTATTTTGAGAAATACTCTAATTAAAAATATTCTTTCATTAAATACTTCCGACTCAATAAATATTCTATAAATATTTATTCAATACTTGGAAGCAACTTCAAGGTTGTTTATTTTCTTCAAATATTATTTTCGACCTTCGATCATTCTGAAAATTCTTCAGAGTCATACGATTAAAATTATATTAAGAAAGGTCCTCTAGATTCCATTCTTCACTCGAATCTATCTCTTAAATTATAAGGGAACCTTACTTGAGAAAGGTTCTATTTCTTGTTGACTCCCCGGTCATAGTTTATCCTTTTCACTCGTAACTTGGTTGCTACGGACTCATTAAGTCTGTGTGTACCTTCTCATCATTCGAGGGGTAAGATCGTTGGAACAAGTTGATATCCATTAACAAGCAAGAGCTTGGGAAATGTTAGTGAATTTTCCTTTCCAACTAGATACGACTACTTTGTGGAGTCTTGTCAACAAGTATTTCACTTGGGGAAGGGAGGATAAACTATACGTTTCAATGCTGTGGATTTACTCGAACTAGGAGTCGTGTGTAAGAGGCCGAGTCGCGCGGTCCCATCACAAGGCCTAAATCATTGGCCAGGGAGTTACTATTAAAGGCCATTGACAAGTGGAGCCGTCAGTTCTTCCTTCTACCGGTAGTAAACTATATTGGGCTGTACCATCCCCGACTGATCATCAGGGAGTGGGACAGCTGGCGCATGATAACTCCAGTATTGGTTCATCTCCCAAATTGGGAATTCCCTGCAACACGTATCGAAGATACTTCTTTCAGGTTGACGGTGTCTTCCACAACACGTATCGAAGAGACTTCTTTCAGGTTGTAGAACTTCGAAAAATGTTAATAACTGGAACGGCAATATTTTCCTTGCAAGATCCTCTTAATATGATAAATAATGATATCTTACTTATTTGACTTAGCAAATATTTCCACAAAATAAATACTTTAACTTACCTTGTAACTTCATCCTTTATATTATACTGGCACTATATTCGTTAATGCATGGCTTATGGAAATCATGATATTTCGAACTGTTATATACTATCATTGTCCTGTTATATTATTGTTGGTGGGCTATTGCTCACCCTTGCTTATTCATTATGTCACAACAACAGCTAGGACAGATGGCTTGCGTCAGGCGCACTCGGTGCAAGCGGGTTACCGGACCCACCGGACTCCCCGCTGAGATGCTAGCCGCCCTTGCTGAGGTAGCATAGTTAGAAAGCTTTTGTTTCCTGTTTAACTATATGTATAATTAATGTAATCAACGGCAAAACTTTTAAACTTATGATGTTATCCTTTTAGATTGTAATAACTTTTATTCGTAAACCCTTTTATGTAAGACTTATTTCAATTTCATCTCTGGGACTATAACTGTGTGTGTGAGTGGATATTATTTTGGGGTCATAGCATGCTACTTATTGATTTTGGACTCAAGTCAAGTATTATGTATGAGTTATGAGACCGTAAGGACCCGATCCCGGACCCCGGATCTGGGGGTGTTACAGAGATGGTATCAGAGTGAGAGTTATATATCCCAAGAGATGATACGACGTTATATAATAATAAATTCACTAATATAATAAGAACCCTTGCCAGGTTCACCTAAAACCCTTACGGGAACTTTTTAAGTATCATGATAGTAACATAGTTCGTCTTGTGTAGGCGAGCGACATATCGGCCTATGAGGCAGCTGCGAGACAGCATGATGAGGACATGTTCCGGACTAGGGACCCGTATTATGAGCACTTGCCTGATGAGGATACTGAGCCTGAGGAGGAGGACCCTGAGGAGGTCCAGGTTGATGCTGATACTGATGTGATTGAGTTTGAGGAGGAGGACCCTGAGGAGGTCCAGGTTGATGCTGATACAAATGTTGTGGAGACTGAGGGGGAGGAGGACCTGGAGGGGATCCAGACAGGACAGGACGCAGAGTTAGTTGCTGAGGATGAGGATTATTGGGTTGTATCTGAGATTAGGACCATGGAGGAGGATACTGATATGACCACTGAGCAGGTCATGGCTGTTGTTGTTGGACAGGCTGTAGATGAGGATGAGCCATTGGATGATGTAGTAGGGAGTTCCGGACTACGAGTGCCACCCCTTCCTATGGAGAGAGCCCCTACCCCACCACCACTACTTGTGAGCCCATTCCCCGATGAGTTTGAGGAGCTTACCCCAGAGCCCCAGCAGACAGAGACTGCAGCTCCAGCTGAGCCATCCACCCCACCTCATGTCCCGATAGGAGGAGTCCCAGTATGTGTTCACAACTTGATTGTGAACGGGCTTTATAGAGAGTTGTCAGTGGCGGATGCCAGGTTGGCACAGTCTAGGAGGGAGCTAGCAGCGGAGAGAGCCGCCCGGATGAGGTTGCAGGGCCGGAGGACTATCAGTGACAAGGTTGGGTATAGGGCTGTGACCCGCATCGAGCTGAGGGCTCGGATGAGGGTGCGACAGTTGCCTACTGATGGGCATGGTATGGTAGACAGAGCAGATGCCGAGGAGACTTTCCGCATCGCCATGGGGAGGGTCCAGATGATGTTTCATCATGGCGGCTGATTTCTAATGTAGTGATGCAGTAGTCTAGTTGTCTAGTCATGTACGGACGTAGTAGTGCCGGCTTTTATAGGGATGGTTTTATTGTACTTATTTTCCCTTTTTGCAGACTAGACAGATAGACAGCGTATTTCACTTTTGACTTGTTGTTGTTGTTAGGATGGCTGTACTTTAAACTATCGTTGTAACTCGGATGTTGTACCTTTTCGGTACCTGGTATATATTTGTTTCTCTTTCAATTATTTCAATTTTGTTGGGATGTGATCACGAGTTTATTAGCATATGTACTGTTTTTGATTAAGTTGCCATGAGATATAAAACTGTGGGATACCAAATCCAATCATGTAACGAATTATGCAAGGAAAAATCCTTTAAAACAGGTAAGTGAACCTAATGTAAAATTTTCCAAATTTTCAGTAAAATGCCTCCAAGATGAATGGGCACTAGGGCTAACCCCCGTGAATCTACTGACCAAGAGAGTCACAACCAACATGAGGAAAACCATGAAAGTAGTGAAAAACAAGATCAGGACTATAATGAGCAAGAAGATTCCCAGTATGGAGCAGAGGACGAGCCCATGTACTCTAAAGACTTTGAGGGGGAAATAGAGGGTAGAGAAACTGAAGTGGAGCAGGAAGGGGAGAACCAGGGCGGAGACCCCATGGGCCAGTTTATGGATACTTAGGCAGAATTTGAACCAATACCCTCAACCACCACCAGGAAAAAACACTTCAGTGGCAAATTCCTTTAGGGCCTTTAAGTCCCTTAAGCCCCCAGAGTTCCACGGATCGGCTGATCTCGTTGAGGCGAGGGCCTGGATCAAGGAAATGGAAAAATCTTTCGAGATTCTGAGTATCAATGAGGCTCAGAAGATTGTTTTTGCTACTTACCTACTAAAGGAAGTGGCCAATTATTGGTGGGAAGCCAAGAAGAACATGGAGACTGATGCTGTCGTAGCCTGGGAAAGGTTCAAACAATTATTCCTGGAGAAGTACTTCCCGAAGTTCATGAAAACTCAGATGGAACTTAAGTTTTTGGAACTGAAACAGAACAATATGTCAGTGGCTGACTATGAGGCCAAATTTACTGAGCTTTCGAGATTTGTGCCAGAATTTGTGGATACCGAAGAAAAGAAAGCTAACAGGCTTCAACAAGGGCTGAAACAGTGGATCCAGAATAGAGTGGCGGTTTTAGAGATTACGGATTATGCCACCTTGGTGCAAAAGGCCACCATTGTGGAAGCTGGAAGCGATCAGATGCAGAGAGAGAAAGAGAAGGGGGGATTAAAGAGAAAACATGTCAGTATGGGCGGAGGGTCCGCAGGAGGAAAGCCCCCGAACAAGTTCAATCGAGGAGCAGTCTCTCTACCTAATAGGGGTATGGGATTCAAACCACCTGTGAGCATGAGTGTGAGCCAGGGCGGCCAGCATACAGGAGTGTCCCGTTCCCATCAGTCTAGACTTCCCTTGCCAGCATGTGCAACGTGTGGAAAAAGACATTCCGGAGTGTGCAACCAGAAGCAGCCAACCTGTTATAAGTATGGACGAGTGGGCCACTACTCTAACACCTGCACTGCGGTTGTCCCTAGTACCAACAAAAGCAACACTTGTTTCCAGTGCGGACAGCTAGGGTACATGAGGAAGGACTGCCCAAGGAACAAACCTGCAGCATCAGGGGCAAGCAGGGCTGCCTCAAATAGGCCAACAACTGCTAGGACTTTTAATATGTCAGGTCAAGATGCCGTGAGGGACACGGATGTGATAGCAGGTACATTTTCTCTCAATTCAGTCAGTGAAAATGTCTTATTTGACTCAGGAGCAACTAAGTCTTCTATATCTAGAGATTTTGCGCATAAATTGAAACTTAAAACCCAGCAACTAAGGGAGTCCTTACAAGTAGAAATAGCTAATCAGGAAATCGTACCGGTTAATCAAATTCACCCCGATTGTAAGCTAGAAATAGGAGGACGATCCTTCTATGTCAATTTAATTCCTTTTAAGCTAGGGGAATTCGATGTCATTTTGGGTATGGATTGGTTGTCTCGCAATAATGCGCAGATAGATTGTAAAGGGAAAAAGGTTAAGTTGAAAACCCCAGGGAAGAAAGAAATAGTGTTTAAGGGGATGCGACAGACCCAGAAAATTCTGACCATGGCGCAAACCAAGAGATTGTTACGAAAAGGGAACGAGGCTTATTTAGCTTACGTTATAGACACTCAGAAGGAAGCGCCAAGATTGCAAGACATTCCGGTAGTTAATGAGTTCGAGGACGTGTTCCCACAAGATCTTCCCGGACTACCACTTGATAGGGTAATTGAGTTTGCCATCGAGTTAGCCCCGGGGACGGCACCGGTTTCGAAGGCCCCGTACCGATTAGCCCCAGTAGAAATGAAGGAGCTAGCTAAACAGTTACAGGAATTGTTGGATAAGGGCATGATAAGGCCCAGTGTGTCGCCTTGGGGCGCACCAGTGTTGTTCGTTAAGAAAAAGGATGGGAGTATGAGGTTATGCATCGACTACCGAGAGTTGAACAAGCTAACCATAAAGAATAAGTATCCATTGCCCAGGATAGACGATTTGTTTGACCAGCTAAGAGGTGCTGAATACTTCTCTAAGATCGACCTGAGAACGGGATATCACCAACTGAAGATCAAACCGGAAGATGTCCCGAAGACTGCATTCCGTACCAGATATGGACATTATGAGTTCTTGGTAATGTAATTTGGATTGACCAACGCCCCAGCAACCTTCATGGACCTAATGAATAGAGTGTTCAAGGAATATTTGGACAAATTCGTGATAGTCTTCATTGATGATATTCCCATCTACTCAAAGATAGAGGCAGAACACGCTGAACATTTAAGGATAACCTTAGAAATACTCAGGAAGGAGCAGTTATATGCCAAGTTCTCCAAGTGTGAGTTTTGGAAAAATGAAGTACAATTCTTAGGGCACGTGATCAATAGAGAAGGAGTGTTGGTTGACCCCTCCAAGATAGAAGCAGTTTCAAACTGGGAACGGCCAACTACTCCAACCGAGGTGAGGAGTTTCATCGGACTGGCCGGATATTACAGAAGATTTGTCCAAGACTTTGCGAAAATCGCAGCTCCATTAACTCGACTTACCCGTAAAACCGAGAAATTTGAATGGACTGAAAAATGCGTGAAGAGTTAAAGAAGAGGTTGGTGACAGCCCCAGTGCTGGCTTTACCGGATGGAAAAGGAGATTTCGTGATTTACAGTGATGCTTCGCATAAAGGATTGGGATGCGTGCTTATGCAGCACGGCAAGGTAATAGCATATGCATCTAGGCAATTGAAGGATTATGAGGTCAGATATCCCACGCATGATCTAGAACTAGCAGCCATAGTCTTCGCTCTAAAGATTTGGAGACACTACTTGTATGGGGAATGGTGCGAGATTTACACTGACCATAAGAGCCTCAAGTACATTTTCACTCAGAAAGAGCTTAACATGCGCCAGAGGAGATGGTTAGTGTTAATCAAGGATTACGACTGTGAAATTCGTTATCACCCGCGCAAAGCCAATGTGGTGGCTGATGCCCTTAGTAGGAAAGAGAAGCTCAAGATGATAACTTCAGAGGAGGAGTTAGTGAAAGACTTTGAGAAGTTGGAAATTGAGGTTAAGTTACCTGGAGAGGGCCAAGAAAAGTTGATGGAAATTAGAATCCAACCTCCATTGTTAGAAAAGATTAGACGGTCCAAAGAACGAATGATGGAGGAAGAAGAGAACTCCACAGAAGAGATAATGACCGGGGAAGAAATTAAGTGTGAAAGAGACAAGGAAGGGATCATGAGGTACACGTACAGGATATGGATCCCAAACTTTCAGGAACTCAAGGATGAGATTTTAAACGAGGCACACAACTCAAGATACTCGGTGCACCCCATTAGCACCAAAATGTATATGGATTTGAAGGAGTATTACTGGTGGCCCAATATGAAAAAGGACGTAGCAGAGTGGGTAAGCAGATGCTTGACCTGCCAACGAGTGAAAGCAGAGCACCAGTGTGGCGCCCCCAAATCCGAGGTCAAAGATTCAGGTCGTCACATCACCATCCAACCATATCATACCTGTATTAACTTTACAACTCAACAATACATCCATCCAGACCTCAATCTTACGCACAAACAAGTTAGAGCCTCAGAAACGATAATCAAAAGTAACACTAAATACTACAATTCATTTGTACAATCCAGAATCTTATGCACTTCTACTTATACAACTACACTTGAAGACAAGTCTTACTATTATAGTTGAAAACCTATCAGACTTACTCTATAGTATTTATCAGGAACTAAATCATCTCCGGGGTAAATCTTCTACTCCTCTTCTGCTGGTGCGGAGTTAATCGGCCAAATTCTTCTCTTTCCGAAAAGTTTTTTTTATAAAGCAAGAATGAGCTACATAATGCTCAGCAAGTTCACCATTTTGAAAAATAATGTGGTTTATTTCGAAAACATTCCCAACTGTATGGGTATATATCTCAGATTTCAAAACATAATTGGACAATATATATATATATATATTCGAGTTTGAATAAAACATTTATACTCGCTAAGGAGCTTTAAGAATAACATATGAACCCTTTATAAGGTTCCCATTTCAATATATCTCAAGTTTGAAAACATATACATATGAGTATATCATTTTCGGCAAAACACTCTACGGTTAACATACTGTACAGGGAATACATCATTGCAAA
This sequence comes from Saposhnikovia divaricata, assembly GCA_036435485.1. NCBI lineage: Eukaryota > Viridiplantae > Streptophyta > Magnoliopsida > Apiales > Apiaceae > Saposhnikovia > Saposhnikovia divaricata. The sequence continues at coordinate 106,537,730 of CM071597.1, forward strand.
CCTCTTTCCTTCCATTAGCTTAGAAGGTTTCTCATTCAAAAACATTTCATTCTTTGAAATAATTACAAGAGTGCACTAACACGTGCCAATCTTTATAGAAAATCTTGCAGTTCTAGATACTGCACGATGTCAATATTTTTCTTATCAAAACCACATTATCGGCAACTTGGCACTTAGGCCCAAGAAGCAGTGTTTGAGTATTTTTCCAAAGTGGAGGATGGGACTGGAAGAAAACATAAAAACCTGACAAGGATTGACGATGATCAGTCGCCACAACCAAGTCCAACAATCCGCGGGTCTTCTCTACTAGCAGAAGGATAGAAACTACATCCGTAACTACCCTCGGATGAAAACTACATCCTTAATCACCCTCGATGAAAACTACATCCGTAATCATCCTTCGGCAACACCTGGGCCGGAATAATTGATGGACCGCCTGGCTCACGGCCGCTTACACATCCCGGGAATCATTCGTCAACGATTCCCACACCTGCCAGAGTCCCCTTTTTTTTCTTTCTTGTCAAAATCATTTTGATAGAAAATTCGAGTAGTTGAAGTTCGACCTCAGTCGACCGATAATTCTTGAAAAGTGTACAAGAAGCAAAACCTGACCGGGAGTTTTCGAAAATGTTTTGGGTTCGAAAGAGTCCGAGTTTGAAAACGATGAAGGTATCTTGGATTAGTTTTGTCGTTAAAATGATGAACAATAATTAATAAATGATATTTTGAGATTTAATATAAACAATTAATAAAATAATTATTTAATTAAAATAAGCGTTTAATCCAAGATAGATATTTTTGAGTATTTTTGACAACGTAAAAATACTTAAATATACGGTACTTCCCGAATGACTCTTCGGGTTTTCGCAATTTAATCATGATACAATAATATACCGCTCCCCGGTCAATGGTATATTTGGACCGCTACGACCTCTATTCCTAGAGTCGTTGTCCGAAGGAAACACTTTCATTCTAAGTTCAATGGTGTACAAACACATATGCATATATCTCAAACTTCAACATAACCTCATAAAGCATAAGCATATAATACGTTTGAAAGCCATAAACACAACAGTGAAAATCCTTATATATAAGTTTTGAAAAGTAAACTTGCCTTGGTTAGGGTGGGGTGGTCGAGCTTGCGACGTGGAACGAAGATCTATACATAATCAATATTCGTACGTTAGTACCTTAACAACACTACTTAATCGTAAGGTTTTAAAGGATGTTAGACCAACTTAACGACTCCAATTTGTGACAACTAACCCTCCTATATGACCATGTCATCACTTTATCACATTCATTACCCATTCGACTCGAATCCATCCCTCAAACTTGAAACACAAGTGAGTACTCTTAAAACTACGTTAAACTAAGCTCCTAGGTGATTTTTCACTCGCGCGCACTTCGCTTTAACATTTTTATAAAATTGAAAAATACAAATTTTATTCCAATTCTTTTTGGAAAGCCTTCAAAACTGTATAATCTGACTACCCTCAAATTTTCATAACACTAGCATAATTTGAAGGGGTCGTAACTCAGTTCACAAGTGGACAACACAGTGCAGTCCGAATTCCAGAACCACACTGGACTAATCCGGCCATAACTCAAGATCTGCACATCTCCTGGGTATGAACCTTATATTTCTAGAAACTACATTCAATTATCTTTCCAACCATATAAATTAGGTCCTCGGGTGACAAGATTTAGGGGTTCAAAACCCTCATACAAGACAGTACATGCTCCCAGGAATTTATACAGCACTCATTTTTTCTCAAATATTGAAGAACTCACTTTATACATCACATCTACCATCAAAACCACCAAGACTTGTCTCTATAGCATACATGGGGTTACATACTCTAAGTAAAAGCCTTACAACCATCATAACAAGCACATAACTTCAAGATTTCATCATCTATAACTCATACTACCAAGATATGCACCAATACTTGTAGATCTTGCAATATGAACTATGAACAAGTCATGGCTAAGGGTTGAGAGAGTTTATACCTTCCTTGATGTGTGTAATATCTTTCTAAACCTTGTATAATCCTTGTATAGCCTTGCGTAAGCTTGGATGATCAAAAGAAATGAAGAAAACAAAGTTAGTAATTCGGAGTTATTAGAATAAGACTGAAAGATCATGGAAAACGAGGCCCTTACCGAGCTTTCCAGATCGAGGCTTCTAAATGAGAGTTGTAGAGCATCTTCACAGCTTTCTAACCATATAAAGAACACGAAATTCCATTGAGTAATGAAGGCTCTAGGCCCGCTTTACTGAGCTGCTGTTCTGTTGGGTAGAATGGGTGTTTTCTTGTGTTTGTTTTGTTTTGTTTGCTAAATAATGTCTAATACATGTATTATATATCTATCTCATTTGGATGCATCTTCTTGTAATGTGTTGTCAACACCTCATTGGCTCACTTGGATTTCCTTATCCACAACAATTGCAACAAAGTCCTCATCTTTTGTTTCTTTCATATTAGTCCCTTGGTTTGTTTCCTTTTCCAACAATTTGATTTCCTTGTTGTCTCGTGAATAAAATTAATACGTTACAACTTATACTTTGCATATTATTGCTCTAATATGGCACAATACCTCGAATGAATATTAATTCCAACATCCCTTGTTTATTTCTCTTTATCTCAGAAAACGTTCTCCCGATTTCTCAAGCATTCTCTATTTCTCAATTCTAGGAGTTTATTCTCAATCCTCTTTTTTTCTCATAATATATCCTTCCTTGGACTCTTAATATACCATATCCTTAATCCATGCTTCGTTTGCTCAATCGCTTAATCTTATTGTAAAGTTTCAGCGGTTTCTAGAACGTTTGTTTCACTTCCTCAGTGGTTTACGTTCCAAATTCTCAAATCAATTATAATAAAATTCCAAAATATTAACTCCTCAATTCCTCAAATTCAATATCTCATTTCTTGATATTACTGATATATAATTCACTGCTCGGTCAAGTATCACACGAAAATAGAATTTGGAATTTCTGAATTCCGATCGCATTTACATACATTTATTTACTCGGTAGATTACTAGTATAACTTCGGAATATCCACACTATGTCTCGTACATAGGTGGCATGAAAAATTTTCTTAATCCTCAAAATCACTATTCATCCACCAAATCACTATTCATTGATGCACTTCATCATAATAGGAAAAGTTTTAATTCTACCGAAATTTTGGGTTCTTACAACCAGAAGCCCAACGGACTTCTACACCCCTTGGAGATTCCAGAATGGAAATGGGAACACATAGCCATGGATTTTGTAGTAGGTTTACCAAGGTCCAAGGCTAATCATGACGCTATATGGGTAATTGTAGATCGACTGACGAAGTCAGCTCACTTCCTCCCGATCAACGAAAGGTACACGGTCGACAGACTAGTGGATATCTACTTAAAAGAGATAGTGGTGCGACATGGAGTCCCAGTCGCAATAGTATCCGATCAAGATCCTAGATTTAACTACAGGTTTTGGAGAAGTTTTCAAGAATGTGTAGGGACCCAGCTGAACATGAGCACAGCCTACCACCCCTAGACAGATGGGCAAAGTGAAAGGACCATCCAAACGCTAGAAGATATGTTGAGAGTCTGCGCGATAGACTTCAAAGGAAATTGGGATGATCACTTGCCATTGATCGAGTTTTCCTACAATAACAGTTTTCCTTCAAGTATAGGAATGCCACCTTATGAGGCCCTTTATGGAAGGAAATGTCGATCTCCCTTGTATTGGGATGAAGTTGGAGAGCGAAAGATGCTCGGGTCCGAAGTGGTCCAACGAACTAAAGATGCAGTAGATCTAATCAGAGGACGGTTGGTAGCAGCCCAGTATCGACAAAAGAAATATGCCGAATTAGCTCGGAAAGGCAAAGAATACGAAGTAGGGGACCTAGTGTTCTTGAAAGTGTCACCTTGGAAAGGTTTAATGAGATTTGGGAAGAAAGGAATGCTGAGTCCCAGATACATAGGACCATTTGAGATCTTGAGACGGATTGGGGAGCTAGCTTATGAGCTGGCATTGCCTCCGAATCTACAGCAGGTGCACAATGTGTTCCATGTTTCGATGCTGAGGAAGTATAATCCGGATGCCAAGCATATTGTAGAGTATGAGCAAGTGGACATGCAACCAGACTTGACCTATGTAGAGCAACCTGTGGAAATCATAGACCGGAAAGAACAAGTGCTCCGAAACAAGGTCATTTAGCTAGTCAGAGTTTTGTGGCAGAACCACAATGTAGAAGAATCAACCTGGGAGCTTGAAAGCGCAATGCAAGAGAAGTACCCCCACTTGTTTTCAAACTAATTCCGGGACGGAATCCTTTTAAGGAGGGGAGACTGTAAGAACCCAGATTTTGGGTAGAATTAAAACTTTTATTTATTTAATGATGTAAGAATGAATAGTGGTTACGGCTACCATGTAATAGTTGATATTTTGAAGAAATGAATGGAATTCGATTTTACTATTTCTATGTCTTGAAGAATGTTAATGGTTGACAACTTAGGTAAGAATAATCTATCTCCTAGGGGAATAAGATATGGCAATTCCAAGCAGGAGAATATTCTCATGTCATCCAGATCGATAACGATTAATCCAGTGGTTCGGTAAAAAGGTTAAGGAACGATCGAAAGAGAATACGGACAATTGTACAACCCTAAGAGAATAAGTAAAGAATAAAGAATGAATAGTTTTTTTGGTGGAAGTAAGAATAATATGAGATGACACTATATAGAAGTATTCGGAACGGATTTCCGAGTTCGTATTAGTGATCTAGGAGGAAAATAAGTGTATGTAAAAGCTGTCGGATTCTGAAAAACCGCACTTTTATTTTCTCCGAGAGTTCCCTGGACACTGACAGACTTAAGGATTTAACGAATGGATTTAAGGAATATAAATTGGAAAGATAGAAAGAAAGATGGAGAATAATAGTATTAATATTAAGAGGATTCCCGGTAAACCTTAACTAGAAATCCGTGGGATATTCCTACGAACGATCAATCGAAACGAGCAATAACCGGACATAGAATCAAGCAGAGAAAGCAAGATACATGCATGTGCAAGTGATAATATCTAGCAACCAAGTGGCTCCAAGTAACTAGCACACTTAGGAAAGGAAGTAGTACTTAGAAATCTAACCATTACTTAGCTCTCCACCATTTAAAACATGACACATGCTTTGCCAAATACCTCATCCATTACATCACACTCCACTAACACAACCAAGATGAGATATTATCTACCAAAAGTCACTTTATGCATAATTGAGCAAAACAAATCAAGAAAACAAGCAAACTCTCTCCATTCCTTTCTTTCTTCATCCATTCGGCCTTTCGGCTAATTCCAAGACCAAAGATCAACTTCCAACCATCATTTGATCTTGTAATTTTTAAGGTGAGTCCTATATTTCACAAAACTAATCTCCTAGAAATTTAAAGCTCAAATTCCTTTGTTTCCATTTTCAAAAAAATCAAACAAGAGGAGGGTGAATAGTGTTCTTATGAACTAACCTTTGATTTTTATGTTTCTTTTGATTGATCTAGCTAGCTTAAGGTCACATAAGGATAGATCAAGGTTTGATAAGGCTATATCACTCTCTAAGGAAGGTAACAAGCTCAAAAACCCCCGGTATCATTTTGAGATTTTATGAGTTTTATGGATGATTTAGTGTTAGTATGCCATGTAATGCTTAGATCTATGTTATTAGTTGATTATGGTTGTTATTTGGATTGTGATCCATGACGTGGTTGAGATAAGATTTTGTTAGAATAGTCATGATGTTGTCATGTGTTAGAATGGATGGGGTGTAGTGCTTGAATGATTCACGGTGATGTGAAAACTTTGGAAATCGTGTAAACATAGCCGTCGTAGTGCCGAATTTTCGTTAATCTTTAAAAACCGAGCATCACATGTTTCGACTTAAGTTAATACTTAACCTTTTTAAAAGTGTTAAGCAATTAACCTCAAATCTCTTGACTATTTATAGATCACCGAGCTGACCCGGGATACCCTACCACTACCCCTACTCGTACTCAATTACTAGGCAAGTTTCAACTTTCCCTTTTTAGGCTGTTGTTGTGAATATATATGCTTTCTGTTATACATATGCCATAGCATGCATGCCTAATTTCAAGTCATATTGATATACTTGTTCCCTAATTGTTCTTTGGCTTATAAGTAGATAGATAACATATCGATTATAAGCCGGATGTCGTTAAGACCCTTAGAGAAGGGCACATGAATCCTATTTATTGATTATAGACCGGGAGTCAGTACTTCTTGATATATCGTAATTATTTTCGACGAAATATTTAAGTAAATAATTTCCATTATTTTGTTGACGAATATTATTTGAATATTCGTCCGAGATTATTTAATTAACGATCATTACTTCAAATATTTATTTGAACGTTATCTATTCAATGAATATTATTTTTCAATATTCATTCAAAGACGAACCATTTATCGAATATTATTTCAAATATTTCTATAAAACCTTCGATTATTAAATAAATATCATTCGGACATTCATTTAGAACATCATGTATTAAGGGAATATTATTCTTGAATATTCCTTTAAGGTTTAATTTATTAAATGAATATCACTTGGATATTCATTTAAAGTATTAATTATTATATGAATACTATTTTTGAATATTAATTCGAAGTCTCATTTATTTAACGAATATTATTCCAAACAGTTCTTTCAAACTTATTTATTAAATGAATATTATTTTAATATTCATTTAAGTAATTATTTATTCAATAAATATTGTCTTAATATTCCTTCAAGGATTATTTTGAGAAATACTCTAATTAAAAATATTCTTTCATTAAATACTTCCGACTCAATAAATATTTTATAAATATTTATTCAATACTTAGAAGCAACTTCAAGGTTGTTTATTTTCTTCAAATATTATTTTCGACCTTCGATCATTCTGAAAATTCTTCGGAGTCATACGATTAAAATTATATTAAGAAAGGTCCTCTAGATTCCATTCTTCACTCGAATCTATCTCTTAAATTATAAGGAAACCTTACTTGAGAAAGGTTCTTTATCTTGTTGACTTCTCGGTCATAGTTTATCCTTTTCACTCGCAACTTGGTTGCTACGGACTCATTAAGTCTGTGTGTACCTTCTCATCATTCGAGGGGTAAGATCGTTGGAACAAGTTGATATCCATTAACAAGCAAGAGCTTGGGAAATGTTAGTGAATTTTCCTTTCCAACTAGATACGACTACTTTGTGGAGTCTTGTCAACAAGTATTTCACTTGGGGAAGGGAGGATAAACTATACGTTTCAATGCTGTGGATTTACTCGAACTAGGAGTCGTGTGTAAGAGGCCGAGTCGCGCGATCCATCACAAGGCCTAAATCATTGGCCAGGGAGTTACTGTTAAAGGCCATTGACAAGTGGAGGCGTCATTTCTTCCCTCTACCGGTAGTAAACTATATTGGGCTGTACCATCCCCGACTGATCATCAGGGAGTGGGACAGCTGGCGCGTGATAACTCCAGTATTGGTTCATCTCCCAAATTGGGAATTCCCTGCAACACGTATCAAAGATACTTCTTTCAGGTTGACGGTGTCTTCCGCAACACGTATCGAAGAGACTTCTTTCAGGTTGTAGAACTTCGAAAAATGTTAATAACTGGAACGGCAATATTTTCCTTGCAAGATCCTCTTAATATGATAAATAATGATATCTTGCTTATTTTGACTTAGCAGATATTTCCACAAAATAAATACTTTAAGTTACCTTGTAACTTCATCCTTTATATTATACTGGCACTATATTCGTTAATGCATGGCATATGGAAATCATGATATTTCGAACTGTTATATTATTGTTGGTGGGCTATTGCTCACCATTGCTTATTCATTATGTCACAACAACAGCTAGGACAGATGGTTCGCGTCAGGCGCACTCGGCGCAAGCGGGTTACCCGACCCACCGGACTCCCCGCTGAGATGCTAGCCGCCCTTGCTGAGGTAGCATAGTTAGACAGCTTTTGTTTTCCTGTTTAACTATATGTATAATTAATGTAATCAACGGCAAAACTTTTAAAATTATGATGTTATCCTTTTGGATTGTAATAACTTTTATTCGTAAACCCTTTTATGTAAGACTTATTTCAATTTCATCTCTGGGACTATAACTGTGTGTGTGTAAGTGGATATTATTGTGGGGTCATAGCATGCTACTTATTGATTTTGGACTCAAGTCAAGTATTATGTATGAGTTATGAGACCGTAACGACCCGATCCCGAACCCCGGATCTTGGGGTGTTACATTCTAGTTGGTTGTATTTATATTTGTGGAGTGTATGTATCTTTTAAATAAGGATTTAGTATTGTAATGTAATAATTTATTTAGTAGTTGCTTGTTTCATACCACTACCTGTTAGAGATCCGGGTTAGTAGTGGGGTTGTATTTATTTCTTATTATTTTGTTATCAAGGTTTATGTTTTTAGTTGGTATTGTGATGCCCCGACCTTTGCTCTGATCGGGAGGGCATTTTGGTATGGTTCACCTGATCAGTTAGGACAGGTTGAACATGTGTTTGTATTATTTCTTTAGTAGTTGAAATTGTTGTTGGTGTTGGAATGAATTGATTTGGATTCAAATTACAGGTGGATAGTCAGTATTACGAATACTACATGGCAAAATTTTCCAAAATTTCCCTGTATTAAAAATCCATTTTATCTAATTAAATCAAATAATTTATTATAAAAGTATATTTATAGTATCGGGGCGTTACAAGTAGTGTCTTTTATAGTAGATTTTGGTAACTCCCCCTGAGAAATAGAGGGAGTTTCAAGTATGATGTGCTCTCCACTCTGTGTTGTGCCAGCATTATCACCCCCATATGCTGACTCTTTACAAGATATTGCATTGGGGAGGATGCTTTATTCTATAGATGCACCCTGTTGAGAGGATACATCTAGTAAACTGTGTGCCCCTGATTTTACAACTTCAGCCATTTGTGTGACTGAAGAGGTGGTTTTCTTAGCTTTCTTCATCTTTGGCTTTTGCAAGGGTGACACAGGTGCCTCACTTTCTAAGCCTAATTCAGCATTCAATGCTGCTTCTGTTGGGATTTCCAAAGGTTCAAAGGCTATCTCCTTTCTCTTCTTTTTACTGACACCACCATGCTGAGAGGATGATTCAGGTGGCTCTGTGTTTGGTTCAGTGTTTGGTTGAGGGGGTTGGTTAGCTGGCCCTAGGTTAGCATTTTGTTCTACTTGCTTGGGCTGTGCTAACTCAGATTTAGAGGCAAATGTTGGCATGTTGTGGGGGTAAGACTCAAATAACCTCTACATATGAGGGGTTATTACAAGCCTAACATCCACATCATTCCTAGTCTCCAAGTTACCAAAAATGAGTTTGGTCATGGATTTCGGATAGCCTATTGTATTTCTATTCATCCCAGGCAATTCAATCAGTTTATTATCTACAAAATTAAGAGGAGATTGAATAAAACGAGGGAAGAAAATTTCATTACCTCTCTTGGTTGAGTTCTTACCAAGTCTCCCATATAGCTCCTGCATAATTAGATTACCCACATTGATTTTCCTATCATATGCCAGGGAGTATGCAATTTGCTGTGCAGGTGCACTGATCTGATCAAAACTCGACTTTCTAGCAGTAAACACCTGTAGCAGTGTGGCGAACACAAAACTCCATTCCTTTCTGAGACACTTCCGGTTCATTTTTCCAATCTTGATTGTATCAGCATATCTGATAAAGTCGAATAATGAAATCAAATCATCATCTGATACCAGAGGGTGATACAGCTCCTGATGAAGTCCTAGTGCTTGATTCATATCCTCTGTAGTGATAGTAATCTCTTTCTCTTGTATTTTGCAGTAGATGATATAAGAGGTTACTGCATTCTCGAGAGCAATAACTTCCACAGTGGCTGTCCTCCAAAACTGTTCTAGGAGATCTAGGTACAGAGTTGGGTTGGCTGAGAGTGCATCCTTGATGTATGACTCAGACATCCAGTGAACGAAGCACTTGAAGTTAGCATTGGGTGCTTCCATATCATTAGTAATAGCAATGAAGTTGGTGTGGTTAGGAATTGTGAGTTGGGTATTTACCATTGTTACACAGAGAGACGAGAGAAGAGAATGAAGGTTGAAGAAGAAATTTAGCTTTTGAAGTTAGGGTTTTCAGAGGTTTTGGAACTTTAGATGTTTGAGAAATCGAATGAAAAGAAACGAATAGATGTAAAAATGTATAAGTATGAAGTACTTGAATTGTCGATTAGATATATGTTTTGTATCGACAAGTACGTCATTCGAGAAGTAGAAATCAAGTATTCGATAAGTCAAGAAAGGCTTAATCGATATCTCAAGCAGTTTGTAACTCATAGCAGGCTATTATCTAACTTAGAAATAATTCCAAATTAAATAAAATTTGTTTTTATGAGTGATTTAAAATTCTGAATAAAAATCCAAAAATGGTTAAGATTCAGCGAAAATTCAGCCTTTTCAAATGTTCGATAACTCAAATGTTCTATTCGAGAACTCATTCATTAGAGAACTCATTCATTAGAGAACTCAAATGTCCTATTGGAGAACTCAAATGTTCTATTTGAGAACTCATTCATTAGAGAACTCAAATGTCCTATTGGAGAAGTCAAGCAAGTCTCTGTTCGAGTTCTCCAAAATGCACTATTCGAGAACTCAAGAGTGTTCCAAATAGATTTGTTAGAGAAGTCTAACTTATCGAGCTACACTTTCTACTCATAAAAGTTAATTTTCACTACCTTTTCAAAATTCACCAGAATTATTCAAATGAAAAATATTCTAACAAATTAAATAGTGATAATCTTAATATTTCATAGAAATTTCAAGCTAATTCGAATATGAATTTCAACATATGCAACAGATTTGAAATATTTATAAATCATATTTCAGCCAACACTTACTTCAAAAATATTGAGAATTTAGATAAAGTAAGTGTTTACTGCTGCAACAATCTAGTTGATATTTTCACTTAGCTAGATTCTGAAGAATTCAGCATTCCAATCTCACTAACCAACCTTGTGAAGGTGGCTTCATCCAATGGCATAGTGAATATATCAGCTAATTGTTTATCTGTAGGGACATAATGCAACTCAATGGTTCCATTAGTTGCATTCTCCCTAATGAAATGATATCTGATGTCAATGTTCTTTGTCCTAGAATGATTTATAGGATTGGCAACTATAGATATTGCACTTGTGTTGTCACACATGATTGGAATTCTTTCCAACACAAGTCCATAATCTCTAAGCTGATTTCTAATCCAAAGCACTTGAGCACAGCAACTTCCAGAAGCTATGTATTCGGCCTCTGCTACGGAAGTTGACACAGATTGTTTTTCTTGCTGTACCAAGAGACTAGCCTGTCCAAGAAACTGGCAGCTACCTGAGGTGCTCTTCCTATCCACTCTGCATCCAGCATAATCAGCATCAGAGTAACCAACCAGATTGAACCCTATGTCCTTAGGATACCATAAACCCAAGTTTGGAGTGCCCTTCAGATATCTAAAGATTCTTTTTATAGCAATCAAATGTGACTCTTTTGGATTTGATTGAAACCATGCACACAGACATGTAGCAAACATGATGTCTGGCCTACTTGCAGTGAGATAGAGTAGAGAACCAACCATGCCTCTGTAGACTGAGATATCTACTCTCTTGCCTTTGACGCCTTCATCCAATTTGGTGCAGTGGCCATGGGTGTCTTTGCAGGTGAGCAGTCTTCTAAGTCAAACTTCTTTAATAAATCCTTGATGTACTTGGTTTGACTGATGAAGATACCATCCTTCCTCTGACTAACTTGCAATCCAAGAAAGAATGTTAACTCTCCCATCATACTCATCTCATATCTGCTTTGCATGAGCTTAGAGAATTTCTCACACAGCTTCTCATTTGTAGAGCCAAAAATGATATCGTCCACATAGATCTGAACTAGGATAATATCATTACCATGCTTCTTGTAAAACAGTGTCTTGTCCAATGTGCCTCTAGTGAATTGATTTTCAAGAAGGAACTGTGATAAAGTGTCATACCATGCCCTTGGAGCCTGCTTAATTCCATACAATGCCTTAAGAAATCTGTAAACAAATTCTGGGAAATGTGGATCCTCAAAGCCAGGTGGTTGTTGCACATAAACTTCTTCTTCCAGCTCCCCATTCAGAAATGCACTCTTGACATCCATTTAATAGACTTTAAAGTATGAATGAGCAGCAAATGCCAAAAAGATTCTGATGGCTTCCAATCTAGCAACAAGAGCAAATGTCTCATCATAGTCAATGCCTTCCTGTTGAGAGTATCCTTTTGCAATCAACCTTGCCTTAATTCTTACTATTACACCATCTTCATCCATCTTATTCTTCAGAACCCATTTTGTTCCAACAATGGTTCTGTTCTTTGGTGCAGGCAAAAGTTCCAATACTTTGTTTCTTTCAAATTGACTCAGCTCCTCTTTCATAGCAATAATCCAATCTGGATCCAACAGTGCATCATCTAGTTTCTTAGGCTCAATCTGAGATAGAAAGTAACCATAGAGACACTAATTTTGAGTTGCTCTCCTAGTTCTCACTCCTGCATTTGGATCTCCAATAATTTGCTCTGCAGTGTGTGACCTATCCCATTTCCTTGAGTGCTCAGTTTGATTTCTCAACCTTGATGTTGCTTCATCATCCAAGACATGATCATTTTCATTTCCTCCCCCTGTGAAGTTGCTACTATTCACAGGTGTCTATTGGATGCTAGTCTCTTCACTGTTGGTTGGATTAGATTCTTCTCTTGCTTCAACATTCACTTGAGTTTGTTGAACTAGAGTTTCAACTTCAGTGTAAATCTCTTCATCAGAATCATCTAGATTTTCGAACTTTAATGGATCTCTATCTTCATCATTGGCTTCTTCTAATCCAGGTAGTTTGCTGTCATCAAATGTCACATTTGTGCTTTCCATAACTTTCTTTTGACTGATGACATAAACTTTGTATGCAATTCTCTCCATAGAATAGCCAAGAAAAATTCCTTCAAATGCCTTTGCATCAAACTTCCCAACATATTCTGAATTGTCTTTCAACACAAAGCTTTTGCTTCCAAAAGTAATAACATACTTTATAGTAGGCTTCTTTCCAGTCATCAAATTGTAAGGTGTCTTTCCAGTGTTTTTGTTGATGAGGGTTCTGTTCTGGATGTAGCATGCAGTGCTCACAGCCTCAGCCCAAAAACGTGTAGGCATTTTTGCATCAAGCAACATTGTTCTAGCAGCCTCAATTAGAGTTCTGTTCTTTCTCTCAACTACTCCATTTTGTTGTGGAGTCCTTGGAGCTGAGAATTGTTGAGAAATGCCATTCTCTTTGCAAAATGCTTCAAGTAAGGCATTTCTGAACTCTGTTCCATTATCACTTCTCAATGCAATCACACTTGCATTGTTGGCTTTTGCTTCCTTATTAATTTTCTTTATGTGCTCAATGATTACTTGTGGAGCCTCATCTTTTGATTCTAGAAATTCCACCCATGTATACCTTGTGTAGTCATCAACCATCACTAGGGCATACTTCTTTCTTGAGAGTGACATAATATTGACAGGCCCAAACAAATCCATATGAATTAATTGTAGGGGCTTGGTGATTGATGTCACTATCTTTGACTTGTGGCTTGACCTTTTCATCTTTCCTTTTTGGCAAGCCTCACACACTCCTTCTTGACAGAATTCAAGTGTGGGCATGCCTCTCACTAACTCTCTTTTGACTAGAGAATTAATGGCCTTGAAGTTCAGGTGTGATAACTTCTTGTGCCATAGCCAACAATCTTCATTTGATGCTTTTGAGTAGAAGCAACAAATTTGTCCTTGTTTGCAGAGTCCATATTTGCTACAAACAGGCTTCCTTTTCTTACTCCAGATAGAGCAAAATCACCAGTCTTCTTGTAGGTGATCAAACATTCAACTTTGTTAAATTTTACGTTGAATCCTCTATTAGTAAACTGACCAACACTTAGCAGATTATGCTTGAGACCCTTGACTAGTGCTACATCTTCAATGATGACATTACCAACTTTTAACTTGCCATATCCCAATGTGTTACCCATGCTGTCATCTCCAAAGCAACCATTGGGCCAGCCTTCTCCTCATATTGTGATAGCAGGGCCATATCAGCAGTCATGTGATTTGAGCATCCACTGTCCAAAATCCACATGACCTTCTTTTCACTTCCTTTGCCCTACAAGCACAAAGGTATTACTTCTTTTTGGTACCCAAATAAGTTTGGGTCCACTTGGCTTAGAAACAGATTTATCAAAAATAGCATGCTTATCAACTTTCTTAGGACTGGTCTTCTTGTCACTGTTAGAAGTCTTAGAATCTAAATTCTTAGACTTAGGTGACAGAGGTACCTTCCTAACTCTAGGAGGACTTGAAGACTCTGGCCTTGTGTAGTGTGTGTGAATGTTGTGACTGATGCAACCATCCATGAATTGTCTTCTCAAATTAAAACAGCTAGTCATAACATTCATGTTGCATGGCATACAGTCAAGTTTATCATAGAAAGGTGAATCTCTATGTCTTCAAGGCACAAAAACAATCATAGAAAGGCTTAGCTACACTACCAGTTGGTTTCTTACATGCATGAGTTAAGTGATTAGTGCTAAAACAGTTTTGACAAACTTTCCTAGGGGCATTTGGCACATAAGCATAATTATTATTCTTGTTTATCCCTAGCTTGCCATTTCTGTTTTGTTTATTATTAGCCACTTTCTTCTCAAATTCATTTTTCCCAGCTGAAACAAACTTCACAAACTTTTCAGGTCTAGGTCCACCTCCTACTGGCTTCTTGCCTTTTGCCTTGACACTCTCACTCTTAGAGGATGCTGGTAGTTCACTAGACTGTGCCTCATCCTCATAATTCAACATTTGCTTAATGAGTAAGGCATCCTCATCAATTTCAAATGTTGGTTCTTTAAAAACTGGAGACTGAGTCTTTTTCAAAATGTGAGGCACTTCATCCTGAACAACTATGTCATCTTCAATGACAGCATAGCCTTTCCTCTATTTAAGAGTGCCATAGTCAAGTCCAATGGCAGCCTTGGGTTTAGCTTGGTTTTTCTCATGGTAGGACTGCAGTAGACTAAAGGAGTTCTTAAAGGTTTTTAGTTTGAATTCATTCTCAGCTATTTCATCCCTAAGAGCCTTCTCAACCTGACTAGCACATAGAACCTTAGGAGACTTCTTCTGCAAATATTTAACTTCTTTCTTAAGGTTATCTACTTGCATAGCAGTTAGCTCAAGTTACTCATTCTTCTTGTTTAACAATTCATTCTTAGGAGACAGTTTGGTAATCTCTTCATTAGCAGCAGTCATACTAGTATGAATATTAAACATTTCAATAGATAGTTGTTCAACCATGCATTTATACTCAGAAACAGACATATCTATGGTAGTGAGAGATGGTACCTGAGTGTCAGATAGAGATTGTTCATCCTTGGAATCAGCCATCAAGGCATAGTTGCAGAATTCTTGCTTCTCTCCATCACTATCAGAGTCATCCCAACACTCCCCTTCAGCTATGTAGGCCTTGCCTTGTGTTTGCTTTTTCAGAAGGGCCTCATACTTGGCTTCAAGCTCTAGAAACTCCTTATCCTTCTTTTTAGGCTTCTTGCATTCACTGGAAAAATTCCCTAGGTCATTGCATCTATAACACTTTACAGATGACCTATCCACCTGGCTGGTTTTGAATTTATTCTGGTTTTCTTTCACAGGTGCCTTGCTCTTGTTGAATGAATGGTTTTGGGGTCTAGGTTTGAAGGGTTGGTTCCTCTTGAATCTGATGTTTGGAAACTTTCTGGCCATGAAAGCATATGAAGTGTTTTCCATGCCATCTAGCTCTTCAAGAGTATAGAACTCTTTTTCTTCCTTCTCCTCAACTGGTTCAGTCACTTCACCTTCATTTTCTTCATCATCTACTATCTCTTCTATCCTCAGCTGACTTATAGATGCTTCTAGGTCTTGAGCAGATTTGCTGACAATCAAGGCACATGATGTGTTTACCATTCTACCTTGGTTGGCTTGGATAGCCCTCTTCTGAAGCAACTCAAGCTCATGAGTCTTTAAAACCCCATAGAGCATGTTTTAAGGGTTTGAATCTGGTTGTGTAACAGAGTGTGTGTTTGTGTTTAACAGATTATGTAAGTGCGGAATATAAACACAAGAACACGATATCACTTTAATCTATAATATTGTATTAGATAAAGATTTGCTACAATCTGTGAATACAAATGTTAGTATTCTCAGCTTCTTTCTCAAAGATATATTACTTGTAAAAACTCTAGATCACTCTGTTTTGATACTTGCTAAAGAAGTAGAGTTGTTCACTTATATCACGTGAACAACTTGCTTACAACAAATAAGGTAGCAAACAAATTTGCTTTCTAATGTGTCTATCCTATTTGAGTAAACATCCAAACTGCTACAGATTTGACTTCTTAGAACTCTGTTCAGATCCACTTCTTTCACTCTTTGTCTCTTGTACTATCTCTCCAAGCTTCTTTGTAGGATTTCCAAAGTGCTTTACAGTATGTGGTCCATAAAGCATCTTGGTTGTTGCAGGTTTCTGACTTATACAATTCTTCAGTATTTTGTCTCCAAGATTGTATTCGAGAAGTAACTCTGTTGGTGATT
This sequence comes from Saposhnikovia divaricata, assembly GCA_036435485.1. NCBI lineage: Eukaryota > Viridiplantae > Streptophyta > Magnoliopsida > Apiales > Apiaceae > Saposhnikovia > Saposhnikovia divaricata. The sequence continues at coordinate 106,554,430 of CM071597.1, forward strand.
CAAGAACTAGAATTGGCTTAATCGATAACTCTGAGTTCTCGAATACTGTTGAACTGACATATCGAATCACTTCTCGAATAAGTCTTTTCTCCAGGAATCCTTGAGATATCGAATAGAGCATTTTACTTATCGAATAGCTTCTTTAGTCCTTGAGATATCGAATGTAGCTTTGACTTGTTGACTCTTAGAGAACTCGAATGATGCTTTGACTTGTTGACTTCTTGAGTTCTCGAATAGAGTATTAGACATGTCGAATCTCTAAGTTCTCGAATGAGGCTTTGACTAGTTGACCTTCAGAGATATCGAACAGTGTCTTTTGAGATATCGAATTCCTGACTTCTCGAATGCTAGACTTCTCGAATATAACAAACATACTTCTCGAATTGGTACTTAGGCAAATCCTCATTCTCCAAATTCCAGCTGTGTTTATTTTGACAGTCTTGGTCTTCAAGCTTGAGGCATGATCCTTGGAACTTCTTTCAAGCATTATTCTCTGACTTTAATTACAGTTACACAGGAAGAATTTGATGCCTGTTATAAGTAACATAACAAGTAGAAACTCTACAACTAGAGGTTCCCTCAGTTAAGAGGTCATGTAGGTAATGCAAAGCATTACAGACAATTAGGCTTGTTATTAGATGTATACAGGCATTCCGCTATGACTAACAAGTTCTAAGGTCGGTCGTTTACCAACAAAGATTATACTTCGAGATTTATCGCCCGTTTTCTAAGTTATTTTCCAAAGTTGTAACCAAGTGTTCCTCAAAGGGTTTCATTCGCATTTAACCTCGATTTGAACATTTTTATAAAATCGAAAAACGATCCTTTTGATATAAGGTCTTCTCTCACACCTGAATTATGATCTCTAATATTTAATTATTAAGATTTGCCACTGAGTTAGTAATAGGGTTCAATTTCAGTTACGAACTCGCACTTACGGTTTCGAATTACTTTTACTAATTTGAACAAAACCCTTAAACCGTAAGTCCTGTGACACCCCTAGATCCGGGGTCAAGGATCCAGGTCATCACGGTCCAATTTCCGATCAATATCCATATCTCTTGAGTCTCTCTTTTTTTTTAAAAAAAAATTTAATACTTATGCAATTGACCCCACACTAATACACACACACACACCAGTCATATGCTCATAGAACAACATCCACAATATTAAAAGTTTAGAGTTAAACAGTTATTACAAACCCAGAACCTTACTAAGTACATTGTTGAACAATACTTCTACAGGAAGCATTTCAACAACTAAAAGTTTATTACAAACTTACACACTTAATTTACATAAGTCTACTAAGCCCCTTTCGCTTGTCACTACCTCGGGGATTGTTGCCAGCACTCGCTCAAAAGGTCGCCTTTCCCTTACCCTCTTGCGGGGTGTAGTGCGTAGAATCGGCATGGGACCTAGCTACTATATACATAAGTGGCAAGAGTGAGCTATAATAGCTCAGCAAGATAATATTGTGACTAGAATTTAAAATGTGAACAGGTATACATATATATGCATATATAAGCAGAAATCAATTATAATCTTTAAGGAAGAATAAAGCTCTTATTTAATAATACATCATCCACTTACTATTATAAGAAAGAAATCTAAAATAATATAATATCAGTTTTTCTTCATCTATAACCATAATTCCATCATCTTATATCATTATTCTATTTTCAGTATAGAGATCTGAAAATCATTTTCAACTCTTTCTTTCAAGTTTTGGGGATTTTCACTGTTGCCGAATACGTAAGGACGATGATCAGTCGCCCTCTGTACCCGTCCTTTTTACTACCGGTAGAAGGAGGAAGGTACACCACTACATCCCCCTGGAGGAAGGTACACCACTACATCCTCCTTCGGCAACTCTTGGGCCGAAATAAAATATTGATTGCTGGATTGTGCCGCACACAGCCTCCTACGCTTTTTGTTGTTATCCCCCTTTTTGTCAAATCATTATTCCATTTATAAAATATCATTCCACATTTCCATTTTCTCGCTTTCATTTCCACATATCATTTACTCATATCATTTCCATTCTCGTACATTACTTCTATAAAATATATATATACATATATAATAATGCTTTGATTATGATCCAGACATCTCTTTTATATTCAATAAATCAAATATACTTTTATATTCATAAAATATTCCATCTATTTTAAGAGCAGTAAATAATAATCAAATAATATTTATTAAACCACTGATACTTAAAAAGAATATTTTTAATATAGTATTATAAACCATATAACCCTAGATAACAACTGATACCATTCCCTTTCATATCTCTTTTACCATAGAGCATATTCGCTCCATTCGTAATCATCTCTATATCCATATTTCATAAATCATATCCATCTCCCTTTAATTTCCCAAAATCAAGGAAATATATTCTTTGCAACATAGCAACAATAGAATCACATATATATATTTGTCCATTGTCTTAGCATTGAACGATAATCATACATTGATGCTTAGGCACAAGAACTAAATTATACAATCTCTGTGGGAACGAACTCTACTTTATTCTATATTACTTGTGACCACGTGCGCTTGCGTGATTTTGTGTTAACAGATATTATCTACCAAAAGTCACTTTATGCATAATTGAGCAAAACAAATCAAGAAAACAAGCAAACTCTCTCCATTCCTTTCTTTCTTCATCCATTCGGCCTTTTGGCTAATTCCAAGACCAAAGATCAACCTCCAACCATCATTTGATCTTGTAATTTTTAAGGTGAGTCCTATATTTCGCAAAACTAATCTCCTAGAAATTTCAAGCTCAAATTCCTTTGTTTCCATTTTTGTAAGAACCCAAATTTTCGGTAGAATTAAAACTTTTCTTATTAAGAATAAGTATATACGTGAATAGTGTTTGTCATGCGTGAATAGTAATTTATGGATGAATAGTGATTTTGAGGACCAAGAAAATTTTCACGCCACCCTATGTACAAGACATGGTATGGATATTTCGAAGTCATATTAGTGATTCACGGAGCAAATAAGTGTATATAAAGACGATCGGAATTCAGAAATTCCAATTTGTATTCTGGTGTAATATTTGACCGGGAAATGAATTATATATTATTATATTCAAGAAATGAGATATTAATTTTGAGGAATTAAGGATTTAATTATGTCAGGATTTTATTATATTTGATTCGAGGATTTAGAACCAAAACCCCTGAGATAGTGAAACGAACGTTCTGGAAACCGCTGAGACTTTATAACGAGATTAAGCGATCAAGCGAGCGAATCATGAATTAAGAATAGTAAATATTAGAAGTCCAAGAAGGATATATTATGAGAGGAAAATGGAATTGAGAATAAAATCCTAGAGTTAAAGGAAATGAGAACAATTGAGAAACCGCGACAATTTTTTTCTGAGATAAAGAGAAAATACAAAGAAAATTGGACACAACGATTGTTTGAGGTATTTGGCCACACTATTACAATGAAGTATAACATATAAGTTGTAACATATTGATTTAGTAAATATACAAGAAGGGATGCCCCTTGGTGCAAATAAGAAAAGGAAGGAAGGACTTGGAAACAATATGTATAAAGCAAGGGACTTGCTTGCAATTATGGATGGATAAAGGTAATCCAAATGAACCAATGAGGAGATGACACCACATGGCAAGAAGATAAGATGCATCCAAGTGAAAATATCAAGCATTATTGATCACTTTATCACTTTAATCAAACAAAACAAACACCAAATACTCCATTCTGCCCAGCAGGAAAGGAGCTCACTAAAACGGGCCTATAGACTTCATTACTCAATGAAATTTTTTGTTCTTTATATGGTTAGAAAGCTGTTAAGACGCTCTACAACTTTCATTCAGGAGCCTCGACCAGGAAACGAGTGCAAGGGCTTCGTTTTGGCTGATCTTTGGGGCGTGTTTTTCCAGTCAGGAAACTCACTTCCATGTTCTTGATTTCTTTGGTGAGATTGAAGATGGTGAGCATAGAGTAAGGCTTCCCCAAGGTTAACCAAGCTTGTTTGAGATTGTAAGAACATCAAGAAGGTATAAAAACTCTAACCCCTCTTGGCCATGTAGTATTTGTGAAGTTTAATGTTAGATCCATGGTTATTAGTGTGAATCTTGGACATATAAGTTATGGATGATGTAGATCTTGAGTTTAAATGTTGTGGTTGTGATTTTTTAAGCTTGTGGTTAGTGTATGTAACTCCATGTATGTTATAAAGTTTGATCTTGGTGGATTAGATGATGGTTGTGATGTGTATATAAGATTCTTGGTTGGATAAGTGGTATAAGCATGCTGAGTATTTTTCCAGGAACTTGTACTGTATTTTAGGAGGGTTTTGAACCCCTAAATCTTGTCCCCTGAAGTCCTAATATATATTGTTGGAAAGGTATTTGAATGTAGTTTCCAGAAATATAAGGTTCATGACTAGGTGATGTATAGATTTTGAGTTATGGCCTGAGAAGTGAAATGTGTTTCTGGAATCCGGACTGCACTAAATGGTCCCCTTGTGAAACTTGTTTAAACCCCTAAAAATTTATGTAGGATTATGGAAAAATTAGAGAAGCTAGTAAATGCAGTGGTGAAGGCTACCCAAAAAGAATTGGATTAAAATATGTATTTTTCAATTTTATAGAAATGTTGGAGTAAAATCCGCGCAAGTGAAAAACCACTTAGGAGATTAGTTTAAAGTAGTTTTAAGAGTATTCACTTGAGTTTCGAGTTTGAGGAATAGATTTGAGTCGAATGGGTAAAGAATGTGATCATGTGATGACATGGTCATATAGGAGGGTTAGTGGGTCAAACGGTGGAGTCGTTAAGATGGCCTTGTATTCTTTAAAACATTATGATTAAGTGGTGTTGCTAAGATACTAACAAGCGAATATTGGATATTAATAGATTGTCGCTCCACTCCACGAGCCCAACCACCCCAACCTTCCCAAGGGAAGTTTTCCAACCCTAAGCATTTATTTTCAAGATATTATGTTCCTGATTCTACCTATGCAAGTTTACTTTTCAAAACTTACATATACAAGGACTTTCACTGTTGTGTTTGTAGTTTTCAATCACATCAAATGTTTATGTTTATCGAAGTATTGATGAAATTGAGATGTATAAGCACGTATATGTTTGCACCCCTTGAACTTAGATTGAAATGTTTTCTTCGGACAACGACTCTAGCAATAGAGGTCGTAGCGGTCCGTATATACTATTGACCGGGGAGCGGTATATTATTATATCGTAATTAAATTGCGAAAACCCGAAGGGTCATTCGGGGAGTATCGTATACTCAAGTAATTATTTTTATATCTTCGTAAATACTCAAAATACCTATCTTGGATTAAAAGCTTATGTAATTAAATAATTATTTTATTAATTATTAATATTAAATCTTAAAATATGATTTATTAATTATTGTTCATTATTTTAAAGACAAAACTAATCCAAGATACCTTTTGCACTTTCAAACTCGAACTCTTTCGAACTCAAAACATTTTCGAAAACCCCCGGTCAGGTTTTGCTTCTTGTACACTTTTCAACTACTCAAATTTTCTATCAAAATGATTTTTGAAAAGAAAAGAAAAAGGGGACTCTGGCAGGTGTGGGAATCGTTGACGAACGATTCCCGGGATGTGTAAGCGGCCGTGAGCCAGGCGGTCCATCAATTATTATTCCGGCCCAGGTATTGCCGAAGGATGATTACGGATGTAGTTTTCATCGAGGGTGATTACGGATGTAGTTTTCACCCGAGGATAGTTACGGATGTAGTTTCTATCCTTCTATCGGTAGAGAAGACCCGCGGATTATTGGACTTGGATGTGGCGACTGATCATCGTCAATCCCTGTCAGGTTTTATGTTTTCTTCAAGTCCCATCCTCCACTTTGGAAAAATTCTCAAACACTGCTTCTTGGGCCTAAGTGCCAAGTTGCCAATAGTGTGGCTTTTGATAAGAAAAATATTGACATCGTGCAGTATCTAGAACTGCAAGATTTTCTATAAAGATTGGCACGTGTTAGTGCACTCTTGCAATTATTTCAAAGAATGAAATGCTTTTGAATGAGAAACCTTCTAAGCTAATGGAAGGAAAGAGGTTTGCAATGATGTATTCCCTGTACAGTATGTTAACCGTAGAGTGTTTTGCCGAAAATGATATACTCATATGTTTATACTTTAAAACTTGAGATATGTTGAAATGGGAACCTTATAAAGGGTTCATATGTTATTCTTAAAGCTCCTTAGTGAGTATAAATGTTTTATTCAAACTCGGACATATATATTGTCCAATTATGTTTTGAAATCTGAGATATATGCCCATACAGTTAGGAATGTTTTCAAAATAAACCACATTATTATTTTTCAAAATGGTGAACTTGCTGAGCATTATGTAGCTCATTCTTGCTTTATAAAAACTTTTCAGAAAGAGAAGAATTTGATCGGTTAACTCCGCACCAGCAGAAGAGGAGTAGAAGATTTACCCCTGAGATGATTTAGTTCCTGATAAATACTACAGAGTAAGTCTGATAGGTTTTCAACTGTAATAGTAAGACTTGTCTTCAAGTGTAGTTGTATAAATGGAAGTGTGCAAGATTCTAGATTGTACAGATGAATTGTAATATTTAGTGTTACTTTTGATTATCGTTTCTGAGGCTCTAACTTGTTTGTGTGTAAGATTGAGGTCTGGATGGATGTATTGTTGAGTTGTAAAGTTAATACAGGTATGATATGGTTGGATGGCCTGAATCTCTGACCTCGGATTTGGGGGCATCACAGAAATTGTATCAGAGCGATAAGTTACAGTACTCAGAAACGAGAGTGTTGAGAGTTGAGTCTAAGTAGGAGAATGAAATAATAGATCGTAGTAAACTTATTATTGGACTTTCGGAAGAGGTACTGGTGAGTAGAATGGACTGGAGTGTTTACTGGAGGTATTATACTAGGATCGATAGAATCCTTAGAGACCTTCAGAATGATGAATAGAGGTTTGAGAGTCGTACATGACCTATCATAGGTAATGATATAGGAAGCAGAGCGAAATCTCAAGAACAGCTGAGGTAGAGGCGATATTGCAAATATGATCGGATGACTAGGCTGGCATAAATTTTGTGGCCCATAGTCCTCCACAGTTTAGGAGGCGGCATTTTAAGAATCAAGAAGTTTAGACTTCCCTACACAATTAAGAGTACTTAGTACTTGGAATAATGAAAGTCTTTTACTTTGGTTATAAGATCCGACTTTCGATAAGTAACGGGTTTACCTGAAAGTTGGTCACTATGTCGTTGTGGATTTCATTACCCTTGATGGTGAATTTTACATGTGTTATGCGAGAATGTTATCATAAGACGAGCGTGCCAGATAATTCCACGCATGATTCGGACGCTAGAGCATGGTAGTTCAACTTAGAGAACAAACAAGTGGGATTAACAAAGGGACTCAAGAGAAGTTGAATATGGTTGCAACGAGCGATACAGTGATCTCAGAGTCTACCAAAAGAAAGGACCAGCGGGTCTAGAGTGGGATCCTTTGATAAAGATGTTAGCAGGGACTACGTATATATGTATTGTAGACCTCAATATTTTTGGTATATGTTCACATACACACACCCGCCACTGAACCTATGGACTGCACTGAGATCCCTGAGAGATCTCTTTGATCTGTTCCCAGGGGGAACTGGCCACTTGTGATTCATGTCGGAAGGCATGAAGTAGGACCCTATGGACTTAGCAGGTGTCCCCGAAATGATGTGAAGTTTGGTCTTCAAGATAAAGCACGGAAATGACAGATATATTTGTGAAACCCTAACTCGATAAATGACTTTAAGATGATGATTGAGAGACGCATTAGTTGGTGTCTTGTATTACGAAGACGAAGAGGTGGAGTTACCCTCATAATGGTGATAATGAGATGCACGAATGATCATTAACTTATTTTGGTAACTACCGGCAGGTGCACTACTTCATTTTAAACTGTTCACTAGCCCTGTTACCTCGATTAGTTTATATCAGGTAACCCTTCTAGCTTTCTACTTCATACTTGTGGAATAACAACCAGTGAGATACCTTCCCTAAAGCAGGACTTATCTGAAGTAATTTTATTTGATCCATGAACATTCTATTCAAAAATTCATGATGATCTTGTTCGGCTCAGGACTATTTACACTTCCTTTCAATTATCCAAGGAATGTTCAACAATTGTTTCCTTAATTAATCAATGAATATTCCTAAACGAATATTGATATTTGACTACTTCTTTCATACTTGCACTCTTCAGTTGGCCCCATAAATATTTATCAACTCGTTGAGAAAAGGGATGATCTAACATCCAGACATCCCTCATAAATTCTTTTCTTCTATTCAAGATGAGATTGTACATCGTACATTGAAATCATAGTAAGGATATCATTTTGATACTGGTATTCTGAATTTCATTCTACTGTAAGATCTGATAAAGTATGTGTACGGAGGCACCCTTGGGTGGACCGCTTCACCGATAAGTAATATTTGATGAAAGGTTATCGATTGTTCCGATACCTAGAACATTCTCTTCAAATTCTATATTTTCCTTTTTCAAGTTTAATAACCTCTTATTTCAATTCATGGTCCGAGTAGCCTAAAGTTTCTTCAGTGGCTACGATGTTGAAATTCCGTTCTAGCCAATTGAAACTGGCTAGCCGATATGTCAATATGAATGACTAGTTGATTGTTCTAACTAGTCAAAATTGTAATGTTGTGAAGAACACCTAGCAAATTGTCCTAGCTAGTGGTGATGTCTCAAACAGGTGAACTAGCAAATTTTGTCTAGCTAGTTGCTAGTGTTTCTTAAAAAGGACTAGTTGTTGTTTCACTGGTCCAACTCCCAATTTAAATCATTCTGAAATGCATTTTGCATGTGGTAAAATATGATGATGAAATTTTGACGAATAACTTGATTGAGACCTAGTGAGGTCGCCCACTCAACTTGAATTCTACCCGTCTTCGTATCAGACCTTATATCACTTGAATATTTTATTCTTTCATTCATACAATGAGAATTCATTTGAAACCATTGATTACTTGAATGACAAACTACTTCATTCTTTAATTGTCATGGAGTAGAATTGCTTTCTAATGGCTGACCTTCATCAATGCGACTTTAGATTTCCTCTTATTATTCAGGAGGAAAAGTATCCACCCGATGTAAGAATTGTATAAAGACCGTCTTTCTGACTTTTGTATCCAACAATCATTGCCCTCGTGCAACATTCTCTATGATATCATATTATAGAATTATCAGGACCTGAAGGAATAAACCTTGTTGTACTCTTTCGGTCCATCCTTACATCTCCAAAAATCGAGACTCCTAGTATTTGGAACCATCAACATTCTTGGAACATCCAATGTGGAATTCTTATTGAAATTATCTATTGGACCTTGTTATTTTGAAACCATTCCTTTCAAAGTGATTACTCTAAGGTGAACGGGAGGTACAATTATGAACCGTTACGCCAATATGAGATCAAAAACCAAATGTTGTAATTGTGCAGCCAGAGCGTTATGCCGAGTAATTATTAAAGTAAAAATAACATGTCGGGGCATGCCACAAGACCTTTAATATTAGTGTGAGGAAAGTTATAAGAAATGATGAGGTGGTTGGGAGTACGCTCCTACCAACCGTTGTCAGGATGTTATATTAATGAATTCTGGAGTTACCAAGCCTTTCCCTTATCCAAGAAATGAAAATCGATTGCAATGTAAAACATATCCTTAGAGGAAACTAACATGGAAGTGAGATGGACAAGAAAGGAAGAAGTATCGTGGAAAGAATGTGAAGTTTTACTTAGCTTAAAGGGATTGATGCACATAGAGAGACATAAAGTTTAACAGGCCCCTAATAGGAAATGGATGCATGGATATATCCCAATGATCCTTCGAGATTACCACCTAATCAAGTTTATTGGGAATCGCAGCAGCATGCAGGCCTTAGACTGATTGGCACCAGTTGTGAAAGAGGACGAGCGTATGACATCTTACATATGCCATCGAGAATCGATACCCCTAACTGGAGATGTAGGAATTGTTGACCAGTTAAAACGCGTAGTTGTTTTTCAAGGATAAGGTTGAAAGGCGGGTTTCACCAACTCAAGATCGACCTTTGTACTGTGCCAAAGTTGGCATGTCACCCTAATATAAACGTTATAAAATTATGGTAGTATCATTTGAGTGGACTAGCGAGTCAGAAGCCTTTATGGATTAATGAACAAAGTTTTGGAATGAAATGAGATATTAGTAACAACCTCGTTGTTAGCTATACTTGATGATAAAAAGAGGACTTTGAGGGTCACGATGATGCGTCTTTCGAGAGTTTAAGAGGTGTGCTGATGCAGTAGAAAATGGATGATAGCCTATACTTCTAAACAACATAAAGGTTACGGGATAGGATATACTAACCGTGAGTCGGGGATTAGTCATGATAGCGTTCACGCATAAAACTGAGACGTTAACCTTATGGGAAAAGTGTGAAATTTTTCCACAAGTGCCATAAGTATATCTTCATATTAGAACTAAACATAAGAAAGAGAAGGTGACGAAAGGGAGCAGGGAGTATAATGGAGAAATTTGTTATTTCCAAGGAAAGGCTAGTGTGGTGGCCGATACCTATAGAGGGGATTATTTAAAATTGGAATTCAGTCAGTATTGACCAAGAAAATAGAGTATATACAATAAAAAATAATGTTAGAGGAAAATGACTAAATTGTGGGGAAGGACAAAGATGTACAGAGAATTAAGAGAATGTTTGGCAAAGGGATATGAATAATTGTATTGGCAAGCTATTAAGTACAAACGCAACATGTCAAAAACAAAATGATAGAGATCTAGTGGATCAATTCCGCCCGTAGAAAATCTTGAACGTGGACAGAATTATAATGAATTTCATGAGTAGGTCGCCGAAGACCGAGCTAAGAGATGGCCCTAGTTGATTTATAATTGCTGGACCAAGTGATTTACCTACGAGAAACTTTCCATTTAGAAGATTATCGATTTATATACGGAAGAGATGGTGGTGCAATATTAAACTTCTGCAGTGATTACGTCAGATAGAGACTTAAGGTTAAACTTCGAATATTGAAGGTGCTTTCAAGTATAATTAATAAAGAGATTGAGCGTATGTACTAATTTGATCTGTGGCTGACGGACAGGGAAGAAGAATTGTCCAGACGATCGAATTTATATTTAGTGTCGTGCCTTAGATTTCACGGGGCAGTCGAGAATAAAAACTTATCTATGAAACGAATGTTGTTATCACGATCGGCACCATGCGAACGTAAGGACGTCTCTTGTAAAGCGTACTACGAAAGAAGAAGTTTCGCTTTTCTTGCGTTACGAAGAAGTCAATGAACGAGGGATATAGTAGCTGAACTGGTTCGACGTATACCGAAGACTATACAGTATCCATAGCAAGTGGTAACGACTGACGGGAGGCAACACATGCGTGCTAATCAAGCCAAGGAAAATGAGGAATACCATGCGTATTGACGTTGTCTCAGATTATAGAACACGACCACAAAGTATTCACGGCCCAACTATACAAGGACTCAACACGGATACTATGAATAAGGTAGAAGAGGAACGTATAAGTAGTGGGATAGAAATTTTCATTCATAGAACAACCGATAAGGAATACAGGTCGAGGAGAGCATGCGTTGAGAAGCAACACTAAAGCGTTGGTAAGATCAAGGTAAGAGAACAAAAGGGTTGAAGTGTCAACCTGAGAGTTGGGAAGGGTAAAGTTGGAATTGTATCCACAACTATTTTCCTTAGGTTCTTAAGATAGAATCCTTTTAAGGAGAGGAGACTGCAATAACCCTAAATTTCGTGAATATTCGAAACCTGGATGAAAATTAATTTTATGGGTGGATGAGAAATTTTTGCAATCACGATATGTACGAATTATTAAATGAAGATTTCGAATTGATATTACGCCTTTACGGTGCAAACGACTGTATGTAAAAGTCATTAGTTTTTACGAAACCCATTATTTCGAATGGTCAAATTTTATGAGATATCAAAGGAGTATGAGGTGGGAGACTTCGTGATGCTAAAGGTATCCCCCTGAAAAGGATTGATGCGGTTTGGTAAGAAAGGGAAGCTAAGTCTGAGGTTTATTGGACCTTTTTAGATTTTGTGGCGTACTGGGAAGTTAGCCTACGAGTTAGCCTTGCCCCAAGCTTGCAGCAAATTCATAATATGTTTCATATGTCTATGTTACGACCCTACCACACCGACTGTCGGCATGTGATAGAGTACGACCAAGTGGACCTACAACCAGACTTGACCTATATGGAGCAACCCGTGGAAATCATGGATAGAAAAGAACAAGTGCTGAGGAACAAGGTTTTTAAACTAATAAGGAATTGTGAGAAAATCAAGATGTGGAAGAATCCACCTAGAAGTTAAAAGAGTGAAACAAAGAAGGAGTAACCCTAGTGATTCCTAAACTGATTCCGGGACGGAATCCTTTTAAAGAGGGGAGACTGTAAGAACCCAGATTTTCGGTAGAATTAAAACTTTTCTTATTAAGAATAAGTATATACGTGAATAGTGTTTGTCATGCATGAATAGTAATTTATGGATGAATAGTGATTTTGAGGACCAAGAAAATTTTCACGCCACCCTATGTACAAGACATGGTATGGATATTTCGAAGTCATATTCGTGATTCACGGAGCAAATAAGTGTATATAAAGACGATCGGAATTCAGAAATTCTAATTTGTATTTTGGTGTAATATTTGACCGGGAAGTGAATTATATATTATTATATTCAAGAAATGAGATATTAATTTTGAGGAATTAAGGATTTAATTATGTCAGGATTTTATTATATTTGATTCGAGGATTTAGAACCAAAACCCCTGAGATAGTGAAACGAACGTTCTAGAAACCGCTGAGACTTTATAACGAGATTAAGCGATCAAGCGAGCAAATCATGAATTAAGAATAGTAAATATTAGAAGTCCAACAAGGATATATTATGAGAGGAAAATTGAATTGAGAATAAAATCCTAGAGTTAAAGCAAATGAGAACAATTGAGAAACCGCGAGAATTTTTTTCTGAGATAAAGAGAAAATACAAAGAAAATTGGACAGAATGATTGTTTGAGGTATTGGGCCACACTATTACAATGAAGTGCAACATATAAGTTGTAACATATTGATTTAGTAAATATACAAGAAGGGAAGCCCCTTGGTGCAAATAAGAAAAGGAAGGAAGGACTTGGAAACAATATGTATAAAGCAAGGGACTTGCTTGCAATTATGGATGGATAAAGGTAATCCAAATGAACCAATGAGGAGATGACACCACATGGCAAGAAGATAAGATGCATCCAAGTGAAAATATCAAGCATTATTGATCACTTTATCACTTTAATCAAACAAAACAAACACCAAATACTCCATTCTGCCCAGCAGGAAAGGAGCTCACTAAAACGGGCCTAGAGACTTCATTACTCAATGAAACTTTTTGTTCTTTATATGGTTAGAAAGCTGTTAAGCCGCTCTACAACTTTCATTCGGGAGCCTCGACCAGGAAACGAGTGCAAGGGCTTCGTTTTGGCTGATCTTTGGGGCGTGTTTTTCCAGTCAGGAAACTCACTTCCATGTTCTTGATTTCTTTGGTGAGATTGAAGATGGTGAGCATAGAGTAAGGCTTCCCCAAGGTTAACCAAGCTTGTTTGAGATTGTAAGAACATCAAGAAGGTATAAAAACCCTAACCCCTCTTGGCCATGTAGTATTTGTGAAGTTTAATGTTAGATCCATGGTTATTAGTGTGAATCTTGGACATATAAGTTATGGATGATGTAGATCTTGAGTTTAAATGTTGTGGTTGTGATTTTTAAGCTTGTGGTTAGTGTATGTAACACCATGTATGTTATAAAGTATGATCTTGGTGGATTAGATGATGGTTGTGATGTGTATATAAGATTCTTGGTTGGATAAGTGGTATAAGCATGCTGAGTATTTTTCCAGGAACTTGTACTGTCTTGTAGGAGGATTTTGAACCCCTAAATCTTGTCCCCTGAAGTCCTAATATATATTGTTGGAAAGGTATTTGAATGTAGGTTCCATAAATATAAGGTTCATGACTAGGTGATGTATAGATTTTGAGTTATGGCCTGAGAAGTGAAATGTGTTTCTGGAATCCGGACTGCACTAAATGGTCCCCTTGTGAACCTTGTTTAAACCCCTAAAAATTTATGTAGGATCATGGAAAAATTATAGAAGCTAGTAAATGCAGTGGTGAAGGCTACCCAAAAAGAATTGGATTAAAATATGTATTTTTCAATTTTATAGAAATGTTGGAGTAAAATCCGCGCAAGTGAAAAACCACTTAGGAGATTAGTTTAAAGTAGTTTTAAGAGTATTCACTTGAGTTTCGAGTTTGAGGAATAGATTTGAGTCGAATGGGTAAAGAATGTGATAATGTGATGACATGGTCATATAGGAGGGTTAGTGAGTCAAACGGTGGAGTCGCTAAGATGGCCTTGTATTCTTTAAAACATTATGATTAAGTGGTGTTGCTAAGATACTAACGAGTGAATATTGGATATTTATAGATTGTCGCTCCACTCCACGAGCCCAACCACCCCAACCTTCCCAAGGCAAGTTTTCCAACCCTAAGCATTTATTTTCAAGATATTATGTTCCTGATTCTACCTATGCAAGTTTACTTTTCAAAACTTACATATACAAGGACTTTCACTGTTGTGTTTGTAGTTTTCAATCATATCAAATGTTTATGTTTATCGAAGTATTGATGAAATTGAGATGTATAAGCACGTATATGTTTGCACCCCTTGAACTTAGATTGAAATGTTTTCTTCGGACAACGACTCTATCAATAGAGGTCGTAGCGGTCCGTATATACTATTGACCGGGGAGCGGTATATTATTATATCGTAATTAAATTGCGAAAACCCGAAGGGTCATTCGGGGAGTATCGTATACTCAAGTAATTATTTTTATATCTTCGTAAATACTCAAAATACCTATCTTGGATTAAAAGCTTATGTAATTAAATAATTATTTTATTAATTATTAATATTAAATCTTAAAATATGATTTATTAATTATTGTTCATTATTTTAAAGACAAAGCTAATCCAAGATACCTTTTGCACTTTCAAACTCGAACTCTTTCGAACTCAAAACATTTTCGAAAACCCCCGGTCAGGTTTTGCTTCTTGTACACTTTTCAAGAATTATCGGTCGACTGAGGTCGAACTTCAACTACTCGAATTTTCTATCAAAATGATTTTTGAAAAGAAAAGAAAAAGGGGACTCCCGCAGGTGTGGGAATCGTTGACGAACGATTCCCGGGATGTGTAAGCGGCCGTGAGCCAGGCGGTCCATCAATTATTATTCCGGCCCAGGTGTTGCCGAAAGATGATTACGGATGTAGTTTTCATCGAGGGTGATTACGGATGTAGTTTTCACCCGAGGATAGTTACGGATGTAGTTTCTATCCTTCTACCGGTAGAGAAGACCCGCGGATTATTGGACTTGGATGTGGCGACTGATCATCGTCAATCCCTGTCAGGTTTTATGTTTTCTTCAAGTCCCATCCTCCACTTTGGGAAAATTCTCAAACACTGCTTCTTGGGCCTAAGTGCCAAGTTGCCAATAGTGTGACTTTTAATAAGAAAAATATTGACATCGTGCAGTATCTAGAACTGCAAGATTTTCTATAAAGATTGGCACGTGTTAGTGCACTCTTGCAATTATTTCAAAGAATGAAATGCTTTTGAATGAGAAACCTTCTAAGCTAATGGAAGGAAAGAGGTTTGCAATGATGTATTCCCTGTACAGTATGTTAACCGTAGAGTGTTTTGCCGAAAATGATATACTCATATGTATATACTTTAAAACTTGAGATATGTTGAAATGGGAACCTTATAAAGGGTTCATATGTTATTCTTAAAGCTCCTTAGTGAGTATAAATGTTTTATTCAAACTCGGACATATATATTGTCCAATTATGTTTTGAAATCTGAGATATATGCCCATACAGTTAGGAATGTTTTCAAAATAAACCACATTATTATTTTTCAAAATGGTGAACTTGCTGAGCATTATGTAGCTCTTTCTTGCTTTATAAAAACTTTTCAGAAAGAGAAGAATTTGATCGGTTAACTCCGCACCAGCAGAAGAGGAGTAGAAGATTTACCCCTGAGATGATTTAGTTCCTGATAAATACTACAGAGTAAGTCTGATAGGTTTTCAACTGTAATAGTAAGACTTGTCTTCAAGTGTAGTTGTATAAATGGAAGTGTGCAAGATTCTAGATTGTACAGATGAATTGTAATATTTAGTGTTACTTTTGATTATCGTTTCTGAGGCTCTAACTTGTTTGTGTGTAAGATTGAGGTCTGGATGGATGTATTGTTGAGTTGTAAAGTTAATACAGGTATGATATGGTTGGATGGCCTGAATCTCTGACCTCGGATTTGGGGGCGTCACAGAAATGGTATCAGAGCGATAAGTTACAGTACTCAGAAACGAGAGTACTCAGAAATGGTATTAGAAGTAAAAAGGAAGGTGTGAGAGAAAACCTCATATGAATCGGATCGTTTTTCGATTTTATAAAAATGTTTGAATCTAGGTTAAACGCGAACGAACCCCTTAAAAGTATAACTTTGGTAATAACTTAGAAAACGAGCGATAAAACTCGAGATATCATCCTGGTTCGTATCGATCAAATTTAGAACTTATACGATTTAAGTATACACTAAGTGTGAATACGATGACATGTCTTAATGACGAACAAATGTCGAATCGTATCGGTAATAAAAAAGAGTTACACTAAAAAGGGGTATCACGAGATATTTCGAAAACATGTTTCGACTTAAGTTAATACTTAACCTTTTTAAAAGTGTTAAGCAATTAACCTCGAATCTCTTGACTATTTATAGATCACCGAGCTGACCCGGGATACCCTACCACTACCCCTACTCGTACTCAATTACCAGGCAAGTTTCAACTTTCCCTTTTTAGGCTGTTGTTGTGAATATATATGCTTTCTGTTATACATATGCCATAGCATGCATGCCTAATTTCAAGTCATATTGATATACTTGTTCCCTGATTGTTCTTTGGCTTATAAGTAGATAGATAACATATCAATTATAAGTCGGATGTCGTTAAGACCCTTAGAGAAGGGCACATGAATCCTATTTATTGATTATAGACCGGGAGTCAGTACTTCTTGATATATCGTAATTATTTTCGAGGGAAATATTTAACTAAATAATTTCCATTATTTGGTTGACTAATATTATTTGAATATTCGTCCGAGATTATTAATTAACGATCATTACTTCAAATATTTATTTGAACGTTATCTATTCAATGAATATTATTTTTCAATATTCATTCAAAGACGAACCATTTATCGAATATTATTTCAAATATTTCTATAAAACCTTCGATTATTAAATAAATATCATTCGGACATTCATTTAGAACATCATGTATTAAGGGAATATTATTCTTGAATATTCCTTTAAGGTTTAATTTATTAAATGAATATCACTTGGATATTCATTTAAATTATTAATTATTATATGAATACTATTTTTGAATATTAATTCGAAGTCTCATTTATTTAACGAATATTATTCCAAACAGTTCTTTCAAACTTATTTATCAAATGAATATTATTTTAATATTCATTTAAGTAATTATTTATTCAATAAATATTGTCTTAATATTCCTTCAAGGATTATTTTGAGAAATACTCTAATCAAAAATATTCTTTCATTAAATACTTCCGACTCAATAAATATTCTATAAATATTTATTCAATACTTAGAAGCAACTTCAAGGTTGTTTATTTTCTTCAAATATTATTTTCGACCTTCGATCATTCTGAAAATTCTTCGGAGTCATACGATTAAAATTATATTAAGAAAGGTCCTCTAGATTCCATTTTTCACTCGAATCTATCTCTTAAATTATAAGGGAACCTTACTTGAGAAAGGTTCTATTTCTTGTTGACTCCCCGGTCATAGTTTATCCTTTTCACTCGCAACTTGGTTGCTACGGACTCATTAAGTCTGTGTGTACCTTCTCATCATTCGAGGGGTAAGATCGTTGGAACAAGTTGATATCCATTAACAAGCTAGAGCTTGGGAAATGTTAGTGAATTTTCCTTTCCAACTAGATACGACTACTTTGTGGAGTCTTGTCAACAAGTATTTCACTTGGGGAAGGGAGGATAAACTATACGTTTCAATGCTGTGGATTTACTCGAACTAGGAGTCGTGTGTAAGAGGCCGAGTCGCGCGGTCCCATCACAAGGCCTAAATCGTTGGCCAGGGAGTTACTATTAAAGGCCATTGACAAGTGGAGCGGTCAGTTCTTCCTTCTACCGGTAGTAAACTATATTGGGCTGTACCATCCCCGACTGATCATCAGGGAGTGGGACAGCTGGCGCGTGATAACTCCAGTATTGGTTCATCTCCCAAATTGGGAATTCCCTGCAACACGTATCGAAGATACTTCTTTCAGGTTGTAGAACTTCGAAAAATGTTAATAACTGGAACGGCAATATTTTCCTTGCAAGATCCTCTTAATATGATAAATAATGATATCTTGCTTATTTTGACTTAGCAGATATTTCCACAAAATAAATACTTTAAGTTACCTTGTAACTTCATCCTTTATATTATACTGGCACTATATTCGTTAATGCATGGCTTATGGAAATCATGATATTTCGAACTGTTATATACTATCATTGTCCTGTTATATTATTGTTGGTGGGCTATTGCTCACCTTTGCTTATTCATTATGTCACAACAACAGCTAGGACAGATGGCTCGCGTCAGGCGCACTCGGTGCAAGCGAGTTACCCGACCCACCGGACTCCCCGCTGAGATGCTAGCCGCCCTTGCTGAGGTAGTATAGTTAGACAACTTTTGTTTCCTGTTTAACTATATGTATAATTAATGTAATCAACGGCAAAACTTTTAAACTTATGATGTTATCCTTTTAGATTGTAATAAATTTTATTCGTAAACCCTTTTATGTAAGACTTATTTCAATTTCATCTCTGGGACTATAACTGTGTGTGTGAGTGGATATTATTGTGGGGTCATAGCATGCTACTTATTGATTTTGGACTCAAGTCAAGTATTATGTATGAGTTATGAGACCGTAAAGACCCGATCCCGGACCCCGGATCTGGGGGTGTTATAGAGATGGTATCAGAGTGAGAGTTATATATCCCAAGAGATGATACGACGTTATATAATAATAAATTCACTAATATAATAAGAACCCTTGCCAGGTTCACCTAAAACCCTTACGGGAACTTTTTAAGTATCATGATAGTAACATAGTTCGTCTTTTGTAGGTGAGCGACATATCGGCCCAGGAGGCAGCTGTGAGACAGCATGATGAGGACATGTTCCGGACTAGGGACCCGTATTATGAGCACTTGCCTGATGAGGATACTGAGCCTGAGGAGGAGGACCCTGAGGAGGTCCAGGTTGATGCTGATACTGATGTGATTGAGTCTGAGGAAGAGGACCCTGAGGAGGTCCAGGTTGATGCTGATACAAATGTTGTGGAGACTGAGGGGGAGGAGGACCCGGAGGGGATCCAGACAGGACAGGACGCAGAGTTAGTTGCTGAGGATGAGGATTATTGGGTTGTATCTGAGATTAGGACCATGGAGGAGGATACTGATATGACCACTGAGCAGGTCATGGCTGCTGTTGTTGGACAGGCTGTAGATGAGGATGAGCCATTGGATGATGTAGTAGGGAGTTCCGGACTACGAGTGCCACCCCTTCCTATGGAGAGAGCCCCTACCCCACCACCACTACTTGTGAGCCCATTCCCCGATGAGTTTGAGGAGCTTACCCCAGAGCCCCAGCAGACAGAGACTGCAGCTCCAGCTGAGCCATCCACCCCACCTCATTTCCCGATAGGAGGAGTCCCAGTATGTGTTCACAACTTGATTGTGAATGGGCTTTATAGAGAGTTGTCAGTGGCAGATGCCAGGTTGGCAGAGTCTAGGAGGGAGCTAGCAGCGGAGAGAGCCGCCCGGATGAGGTTGCAGGGCCGGAGGACTATCAGTGACAGGGTTGGGTATAGGGTTGTGACCCGCATCGAGCTGAGGGCTCGGATGAGGGTGCGACAGTTGCCTACTGATGGGCATGGTATGGTAGACAGAGCAGATGCCGAGGAGACTTTCCGCATCGCCATGGGGAGGGTCCAGATGATGTTTCATCGTGGCGGCTGATTTCTAATGTAGTGATGCAGTAGTCTAGTTGTCTAGTCATGTACGGACGTAGTAGTGCCGGCTTTTGTAGGGATGGTTTTATTGTACTTATTTTCCCTTTTTGCAGACTAGACAGATAGACAGCGTATTTCACTTTTGACTTGTTGTTGTTGTTAGGATGGCTGTACTTTAAACTTTCGTTGTAACTCGGATGTTGTACCTTTTCGGTACCTGGTATATATTTGTTTCTCTTTCAGTTATTTCAATTTTGTTGGGATGTGATCACGAGTTTATTAGCATATGTACTGTTTTTGATTAAGTTGCCATGAGATATAAAACTATGGGATACCAAATCCAATCATGTAACGAATTATGCAAGGAAAAATCCTTTAAAACAGGTAAGTGAACCTAATGTAAAATTTTCCAAATTTTCAGTAAAATGCCTCCAAGATGAATGAGCACTAGGGCTAACCCCCGTGAATCTACTGACCAAGAGAGTCACAACCAACATGAGGAAAACCATGAAAGTAGTGAAGAACAAGATCAGGACTATAATGAGCAAGAAGATTCCCAGTATGGAGCAGAGGATGAACCCATGTACTCTGAAGACTTTGAGGGGGAAATAGGGTGGAGAAACTGAAGTGGAGCAGGAAGGGGAGAACCAGGGCGGAGACCCCATGGGCCAGTTTATGGATTTACTTAGGCAGAATTTGAACCAATACCCTCAACCACCACCAGGAAACAACACTTCAGTGGCAAATTCCTTTAGGGCCTTTAAGTCCCTTAAGCCCCCAGAGTTCCACGGATCGGCTGATCCCGTTGAGGCGAGGGCCTGGATCAAGGAAATGGAAAAATCTTTCGAGATTCTGAGTATCAATGAGGCTCAGAAGACTGTTTTTGCTACTTACCTACTAAAGGAAGAGGCCAATTATTGGTGGGAAGCCAAGAAGAACATGGAGACTGATGCTGTCGTAGCCTGGGAAAGGTTCAAACAATTATTCCTAGAGAAGTACTTCCCGAAGTTCATGAAAACTCAGATGGAACTTAAGTTTTTGGAACTGAAACAGAACAATATGTCAGTGGCTGACTATGAGGCCAAATTTACTGAGCTTTCGAGATTTGTGACAGAATTTGTGGATACCGAAGAAAAGAAAGCTAACAGGCTTCAACAAGGGCTGAAATAGTGGATCCAGAATAGAGTGGCGGTTTTAGAGATTACGGATTATGCCACCTTGGTGTAAAAGGCCACCATTGTGGAAGCTGGAAGCGATCAGATGCAGAGAGAGAAAGAGAAGGGGGGATTAAAGAGAAAACATGTCAGTATGGGCGGAGGGTCCGCAGGAGGAAAGCCCCCGAACAAGTTCAATCGAGGAGCAGTCTCTCTACCTAATAGGGGTATGGGATTCAAACCACCTATGAGCATGAGTGTGAGCCAGGGCGGCCAGCATACAGGAGTGTCCCGTTCCCATCAGTCTAGACCTCCCTTGCCAGCATGTGCAACGTGTGGAAAAAGACATTCCGGAGTGTGCAACCAGAAGCAGCCAACCTGTTATAAGTATGGACGAGTGGGCCACTACTCTAACACCTGCAATGCGGTTGTCCCTAGTACCAACAAAAGCACCACTTGTTTCCAGTGCGGACAGCTAGGGTACATGAGGAAGGACTGCCCAAGGAACAAACCTGCAGCATCAGGGGCAAGCAGGGCTGCGTCAAATAGGCCAACAACTGCTAGGACTTTTAATATGTCAGGTCAAGATGCCGTGAGGGACACGGATGTGATAGCAGGTACATTTTCTCTCAATTCAGTTAGTGAAAATGTCTTATTTGATTCAGGAGCAACTAAGTCTTCTATATCTAGAGATTTTGCGCATAAATTGAAACTTAAAACCCAGCAACTAAGAGAGTCCTTACAAGTAGAAATAGCTAATCAGGAAATCGTACCGGGTAATCAAATTCACCCCGATTGTAAGCTAGAAATAGGAGGACGATCCTTCTATGTCAATTTAATTCCTTTTAAGCTAGGGGAATTTGATGTCATTTTGGGTATGGATTGGTTGTCTCGCAATAATGCGCAGATATATTGTAAAGGGAAAAGGGTTAAGTTGAAAACCCCAGGGAAGAAAGAAATAGTGTTTAAGGGGATGCGATAGACCCAGAAAATTCTGACCATGGCGCAAACCAAGAGATTGTTACGAAAAGGGAACGAGGCTTATTTAGCTTACGTTATAGACACTCAGAAGGAAGTGCCAAGATTGCAAGACATTCCGGTATTTAATGAGTTCGAGGACGTGTTCCCACAAGATCTTCCGGACTACCACCTGATAGGGTAATTGAGTTTGCCATCGAGTTAGCCCCGGGGACGGCACCGGTTTCGAAGGCCCCGTACCGATTAGCCCCAGTAGAAATGAAGGAGCTAGTTAAACAGTTACAAGAATTGTTGGATAAGGGCATGGTAAGGCCTAGTGTGTCGCCTTGGGGCGCACCAGTGTTGTTCGTTAAGAAAAAGGATGGGAGTATGAGGTTATGCATCGACTACCGAGAGTTGAACAAGCTAACCATACAGAATAAGTATCCATTGCCCAGGATAGACGATTTTTTTGACCAGCTAAGAGGTGCTGAATACTTCTCTAAGATCGACCTGTGAACGGGATATCACCAACTGAAGATCAAACCGGAAGATGTCCCGAAGACTGCATTCCGTACCAGATATGGACATTATGAGTTCTTGGTAATGTCATTTGGATTGACCAACGCCCCAACAACCTTCCTGGACCTAATGAATAGAGTGTTCAAGGAATATTTGGACAAATTCGTGATAGTCTTCATTGATGATATTCTCATCTACTCAAAGATAGAGGCAGAACACGCTGAACATTTAAGGATAACCTTAGAAATACTCAGGAAGGAGCAGTTATATGCCAAGTTCTCCAAGTGTGAGTTTTGGAAAAATGAAGTACAATTCTTAGGGCACGTGATCAATAGAGAAGGAGTGTTGGTTGACCCCTCCAAGATAGAAGCAGTTTCAAACTGGGAACGGCCAACTACTCCAACCGAGGTGAGGAGTTGCATCGGACTGGCCGGATATTACAGAAGATTTGTCCAAGACTTTGCAAAAATTGCAGCTCCATTAACTCGACTTAACCGTAAAACCGAGAAATTTGAATGGACTGAAAAATGCGAGAAGAGTTTGCAAGAGTTAAAGAAGAGGTTGGTGACAGCCCCAGTGCTGGCTTTACCGGATGGAAAAGGAGATTTCGTGATTTACAGTGATGCTTCGCATAAAGGATTGGGATGCGTGCTTATGCAGCACGGCAAGGTAATAGCATATGCATCTAGGCAATTGAAGGATTATGAGGTCAGATATCCCACGCATGATCTAGAACTAGCAGCCATAGTCTTCGCTCTAAAGATTTCGAGACACTACTTGTATGGGGAATGGTGCGAGATTTACACTGACCATAAGAGCCTCAAGTACATTTTCACTCAGAAAGAGCTTAACATGCGCCAGAGGAGATGGTTAGTGTTAATCAAGGATTACGACTGTGAAATTCGTTATCAACCGGGCAAAGCCAATGTGGTGGCTGATGCCCTTAGTAGGAAAGAGAAGCTCAAGATGATAACTTCAGAGGAGGAGTTAGTGAAAGAGTTTGAGAAGTTAGAAATTGAGGTTAAGTTACCTGGAGAGGGCCAAGAAAAGTTGAGGGAAATTAGAATCCAACCTCCATTGTTAGAAAAGATTAGACGGTGCAAAGAACGAATGATGGAGGAAGAAGAGAACTCCACAGAAGAGATAATGACCGGGGAAGAAATTAAGTGTGAAAGAGACAAGGAAGGGATCATGAGGTACACGTACAGGATATGGATCCCAAACTTTCAGGAACTCAAGGATGAGATTTTAAACGAGGCACACAACTCAAGATACTCGGTGCACCCCGGTAGCACCAAAATGTATATGGATTTGAAGGAGTATTACTGGTGGCCCAATATGAAAAAGGACGTAGCCGAGTGGGTAAGCAGATGCTTGACCTGCCAACGAGTGAAAGCAGAGCACCAGTGTGGCGCCCCCAAATCCGAGGTCAAAGATTCAGGTCGTCACATCACCATCCAACCATATCATACCTGTATTAACTTTACAACTCAACAATACATCCATCCAGACCTCAATCTTACGCACAAACAAGTTAGAGCCTCAGAAACGATAATCAAAAGTAACACTAAATACTACAATTCATCTGTACAATCCAGAATCTTACGTACTTCCACTTATACAACTACACTTGAAGACAAGTCTTACTATTACAGTTGAAAACCTATCAGACTTACTCTGTAGTATTTATCAGGAACTAAATCATCTCCGGGGTAAATCTTCTACTCCTCTTCTGCTGGTGCGGAGTTAATCGGCCAAATTCTTCTCTTTCTAAAAAGTTTTTTTTATAAAGCAAGAATGAGCTACATAATGCTCAGCAAGTTCACCATTTTGAAAAATAATGTGGTTTATTTCGAAAACATTCCCAAGTGTATGGGTATATATCTCAGATTTCAAAACATAATTGGACAATATATATATATATATATCCGAGTTTGAATAAAACATTTATACTCGCTAAGGAGCTTTAAGAATAACATATGAACCCTTTATATGGTTCCCATTTCAATATATCTCAAGTTTGAAAATATATACATATGAGTATATCATTTTCGGCAAAACACTATACGGTTAACATACCGTACAGGGAATACATCATTGCAAACCTCTTGCCTTCCATTAGCTTAGAAGGTTTCTCATTCAAAAACATTTCATTCTTTGAAATAATTGCAAGAGTGCACTAACACGTGCCAATCTTTATAGAAAATCTTGCAATTCTAGATACTGCACGATGTCAATATTTTTCTTATCAAAACCACATTATCGGCTACTTGGCACTTAGGCCCAAGAAGCAGTGTTTGAGTATTTTTCCAAAGTGGAGGATGGGACTGGAAGAAAACATAAAAACCTGACAAGGATTGACGATGATCAGTCGCCACAACCAAGTCCAACAATCCGCGGGTCTTCTCTACTAGCAGAAGGATAGAAACTACATCCGTAACTACCCTCGGGTGAAAACTACATCCGTAATCACCCTCGATGAAAACTATATCCGTAATCATCCTTCGGCAACACCTGGGCCGCAATAATTGATGGACCGCCTGGCTCACGGCCGCTTACACATCCCGGGAATCATTCGTCAACGATTCCCACACCTGCTAGAGTCCCCTTTTTTTTTTCTTTCTTGTCAAAATCATTTTGATAGAAAATTCGAGTAGTCGAAGTTCGACCTCAGTCGACCGATAATTCTTGAAAAGTGTACAAGAAGCAAAACCTGACCGGGAGTTTTCGAAAATGTTTTGGGTTCGAAAGAGTCCGAGTTTGAAAACGATGAAGGTATCTTGGATTAGTTTTGTCGTTAAAATGATGAACAATAATTAATAAATGATATTTTGAGATTTAATATAAACAATTAATAAAATAATTATTTAATTAAAATAAGCTTTTAATCCAAGATAGATATTTTTGAGTATTTTTGACAACGTAAAAATACTTAAGTATACGGTACACTCGAATGACTCTTCGGATTTTCGTAATTTAATCATGATACAATAATATACCGCTCCCCGGTCAATGGTATATTTGGACCGCTACGACCTCTATTGCTAGAGTCATTGTCCGAAGGAAACACTTTCATTCTAAGTTCAAGGGTGTACAAACACATATGCATATATCTCAAACTTCAACATAACCTCATAAAGCATGAGCATATAATACGTTTGAAAGCCACAAACACAACAGTGAAAATCCTTATATATAAGTTTTTAAAAGTAAACTTGCCTTGGTTAGGGTGGGGTGGTCGAGCTTGCGACGTGGAACGAAGATCTATACATAATCAATATTCGTACGTTAGTACCTTAACAACACTACTTAATCGTAAGGTTTTAAAGGATGTTAGACCAACTTAACGACTCCAATTTATGACAACTAACCCTCCTATATGACCATGTCATCACTTTATCACATTCATTACCCATTCGACTCGAATCCATCCCTCAAACTTGAAACACAAGTGAGTACTCTTAAAACTACGTTAAACTAAGCTCCTAGGTGATTTTTCACTCGCGCGCACTTCGCTTTCACATTTTTATAAAATTGAAAAATACAAATTTTATTCAAATTCTTTTTGGAAAGCCTTCAAAACGGTATAATCTGACTACCCTCAAATTTTCATAACACTAGCATAATTTTAAGGGGTCCTAACTCAGTTCACAAGTGGACAACACAGTGCAGTCCGAATTCCAGAACCACACTGCACTAATCCGGCCATAACTCAAGATCTACACATCTCCTGGGTATGAACCTTATATTTCTAGAAACTAAATTCAATTATCTTTCCAACCATATAAATTAGGTCCTCGGGTGACAAGATTTAGGGGTTCAAAACCCTCCTACAAGACAGTACATGCTCCCAGGAATTTACACAGCACTCATCTTTTCTCAAATATTCAAGAACTCACTTTATACATCACATCTACCAACAAAACCACCAAGACTTGTCTCTATGGCATACATGGGTTTAAATACTCTAAGTACAAGCCTTACAACCATCATAACAAGCACATAACTTCAACATTTCATCATCTATAACTCATATACCAAGATATGCACCAATACTTGTAGATCTAGCAATATGAACTATGAACAAGTCATGGATAAGGGTTGAGAGAGTTTATACCTTCCTTGATGTGTGTAATATCTTTCTAAACCTTGCACAATCCTTGTATAGCCTTGGGTAAGCTTGGATGATCAAAAGAAATGAAGAAAACAAAGTTAGTAATTCGGAGTTATTAGAATCCGACTGAAAGATCATGGAAAACGAGTCCCTTACCGAGCTTTCCAGATCGAGGCTTCTAAATGAGAGTTGTAGAGCATCTTCACAGCTTTCTAACCATATAAAGAACACGAAATTCCATTGAGTAATGAAGGCTCTAGGCCCGCTTTACTGAGCTGCTGTTTTGGTGGGCAGAATGGGTGTTTTCTTGTGTTTGTTTTGTTTTGTTTGCTAAATAATGTCTAATACAGGTATTATATATCTATCTCATTTGGATGCATCTTCTTGTAATGTGTTGTCAACACCTCATTGGCTCACTTGGATTTCCTTATCCACAACAATTGCAACAAAGTCCTCATCTTTTGTTTCTTTCATATTAGTCCCTTGGTTTGTTTCTTTTTCCAACAATTTGATTTCCTTGTTGTCTCGTGAATAAAATTAATACGTTACAACTTATACTTTGCATATTATTGCTCTAATATGGCACAATACCTCGAATGAATATTAATTCCAACATCCCTTGTTTATTTCTCTTTATCTCAGAAAACGTTCTCCCGATTTCTCAAGCATTCTCTATTTCTCAATTCTAGGAGTTTATTCTCAATCCTCTTTCTTTCTCATAATATATCCTTCCTTGGACTCTTAATATACCATATCCTTAATCCATGCTTCGTTTGCTCAATCGCTTAATCTCATTGTAAAGTTTCAGCGGTTTCTAGAACGTTTGTTTCACTTCCTCAGTGGTTTTCGTTCCAAATTCTCAAATCACTTATAATAAAATTCCAAAATATTAACTCCTCAATTCCTCAAATTAAATATCTCATTTCTTGATATTACTGATATATAATTCACTGCTCGGTCAAGTATCACACGAAAATAGAATTTGGAATTTCCGAATTCCGATCGCATTTACATACACTTATTTACTCCGTAGATTACTAGTATAACTTCGGAATATCCCCACTATGTCTCGTACATAGGTGGCATGAAAAATTTTCTTAATCCTCAAAATCACTATTCATCCACCAAATCACTATTCATTGATGCACTTCATCATAATAGGAAAAGTTTTAATTCTACCGAAATTTTGGGATCTTACAGTCTCCCCTCCTTAAAAGGATTCCGTCCCGGAATCAGTTTAGGAATCACTGGGGTTACTCCTTCTTTGTTTCACTCTTTCAACTTCCTGGTGGATTCTTCCACATCTTGATTTTCTCACAATTCCTTATTAGTTTGAAAACCTTGTTCCTCAGCACTTGTTCTTCTCTATCCATGATTTCCACGGGTTGCTCCACATAGGTCAAGTCGGGTCATAGGTCCACTTGGTTGTATTCTATCACATGCCGATAGTCGGTGTGGTAGGGTCGTAACATAGACATATGAAACACATTATGAATTTGCTGCAAGCTTGGGGCAAGGCTAACTCGTAGGCTAACTTCCCAATACGCCTCAAAATCTCAAAAGGTCCAATAAACCTCAGACTTAGCTTCTCTTTCTTAACAAACCGCATCAATCCTTTCCAGGGGATACCTTTAGCATCACGAAGTTTCCCACCTCATACTCCTTTGATATCTCATAAAATTTGACCATTCGAAATAATGGGTTGCCTAAAAAAAATAATGACTTTTACATACACTCGTCTGTACCGTAAAGACGTTATATCAATTCGGAATCTTCATTTAATAATTCGTACATATCGTGATTGCAAAATTTTCTCATCCACCCATAAAATTACTATTCATCCAGGTTTCGAATATTCACAAAAATTAGGGCTATTGCAGTCTCATCTCCTTAAAAGGATTCTATCTTAAGAACCTAAGGAAAATAGTTGTGGATACAATTCCAACTTTACCCTTTCCAACTCTCAAGTTGACACTTCAACCCTTTTGTTCTCTCACCTTGGTCTCACCAACGCTTTAATGCTGTTTCTCAACGCATACTCTCCTCGACCTGTATTCCTTATCGGTTGTTCTATGCATGAAAATTTCTATCCTAATACTTATACATTCCTCTACTACCTTGTTCATAGTATCCGTGTTGAGTCCTTGTATTGTTGGCCCGTGAATACTTTGTGGTCGGGTTTTATAATCTGAGACAACGTCAATACGCATGGTATTCCTCATATTCCTTGGCCTGATTGGCACGCATGTGTTGCCTCCCGTCAGCCGTTACCACTTGCTATGGATACTGTATAGTCTTCGGAATACGTCAAACCAGTTCAGCTACTATGTCCCTCGTTCATTGACTTCTTCGTAACGCAAGAAAAGCGAAACTTCTTCTTTCGCAGTACGCTTTACAAGAGATGTCCTTACGTTCGCATGGTGACGATCGTGATAACAACATTCATTTCATGGATAAGTTTTTATTCTCGACTGCCCCGTGAAACCTAAGGCACGACACTAAATATAAATTCGATTGTCTGGACAATTCTTCTTCCCTGTCCGTCAGCCACAGATCAAATTAGTACATACGCTCAATCTCTTTGTTAAATATACTTGAAAGCACCTTCAATATTCGAAGTTTAACCTTAAGTCTTTATCTGACGTAATTGCTGCAGAAGTTTTACATTGCACCACCATCTCTTCCGTATATAATTCGATAATCTTCTAAATGGAAAGTCTCTCGTAGGTAAATCACTTGGTCCAACAATTATAAATCAACTAGGGCCATCTCTTGGCTCGGTCTTCGGCGACCTACTTATGAAATTCATTATAATTTTGTCCACATTCAAGATTTTCTACAGGCGGAATTAATCCACTAGATCTCTATCATTCTGCTTTTAACATGTCACGTTTGTACTTAATATTTTGCCAATACCATTCTTCATATCTGTTTTCCAAACATTCTCTTAATTCTCTATACATCTTTGTCCTTCCCCATAATTTAGTCATTTTTCTCTAACATTATTCTTTATTGTATATACTCTATTTTCTTGGTCAATACTGACTGAATTCCAATTTCGAATAATCCCTTCTATAGGTATCGGCCACCACACTGGCCTTTCCTGGGTAATAACAAATTTCTCCATTATACTCCCTGCTCCCATTCGTCACCTTCTCTTTCTTATGTTTAGTTCTAATATGAAGATATACTTATGGCACTTGTGGAAAAATTTCACACCTTTTTCATAAGGTTAACGTCTCAGTTTTATGCGTGAACGCTATCATGACTAATCCCCGACTCACGGTTAGTATATCCTATCCCGTAACCTTTATGTTGTTTAGAAGTATAGGCTATCATCCCCTTTCTACTGCATCAGCACACCTCTTAAACTCTTGAAAGACGCATTATCGTGACCCTCAAAGTCCTCTTCTCGTTATAAAGTATAGTTAACAACGAGGTTGTTACTAATCTCTCATATCATTCTTAAAACTTTATTTATTAACCCACATGGGCTTCTGACTCACTAGTCAATCCACATGATACTACCAAAATTTATAATATTTATATTAATGTGAAATGCCGACTTTGGTGCAGTACAGAGGTCGATCTTGAGTTGGTGAAACCTTCTCTTCAACCTTATCTTTGAAAAACAACTACGCATTTTAACTAGTCAATAATTCCTCCATTTCTGATAAGGGTATCAGTTCTCGATGGTATATGTAAGATGTCATACGCTCGTCCTCCTTCACAACTGGCGCTAATCAGCCTGAGGCCTGCATGCTGCTGCGATTCCCAATAAACTTGATTAGGTGGTAATCTCGAAGGATCATTGGGATATATCCATGCATCCATTTGCTATTAGGGGCCTTTTAAACTTTATGTCTCCCTATGTGCATCAATCCCTTTAAGCTAAGTAAAGCTTCACATTCTTGCCACGATATTTCTTCCTTTCTTGTCCATCTCACTTCCAGGTTAGTTTCCTCTAAGGATATGTCTTACATCGCAATCGATTTGCATTTCTTGGATCAGGAAAAGGCTTGGTAACTCCAGAATTCATTAATATAACATCCTGACAACGGTTGGTAGGAGCGTACTCCCAACCACCTCATCATTTTTTATAACCTTCCTCACACTAATATTAAAGGTCCTTGTGGTATGCCCCGACATGTTATTCCTACTTTAAATAATTACTCGGCATAATGCTCTGGCTACACAATTACAACATTTGGATTTTTGATCTCATATTGGTGCAACGGTTCACAATTGTACCTCCTGTTCACCTTAGAGTAATCACTTTTGAAAGGAATGGTTTCAAAATAACAAGGTCCAATAGATAATTTCAATAAGAATTCCACATTGGATGTTCCAACAATGTTGATGGTTCCAAATACTAGGAGTCTCGATTTTTGGAGATGTAAGGATGGACAGAAAGAATACAACGAGGTTTAGTCCTTCATGTCCTGATAATTTTGTAATGTGATATCATAGAGAGTGTTGCACGAGGGCAATGATTGTTGGATACAAAAGTCATAAAGACGATCTTTATACCATTCTTACATCTGGTGAATACTTTTCCTCAAAAATAGAGGATCTAAAAGTCCCATTGATAAAGGTCAATCGATCGAAAGCAATTCTACTCTATGACAATAAAAAAATTGAAGCAGTTTATTATTCAAGTAATCTATGGTTTCAAATGAATCTTCATTATATGAATGAAAGAACAGAATATTCAAGTGACATAAAGTCTGATACGAAGATGGGTAGAATTCAAGTTGAGTGGGCGACCTCAGTAGGTCTCAATCAAGTTATTCGTCAAAACTTTCATCATCATACTTTACCACATGCAAAATGCGTTGCGGAATTGCTGAATGAATTCAATTGGGAGTTGGACCAGTGAAACAATAACTAGTCCTTTTCAAGAAACACTAGAAACTAGCTAGACAAAATTTGCTAGTTCACCTGTTTGAGACATCACCACTAGCTAGGACAATTAGCTAGGTGTTCTTCACAACATTACAATTTTGACTAGTTAGAACAATCAACTAGTCATTCATATTGACATATCGACTAGCCAGTTTCAATTGGCTAGAACGAAATTTCAACATCGTAGCCACTGAAGAAACTTTAGGCTACTCGGACAACGAATGGAAATAAGAAGTTATTAAGTTTGAAAAAGAAAACTATAAAATCTGAAGAGAATGTTCTAGGTATCGGAACAATCGATAACCTCTCATCAAATATTACTTACCAGTGAAACGGTCCACCCAAGGGTGCCTCCGTACACATGCTTTATCAGATCCTACAATAGAATTAAATTCAGAATACCAATATCAAAATGATATCCTTACTATGATTTCAATGTACGATGTACAATCTCATCTTGAATAGAAGAAAAGAATTCATGAGGGATGTCTGGACATCAGATCATCCATGTCCTCAGTAATTTGTTAAATATTTATGAGCTCAAGTGAAGAGTGCAAGTATGAAAGAAGCAATCAAATATCAATATTCGTTAAGTAATATTCGTCGATTAATTAAGGAAATATTTGTTGAACATTCCTTGGATAATTGAAAGAAAGTGTAAATAGGCCTGAGCCGAACAAGATCATCATAAATTTTTGAATAGAATGTTCATGGATCAAATAAAATTACTTCGGATAAGTCCTGCTTTAGGGAAAGTATCTCATTGGTTGTTATTCCACAAGTTTGAAGTAGAAAACTAGAAGGGTTACCTGATATAAACTAATCGAGGTAACAGGGTTAGTGAACAGTTTAAAATGAAGTAGTGCACCTGCCGGTAGTTACCAAAATAAGTTAATGATCATTCGTGCATCTCATTATCACCATTATGAGGGTAACTCCATCTCCTCGTCTTCGTAATACAAGACACCAACTAGTGCGTCTCTCAATCATCATCTTAAAGTCATTTATCGAGTTGGGGTTTCACAAATATATCTGTCATTTCCGTGCTTTATCTTGAAGACCAAGCTTCACATCATTCCGGGGACACCTGCTAAGTCCATGGGGTCCTACTTCATGCCTTCCGACATGAATCACAAGTGGCCAGTTCCCCCTGGGAACAGATCAAAGAGATCTCTCAGGGATCTCAGTGCAGTCCATAGGTTCAGTGGCGGGTGTGTGTATGTGAACATATACCAAAAATATTGAGGTCTACAATACATATATACATAGTCCCTGATAACATTCTCTATCAAAGGATCCCACTCTAGACCCACTGGTCTTTTCTTTTGGTAGACTCTGAGATCACTGTATCGCTCGTTGCAACCATGTTCAACTTCTCTTGAGTCCCTTTGTTAATTCTACTTGTTTGTTCTCTACGTTAAACTACCATGCTCTAGCATCCGAATCATGCATGGAATTATCTAGCACGCTCGTCTTATGATAACATTCTCGTATAACACATGTAAAATTCGCCATCAAGGGTAATGAAATCCACAACGACATAGTGACCAACTTTCAGGTAAACCCGTTACTTATCGAAAATCGGATCTTATAGCCAAAGTAAAAGACTTTCATTATTCCAAGTACTAAGTACCCTTAATTATGTAGGGAAGTCTAAACTTCTTGATTCTTAAAATGCCGCCTCCTAAACTGTGGAGGACTATGGGCCACAAAATTTATGCCAGCCTAGTCATCCGATCATATTGGCAATATCGCCTCTACCTCAGCTGCTCTTGAGATTTCGCTCTGCTTCCTATATCATTACCTATGATAGGTCATGTACGACTCTCAAACCTCTATTCATCATTCTGAAGGTCTCTAAGGATTCTATCGACCCTAGTATAATACCTCCAGTAAACACTCCAGTCCATTCTACTCACCGGTACCTCTTCCGGAAGTCCAAT
Organism: Saposhnikovia divaricata; assembly: GCA_036435485.1. Lineage (NCBI taxonomy): Eukaryota > Viridiplantae > Streptophyta > Magnoliopsida > Apiales > Apiaceae > Saposhnikovia > Saposhnikovia divaricata. Next base: position 106,588,301 of record CM071597.1, read on the forward strand.
AATAAGTTTACTACGATCTCTTATGTCATTCTCCTACTTAGACTTAACTCTCAACACTCTCGTTTCTGAGTACTGTAACTTATCGCTCTGATACCATTTCTGTGGCGCCCCCAAATCCGAGGTCAAAGATTCAGGTCGTCACATCACCATCCAACCATATCATACCTGTATTAACTTTACAACTCAACAATACATCCATCCAGACCTCAATCTTACGCACAAACAAGTTAGAGCCTCAGAAACGATAATCAAAAGTAACACTAAATACTACAATTCATTTGTACAATCCAGAATCTTACGCACTTCCACTTATACAAGTACACTTGAAGACAAGTCTTACTATTACAGTTGAAAACCTATCAGACTTACTCTGTAGTATTTATCAGGAACTAAATCATCTCCGGGGTAAATCTTCTACTCCTCTTCTGCTGGTGCGGAGTTAATCGGCCTAATTCTTCTCTTTCTGAAAAGTTTTTTTTATAAAGCAAGAATGAGCTACATAATGCTCAGCAAGTTCACCATTTTGAAAAATAATGTGGTTTAGTTTGAAAACATTCCCAACTGTATGGGTATATATCTTAGATTTCAAAACATAATTGGACAATATATATATATATATATATATATATATATATATATATATATATATATATGAGTCTGAATAAAACATTTATACTCGCTAAGGAGCTTTAAGAATAACATCGGCAACTATCGGCAATATTTTTCTTATCAAAACCACACTATCGGCAACTTGGCACTTAGGCCCAAGAAGCAGTGTTTGAGTATTTTTCCAAAGTGGAGGATGGGACTGGAAGAAAACATAAAAACCTGACAAGGATTGACGATGATCAGTCGCCACAACCAAGTCCAACAATCCGCGGGTCTTCTCTACTAGCAGAAGGATAGAAACTACATCCGTAACTACCCTCGGGTGAAAACTACATCCGTAATCACCCTCGATGAAAACTACATCCGTAATAATCCTTCGGCAACACCTGGGCCGGAATAATTGATGGACCGCCTGGCTCACGGCCGCTTACACATCCCGGGAATCATTCGTCAACGATTCCCACACCTGCCAGAGTCCCCTTTTTTTTTCTTTCTTGTCAAAATCATTTTGATAGAAAATTCGAGTAGTTGAAGTTCGACCTCAGTCGACCGATAATTCTTGAAAAGTGTACAAGAAGCAAAACCTGACCGGGAGTTTTCGAAAATGTTTTGGGTTCGAAAGAGTCCGAGTTTGAAAACGATGAAGGTATCTTGGATTAGTTTTGTCGTTAAAATGAGGAACAATAATTAATAAATGATATTTTGAGATTTAATATAAACAATTAATAAAATAATTATTTAATTAAAATAAGCGTTTAATCCAAGATAGATATTTTTGAGTATTTTTGACAACGTAAAAATACTTAAATATACGGTACATCCCGAATGACTCTTCGGGTTTTCGCAATTTAATCATGATACAATAATATACCGCTCCCCGGTCAATGGTATATTTGGACCGCTACGACCTCTATTACTTGAGTCGTTGTCCGAAGGAAACACTTTCATTCTAAGTTCAAGGGTATACAAACACATATGCATATATCTCAAACTTCAACATAACCTCATAAAGCATAAGCATATAATACGTTTGAAAGCCACAAACACAACAGTGAAAATCCTTATATATAAGTTTTGAAAAGTAAACTTGCCTTGGTTAGGGTGGGGTGGTCGAGCTTGCGACGTGGAACGAAGATCTATACATAATCAATATTCGTACGTTAGTACCTTAACAACACTACTTAATCGTAAGGTTTTAAAGGATGTTAGACCAACTTAACGACTCCAATTTGTGACAACTAACCGTCCTATATGACCATGTCATCACTTTATCACATTCAATACCCATTCGACTCGAATCCATCCCTCAAACTTGAAACACAAGTGAGTACTCTTAAAACTACGTTAAACTAAGCTCCTAGGTGATTTTTCACTCGCGCGCACTTCGCTTTAACATTTTTATAAAATTGAAAAATACAAATTTTATTCCAATTCTTTTTGGAAAGCCTTCACAACTGTATAATCTGACTACCCTCAAATTTTCATAACACTGGCATAATTTGAAGGGGTCGTAACTCAGTTCACAAGTGGACAACACAGTGCAGTCCGAATTCCAGAACCACACTGGACTAATCCGGCCATAACTCAAGATCTACACATCTCCTGGGTATGAACCTTATATTTCTAGAAACTACATTCAATTATCTTTCCAACCATATAAATTAGGTCCTCGGGTGACAAGATTTAGGGGTTCAAAAATCTCATACAAGACAGTACATGCTCCCAGGAATTTACACAGCACTCATCTTTTCTCAAATATTGAAGAACTCACTTTATACATCACATCTACCATCAAAACCACCAAGACTTGTCTCTATAGCATACATGGGGTTACATACTCTAAGTACAAGCCTTACAACCATCATAACAAGCACATAACTTCAAGATTTCATCATCTATAACTCATACTACCAAGATATGCACCAATACTTGTAGATCTAGCAATATGAACTATGAACAAGTCATGGCTAAGGGTTGAGAGAGTTTATACCTTCCTTGATGTGTGTAATATCTTTCTAAACCTTGTATAATCCTTGTATAGCCTTGCGTAAGCTTGGATGATCAAAATAAATGAAGAAAACAAAGTTAGTAATTCGGAGTTATTAGAATAAGACTGAAAGATCATGGAAAACGAGGCCCTTACCGAGCTTTCCAGATCGAGGCTTCTAAATGAGAGTTGTAGAGCATCTTCACAGCTTTCTAACCATATAAAGAACACGAAATTCCATTGAGTAATGAAGGCTCTAGGCCCGCTTTACTGAGCTGCTGTTCTGCTGGGTAGAATGGGTGTTTTCTTGTGTTTGTTTTGTTTTGTTTGCTAAATAATGTCTAATACATGTATTATATATCTATCTCATTTGGATGCATCTTCTTGTAATGTGTTGTCAACACCTCACTGGCTCACTTGGATTTCCTTATCCACAACAATTGCAACAAAGTCCTTATCTTTTGTTTCTTTCATATTAGTCCCTTGGTTTGTTTCCTTTTCCAACAATTTGATTTCCTTGTTGTCTCGTGAATAAAATTAATACGTTACAACTTATACTTTGCATATTATTGCTCTAATATGGCACAATACCTCGAATGAATATTAATTCCAACATCCCTTGTTTATTTCTCTTTATCTCAGAAAACGTTCTCCCGATTTCTCAAGCATTCTCTATTTCTCAATTCTAGGAGTTTATTCTCAATCCTCTTCTTTTCTCATAATATATCCTTCCTTGGACTCTTAATATACCATATCCTTAATCCATGCTTCGTTTGCTCAATCGCTTAATCTCATTGTAAAGTTTCAGCGGTTTCTAGAACGTTTGTTTCACTTCCTCAGTGGTTTTCGTTCCAAATTCTCAAATCACTTATAATAAAATTCCAAAATATTAACTCCTCAATTCCTCAAATTAAATATCTCATTTCTTGATATTACTGATATATAATTCACTGCTCGGTCAAGTATCACACGAAAATAGAATTTGGAATTTCTGAATTCCGATCGCATTTACATACACTTATTTACTCGGTAGATTACTAGTATAACTTCGGAATATCCACACTATGTCTCGTACATAGGTGGCATGAAAAATTTTCTTAATCCTCAAAATCACTATTCATCCACCAAATCACTATTCATTGATGCACTTCATCATAATAGGAAAAGTTTTAATTCTACCGAAATTTTGGGTTCTTACAACCAGAAGCCCAACGGACTTCTACACCCCTTGGAGATTCCAGAATGGAAACGGGAACACATAGCCATGGATTTTGCAGTAGGTTTACCAAGGACCAAGGCTAATCATGACGCCATATGGGTAATTGTAGATCGACTGACGAAGTCAGCTCACTTCCTCCCGATCAACGAAAGGTACACGGTCGACAGACTAGTGGATATCTACTTAAAAGAGATAGTGGTGCGACATGGAGTCCCAGTCGCAATAGTATCCGATCAAGATCCTAGATTTAACTCTAGGTTTTGGAGAAGTTTTCAAGAATGTGTAGGGACCCGGCTGAACATGAGCACAGCCAACCACCCCTAGACAGATGGGCAAAGTGAAAGGACCATCTAAACGCTAGAGGATATGTTGAGAGTCTGCGCGATAGACTTCAAAGGAAATTGGGATGATCACTTGCCATTGATCGAGTTTTCCTACAATAACAGTTTTCATTCAAGTATAGGAATGCCACCTTATGAGGCCCTTCATGGAAGGAAATGTCGATCTCCCTTGTATTGGGATGAAGTTGGAGAGCGAAAGATGCTCGGGTCCGAAGTGGTCCAACGAACTAAAGATGCAGTAGATCTAATCAGAGGACGGTTGGTAGCAGCCCAGGATCGACAAAAGAAATATGCCGAATTAGCTCGGAAAGGCAAAGAATACGAAGTAGGGGACCTAGTGTTCTTGAAAGTGTCACCTTGGAAAGGTTTAATGAGATTTGGGAAGAAAGGAAAGCTGAGTCCCAGATACATAGGACCATTTGAGATCTTGAGACGGATTGGGGAACTAGCTTATGAGCTGGCATTGCCCCCGAATCTACAGCAGGTGCACAATGTGTTCCATGTTTCGATGCTGAGGAAGTATAATCCGGATGCCAAGCATATTGTAGAGTATGAGAAAGTGGACATGCAACCAGACTTGACCTATGTAGAGCAACCTGTGGAAATCATAGACCGGAAAGAACAAGTGCTCCGAAACAAGGTCATTTAGCTAGTCAGAGTTTTGTGGCAGAACCACAATGTAGAAGAATCAACCTAGGAGCTTGAAAACGCAATGCAAGAGAAGTACCCCCACTTGTTTTCAAACTAATTCCGGGACGGAATCCTTTTAAGGAGGGGAGACTGTAAGAACCCAGATTTTGGGTAGAATTAAAACTTTTATTTATTTAATGATGTAAGAATGAATAGTGGTTACGACTACCATGTAATAGTTGATATTTTGAAGAAATGAATGGAATTCGATTTTACTATTTCTATGTCTTGAAGAATGTTAATGGTTGACAACTTAGGTAAGAATAATCTATCTCCTAGAGGAATAAGATATGGCAATTCCAAGCAGGAGAATATTCTCATGTCATCCAGATCGATAACGATTAATCCAGTGGTTCCGTAAAAAGGTTAAGGAACGATCGAAAGAGAATACGGACAATTGTACAACCCTAAGAGAATAAGTAAAGAATAAAGAATGAATAGTGTTTTTGGTGGAAGTAAGAATAATATGAGATGACACTATATAGAAGTATTCGGAACGGATTTCCGAGTTCGTATTAGTGATCTAGGGGGAAAATAAGTGTATGTAAAAGCTGTCGGATTCTGAAAAACCGCACTTTTATTTTCTCCGAGAGTTCCCTGGACACTGACAGACTTAAGGATTTAACGAATGGATTTAAGGAATATAAATTGGAAAGATAGAAAGAAAGATGGAGAATAATAGTATTAATATTAAGAGGATTCCCGGTAAATCCTAACTAGAAATCCGTGGGATATTCCTACGAACGATCAATCGAAACGAGCAATAACCGAACATAGAATCAAGCAGAGAAAGCAAGATACATGCATGTGCAAGTGATAATATCTAGCAACCAAGTGGCTCCAAGTAACTAGCACACTTAGGAAAGGAAGTAGTACTTAGAAATCTAACCATTACTTAGCTCTCCACCATTTAAAACATGACACATGCTTTGCCAAATACCTCATCCATTACATCACACTCCACTAACACAACCAAGATGAGATATTATCTACCAAAAGTCACTTTATGCATAATTGAGCAAAACAAATCAAGAAAACAAGCAAACTCTCTCCATTCCTTTCTTTCTTCATCCATTCGGCCTTTCGGCTAATTCCAAGACCGAAGATCAACTTCCAACCATCATTTGATCTTGTAATTTTTAAGGTGAGTCCTATATTTCACAAAACTAATCTCCTAGAAATTTCAAGCTCAAATTCCTTTGTTTCCATTTTCAAAAAAATCAAACAAGAGGAGGGTGAATAGTGTTCTTATGAACTAACCTTTGATTTTTATGTTTCTTTTGATTGATCTAGCTAGCTTAAGGTCACATAAGGATAGATCAAGGTTTGATAAGGCTATATCACTCTCTAAGGAAGGTAACAAGCTCAAAAACCCCCGGTATCATTTTGAGATTTTATGAGTTTTATGGATGATTTAGTGTTAGTATGCCATGTAATGCTTAGATCTATGTTATTAGTTGATTATGGTTGTTATTTGGATTGTGATCCATGACGTGGTTGAGATAAGATTTTGTTAGAATAGTCATGATGTTGTCATGTGTTAGAATGGATGGGGTGTAGTGCTTGAATAATTCACGGTGATGTGAAAACTTTGGAAATCGTGTAAACATAGCCGTCGTAGTGCCGAATTTTCGTTAATCTTTAAAAACCGAGCATCACATGTTTCGACTTAAGTTAATACTTAACCTTTTTAAAAGTGTTAAGCAATTAACCTCAAATCTCTTGACTATTTATAGATCACCGAGCTGACCCGGGATACCCTACCACTACCCATACTCGTACTCAATTACCAGGCAAGTTTCAACTTTCCCTTTTTAGGCTGTTGTTGTGAATATATATGCTTTCTGTTATACATATGCCATAGCATGCATGCCTAATTTCAAGTCATATTGATATACTTGTTCCCTGATTGTTCTTTGGCTTATAAGTAGATAGATAACATATCGATTATAAGCCGGATGTCGTTAAGACCCTTAGAGAAGGGCACATGAATCCTATTTATTGATTATAGACCGGGAGTCAGTACTTCTTGATATATCGTAATTATTTTCGAGGGAAATATTTAAGTAAATAATTTCCATTATTTGGTTGACGAATATTATTTGAATATTCGTCCGAGATTATTTAATTAACGATCATTACTTCAAATATTTATTTGAACGTTATCAATTCAATGAATATTATTTTTCAATATTCATTCAAAGATGAACCATTTATCGAATATTATTTCAAATATTTCTATAAAACCTTCGATTATTAAATAAATATCATTCGGACATTCATTTAGAACATCATGTATTAAGGGAATATTATTCTTGAATATTCCTTTAAGGTTTAATTTATTAAATGAATATCACTTGGATATTCATTTAAATTATTAATTATTATATGAATACTATTTTTGAATATTAATTCGAAGTCTCATTTATTTAACGAATATTATTCCAAACAGTTCTTTCAAACTTATTTATTAAATGAATATTGTTTTAATATTCATTTAAGTAATTATTTATTCAATAAATATTGTCTTAATATTCCTTCAAGGATTATTTTGAGAAATACTCTAATTAAAAATATTCTTTCATTAAATACTTCCGACTTAATAAATATTTTATAAATATTTATTCAATACTTAGAAGCAACTTCAAGGTTTTTTATTTTCTTCAAATATTATTTTCGACCTTCGATCATTCTGAAAATTCTTCGGAGTCATACGATTAAAATTATATTAAGAAAGGTCCTCTAGATTCCATTCTTCACTCGAATCTATCTCTTAAATTATAAGGGAACCTTACTTGAGAAAGGTTCTTTATCTTGTTGACTTCCCGGTCATAGTTTATCCTTTTCACTCGCAACTTGGTTGCTAAGGACTCATTAAGTCTGTGTGTACCTTCTCATCATTCGAGGGGTAAGATCGTTGGAACAAGTTGATATCCATTAACAAGCAAGAGCTTGGGAAATGTTAGTGAATTTTCCTTTCCAACTAGATACGACTACTTTGTGGAGTCTTGTCAACAAGTATTTCACTTGGGGAAGGGAGGATAAACTATACGTTTCAATGCTGTGGATTTACTCGAACTAGGAGTCGTGTGTAAGAGGCCGAGTCGCGCGATCCATCACAAGGCCTAAATCATTGGCCAGGGAGTTACTATTAAAGGCCATTGACAAGTGGAGGCGTCATTTCTTCCCTCTACCGGTAGTAAACTATATTGGGCTGTACCATCCCCGACTGATCATCAGGGAGTGGGACAGCTGGCGCGTGATAACTCCAGTATTGGTTCATCTCCCAAATTGGGAATTTCCTGCAACACGTATCAAAGATACTTCTTTCAGGTTGACGGTGTCTTCCGCAACACGTATCGAAGAGACTTCTTTCAGGTTGTAGAACTTCGAAAAATGTTAATAACTGGAACGACAATATTTTCCTTGCAAGATCCTCTTAATATGATAAATAATGATATCTTGCTTATTTTGACTTAGCAGATATTTCCACAAAATAAATACTTTAAGTTACCTTGTAACTTCATCCTTTATATTATACTGGCACTATATTCGTTAATGCATGGCATATGGAAATCATGATATTTTGAACTGTTATATTATTGTTGGTGGGCTATTGCTCACCTTTGCTTATTCATTATGTCACAACAACAGCTAGGACAGATGGTTCGCGTCAGGCGCACTCGGCGCAAGCGGGTTACCCGACCCACCGGACTCCCCGCTGAGATGCTAGCCGCCCTTGCTGAGGTAGCATAGTTAGACAGCTTTTGTTTCCTGTTTAACTATATGTATAATTAATGTAATCAACGGCAAAACTTTTAAAATTATGATGTTATCCTTTTGGATTGTAATAACTTTTATTCGTAAACCCTTTTATGTAAGACTTATTTCAATTTCATCTCTGGGACTATAACTGTGTGTGTGTAAGTGGATATTATTGTGGGGTCATAGCATGCTACTTATTGATTTTGGACTCAAGTCAAGTATTATGTATGAGTTATGAGACCGTAACGACCCGATCCCGAACCCCGGATCTTGGGGTGTTACATTCTAGTTGGTTGTATTTATATTTGTGGAGTGTATGTATCTTTTAAATAAGGATTTAGTATTGTAATGTAATAATTTATTTAGTAGTTGCTTGTTTCATACCACTACCTGTTAGAGATCCGGGTTAGTATTGGGGTTGTATTTATTTCTTATTATTTTGTTATCAAGGTTTATGTTTTTAGTTGGTATTGTGATGCCCCGACCTTTGCTCTGATCGGGAGGGCATTTTGGTATGGTTCACCTGATCAGTTAGGACAGGTTGAACATGTGTTTGTATTATTTCTTTAGTAGTTGAAATTGTTGTTGGTGTTGGAATGAATTGATTTGGATTCAAATTACAGGTGGATAGTCCGTATTACGAATACTACATGCCGAAATTTTCCAAAATTTCCCTGTATTAAAAATCCATTTTATCTAATTAAATCAAATAATTTATTATAAAAGTATATTTATAGTCTCAGGGCGTTACAAGTAGTGTCTTTTATAGTAGATTTTGGTAACTCCCCCTGAGAAATAGAGGGAGTTTCAAGTATGATGTGCTCTCCACTCTGTGTTGTGCCAGCCTTATCACTCCCATATGCTGACTCTTTACAAGATATTGCATTGGGGAGGATGCTTTATTCTATAGATGCACCCTGTTGAGAGGATACATCTAGTAAACTGTGTGCCCCTGATTTTACAACTTCAGCCATTTGTGTGACTGAAGAGGTGGTTTTCTTAGCTTTCTTCTTCTTTGGCTTTTGCAAGGGTGACACAGGTGCCTCACTTTCTAAGCCTAATTCAGCATTCAATGCTGCTTCTGTTGGCATTTCCAAAGGTTCAAAGGCTATCTCCTTTCTCTTCTTTTTACTGACACCACCCTGCTGAGAGGATGATTCAGGTGGCTCTGTGTTTGGTTCAGTGTTTGGTTGAGGGGGTTGGTTAGTTGGCCCTAGGTTAGCATTTTGTTCTACTTGCTTGGGCTGTGCTAACTCAGATTTAGAGGCAAATGTTGGCATGTTGTGGGGGTAAGACTCAAATAACCTCTACATATGAGGGGTTATTACAAGCCTAACATCCACATCATTCCTAGTCTCCAAGTTACCAAAAATGAGTTTGGTCATGGATTTCGGATAGCCTATTGTATTTCTATTCATCCCAGGCAATTCAATCAGTTTATTATCTACAAAATTAAGAGGAGATTGAATAAAACGAGGGAAGAAAATTTCATTACCTCTCTTGGTTGAGTTCTTACCAAGTCTCCCATATAGCTCCTGCATAATTAGATTACCCACATTGATTTTCCTATCATATGCCAGGGAGTATGCAATTTGCTGTGCAGGTGCATTGATCTGATCAAAACTCGACTTTCTAGCAGTAAACACCTGTAGCAGTGTGGCGAACACAAAACTCCATTCCTTTCTGAGACACTTCCGGTTCATTTTTCCAATCTTGATTGTATCAGCATATCTGATAAAGTCGAATAATGAAATCAAATCATCATCCGATACCAGAGGGTGATACAGCTCCTGATGAAGTCCTAGTGCTTGATTCATATCCTCTGTAGTGATAGTAATCTCTTTCTCTTGTATTTTGCAGTAGATGATATAAGAGGTTACTGCATTCTCGAGAGCAATAACTTCCAGAGTGGCTGTCCTCCAAAACTGTTCTAGGAGATCTAGGTACAGAGTTGGGTTGGCTGAGAGTGCATCCTTGATGTATGACTCAGACATCCAGTGAACGAAGCACTTGAAGTTAGCATTGGGTGCTTCCATATCATTAGTAATAGCTATGAAGTTGGTGTGGTTAGGAATTGTGAGTTGGGTATTTGCCATTGTACACAGAGAGACGAGAGAAGAGAATGAAGGTTGAAGAAGAAATTTAGCTTTTGAAGTTAGGGTTTTCAGAGGTTTTGGAACTTTAGATGTTTGAGAAATCGAATGAAAAGAAACGAATAGATGTAAAACTGTATAAGTATGAAGTACTTGAATTGTCGATTAGATATATGTTTTGTATCGACAAGTACGTCATTCGAGAAGTAGAAATCAACTATTCGATAAGTCAAGAAAGGCTTAATCGATATCTCAAGCAGTTTGTAACTCATAGCAGGCTATTATCTAACTTAGAAATAATTCCAAATTAAATAAAATTTGTTTTTATGAGTGATTTAAAATTCTGAATAAAAATCCAAAAATGGTTAAGATTCAGCGAAAATTCAGCCTTTTCAAATAATTCGATAACTCAAATGTTCTATTCGAGAACTCATTCATTAGAGAACTCAAATGTCCTATTGGAGAAGTCAAGCAAGTCTCTGTTCGAGTTCTCCAAAATGCACTATTCGAGAACTCAAGAGTGTTCCAAATAGACTTGTTAGAGAAGTCTAACTTATCGAGCTACACTTTCTACTCATAAAAGTTAATTTTCACTACCTTTTCAAAATTCACCAGAATTATTCAAATGAAAAATATTCTAACAAATTAAATAGTGATAATCTTAATATTTCATAGAAATTTCAAGCTAATTCGAATATGAATTTCAACATATGCAACAGATTTGAAATATTTATAAATCATATTTCAGCCAACACTTACTTCAAAAATATTGAGAATTTAGATAAAGTAAGTGTTTACTGCTGCAACAATCTAGTTGATATTTTCACTTAGCTAGATTCTGAAGAATTCAGCATTCCAATCTCACTAACCAACCTTGTGAAGGTGGCTTCATCCAATGGCATAGTGAATATATCAGCTAATTGTTTATCTGTAGGGACATAATGCAACTCAATGGTTCCATTAGTTGCATGCTCCCTAATGAAATGATATCTGATGTCAATGTTCTTTGTCCTAGAATGATTTATAGGATTGGCAACTATAGATATTGCACTTGTGTTGTCACACATGATTGGAATTCTTTCCAACACAAGTCCATAATCTCTAAGCTGATTTCTAATCCAAAGCACTTGAGCACAGCAACTTCCAGAAGCTATGTATTCGGCCTCTGCTATGGAAGTTGACACAGATTGTTTTTCTTGCTGTACCAAGAGACTAGCCTTTGTCCAAGAAACTGGCAGCTACCTGAGGTGCTCTTCCTATCCACTCTGCATCCAGCATAATCAGCATCAGAGTAACCAACCAGATTGAACCCTATGTCCTTAGGATACCATAAACCCAAGTTTGGAGTGCCCTTCAGATATCTAAAGATTCTTTTTATAGCAATCAAATGTGACTCTTTTGGATTTGATTGAAACCTTGCACACAGACATGTAGCAAACATGATGTCTGGCCTACTTGCAGTGAGATAGAGTAGAGAACCAACCATGCCTCTGTAGACTGAGATATCTACTCTCTTGCCTTTGACGCCTTCATCCAATTTGGTGGCAGTGGCCATGGGTGCCTTTGCAGGTGAGCAGTCTTCTAAGTCAAACTTCTTTAATAAATCCTTGATGTACTTGGTTTGACTGATGAAGATACCATCCTTCCTCTGACTAACTTGCAATCCAAGAAAGAATGTTAACTCTCCCATCATACTCATCTCATATCTGCTTTGCATGAGCTTAGAGAATTTCTCACACAGCTTCTCATTTGTAGAGCCAAAAATGATATCGTCCACATAGATCTGAACTAGGATAATATCATTACCATGCTTCTTGTAAAACAGTGTCTTGTCCAATGTGCCTCTAGTGAATTGATTTTCAAGAAGGAACTGTGATAAAGTGTCATATCATGCCCTTGGAGCCTGCTTAATTCCATACAATGCCTTAAGCAATCTGTAAACAAATTCTGGGAAATGTGGATCCTCAAAGCCAGGTGGTTGTTGCACATAAACTTCTTCTTCCAGCTCCCCATTCAGAAATGCACTCTTGACATCCATTTGATAGACTTTAAAGTTTGAATGAGCAGCAAATGCCAAAAAGATTCTGATGGCTTCCAATCTAGCAACAAGAGCAAATGTCTCATCATAGTCAATGCCTTCCTGTTGAGAGTATCCTTTTGCAACCAACCTTGCTTTGTTTCTTACTATTACACCATCTTCATACATCTTATTCTTCAGAACCCATTTTGTTCCAACAATGGTTCTGTTCTTTGGTGCAGGCAAAAGTTCCAATACTTTGTTTCTTTCAAATTGACTCAGCTCCTCTTTCATAGCAATAATCCAATCTGGATCCAACAGTGCATCATCTAGTTTCTTAGGCTCAATCTGAGATAGAAAGTAACCATAGAGACACTCATTTTGAGTTGCTCTCCTAGTTCTCACTCCTGCATTTGGATCTCCAATAATTTGCTCTGCAGTGTGTGACCTATCCCATTTCCTTGAGTGCTCAGTTTGATTTCTCAACCTTGATGTTGCTTCATCATCCAAGACATGATCATTTTCATTTCCTCCCCCTGTGAAGTTGCTACTATTCACAGGTGTCTATTGGATGCTAGTCTCATCACTGTTGGTTGGATTAGATTCTTCTCTTGCTTCAACATTCACTTGAGTTTGTTGAACTAGAGTTTCAACTTCAGTGTAAATCTCTTCATCAGAATCATCTAGATTTTCGAACTTTAATGGATCTCTATCTTCATCATTGGCTTCTTCTAATCCAGGTAGTTTGTTGTCATCAAATGTCACATCTGTGCTTTCCATAACTTTCTTTTGACTGATGACATAAACTTTGTATGCAATTCTCTCCATAGAATAGCCAAGAAAAATTCCTTCAAATGCCTTTGCATCAAACTTCCCAACATATTCTGAATTGTCTTTCAACACAAAGCTTTTGCTTCCAAAAGTAATAACATACTTTATAGTAGGCTTCTTTCCAGTCATCAAATTGTAAGGTGTCTTTCCAGTGTTTTTGTTGATGAGGGTTCTGTTCTGGATGTAGCATGCAGTGCTCACAGCCTCAGCCCAAAAACGTGTAGGCATTTTTGCATCAAGCAACATTGTTCTAGCAGCCTCAATTAGAGTTCTGTTCTTTCTCTCAACTACTCCATTTTGTTGTGGAGTCCTTGGAGCTGAGAATTGTTGAGAAATGCCATTCTCTTTGCAAAATGCTTCAAGTAAGGCATTTCTGAACTCTGTTCCATTATCACTTCTCAATGCAATCACACTTGCATTGTTGGCTTTTGCTTCCTTATTAACTTTCTTTATGTGCTCAATGATTACTTGTGGAGCCACATCCTTTGATTCTAGAAATTCCACCCATGTATACCTTGTGTAGTCATCAACCATCACTAGGGCATACTTCTTTCTTGAGAGTGACATAATATTGACAGGCCCAAACAAATCCATATGAATTAATTGTAGGGGCTTGGTGATTGATGTCACTATCTTTGACTTGTGGCTTGACCTTTTCATCTTTCCTTTTTGGTAAGCCTCACACACTCCTTCTTGACAGAATTCAAGTGTGGGCATGCCTCTCACTAACTCTCTTTTGACTAGAGAATTAATGGCCTTGAAGTTCAGGTGTGATAACTTCTTGTGCCATAGCCAACAATCTTCATTTGATGCTTTTGAGTAGAAGCAACAAATTTGTCCTTGTTTGCAGAGTCCATATTGGCTACAAACAGGCTTCCTTTTCTTACTCCAGATAGAGCAAAATCACCAGTCTTCTTGTAGGTGATCAAACATTCAACTTTGTTAAAATTTACCTTGAATCCTCTATCAGTAAACTGACCAACACTTAGCAGATTATGCTTGAGACCCTTGACTAGTGCTACATCTTCAATGATGACATTACCAACTTTTAACTTGCCATATCCCAATTTGTTACCCATGCTGTCATCTCCAAAAGCAACCATTGGGCCAGCCTTCTCCTCATACTGTGATAGCAGGGCCATATCAGCAGTCATGTGATTTGAGCATCCACTGTCCAAAATCCACATGACCTTTTTTTCACTTTCTTTGCCCTACAAGCACAAAGGTATTACTTCTTTTTGGTACCCAAATAAGTTTGGGTCCACTTGGCTTAGAAACAGATTTATCAAAAATAGCATGCTTATCAACTTTCTTAGGACTGGTCTTCTTGTCACTGTTAGAAGTCTTAGAATCTAAATTCTTAGACTTAGGTGACAGAGGTACCTTCCTAACTCTAGGAGGACTTGAAGACTCTGGCCTTGTGTAGTGTGTGTGAATGTTGTGACTGATGCAACCATCCATGAATTGTCTTCTCAAATTAAAACAGCTAGTCATAACATTCATGTTGCATGGCATACAGTCAAGTTTATCATAGAAAGGTGAATCTCTATGTCTTCAAGGCACAAAAACAATCATAGCAAGGCTTAGCTACACTACCAGTTGGTTTCTTACATGCATGAGTTAAGTGATTAGTGCTAAAACAGTTTTGACAAACTTTCCTAGGGGCATTTGGCACATAAGCATAATTATTATTCTTGTTTATCCCTAGCTTGCCATTTCTGTTTTGTTTCTTATTAGCCACTTTCTTCTCAAATTCATTTTTCCCAACTGAAACAAACTTCACAAACTTCTCAGGTCTAGGTCTACCTCCTACTGGCTTCTTGGCTTTTGCCTTGACACTCTCACTCTTAGAGGATGCTGGTAGTTCACTAGACTGTGCCTCATCCTCATAATTCAACATTTGCTTAATGAGTAAGGCATCCTCATCAATTTCAAATGTTGGTTCTTTAAAAATTGGAGACTGAGTCTTTTTGAAAATGTGAGGCACTTCATCCTGAACAACTATGTCATCTTCAATGACAGCATAGCCTTTCCTCTATTTAAGAGTGCCATAGTCAAGTCCAATGGCAGCCTTGGGTTTAGCTTGGTTTTTCTCATGGTAGGACTGCAGTAGACTAGAGGAGTTCTTAAAGGTTTTTAGTTTGAATTCATTCTCAGCTATTTCATCCCTAAGAGCCTTCTCAACCTGACTAGCACATAGAACCTTATTCTGCAAATATTTAACTTCTTTCTTAAGGTTATCTACTTGCATAGCAGTTTGCTCAAGTTACTCATTCTTCTTGTTTAACAATTCATTCTTAGCAGACAGTTTGGTAATCTCTTCATTAGCAGCAGTCATACTAGTATGAATATTAAACATTTCAATAGATAGTTGTTCAACCATGCATTTATACTCAGAAACAGACATATCTATGGTAGTGAGAGATGGTACCTGAGTGTCAGATAGAGATTGTTCATCCTTGGAATCAGCCATCAAGGCATAGTTGCAGAATTCTTGATTCTCTCCATCACTATCAGAGTCATCCCAACACTCCCCTTCAGCTATGTAGGCTTTGCCTTGTGTTTGCTTTTTCAGAAGGGCCTCATACTTGGCTTCAAGCTCTAGAAACTCCTTATCCTTCTTTTTAGGCTTCTTGCATTCACTGGAAAAATTCCCTAGGTCATTGCATCCATAACACCTTACAGATGACCTATCCACCTGGCTGGTTTTGAATTTATTCTTGTTTGCTTTCACAGGTGCCTTGCTCTTGTTGAATGAATGGTTTTGGGGTCTAGGTTTGAAGGGTTGGTTCCTCTTGAATCTGATGTTTGGAAACTTTCTGGCCATGAAAGCATATGAAGTGTTTTCCATGCCATCTAGCTCTTCAAGAGTATAGAACTCTTTTTCTTCCTTCTCCTCAACAGGTTCAGTCACTTCACCTTCATTTTCTTCATCATCTACTATCTCTTCTATCCTCAGCTGACTTATAGATGCTTCTAGGTCTTGAGCAGATTTGCTGACAATCAAGGCACATGATGTGTTTACCATTCTACCTTGGTTGGCTTGGATAGCCCTCTTCTGAAGCAACTCAAGCTCATGAGTCTTTAAAACCCCATAGAGCACATCATATGTGACTTTGTTCAAATCTCTTTCTCTTAGAGAAATGACCCTTTGCTCTAGATGGTTTGGTGAAGACAATAGAAACTTCATGTTCAACTCCTTGGTGCTGTAAACCTTCCCATTCATCTGTAGCTCAGTCACTAGCTTGTGAAACCTTTCAAACATATCAGTAATGCTTTCCTTGGCCTGAGCCATGAAAGCTTCATACTGTGTGACCAGTATCTGTTTCTTGTTTAGGTGAAGGTTGTTTTAAGGGTTTGAATCTGGTTGTGTAACAGAGTGTGTGTTTGTGTTTAACAGATTATGTAAGTGCGGAATATAAACACAAGAACACGATATCACTTTAATCTATAATATTGTATTAGATAAAGATTTGCTACAATCTGTGAATACAAATGTTAGTATTCTCAGCTTCTTTCTCAAAGATATATTACTTGTAAAAACTCTAGATCACTCTGTTTTGATACTTTCTAAAGAAGTAGAGTTGTTCACTTATATCACGTGAACAACTTGCTTACAACAAATAAGGTAGCAAACAAATTTGCTTTCTAATGTGTCTATCCTATTTGAGTAAACATCCAAACTGCTACAGATTTGACTTCTTAGAACTCTGTTCAGATCCACTTCTTTCGTTCTTTGTCTCTTGTACTATCTCTCCAAGCTTCTTTGTAAGATTTCCAAAGTGCTTTACAGTATGTGGTCCATAAAGCATCTTGGTTGTTGCAGGTTTCTGACTTATACAATTCTTCAGTATTTTGTCTCCAAGATTGTATTCGAGAAGTAACTCTGTTGGTGATTCGAGAACTAGAATTGGCTTAATCGATAACTCTGAGTTCTCGAATACTGTTGAACTGACATATCGAATCACTTCTCGAATAAGTCTTTTCTCCAGGAATCCTTGAGATATCGAATAGAGCATTTTACTTATCGAATAGCTTCTTTAGTCCTTGAGATATCGAATGTAGCTTTGACTTGTTGACTCTTAGAGAACTCGAATGATGCTTTGACTTGTTGACTTCTTGAGTTCTCGAATAGAGTATTAGACATGTCGAATCTCTAAGTTCTCGAATGAGGCTTTGACTAGTTGACCTCCAGAGATATCGAACAGTGTCTTTTGAGATATCGAATTCCTGACTTCTCGAATGCTAGACTTCTCGAATATAACAAACATACTTCTCGAATTGGTACTTAGGCAAATCTTCATTCTCCAAATTCCAACTGTGATTATTTTGACAGTCTTGGTCTTCAAGCTTGAGGCATGATCCTTGGAACTTCTTTCAAGCATTATTCTCTGACTTTAATTACAGTTACAAAGGAAGAATTTGATGCCTGTTATAAGTAACACAACAAGTAGAAACTCTACAACTAGAGGTTCCCTCAGTTAAGAGGTCATGTAGGTAATGCAAAGCATTACAGACAATTAGGCTTGTTATTAGATGTATACAGGCATTCCGCTATGACTAACAAGTTCTAAGGTCGGTCGTTTACCAACAAAGATTATACTTCGAGATTTAACGCCCGTTTTCTAAGTTATTTTCCAAAGTTGTAACCAAGTGTTCCTCAAAGGGTTTCATTCGCATTTAACCTCGATTTGAACATTTTTATAAAATCGAAAAATGATCCTTTTGACATAAGGTCTTCTCTCACACCTTAATTATGATCTCTAATATTTAATTATTAAGATTTTCCACTGAGTTAGTAATAGGGTTCAATTTCAGTTACAAACTCGCACTTACGGTTTCGAATTACTTTTACTAATTTGAACAAAACCCTTAAACCGTAAGTCCTGTGACACCCCTAGATCCGGGGTCAAGGATCCAGGTCATCACGGTCCAATTTCCGATCAATATCCATATCTCTTGAGTCTCTCTTTTTTTTAAAAAAAATTTAATACTTATGCAATTGACCCCACACTAATACACACACCAGTCATATGCTCATAGAACAACATCCACAATATTAAAAGTTTAGAGTTAAATAGTTATTACAAACCCAGAACCTTACTAAGTACATTGTTGAACAATACTTCTACAGGAAGCATTTCAACAACTAAAAGTTTATTACAAACTTACACACTTAATTTACATAAGTCTACTAAGCCCCTTTCGCTTGTCACTACCTCGGGGATTGTTGCCAGCACTCGCTCAAAAGGTCGCCTTTCCCTTACCCTCTTGCGGGGTGTAGTGCGTAGAATCGGCATGGGACCTAGCTACTATATACATAAGTGGCAAGAGTGAGCTATAATAGCTCAGCAAGATAATATTGTGACTAGAATTTAAAATGTGAACAGGTATACATATATATGCATATATAAGCAGAAATCAATTATAATCTTTAAGGAAGAATAAAGCTCTTATTTAATAATACATCATCCACTTACTATTATAAGAAAGAAATCTAAAATAATATAATATCAGTTTTTCTTCATCTGTAACCATAATTCCATCATCTTATATCATTATTCTGTTTTCAGTATAGAGATCTGAAAATCATTTTCAACTCTTTCTTTCAAGTTTTGGGGATTTTCACTGTTGCCGAATACGTAACGACGATGATCAGTCGCCCTCCGTACCCGTCCTTTTTACTACTGGTAGAAGGAGGAAGGTACACCACTACATCCCCCTGGAGGAAGGTACACCACTACATCCTCCTTCGGCAACTCTTGGGCCGAAATAAAATATTGATTGCTGGATTGTGCCGCACACAGCCTCCTACGCTTTTTGTTGTTATCCCCCTTTTTGTCAAATCATTATTCCATTTATAAAATATCATTCCACATTTCCATTTTCTCGCTTTCATTTCCACATATCATTTACTCATATCATTTCCATTCTCGCACATTACTTCTATAAAATATATATATACATATATAATAATGCTTTGATTATGATCCAGACATCTCTTTTATATTCAATAAATCAAATATACTTTTATATTCATAAAATATTCCATCTATTTTAAGAGCAGTAAATAATAATCAAATAATATTTATTAAACCACTGATACTCAAAAAGAATATTTTTAATATAGTATTATAAACCATATAACCCTAGATAACAACTGATACCGTTCCCTTTCATATCTCTTTTACCATAGAGCATATTCGCTCCATTCGTAATCATCTCTATATCCATATTTCATAAATCATATCCATCTCCCTTTAATTTCCCAAAATCAAGGAAATATATTCTTTGCAACATAGCAACAATAGCATCACATATATATATTCCATGATATCATTTTTATTCCGAAGATAAATAATTTTCAAAGTAGGGATAGAAGGATCTTGCCTCGATCTCTGTAAGTCGGAAGTATAGCTCGTGGCTCTCCCGAAGTCTCTATAAACACAAAAAGGATCATTATCAGAATATATTCCACTTAACCACCTACGCTCATATAATAACACTCTTACAATATGCCATTACTATCTCAAAAGGTCTTGAGGACTTAACCATTCTTATTCCCGATTAAAGTTCTTAACGATTTACATTCTTTCCTTAACAACCACTCTCGACTGTAAAAATTCTCAGAAAATATAGATTCCGAATTTTAATTCAGGGCTAACTGTCAAGGGTCCTCTGACCACCCTACTACACTATCCCAAAATTTATAACTTTTAAAAATGTTTAAGTATGGTAATTATAGCCTCAAAGTTGATACAATTACGTTTTCTCGGTTCTCGAACGTCTTTCACTAAAACTGACTTTTCTCCTAAACCGTTCATCAGATTTTAACGCACTTTATATCAAAACGTTCTATGAACTATGCTCTATCTCATCATGGTCACTTGGGGGTCTGGACAGTAAGGTACCGTACAGGTATAGTGTCCAAAAACAGGGAAATTTCTGATTCTAACGAAAATCGGACATTATAACGGCTATATTTTCATACTTTCCAAAATCCAACTCCTCCAAATCTATCATCCACCTTATACACCATCACCTACACCATGTGGTCATCTTACCAACCATGGTTACAAGCACATACTCCTTCCACATTCAACTTTAATCACTTACAAACACATATATCATCATGAATAATCACTTATCATAACCTTAATCACTAAACTTTCTATAATCCATCCTATATTCAAAGTAATACTAAAGGGTCTTGAGAATACTAAAGGGTCTTGAGATTTATACCTTCTTGAAGCTTTAAAAACCCTTATCAAGCCTTGGGATATGCTTAATCAACCTTATACTAGCTTGGATCAACTAAAGAAACCATAAAAACAAAGTTAGTTTCTAAGGGTTACTATTCATCATCACTTTTGTAAAAATCATAACAAATCGAAAAATAAGAGTTTGGCTCTCAAATTTTTACCACATCTTGGCCTCTGTATAAACTTTGATTTGAGCTATAGATCACCAAAAACAAAGCTTCCTAGCTATGGTTTTGAGCTCCATCTTTCCGCTGGACAGAAACTGGACAGGTTTGGTTCTCCCACTTTGAGCATGGATTTGACTAGGCTATACTACTTGGATTTCTATGAAATTTGGAGAGAATCATGCCCATGGAGTGGAGAGGTTGTGGTTAAAAGTTGGTGATTTTATCATGGATAGAAATGGAGATATGAATTTTTCTTTGAGTTGTGTTCTTGTTTGGCAGATTGGAGAGCTTTGTGGAGAGCTTTGTGTTTATCTTGCTTCTTTCCATTTACAAACGTTTTTCACCTTTTATCTATCATATATATCAGTTGTGTAGTCTTATAATAAAAGTCTTTGAAGTCCACCAATGACAAAGAGCCAATTGTTGATCATCTAAACACCTTACCATGAAAAATGCTACTTAGTACTCAAGTTTGACAAGTTTACTCCTCTTCCACTTTGGTTTTAATGTTTGTACCAATGGGATTCCTTCCCTTACACTCTAATATCACTTAATATCAGCTCCATACTTGGGTTGGGCCGAATTTGGGCTTTTGGTTTGGGTTTTGTAGAAAGTTCTCTCGTCATCTGATTCATCGAACGATTTCTGCGATCGTCTCAGTGGTTTTTCTCTTGTAAATCTCTTAAATATATTTTATCCTTTCCCACATCATATATTAATGTGTTAGGGTGATTCTAATCCTCAAGTAGGTATTAGATCCAATATCCTTGGTATATTCTCTTTTTCTCAGAAGTTGCTCTCCTGGTTATCTCTCGGGTTCTCAAGCATTCTCAAACTCGTTTAACAATCTAAATTCCCTTGGCATTTCTTGACTTGATCACTCCTTGGTTTAACCTAATTTCACTATTTACTCAAGATATAAACCCTTTAACATTTCTATACTCCTTAATATCACATTCAATAGAGTCTCAATCGAAATCGAAAATCCTTAAAGTCCATATTCAGGAATTTCTGAAATCCATCGTCATTTCGAGTCACTTATTTTCATAGTACATCACTAATATGGTTTCCATTTATCCATTTTCTGTTTCAGGTATAGTGTACCTACATACCATTTCTCTAAATCCTCAAAATTTACTGTTCATGTGATCACTGTAGCATTGCTAAAGTTAGGGTTATTACAAGTCCGTTTGTTTCGATTCTCGCGCCAAAACGATCTATGACTCGAGATCTACTAGGTCAGTCCATAATATCATTAAGGTCGGAGACTTACTCCTACTGTCATGCACGAATTTTGAAGGTTTAACGAAATTTCGGCATTACGACGGCTATAACTCGGACGTTTCCAAATTTGTTACATCACAACCAAGCCACATCGGGCATACCATCAATCTTATACACATGATAATCATCTTAAAAAGTCCAAGAACATCTCACTTCATCATCATAAGCATCATATCTTTTAAATCAACTAAATCAACTACATAATCATGTTTACATGCTTATTATAACACCATAATCACAACTATTCTAAAAACCACCAAGAGCATACATAAACTTAAAGTAAGATCTAGGGTTTAGGTGAGATATACCTTCCTTGGGGTGTGTATGAGCCTTACTAAACCTTGATTAGTCCTTGTATATCCTTAACATAGCTTGGATCATCGAAAGAAACAAGAAAACTCAAGTTAGTTTCTTGAAATCCCTATTCATCCTCAACCTTCTTGATTTTATAACTCAAGAATGGAATGGAATTTGAAGCTAAAATTTATAGTAGATCTTAGTTATGAAATATAGGACATACCTAATTAATCTTGTGATTTTTGAAGGGTTGGAAGCTTGATCTTGGTCCTTAAATTAGGGTAAAAGCCGAATGGCTTCTTTTGGAAGAGAAGATGAAGTTGCTTGCTTGCTTTTGCTTGGTTGATTGAATAAAGTGAATTGTTGTGATAATATCTAGCCATGCTACTTTAATAAAGTGATTATGTCACTCCAATGCATCATCAAGTAGCCAAGTGTTGTGTTTTTGTGGTAGGATGATGTAATGTGCTAAGTACTTGGTTTGGTTTCTAATTATCCTAGTTCCTTTGGTAACCAACTTAGTTACTTGATCTTATCCACTTTCACATGCTTGTATCTTGGCTCTCTGTTTGTTTCTTTGTCCGGTTATTACTTAATTTCATTGATCGTTCGGAGGAATATCTCAAGTATTTCTTGTTAGGGTTTTACCGGAAATCCTCTTAATATTTATACTACCATTCTCAATCCTCCTTTATAATCCTTGAATTTAAATTCCTTAAATCTCTTTAATAATTCCTTAAATCATTCAGTGTCAAGGGAAATCTCGGAGAAAACAAAAGTGCTATTTTTCTGAATCTGACATCGTTTACATACACTTATTTTACCTATAGATCATCAAAACGAGCTCAGAAATCCATTCTGAATACTTCTATATAGCGTTGTCTAATAATATTCCAATTTCCACCAAAAACAATATTCATTGCCTATTTTCCCTTTAATTCATATAATTAGAAAAATGTCTTCGTGCTTTCCCGAGCATTCCTCAACCCTTTTTACGGAACCACTGGACTTATAACAGATACCGATTTGGATGACATGAAAATAACCTTCCTCTGTTTGTATACCATATCCTACTTTCTTGACGATAGATTATTCTTACCTAAGTTGTCAACCAATTGCATCATTCATAGCATGTAAACATTTTAATCCAAATCCATTCAACATTCATTCTTTCAACCACTGATACACTGCAGTCGTAACCACTATTCATTCATACTCCAATACGTAATAAAAGTTTTAATTCTTACCAAAAATCTAGGTTCTTACGTAGTAGAGATATACAATATAACATAATTTGTATTTATAAGAAATCGAGGGTATTTAATTTTCTAACCTTCCATCACTTAGCTTAAACTTAAACTGCGGCCTGTCACCATATTTATTCTTTTTCATCTGAAATCCCTCAGACTCTTCAAAAACTCCAATAAGATCTATAAATTAAAACATTTTGAATACTTAATGGCTATATTGAAAGAATATAAATAAAATTAAAGAATTACTTATAATATATACTCAAGTATATCATATGCAAATTCTGGTTCTCCGTCTTTGTAAGTAGCCTCATCAGGACACGTCTCAGTTGCCAATGACTTTATATCTTCCAACTCTATAAATTCGAACTGTGTTTCATTCAGAAAGGTCTCACCTTTTTGCCCAATTCTTCAGAGGTAAATGTTTTTTTTGACCGCCTACAACAAATATATGTAAATTATTATGGGGTGACCCATGATTCCATCAATACAAAATACAAAAAACCCTATGAAATAAAAGTAAAAAGACTAAAAACCCTATGTAAAATAAGTTACAAAATATAGTTTGAAAGGGTAATTGGTGTAATTTAAAAGTAAAAAGACTAACAACCTTATATAAAATAAGTTGTAAAATATAGTTTGAAAGGGTAATTGGTGTAATTTGATTAAGTCTTTCGCTAGCCATCATTAGGAATATATTGATACCTGAGTCTACCACACCATGCGGTTAACCAATCAAAAACGAGGAATTATTTTAGGACGAATCAGATTCAATTCCTAAATTTTAGACCAATCATATCATATTAAAAGTTTTCCTTATTTATCTTTCTATACCCACTTTACTAACTGTAGTTAGTTAACAATTCTAATTAAAATTTAATAACTATTTAGTTTTACATGCTTATATATTATATATATACTTTTAATCAAAAAATATTCGATAATAAATTTCTCATATAATTTATTTTCAATTTTATTAAATAACAACTATATATTACAGAATTACGATAATTATGGTAATAACTCAACCAGCATGGAAACATTAGCATATAAAGTGGCAAGATACCAATATTTAAATAGAAAATCATGTCCTAATAAACGGGAAAAAAATCACGCTTATAATAACTATTTAATTTAACATGCTTATATATTATATATACTTTTAATCAAAAAATATTCGATAATACATTTCTCATATAATTTTTTTCATTTTTATTAAATAACAATTATATATTTACCGAATTATGATAATTATGGTAATAACTCAACCAACATGGAAACATCATCATAGAAAGTGGCAAGGTACCAATATTTAAATAGCAAATCATTTCATAATAAACGGGAAAAAAATCACGCTTTCCTCCCCATTAATTTTTATGGGATTCCATCATGTGATATAATTTTTTTTTTATTTTATTTGAACCCAGATAACAATTCAATCTCATAATTCAGTTATAAGATTAGCAATCCGATTTCATCGAAATTATTTTTAAATATCAAGTCACATGTCGTGCCCTCTAGCCATTATCTAATTGTCTACTAATAAATTAGCTTAAATATAAACTAATTTGTTACCCATACTCCATAATATAAAAATATAAATGTTACAAAGTTTACTAATATAACAAATATTCTTTTATTTCAGGTATACAGTTAGATGCAGTTAGCCAATCAGAAAATTATGAATTATTTTAGGACCAATCAGATGCCATTCCTAAATTTTAGACTAATCATGTTATAATAAAAGTTTTCCTTATTTATTTTTCTTATCCTATTATACTAACTGTGGTTATTTAACAATTCTAATTTAGATATAGTAGTTACTTGATTTAACATATCCATATATTACATGTTTTTTAATGAAAAAATTTATTATAATAAATTAATATTTAAATTAAAATCAATCGGGATTATAAAAATATATAATAATAAGCGATTTTCGCAATATAATTTCAATCCTTTGATTTACAATTAATCATAATTACATTATTATAAATTATGAAATAATTTTTGTAAATATATAAAAGAGCCAATCAGAATTTACCACTAAAATTAAATTAATCATATCATTCACATCCTAATTTACTTATCGTGATTACTTAACAATTGTTTTGAAATACGAAATTTATTTTATTTAGTAAATGCATAAATTACATTTTTTTAAAGTGATAAAATATTTACTAATCAATGTTTTAATTTAAAATCAATCACAATTATATTATTCTATATTACGAGCTAATTTTCATAAATATCAACTACAATCATACTATAATATATAGTCATGTATTACTGATTAATTTTCATAAATACTTATTAACTAATCAATCACAATTTTGAATTTAAAATCAATCAAAATTATATTATTATATACTAGCACATCTGTTCTTTGCGCCCCTCCCTATGTATAGAGCCATTTTCCAAAATTGCGTATATATTAATTAATATTAATAGAAATATATTATTTTTATGCATGGATCTATTTTATCTATATTATAAAATATAATATTTTAATATCTGAAACACTCGATCTACAATCATAAGGTGCAAACAAATTTGAATAAATCTATTCTTATTAAATTAAATACTTTAAAAATTAAAAATATTTAATACACTATTCCAAATACACAATCAAAATTTAAGTTATAGAAAGTTTTAAATTAATCAATTATTTAAAAAAACTAAATTCAACCAATTAAAATATTAAAAAATGAATTTTAAATCAATTTTCATTAACATTTACTTATCAGTATTTTTTAGTTATACAAGAATTAATGGGATAAACAAATTGACTTGACAATATATTTGAATTATTCATGACACTAAATAGACTCTCAAATAGTATTAAACATTATTTGGTTTATAAATTATTAATTCAAAAAATGAAAATCATTACAGAGTCAATAAAATTATTGTTAGTTGATATTTTCATAGAAAATTGGTCAATTTTGTGCAAAAATTCTAATAAATCACTATTTTTGATAGATAATTAATTTATCAAAAAAAGGGCATACGCCATCTACACAAATAATCATTCAAATTTTCTTATAAATCACTATTTTTTATAGGTAAATAATACATCTGCAAAAATAATTAAGACTGGACAAACACATATTCAAATAGATCATATCAATGTAACAAGGTTTCCTTAATCCAAACTTATTGAAAAACAAAGTAAAATCAAGAAAAAAAAACGGGGCTTACCATCAACCAAAGTGCAGATATCAGCCCCTAAACTTTAGTTTAGTATTTTTGGGAGAGGAGGAGAGAAAGAAACGGCTATAGCAATCGTTTAAAAATTACTATTATTGATAACTAGATAGGTCGATACATATAAATTATATATAGTTTCCAATAAAAGGTGCCCATTTTAATTTTGTATTCTTGAATTCAAGTAATAGTATTCAATTCTCATATCCTAATTTAAGAGCAGACATATCTAATTTGCTTGGTTGGTAAATAATATTTATTTTTAATATCAACAAAATCTTAAATATAGGTAAAAAATTTAATAAGTTGGTAGATAGATTCTAGACAAACATATATATATATATATATATATATATATATATATATATATATATATATATATATATATATATATATATATATATATATATATATATTTTGAAAACCAAAGTTTTTATAAAAAACAACAGGACAGGCCTGGGATACATGGTTACAAAGAGCTCCTGTAGAGTAGAGCTCCTGGAGAGCAGCTTCCTACCAGAAACTAAAAAGAGAACTAGGAAAACCACACTAACTTAGCGATGACAACGAAAAGCAAAAGCTACCACTAAAGACAGAACCACACCCTGAGCGGCAAATGGAAAAGAAGATCACGAGATAGCTTAATAACCTGGATGTTGGGGAGAGTCTGAGATATCACCTAACCCAAAGTTCTCCTGGATATCCCTGTCTTGAAAAGGTCTACCAAGCCCCATATCGCTAATCAATAGGTCTTGGAGGGATCCAAACATGCCTGAGATCTTGTTAAATGAATCCAAATGATTCATTCCATAATTTGCAAGGTAGGCATCAGTCCTATTTATATGAAGGGGAACCAAAGAGATATCCCTATCAGTAACTTCCGGTTTGTAAAAGTTACTATGGAGAGAGTTTATCTGTTGCATCACCTCCTCCAAGTCAGCTTCGACGAAAGCATGTTCTTGTAATCGAATCACATCGTACACCTCTCCATTGTCTGTTATAAGGGCTTTTTCTTTTCCTAGACGATGAGCCTCCACTATGCCTACGTGAACTCCCCAGAGAAGGGCTTGCAGATGCGATAGACCAGGCATAGGCCCCATTGCACCCCAAATCATCATCCCTTACGAGACCTTACTCAAGTATAGGCCCTCACGAGACCTTACTCGTCCACTAGGGCTGCCTAGGGGTTTAAAGGGCTTGTTGCATATGCCAAATGAAACCGTGATCACCTACGGAAGTGGTACTAGTTAGTATGTATTGATATGTTGTTTATGCTTGAGGACAAGCATCAGTTTAAGTTTGGGGGTGTGATAAGTGGATTAAGTGGAACGTTCCATTTTGGCTTGAATTGATCGCTTAATCCTCGAGTAATCGTGTGGTTTAATGCGTTTTGTGAGGTTGTGCAGGTTTTATGATTTTATAGGTTAATATGGTGTACTTGAGATTTTATGTGGGCGTTTTAAGAAGCGGCGTGAGAAGAAAGCTGTTGAGGAAAAATCTGCAGAAATTCTATCAGGGTAGCGCGACCGCGCCACAGATGTAAAGGAATACAGCGCGACCGCGCTAGGGGAGTTGTCAGATTTCAAGCAGCGCGACCGCGCCATCTCTGTGTGTTAACATAGCGCGACCGCGCTATGTCGTTTTGCTGCCGCCATAATTGTTTTGCCATTCGAATTTTGAAAAGGGAAATTGCCGTTTTCTTTTCCTAATCATCATGGAAACATTGTAGGACGGTGGGAATAGTCTAGAAACATTATTTGACATGGAAATTGTAATTCTTATCTTATTCTAAGATGGAAACTTGTAATTTTTAATTCCTACTAAGTAACGGCAATTACTTGGAGCAAGGGCATTGTGGAGCTATAAATACACGTCCTTGGAGGCTTATTTGATCATCACCATCAGATCACAATACACCATCATTCATACACCATAGCACATTCGTATACCACACGATTTTGAAGGCAAAGAAGACAAGTTCGAGAGCAAGAAGAAGCAACGAAGTTCATAATTTTCCATCTTTGTAATAGGAGTTAGCTTTGGATGCTTTTTACGGATTTGTTTCTGAACCTTATTACTCTTTTCATCTATTACATTATTGATTTCTTGTTTCATATCATGTTTTCATCAAACCCCATGATGACGAACGGTTCGATTATGAACTAATCGCCGTCATGGGGTTCTAACGGATTTACTTATGGAATTTAGATGTTGATTGCCTAACTTGATATATGTGTGGTGAATTTGCGATATCCTTGCAGGGTTGTATTTAATTCATATAGATGCGTAGTTAACATCTATCTTGTTAATCTTTAGTGAAGCGACAGTGGATCTTTAGATTTAGAACTTGCCATGCTAGCATAAGTCCATGAATGTTATTCATGTTTGTGGTGTGTTTCTAACCGTCTCATAGTACCTTATGTAATCTTATGGACACTTGATCCTCAACCATTATGTTTTCAAATTCTATAGACATATAGGGTCTAAGCATAATTGGTGCCTGCATGATTTCTATCTTATGTGGATATTGTGTAGATTGGTGTGCGCGAACTGAAAGGTAATGTATACTTATTTCGCGTTGTCCGATTAGTTATCGTAACCACCATATGTATTGATAAAAGGGCATGATCTCTAAAGGAAGTTTGTATTGAAGTTAGGATCCCATGTTTTCCATCTCATAAGTAATTCGAAATCACTTAGTTAATTTAATTTAGTTGTTAATTAATTCTTCTTAGTTAATTTAGATAATCAAAACTAATTTGTCCATTGTCTTAGCATTGAACGATAATCATACATTGATGCTTAGGTACAAGAACTAAATTATACAATCTCTGTGGGAACGAACTCTACTTTATTCTATATTACTTGTGACCACGTGCGCTTGCGTGATTTTGTGTTAACAGATATTATCTACCAAAAGTCACTTTATGCATAATTGAGCAAAACAAATCAAGAAAACAAGCAAACTCTCTCCATTCCTTTCTTTCTTCATCCATTCGGCCTTTTGGCTAATTCCAAGACCAAAGATCAACCTCCAACCATCATTTGATCTTGTAATTTTTAAGGTGAGTCCTATATTTAGCAAAACTAATCTCCTAGAAATTTCAAGCTCAAATTCCTTTGTTTCCATTTTTGTAAGAACCCAGATTTTCGGTAGAATTAAAACTTTTCTTATTAAGAATAAGTATATACGTGAATAGTGTTTGTCATGCGTGAATAGTAATTTATGGATGAATAGTGATTTTGAGGACCAAGAAAATTTTCACGCCACCCTATGTACAAGACATGGTATGGATATTTCGAAGTCATATTAGTGATTCACGGAGCAAATAAGTGTATATAAAGACGATCGGAATTCAGAAATTCCAATTTGTATTCTGGTGTAATATTTGACCGGGAAATGAATTATATATTATTATATTCAAGAAATGAGATATTAATTTTGAGGAATTAAGGATTTAATTATGTCAGGATTTTATTATATTTGATTCGAGGATTTAGAACCAAAACCCCTGAGATAGTGAAACGAACGTTCTAGAAACCGCTGAGACTTTATAACGAGATTAAGCGATCAAGCGAGCGAATCATGAATTAAGAATAGTAAATATTAGAAGTCCAAGAATGATATATTATGAGAGGAAAATGGAATTGAGAATAAAATCCTAGAGTTAAAGGAAATGAGAACAATTGAAAAATCGCGAGAATTTTTTTCCAAGATAAAGAGAAAATACAAAGAAAATTGGACACAACGATTGTTTGAGGTATTTGGCCACACTATTACAATGAAGTGTAACATATAAGTTGTAACATATTGATTTAGTAAATATACAAGAAGGGATGCCCCTTGGTGCAAATAAGAAAAGGAAGGAAGGACTTGGAAACAATATGTATAAAGCAAGGGACTTGCTTGCAATTATGGATGGATAAAGGTAATCCAAATGAACCAATGAGGAGATGACACCACATGGCAAGAAGATAAGATGCATCCAAGTGATAATATCAAGCATTATTGATCACTTTATCACTTTAATCAAACAAAACAAACACCAAATACTCCATTCTGTCCAGCAGGAAAGGAGCTCACTAAAACGGGCCTATAGACTTCATTACTCAGTGAAATTTTTTGTTCTTTATATGGTTAGAAAGCAGTTAAGACGCTCTACAACTTTCATTCAGGAGCCTCGACCAGGAAACGAGTGCAAGGGCTTCGTTTTGGCAGATCTTTGGGGCGTGTTTTTCCAGTCAGGAAACTCACTTCCATGTTCTTGATTTCTTTGGTGAGATTGAAGATGGTGAGCATAGAGTAAGGCTTCCCCAAGGTTAACCAAGCTTGTTTGAGATTGTAAGAACATCAAGAAGGTATAAAAACTCTAACCCCTCTTGGCCATGTAGTATTTGTGAAGTTTAATGTTAGATCCATGGTTATTAGTGTGAATCTTGGACATATAAGTTATGGATGATGTAGATCTTGAGTTTAAATGTTGTGGTTGTGATTTTTAAGCTTGTGGTTAGTGTATGTAACTCCATGTATGTTATAAAGTATGATCTTGGTGGATTAGATGATGGTTGTGATGTGTATATAAGATTCTTGGTTGGATAAGTGGTATAAGCATGCTGAGTATTTTTCCAGGAACTTGTACTGTCTTCTAGGAGGGTTTTGAACCCCTAAATCTTGTCCCCTGAAGTCCTAATATATATTGTTGGAAAGGTATTTGAATGTAGTTTCCAGAAATATAAGGTTCATGACTAGGTGATGTATAGATTTTGAGTTATGGCCTGAGAAGTGAAATGTGTTTCTGGAATCCGGACTGCACTAAATGGTCCCCTTGTGAACCTTGTTTAAACCCCTAAAAATTTATGTAGGATCGTGGAAAAATTAGAGAAGCTAGTAAATGCAGTGGTGAAGGCTACCCAAAAAGAATTGGATTAAAATATGTATTTTTCAATTTTATAGAAATGTTGGAGTAAAATCCGCGCAAGTGAAAAACCACTTAGGAGATTAGTTTAAAGTAGTTTTAAGAGTATTCATTTGAGTTTCGAGTTTGAGGAATAGATTTGAGTCGAATGGGTAAAGAATGTGATAATGTGATGACATGGTCATATAGGAGGGTTAGTGGGTCAAACGGTGGAGTCGTTAAGATGGCCTTGTATTCTTTAAAACATTATGATTAAGTGGTGTTGCTAAGATACTAACAAGCGAATATTGGATATTAATAGATTGTCGCTCCACTCCACGAGCCCAACCACCCCAACCTTCCCAAGGCAAGTTTTCCAACCCTAAGCATTTATTTTCAAGATATTATGTTCCTGATTCTACATATGCAAGTTTACTTTTCAAAACTTACATATACAAGGACTTTCACTGTTGTGTTTGTAGTTTTCAATCACATCAAATGTTTATGTTTATCGAAGTATTGATGAAATTGAGATGTATAAGCACGTATATGTTTGCACCCCTTGAACTTAGATTGAAATGTTTTCTTCGGACAACGACTCTAGCAATAGAGGTCGTAGCGGTCCGTATATACTATTGACCGGGGAGCGGTATATTATTATATCGTAATTAAATTGCGAAAACCCGAAGGGTCATTCGGGGAGTATCTTATACTCAAGTAATTATTTTTATATCTTCGTAAATACTCAAAATACCTATCTTGGATTAAAAGCTTATGTAATTAAATAATTATTTTATTAATTATTAATATTAAATCTTAAAATATGATTTATTAATTATTGTTCATTATTTTAAAGACAAAACTAATCCAAGATACCTTTTGCACTTTCAAACTCGAACTCTTTCGAACTCAAAACATTTTCGAAAACCCCCGGTCAGGTTTTGCTTCTTGTACACTTTTCAACTACTCGAATTTTCTATCAAAATGATTTTTGAAAAGAAAAGAAAAAGGGGACTCTGGCAGGTGTGGGAATCGTTGACGAACGATTCCCGGGATGTGTA
The DNA here is from genome assembly GCA_036435485.1 of Saposhnikovia divaricata. NCBI lineage: Eukaryota > Viridiplantae > Streptophyta > Magnoliopsida > Apiales > Apiaceae > Saposhnikovia > Saposhnikovia divaricata. The sequence continues at coordinate 106,621,276 of CM071597.1, forward strand.
AGCGGCCGTGAGCCAGGCGGTCCATCAATTATTATTCCGGCCCAGGTGTTGCCGAAGGATGATTACGGATGTAGTTTTCATCGAGGGTGATTACGGATGTAGTTTTCACCCGAGGATAGTTACAGATGTAGTTTCTATCCTTCTATCGGTAGAGAAGACCCGCGGATTATTGGACTTGGATGTGGCGACTGATCATCGTCAATCCCTGTCAGGTTTTATGTTTTCTTCAAGTCCCATCCTCCACTTTGGAAAAATTCTCAAACACTGCTTCTTGGGCCTAAGTGCCAAGTTGCCAATAGTGTGGCTTTTAATAAGAAAAATATTGACATCGTGCAGTATCTAGAACTGCAAGATTTTCTATAAAGATTGGCACGTGTTAGTGCACTCTTGCAATTATTTCAAAGAATGAAATGCTTTTGAATGAGAAACCTTCTAAGCTAATGGAAGGAAAGAGGTTTGCAATGATGTATTCCCTGTACAGTATGTTAACCGTAGAGTGTTTTGCCGAAAATGATATACTCATATGTATATACTTTAAAACTTGAGATATGTTGAAATGGGAACCTTATAAAGGGTTCATATGTTATTCTTAAAGCTCCTTAGTGAGTATAAATGTTTTATTCAAACTCAGACATATATATTGTCCAATTATGTTTTGAAATCTGAGATATATGCCCATACAGTTGGGAATGTTTTCAAAATAAACCACATTATTATTTTTCAAAATGGTGAACTTGCTGAGCATTATGTAGCTCATTCTTGCTTTATAAAAACTTTTCTGAAAGAGAAGAATTTGATCGGTTAACTCCGCACCAGCAGAAGAGGAGTAGAAGATTTACCCCTGAGATGATTTAGTTCCTGATAAATACTACAGAGTAAGTCTGATAGGTTTTCAACTGTAATAGTAAGACTTGTCTTCAAGTGTAGTTGTATAAATGGAAGTGTGCAAGATTCTAGATTGTACAGATGAATTGTAATATTTAGTGTTACTTTTGATTATCGTTTCTGAGGCTCTAACTTGTTTGTGTGTAAGATTGAGGTCTGGATGGATGTATTGTTGAGTTGTAAAGTTAATACAGGTATGATATGGTTGGATGGCCTGAATCTCTGACCTCGGATTTGGGGGCGTCACAGAAATGGTATCAGAGCGATAAGTTACAGTACTCAGAAACGAGAGTGTTGAGAGTTGAGTCTAAGTAGGAGAATGACATAATAGATCGTAGTAAACTTATTATTGGACTTTCGGAAGAGGTACTGGTGAGTAGAATGGACTGGAGTGTTTACTGGAGGTATTATACTAGGATCGATAGAATCCTTAGAGACCTTCAGAATGATGAATAGAGGTTTGAGAGTCGTACATGACCTATCATAGGTAATGATATAGGAAGCAGAGCGAAATCTCAAGAACAGCTGAGGTAGAGGCGATATTGCAAATATGATCGGATGACTAGGCTGGCATAAATTTTGTGGCCCATAGTCCTCCACAGTTTAGGAGGCGGCATTTTAAGAATCAAGAAGTTTAGACTTCCCTACACAATTAAGAGTACTTAGTACTTGGAATAATGAAAGTCTTTTACTTTGGTTATAAGATCCGATTTTCGATAAGTAACGGGTTTACCTGAAAGTTGGTCACTATGTCGTTGTGGATTTCATTACCCTTGATGGTGAATTTTACATGTGTTATCCGAGAATGTTATCATAAGACGAGCGTGCTAGATAATTCCACGCATGATTCGTACGCTAGAGCATGGTAGTTCAACTTAGAGAACAAACAAGTGGGATTAACAAAGGGACTCAAGAGAAGTTGAATATGGTTGCAACGAGCGATACAGTGATCTCAGAGTCTACCAAAAGAAAAGACCAGCGGGTCTAGAGTGGGATCCTTTGATAGAGATGTTAGCAGGGACTACGTATATATGTATTGTAGACCTCAATATTTTTGGTATATGTTCACATACACACACCCGCCACTGAACCTATGGACTGCACTGAGATCCCTGAGAGATCTCTTTGATCTGTTCCCAGGGGGAACTGGCCACTTGTGATTCATGTCGGAAGGCATGAAGTAGGACCCTATGGACTTAGCAGGTGTCCCCGAAATGATGTGAAGTTTGGTCTTCAAGATAAAGCACGGAAATGACAGATATATTTGTGAAACCCTAACTCGATAAATGACTTTAAGATGATGATTGAGAGACGCATTAGTTGGTGTCTTGTATTACGAAGACGAAGAGGTGGAGTTACCCTCATAATGGTGATAATGAGATGCACGAATGATCATTAACTTATTTTGGTAACTATCGGCAGGTGCACTACTTCATTTTAAACTGTTCACTAGCCCTGTTACCTCGATTAGTTTATATCAGGTAACCCTTCTAGCTTTCTAATTCATACTTGTGGAATAACAACCAGTGAGATACCTTCCCTAAAGCAGGACTTATCCGAAGTAATTTTATTTGATCCATGAACATTCTATTCAAAAATTCATGATGATCTTGTTCGGCTCAGGACTATTTACACTTCCTTTCAATTATCCAAGGAATGTTCAACAATTGTTTCCTTAATTAATCAATGAATATTCCTAAACGAATATTGATATTTGACTACTTCTTTCATACTTGCACTCTTCAGTTGGCCCCATAAATATTTATCAACTCGTTGAGAAAAGGGATGATCTAACATCCAGACATCCCTCATAAATTCTTTTCTTCTATTCAAGATGAGATTGTACATCGTACATTGAAATCATAGTAAGGATATCATTTTGATACTGGTATTCTGAATTTCATTCTACTGTAAGATCTGATAAAGTATGTGTACGGAGGCACCCTTGGGTGGACCGCTTCACCGATAAGTAATATTTGATGAAAGGTTATCGATTGTTCCGATACCTAGAACATTCTCTTCAAATTCTATATTTTCCTTTTTTAAGTTTAATAACCTCTTATTTCAATTCATGGTCCGAGTAGCCTAAAGTTTCTTCAGTGGCTACGATGTTGAAATTCCGTTCTAGCCAATTGAAACTGGCTAGCCGATATGTCAATATGAATGACTAGTTGATTGTTCTAACTAGTCAAAATTGTAATGTTGTGAAGAACACCTAGCAAATTGTCCTAGCTAGTGGTGATGTCTCAAACAGGTGAACTAGCAAATTTTGTCTAGCTAGTTGCTAGTGTTTCTTAAAAAGGACTAGTTATTGTTTCACTGGTCCAACTCCCAATTTAATTCATTCTGAAATGCATTTTGCATGTGGTAAAATATGATGATGAAAGTTTTGACGAATAACTTGATTGAGACCTAGTGAGGTCGCCCACTCAACTTGAATTCTACCCGTCTTCGTATCAGACCTTATATCACTTGAATATTTTATTCTTTCATTCATACAATGAGAATTCATTTGAAACCATTGATTACTTGAATGACAAACTACTTCATTCTTTAATTGTCATGGAGTAGAATTGCTTTCTAATGGCTGACCTTCATCAATGCGACTTTAGATTTCCTCTTATTATTCAGGAGGAAAAGTATCCACCCGATGTAAGAATTGTATAAAGACCGTCTTTCTGACTTTTGTATCCAACAATCATTGCCCTCGTGCAACATTCTCTATGATATCATATTATAGAATTATCAGGACCTGAAGGAATAAACCTTGTTGTACTCTTTCGGTCCATCCTTACATCTCCAAAAATCGAGACTCCTAGTATTTGGAACCATCAACATTTTTGGAACATCCAATGTGGAATTCTTATTGAAATTATCTATTGGACCTTGTTATTTTGAAACCATTCCTTTCAAAGTGATTACTCTAAGGTGAACGGGAGGTACAATTATGAACCGTTACACCAATATGAGATCAAAAACCAAATGTTGTAATTGTGCAGCCAGAGCGTTATGCCGAGTAATTATTAAAGTAAAAATAACATGTCGGGGCATGCCACAAGACCTTTAATATTAGTGTGAGGAAAGTTATAAGAAATGATGAGTTGGTTGGGAGTACGCTCCTACCAACCGTTGTCAGGATGTTATATTAATGAATTCTGGAGTTACCAAGCCTTTCCCTGATCCAAGAAATGAAAATCGATTGCAATGTAAAACATATCCTTAGAGGAAACTAACATGGAAGTGAGATGGACAAGAAAGGAAGAAGTATCGTGGAAAGAATGTGAAGTTTTACTTAGCTTAAAGGGATTGATGCACATAGAGAGACATAAAGTTTAACAGGCCCCTAATAGGAAATGGATGCATGGATATATCCCAATGATCCTTCGAGATTACCACCTAATCAAGTTTATTGGGAATCGCAGCAGCATGCAGGCCTTAGACTGATTGGCGCCAGTTGTGAAAGAGGACGAGCGTATGACATCTTACATATGCCATCGAGAATCGATACCCCTAATTGGAGATGTAGGAATTGTTGACCAGTTAAAACGCGTAGTTGTTTTTCAAGGATAAGGTTGAAAGGCGGGTTTCACCAACTCAAGATCGACCTTTGTACTATGCCAAAGTTGGCATGTCACCCTAATATAAACGTTATAAAATTATGGTAGTATCATTTGAGTGGACTAGCGAGTCAGAAGCCTTTATGGATTAATGAACAAAGTTCTGGAATGAAATGAGATATTAGTAACAACCTCGTTGTTAGCTATACTTGATGATAAAAAGAGGACTTTGAGGGTCACGATGATGCGTCTTTCGAGAGTTTAAGAGGTGTGCTGATGCAGTAGAAAATGGATGATAGCCTATACTTCTAAACAACATAAAGGTTACGGGATAGGATATACTAACCGTGAGTCGGGGATTAGTCATGATAGCGTTCACGCATAAAACTGAGACGTTAACCTTATGGGAAAAGTGTGAAATTTTTCCACAAGTGCCATAAGTATATCTTCATATTAGAACTAAACATAAGAAAGAGAAGGTGACGAAAGGGAGCAGGGAGTATAATGGAGAAATTTGTTATTTCCGAGGAAAGGCCAGTGTGGTGGCCGATACCTATAGAGGGGATTATTCAAAATTGGAATTCAGTCAGTATTGACCAAGAAAATAGAGTATATACAATAAAGAATAATGTTAGAGGAAAATGACTAAATTGTGGGGAAGGACAAAGATGTACAGAGAATTAAGAGAATGTTTGGCAAAGGGATATGAAGAATTGTATTGGCAAGCTATTAAGTACAAACGCAACATGTCAAAAACAAAATGATAGAGATCTAGTGGATCAATTCCGCCCGTAGAAAATCTTGAACGTGGACAGAATTATAATGAATTTCATGAGTAGGTCGCCGAAGACCGAGCTAAGAGATGGCCCTAGTTGATTTATAATTGCTGGACCAAGTGATTTACCTACGAGAGACTTTCCATTTAGAAGATTATCGATTTATATACGGAAGAGATGGTGGTGCAATATAAAACTTCTGCAGTGATTACGTCAGATAGAGACTTAAGGTTAAACTTCGAATATTGAAGGTGCTTTCAAGTATAATTAATAAAGAGATTGAGCGTATGTACTAATTTGATCTGTGGCTGACGGACAGGGAAGAAGAATTGTCCAGACGATCGAATTTATATTTAGTGTCGTGCCTTAGATTTCACGGGGCAGTCGAGAATAAAAACTTATCCATGAAACGAATATTGTTATCACGATCGGCACCATGCGAACGTAAGGACGTCTCTTGTAAAGCGTACTACGAAAGAAGAAGTTTCGCTTTTCTTGCGTTACGAAGAAGTCAATGAACGAGGGATATAGTAGCTGAACTGGTTCGACGTATACCGAAGACTATACAGTATCCATAGCAAGTGGTAACGACTGACGGGAGGCAACACATGCGTGCTAATCAAGCCAAGGAAAATGAGGAATACCGTGCGTATTGACGTTGTCTCAGATTATAGAACACGACCACAAAGTATTCACGGCCCAACTATACAAGGACTCAACACGGATACTATGAATAAGGTAGAAGAGGAACGTATAAGTAGTGGGATAGAAATTTTCATTCATAGAACAACCGATAAGGAATACAGGTCGAGGAGAGCATGCGTTGAGAAGCAACACTAAAGCGTTGGTAAGATCAAGGTAAGAGAACAAAAGGGTTGAAGTGTCAACCTGAGAGTTGGGAAGGGTAAAGTTGGAATTGTATCCACAACTATTTTCCTTAGGTTCTTAAGATAGAATCCTTTTAAGGAGAGGAGACTGCAATAACCCTAAATTTCGTGAATATTCGAAACCTGGATGAAAATTAATTTTATGGGTGGATGAGAAATTTTTGCAATCACGATATCTACGAATTATTAAATGAAGATTTCGAATTGATATTACGCCTTTACGGTGCAGACGACTGTATGTAAAAGTCATTAGTTTTTACGAAACCCATTATTTCGAATGGTCAAATTTTATGAGATATCAAAGGAGTATGAGGTGGGAGACTTCGTGATGCTAAAGGTATCCCCCTGAAAAGGATTGATGCGGTTTGGTAAGAAAGGGAAGCTAAGTCTGAGGTTTATTGGACCTTTTTAGATTTTGAGGCGTATTGGGAAGTTAGCCTACGAGTTAGCCTTGCCCCAAGCTTGCAGCAAATTCATAATATGTTTCATATGTCTATGTTACGACCCTACCACACCGACTATCGGCATGTGATAGAGTACGACCAAGTGGACCTACAACCAGACTTGACCTATATGGAGCAACCCGTGGAAATCATGGATAGAAAAGAACAAGTGCTGAGGAACAAGGTTTTTAAACTAATAAGGAATTGTGAGAAAATCAAGATGTGGAAGAATCCACCTAGAATTTAAAAGAGTGAAACAAAGAAGGAGTAACCCTAGTGATTCCTAAACTGATTCCGGGACGGAATCCTTTTAAGGAGGGGAGACTGTAAGAACCCATATTTTCGGTAGAATTAAAACTTTTCTTATTAAGAATAAGTATATACATGAATAGTGTTTGTCATGCATGAATAGTAATTTATGGATGAATAGTGATTTTGAGGACCAAGAAAATTTTCACGCCACCCTATGTACAAGACATGGTATGGATATTTCGAAGTCATATTCGTGATTCACGGAGCAAATAAGTGTATATAAAGACGATCGGAATTCAGAAATTCCAATTTGTATTCTGGTGTAATATTTGACCGGGAAGTGAATTATATATTATTATATTCAAGAAATGAGATATTAATTTTGAGGAATTAAGGATTTAATTATGTCAGGATTTTATTATATTTGATTCGAGGATTTAGAACCAAAACCCCTGAGATAGTGAAACGAACGTTCTAGAAACCGCTGAGACTTTATAACGAGATTAAGCGATCAAGCGAGCGAATCATGAATTAAGAATAGTAAATATTAGAAGTCCAACAAGGATATATTATGAGAGGAAAATGGAATTGAGAATAAAATCCTAGAGTTAAAGGAAATGAGAACAATTGAGAAACCGCGAGAATTTTTTTCTGAGATAAAGAGAAAATACAAAGAAAATTGGACAGAACGATTGTTTGAGGTATTGGGCCACACTATTACAATGAAGTGCAACATATAAGTTGTAACATATTGATTTAGTAAATATACAAGAAGGGAAGCCCCTTGGTGCAAATAAGAAAAGGAAGGAAGGACTTGGAAACAATATGTATAAAGCAAGGGACTTGCTTGCAATTATGGATGGATAAAGGTAATCCAAATGAACCAATGAGGAGATGACACCACATGGCAAGAAGATAAGATGCATCCAAGTGAAAATATCAAGCATTATTGATCACTTTATCACTTTAATCAAACAAAACAAACACCAAATACTCCATTCTGCCCAGCAGGAAAGGAGCTCACTAAAACGGGCCTAGAGACTTCATTACTCAATGAAATTTTTTGTTCTTTATACGGTTAGAAAGCTGTTAAGCCGCTCTACAACTTTCATTCGGGAGCCTCGACCAGAAAACGACTGCAAGGGCTTCGTTTTGGCTGATCTTTGGGGCGTGTTTTTCCAGTCAGGAAACTCACTTCCATGTTCCTGATTTCTTTGGTGAGATTGAAGATGGTGAGCATAGAGTAAGGCTTCCCCAAGGTTAACCAAGCTTGTTTGAGATTGTAAGAACATCAAGAAGGTATAAAAACCCTAACCCCTCTTGGCCATGTAGTATTTGTGAAGTTTAATGTTAGATCCATGGTTATTAGTGTGAATCTTGGACATATAAGTTATGGATGATGTAGATCTTGAGTTTAAATGTTGTGGTTGTGATTTTTAAGCTTGTGGTTAGTGTATGTAACACCATGTATGTTATAAAGTATGATTCTTGGTTGGATAAGTGGTATAAGTATGCTGAGTATTTTTCTAGGAACTAGTACTGTCTTGTAGGAGGATTTTGAACCCCTAAATCTTGTCCCCTGACGTCCTAATATATATTGTTGGAAAGGTATTTGAATGTAGGTTCCATAAATATAAGGTTCATGACTAGGTGATGTATAGATTTTGAGTTATGGCATGAGAAGTGAAATGTGTTTCTGGAATCCGGACTGCACTAAATGGTCCCCTTGTGAACCTTGTTTAAACCCCTAAAAATTTATGTAGGATCATGGAAACATTAGAGAAGCTAGTAAATGCAGTGGTGAAGGCTACCCAAAAAGAATTGGATTAAAATATGTATTTTTCAATTTTATAGAAATGTTGGAGTAAAATCCGCGCAAGTGAAAAACCACTTAGGAGATTAGTTTAAAGTAGTTTTAAGAGTATTCACTTGAGTTTCGAGTTTGAGGAATAGATTTGAGTCGAATGGGTAAAGAATGTGATAATGTGATGACATGGTCATATAGGAGGGTTAGTGGGTCAAACGGTGGAGTCGCTAAGATGGCCTTGTATTCTTTAAAACATTATGATTAAGTGGTGTTGCTAAGATACTAACGAGTGAATATTGGATATTTATAGATTGTCGCTCCACTCCACGAGCCCAACCACCCCAACCTTCCCAAGGCAAGTTTTCCAACCCTAAGCATTTATTTTCAAGATATTATGTTCCTGATTCTACCTATGCAAGTTTACTTTTCAAAACTTACATATACAAAGACTTTCACTGTTGTGTTTGTAGTTTTCAATCATATCAAATGTTTATGTTTATCGAAGTATTGATGAAATTGAGATGTATAAGCACGTATATGTTTGCACCCCTTGAACTTAGATTGAAATGTTTTCTTCGGACAACGACTCTAGCAATAGAGGTCGTAGCGGTCCGTATATACTATTGACCGGGGAGCGGTATATTATTATATCGTAATTAAATTGCGAAAACCCGAAGGGTCATTCGGGGAGTATCGTATACTCAAGTAATTATTTTTATATCTTCGTAAATACTCAAAATACCTATCTTGGATTAAAAGCTTATGTAATTAAATAATTATTTTATTAATTATTAATATTAAATCTTAAAATATGATTTATTAATTATTGTTCATTATTTTAAAGACAAAGCTAATCCAAGATACCTTTTGCACTTTCAAACTCGAACTCTTTCGAACTCAAAACATTTTCGAAAACCCCCGGTCAGGTTTTGCTTCTTGTACACTTTTCAAGAATTATCGGTCGACTGAGGTCGAACTTCAACTACTCGAATTTTCTATCAAAATGATTTTTGAAAAGAAAAGAAAAAGGGGACTCCCGCAGGTGTGGGAATCGTTGACGAACGATTCCCGGGATGTGTAAGCGGCCGTGAGCCAGGCGGTCCATCAATTATTATTCCGGCCCAGGTGTTGCCGAAGGATGATTACGGATGTAGTTTTCATCGAGGGTGATTACGGATGTAGTTTTCACCCGAGGATAGTTACGGATGTAGTTTCTATCCTTCTACCGGTAGAGAAGACCCGCGGATTATTGGACTTGGATGTGGCGACTGATCATCGTCAATCCCTGTCAGGTTTTATGTTTTCTTCAAGTCCCATCCTCCACTTTGGAAAAATTCTCAAACACTGCTTCTTGGGCCTAAGTGCCAAGTTGCCAATAGTGTGGCTTTTAATAAGAAAAATATTGACATCGTGCAGTATCTAGAACTGCAAGATTTTCTATAAAGATTGGCACGTGTTAGTGCACTCTTGCAATTATTTCAAAGAATGAAATGCTTTTGAATGAGAAACCTTCTAAGCTAATGGAAGGAAAGAGGTTTGCAATGATGTATTCCCTGTACAGTATGTTAACCGTAGAGTGTTTTGCCGAAAATGATATACTCATATGTATATACTTTAAAACTTGAGATATGTTGAAATGGGAACCTTATAAAGGGTTCATATGTTATTCTTAAAGCTCCTTAGTGAGTATAAATGTTTTATTCAAACTCGGACATATATATTGTCCAATTATGTTTTGAAATCTGAGATATATGCCCATACAGTTGGGAATGTTTTCAAAATAAACCACATTATTATTTTTCAAAATGGTGAACTTGCTGAGCATTATGTAGCTCATTCTTGCTTTATAAAAACTTTTCAGAAAGAGAAGAATTTGATCGGTTAACTCCGCACCAGCAGAAGAGGAGTAGAAGATTTACCCCTGAGATGATTTAGTTCCTGATAAATACTACAGAGTAAGTCTGATAGGTTTTCAACTGTAATAGTAAGACTTGTCTTCAAGTGTAGTTGTATAAATGGAAGTGTGCAAGATTCTAGATTGTACAGATGAATTGTAATATTTAGTGTTACTTTTAATTATCGTTTCTGAGGCTCTAACTTGTTTGTGTGTAAGATTGAGGTCTGGATGGATGTATTGTTGAGTTGTAAAGTTAATACAGGTATGATATGGTTGGATGGCCTGAATCTTTGACCTCGGATTTGGGGGCGTCACAATTTTCAAAAAAATCAAACAAGAGGAGGGTGAATAGTGTTCTTATGAACTAACCTTTGATTTTTATGTTTCTTTTGATTGATCTAGCTAGCTTAAGGTCACATAAGGATAGATCAAGGCTTGATAAGGCTATATCACTCTCTAAGGAAGGTAACAAGCTCAAAAACCCTTGGTATCATTTTGAGATTTTATGAGTTTTATGGATTATTTAGTGTTAGTATGCCATGTAATGCTTAGATCTATGTTATTAGTTGATTATGGTTGTTATTTGGATTGTGATCCATGACGTGGTTGAGATAAGATGTTGTTAGAATATTCATGATGTTTTCATGTGTTAGAATGGATGGGGTGTAGTGCTTGAATGATTCACGGTGATGTGAAAACTTTGGAAATTGTGTAAACATAGCCGTCGTAATGCCGAATTTTCGTTAATCTTTAAAAACCGATCATCACAGTAGCTTGAACTCACTGTCCAGCCTTGTATTTTGCCCTGATAAGATAGATAATGTTCCAAGCTTCGTTTTGATATAAAGAACATGTGAAACGGACTTACGGTTTAGAATTTACGGCCGATTTACTAAAAGTAGTTCGAAACCGTAAACGAGAATTCGTAACTGAAATTGAACCCTCGTAAAGTACGTAAGTCAGTGGCGAATCTTGGTAATTAAATACTAGAAGTAAAAAGGAAGGTGCGAGAGAAAACCTCATATGAATCGGATCGTTTTTCGATTTTATAAAAATGTTTGAATCTAGGTTAAACGCGAACGAACCCCTTAAAAGTATAACTTTGGTAATAACTTAGAAAACGAGCGATAAAACTCGAGATATTATCCTGGTTCGTAATCGATCAAATTTAGAACTTATACGATTTAAGTATACACTAAGTGTGAATACGATGACATGTCTTAATGACGAACAAATGTCGAATCGTATCGGTAATAAAAAAGAGTTACACTAAAAAGGGGTATCACGAGATATTTCGAAAACATGTTTCGACTTAAGTTAATACTTAACCTTTTTAAAAGTGTTAAGCAATTAACCTCGAATCTCTTGACTATTTATAGATCACCGAGCTGACCCGGGATACCCTACCACTACCCCTACTCGTACTCAATTACCAGGCAAGTTTCAACTTTCCCTTTTTAGGCTGTTGTGAATATATATGCTTTCTGTTATACATATGCCATAGCATGCATGCCTAATTTCAAGTCATATTGATATACTTGTTCCCTGATTGTTCTTTGGCTTATAAGTAGATAGATAACATATCAATTATAAGCCGGATGTCGTTAAGACCCTTAGAGAAGGGCACATGAATCCTATTTATTGATTATAGACCGGGAGTCAGTACTTCTTGATATATCGTAATTATTTTCGAGGGAAATATTTAACTAAATAATTTCCATTATTTGGTTGACGAATATTATTTGAATATTCGTCCGAGATTATTAATTAACGATCATTACTTCAAATATTTATTTGAACGTTATCTATTCAATGAATATTATTTTTCAATATTCATTCAAAGACGAACCATTTATCGAATATTATTTCAAATATTTCTATAAAACCTTCGATTATTAAATAAATATCATTCGAACATTCATTTAGAACATCATGTATTAAGGGAATATTATTCTTGAATATTCCTTTAAGGTTTAATTTATTAAATGAATATCACTTGGATATTCATTTAAATTATTAATTATTATATGAATACTATTTTTGAATATAAATTCGAAGTCTCATTTGTTTAACGAATATTATTCCAAACAGTTCTTTCAAACTTATTTATCAAATGAATATTATTTTAATATTCATTTAAGTAATTATTTATTCAATAAATATTGTCTTAATATTCCTTCAAGGATTATTTTGAGAAATACTCTAATTAAAAATATTCTTTCATTAAATACTTCCGACTCAATAAATATTCTATAAATATTTATTCAATACTTGGAAGCAACTTCAAGGTTGTTTATTTTCTTCAAATATTATTTTCGACCTTCGATCATTCTGAAAATTCTTCGGAGTCATACGATTAAAATTATATTAAGAAAGGTCCTCTAGATTCCATTCTTCACTCGAATCTATCTCTTAAATTATAAGGGAACCTTACTTGAGAAAGGTTCTATTTCTTGTTGACTCCCCGGTCATAGTTTATCCTTTTCACTCGCAACTTGGTTGCTACGGACTCATTAAGTCTGTGTGTACCTTCTCATCATTCGAGGGGTAAGATCGTTGGAACAAGTTGATATCCATTAACAAGCTAGAGCTTGGGAAATGTTAGTGAATTTTCCTTTCCAACTAGATACGACTACTTTGTGGAGTCTTGTCAACAAGTATTTCACTTGGGGAAGGGAGGATAAACTATACGTTTAAATGTTGTGGATTTACTCGAACTAGGAGTCGTGTGTAAGAGGCCGAGTCGCGCGGTCCCATCACAAGGCCTAAATCATTGGCCAGGGAGTTACTATTAAAGGCCATTGACAAGTGGAGCGGTCAGTTCTTCCTTCTACCGGTAGTAAACTATATTGGGCTGTACCATCCCCGACTGATCATCAGGGAGTGGGACAGCTGGCGCGTGATAACTCCAGTATTGGTTCATCTCCCAAATTGGGAATTCCCTGCAACACGTATCGAAGATACTTCTTTCAGGTTGACGGTGTCTTCCGCAACACGTATCGAAGAGACTTCTTTCAGGTTGTAGAACTTCGAAAAATGTTAATAACTGGAACGGCAATATTTTCCTTGCAAGATCCTCTTAATATGATAAATAATGATATCTTGCTTATTTTGACTTAGCAGATATTTCCACAAAATAAATACTTTAAGTTACCTTGTAACTTCATCCTTTATATTATACTGGCACTATATTCGTTAATGCATGGCTTATGGAAATCATGATATTTCGAACTGTTATATACTATCATTGTCCTGTTATATTATTGTTGGTGGGCTATTGCTCACCTTTGCTTATTCATTATGTCACAACAACAGCTAGGACAGATGGCTCGCGTCAGGCGCACTCGGTGCAAGCGGGTTACCCGACCCACCGGACTCCCCGCTGAGATGCTAGCCGCCCTTGCTGAGGTAGCATAGTTAGACAGCTTTTGTTTCCTGTTTAACTATATGTATAATTAATGTAATCAACGGCAAAACTTTTAAACTTATGATGTTATCCTTTTAGATTGTAATAACTTTTATTCGTAAACCCTTTTATGTAAGACTTATTTCAATTTCATCTCTGGGACTATAACTGTGTGTGTGAGTGGATATTATTGTGGGGTCATAGCATGCTACTTATTGATTTTGGACTCAAGTCAAGTATTATGTATGAGTTATGAGACCGTAAAGACCCGATCCCGGACCCCGGATCTGGGGGTGTTACAGAGATGGTATCAGAGTGAGAGTTATATATCCCAAGAGATGATATGACGTTATATAATAATAAATTCACTAATATAATAAGAACCCTTGCCAGGTTCACCTAAAACCCTTACGGGAACTTTTTAAGTATCATGATAGTAACATAGTTCGTCTTGTGTAGGTGAGCGACATATCGGCCCAGGAGGCAGCTGCGAGACAGCATGATGAGGACATGTTCCGGACTAGGGACCCGTATTATGAGCACTTGCCTGATGAGGATACTGAGCCTGAGGAGGAGGACCCTGAGGAGGTCCAGGTTGATGCTGATACTGATGTGATTGAGTCTGAGGAAGAGGACCCTGAGGAGGTCCAGGTTGATGCTGATACAAATGTTGTGGAGACTGAGGGGGAGGAGGACCCGGAGGGGATCCAGACAGGACAGGTGGCAGAGTTAGTTGCTGAGGATGAGGATTATTGGGTTGTATCTGAGATTAGGACCATGGAGGAGGATACTAATATGACCACTGAGCAGGTCATGGCTGCTGTTGTTGGACAGGCTGTAGATGAGGATGAGCCATTGGATGATGTAGTAGGGAGTTCCGGACTACGAGTGCCACCCCTTCCTATGGAGAGAGCCCCTACCCCACCACCACTACTTGTGAGCCCATTCCCCGATGAGTTTGAGGAGCTTACCCCAGAGCCCCAGCAGACAGAGACTGCAGCTCCAGCTGAGCCATCCACCCCACCTCATTTCCCGATAGGAGGAGTCCCAATATGTGTTCACAACTTGATTGTGAACGGGCTTTATAGAGAGTTGTCAGTGGCGGATGCCAGGTTGGCAGAGTCTAGGAGGGAGCTAGCAGCGGAGAGAGCCGCCCGGATGAGGTTGCAGGGCCGGAGGACTATCAGTGACAGGGTTGGGTATAGGGCTGTGACCCGCATCGAGCTGAGGGCTCGGATGAGGGTGCGACAGTTGCCTACTGATGGGCATGGTATGGTAGACAGAGCAGATGCCGAGGAGACTTTCCGCATCGCCATGGGGAGGGTCCAGATGATGTTTCATCGTGGCGGCTGATTTCTAATGTAGTGATGCAGTAGTCTAGTTGTCTAGTCATGTACGGACGTAGTAGTGCCGGCTTTTGTAGGGATGGTTTTATTGTACTTATTTTCCCTTTTTGCAGACTGGACAGATAGACAGCGTATTTCACTTTTGACTTGTTGTTGTTGTTAGGATGGCTGTACTTTAAACTTTCGTTGTAACTCGGATGTTGTACCTTTTCGGTACCTGGTATATATTTGTTTCTCTTTCAGTTATTTCAATTTTGTTGGGATGTGATCACGAGTTTATTAGCATATGTACTATTTTTGATTAAGTTGCCATGAGATATAAAACTATGGGATACCAAATCCAATCATGTAACGAATTATGCAAGGAAAAATCCTTTAAAACAGGTAAGTGAACCTAATGTAAACTTTTCCAAATTTTCAGTAAAATGCCTCCAAGATGAATGGGCACTAGGGCTAACCCCCGTGAATCTACTGACCAAGAGAGTCACAACCAACATGAGGAAAACCATGAAAGTAGTGAAGAACAAGATCAGGACTATAATGAGCAAGAAGATTCCCAGTATGGAGCAGAGGATGAACCCATGTACTCTGAAGACTTTGAGGGGGAAATAGAGGGTGGAGAAACTGAAGTGGAGCAGGAAGGGGAGAACCAGGGCGGAGACCCCATGGGCCAGTTTATGGATTTACTTAGGCAGAATTTGAACCAATACCCTCAACCACCACCAGGAAACAACACTTCAGTGGCAAATTCCTTTAGGGCCTTTAAGTCCCTTAAGCCCCCAGAGTTCCACGGATCGGCTGATCCCGTTGAGGCGAGGGCCTGGATCAAGGAAATGGAAAAATCTTTCGAGATTCTGAGTATCAATGAGGCTCAGAAGACTGTTTTTGCTACTTACCTACTAAAGGAAGAGGCCAATTATTGGTGGGAAGCCAAGAAGAACATGGAGACTGATGCTGTCGTAGCCTGGGAAAGGTTCAAACAATTATTCCTGGAGAAGTACTTCCCGAAGTTCATGAAAACTCAGATGGAACTTAAGTTTTTGGAACTGAAACAGAACAATATGTCAGTGGCTGACTATGAGGCCAAATTTACTGAGCTTTCGAGATTTGTGACAGAATTTGTGGATACCGAAGAAAAGAAAGCTAACAGGCTTCAACAAGGGCTGAAACAGTGGATCCAGAATAGAGTGGCGGTTTTAGAGATTACGGATTATGCCACCTTGGTGTAAAAGGCCACCATTGTGGAAGCTGGAAGCGATCAGATGCAGAGAGAGAAAGAGAAGGGGGGATTAAAGAGAAAACATGTCAGTATGGGCGGAGGGTCCGCAGGAGGAAAGCCCCCGAACAAGTTCAATCGAGGAGCAGTCTCTCTACCTAATAGGGGTATGGGATTCAAACCACCTGTGAGCATGAGTGTGAGCCAGGGCGGCCAGCATACAGGAGTGTCCCGTTCCCATCAGTCTAGACCTCCCTTGCCAGCATGTGCAACGTGTGGAAAAAGACATTCCGGAGTGTGCAACCAGAAGCAGCCAACCTGTTATAAGTATGGACGAGTGGGCCACTACTCTAACACCTGCACTGCGGTTGTCCCTAGTACCAACAAAAGCACCACTTGTTTCCAATGCGGACAGCTAGGGTACATGAGGAAGGACTGCCCAAGGAACAAACCTGTAGCATCAGGGGCAAGCAGGGCTGCGTCAAATAGGCCAACAACTGCTAGGACTTTTAATATGTCAGGTCAAGATGCCGTGAGGGACACGGATGTGATAGCAGGTACATTTTCTCTCAATTCAGTCAATGAAAATGTCTTATTTGATTCAGGAGCAACTAAGTCTTCTATATCTAGAGATTTTGCGCATAAATTGAAACTTAAAACCCAGCAACTAAGAGAGTCCTTACAAGTAGAAATAGCTAATCAGGAAATCGTACCGGTTAATCAAATTCACCCCGATTGTCAGCTAGAAATAGGAGGACGATCCTTCTATGTCAATTTAATTCCTTTTAAGCTAGGGGAATTCGATGTCATTTTGGGTATGGATTGGTTGTCTCGCAATAATGCGCAAATAGATTGTAAAGGGAAAAGGGTTAAGTTGAAAACCCCAGGGAAGAAAGAAATAGTGTTTAAGGGGATGCGACAGACCCAGAAAATTCTGACCATGGCGCAGACCAAGAGATTGTTACGAAAAGGGAACGAGGCTTATTTAGCTTACGTTATAGACACTCAGAAGGAAGTGCCAAGATTGCAAGACATTCTAGTAGTTAATGAGTTCGAGGACGTGTTCCCACAAGATCTTCCGGACTACCACCTGATAGGGTAATTGAGTTTGCCATCGAGTTAGCCCCGGGGACGGCACCGGTTTCGAAGGCCCCATACCGATTAGCCCCAGTAGAAATGAAGGAGCTAGCTAAACAGTTACAAGAATTGTTGGATAAGGGCATGGTAAGGCCCAGTGTGTCGCCTTGGGGCGCACCAGTGTTGTTCGTTAAGAAAAAGGATGGGAGTATGAGGTTATGCATCGACTACCGAGAGTTGAACAAGCTAACCATAAAGAATAAGTATCCATTGCCCAGGATAGACGATTTGTTTGACCAAATAAGAGGTGCTGAATACTTCTCTAAGATCGACCTGTGAACGGGATATCACCAACTGAAGATCAAACCGGAAGATGTCCCGAAGACTGCATTCCGTACCAGATATGGACATTATGAGTTCTTGGTAATGTCATTTGGATTGACCAACGCCCCAACAACCTTCCTGGACCTAATGAATAGAGTGTTCAAGGAATATTTGGACAAATTCGTGATAGTCTTCATTGATGATATTCTCATCTACTCAAAGATAGAGGCAGAACACGCTGAACATTTAAGGATAACCTGAGAAATACTCAGGAAGGAGCAGTTATATGCCAAGTTCTCCAAGTGTGAGTTTTGGAAAAATGAAGTACAATTCTTAGGGCACGTGATCAATAGAGAAGGAGTGTTGGTTGACCCCTCCAAGATAGAAGCAGTTTCAAACTGGGAACGGCCAACTACTCCAACCGAGGTGAGGAGTTTCATCGGACTGGCCGGATATTATAGAAGATTTGTCCAAGACTTTGCAAAAATTGCAGCTCCATTAACTCAACTTAACCGTAAAACCGAGAAATTTGAATGGACTGAAAAATGCGAGAAGAGTTTGAAAGAGTTAAAGAAGAGGTTGGTGACAGCCCCAGTGCTGGCTTTACCAGATGGAAAAGGAGATTTCGTGATTTACAGTGATGCTTCGCATAAAGGATTGGGATGCGTGCTTATGCAGCACGGCAAGGTAATAGCATATGCATCTAGGCAATTGAAGGATTATGAGGTCAGATATCCCACGCATGATCTAGAACTAGCAGCCATAGTCTTCGCTCTAAAGATTTGGAGACACTACTTGTATGGGGAATGGTGCGAGATTTACACTGACCATAAGAGCCTCAAGTACATTTTCACTCAGAAAGAGCTTAACATGCGCCAGAGGAGATGGTTAGTGTTAATCAAGGATTACGACTGTGAAATTCGTTATCAACCGGGCAAAGCTAATGTGGTGGCTGATGCCCTTAGTAGGAAAGAGAAGCTCAAGATGATAACTTCAGAGGAGGAGTTAGTGAAAGACTTTGAGAAGTTAGAAATTGAGGTTAAGTTACCTGGAGAGGGCCAAGAAAAGTTGATGGAAATTAGAATCCAACCTCCATTGTTAGAAAAGATTAGACGGTGCAAAGAACGAATGATGGAGGAAGAAGAGAACTCCACAGAAGAGATAATGACCGGGGAAGAAATTAAGTGTGAAAGAGACAAGGAAGGGATCATGAGGTACACGTACAGGATATGGATCCCAAACTTTCAGGAACTCAAGGATGAGATTTTAAACGAGGCACACAACTCAAGATACTCGGTGCACCCCGGTAGCACCAAAATGTATATGGATTTGAAGGAGTATTACTGGTGGCCCAATATGAAAAAGGACGTAGCCGAGTGGGTAAGCAGATGCTTGACCTGCCAACGAATGAAAGCAGAGCACCAGTGTGGCGCCCCCAAATCCGAGGTCAAAGATTCAGGTCGTCACATCACCATCCAACCATATCATACCTGTATTAACTTTACAACTCAACAATACATCCATCCAGACCTCAATCTTACGCACAAACAAGTTCGAGCCTCAGAAACGATAATCAAAAGTAACACTAAATACTACAATTCATCTGTACAATCCAGAATCTTACGTACTTCCACTTATACAACTACACTTGAAGACAAGTCTTACTATTACAGTTGAAAACCTATCAGACTTACTCTGTAGTATTTATCAGGAACTAAATCATCTCCGGGGTAAATCTTCTACTCCTCTTCTGCTGGTGCGGAGTTAATCGGCCAAATTCTTCTCTTTCTGAAAAGTTTTTTTTATAAAGCAAGAATGAGCTACATAATGCTCAGCAAGTTCACCATTTTGAAAAATAATGTGGTTTATTTCGAAAACATTCCCAAGTGTATGGGTATATATCTCAGATTTCAAAACATAATTGGACAATATATATATATATATATATATATATATATATATATATATCCGAGTTTGAATAAAACATTTATACTCGCTAAGGAGCTTTAAGAATGACATATGAACCCTTTATATGGTTCCCATTTCAATATATCTCAAGTTTGAAAATATATACATATGAGTATATCATTTTCGGCAAAACACTATACGGTTAACATACTGTACAGGGAATACATCATTGCAAACCTCTTGCCTTCCATTAGCTTAGAAGGTTTCTCATTCAAAAACATTTCATTCTTTGAAATAATTGCAAGAGTGCACTAACACTCTTTGAAATAACACGTGCCAATCTTTATAGAAAATCTTGCAATTCTAGATACTGCACGATGGCAATATTTTTCTTATCAAAACCACACTATCGGCTACTTGGCACTTAGGCCCAAGAAGCAGTGTTTGAGTATTTTTCCAAAGTGGAGGATGGGACTGGAAGAAAACATAAAAACCTGACAAGGATTGACGATGATCAGTCGCCACAACCAAGTCCAACAATATGCGGGTCTTCTCTACTAGCAGAAGGATAGAAACTACATCCGTAACTACCCTCGGGTGAAAACTACATCCGTAATCACCCTCGATGAAAACTACATCCGTAATCATCCTTCGGCAACACCTGGGCCGCAATAATTGATGGACCGCCTGGCTCACGGCCGCTTACACATCCCGGGAATCATTCGTCAACGATTCCCACACCTGCCAGAGTCACCTTTTTTTTTCTTTCTTTTCAAAATCATTTTGATAGAAAATTCGAGTAGTCGAAGTTCGACCTCAGTCGACCGATAATTCTTGAAAAGTGTACAAGAAGCAAAACCTGACCGGGAGTTTTCGAAAATGTTTTGGGTTCGAAAGAGTCCGAGTTTGAAAACGATGAAGGTATCTTGGATTAGTTTTGTCGTTAAAATGATGAACAATAATTAATAAATGATATTTTGAGATTTAATATAAACAATTAATAAAATAAGCTTTTAATTAAAATAAGCTTTTAATCCAAGATAGATATTTTTGAGTATTTTTGACAACGTAAAAATACTTAAGTATACGGTACTTCCCGAATGACTCTTCGGGTTTTCGCAATTTAATCATGATACAATAATATACCGCTCCCCGGTCAATGGTATATTTGGACCGCTACGACCTCTATTACTTGAGTCGTTGTCCGAAGGAAACACTTTCATTCTAAGTTCAAGGGTATACAAACACATATGCATATATCTCAAACTTCAACATAACCTCATAAAGCATAAGCATATAATACGTTTGAAAGCCACAAACACAACAGTGAAAATCCTTATATATAAGTTTTGAAAAGTAAACTTGCCTTGGTTAGGGTGGGGTGGTCGAGCTTGCGACGTGGAACGAATATCTATACATAATCAATATTCGTACGTTAGTACCTTAACAACACTACTTAATCGTAAGGTTTTAAAGGATGTTAGACCAACTTAACGACTCCAATTTGTGACAACTAACCCTCCTATATGACCATGTCATCACTTTATCACATTCAATACCCATTCGACTCGAATCCATCCCTCAAACTTGAAACACAAGTGAGTACTCTTAAAACTACGTTAAACTAAGCTCCTAGGTGATTTTTCACTCGCGCGCACTTCGCTTTAACATTTTTATAAAATTGAAAAATACAAATTTTATTCCAATTCTTTTTGGAAAGCCTTCACAACTGTATAATCTGACTACCCTCAAATTTTCATAACACTGGCATAATTTGAAGGGGTCGTAACTCAGTTCACAAGTGGACAACACAGTGCAGTCCGAATTCCAGAACCACACTGGACTAATCCGGCCATAACTCAAGATCTACACATCTCCTGGGTATGAACCTTATATTTATAGAAACTACATTCAATTATCTTTCTAACCATATAAATTAGGTCCTCGGGTGACAAGATTTAGGGGTTCAAAACCCTCATACAAGACAGTACATGCTCCCAGGAATTTACACAGCACTCATCTTTTCTCAAATATTGAAGAACTCACTTTATACATCACATCTACCATCAAAACCACCAAGACTTGTCTCTATAGCATACATGGGGTTACATACTCTAAGTACAAGCCTTACAACCATCATAACAAGCACATAACTTCAAGATTTCATCATCTATAACTCATACTACCAAGATATGCACCAATACTTGTAGATCTAGCAATATGAACTATGAACAAGTCATGGCTAAGGGTTGAGAGAGTTTATACCTTCCTTGATGTGTGTAATATCTTTCTAAACCTTGTATAATCCTTGTATAGCCTTGCGTAAGCTTGGATGATCAAAATAAATGAAGAAAACAAAGTTAGTAATTCGGAGTTATTAGAATAAGATTGAAAGATCATGGAAAACGAGGCCCTTACCGAGCTTTCCAGATCGAGGCTTCTAAATGAGAGTTGTAGAGCATCTTCACAGCTTTCTAACCATATAAAGAACACGAAATTCCATTGAGTAATGAAGGCTCTAGGCCCGCTTTACTGAGCTGCTGTTCTGCTGGGTAGAATGGGTATTTTCTTGTGTTTATTTTGTTTTGTTTGCTAAATAATGTCTAATACATGTATTATATATCTATCTCATTTGGATGCATCTTCTTGTAATGTGTTGTCAACACCTCATTGGCTCACTTGGATTTCCTTATCCACAACAATTGCAACAAAGTCCTCATCTTTTGTTTCTTTCATATTAGTCCCTTGGTTTGTTTCCTTTTCCAACAATTTGATTTCCTTGTTGTCTCGTGAATAAAATTAATACGTTACAACTTATACTTTGCATATTATTGCTCTAATATGGCACAATACCTCGAATGAATATTAATTCCAACATCCCTTGTTTATTTCTCTTTATCTCAGAAAACGTTCTCCCGATTTCTCAAGCATTCTCTATTTCTCAATTCTAGGAGTTTATTCTCAATCCTCTTCTTTTCTCATAATATATCCTTCCTTGGACTCTTAATATACCATATCCTTAATCCATGCTTCGTTTGCTCAATCGCTTAATCTCATTGTAAAGTTTCAGCGGTTTCTAGAACGTTTGTTTCACTTCCTCAGTGGTTTTCGTTCCAAATTCTCAAATCACTTATAATAAAATTCCAAAATATTAACTCCTCAATTCCTCAAATTAAATATCTCATTTCTTGATATTACTGATATATAATTCACTGCTCGGTCAAGTATCACACGAAAATAGAATTTGGAATTTCTGAATTCCGATCGCATTTACATACACTTATTTACTCGGTAGATTACTAGTATAACTTCGGAATATCCACACTATGTCTCGTACATAGGTGGCATGAAAAATTTTCTGAATCCTCAAAATCACTATTCATCCACCAAATCACTATTCATTGATGCACTTCATCATAATAGGAAAAGTTTTAATTCTACCGAAATTTTGGGTTCTTACAACCAGAAGCCCAACGGACTTCTACACCCCTTGGAGATTCCAGAATGGAAATGGGAACACATAGCCATGGATTTTGCAGTAGGTTTACCAAGGACCAAGGCTAATCATGACGCCATATGGGTAATTGTAGATCGACTGACGAAGTCAGCTCACTTCCTCCCGATCAACGAAAGGTACACGGTCGACAGACTAGTGGATATCTACTTAAAAGAGATAGTGGTGCGACATGGAGTCCCAGTCGCAATAGTATCCGATCAAGATCCTAGATTTAACTCTAGGTTTTGGAGAAGTTTTCAAGAATGTGTAGGGACCCGGCTGAACATGAGCACAGCCAACCACCCCTAGACAGATGGGCAAAGTGAAAGGACCATCCAAACGCTAGAGGATATGTTGAGAGTCTGCGCGATAGACTTCAAAGGAAATTGGGATGATCACTTGCCATTGATCGAGTTTTCCTACAATAACAGTTTTCATTCAAGTATAGGAATGCCACCTTATGAGGCCCTTTATGGAAGGAAATGTCGATCTCCCTTGTATTGGGATGAAGTTGGAGAGCGAAAGATGCTCGGGTCCGAAGTGGTCCAACGAACTAAAGATGCAGTAGATCTAATCAGAGGACGGTTGGTAGCAGCCCAGGATCGACAAAAGAAATATGCCGAATTAGCTCGGAAAGGCAAAGAATACGAAGTAGGGGACCTAGTGTTCTTGAAAGTGTCACCTTGGAAAGGTTTAATGAGATTTGGGAAGAAAGGAAAGCTGAGTCCCAGATACATAGGACCATTTGAGATCTTGAGACGGATTGGGGAACTAGCTTATGAGCTGGCATTGCCCCCGAATCTACAGCAGGTGCACAATGTGTTCCATGTTTCGATGCTGAGGAAGTATAATTCGGATGCCAAGCATATTGTAGAGTATGAGCAAGTGGACATGCAACCAGACTTGACCTATGTAGAGCAACCTGTGGAAATCATAGACCGGAAAGAACAAGTGCTCCGAAACAAGGTCATTTAGCTAGTCAGAGTTTTGTGGCAGAACCACAATGTAGAAGAATCAACCTAGGAGCTTGAAAACGCAATGCAAGAGAAGTACCCCCACTTGTTTTCAAACTAATTCCGGGACGGAATCCTTTTAAGGAGGGGAGACTGTAAGAACCCAGATTTTGGGTAGAATTAAAACTTTTATTTACTTAATGATGTAAGAATGAATAGTGGTTACGACTACCATGTAATAGTTGATATTTTGAAGAAATGAATGGAATTCGATTTTACTATTTCTATGTCTTGAAGAATGTTAATGGTTGACAACTTAGGTAAGAATAATCTATCTCCTAGGGGAATAAGATATGGCAATTCCAAGCAGGAGAATATTCTCATGTCATCCAGATCGATAACGATTAATCCAGTGGTTCCGTAAAAAGGTTAAGGAACGATCGAAAGAGAATACGGACAATTGTACAACCCTAAGAGAATAAGTAAAGAATAAAGAATGAATAGTGTTTTTGGTGGAAGTAAGAATAATATGAGATGACACTATATAGAAGTATTCGGAACGGATTTTCGAGTTCGTATTAGTGATCTAGGGGGAAAATAAGTGTATGTAAAAGCTGTCGGATTCTGAAAAACCGCACTTTTATTTTCTCCGAGAGTTCCCTGGACACTGACAGACTTAAGGATTTAACGAATGGATTTAAGGAATATAAATTGGAAAGATAGAAAGAAAGATGGAGAATAATAGTATTAATATTAAGAGGATTCCCGGTAAACCCTAACTAGAAATCCGTGGGATATTCCTACGAACGATCAATCGAAACGAGCAATAACCGAACATAGAATCAAGCAGAGAAAGCAAGATACATGCATGTGCAAGTGATAATATCTAGCAACCAAGTGGCTCCAAGTAACTAGCACACTTAGGAAAGGAAGTAGTACTTAGAAATCTAACCATTACCTAGCTCTCCACCATTTAAAACATGACACATGCTTTGCCAAATACCTCATCCATTACATCACACTCCACTAACACAACCAAGATGAGATATTATCTACCAAAAGTCACTTTATGCATAATTGAGCAAAACAAATCAAGAAAACAAGCAAACTCTCTCCATTCCTTTCTTTCTTCATCCATTCGGCCTTTCGGCTAATTCCAAGACCAAAGATCAACTTCCAACCATCATTTGATCTTGTAATTTTTAAGGTGAGTCCTATATTTCACAAAACTAATCTCCTAGAAATTTCAAGCTCAAATTCCTTTGTTTCTATTTTCAAAAAAATCAAACAAGAGGAGGGTGAATAGTGTTCTTATGAACTAACCTTTGATTTTTATGTTTCTTTTGATTGATCTAGCTAGCTTAAGGTCACATAAGGATAGATCAAGGTTTGATAAGGCTATATCACTCTCTAAGGAAGGTAACAAGCTCAAAAACCCCCGGTATCATTTTGAGATTTTATGAGTTTTATGGATGATTTAGTGTTAGTATGCCATGTAATGCTTAGATCTATGTTATTAGTTGATTATGGTTGTTATTTGGATTGTGATCCATGACGTGGTTGAGATAAGATTTTGTTAGAATAGTCATGATGTTGTCATGTGTTAGAATGGATGGGGTGTAGTGCTTGAATGATTCACGGTGATGTGAAAACTTTGGAAATCGTGTAAACATAGCCGTCGTAGTGCCGAATTTTCGTTAATCTTTAAAAACCGAGCATCACATGTTTCGACTTAAGTTAATACTTAACCTTTTTAAAAGTGTTAAGCAATTAACCTCAAATCTCTTGACTATTTATAGATCACCGAGCTGACCCGGGATACCCTACCACTACCCATACTCGTACTCAATTACCAGGCAAGTTTCAACTTTCCCTTTTTAGGCTGTTGTTGTGAATATATATGCTTTCTGTTATACATATGCCATAGCATGCATGCCTAATTTCAAGTCATATTGATATACTTGTTCCCTGATTGTTCTTTGGCTTATAAGTAGATAGATAACATATCGATTATAAGCCGGATGTCGTTAAGACCCTTAGAGAAGGGCACATGAATCCTATTTATTGATTATAGACCGGGAGTCAGTACTTCTTGATATATCGTAATTATTTTCGAGGGAAATATTTAAGTAAATAATTTCCATTATTGGTTGACGAATATTATTTGAATATTCGTCCGAGATTATTTAATTAACGATCATTACTTCAAATATTTATTTGAACGTTATCAATTCAATGAATATTATTTTTCAATATTCATTCAAAGATGAACCATTTATCGAATATTATTTCAAATATTTCTATAAAACCTTCGATTATTAAATAAATATCATTCGGACATTCATTTAGAACATCATGTATTAAGGGAATATTATTCTTGAATATTCCTTTAAGGTTTAATTTATTAAATGAATATCACTTGGATATTCATTTAAATTATTAATTATTATATGAATACTATTTTTGAATATTAATTCGAAGTCTCATTTATTTAACGAATATTATTCCAAACAGTTCTTTCAAACTTATTTATTAAATGAATATTATTTTAATATTCATTTAAGTAATTATTTATTCAATAAATATTTTCTTAATATTCCTTCAAGGATTATTTTGAGAAATACTCTAATTAAAAATATTCTTTCATTAAATACTTCCGACTTAATAAATATTTTATAAATATTTATTCAATACTTAGAAGCAACTTCAAGGTTGTTTATTTTCTTCAAATATTATTTTCGACCTTCGATCATTCTGAAAATTCTTCGGAGTCATACGATTAAAATTATATTAAGAAAGGTCCTCTAGATTCCATTCTTCACTCGAATCTATCTCTTAAATTATAAGGGAACCTTACTTGAGAAAGGTTCTTTATCTTGTTGATTTCCCGGTCATAGTTTATCCTTTTCACTCGCAACTTGTTTGCTACGGACTCATTAAGTCTGTGTGTACCTTCTCATCATTCGAGGGGTAAGATCGTTGGAACAAGTTGATATCCATTAACAAGCAAGAGCTTGGGAAATGTTAGTGAATTTTCCTTTCCAACTAGATACGACTACTTTGTGGAGTCTTGTCAACAAGTATTTCACTTGGGGAAGGGAGGATAAACTATACGTTTCAATGCTGTGGATTTACTCGAACTAGGAGTCGTGTGTAAGAGGCCGAGTCGCGCGATCCATCACAAGGCCTAAATCATTGGCCAGGGAGTTACTATTAAAGGCCATTGACAAGTGGAGGTGTCATTTCTTCCCTTTACCGGTAGTAAACTATATTGGGCTGTACCATCCCCGACTGATCATCAGGGAGTGGGACACCTGGCGCGTGATAACTCCAGTATTGGTTCATCTCCCAAATTGGGAATTTCCTGCAACACGTATCAAAGATACTTCTTTCAGGTTGACGGTGTCTTCCGCAACACGTATCGAAGAGACTTCTTTCAGGTTGTAGAACTTCGAAAAATGTTAATAACTGGAACGACAATATTTTCCTTGCAAGATCCTCTTAATATGATAAATAATGATATCTTGCTTATTTTGACTTAGCAGATATTTCCACAAAATAAATACTTTAAGTTACCTTGTAACTTCATCCTTTATATTATACTGGCACTATATTCGTTAATGCATGGCATATGGAAATCATGATATTTCGAACTGTTATATTATTGTTGGTGGGCTATTGCTGTAACAACCCTAACTTTAGGAAGGCTACAGTGATTAAATGAATAGTGATCTCGAGGAATTTAGGAAAATGATGTGTAGGTGCTCTATATTGGAAATGGAAAATGAGTAAACAGAAACCATATTAGTGATGTACTATGAAAATAAGTGACTCGAAACGAGGACAGAATTCAGAGAATCCAAACTTTATTTTATTCCATAATTGACAGAGAAGTCAGGAATATAATAATTGGATTATAAATTAAGGATATTAAATATTAGAAGTCCAAGGGAGGATATATTATGAGAAGGAAAGAGGTCTGAGGATATAATCCTAGAGCAAAGAGAATGCAAACGAGTTCGAGAACGCTTGAGAAATCGGGAGAGAAACCGGGAGAGCAAATTCTAAGATAAAGAGAATATACCAAGGATATTGGATTTAATATCTACTTGAGGATTAGAACCACCCTAACACACTAATATATGACGTGGGAAAGGATAATATGTATGCAAGAGATTTACAGAGGAGAAACCACTGAAACAATCATAGAAATCTTTCGATGAATCAAATGATGAAAGAACTTTGCATTAAGCCCAAACAAAAAGCCCTAGAGCATGGTAAAAGCCCAAATTTTGGCCCAACCTACACATGGAGCTGTATGGTAAGTGAATTAAAGTGTAAGGGAAGGAATCCACTTGGTGAAAATATTAGAACCAAAGTGGAAGATGAGTAAACTTGCCAAAACCTTGATACTAAGTTGCATTTCACCATGGCAAGGTGTCTAGATGGCCAACAATTGGCACCCTTTGATTGGTGGACTCCAAAACACAATTACAAAAGGTAGCTAGCTGATATATCAAGATAGAAACAAGGGATATACATCATTTACACAAGAGAAAGCAAAACAAAACAATTTTCTTTCAAGAAGAAAACTTTCGGCCAGATTTCCAGGAGATCAGTAAAACGAGCATAACTTCTTCGTTTCTCAGCCAAATTTTGCGTTCTATAGCTTGTTAGAAAGCCCATGAGATAAGCTACAAGTCGTATTTCACAAGATTTTTCCAGAAAAGCAAGGTAAGGGGGTCGTTTTTCATGTTCTTTAAGCTGATGAATGGTAACTCCGAATTGTTAACTTTGTTTTCATGGTTCCTTTAGTTGATTCAAGCTATATTGAGGTTGTTTAAGAAGTTCCCAAGGTTTATTAAGGATCTTTAAAGCTTCAAGAAGGTATAACTACTCTTGCCCTTTTTGTATTTATGGTGGAAATTGAGTTGGTTAGTAGTTAAGTGATGTTAATGTCTAGTTTATGATGATTATGTGTTATAAATGGTTTGTTTTGATATGGAAATTTTGTGTTGTGGACTTGTAACCATGGTTGGGATGTAGACCACATGGTGTAGGTGATGGTGTATAAGGTGGATGATTGATTTGGAGGAGTTTGATTTTTGGAAAGTATGAAAATATAGCCGTTATAATGTCCGATTTTCGTTAGACCAAGAATCTGCCCTGTTTTTGGACCCTATACCCGTACGGTAGGTTACTGTCCAGACTCCCAAGTGACCATGAGATGATAGAGCTTGGTTCATAGATCGTTTTGATATAAAGTGCGTTAAAATCTGATGAACGGTTTAGGAGAAAAGTCAGTTTTAGTGAAAGACGTTCGATAGTCGAGAAAACGTAGTTGTACCAACTTTGAGGCTATAACTACCATACTTAGACATTATTAAAAATTATAAAACTTTGGGACATTGCAGTAGGGTAGTCAGAGAGTCATTACCAGTTGACCTTGTAGTAAAATTCGAAATCCATATTTTCTGGGAATTTTTACAGTTAAGTGTAGTCGTTAGGGGAAATGGTGAAAACCCCTGAAACCTCGATTGAACTTATAAATGGTTAAGTTCTTGAACCTTTGGGGTAGTAGTGATACGTTAAACATATGTAAAGTGTCAAGGGTAATGTTATACAAGAGTGTAGTGAGTAAGAGATGTGGTTCTAACGACAGTCCTTTTGTGTTTATAGAAACTCCGGAAGAGGGACGAGCCATACCGTCAGGATACCGAAACCAAGGCAAGATTTCTTCTATCCTTATCTTGGAAAACTATTTTATTTTCAAAGTAAATGATTTCATGGAATATATATGTTATTCTATGTTTGCTATATTGCTAAGAATTATTTCCCTGATATTGGAATTAAAGAGAAATGGATATGATTATGAATGGAGCGAATATGCTTTATGGTAAAGAGAGGTGAAAGAGAATGGTATCAGTTGTTATCTGAAGTAAATAAAAGAATGGTATCAGTTGTTATCTAGGGTTATATGGTTTATAATACTATATTAAAGATATTCTTTTTAAGTATTAGTGGTTTAATAAATATTATTTGATTATCATTCATTACTCTTAAAATAGACGGAATATTTTATGAATATAAAAGTATATTTGATTCCTGAATATGAAAGAGATGTCTGGATCATAATCAAAGCATTATGATACATATATATATATATATATATATATATATATATATATATATTTTATAGAAGTAATGTGCGAGAATGGAAATGATATGAGAGAATGATATGTGGAAATGAAAGCGAGAAAATGGAAATGTGGAAGGATATTTTTAAAAAGGGAATAATGATGTGATAAAAAAGGGGGATTGCAACAGACTTGCATAAGTGGCTGTGTCAGGGCTGTGTGCGACACAGTCCAGCATTTATTATTATTTTTATTACGGCACGAAGATGTCAAGGGAGGATGTTAGCAGGTGGCCTTCCTCCAGGGATGATCTTCATTCCCTCTACCGGTAGTAAAAAAAAAAGAGAGCAGGTACGATTAGGCGACTGATCATCGTCCTAACGTATCAGGCGACAGCAGATATCCCCAATGTTTTTGAAAAGAAAGTGTAGACAATGGTTTTCAGATTTCTATACTGAAAACAGAATAATGATATGAGATGATGGAATTATGGTTACAGATGAAGAAAAACTGATATTATATTATTTTCGATTTCTTTCTTATAATAGTAAGTGGATGATGTATTATTAAATAAGAGCTTTATTCTTCCTTAAGGATTTTAATTATTTTCTGCTATTATATATGCATATACATATATGTATACCTGTTCACATTTTAAATTCTAGTTACAGTATTATCTTGCTGAGCTATTATAGCTCACTTTTGCTACGTATGTATAGAGCAGCTAGGTCCCATGCCGATACTACGCACTACACCCCGCAAGAGGGTAAGGGAAAGGCGATCTTTTGAGCGAGTGCTGGCGACCATCCCCGAGGTAGTGACAAGCGAAAGGGGCTTAGTAGACTTATGTAAATTAAGTGTGTAAGTTTGTAATAAACTTTTGGTTGTTGAAATGCTTCCTGTAGAAGTATTATTCAACAATGTACTTAGTAGAATTCTGGGTTTGTAATAACTGTTAACTTTAAACTTTTAATATTGTGAATGTTGTTCTATGAGCATATGACTGGTGTGTGTGTGTGTATTAGTGTGGGGTCAATTGCTTAAGTATTAAATATTAAGTTAAAAAAAAACTCAAGAGATATTGATATTGAATGGAAATTGGACAGTGATGACCTGGATCCTTGACCCCGGATCTAGGGGCGTCACAGATGGTATCAGAGCTAAGAGTCATAATGCTCAAGAACAAGAGTAATAATAATAATTGTATCAGTAATAATATAAATTGTGAACTTCCATCGAGTTCAAGGGTGGTATATCGCAGATAGTTTTATTTTAAGCATTGATTAAAATTTTATAGATTATTACTAATATAAGTTTATGTTTTAGGATAGGGAAAGGAAATGGGTGAGCCGAAGTTATGGGTGCTTAAATTTTCTTGGGTTTAAGGGAGCTTGAGGTAATATTGTAAGTGGATTGGTGAACAGACACTGATTGTTTCAATTGATTGTGGAGATGAAATGATGAAACTGAGATTGGTCGGTAAAGCAAAGATATACCTTAAAGACTAATAAGACAGATTGAAAAATTCCGAGATTGACTTAAATGAAAAGGCTATTATGCCAAAAGTGTTAAGTTTATGTAGCACACGGGATCGATATGAGAAAGGGAATATTTGATGTATAGGGAAGTGTACGTTAGAGAACCTCGTGAGTATACTGGATATGTTGGGATATACAATTATAAAGTATAGTTTGAAGGGTCCTTGATACCGGAGCATTGTCAGGATAAGACGATCAACATTACGTAACTATATCGATTAGAAGGTTGTGTTCTATTATGGATAAAGGCAGAGAGTATCGAGCCAAGTCACGACTAGGTAAATGATGATAATTGGGAATAGCAGACGATAGGTTAAGGCTACGTGGTGAGTGCCAAATTTAAGAAATTTTGGATAATACGTAGTCTAAGATATAAATAGTCTTTGAGGAAAACCTTCCATTATTGGGATTTTCAATTGGGCAGAGGCTATTAACGGTAACTACTTTCAATTTTCCTTCACTGATGGGTAATTCCAGTTATGATCTAGCACTTCTTATTTATTAAGTGCCTGTATCTTTTCAAAACTTTCTGGTACCCATGAAATGTGTTTCAAAATTGTATTTTATCTATCTTAGTCAAAATATTCTTCTAAGATTATTTTTGGAAGATGGTGTTTATCATCGTGATTTAAATTTCCCTCTATATTTCTTACTCCAACTAAGAGGAACAGCCCTATATGTATATACAAGGACGATCTGTCTGTGTGATAGAAAGTCGGAGGGGACGCCTTCACTTGTGTGACGTACGGGTTCTTCCATCATATTGATTTCCCAAATATTCTTTTATTTCGAATAAGAGCTATTTAAAACTCTTAATCTTATAAATTGTTAGGGGACCTTTACTGGTTTATGGGTTAGTTTCAATTCAAAGTTTCTCGGATTCTATCAATTGTTTCGAATATAGAAGATTTTTTTTATGGATAAAATAATGAAAGTAAGGTTTAGAGTATACGTGATTATACGAGGAAACTTAAGATTCCAAGGGAAATTTCAACAAGAGATAATTAGAGCTAGAAGTGTTTCAATATAAGAGAGGAAGGAATTTCGTGAAAAGGGATGGGTATATTTGATGATTAGTAAGAGAAAAGAATATAAGGAATTTTAAGGCATAATTGAGATTTATTATTGAAAGTAAGGTGTATTTTGAGGATAAAGTCAGAATAAGGATAAACAAAGGCAGTGGGGATAATTAATGAAGGATTTCGAGGTGCAATAACTATTAGTGGAGGAAGGACAATAATGTGACTAATACCCTAAGTAGCAGAGAGAGATTAAAGCTGTTAAATATTCAAAGGATTAACCAAAAGGTGTGAATGAGTAAAACTTGAGATAAAGATTTTGATGAGAATAATAAAGGAAAAATTACAGAGGTGGAATAGATAGTATATCATAAAGGAACTAAGGTGGATCAGCAAGATGTAAAGAGCGTATAGTGAACAATAGACATAAGGGATAAGGTATACGGAGGAAATTGCAGGTACGCTCTAATTTAACTTCATAAGTATAAATGTTTGGTTAGGGATTGACTAAGTCAATGAATGGTGTAAATAGGATGATAACATAGACAAGAATAATCTATCTGTAAGAAAGTAAACTATGGTGATATAAGAAAGTGAGTTATTCTCGTGTCATCCAAATCAATATATGTTAAGAGTCAGAGAACTCTATAAAAAGGAGATTTGGGAATAATGGGGAAAGTGCAAGGATAATTCTTAGAATGAAGGGAAAGTATTTGCTCGTATAAGTACAAACATGAAATATATATTATAATTGATTTTTTTCTTACAATTGTTTCAAGGAATATTAGTAGAATTTATTTTCTGAAAAATTTTACAGAGATGAGATATAGGAAGATTGGAGTATTAATATTTATGTCATGATAGAGATCAAAATATAGCCAAACCATAGTGAGATACACTAACATTCAGAAAAGGCCCTTAATTAGAGGAGAAAGGAGAGATGAGATAATATAGAATGACTGAAAACAGGAGGAGATTTGCAAGGAAAAGATAGTAAAAGTACTGCTATTGATAAGCTAAATGGCATGTTGATGAATGACAAGCAAGTGTATGTTAGTGTATTTGTGCAAACAAGGTAGAGATATTATGAAAGAACTGAAGGATAAAGGAAGTAGTGTGAGAATTAGAAATTTGTCAGGTGAGAAAAGTATTCATTAGTATTTTCAACATGATTCCGGGACGGAATCCTTTTAAGGGGGGAAAAATGTAACAACCCTAACTTTAGGAAGGCTACAGTGATTAAATGAATAGTGATCTCGAGGAATTTAGGAAAATGATGTGTAGGTGCTCTATATTGGAAATGGAAAATGAGTAAACAGAAACCATATTAGTGATGTACTATGAAAATAAGTGACTCGAAACGAGGACAGAATTCAGAGAATCCAAACTTTATTTTATTCCATAATTGACAGAGAAGTCAGGAATATAATAATTGGATTATAAATTAAGGATATTAAATATTAGAAGTCCAAGGGAGGATATATTATGAGAAGGAAAGAGGACTGAGGATATAATCCTAGAGCAAAGAGAATGCAAACGAGTTCGAGAACGCTTGAGAAATCGGGAGAGAAACCGGGAGAGCAAATTCTAAGATAAAGAGAATATACCAAGGATATTGGATTTAATATCTACTTGAGGATTAGAACCACCCTAACACACTAATATATGACGTGGGAAAGGATAATATGTATGCAAGAGATTTACAGAGGAGAAACCACTGAAACGATCATAGAAATCTTTCGATGAATCAAATGATGAAAGAACTTTGCATTAAGCCCAAACAAAAAGCCCTAGAGCATGGTAAAAGCCCAAATTTTGGCCCAACCTACACATGGAGCTGTATGGTAAGTGAATTAAAGTGTAAGGGAAGGAATCCACTTGGTGAAAATATTAGAACCAAAGTGGAAGATGAGTAAACTTGCCAAAACCTTGATACTAAGTTGCATTTCACCATGGCAAGGTGTCTAGATGGCCAACAATTGGCACCCTTTGATTGGTGGACTCCAAAACACAATTACAAAAGGTAGCTAGCTGATATATCAAGATAGAAACAAGGGATATACATCATTTACACAAGAGAAAGCAAAACAAAACAATTTTCTTTCAAGAAGAAAACTTTCGGCCAGATTTCCAGGAGATCAGTAAAACGAGCATAACTTCTTCGTTTCTCAGCCAAATTTTGCGTTCTATAGCTTGTTAGAAAGCCCATGAGATAAGCTACAAGTCGTATTTCACAAGATTTTTCCAGAAAAGCAAGGTAAGGGGGTCGTTTTTCATGTTCTTTAAGCTGATGAATGGTATCTCCGAATTGTTAACTTTGTTTTCATGGTTCCTTTAGTTGATTCAAGCTATATTGAGGTTGTTTAAGGAGTGCCCAAGGTTTATTAAGGATCTTTAAAGCTTCAAGAAGGTATAACTACTCTTGCCCTTTTTGTATTTATGGTGGAAATTGAGTTGGTTAGTAGTTAAGTGATGTTAATGTCTAGTTTATGATGATTATGTGTTATAAATGGTTTGTTTTGATATGGAAATTTTGTGTTGTGGACTTGTAACCATGGTTGGGATGTAGACCACATGGTGTAGGTGATGGTGTATAAGGTGGATGATTGATTTGGAGGAGTTTGATTTTTGGAAAGTATGAAAATATAGCCGTTATAATGTCCGATTTTCGTTAGACCAAGAATCTGCCCTGTTTTTGGACCCTATACCCGTACGGTAGGTTACTGTCCAGACTCCCAAGTGACCATGAGATGATAGAGCTTGGTTCATAGATCGTTTTGATATAAAGTGCGTTAAAATCTGATGAACGGTTTAGGAGAAAAGTCAGTTTTAGTGAAAGACGTTCGATAGTCGAGAAAACGTAGTTGTACCAACTTTGAGGCAATAACTACCATACTTAGACATTATTAAAAATTATAAAACTTTGGGACATTGCAGTAGGGTAGTCAGAGAGTCATTACCAGTTGACCTTGTAGTAAAATTCGAAATCCATATTTTCTGGGAATTTTTACAGTTAAGTGTAGTCGTTAGGGGAAATGGTGAAAACCCCTGAAACCTCGATTGAACTTATAAATGGTTAAGTTCTTGAACTTTTGGGGTAGTAGTGATACGTTAAACATATGTAAAGTGTCAAGGGTAATGTTATACAAGAGTGTAGTGAGTAAGAGATGTGGTTCTAACGACAGTCCTTTTGTGTTTATAGAAACTCCGGAAGAGGGACGAGCCATACCGTCAGGATACCGAAACCAAGGCAAGATTTCTTCTATCCTTATCTTGGAAAACTATTTTATTTTCAAAGTAAATGATTTCATGGAATATATATGTTATTCTATGTTTGCTATATTGCTAAGAATTATTTCCCTGATATTGGAATTAAAGAGAAATGGATATGATTATGAATGGAGCGAATATGCTTTATGGTAAAGAGAGGTGAAAGAGAATGGTATCAGTTGTTATCTGAAGTAAATAAAAGAATGGTATCAGTTGTTATCTAGGGTTATATGGTTTATAATACTATATTAAAGATATTCTTTTTAAGTATCAGTGGTTTAATAAATATTATTTGATTATCATTCATTACTCTTAAAATAGACGGAATATTTTATGAATATAAAAGTATATTTGATTCCTGAATATGAAAGAGATGTCTGGATCATAATCAAAGCATTATGATACATATATATATATATATATATATATATATATATATATATATATATATTTTATAGAAGTAATGTGCGAGAATGGAAATGATATGAGAGAATGATATGTGGAAATGAAAGCGAGAAAATGGAAATGTGGAAGGATATTTTTAAAAAGGGAATAATGATGTGATAAAAAAGGGGGATTGCAACAGACTTGCATAAGTGGCTGTGTCAGGGCTGTGTGCGACACAGTCCAGCATTTATTATTATTTTTATTACGGCACGAAGATGCCAAGGGAGGATGTTAGCAGGTGGCCTTCCTCCAGGGATGATCTTCATTCCCTCTACCGGTAGTAAAAAAAAAGAGAGCAGGTACGATTAGGCGACTGATCATCGTCCTAACGTATCAGGCGACAGCAGATATCCCCAATGTTTTTGAAAAGAAAGTGTAGACAATGGTTTTCAGATTTCTATACTGAAAACAGAATAATGATATGAGATGATGGAATTATGGTTACAGATGAAGAAAAACTGATATTATATTATTTTAGATTTCTTTCTTATAATAGTAAGTGGATGATGTATTATTAAATAAGAGCTTTATTCTTCCTTAAGGATTTTAATTATTTTCTGCTATTATATATGCATATACATATATGTATACCTGTTCACATTCTAAATTCTAGTTACAGTATTATCTTGCTGAGCTATTATAGCTCACTTTTGCTACGTATGTATAGAGCAGCTAGGTCCCATGCCGATACTACGCACTACACCCCGCAAGAGGGTAAGGGAAAGGCGATCTTTTGAGCGAGTGCTGGCGACCATCCCCGAGGTAGTGACAAGCGAAAGGGGCTTAGTAGACTTATGTAAATTAAGTGTGTAAGTTTGTAATAAACTTTTGGTTGTTGAAATGCTTCCTGTAGAAGTATTATTCAACAATGTACTTAGTAGAATTCTGGGTTTGTAATAACTGTTAACTTTAAACTTTTAATATTGTGAATGTTGTTCTATGAGCATATGACTGGTGTGTGTGTGTGTATTAGTGTGGGGTCAATTGCTTAAGTATTAAATATTAAGTTAAAAAAAAAAAACTCAAGAGATATTGATATCGAATGGAAATTGGACAGTGATGACCTGGATCCTTGACCCCGGATCTAGGGGCGTCACAATTGCTCACCTTTGCTTATTCATTATGTCACAACAACAGCTAGGACAGATGGTTTGCGTCAGGCGCACTCGGCGCAAGCGGGTTACCCGACCCACCGGACTCCCCGCTGAGATGCTAGCCGCCCTTGCTGAGGTAGAATAGTTAGACAGCTTTTGTTTCCTGTTTAACTATATGTATAATTAATGTAATCAACGGCAAAACTTTTAAAATTATGATGTTATCCTTTTGGATTGTAATAACTTTTATTCGTAAACCCTTTCATGTAAGACTTATTTCAATTTCATCTCTGGGACTATAACTGTGTGTGTGTAAGTGGATATTATTGTGGGGTCATAGCATGCTACTTATTGATTTTGGACTCAAGTCAAGTATTATGTATGAGTTATGAGACCGTAACGACCCGATCCAGAACCCCGGATCTTGGGGTGTTACATTCTAGTTGGTTGTATTTATATTTGTGGAGTGTAT
The DNA here is from genome assembly GCA_036435485.1 of Saposhnikovia divaricata. Lineage (NCBI taxonomy): Eukaryota > Viridiplantae > Streptophyta > Magnoliopsida > Apiales > Apiaceae > Saposhnikovia > Saposhnikovia divaricata. The sequence continues at coordinate 106,659,483 of CM071597.1, forward strand.
GTATCTTTTAAATAATGATTTAGTATTGTAATGTAATAATTTATTTAGTAGTTGCTTGTTTCATACCACTACCTGTTAGAGATCCGGGTTAGTAGTGGGGTTGTATTTATTTCTTATTATTTTGTTATCAAGGTTTATGTTTTTAGTTGGTATTGTGATGCCCCGACCTTTGCTCTGATCGGGAGGGCATTTTGGTATGGTTCACCTGATCAGTTAGGACAGGTTGAACATGTGTTTGTATTATTTCTTTAGTAGTTGAAATTGTTGTTGGTGTTGGAATGAATTGATTTGGATTCAAATTACAGGTGGATAGTCCGTATTACGAATACTACATGCCGAAATTTTCCAAAATTTCCCTGTATTAAAAATCCATTTTATCTAATTAAATCAAATAATTTATTATAAAAGAATATTTATAGTATCGGGGCGTTACAAGTAGTGTCTTTTATAGTAGATTTTGGTAACTCCCCCTGAGAAATAGAGGGAGTTTCAAGTATGATGTGCTCTCCACTCTGTGTTGTGCCAGCCTTATCACTCCCATATGCTGACTCTTTGCAAGATATTGCATTGGGGAGGATGCTTTATTCTATAGATGCACCCTGTTGAGAGGATACATCTAGTAAACTGTGTGCCCCTGAGTTTACAACTTCAGCCATTTGTGTGACTGAAGAGGTGGTTTTCTTAGCTTTCTTCTTCTTTGGCTTTTGCAAGGGTGACACAGGTGCCTCACTTTCTAAGCCTAATTCAGCATTCAATGCTGCTTCTGTTGGCATTTCCAAAGGTTCAAAGGCTATCTCCTTTCTCTTCTTTTTACTGACACCACCCTGCTGAGAGGATGATTCAAGTGGCTCTGTGTTTGGTTCAGTGTTTGGTTGAGGGGGTTGGTTAGCTGGCCCTAGGTTAGCATTTTGTTCTACTTGCTTGGGCTGTGCTAACTCAGATTTAGAGGCAAATGTTGGCATGTTGTGGGGGTAAGACTCAAATAACCTCTACATATGAGGGGTTATTACAAGCCTAACATCCACATCATTCCTAGTCTCCAAGTTACCAAAAATGAGTTTGGTCATGGATTTCGGATAGCCTATTGTATTTCTATTCATCCCAGGCAATTCAATCAGTTTATTATCTACAAAATTAAGAGGAGATTGAATAAAACGAGGGAAGAAAATTTCATTACCTCTCTTGGTTGAGTTCTTACCAAGTCTCCCATATAGCTCCTGCATAATTAGATTACCCACATTGATTTTCCTATCATATGCCAGGGAGTATGCAATTTGCTGTGCAGGTGCACTGATCTGATCAAAACTCGACTTTCTAGCAGTAAACACCTGTAGCAGTGTGGCGAACACAAAACTCCATTCCTTTCTGAGACACTTCCGGTTCATTTTTCCAATCTTGATTGTATCAGCATATCTGATAAAGTCGAATAATGAAATCAAATCATCATCCGATACCAGAGGGTGATACAGCTCCTGATGAAGTCCTAGTGCTTGATTCATATCCTCTGTAGTGATAGTAATCTCTTTCTCTTGTATTTTGCAGTAGATGATATAAGAGGTTACTGCATTCTCGAGAGCAATAACTTCCACAGTGGCTGTCCTCCAAAACTGTTCTAGGAGATCTAGGTACAGAGTTGGGTTGGCTGAGAGTGCATCCTTGATGTATGACTCAGACATCCAGTGAACGAAGCACTTGAAGTTAGCATTAGGTGCTTCCATATCATTAGTAATAGCAATGAAGTTGGTGTGGTTAGGAATTGTGAGTTGGGTATTTGCCATTGTTACACAGAGAGACGAGAGAAGAGAATGAAGGTTGAAGAAGAAATTTAGCTTTTGAAGTTAGGGTTTTCAGAGGTTTTGGAACTTTAGATGTTTGAGAAATCGAATGAAAAGAAACGAATAGATGTAAAACTGTATAAGTATGAAGTACTTGAATTGTCGATTAGATATATGTTTTGTATCGACAAGTACGTCATTCGAGAAGTAGAAATCAACTATTCGATAAGTCAAGAAAGGCTTAATCGATATCTCAAGCAGTTTGTAACTCATAGCAGGCTATTATCTAACTTAGAAATAATTCCAAATTAAATAAAATTTGTTTTTATGAGTGATTTAAAATTCTGAATAAAAATCCAAAAATGGTTAAGATTCAGCGAAAATTCAGCCTTTTCAAATAATTCGATAACTCTAATGTTCTATTCGAGAACTCATTCATTAGAGAACTCAAATGTCCTATTGGAGAAGTCAAGCAAGTCTCTGTTCGAGTTCTCCAAAATGCACTATTCGAGAACTCAAGAGTGTTCCAAATAGACTTGTTAGAGAAGTCTAACTTATCGAGCTACACTTTCTACTCATAAAAGTTAATTTTCACTATCTTTTCAAAATTCACCAGAATTATTCAAATGAAAAATATTCTAACAAATTAAATAGTGATAATCTTAATATTTCATAGAAATTTCAAGCTAATTCGAATATGAATTTCAACATATGCAACAGATTTGAAATATTTATAAATCATATTTCAGCCAACACTTACTTCAAAAATATTGAGAATTTAGATAAAGTAAGTGTTTATTGCTGCAACAATCTAGTTGATATTTTCACTTAGCTAGATTCTGAAGAATTCAGCATTCCAATCTCACTAACCAACCTTGTGAAGGTGGCTTCATCCAATGGCATAGTGAATATATCAGCTAATTGTTTATCTGTAGGGACATAATGCAACTCAATGGTTCCATTAGTTGCATGCTCCCTAATGAAATGATATCTGATGTCAATGTTCTTTGTCCTAGAATGATTTATAGGATTGGCAACTATAGATATTGCACTTGTGTTGTCACACATGATTGGAATTCTTTCCAACACAAGTCCATAATCTCTAAGCTGATTTCTAATCCAAAGCACTTGAGCACAGCAACTTCCAGAAGCTATGTATTCGGCCTCTGCTATGGAAGTTGACACAGATTGTTTTTCTTGCTGTACCAAGAGACTAGCCTTTGTCCAAGAAACTGGCAGCTACCTGAGGTGCTCTTCCTATCCACTCTGCATCCAGCATAATCAGCATCAGAGTAACCAACCAGATTGAACCCTATGTCCTTAGGATACCATAAACCCAAGTTTGGAGTGCCCTTCAGATATCTAAAGATTCTTTTTATAGCAATCAAATGTGACTCTTTTGGATTTGATTGAAACCTTGCACACAGACATGTAGCAAACATGATGTCTGGCCTACTTGCAGTGAGATAGAGTAGAGAACCAACCATGCCTCTGTAGACTGAGATATCTACTCTCTTGCCTTTGACGCCTTCATCCAATTTGGTGGCAGTGGCCATGGGTGCCTTTGCAGGTGAGCAGTCTTCTAAGTCAAACTTCTTTAATAAATCCTTGATGTACTTGGTTTGAGTGATGAAGATACCATCCTTCCTCTGACTAACTTGCAATCCAAGAAAGAATGTTAACTCTCCCATCATACTCATCTCATATCTGCTTTGCATGAGCTTAGAGAATTTCTCACACAGCTTCTCATTTGTAGAGCCAAAAATGAAATCGTCCACATAGATCTGAACTAGGATAATATCATTACCATGCTTCTTGTAAAACAGTGTCTTGTCCAATGTGCCTCTAGTGAATTGATTTTCAAGAAGGAACTGTGATAAAGTGTCATACCATGCCCTTGGAGCCTGCTTAATTCCATACAATGCCTTAAGCAATCTGTAAACAAATTCTGGGAAATGTGGATCCTCAAAGCCAGGTGGTTGTTGCACATAAACTTCTTCTTCCAGCTCCCCATTCAGAAATGCACTCTTGACATCCATTTGATAGACTTTAAAGTTTGAATGAGCAGCAAATGCCAAAAAGATTCTGATGGCTTCCAATCTAGCAACAAGAGCAAATGTCTCATCATAGTCAATGCCTTCCTGTTGAGAGTATCCTTTTGCAACCAACCTTGCTTTGTTTCTTACTATTACACCATCTTCATCCATCTTATTCTTCAGAACCCATTTTGTTCCAACAATGGTTCTGTTCTTTGGTGCAGGCAAAAGTTCCAATACTTTGTTTCTTTCAAATTGACTCAGCTCCTCTTTCATAGCAATAATCCAATCTGGATCCAACAGTGCATCATCTAGTTTCTTAAGCTCAATCTGAGATAGAAAGTAACCATAGAGACACTCATTTTGAGTTGCTCTCCTAGTTCTCACTCCTGCATTTGGATCTCCAATAATTTGCTCTGCAGTGTGTGACCTATCCCATTTCCTTGAGTGCTCAGTTTGATTTCTCAACCTTGATGTTGCTTCATCATCCAAGACATGATCATTTTCATTTCCTCCCCCTGTGAAGTTGCTACTATTCACAGGTGTCTATTGGATGCTAGTCTCATCACTGTTGGTTGGATTAGATTCTTCTCTTGCTTCAACATTCACTTGAGTTTGTTGAACTAGAGTTTCAACTTCAGTGTAAATCTCTTCATCAGAATCATCTAGATTTTCGAACTTTAATGGATCTCTATCTTCATCATTGGCTTCTTCTAATCCAGGTAGTTTGCTGTCATCAAATGTCACATCTGTGCTTTCCATAACTTCTTTCTTTTGACTGATGACATAAACTTTGTATGCAATTCTCTCCATAGAATAGCCAAGAAAAATTCCTTCAAATGCCTTTGCATCAAACTTCCCAACATATTCTGAATTGTCTTTCAACACAAAGCTTTTGCTTCCAAAAGTAATAACATACTTTATAGTAGGCTTCTTTCCAGTCATCAAATTGTAAGGTGTCTTTCCAGTGTTTTTGTTGATGAGGGTTCTGTTCTGGATGTAGCATGCAGTGCTCACAGCCTCAGCCCAAAAACGTGTAGGCATTTTTGCATCAAGCAACATTGTTCTAGCAGCCTCAATTAGAGTTCTGTTCTTTCTCTCAACTACTCCATTTTGTTGTGGAGTCCTTGGAGCTGAGAATTGTTGAGAAATGCCATTCTCTTTGCAAAATGCTTCAAGTAAGGCATTTCTGAACTCTGTTCCATTATCACTTCTCAATGCAATCACACTTGCATTGTTGGCTTTTGCTTCCTTATTAACTTTCTTTATGTGCTCAATGATTACTTGTGGAGCCATATCCTTTGATTCTAGAAATTCCACCCATGTATACCTTGTGTAGTCATCAACCATCACTAGGGCATACTTCTTTCTTGAGAGTGACATAATATTGACAGGCCCAAACAAATCCATATGAATTAATTGTAGGGGCTTGGTGATTGATGTCACTATCTTTGACTTGTGGCTTGACCTTTTCATCTTTCCTTTTTGGTAAGCCTCACACACTCCTTCTTGACAGAATTCAAGTGTGGGCATGCCTCTCACTAACTCTCTTTTGACTAGAGAATTAATGGCCTTGAAGTTCAGGTGTGATAACTTCTTGTGCCATAGCCAACAATCTTCATTTGATGCTTTTGAGTAGAAGCAACAAATTTGTCCTTGTTTGCAGAGTCCATATTGGCTACAAACAGGCTTCCTTTTCTTACTCCAGATAGAGCAAAATCACCAGTCTTCTTGTAGGTGATCAAACATTCAACTTTGTTAAAATTTACCTTGAATCCTCTATCAGTAAACTGACCAACACTTAGCAGATTATGCTTGAGACCCTTGACTAGTGCTACATCTTCAATGATGACATTACCAACTTTTAACTTGCCATATCCCAATTTGTTACCCATGCTGTCATCTCCAAAAGCAACCATTGGGCCAGCCTTCTCCTCATACTGTGATAGCAGGGCCATATCAGCAGTCATGTGATTTGAGCATCCACTGTCCAAAATCCACATGACCTTCTTTTCACTTTCTTTGCCCTACAAGCACAAAGGTATTACTTCTTTTTGGTACCCAAATAAGTTTGGGTCCACTTGGCTTAGAAACAGATTTATCAAAAATAGCATGCTTATCAACTTTCTTAGGACTGGTCTTCTTGTCACTGTTAGAAGTCTTAGAATCTAAATTCTTAGACTTAGGTGACAGAGGTACCTTCCTAACTCTAGGAGGACTTGAAGACTCTGGCCTTGTGTAGTGTGTGTGAATGTTGTGACTGATGCAACCATCCATGAATTGTCTTCTCAAATTAAAACAGCTAGTCATAACATTCATGTTGCATGGCATACAGTCAAGTTTATCATAGAAAGGTGAATCTCTATGTCTTCAAGGCACAAAAACAATCATAGCAAGGCTTAGCTACACTACCAGTTGGTTTCTTACATGCATGAGTTAAGTGATTAGTGCTAAAACAGTTTTGACAAACTTTCCTAGGGGCATTTGGCACATAAGCATAATTATTATTCTTGTTTATCCCTAGCTTGCCATTTCTGTTTTGTTTCTAATTAGCCATTTTCTTCTCAAATTCATTTTTCCCAACTGAAACAAACTTCACAAACTTCTCAGGTCTAGGTCTACCTCCTACTGGCTTCTTGGCTTTTGCCTTGACACTCTCACTCTTAGAGGATGCTGGTAGTTCACTAGACTGTGCCTCATCCTCATAATTCAACATTTGCTTAATGAGTAAGGCATCCTCATCAATTTCAAATGTTGGTTCTTTAAAAATTGGAGACTGAGTCTTTTTCAAAATGTGAGGCACTTCATCCTAAACAACTATGTCATCTTCAATGACAGCATAGCCTTTCCTCTATTTAAGAGTGCCATAGTCAAGTCCAATGGCAGCCTTGGGTTTAGCTTGGTTTTTCTCATGGTAGGACTGCAGTAGACTAGAGGAGTTCTTAAAGGTTTTTAGTTTTAATTCATTCTCAGCTATTTCATCCCTAAGAGCCTTCTCAACCTGACTAGCACATAGAACCTTATTCTGCAAATATTTAACTTCTTTCTTAAGGTTATCTACTTGCATAGCAGTTAGCTCAAGTTACTCATTCTTCTTGTTTAACAATTCATTCTTAGCAGACAGTTTGGTAATCTCTTCATTAGCAGCAGTCATACTAGTATGAATATTAAACATTTCAATAGATAGTTGTTCAACCATGCATTTATACTCAGAAACAGACATATCTATGGTAGTGAGAGATGGTACCTGAGTGTCAGATAGAGATTGTTCATCCTTGGAATCAGCCATCAAGGCATAGTTGCAGAATTCTTGCTTCTCTCCATCACTATCAGAGTCATCCCAACACTCCCCTTCAGCTATGTAGGCTTTGCCTTGTGTTTGCTTTTTCAGAAGGGCCTCATACTTGGCTTCAAGCTCTAGAAACTCCTTATCCTTCTTTTTAGGCTTCTTGCATTCACTGGAAAAATTCCCTAGGTCATTGCATCTATAACACCTTACAGATGACCTATCCACCTGGCTGGTTTTGAATTTATTCTTGTTTGCTTTCACAGGTGCCTTTCTCTTGTTGAATGAATGGTTTTGGGGTCTAGGTTTGAAGGGTTGGTTCCTCTTGAATATGATGTTTGGAAACTTTCTGGCCATGAAAGCATATGAAGTGTTTTCCATGCCATCTAGCTCTTCAAGAGTATAGAACTCTTTTTCTTCCTTCTCCTCAACAGGTTCAGTCACTTCACCTTCATTTTCTTCATCATCTACTATCTCTTCTATCCTCAGCTGACTTATAGATGCTTCTAGGTCTTGAGCAGATTTGCTGACAATCAAGGCACATGATGTGTTTACCATTCTACCTTGGTTGGCTTGGATAGCCCTCTTCTGAAGCAACTCAAGCTCATGAGTCTTTAAAACCCCATAGAGCACATCATATGTGACTTTGTTCAAATCTCTTTCTCTTAGAGAAATGACCCTTTGCTCTAGATGGTTTGGTGAAGACAATAGAAACTTCATGTTCAACTCCTTGGTGCTGTAAACCTTCCCATTCGTCTGTAGCTCAGTCACTAGCTTGTGAAACCTTTCAAACATATCAGTAATGCTTTCCTTGGCCTGAGCCATGAAAGCTTCATACTGTGTGACCAGTATCTGTTTCTTGTTTAGGTGAAGGTTGTTTTAATGGTTTGAATCTGGTTGTGTAACAGAGTGTGTGTTTGTGTTTAACAGATTATGTAAGTGCGGAATATAAACACAAGAACACGATATCACTTTAATCTATAATATTGTATTAGATAAAGATTTGCTACAATCTGTGAATACAAATGTTAGTATTCTCAGCTTCTTTCTCAAAGATATATTACTTGTAAAAACTCTAGATCACTCTGTTTTGATACTTGCTAAAGAAGTAGAGTTGTTCACTTATATCACGTGAACAACTTGCTTACAACAAATAAGGTAGCAAACAAATTTGCTTTCTAATGTGTCTATCCTATTTGAGTAAACATCCAAACTGCTACAGATTTGACTTCTTAGAACTCTGTTCAGATCCACTTCTTTCGTTCTTTGTCTCTTGTACTATCTCTCCAAGCTTCTTTGTAAGATTTCCAAAGTGCTTTACAGTATGTGGTCCATAAAGCATCTTGGTTGTTGCAGGTTTCTGACTTATACAATTCTTCAGTATTTTGTCTCCAAGATTGTATTCGAGAAGTAACTCTGTTGGTGATTCGAGAACTAGAATTGGCTTAATCGATAACTCTGAGTTCTCGAATACTGTTGAACTGACATATCGAATCACTTCTCGAATAAGTCTTTTCTCCAGGAATCCTTGAGATATCGAATAGAGCATTTTACTTATCGAATAGCTTCTTTAGTCCTTGAGATATCGAATGTAGCTTTGACTTGTTGACTCTTAGAGAACTCGAATGATGCTTTGACTTGTTGACTTCTTGAGTTCTCGAATAGAGTATTAGACATGTCGAATCTCTAAGTTCTCGAATGAGGCTTTGACTAGTTGACCTCCAGAGATATCGAACAGTGTCTTTTGAGATATCGAATTCCTGACTTCTCGAATGCTAGACTTCTCGAATATAACAAACATACTTCTCGAATTGGTACTTAGGCAAATCTTCATTCTCCAAATTCCAACTGTGTTTATTTTGACAGTCTTGGTCTTCAAGCTTGAGGCATGATCCTTGGAACTTCTTTCAAGCATTATTCTCTGACTTTAATTACAGTTACACAGGAAGAATTTGATGCCTGTTATAAGTAACACAACAAGTAGAAACTCTACAACTAGAGGTTCCCTCAGTTAAGAGGTCATGTAGGTAATGCAAAGCATTACAGACAATTAGGCTTGTTATTAGATGTATACAGGTATTCCGCTATGACTAACAAGTTCTAAGGTCGGTCGTTTACCAACAAAGATTATACTTCGAGATTTATCGCCCGTTTTCTAAGTTATTTTCCAAAGTTGTAACCAAGTGTTCCTCAAAGGGTTTCATTCGCATTTAACCTCGATTTGAACATTTTTATAAAATCGAAAAATGATCCTTTTGACATAAGGTCTTCTCTCACACCTTAATTATGATCTCTAATATTTAATTATTAAGATTTGCCACTGAGTTAGTAATAGGGTTCAATTTCAGTTACGAACTCGCACTTACGGTTTCGAATTACTTTTACTAATTTGAACAAAACCCTTAAACCGTAAGTCCTGTGACACCCCTAGATCCGGGGTCAAGGATCCAGGTCATCACGGTCCAATTTCCGATCAATATCCATATCTCTTGAGTCTCTCTTTTTTTTAAAAAAAAAATTTAATACTTATGCAATTGACCCCACACTAATACAAACACACACCAGTCATATGCTCATAGAACAACATCCACAATATTAAAAGTTTAGAGTTAAATAGTTATTACAAACCCAGAACCTTACTAAGTACATTGTTGAACAATACTTCTACAGGAAGCATTTCAACAACTAAAAGTTTATTACAAACTTACACACTTAATTTACATAAGTCTACTAAGCCCCTTTCGCTTGTCACTACCTCGGGGATTGTTGCCAGCACTCGCTCAAAAGGTCGCCTTTCCCTTACCCTCTTGCGGGGTGTAGTGCGTAGAATCGGCATGGGACCTAGCTACTATATACATAAGTGGCAAGAGTGAGCTATAATAGCTCAGCAAGATAATATTGTGACTAGAATTTAAAATGTGAACAGGTATACATATATATGCATATATAAGCAGAACTCAATTATAATCTTTAAGGAAGAATAAAGCTCTTATTTAATAATACATCATCCACTTACTATTATAAGAAAGAAATCTAAAATAATATAATATCAGTTTTTCTTCATCTGTAACCATAATTCCATCATCTTATATCATTATTCTGTTTTCAGTATAGAGATCTGAAAATCATTTTCAACTCTTTCTTTCAAGTTTTGGGGATTTTCACTGTTGCCGAATACGTAAGGACGATGATCAGTCGCCCTCCGTACCCGTCCTTTTTACTACCGGTAGAAGGAGGAAGGTACACCACTACATCCCCCTGGAGGGAGGTACACCACTACATCCTCCTTCGGCAACTCTTGGGCCGAAATAAAATATTGATTGCTGGATTGTGCCGCACACAGCCTCCTACGCTTTTTGTTGTTATCCCCCTTTTTGTCAAATCATTATTCCATTTATAAAATATCATTCCACATTTCCATTTTCTCGCTTTCATTTCCACATATCATTTACTCATATCATTTCCATTCTCGCACATTACTTCTATAAAATATATATATACATATATAATAATGCTTTGATTATGATCCAGACATCTCTTTTATATTCAATAAATCAAATATACTTTTATATTCATAAAATATTCCATCTATTTTAAGAGCAGTAAATAATAATCAAATAATATTTATTAAACCACTGATACTCAAAAAGAATATTTTTAATATAGTATTATAAACCATATAACCCTAGATAACAACTGATACCATTCCCTTTCATATCTCTTTTACCATAGAGCATATTCGCTCCATTCGTAATCATCTCTATATCCATATTTCATAAATCATATCCATCTCCCTTTAATTTCCCAAAATCAAGGAAATATATTCTTTGCAACATAGCAACAATAGCATCACATATATATATTCCATGATATCATTTTTATTCCGAAGATAAATAATTTTCAAAGTAGGGATAGAAGGATCTTGCCTCGATCTCTGTAAGTCGGAAGTATAGCTCGTGGCTCTCCCGAAGTCTCTATAAACACAAAAAGGATCATTATCAGAATATATTCCACTTAACCACCTACGCTCATATAATAACACTCTTACAATATCCCATTACTATCTCAAAAGGTCTTGAGGACTTAACCATTCTTATTCCCGATTAAAGTTCTTAACGATTTACATTCTTTCCTTAACAACCACTCTCGACTGTAAAAATTCTCAGAAAATATAGATTCCGAATTTTAATTCAGGGCTAACTGTCAAGGGTCCTCTGACCACCCTACTACACTATCCCAAAATTTTATAACTTTTAAAAATGTTTAAGTATGGTAATTATAGCCTCAAAGATGATACAATTACGTTTTCTCGGTTCTCGAACGTCTTTCACTAAAACTGACTTTTCTCCTAAACCGTTCATCAGATTTTAACGCACTTTATATCAAAACGTTCTATGAACTATGCTCTATCTCATCATGGTCACTTGGGGGTCTGGACAGTAAGGTACCGTACAGGTATAGTGTCCAAAAACAGGGAAATTTCTGATTCTAACGAAAATCGGACATTATAACGGCTATATTTTCATACTTTCCAAAATCCAACTCCTCCAAATCTATCATCCACCTTATACACCATCACCTACACCATGTGGTCATCTTACCAACCATGGTTACAAGCACATACTCCTTCCACATTCAACTTTAATCACTTACAAACACATATATCATCATGAATAATCACTTATCATAACCTTAATCACTAAACTTTCTATAATCCATCCTATATTCAAAGTAATACTAAAGGGTCTTGAGAATACTAAAGGGTCTTGAGATTTATACCTTCTTGAAGCTTTAAAAACCCTTATCAAGCCTTGGGATATGCTTAATCAACCTTATACTAGCTTGGATCAACTAAAGAAACCATAAAAACAAAGTTAGTTTCTAAGGGTTACTATTCATCATCACTTTTGTAAAAATCATAACAAATCGAAAAATAAGAGTTTGGCTCTCAAATTTTTACCACATCTTGGCCTCTGTATAAGCTTTGATTTGAGCTATAGATCACCAAAAACAAAGCTTCCTAGCTATGGTTTTGAGCTCCATCTTTCCGCTGGACAGAAACTGGACAGGTTTCGTTCTCCCACTTTGAGCATGGATTTGACTAGGCTATACTACTTGGATTTCTATGAAATTTGGAGAGAATCATGCCCATGGAGTGGAGAGGTTGTGGTTAAAAGTTGGTGATTTTATCATGGATAGAAATGGAGATATGAATTTTTCTTTGAGTTGTGTTCTTGTTTGGCAGATTGGAGAGCTTTGTGGAGAGCTTTGTGTTTATCTTGCTTCTTTCCCTTTACAAACGTTTTTCACCTTTTATCTATCATATATATCAGTTGTGTAGTCTTATAATAAAAGTCTTTGAAGTCCACCAATGACAAAGAGCCAATTGTTGATCATCTAAACACCTTACCATGAAAAATGCTACTTAGTACTCAAGTTTGACAAGTTTACTCCTCTTCCACTTTGGTTTTAATGTTTGCACCAATGGGATTCCTTCCCTTACACTCTAATATCACTTAATATCAGCTCCATACTTGGGTTGGGCCGAATTTGGGCTTTTGGTTTGGGTTTTGTACAAAGTTCTCTCATCATCTGATTCATCGAACGATTTCTGCGATCGTCTCAGTGGTTTTTCTCTTGTAAATCTCTTAAATATATTTTATCCTTTCCCACATCATATATTAATGTGTTAGGGTGATTCTAATCCTCAAGTAGGTATTAGATCCAATATCCTTGGTATATTCTCTTTTTCTCAGAAGTTGCTCTCCTGGTTATCTCTCGGGTTCTCAAGCATTCTCAAACTCGTTTAACAATCTAAATTCCCTTGGCATTTCTTGACTTGATCACTCCTTGGTTTAACCTAATTTCACTATTTACTCAAGATATAAACCCTTTAACATTTCTATACTCCTTAATATCACATTCAATAGAGTCTCAATCGAAATCGAAAATCCTTAAAGTCCATATTCAGGAATTTCTGAAATCCATCGTCATTTCGAGTCACTTATTTTCATAGTACATCACTAATATGGTTTCCATTTATTCATTTTTTGTTTCAAGTATAGAGTACCTACATACCATTTCTCTAAATCCTCAAAATTTACTGTTCATGTGATCACTGTAGCATTGCTAAAGTTAGGGTTATTACAAGTCCGTTTGTTTCGATTCTCGCGCCAAAACGATCTATGACTCGAGATCTACTAGGTCAGTCCATAATATCATTAAGGTCGGAGACTTACTCCTACTGTCATGCACGAATTTTGAAGGTTTAACGAAATTTCGGCATTACGACGGCTATAACTCGGACGTTTCCAAATTTGTTATATCACAACCAAGCCACATCGGGCATACCATCAATCTTATACACATGATAATCATCTTAAAAAGTCCAAGAACATCTCACTTCATCATCATAAGCATCATATCTTTTAAATCAACTAAATCAACTACATAATCATGTTTACATGCTTATTATAACACCATAATCACAACTATTCTAAAAACCACCAAGAGCATACATAAACTTAAAGTAAGATCTAGGGTTTAGGTGAGATATACCTTCCTTGGGGTGTGTATGAGCCTTACTAAACCTTGATTAGTCCTTGTATATCCTTAACATAGCTTGGATCATCCAAAGAAACAAGAAAACTCAAGTTACTTTCTTGAAATCCCTATTCATCCTCAACCTTCTTGATTTTATAACTCAAGAATGGAATGGAATTTGAAGCTAAAATTTATAGTAGATCTTAGTTATGAAATATAGGACATACCTAATTAATCTTGTGATTTTTGAAGGGTTGGAAGCTTGATCTTGGTCCTTAAATTAGGGTAAAAGCCGAATGGCTTCTTTTGGAAGAGAAGATGAAGTTGCTTGCTTGCTTTTGCTTGGTTGATTGAATAAAGTGAATTGTTGTGATAATATCTAGCCATGCTACTTTAATAAAGTGATTATGTCACTCCAATGCATCATCAAGTAGCCAAGTGTTGTGTTTTTGTGGTAGGATGATGTAATGTGCTAAGTACTTGGTTTGGTTTCTAATTATCCTAGTTCCTTTGGTAACCAACTTAGTTACTTGAACTTATCCACTTTCACATGCTTGTATCTTGGCTCTCTGTTTGTTTCTTTGTCCGGTTATTACTTAATTTCATTGATCGTTCGGAGGAATATCTCAAGTATTTCTTGTTAGGGTTTTACCGGAAATCCTCTTAATATTTATACTACCATTCTCAATCCTCCTTTAAAATCCTTGAATTTAAATTCCTTAAATCTCTTTAATAATTCCTTAAATCATTCAGTGTCAAGGGAAATCTCGGAGAAAACAAAAGTGCTATTTTTCTGAATTTGACATCGTTTACATACACTTATTTTACCTATAGATCATCAAAACGAGCTCAGAAATCCATTCTGAATACTTCTATATAGCGTTGTCTAATAATATTCCAATTTCCACCAAAAACAATATTCATTGCCTATTTTCCCTTTAATTCTTATAATTAGAAAAATGTCCTCGTGCTTTCCCGAGCATTCCTCAACCCTTTTTACGGAACCACTGGACTTATAACAGATACCGATTTGGATGACATGAAAATAACCTTCCTCTGTTTGTATACCATATCCTACTTTCTTGACGATAGATTATTCTTACCTAAGTTGTCAACCAATTGCATCATTCATAGCATGTAAACATTTGAATCCAAATCCATTCAACATTCATTCTTTCAACCACTGATACACTACAGTCGTAACCACTATTCATTCATACTCCAATACGTAATAAAAGTTTTAATTCTTACCAAAAATCTAGGTTCTTACGTAGTAGAGATATACAATATAACATAATTTGTATTTATAAGAAATCGAGGGCATTTAATTTTCTAACCTTCCATCACTTAGCTTAAACTTAAACTGCGGCCTGTCACCATATTTATTCTTTTTCATCTGAAATCCCTCAGACTCTTCAAAAACTCCAATAAGATCTATAAATTAAAACATTTTGAATACTTAATGGCTATATTGAAAGAATATAAATAAAATTAAAGAATTACTTATAATATATACTCAAGTATATCATATGCAAATTCTGGTTCTCCGTCTTTGTAAGTAGCCTCATCAGGACACGTCTCAGTTGCCAATGACTTTATATCTTCCAACTCTATAAATTTGAACTTGTTCATCATCAAAACTGGATCATTTTGTGGTACATGAACCACCTCTGTTGCATTTATAAAAGAAATATCCATTATTGACGACACTGGTCGCAATTTTCCAAATGCGCTCTTCACTGTGAAGTTAGTGATAATATAAATTTTTTCCTCCTCTAGTTTTTTCTTCGGATCTTTCCAGATATCCACATATACAAATGCTTGAATATGATAACCCTGAAAGACAGCATATATGTCAAATAATTAGAAGTTATAATCAGTAATAAGCGTACATAAAAAAAAGAATGTATAATGCATCAGGTACATACGTCTATATCTACCAATAAACAATTTTATCCTCGGAAAACTCTGTCTGCATTCATTACTGGCCGCATTCTTGTCACTTTAACTTTAATCTTCCACGAGGTTTTTGAAGCATTTAAGCGTTGTAATCTTTGACATTGTTCTTCTGCCATTGTTTGGTTAAGACAATATACGATGAATGAATAAATAATGGTTAAATTATCAATATATACATGTAACTTAGGCAAAGATTTTGGTCATGCAATTAAGGCATTTTGTTTCTAATCTTAACGATGTAAATAGGGAATAAAGAATCAGTTATTCAATTTAATTACAGCTAAATCCTATAATTAAAAATTTAATGAGTAGCTTTGTCATCAAATAATTTAGTAATTTAGTAATTATCATAAAAGTAATTGATATTATGGATAAGATCACGTTACAAAATATTAATTATTCTATAAATCAATTTAATGATTCTGTTCTCAATTATGTCAACAATTAATTTAGTAATTATCATAAAAGTAACTGATACTATGGATAATATCACGCTGTAAAATATTTTTGAATATTCTTTGATTGGTGGGAGATAACTACGATGTGGTGACACTTGGACTGCTGATGGCGCTGAGTTGGAAGAGGATATAGCAGCTTACTAAGCGTGAAGGTAGAGTGTCTGACTTGGCGCAACCATGTTAGCTGATGCTAACCATATTGGGCAAGAAGTAATGGGCCTGCAGTAGTTCAAAAACTTTCAAGAAGCAGGAGATGTTGCCTGCGCATGGACAGGGGTTTAAGCATTATAGGTTGAAATTGAACACCGTGGGTCGAACTGCCTGATAGTAAATAGACAAAATGGCACTGCGGCTACTAAATAACGCACCGATAGTAAGAAAATTAACTTTTTAACAGTGATATCTGCACCATGGGGAGTGTTAACTAAATTTTAAAGATCCACTTCAGTACAGTGTTCGAAAAGTCCCTAGGCGATAAACGTACCTTCTAGCGAATCGAAAAATAGTACTAATACTAATTAAACAATCCTGGCATTTCGACTAATGTAATAATTATAAAATCAATGGAATGGGACTGTAATGCTAGGCCTTAAACAGATTATTGAAATAATAACACAATCACAAAGACATCTAAAACAGCAAAAAAATAAATTTAAAGGAAAAAAAAACCAACTTTGCAAAAGCTATCATTCCAATCAATCAATTGGAGCTTAGAATAACATATGAATAGATTAATAAACACAATTAGTAATCAGCCCCATAAGAAAGAAATAAAACCCAACAAAACCCATAACTTAATAATCAAGAATCCTGTGTTTCATTCAGAAAGGTCTCACCTTTTTGCCCAATTCTTCAGAGGTAAATGTTTTTTTTGACCGCCTACAACAAATATATGTAAATTATTATGGGGTGACCCATGATTCCATCAATACAAAATACAAAAAACCCTATGAAATAAAAGTAAAAAGACTAAAAACCCTATGTAAAATAAGTTACAAAATATAGTTTGAAAGGGTAATTGGTGTAATTTAAAAGTAAAAAGACTAACAACCTTATGTAAAATAAGTTGTAAAATATAGTTTGAAAGGGTAATTGGTGTAATTTGATTAAGTCTTTCGCTAGCCATCATTAGGAATATATTGATACCTGAGTCTACCACACCATGCAGTTAACCAATAAAAAACGAGGAATTATTTTAGGACGAATCAGATTCAATTCCTAAATTTTAGACCAATCATATCATATTAAAAGTTTTCCTTATTTATCTTTCTATACCCACTTTACTAACTGTAGTTAGTTAACAATTCTAATTAAAATTTAATAACTATTTAGTTTTACATGCTTATATATTATATATATACTTTTAATCAAAAAATATTCGATAATAAATTTCTCATATAATTTATTTTCAATTTTATTAAATAACAACTATATATTTACAGAATTACGATAATTATGGTAATAACTCAACCAGCATGGAAACATTAGCATATAAAGTGGCAAGATACCAATATTTAAATAGAAAATCATGTCCTAATAAACGGGAAAAAAATCACGCTTATAATAACTATTTAATTTAACATGCTTATATATTATATATACTTTTAATCAAAAAATATTCGATAATACATTTCTCATATAATTTTTTTCATTTTTATTAAATAACAATTACATATTTACCGAATTATGATAATTATGGTAATAACTCAACCAACATGGAAACATCATCATAGAAAGTGGCAAGGTACCAATATTTAAATAGCAAATCATTTCATAATAAACGGGAAAAAAATCACGCTTTCCTCCCCATTAATTTTTATGGGATTCCATCATGTCATATAATTTTTATTTTATTTTATTTGAACCCAGATAACAATTCAATCTCATAATTCAGTTATAAGATTAGCAATCCGATTTCATCGAAATTATTTTTAAATATCAAGTCACATGTCGTGCCCTCTAGCCATTATCTAATTGTCTACTAATAAATTAGCTTAAATATAAACTAATTTGTTACCCATACTCCATAATATAAAAATATAAATGTTACAAAGTTTACTAATATAACAAATATTCTTTTATTTCAGGTATACAGTTAGATACAGTTAGCCAATCAGAAAATTATGAATTATTTTAGGACCAATCAGATGCCATTCCTAAATTTTAGACTAATCATGTTATAATAAAAGTTTTCCTTATTTATTTTTCTTATCCTATTATACTAACTGTGGTTATTTAACAATTCTAATTTAGATATAGTAGTTACTTGATTTAACATATCCATATATTACATGTTTTTTAATGAAAAAATTTATTATAATAAATTAATATTTAAATTAAAATCAATCGGGATTATAAAAATATATAATAATAAGCGATTTTCGCAATATAATTTCAATCCTTTGATTTACAATTAATCATAATTACATTATTATAAATTATGAAATAATTTTTGTAAATATATAAAAGAGCCAATCAGAATTTACCACTAAAATTAAATTAATCATATCATTCACATCCTAATTTACTTATCGTGATTACTTAACAATTGTTTTGAAATACGAAATTTATTTTATTTAGTAAATGCATAAATTACATTTTTTTTAAAGTGATAAAATATTTACTAATCAATGTTTTAATTTAAAATCAATCACAATTATATTATTCTATATTACGAGCTAATTTTCATAAATATCAACTACAATCATACTATAATATATAGTCATGTATTACTGATTAATTTTCATAAATACTTATTAACTAATCAATCACAATTTTGAATTTAAAATCAATCAAAATTATATTATTATATACTAGCACATCTGTTCTTTGCGCCCCTCCCTATGTATAGAGCCATTTTCCAAAATTGCGTATATATTAATTAATATTAATAGAAATATATTATTTTTATGCATGGATCTATTTTATCTATATTATAAAATATAATATTTTAATATCTGAAACACTCGATCTACAATCATAAGGTGCAAACAAATTTGAATAAATCTATTCTTATTAAATTAAATACTTTAAAAATTAAAAATATTTAATACACTATTCCAAATACACAATCAAAATTTAAGTTATAGAAAGTTTTAAATTAATCAATTATTTAAAAAAAACTAAATTCAACCAATTAAAATATTAAAAAATGAATTTTAAATCAATTTTCATTAACATTTACTTATCAGTATTTTTTAGTTATACAAGAATTAATGGGATAAACAAATTGACTTGACAATATATTTGAATTATTCATGACACTAAATAGACTCTCAAATAGTATTAAACATTATTTGGTTTATAAATTATTAATTCAAAAAATGAAAATCATTACAGAGTCAATAAAATTATTGTTAGTTGATATTTTCATAGAAAATTGGTCAATTTTGTGCAAAAATTCTAATAAATCACTATTTTTGATAGATAATTAATTTATCAAAAAAAGGCCATACGCCATCTACACAAATAATCATTCAAATTTTCTTATAAATCACTATTTTTTATAGGTAAATAATACATCTGCAAAAAATAATTAAGACTGGACAAACACATATTCAAATAAATACATCTGAAAAACAAAGTAAAATCAAGAAAAAAAAAAACGGGGCTTACCATCAACCAAAGTGCAGATATCAGCCCCTAAACTTTAGTTTAGTATTTTTGGGAGAGAAGGAGAGAAAGAAACGGCTATAGCAATCGTTTAAAAATTACTATTATTGATAACTAGATAGGTCGATACATATAAATTATATATAGTTTCCAATAAAAGGTGCCCATTTTAATTTTGTATTCTTGAATTCAAGTAATAGTATTCAATTCTCATATCCTAATTTAAGAGCAGACATATCTAATTTGCTTGGTTGGTAAATAATATTTATTTTTAATATCAACAAAATCTTAAATATAGGTAAAAAATTTAATAAGTTGGTAGATAGATTCTAGACAAACATATATATATATATATATATATATATATATATATATATATATATATATATATATTTTGAAAACCAAAGTTTTTATTAAAAACAACAGGACAGGCCTGGGATACATGGTTACAAAGAGCTCCTGTAGAGCAGAGCTCCTGGAGAGCAGCTTCCTACCAGAAACTAAAAAGAGAACTAGGAAAACCACACTAACTTAGCGATGACAACGAAAAGCAAAAGCTACCACTAAAGACAGAACCACACCCTGAGCGGCAAATGGAAAAGAAGATCACGAGATAGCTTAATAACCTGGATGTTGGGGAGAGTCTGAGATATCACCTAACCCAAAGTTCTCCTGGATATCCCTGTCTTGAAAAGGTCTACCAAGCCCCATATCGCTAATCAATAGGTCTTGGAGGGATCCAAACATGCCTGAGATCTTGTTAAATGAATCCAAATGATTCATTCCATAATTTGCAAGGTAGGCATCAGTCCTATTTATATGAAGGGGAACCAAAGAGATATCCCTATCAGTAACTTCCGGTTTGTAAAAGTTACTATGGAGAGAGTTTATCTGTTGCATCACCTCCTCTAAGTCAGCTTCGACGAAAGCATGTTCTTGTAATCGAATCACATCGTACACCTCTCCATTGTCTGTTATAAGGGCTTTTTCTTTTCCTAGACGATGAGCCTCCACTATGCCTACGTGAACTCCCCAGAGAAGGGCTTGCAGATGCGATAGACCAGGCATAGGCCCCATTGCACCCTAAATCATCATCCCTTACGAGACCTTACTCAAGTATAGGCCCTCACGAGACCTTACTCGTCCACTAGGGCTGCCTAGGGGTTTAAAGGGCTTGTTGCATATGCCAAATGCAACCGTGATCACCTACGGAAGTGGTACTAGTTAGTATGTATTGATATGTTGTTTATGCTTGAGGACAAGCATCAGTTTATGTTTGGGGGTGTGATAAGTGGATTAAGTGGAACGTTCCATTTTGGCTTGAATTGATCGCTTAATCCTCGAGTAATCGTGTGGTTTAATGCGTTTTGTGAGGTTGTGCAGGTTATATGATTTTATAGGTTAATATGGTGTACTTGAGATTTTATGTGGGCGTTTTAAGAAGCGGCGTGAGAAGAAAGCTGTTGAGGAAAAATCTGCAGAAATTCTATCAGGGTAGCGCGACCGCGCCACAGATGTAAAGGAATACAGCGCGACCGCGCTAGGGGAGTTGTCAGATTTCAAGCAGCGCGACTGTGCCATCTCTGTGTGTTAACATAGCGCGACCGCGCTATGTCGTTTTGCTGCCGCCATAATTGTTTTGCCATTCGAATTTTGAAAAGGGAAATTGCCGTTTTCTTTTCCTAATCATCATGGAAACATTGTAGGACGGTGGGAATAGTCTAGAAACATTATTTGACATGGAAATTGTAATTCTAATCTTATTCTAAGATGGAAACTTGTAATTTTTAATTCCTACTAAGAAACGGCAATTACTTGGAGCAAGGGCATTGTGGAGCTATAAATACACGTCCTTGGAGGCTTATTTGATCATCACCATGAGATCACAATACACCATCATTCATACACCATAGCACATTCGTATACCACACGATTTTGAAGGCAAAGAAGACGAGTTCGAGAGCAAGAAGAAGCAACGAAGTTCATAATTTTCCATCTTTGTAATAGGAGTTAGCTTTGGATGCTTTTTACGGATTTGTTTCTGAACCTTATTACTCTTTTCATCTATTACATTATTGATTTCTTGTTTCATATCATGTTTTCATCAAACCCCATGATGACGAACGGTTCGATTATGAACTAATCGTCGTCATGGGGTCCTAACGGATTTACTTATGGAATTTAGATGTTGATTGCCTAACTTGATATATGTGTGGTGAATTTGCGATATCCTTGCAGGGTTGTATTTAATTCATATAGATGCGTAGCTAACATCTATCTTGTTAATCTTTAGTGAAGCGACAGTGGATCTTTAGATTTAGAACTTGCCATGCTAGCATAAGTCCATGAATGTTATTCATGTTTGTGGTGTGTTTCTAACCGTCTCATACTACCTTATGTAATCTTATGGACACTTGATCTTCAACCATTATGTTTTCAAATTCTATAGACATATAGGGTCTAAGCATAATTGGTGCCTGCATGATTTCTATCTTATGTGGATATTGTGTAGATTGGTGTGCGCGAACTGAAAGGATGTATACTTATTTCGCGTTGTCCGATTAGTTATCGTAACCACCATATGTATTGATAAAAGGGCATGATCTCTAAAGGAAGTTTGTATTGAAGTTAGGATCCCATGTTTTCCATCTCATAAGTAATTCGAAATCACTTAGTTAATTTAATTTAGTTGTTAATTAATTCTTCTTAGTTAATTTAGATAATCAAAACTAATTTGTCCATTGTCTTAGCATTGAACGATAATCATACATTGATGCTTAGGTACAAGAACTAAATTATACAATCTCTGTGGGAACGAACTCTACTTTATTCTATATTACTTGTGACCACGTGCGCTTGCGTGATTTTGTGTTAACAGATATTATCTACCAAAAGTCACTTTATGCATAATTGAGCAAAACAAATCAAGAAAACAAGCAAACTCTCTCCATTCCTTTCTTTCTTCATCCATTCGGCCTTTTGGCTAATTCCAAGACCAAAGATCAACCTCCAACCATCATTTGATCTTGTAATTTTTAAGGTGAGTCCTATATTTCACAAAACTAATCTCCTAGAAATTTCAAGCTCAAATTCCTTTGTTTCCATTTTTGTAAGAACCCAGATTTTCGGTAGAATTAAAACTTTTCTTATTAAGAATAAGTATATACGTGAATAGTGTTTGTCATGCGTGAATAGTAATTTATGGATGAATAGTGATTTTGAGGACCAAGAAAATTTTCACGCCACCCTATGTACAAGACATGGTATGGATATTTCGAAGTCATATTAGTGATTCACGGAGCAAATAAGTGTATATAAAGACGATCGGGATTCAGAAATTCCAATTTGTATTCTGGTGTAATATTTGACCGGGAAATGAATTATATATTATTATATTCAAGAAATGAGATATTAATTTTGAGGAATTAAGGATTTAATTATGTCAGGATTTTATTATATTTGATTCGAGGATTTAGAACCAAAACCCCTGAGATAGTGAAACGAACGTTCTAGAAACCGCTGAGACTTTATAACGAGATTAAGCGATCAAGCGAGCGAATCATGAATTAAGAATAGTAAATATTAGAAGTCCAAGAAGGATATATTATGAGAGGAAAATGGAATTGAGAATAAAATCCTAGAGTTAAAGGAAATGAGAACAATTGAGAAACCGCGAGAATTTTTTTCTGAGATAAAGAGAAAATACAAAGAAAATTGGACACAACGATTGTTTGAGGTATTTGGCCACACTATTACAATGAAGTGTAACATATAAGTTGTAACATATTGATTTAGTAAATATACAAGAAGGGATGCCCCTTGGTGCAAATAAGAAAAGGAAGGAAGGACTTGGAAACAATATGTATAAAGCAAGGGACTTGCTTGCAATAATGGATGGATAAAGGTAATCCAAATGAACCAATGAGGAGACTTCATTACTCAATGAAATTTTTTGTTCTTTATATGGTTAGAAAGCTGTTAAGACGCTCTACAACTTTCATTCAGGAGCCTCGACCAGGAAACGAGTGCAAGGGCTTCGTTTTGGCTCATCTTTGGGGCGTGTTTTTCCAGTCAGGAAACTCACTTCCATGTTCTTGATTACTTTGGTGAGATTGAAGATGGTGAGCATAGAGTAAGGCTTCCCCAAGGTTAACCAAGCTTGTTTGAGATTGTAAGAACATCAAGAAGGTATAAAAACTCTAACCCCTCTTGGCCATGTAGTATTTGTGAAGTTTAATGTTAGATCCATGGTTATTAGTGTGAATCTTGGACATATAAGTTATGGATGATGTAGATCTTGAGTTTAAATGTTGTGGTTGTGATTTTTAAGCTTGTGGTTAGTGTATGTAACTCCATGTATGTTATAAAGTATGATCTTGGTGGATTAGATGATGGTTGTGATGTGTATATAAGATTCTTGGTTGGATAAGTGGTATAAGCATGCTGAGTATTTTTCCAGGAACTTGTACTGTCTTGTAGGAGGGTTTTGAACCCCTAAATCGTGTCCCCTGAAGTCCTAATATATATTGTTGGAAAGGTATTTGAATGTAGTTTCCAGAAATATAAGGTTCATGACTAGGTGATGTATAGATTTTGAGTTATGGCCTGAGAAGTGAAATGTGTTTCTGGAATCCGGACTGCACTAAATGGTCCCCTTGTGAACCTTGTTTAAACCCCTAAAAATTTATGTAGGATCATGGAAAAATTAGAGAAGCTAGTAAATGCAGTGGTGAAGGCTACCCAAAAAGAATTGGATTAAAATATGTATTTTTTAATTTTATAGAAATGTTGGAGTAAAATCCGCGCAAGTGAAAAACCACTTAGGAGATTAGTTTAAAGTAGTTTTAAGAGTATTCACTTGAGTTTCGAGTTTGAGGAATAGATTTGAGTCGAATGGGTAAAGAATGTGATAATGTGATGACATGGTCATATAGGAGGGTTAGTGGGTCAAACGGTGGAGTCGTTAAGATGGCCTTGCATTCTTTAAAACATTATGATTAAGTGGTGTTGCTAAGATACTAACAAGCGAATATTGGATATTAATAGATTGTCGCTCCACTCCACGAGCCCAACCACCCCAACCTTCCCAAGGTAAGTTTTCCAACCCTAAGCATTTATTTTCAAGATATTATGTTCCTGATTCTACCTATGCAAGTTTACTTTTCAAAACTTACATATACAAGGACTTTCACTGTTGTGTTTGTAGTTTTCAATCACATCAAATGTTTATGTTTATCGAAGTATTGATGAAATTGAGATGTATAAGCACGTATATGTTTGCACCCCTTGAACTTAGATTGAAATGTTTTCTTCGGACAACGACTCTAGCAATAGAGGTCGTAGCGGTCCGTATATACTATTGACCGGGGAGCGGTATATTATTATATCGTAATTAAATTGCGAAAACCCGAAGGGTCATTCGGGGAGTATCGTATACTCAAGTAATTATTTTTATATCTTCGTAAATACTCAAAATACCTATCTTGGATTAAAAGCTTATGTAATTAAATAATTATTTTATTAATTATTAATATTAAATCTTAAAATATGATTTATTAATTATTGTTCATTATTTTAAAGACAAAACTAATCCAAGATACCTTTTGCACTTTCAAACTCGAACTCTTTCGAACTCAAAACATTTTCGAAAACCCCCGGTCAGGTTTTGCTTCTTGTACACTTTTCAACTACTCGAATTTTCTATCAAAATGATTTTTGAAAAGAAAAGAAAAAGGGGACTCTGGCAGGTGTGGGAATCGTTGACGAACGATTCCCGGGATGTGTAAGCGGCCGTGAGCCAGGCGGTCCATCAATTATTATTCCGGCCCAAGTGTTGCCGAAGGATGATTACGGATGTAGTTTTCATCGAGGGTGATTACGGATGTAGTTTTCACCCGAGGATAGTTACGGATGTAGTTTCTATCCTTCTATCGGTAGAGAAGACCCGCGGATTATTGGACTTGGATGTGGCGACTGATCATCGTCAATCCCTGTCAGGTTTTATGTTTTCTTCAAGTCCCATCCTCCACTTTGGAAAAATTCTCAAACACTGCTTCTTGGGCCTAAGTGCCAAGTTACCAATAGTGTGGCTTTTAATAAGAAAAATATTGACATCGTGCAGTATCTAGAACTGCAAGATTTTCTATAAAGATTGGCACGTGTAAGTGCACTCTTGCAATTATTTCAAAGAATGAAATGCTTTTGAATGAGAAACCTTCTAAGCTAATGGAAGGAAAGAGGTTTGCAATGATGTATTCCCTGTACAGTATGTTAACCGTAGAGTGTTTTGCCGAAAATGATATACTCATATGTATATACTTTAAAACTTGAGATATGTTGAAATGGGAACCTTATAAAGGGTTCATATGTTATTCTTAAAGCTCCTTAGTGAGTATAAATGTTTTATTCAAACTCGGACATATATATTGTCCAATTATGTTTTGAAATCTGAGATATATGCCCATACAGTTGGGAATGTTTTCAAAATAAACCACATTATTATTTTTCAAAATGGTGAACTTGCTGAGCATTATGTAGCTCATTCTTGCTTTATAAAAACTTTTCAGAAAGAGAAGAATTTGATCGGTTAACTCCGCACCAGTAGAAGAGGAGTAGAAGATTTACCCCTGAGATGATTTAGTTCCTGATAAATACTACAGAGTAAGTCTGATAGGTTTTCAACTGTAATAGTAAGACTTGTCTTCAAGTGTAGTTGTATAAATGGAAGTGTGCAAGATTCTAGATTGTACAGATGAATTGTAATATTTAGTGTTACTTTTGATTATCGTTTCTGAGGCTCTAACTTGTTTGTGTGTAAGATTGAGGTCTGGATGGATGTATTGTTGAGTTGTAAAGTTAATACAGGTATGATATGGTTGGATGGCCTGAATCTCTGACCTCGGATTTGGGGGCGTCACAGAAATGGTATCAGAGCGATAAGTTACAGTACTCAAAAACGAGAGTGTTGAGAGTTGAGTCTAAGTAGGAGAATGACATAATAGATCGTAGTAAACTTATTATTGGACTTTCGGAAGAGGTACTGGTGAGTAGAATGGACTGGAGTGTTTACTGGAGGTATTATACTAGGATCGATAGAATCCTTAGAGACCTTCAGAATGATGAATAGAGGTTTGAGAGTCGTACATGACCTATCATAGGTAATGATATAGGAAGCAGAGCGAAATCTCAAGAACAGCTGAGGTAGAGGCGATATTGCAAATATGATCGGATGACTAGGCTGGCATAAATTTTGTGGCCCATAGTCCTCCACAGTTTAGGAGGCGGCATTTTAAGAATCAAGAAGTTTAGACTTCCCTACACAATTAAGAGTACTTAGTACTTGGAATAATGAAAGTCTTTTACTTTGGTTATAAGATCCGATTTTCGATAAGTAACGGGTTTACCTGAAAGTTGGTCACTATGTCGTTGTGGATTTCATTACCCTTGATGGTGAATTTTACATGTGTTATGCGAGAATGTTATCATAAGACGAGCGTGCCAGATAATTCCACGCATGATTCGGACGCTAGAGCATGGTAGTTCAACTTAGAGAACAAACAAGTGGGATTAACAAAGGGACTCAAGAGAAGTTGAATATGGTTGCAACGAGCGATACAGTGATCTCAGAGTCTACCAAAAGAAAAGACCAGCGGGTCTAGAGTGGGATCCTTTGATAGAGATGTTAGCAAGGACTACGTATATATGTATTGTAGACCTCAATATTTTTGGTATATGTTCACATACACACACCCGCCACTGAACCTATGGACTGCACTGAGATCCCTGAGAGATCTCTTTGATATGTTCCCAGGGGGAACTGGCCACTTGTGATTCATGTCGGAAGGCATGAAGTAGGACCCTATGGACTTAGCAGGTGTCCCCGAAATGATGTGAAGTTTGGTCTTCAAGATAAAGCACGGAAATGACAGATATATTTGTGAAACCCTAACTCGATAAATGACTTTAAGATGATGATTGAGAGACGCATTAGTTGGTGTCTTGTATTACGAAGACGAAGAGGTGGAGTTACCCTCATAATGGTGATAATGAGATGCACGAATGATCATTAACTTATTTTGGTAACTACCGGCAGGTGCACTACTTCATTTTAAACTGTTCACTAGCCCTGTTACCTCGATTAGTTTATATCAGGTAACCCTTCTAGCTTTCTACTTCATACTTGTGGAATAACAACCAGTGAGATACCTTCCCTAAAGCAGGACTTATCCGAAGTAATTTTATTTGATCCATGAACATTCTATTCAAAAATTCATGATGATCTTGTTCGGCTCAGGACTATTTACACTTCCTTTCAATTATCCAAGGAATGTTCAACAATTGTTTCCTTAATTAATCAATGAATATTCCTAAACGAATATTGATATTTGACTACTTCTTTCATACTTGCACTCTTCAGTTGGCCCCATAAATATTTATCAACTCGTTGAGAAAAGGGATGATCTAACATCCAGACATCCCTCATAAATTCTTTTCTTCTATTCAAGATGAGATTGTACATCGTACATTGAAATCATAGTAAGGATATCATTTTGATACTGGTATTCTGAATTTCATTCTACTGTAAGATCTGATAAAGTATGTGTACGGAGGCACCCTTGGGTGGACCGCTTCACCGATAAGTAATATTTGATGAAAGGTTATCGATTGTTCCGATACCTAGAACATTCTCTTCAAATTCTATATTTTCCTTTTTCAAGTTTAATAACCTCTTATTTCAATTCATGGTCCGAGTAGCCTAAAGTTTCTTCAGTGGCTACGATGTTGAAATTCCGTTCTAGCCAACTGAAACGAGCTAGCCGATATGTCAATATGAATGACTAGTTGATTGTTCTAACTAGTCAAAATTGTAATGTTGTGAAGAACACCTAGCAAATTGTCCTAGCTAGTGGTGATGTCTCAAACAGGTGAACTAGCAAATTTTGTCTAGCTAGTTGCTAGTGTTTCTTAAAAAGGACTAGTTATTGTTTCACTGGTCCAACTCCCAATTTAATTCATTCTGAAATGCATTTTGCATGTGGTAAAATATGATGATGAAAGTTTTGACGAATAACTTGATTGAGACCTAGTGAGGTCGCCCACTCAACTTGAATTCTACCAGTCTTCGTATCAGACCTTATATCACTTGAATATTTTACTCTTTCATTCATACAATGAGAATTCATTTGAAACCATTGATTACTTGAATGACAAACTACTTCATTCTTTAATTGTCATGGAGTAGAATTGCTTTCTAATGGCTGACCTTCATCAATGCGACTTTAGATTTCCTCTTATTATTCAGGAGGAAAAGTATCCACCCGATGTAAGAATTGTATAAAGACCGTCTTTCTGACTTTTGTATCCAACAATCATTGCCCTCGTGCAACATTCTCTATGATATCATATTATAGAATTATCAGGACCTGAAGGAATAAACCTTGTTGTACTCTTTCGGTCCATCCTTACATCTCCAAAAATCGAGACTCCTAGTATTTGGAACCATCAACATTCTTGGAACATCCAATGTGGAATTCTTATTGAAATTATCTATTGGACCTTGTTATTTTGAAACCATTCCTTTCAAAGTGATTACTCTAAGGTGAACGGGAGGTACAATTATGAACCGTTACACCAATATGAGATCAAAAACCAAATGTTGTAATTGTGCAGCCAGAGCGTTATGCCGAGTAATTATTAAAGTAAAAATAACATGTCGGGGCATGCCACAAGACCTTTAATATTAGTGTGAGGAAAGTTATAAGAAATGATGAGGTGGTTGGGAGTACGCTCCTACCAACCGTTGTCAGGATGTTATATTAATGAATTCTGGAGTTACCAAGCCTTTCCCTGATCCAAGAAATGAAAATCGATTGCAATGTAAAACATATCCTTAGAGGAAACTAACATGGAAGTGAGATGGACAAGAAAGGAAGAAGTATCGTGGAAAGAATGTGAAGTTTTACTTAGCTTAAAGGGATTGATGCACATAGAGAGACATAAAGTTTAACAGGCCCCTAATAGGAAATGGATGCATGGATATATCCCAATGATCCTTCGAGATTACCACCTAATCAAGTTTATTGGGAATCGCAGCAGCATGCAGGCCTTAGACTGATTGGCGCCAGTTGTGAAAGAGGACGAGCGTATGACATCTTACATATGCCATCGAGAATCGATACCCCTAACTGGAGATGTAGGAATTGTTGACCAGTTAAAACGCGTAGTTGTTTTTCAAGGATAAGGTTGAAAGGCGGGTTTCACCAACTCAAGATCGACCTTTGTACTATGCCAAAGTTGGCATGTCACCCTAATATAAACGTTATAAAATTATGGTAGTATCATTTGAGTGGACTAGCGAGTCAGAAGCCTTTATGGATTAATGAACAAAGTTCTGGAATGAAATGAGATATTAGTAACAACCTCGTTGTTAGCTATACTTGATGATAAAAAGAGGACTTTGAGGGTCACGATGATGCGTCTTTCGAGAGTTTAAGAGGTGTGCTGATGCAGTAGAAAATGGATGATAGCCTATACTTCTAAACAACATAAAGGTTACGGGATAGGATATACTAACCGTGAGTCGGGGATTAGTCATGATAGCGTTCACGCATAAAACTGAGACGTTAACCTTATGGGAAAAGTGTGAAATTTTTCCACAAGTGCCATAAGTATATCTTCATATTAGAACTAAACATAAGAAAGAGAAGGTGACGAAAGGGAGCAGGGAGTATAATGGAGAAATTTGTTATTTCCGAGGAAAGGCCAGTGTGGTGGCCGATACCTATAGAGGGGATTATTCAAAATTGGAATTCAGTCAGTATTGACCAAGAAAATAGAGTATATACAATAAAGAATAATGTTAGAGGAAAATGACTAAATTGTGGGGAAGGACAAAGATGTACAGAGAATTAAGAGAATGTTTGGCAAAGGGATATGAAGAATTGTATTGGCAAGCTATTAAGTACAAACGCAACATGTCAAAAACAAAATGATAGAGATCTAGTGGATCAATTCCGCCCGTAGAAAATCTTGAACGTGGACAGAATTATAATGAATTTCATGAGTAGGTCGCCGAAGACCGAGCTAAGAGATGGCCCTAGTTGATTTATAATTGTTGGACCAAGTGATTTACCTACGAGAGACTTTCCATTTAGAAGATTATCGATTTATATACGGAAGAGATGGTGGTGCAATATAAAACTTCTGCAGTGATTACGTCAGATAGAGACTTAAGGTTAAACTTCGAATATTGAAGGTGCTTTCAAGTATAATTAATAAAGAGATTGAGCGTATGTACTAATTTGATCTGTGGCTGACGGACAGGGAAGAAGAATTGTCCAGACGATCGAATTTATATTTAGTGTCGTGCCTTAGATTTCACGGGGCAGTCGAGAATAAAAACTTATCCATGAAACGAATGTTGTTATCACGATCGGCACCATGCGAACGTAAGGACGTCTCTTGTAAAGCGTACTACGAAAGAAGAAGTTTCGCTTTTCTTGCGTTACGAAGAAGTCAATGAACGAGGGATATAGTAGCTGAACTGGTTCGACGTATACCGAAGACTATACAGTATCCATAGCAAGTGGTAACGACTGACGGGCGGCAACACATGCGTGCTAATCAAGCCAAGGAAAATGAGGAATACCGTGCGTATTGACGTTGTCTCAGATTATAGAACACGACCACAAAGTATTCACGGCCCAACTATACAAGGACTCAACACGGATACTATGAATAAGGTAGAAGAGGAACGTATAAGTAGTGGGATAGAAATTTTCATTCATAGAACAACCGATAAGGAATACAGGTCGAGGAGAGCATGCGTTGAGAAGCAACACTAAAGCGTTGGTAA
The DNA here is from genome assembly GCA_036435485.1 of Saposhnikovia divaricata. Lineage (NCBI taxonomy): Eukaryota > Viridiplantae > Streptophyta > Magnoliopsida > Apiales > Apiaceae > Saposhnikovia > Saposhnikovia divaricata. Next base: position 106,691,006 of record CM071597.1, read on the forward strand.
GATCAAGGTAAGAGAACAAAAGGGTTGAAGTGTCAACCTGAGAGTTGGGAAGGGTAAAGTTGGAATTGTATCCACAACTATTTTCCTTAGGTTCTTAAGATAGAATCCTTTTAAGGAGAGGAGACTGCAATAACCCTAAATTTCGTGAATATTCGAAACCTGGATGAAAATTAATTTTATGGGTGGATGAGAAATTTTTGCAATCACGATATGTACGAATTATTAAATGAAGATTTCGAATTGATATTACGCCTTTACGGTGCAGACGACTGTATGTAAAAGTCATTAGTTTTTACGAAACCCATTATTTCGAATGGTCAAATTTTATGAGATATCAAAGGAGTATGAGGTGGGAGACTTTGTGATGCTAAAGGTATCCCCCTGAAAAGGATTGATGCGGTTTGGTAAGAAAGGGAAGCTAAGTCTGAGGTTTATTGGACCTTTTTAGATTTTGAGGCGTATTGGGAAGTTAGCCTACGAGTTAGCCTTGCCCCAAGCTTGCAGCAAATTCATAATATGTTTCATATGTCTATGTTACGACCCTACCACACCGACTATCGGCATGTGATAGAGTACGACCAAGTGGACCTACAACCAGACTTGACCTATATGGAGCAACCCGTGGAAATCATGGATAGAAAAGAACAAGTGCTGAGGAACAAGGTTTTTAAACTAATAAGGAATTGTGAGAAAATCAAGATGTGGAAGAATCCACCTAGAAGTTAAAAGAGTGAAACAAAGAAGGAGTAACCCTAGTGATTCCTAAACTGATTCCGGGACGGAATCCTTTTAAGGAGGGGAGACTGTAAGAACCCAGATTTTCGGTAGAATTAAAACTTTTCTTATTAAGAATAAGTATATACGTGAATAGTGTTTGTCATGCATGAATAGTAATTTATGGATGAATAGTGATTTTGAGGACCAAGAAAATTTTCACGCCACCCTATGTACAAGACATGGTATGGATATTTCGAAGTCATATTCGTGATTCACGGAGCAAATAAGTGTATATAAAGACGATCGGAATTCAGAAATTCCAATTTGTATTCTGGTGTAATATTTGACCGGGAAGTGAATTATATATTATTATATTCAAGAAATGAGATATTAATTTTGAGGAATTAAGGATTTAATTATGTCAGGATTTTATTATATTTGATTCGAGGATTTAGAACCAAAACCCCTGAGATAGTGAAACGAACGTTCTAGAAACCGCTGAGACTTTATAACGAGATTAAGCGATCAAGCGAGCGAATCATGAATTAAGAATAGTAAATATTAGAAGTCCAACAAGGATATATTATGAGAGGAAAATGGAATTGAGAATAAAATCCTAGAGTTAAAGGAAATGAGAACAATTGAGAAACCGCGAGAATTTTTTTCTGAGATAAAGAGAAAATACAAAGAAAATTGGACAGAACGATTGTTTGAGGTATTGGGCCACACTATTACAATGAAGTGCAACATATAAGTTGTAACATATTGATTTAGTAAATATACAAGAAGGGAAGCCCCTTGGTGCAAATAAGAAAAGGAAGGAAGGACTTGGAAACAATATGTATAAAGCAAGGGACTTGCTTGCAATTATGGATGGATAAAGGTAATCCAAATGAACCAATGAGGAGATGACACCACATGGCAAGAAGATAAGATGCATCCAAGTGAAAATATCAAGCATTATTGATCACTTTATCACTTTAATCAAACAAAACAAACACCAAATACTCCATTCTGCCCAGCAGGAAAGGAGCTCACTAAAATGGGCCTAGAGACTTCATTACTCAATGAAATTTTTTGTTCTTTATACGGTTAGAAAGCTGTTAAGCCGCTCTACAACTTTCATTCGGGAGCCTCGACCAGGAAACGAGTGCAAGGGCTTCGTTTTGGCTGATCTTTGGAGCGTGTTTTTCCAGTCAGGAAACTCACTTCCATGTTCTTGATTTCTTTGGTGAGATTGAAGATGGTGAGCATAGAGTAAGGCTTCCCCAAGGTTAACCAAGCTTGTTTGAGATTATAAGAACATCAAGAAGGTATAAAAACCCTAACCCCTCTTGGCCATGTAGTATTTGTGAAGTTTAATGTTAGATCCATGGTTATTAGTGTGAATCTTGGACATATAAGTTATGGATGATGTAGATCTTGAGTTTAAATGTTGTGGTTGTGATTTTTAAGCTTGTGGTTAGTGTATGTAACACCATGTATGTTATAAAGTATGATTCTTGGTTGGATAAGTGGTATAAGCATGCTGAGTATTTTTCCAGGAACTTGTACTGTCTTGTAGGAGGATTTTGAACCCCTAAATCTTGTCCCCTGAAGTCCTAATATATATTGTTGGAAAGGTATTTGAATGTAGGTTCCATAAATATAAGGTTCATGACTAGGTGATGTATAGATTTTGAGTTATGGCCTGAGAAGTGAAATGTGTTTCTGGAATCCGGACTGCACTAAATGGTCCCCTTGTGAACCTTGTTTAAACCCCTAAAAATTTATGTAGGATCATGGAAAAATTAGAGAAGCTAGTAAATGCAGTGGTGAAGGCTACGCAAAAAGAATTGGATTAAAATATTTATTTTTCAATTTTATAGAAATGTTGGAGTAAAATCCGCGCAAGTGAAAAACCACTTAGGAGATTAGTTTAAAGTAGTTTTAAGAGTATTCACTTGAGTTTCGAGTTTGAGGAATAGATTTGAGTCGAATGGGTAAAGAATGTGATAATGTGATGACATGGTCATATAGGAGGGTTAGTGGGTCAAACGGTGGAGTCGCTAAGATGGCCTTGTATTCTTTAAAACATTATGATTAAGTGGTGTTGCTAAGATACTAACGAGTGAATATTGGATATTTATTCACCCAAGGCAAGTTTTCCAACCCTAAGCATTTATTTTCAAGATATTATGTTCCTGATTCTACCTATGCAAGTTTACTTTTCAAAACTTACATATACAAGGACTTTCACTGTTGTGTTTGTAGTTTTCAATCATATCAAATGTTTATGTTTATCGAAGTATTGATGAAATTGAGATGTATAAGCACGTATATGTTTGCACCCCTTGAACTTAGATTGAAATGTTTTCTTCGGACAACGACTCTAGCAATAGAGGTCGTAGCGGTCCGTATATACTATTGACCGGGGAGCGGTATATTATTATATCGTAATTAAATTGCGAAAACCCGAAGGGTCATTCGGGGAGTATCGTATACTCAAGTAATTATTTTTATATCTTCGTAAATAGTCAAAATACCTATCTTGGATTAAAAGCTTATGTAATTAAATAATTATTTTATTAATTATTAATATTAAATCTTAAAATATGATTTATTAATTATTGTTCATTATTTTAAAGACAAAGCTAATCCAAGATACCTTTTGCACTTTCAAACTCGAACTCTTTCGAACTCAAAACATTTTCGAAAACCCCCGGTCAGGTTTTGCTTCTTGTACACTTTTCAAGAATTATCGGTCGACTGAGGTCGAACTTCAACTACTCGAATTTTCTATCAAAATGATTTTTGAAAAGAAAAGAAAAAGGGGACTCCCGCAGGTGTGGGAATCGTTGACGAACGATTCCCGGGATGTGTAAGCGGCCGTGAGCCAGGCGGTCCATCAATTATTATTCCGGCCCAGGTGTTGCCGAAGGATGATTACGGATGTAGTTTTCATCGAGGGTGATTACGGATGTAGTTTTCACCCGAGGATAGTTACGGATGTAGTTTCTATCCTTCTATCGGTAGAGAAGACCCGCGGATTATTGGACTTGGATGTGGTGACTGATCATCGTCAATCCCTGTCAGGTTTTATGTTTTCTTCAAGTCCCATCCTCCACTTTGGAAAAATTCTCAAACACTGCTTCTTGGGCCTAAGTGCCAAGTTGCCAATAGTGTGGCTTTTAATAAGAAAAATATTGACATCGTGCAGTATCTAGAACTGCAAGATTTTCTATAAAGATTGGCACGTGTTAGTGCACTCTTGCAATTATTTCAAAGAATGAAATGCTTTTGAATGAGAAACCTTCTAAGCTAATGGAAGGAAAGAGGTTTGCAATGATGTATTCCCTGTACAGTATGTTAACCGTAGAGTGTTTTGCCGAAAATGATATACTCATATGTATATACTTTAAAACTTGAGATATGTTGAAATGGGAACCTTATAAAGGGTTCATATGTTATTCTTAAAGCTCCTTAGTGAGTATAAATGTTTTATTCAAACTCGGACATATATATTGTCCAATTATGTTTTGAAATCTGAGATATATGCCCATACAGTTGGGAATGTTTTCAAAATAAACCACATTATTATTTTTCAAAATGGTGAACTTGCTGAGCATTATGTAGCTCATTCTTGCTTTATAAAAACTTTTCAGAAAGAGAAGAATTTGATCGGTTAACTCCGCACCAGTAGAAGAGGAGTAGAAGATTTACCCCTGAGATGATTTAGTTCCTGATAAATACTACAGAGTAAGTCTGATAGGTTTTCAACTGTAATAGTAAGACTTGTCTTCAAGTGTAGTTGTATAAATGGAAGTGTGCAAGATTCTAGATTGTACAGATGAATTGTAATATTTAGTGTTACTTTTGATTATCGTTTCTGAGGCTCTAACTTGTTTGTGTGTAAGATTGAGGTCTGGATGGATGTATTGTTGAGTTGTAAAGTTAATACAGGTATGATATGGTTGGATGGCCTGAATCTCTGACCTCGGATTTGGGGGCGTCACAATTTTCAAAAAAATCAAACAAGAGGAGGGTGAATAGTGTTCTTATGAACTAACCTTTCATTTTTATGTTTCTTTTGATTGATCTAGCTAGCTTAAGGTCACATAAGGATAGATCAAGGCTTGATAAGGAAGGTAACAAGCTCAAAAACCCTTGGTATCATTTTGAGATTTTATGAGTTTTATGGATTATTTAGTGTTAGTATGCCATGTAATGCTTAGATCTATGTTATTAGTTGATTATGGTTGTTATTTGGATTGTGATCCATGACGTGGTTGAGATAAGATGTTGTTAGAATATTCATGATGTTTTCATGTGTTAGAATGGATGGGGTGTAGTGCTTGAATGATTCACGGTGATGTGAAAACTTTGGAAATCGTGTAAACATAGCCGTCGTAATGCCGAATTTTCGTTAATCTTTAAAAACCGATCATCACAGTAGCTTGAACTCACTGTCCAGCCTTGTATTTTGCCCTGATAAGATAGATAATGTTCCAAGCTTCGTTTTGATATAAAGAACATGTGAAACGGACTTACGGTTTAGAATTTACGGCCGATTTACTAAAAGTAGTTTGAAACCGTAAACGAGAATTCGTAACTGAAATTGAACCCTCGTAAAATACGTAAGTCAGTGGCGAATCTTGGTAATTAAATACTAGAAGTAAAAAGGAAGGTGCGAGAGAAAACCTCATATGAATTGGATCGTTTTTCGATTTTATAAAAATGTTTGAATCTAGGTTAAACGCGAACGAACCCCTTAAAAGTATAACTTTGGTAATAACTTAGAAAACGAGCGATAAAACTCGAGATATTATCCTGGTTCGTAATCGATCAAATTTAGAACTTATACGATTTAAGTATACACTAAGTGTGAATACGATGACATGTCGTAATGACGAACAAATGTCGAATCGTATCGGTAATAAAAAAGAGGTATCACGAGATATTTCGAAAACATGTTTCGACTTAAGTTAATACTTAACCTTTTTAAAAGTGTTAAGCAATTAACCTCGAATCTCTTGACTATTTATAGATCACCGAGCTGACCCGGGATACCCTACCACTACCCCTACTCGTACTCAATTACCAGGCAAGTTTCAACTTTCCCTTTTTAGGCTGTTGTTGTGAATATATATGCTTTCTGTTATACATATGCCATAGCATGCATGCCTAATTTCAAGTCATATTGATATACTTGTTCCCTGATTGTTCTTTGGCTTATAAGTAGATAGATAACATATCAATTATAAGCCGGATGTCGTTAAGACCCTTAGAGAAGGGCACATGAATCCTATTTATTGATTATAGACCGGGAGTCAGTACTTCTTGATATATCGTAATTATTTTCGAGGGAAATATTTAACTAAATAATTTCCATTATTTGGTTGACGAATATTATTTGAATATTCGTCCGAGATTATTAATTAACGATCATTACTTCAAATATTTATTTGAACGTTATCTATTCAATGAATATTATTTTTCAATATTCATTCAAAGACGAACCATTTATCGAATATTATTTCAAATATTTCTATAAAACCTTCGATTATTAAATAAATATCATTCGGACATTCATTTAGAACATCATGTATTAAGGGAATATTATTCTTGAATATTCCTTTAAGGTTTAATTTATTAAATGAATATCACTTGGATATTCATTTAAATTATTAATTATTATATGAATACTATTTTTGAATATTAATTCGAAGTCTCATTTATTTAACGAATATTATTCCAAACAGTTCTTTCAAACTTATTTATCAAATGAATATTATTTTAATATTCATTTAAGTAATTATTTATTCAATAAATATTGTCTTAATATTCCTTCAAGGATTATTTTGAGAAATACTCTAATTAAAAATATTCTTTCATTAAATACTTCCGACTCAATAAATATTCTATAAATATTTATTCAATACTTGGAAGCAACTTCAAGGTTGTTTATTTTCTTCAAATATTATTTTCGACATTCGATCATTCTGAAAATTCTTCGGAGTCATACGATTAAAATTATATTAAGAAAGGTCCTCTAGATTCCATTCTTCACTCGAATCTATCTCTTAAATTATAAGGGAACCTTACTTGAGAAATGTTCTATTTCTTGTTGACTCCCCGGTCATAGTTTATCCTTTTCACTCGCAACTTGGTTGCTACGGACTCATTAAGTCTGTGTGTACCTTCTCATCATTCGAGGGGTAAGATCGTTGGAACAAGTTGATATCCATTAACAAGCTAGAGCTTGGGAAATGTTAGTGAATTTTCCTTTCCAACTAGATACGACTACTTTGTGGAGTCTTGTCAACAAGTATTTCACTTGGGGAAGGGAGGATAAACTATACGTTTCAATGCTGTGGATTTACTCGAACTAGGAGTCGTGTGTAAGAGGCCGAGTCGCGCGGTCCCATCACAAGGCCTAAATCATTGGCCAGGGAGTTACTATTAAAGGCCATTGACAAGTGGAGCGGTCAGTTCTTCCTTCTACCGGTAGTAAACTATATTGGGCTGTACCATCCCCGACTGATCATCAGGGAGTGGGACAGCTGGCGCGTGATAACTCCAGTATTGGTTCATCTCCCAAATTGGGAATTCCCTGCAACACGTATCGAAGATACTTCTTTCAGGTTGACGGTGTCTTCCGCAACACGTATCGAAGAGACTTCTTTCAGGTTGTAGAACTTCGAAAAATGTTAATAACTGGAACGACAATATTTTCCTTGCAAGATCCTCTTAATATGATAAATAATGATATCTTGCTTATTTTGACTTAGCAGATATTTCCACAAAATAAATACTTTAAGTTACCTTGTAACTTCATCCTTTATATTATACTGGCACTATATTCGTTAATGCATGGCTTATGGAAATCATGATATTTCGAACTGTTATATACTATCATTGTCCTGTTATATTATTGTTGGTGGGCTATTGCTCACCTTTGCTTATTCATTATGTCACAACAACAGCTAGGACAGATGGCTCGCGTCAGGCGCACTCGGTGCAAGCGGGTTACCCGACCCACCGGACTCCCCGCTGAGATGCTAGCCGCCCTTGCTGAGGTAGCATAGTTAGACAGCTTTTGTTTCCTGTTTAACTATATGTATAATTAATGTAATCAACGGCAAAACTTTTAAACTTATGATGTTATCCTTTTAGATTGTAATAACTTTTATTCGTAAACCCTTTTATGTAAGACTTATTTCAATTTCATCTCTGGGACTATAACTGTGTGTGTGAGTGGATATTATTGTGGGGTCATAGCATGCTACTTATTGATTTTGGACTCAAGTCAAGTATTATGTATGAGTTATGAGACCGTAAAGACCCGATCCCGGACCCCGGATCTGGGGGTGTTACAGAGATGGTATCAGAGTGAGAGTTATATATCCCAAGAGATGATACAACGTTATATAATAATAAATTCACTAATATAATAAGAACCCTTGCCAGGTTCACCTAAAACCCTTACGGGAACTTTTTAAGTATCATGATAGTAACATAGTTCGTCTTGTGTAGGTGAGCGACATATCGGCCCAGGAGGCAGCTGCGAGACAGCATGATGAGGACATGTTCCGGACTAGGGACCCGTATTATGAGCACTTGCCTGATGAGGATACTGAGCCTGAGGAGGAGGACCCTGAGGAGGTCCAGGTTGATGCTGATACTGATGTGATTGAGTCTGAGGAAGAGGACCTTGAGGAGGTCCAGGTTGATGCTGATACAAATGTTGTGGAGACTGAGGGGGAGGAGGACCCGGAGGGGATCCAGACAGGACAGGTGGCAGAGTTTGTTGCTGAGGATGAGGATTATTGGGTTGTATCTGAGATTAGGACCATGGAGGAGGATACTGATATAACCACTGAGCAGGTCATGGCTGCTGTTGTTGGACAGGTTGTAGATGAGGATGAGCCATTGGATGATGTAGTAGGGAGTTCCGGACTACGAGTGCCACCCCTTCCTATGGAGAGAGCCCCTACCCCACCACCACTACTTGTGAGCCCATTCCCCGATGAGTTTGAGGAGCTTACCCCAGAGCCCCAGCAGACAGAGAAGAGCCCCAGCAGACAGAGACTGCAGCTCCAGCTGAGCCATCCACCCCACCTCATTTCCCGATAGGAGGAGTCCCAGTATGTGTTCACAACTTGATTGTGAACGGGCTTTGTAGAGAGTTGTCAGTGGCGGATGCCAGGTTGGCAGAGTCTAGGAGGGAGCTAGCAGCGGAGAGAGCCGCCCGGATGAGGTTGCAGGGCCGGAGGACTATCAGTGACAGGGTTGGGTATAGGGCTGTGACCCGCATCGAGCTGAGGGCTCGGATGAGGGTGCGACAGTTGCCTACTGATGGGCATGGTATGGTAGACAGAGCAGATGCCGAGGAGACTTTCCGCATCGCCATGGGGAGGGTCCAGATGATGTTTCATCGTGGCGGCTGATTTCTAATGTAGTGATGCAGTAGTCTAGTTGTCTAGTCATGTACGGACGTAGTAGTGCCGGCTTTTGTAGGGATGGTTTTATTGTACTTATTTTCCCTTTTTGCAGACTAGACAGATAGACAGCGTATTTCACTTTTGACTTGTTGTTGTTGTTAGGATGGCTGTACTTTAAACTTTCGTTGTAACTCGGATGTTGTACCTTTTCGGTACCTGGTATATATTTGTTTCTCTTTCAGTTATTTCAATTTTGTTGGGATGTGATCACGAGTTTATTAGCATATGTACTGTTTTTGATTAAGTTGCCATGAGATATAAAACTGTGGGATACCAAATCCAATCATGTAACGAATTATGCAAGGAAAAATCCTTTAAAACAGGTAAGTGAACCTAATGTAAACTTTTCCAAATTTTCAGTAAAATGCCTCCAAGATGAATGGGCACTAGGGCTAACCCCCGTGAATCTACTGACCAAGAGAGTCACAACCAACATGAGGAAAACCATGAAAGTAGTGAAGAACAAGATCAGGACTATAATGAGCAAGAAGATTCCCAGTATGGAGCAGAGGATGAACCCATGTACTCTGAAGACTTTGAGGGGGAAATAGAGGGTGGAGAAACTGAAGTGGAGCAGGAAGGGGAGAACCAGGGCGGAGACCCCATGGGCCAGTTTATGGATTTACTTAGGCAGAATTTGAACCAATACCCTCAACCACCACCAGGAAACAACACTTCAGTGGCAAATTCCTTTAGGGCCTTTAAGTCCCTTAAGCCCCCAGAGTTCCACGGATCGGCTGATCCCGTTGAGGCGAGGGCCTGGATCAAGGAAATGGAAAAATCTTTCGAGATTCTGAGTATCAATGAGGCTCAGAAGACTGTTTTTGCTACTTACCTACTAAAGGAAGAGGCCAATTATTGGTGGGAAGCCAAGAAGAACATGGAGACTGATGCTGTCGTAGCCTGGGAAAGGTTCAAACAATTATTCCTGGAGAAGTACTTCCCGAAGTTCATGAAAACTCATATGGAACTTAAGTTTTTGGAACTGAAACAGAACAATATGTCAGTGGCTGACTATGAGGCCAAATTTACTGAGCTTTCGAGATTTGTGACAGAATTTGTGGATACCGAAGAAAAGAAAGCTAACAGGCTTCAACAAGGGCTGAAACAGTGGATCCAGAATAGAGTGGCGGTTTTAGAGATTACGGATTATGCCACCTTGGTGTAAAAGGCCACCATTGTGGAAGCTGGAAGCGATCAGATGCAGAGAGAGAAAGAGAAGGGGGGATTAAAGAGAAAACATGTCAGTATGGGCGGAGGGTCCGCAGGAGGAAAGCCCCCGAACAAGTTCAATCGAGGAGCAGTCTCTCTACCTAATAGGGGTATGGGATTCAAACCACCTGTGAGCATGAGTGTGAGCCAGGGCGGCCAGCATACAGGAGTGTCCCGTTCCCATCAGTCTAGACCTCCCTTGCCAGCATGTGCAACGTGTGGAAAAAGACATTCCGGAGTGTGCAACCAGAAGCAGCCAACCTGTTATAAGTATGGACGAGTGGGCCACTACTCTAAAACCTGCACTGCGGTTGTCCCTAGTACCAACAAAAGCACCACTTGTTTCCAGTGCGGACAGCTAGGGTACATGAGGAAGGACTGCCCAAGGAACAAACCTGCAGCATCAGGGGCAAGCAGGGCTGCGTCAAATAGGCCAACAACTGCTAGGACTTTTAATATGTCAGGTCAAGATGCCGTGAGGGACACGGATGTGATAGCAGGTACATTTTCTCTCAATTCAGTCAGTGAAAATGTCTTATTTGATTCAGGAGCAACTAAGTCTTCTATATCTAGAGATTTTGCGCATAAATTGAAACTTAAAACCCAGCAACTAAGAGAGTCCTTACAAGTAGAAATAGCTAATCAGGAAATCGTACCGGTTAATCAAATTCACCCTGATTGTAAGCTAGAAATAGGAGGACGATCCTTCTATGTCAATTTAATTCCTTTTAAGCTAGGGGAATTCGATGTCATTTTGGGTATGGATTGGTTGTCTCGCAATAATGCGCAGATAGATTGTAAAGGGAAAAGGGTTAAGTTGAAAACCCCAGGGAAGAAAGAAATAGTGTTTAAGGGGATGCGACAGACCCAGAAAATTCTGACCATGGCGCAAACCAAGAGATTGTTACGAAAAGGGAACGAGGCTTATTTAGCTTACGTTATAGACACTCAGAAGGAAGTGCCAAGATTGCAAGACATTCCGGTAGTTAATGAGTTCGAGGACGTGTTCCCACAAGATCTTCCGGACTACCACCTGATAGGGTAATTGAGTTTGCCATCGAGTTAGCCCCGGGGACGGCACCGGTTTCGAAGGCCCCGTACCGATTAGCCCCAGTAGAAATGAAGGAGCTAGCTAAACAGTTACAAGAATTGTTGGATAAGGGCATGGTAAGGCCCAGTGTGTCGCCTTGGGGCGCACCAGTGTTGTTCGTTAAGAAAAAGGATGGGAGTATGAGGTTATGCATCGACTACCGAGAGTTGAACAAGCTAACCATAACGAATAAGTATCCATTGCCCAGGATAGATGATTTGTTTGACCAGCTAAGAGGTGCTGAATACTTCTCTAAGATCGACCTGTGAACGGGATATCACCAACTGAAGATCAAACCGGAAGATGTCCCGAAGACTGCATTCCGTACCAGATATGGACATTATGAGTTCTTGGTAATGTCATTTGGATTGACCAACGCCCCAACAACCTTCCTGGACCTAATGAATAGAGTGTTCAAGGAATATTTGGACAAATTCGTGATAGTCTTCATTGATGATATTCTCATCTACTCAAAGATAGAGGCAGAACACGCTGAACATTTAAGGATAACCTTAGAAATACTCAGGAAGGAGCAGTTATATGCCAAGTTCTCCAAGTGTGAGTTTTGGAAAAATGAAGTACAATTCTTAGGGCACGTGATCAATAGAGAAGGAGTGTTGGTTGACCCCTCCAAGATAGAAGCAGTTTCAAACTGGGAACGGCCAACTACTCCAACCGAGGTGAGGAGTTTCATCGGACTGGCCGGATATTACAGAAGATTTGTCCAAGACTTTGCAAAAATTGCAGCTCCATTAACTCGACTTAACCGTAAAACCGAGAAATTTGAATGGACTGAAAAATGCGAGAAGAGTTTGCAAGTGTTAAAGAAGAGGTTGGTGACAGCCCCAGTGCTGGCTTTACCGGATGGAAAAGAAGATTTCGTGATTTACAGTGATGCTTCGCATAAAGGATTGGGATGCGTGCTTATGCAGCACGGCAAGGTAATAGCATATGCATCTAGGCAATTGAAGGATTATGAGGTCAGATATCCCACGCATGATCTAGAACTAGCAGCCATAGTCTTCGCTCTAAAGATTTGGAGACACTACTTGCATGGGGAATGGTGCGAGATTTACACTGACCATAAGAGCCTCAAGTACATTTTCACTCAGAAAGAGCTTAACATGCGCCAGAGGAGATGGTTAGTGTTAATCAAGGATTACGATTGTGAAATTCGTTATCAACCGGGCAAAGCCAATGTGGTGGCTGATGCCCTCAGTAGGAAAGAGAAGCTCAAGATGATAACTTCAGAGGAGGAGTTAGTGAAAGACTTTGAGAAGTTAGAAATTGAGGTTAAGTTACATGGAGAGGGCCAAGAAAAGTTGATGGAAATTAGAATCCAACCTCCATTGTTAGAAAAGATTAGACGGTGCAAAGAACGAATGATGGAGGAAGAAGAGAACTCCACAGAAGAGATAATGACCGGGGAAGAAATTAAGTGTGAAAGAGACAAGGAAGGGATCATGAGGTACACGTACAGGATATGGATCCCAAACTTTCAGGAACTCAAGGATGAGATTTTAAACGAGGCACACAACTCAAGATACTCGGTGCACCCCGGTAGCACCAAAATGTATATGGATTTGAAGGAGTATTACTGGTGGCCCAATATGAAAAAGGACGTAGCAGAGTGGGTAAGCAGATGCTTGACCTGCCAACGAGTGAAAGCAGAGCACTAGTGTGGCGCCCCCAAATCCGAGGTCAAAGATTCAGGTCGTCACATCACCATCCAACCATATCATACCTGTATTAACTTTACAACTCAACAATACATCCATCCAGACCTCAATCTTACGCACAAACAAGTTAGAGCCTCAGAAACGATTATCAAAAGTAACACTAAATACTACAATTCATCTGTACAATCCAGAATCTTACGTACTTCCACTTATACAACTACACTTGAAGACAAGTCTTACTATTACAGTTGAAAACCTATCAGACTTACTCTGTAGTATTTATCAGGAACTAAATCATCTCCGGGGTAAATCTTCTACTCCTCTTCTGCTGGTGCGGAGTTAATCGGCCAAATTCTTCTCTTTCTGAAAAGTTTTTTTTATAAAGCAAGAATGAGCTACATAATGCTCAGCAAGTTCACCATTTTGAAAAATAATGTGGTTTATTTCGAAAACATTCCCAAGTGTATGGGTATATATCTCAGATTTCAAAACATAATTGGACAATATATATATATATATCCGAGTTTGAATAAAACATTTATACTCGCTAAGGAGCTTTAAGAATAACATATGAACCCTTTATATGGTTCCCATTTCAATATATCTCAAGTTTGAAAATATATACATATGAGTATATCATTTTCGGCAAAACACTATACGGTTAACATACTGTACAGGGAATACATCATTGCAAACCTCTTGCCTTCCATTAGCTTAGAAGGTTTCTCATTCAAAAACATTTCATTCTTTGAAATAATTGCAAGAGTGCACTAACACGTGCCAATCTTTATAGAAAATCTTGCAATTCTAGATACTGCACGATGTCAATATTTTTCTTATCAAAACCACATTATCGGCTACTTGGCACTTAGGCCCAAGAAGCAGTGTTTGAGTATTTTTCCAAAGTGGAGGATGGGACTGGAAGAAAACATAAAAACCTGACAAGGATTGACGATGATCAGTCGCCACAACCAAGTCCAACAATCCGCGGGTCTTCTCTACTAGCAGAAGGATAGAAACTACATCCGTAACTACCCTCGGGTGAAAACTACATCCGTAATCACCCTCGATGAAAACTACATCCGTAATCATCCTTCGGCAACACCTGGGCCGCAATAATTGATGGACCGCCTGGCTCACGGCCGCTTACACATCCCGGGAATCATTCGTCAACGATTCCCACACCTGCCAGAGTCCCCTTTTTTTTTCTTTCTTGTCAAAATCATTTTGATAGAAATTTCGAGTAGTCGAAGTTCGACCTCAGTCGACCGATAATTCTTGAAAAGTGTACAAGAAGCAAAACCTGACCGGGAGTTTTCGAAAATGTTTTGGGTTCGAAAGAGTCCGAGTTTGAAAACGATGAAGGTATCTTGGATTAGTTTTGTCGTTAAAATGATGAACAATAATTAATAAATGATATTTTGAGATTTAATATAAACAATTAATAAAATAATTATTTAATTAAAATAAGCTTTTAATCCAGGATAGATATTTTTGAGTATTTTTGACAACGTAAAAATACTTAAGTATACGGTACACTCGAATGACTCTTCGGATTTTCGCAATTTAATCATGATACAATAATATACCGCTCCCCGGTCAATGGTATATTTGGACCGCTACGACCTCTATTACTAGAGTCATTGTCCGAAGGAAACACTTTCATTCTAAGTTCAAGGGTGTACAAACACATATGCATATATCTCAAACTTCAACATAACCTCATAAAGCATAAGCATATAATACGTTTGAAAGCCACAAACACAACAGTGAAAATCCTTATATATAAGTTTTTAAAAGTAAACTTGCCTTGGTTAGGGTGGGGTGGTCGAGCTTGCGACGTGGAACGAAGATCTATACATAATCAATATTCGTACGTTAGTACCTTAACAACACTACTTAATCGTAAGGTTTTAAAGGATGTTAGACCAACTTAACGACTCCAATTTATGACAACTAACCCTCCTATATGACCATGTCATCACTTTATCACATTCATTACCCATTCAACTCGAATCCATCCCTCAAACTTGAAACACAAGTGAGTACTCTTAAAACTACGTTAAACTAAGCTCCTAGGTGATTTTTCACTCGCGCGCACTTCGCTTTAACATTTTTATAAAATTGAAAAATACAAATTTTATTCCAATTCTTTTTGGAAAGCCTTCAAAACGGTATAATCTGACTACCCTCAAATTTTCATAACACTAGCATAATTTTAAGGGGCCCTAACTCAGTTCACAAGTGGACAACACAGTGCAGTCCGAATTCCAGAACCACACTGCACTAATCCGGCCATAACTCAAGATCTACACATCTCCTGGGTATGAACCTTATATTTCTAGAAACTAAATTCAATTATCTTTCCAACCATATAAATTAGGTCCTCGGGTGACAAGATTTAGGGGTTCAAAACCCTCCTACAAAACAGTACATGCTCCCAGGAATTTACACAGCACTCATCTTTCCTCAAATATTCAAGAACTCACTTTATACATCACATCTACCAACAAAACCACTAAGACTTGTCTCTATGGCATACATGGGGTTAAATACTCTAAGTACAAGCCTTACAACCATCATAACAAGCACATAACTTCAACATTTCATCATCTATAACTCATATACCAAGATATGCACCAATACTTGTAGATCTAGCAATATGAACTATGAACAAGTCATGGCTAAGGGTTGAGAGAGTTTATACCTTCCTTGATGTGTGTAATATCTTTCTAAACCTTGCACAATCCTTGTATAGCCTTGGGTAAGCTTGGATGATCAAAAGAAATGAAGAAAACAAAGTTAGTAATTCGGAGTTATTAGAATCCGACTGAAAGATCATGGAAAACGAGGCCCTTACCGAGCTTTCCAGATCGAGGCTTCTAAATGAGAGTTGTAGAGCATCTTCACAGCTTTCTAACCATATAAAGAACACGAAATTCCATTGAGTAATGAAGGCTCTATGCCCGCTTTACTGAGCTGCTGTTTTGCTGGGCAGAATGGGTGTTTTCTTGTGTTTGTTTTGTTTTGTTTGCTAAATAATGTCTAATACAGGTATTATATATCTATCTCATTTCGATGCATCTTCTTGTAATGTGTTGTCAACACCTCATTGGCTCACTTGGATTTCCTTATCCACAACAATTGCAACAAAGTCCTCATCTTTTGTTTCTTTCATATTAGTCCCTTGGTTTGTTTCTTTTTCCAACAATTTGATTTCCTTGTTGTCTCGTGAATAAAATTAATACGTTACAACTTATACTTTGCATATTATTGCTCTAATATGGCACAATACCTCGAATGAATATTAATTCCAACATCCCTTGTTTATTTCTCTTTATCTCAGAAAACGTTCTCCCGATTTCTCAAGCATTCTCTATTTCTCAATTCTAGGAGTTTATTCTCAATCCTCTTTCTTTCTCAAAATATATCCTTCCTTGGACTCTTAATATACCATATCCTTAATCCATGCTTCGTTTGCTCAATCGCTTAATCTCATTGTAAAGTTTCAGCGGTTTCTAGAACGTTTGTTTCACTTCCTCAGTGGTTTTCGTTCCAAATTCTCAAATCACTTATAATAAAATTCCAAAATATTAACTCCTCAATTCCTCAAATTAAATATCTCATTTCTTGATATTACTGATATATAATTCACTGCTCGGTCAAGTATCACACGAAAATAGAATTTGGAATTTCTGAATTCCGATCGCATTTACATACACTTATTTACTCCGTAGATTACTAGTATAACTTCGGAATATCCCCACTATGTCTCGTACATAGGTGGCATGAAAATTTTTCTTAATCCTCAAAATCACTATTCATCCACCAAATCACTATTCATTGATGCACTTCATCATAATAGGAAAAGTTTTAATTCTACCGAAATTTTGGGATCTTACAGTCTCCCCTCCTTAAAAGGATTCCGTCCCGGAATCAGTTTAGGAATCACTGGGGTTACTCCTTCTTTGTTTCACTCTTTCAACTTCCTGGTGGATTCTTCCACATCTTGATTTTCTCACAATTCCTTATTAGTTTGAAAACCTTGTTCCTCAGCACTTGTTCTTCTCTATCCATGATTTCCACGGGTTGCTCCACATAGGTCAAGTCGGGTCATAGGTCCACTTGGTTGTATTCTATCACATGCCGATAGTCGGTGTGATAGGGTCGTAACATAGACATATGAAACACATTATGAATTTGCTGCAAGCTTGGGG
This sequence comes from Saposhnikovia divaricata, assembly GCA_036435485.1. Taxonomy (NCBI): domain Eukaryota; kingdom Viridiplantae; phylum Streptophyta; class Magnoliopsida; order Apiales; family Apiaceae; genus Saposhnikovia; species Saposhnikovia divaricata. Next base: position 106,708,404 of record CM071597.1, read on the forward strand.
CAAGGCTAACTCGTAGGCTAACTTCCCAATACGCCTCAAAATCTCAAAAGGTCCAATAAACCTCAGACTTAGCTTCTCTTTCTTAACAAACCGCATCAATCCTTTCCAGGGGATACCTTTAGCATCACGAAGTTTCCCACCTCATACTCCTTTGATATCTCATAAAATTTGACCATTCGAAATAATGGGTTGCCTAAAAAAAATAATGACTTTTACATACACTCGTCTGTACCGTAAAGACGTTATATCAATTCGGAATCTTCATTTAATAATTCGTACATATCGTGATTGCAAAATTTTCTCATCCACCCATAAAATTACTATTCATCCAGGTTTCGAATATTCACAAAAATTAGGGATATTGCAGTCTCATCTCCTTAAAAGGATTCTATCTTAAGAACCTAAGGAAAATAGTTGTGGATACAATTCCAACTTTACCCTTTCCAACTCTCAAGTTGACACTTCAACCCTTTTGTTCTCTCACCTTGGTCTCACCAACGCTTTAATGCTGTTTCTCAACGCATACTCTCCTCGACCTGTATTCCTTATCGGTTGTTCTATGCATGAAAATTTCTATCCTAATACTTATACATTCCTCTACTACCTTGTTCATAGTATCCGTGTTGAGTCCTTGTATTGTTGGCCCGTGAATACTTTGTGGTCGGGTTTTATAATCTGAGACAACGTCAATACGCATGGTATTCCTCATATTCCTTGGCCTGATTGGCACGCATGTGTTGCCTCCCGTCAGCCGTTACCACTTGCTATGGATACTGTATAGTCTTCGGTATACGTCAAACCAGTTCAGCTACTATGTCCCTCGTTCATTGACTTCTTCGTAACGCAAGAAAAGCGAAACTTCTTCTTTCGCAGTACGCTTTACAAGAGATGTCCTTACGTTCGCATGGTGACGATCGTGATAACAACATTCATTTCATGGATAAGTTTTTATTCTCGACTGCCCCGTGAAACCTAAGGCACGACACTAAATATAAATTCGATTGTCTGGACAATTCTTCTTCCCTGTCCGTCAGCCACAGATCAAATTAGTACATACGCTCAATCTCTTTGTTAAATATACTTGAAAGCACCTTCAATATTCGAAGTTTAACCTTAAGTCTTTATCTGACGTAATTGCTGCAGAAGTTTTACATTGCACCACCATCTCTTCCGTATATAATTCGATAATCTTCTAAATGGAAAGTCTCTCGTAGGTAAATCACTTGGTCCAACAATTATAAATCAACTAGGGCCATCTCTTGGCTCGGTCTTCGGCGACCTACTTATGAAATTCATTATAATTTTGTCCACATTCAAGATTTTCTACAGGCGGAATTAATCCACTAGATCTCTATCATTCTGCTTTTAACATGTCACGTTTGTACTTAATATTTTGCCAATACCATTCTTCATATCTGTTTTCCAAACATTCTCTTAATTCTCTATACATCTTTGTCCTTCCCCATAATTTAGTCATTTTTCTCTAACATTATTCTTTATTGTATATACTCTATTTTCTTGGTCAATACTGACTGAATTCCAATTTCGAATAATCCCTTCTATAGGTATCGGCCACCACACTGGCCTTTCCTGGGTAATAACAAATTTCTCCATTATACTCCCTGCTCCCTTTCGTCACCTTCTCTTTCTTATGTTTAGTTCTAATATGAAGATATACTTATGGCACTTGTGGAAAAATTTCACACTTTTCTCATAAGGTTAACGTCTCAGTTTTATGCGTGAACGCTATCATGACTAATCCCCGACTCACGGTTAGTATATCCTATCCCGTAACCTTTATGTTGTTTAGAAGTATAGGCTATCATCCCCTTTCTACTGCATCAGCACACCTCTTAAACTCTTGAAAGACGCATTATCGTGACCCTCAAAGTCCTCTTCTCGTTATAAAGTATAGTTAACAACGAGGTTGTTACTAATCTCTCATATCATTCTTAAAACTTTATTTATTAACCCACATGAGCTTCTGACTCACTAGTCAATCCACATGATACTACCAAAATTTATAATGTTTATATTAATGTGAAATGCCGACTTTGGTGCAGTACAGAGGTCGATCTTGAGTTGGCGAAACCTTCTCTTCAACCTTATCTTTGAAAACCAACTACGCATTTTAACTAGTCAATAATTCCTCCATTTCTGATAAGGGTATCAGTTCTCGATGGTATATGTAAGATGTCATACGCTCGTCCTCCTTCACAACTGGCGCTAATCAGCCTGAGGCCTGCATGCTGCTGCGATTCCCAATAAACTTGATTAGGTGGTAATCTCGAAGGATCATTGGGATATATCCATGCATCCATTTGCTATTAGGGGCCTTTTAAACTTTATGTCTCCCTATGTGCATCAAACCCTTTAAGCTAAGTAAAGCTTCACATTCTTGCCACGATATTTCTTCATTTCTTGTCCATCTCACTTCCAGGTTAGTTTCCTCTAAGGATATGTCTTACATCGCAATCGATTTGCATTTCTTGGATCAGGAAAAGGCTTGGTAACTCCAGAATTCATTAATATAACATCCTGACAACGGTTGGTAGGAGCGTACTCCCAACCACCTCATCATTTTTTATAACCTTCCTCACACTAATATTAAAGGTCCTTGTGGTATGCCCCGACATGTTATTCCTACTTTAAATAATTACTCGGCATAACGCTCTGGCTACACAATTACAACATTTGGTTTTTTGATCTCATATTGGTGCAACGGTTCACAATTGTACCTCCTGTTCACCTTAGAGTAATCACTTTTGAAAGGAATGGTTTCAAAATAACAAGGTCCAATAGATAATTTCAATAATAATTCCACATTGGATGTTCCAAGAATGTTGATGGTTCCAAATACTAGGAGTCTCGATTTTTGGAGATGTAAGGATGGACAGAAAGAATACAACGAGGTTTAGTCCTTCATGTCCTGATAATTTTGTAATGTGATATCATAGAGAGTGTTGCACGAGGGCAATGATTGTTGGATACAAAAGTCATAAAGACGATCTTTATACCATTCTTACATCTGGTGAATACTTTTCCTCAAAAATAGAGGATCTAAAAGTCCCATTGATAAAGGTCAATCGATCGAAAGCAATTCTACTCTATGACAATAAAAAAATTGAAGTAGTTTATCATTCAAGTAATCTATGGTTTCAAATGAATCTTCATTATATGAATGAAAGAACAGAATATTCAAGTGACATAAAGTCTGATACGAAGATGGGTAGAATTCAAGTTGAGTGGGCGACCTCACTAGGTCTCAATCAAGTTATTCGTCAAAACTTTCATCATCATACTTTACCACATGCAAAATGCATTGCGGAATTGCTGAATGAATTCAATTAGGAGTTGGACCAGTGAAACAATAACTAGTCCTTTTCAAGAAACACTAGAAACTAGCTAGACAAAATTTGCTAGTTCACCTGTTTGAGACATCACCACTAGCTAGGACAATTAGCTAGGTGTTCTTCACAACATTACAATTTTGACTAGTTAGAACAATCAACTAGTCATTCATATTGACATATCGACTAGCCAGTTTCAATTGGCTAGAACGAAATTTCAACATCGTAGCCACTGAAGAAACTTTAGGCTACTCGGACAACGAATGGAAATAAGAAGTTATTAAGTTTGAAAAAGAAAACTATAAAATCTGAAGAGAATGTTCTAGGTATCGGAACAATCGATAACCTCTCATCAAATATTACTTACCAGTGAAACGCTTCACCCAAGGGTGCCTCCGTACACATGCTTTATCAGATCCTACAATAGAATTAAATTCAGAATACCAATATCAAAATGATATCCTTACTATGATTTCAATGTACGATGTACAATCTCATCTTGATTAGAAGAAAAGAATTCATGAGGGATGTCTGGACATCAGATCATCCATGTCCTCAGTAATTTGTTAAATATTTATGAGCTCAACTGAAGAGTGCAAGTATGAAAGAAGCAATCAAATATCAATATTCGTTAAGTAATATTCGTCGATTAATTAAGGAAATATTTGTTGAACATTCCTTGGATAATTGAAAGAAAGTGTAAATAGGCCTGAGCCGAACAAGATCATCATAAATTTTTGAATAGAATGTTCATGGATCAAATAAAATTACTTCGGATAAGTCCTGCTTTAGGGAAAGTATCTCATTGTTTGTTATTCCACAAGTTTGAAGTAGAAAGCTAGAAGGGTTACCTGATATAAACTAATCGAGGTAACAGGGTTAGTGAACAGTTTAAAATGAAGTAGTGCACCTGCCGGTAGTTACCAAAATAAGTTAATGATCATTCGTGCATCTCATTATCACCATTATGAGGGTAACTCCATCTCCTCGTCTTCGTAATACAAGACACCAACTAGTGCGTCTCTCAATCATCATCTTAAAGTCATTTATCGAGTTGGGGTTTCACAAATATATCTGTCATTTCCGTGCTTTATCTTGAAGACCAAGCTTCACATCATTCCGGGGACACCTGCTAAGTCCATGGGGTCCTACTTCATGCCTTCCGACATGAATCACAAGTGGCCAGTTCCCCCTGGGAACAGATCAAAGAGATCTCTCAGGGATCTCAGTGCAGTCCATAGGTTCAGTGGCGGGTGTGTGTATGTGAACATATACCAAAAATATTGAGGTCTACAATACATATATACATAGTCCCTGATAACATCTCTATCAAAGGATCCTACTCTTGACCCACTGGTCTTTTCTTTTGGTAGACTCTTAGATCACTGTATCGCTCGTTGCAACCATGTTCAACTTCTCTTGAGTCCCTTTGTTAATTCTACTTATTTGTTCTCTAAGTTAAACTACCATGCTCTAGCATCCGAATCATGCATGGAATTATCTAGCACGCTCGTCTTATGATAACATTCTCGTATAACACATGTAAAATTCGCCATCAAGGGTAATGAAATCCACAACGACATAGTGACCAACTTTCAGGTAAACCCGTTACTTATCGAAAATCGGATCTTATAGCCAAAGTAAAAGACTTTCATTATTCCAAGTACTAAGTACCCTTAATTATGTAGGGAAGTCTAAACTTCTTGATTCTTAAAATGCCGCCTCCTAAACTGTGGAGGACTATGGGCCACAAAATTTATGCCAGCCTAGTCATCCGATCATATTGGCAATATCGCCTCTACCTCAGCTGCTCTTGAGATTTCGCTCTGCTTCCTATATCATTACCTATGATAGGTCATGTACGACTCTCAAACCTCTATTCATCATTCTGAAGGTCTCTAAGGATTCTATCGACCCTAGTATAATACCTCCAGTAAACACTCCAGTCCATTCTACTCACCGGTACCTCTTCCGGAAGTCCAATAATAAGTTTACTACGATCTCTTATGTCATTCTCCTACTTAGACTTAACTCTCAACACTCTCGTTTCTGAGTACTGTAACTTATTGCTCTGATACCATTTCTGTGGCGCCCCCAAATCCGAGGTCAAAGATTCAGGTCTTCTGCTGGTGCGGAGTTAATCGGCCTAATTCTTCTCTTTCTGAAAAGTTTTTTTTTATAAAGCAAGAATGAGCTACATAATGCTCAGCAAGTTCACCATTTTGAAAAATAATGTGGTTTAGTTTGAAAACATTCCGAACTGTATGGGTATATATCTCAGATTTCAAAACATAATTGGACAATATATATATATATATATATATATATATATATATATATATATATATATATATCTGAGTCTGAATAAAACATTTATACTCGCTAAGGAGCTTTAAGAATAACATCGGCAACTATCGGCAATATTTTTCTTATCAAAACCACACTATCGGCAACTTGGCACTTAGGCCCAAGAAGCAGTGTTTGAGTATTTTTCCAAAGTGGAGGATGGGACTGGAAGAAAACATAAAAATCTGACAAGGATTGACGATGATCAGTCGCCACAACCAAGTCCAACAATCCGCGGGTCTTCTCTACTAGCAGAAGGATAGAAACTACATCCGTAACTACCCTCGGGTGAAAACTACATCCGTAATCACCCTCGATGAAAACTACATCCGTAATAATCCTTCGGCAACACCTGGGCCGGAATAATTGATGGACCGCCTGGCTCACGGCCGCTTACACATCCCGGGAATCATTCGTCAACGATTCCCACACCTGCCAGAGTCCCCTTTTTTTTTCTTTCTTGTCAAAATCATTTTGATAGAAAATTCGAGTAGTTGAAGTTCGACCTCAGTCGACCGATAATTCTTGAAAAGTGTACAAGAAGCAAAACCTGACCGGGAGTTTTCGAAAATGTTTTGGGTTCGAAAGAGTCCGAGTTTGAAAACGATGAAGGTATCTTGGATTAGTTTTGTCGTTAAATTGAGGAACAATAATTAATAAATGATATTTTGAGATTTAATATAAACAATTAATAAAATAATTATTTAATTAAAATAAGCGTTTAATCCAAGATAGATATTTTTGAGTATTTTTGACAACGTAAAAATACTTAAATATACGGTACTTCCCGAATGACTCTTCGGGTTTTCGCAATTTAATCATGATACAATAATATACCGCTCCCCGGTCAATGGTATATTTGGACCGCTACGACCTCTATTACTTGAGTCGTTGTCCGAAGGAAAGAATTTCATTCTAAGTTCAAGGGTATACAAACACATATGCATATATCTCAAACTTCAACATAACCTCATAAAGCATAAGCATATAATACGTTTGAAAGCCACAAACACAACAGTGAAAATCCTTATATATAAGCTTTGAAAAGTAAACTTGCCTTGGTTAGGGTGGGGTGGTCGAGCTTGCGACGTGGAACGAAGATCTATACATAATCAATATTCGTACGTTAGTACCTTAACAACACTACTTAATCGTAAGGTTTTAAAGGATGTTAGACCAACTTAACGACTCCAATTTGTGACAACTAACCCTCCTATATGACCATGTCATCACTTTATCACATTCAATACCCATTCGACTCGAATCCATCCCTCAAACTTGAAACACAAGTGAGTACTCTTAAAACTACGTTAAACTAAGCTCCTAGGTGATTTTTCACTCGCGCGCACTTCGCTTTAACATTTTTAAAAAATTGAAAAATACAAATTTTCATAACACTGGCATAATTTGAAGGGGTCGTAACTCAGTTCACAAGTGGACAACACAGTGCAGTCCGAATTCCAGAACCACACTGGACTAATCCGGCCATAACTCAAGATCTACACATCTCCTGGGTATGAACCTTATATTTCTAGAAACTACATTCAATTATCTTTCCAACCATATAAATTAGGTCCTCGGGTGACGAGATTTAGGGGTTCAAAACCCTCATACAAGACAGTACATGCTCCCAGGAATTTACACAACACTAGTCTTTTCTCAAATATTGAAGAACTCACTTTATACATCACATTTACCATCAAAACCACCAAGACTTGTCTCTATAGCATACATGGGGTTACATACTCTTAGTACAAGCCTTACAACCATCATAACAAGCACATAACTTCAAGATTTCATCATCTATAACTCATACTACCAAGATATGCACCAATACTTGTAGATCTAGCAATATGAACTATGAACAAGTCATGGCTAAGGGTTGAGAGAGTTTATACCTTCCTTGATGTGTGTAATATCTTTCTAAACCTTGTATAATCCTTGTATAGCCTTGCGTAAGCTTGGATGATCAAAATAAATGAAGAAAACAAAGTTAGTAATTCGGAGTTATTAGAATAAGACTGAAAGATCATGGAAAACGAGGCCCTTACCGAGCTTTCCAGATCGAGGCTTCTAAATGAGAGTTGTAGAGCATCTTCACAGCTTTCTAACCATATAAAGAACACGAAATTCCATTGAGTAATGAAGGCTCTAGGCCCGCTTTACTGAGCTGCTGTTCTGCTGGGTAGAATGGGTGTTTTCTTGTGTTTGTTTTGTTTTGTTTGCTAAATAATGTCTAATACATGTATTATATATCTATCTCATTTGGATGCATCTTCTTGTAATGTGTTGTCAACACCTCATTGGCTCACTTGGATTTCCTTATCCACAACAATTGCAACAAAGTCCTCATCTTTTGTTTCTTTCATATTAGTCCCTTGGTTTGTTTCCTTTTCCAACAATTTGATTTCCTTGTTGTCTCGTGAATAAAATTAATACGTTACAACTTATACTTTGCATATTATTGCTCTAATATGGCACAATACCTCGAATGAATATTAATTCCAACATCCCTTGTTTATTTCTCTTTATCTCAGAAAACGTTCTCCCGATTTCTCAAGCATTCTCTATTTCTCAATTCTAGGAGTTTATTCTCAATCCTCTTCTTTTCTCATAATATATCCTTCCTTGGACTCTTAATATACCATATCCTTAATCCATGCTTCGTTTGCTCAATCGCTTAATCTCATTGTAAAGTTTCAGCGGTTTCTAGAACGTTTGTTTCACTTCCTCAGTGGTTTTCGTTCCAAATTCTCAAATCACTTATAATAAAATTCCAAAATATTAACTCCTCAATTCCTCAAATTAAATATCTCATTTCTTGATATTACTGATATATAATTCACTGCTCGGTCAAGTATCACACGAAAATAGAATTTGGAATTTCTGAATTCCGATCGCATTTACATACACTTATTTACTCGGTAGATTACTAGTATAACTTCGGAATATCCACACTATGTCTCGTACATAGGTGGCATGAAAAATTTTCTTAATCCTCAAAATCACTATTCATCCACCAAATCACTATTCATTGATGCACTTCATCATAATAGGAAAAGTTTTAATTCTACCGAAATTTTGGGTTCTTACAACCAGAAGCCCAACGGACTTCTACACCCCTTGGAGATTCCAGAATGGAAATGGGAACACATAGCCATGGATTTTGCAGTAGGTTTACCAAGGACCAAGGCTAATCATGACGCCATATGGGTAATTGTAGATCGACTGACGAAGTCAGCTCACTTCCTTCCGATCAACGAAAGGTACACGGTCGACAGACTAGTGGATATCTACTTAAAAGAGATAGTGGTGCGACATGGAGTCCCAGTCGCAATAGTATCCGATCAAGATCCTAGAGTTAACTCTAGGTTTTGGAGAAGTTTTCAAGAATGTGTAGGGACCCGGCTGAACATGAGCACAGCCAACCACCCCTAGACAGATGGGCAAAGTGAAAGGACCATCCTAACGCTAGAGGATATGTTGAGAGTCTGCGCGATAGACTTCAAAGGAAATTGGGATGATCACTTGCCATTGATCGAGTTTTCCTACAATAACAGTTTTCATTCAAGTATAGGAATGCCACCTTATGAGGTCCTTTATGGAAGGAAATGTCGATCTCCCTTGTATTGGGATGAAGTTGGAGAGCGAAAGATGCTCGGGTCCGAAGTGGTCCAACGAACTAAAGATGCAGTAGATCTAATCATAGGACGGTTGGTAGCAGCCCAGGATCGACAAAAGAAATATGCCGAATTAGCTCGGAAAGGCAAAGAATACGAAGTAGGGGACCTAGTGTTCTTGAAAGTGTCACCTTGGAAAGGTTTAATGAGATTTGGGAAGAAAGGAAAGCTGAGTCCCAGATACATAGGACCATTTGAGATCTTGAGACGGATTGGGGAACTAGCTTATGAGCTGGCATTGCCCCCGAATCTACAGCAGGTGCACAATGTGTTCCATGTTTCGATGCTGAGGAAGTATAATCCGGATGCCAAGCATATTGTAGAGTATGAGCAAGTGGACATGCAACCAGACTTGCCCTATGTAGAGCAACCTGTGGAAATCATAGACCGGAAAGAACAAGTGCTCCGAAACAAGGTCATTTAGCTAGTCAGAGTTTTGTGGCAGAACCACAATGTAGAAGAATCAACCTAGGAGCTTGAAAACGCAATGCAAGAGAAGTACCCCCACTTGTTTTCAAACTAATTCCGGGACGGAATCCTTTTAAGGAGGGGACACTGTAAGAACCCAGATTTTGGGTAGAATTAAAACTTTTATTTATTTAATGATGTAAGAATGAATAGTGGTTACGACTACCATGTAATAGTTGATATTTTGAAGAAATGAATGGAATTCGATTTTACTATTTCTATGTCTTGAAGAATGTTAATGGTTGACAACTTAGGTAAGAATAATCTATCTCCTAGGGGAATAAGATATTGCAATTCCAAGCAGGAGAATATTCTCATGTCATCCAGATCGATAACGATTAATCCAGTGGTTCCGTAAAAAGGTTAAGGAACGATCGAAAGAGAATACGGACAATTGTACAACCCTAAGAGAATAAGTAAAGAATAAAGAATGAATAGTGTTTTTGGTGGAAGTAAGAATAATATGAGATGACACTATATAGAAGTATTCGGAACGGATTTCCGAGTTCGTATTAGTGATCTAGGGGGAAAATAAGTGTATGTAAAAGCTGTCGGATTCTGAAAAACCGCACTTTTATTTTCTCCGAGAGTTCCCTGGACACTGACAGACTTAAGGATTTAACGAATGGATTTAAGGAATATAAATTGGAAAGATAGAAAGAAAGATGGAGAATAATAGTATTAATATTAAGAGTGTTGTGGAATAAAAACTAGGTTGAAAATATTGCGGCTAGGGTTTGTATATTTAATGCTAGGGTTCGTGAGCTTCGTGCTTTAATGGCTGCTTCTGCGTTCGAGACTTAAACGGTCCTCACAGAATGCCTACGTATCTCTGTAATTAGAGAATCAAGCCAATAAAACGTAGTTCTGAGTTGAGGGGTCTGGCCCTTTATATAGGCTGAGAAGCCTTAGAATTATGGTAGGATTTGGAGACTTGATGGACAAGTCTTTGAGGAATGTTCTGGATCTATTCCTTGTAGGAATCAGTTTCCATATTGAATTGGATGCCTTATTGGATAAGTTTGAAAGGGATATTATCCTTATCCAATTCTTATTTGCTGAGCTGTTTATTACCCTTAATATTAATTACGAAATTAATATTATATTTAGGGTTTTGGGCCCAGCTGGTGGGCCCCACGTTTGGACTATTCTCGGCCTAATTAATGCTACATTAAATGTGTCTTTAGGGCTTATTTTCAGCCCATATCATTTGCCCCCCAACTTCTTAGGAAAATTGATCAGGTTTTCGTAGAAGTTATATTTGCCTTAATCGAGACTCGGGGTCGTTTTTATCCCTTACCTGGGACTTCTTAATTTTCCTACCCTCATATGGGAGTTTTGGTTTACACTAGTGTTTCACGAGTATCGTCTTGCTTGTAAAGTGTGGAGCGACCTACACATTTACGACGATTTGCCTTATTCGAGGCTTTAATTTGTGCTTGCTTTTAGCAATTTCGGCACTTTCATAGAGTTTTTATGCATTATTAGCATATATTATTGCTCAACTTGTCAAGAAAATATTTCAATAATTTTCCTCGTATTTTTCTGTACTTTTCCTAATATTTTAGGAATTTTTATATACCAACAGGTATTTTTTGTAATTTTTCCTAATAATTTAGGAATTTTTATGTACCAACAGGTATTTTTTGTAATTTTTCCTAATAATTTAGGAATTTTTGTGTACCAACAGGTATTTTTTGGGAATTATTTTTTAATTTCCCAACATTATTTAAAAATTTTTAAAGGATTAACTTTTTAAAAAAGTCACCTTGGCAAGAAATGCCTCCTGGGCGTGGGTACCCCCGCCAAGGAGACACCCTCCTTAGGCACGCCTAGGGGGTTTGGTCTCCTGGGCGTGGGTGACCTTTGTCCCTGGAAATGCATCCTGGGCGTGGGTACCCCCGCCAAGGAGACACCATCCTTAGGCACGCCTAGGGGGTTTGGTCTCCTGGGCGTGGGTGACCCTTCTTTAGAGAAAATCGAGCTAGGCGTGGGTACCCCCGCCAAGGAGACACCTTCCTTAGGCACGCCTAGGAGGTTTGGTCTCCTGGGCGTGGGTATAGCCTTCTTTAGAGAAAATCGAGCTAGGCGTGGGTACCCCCGCCAAGGAGACACCTTCCTTAGGCACGCCTAGGAGGTTTGGTCTCCTGGGCGTGGGTATAGCCTTCTTTAGAGAAAATCGAGCTAGGCGTGGGTACCCCCGCCAAGGAGACACCTTCCTTAGGCACGCCTAGGAGGTTTGGTCTCCTGGGCGTGGGTATAGCCTTCTTTAGAGAAAATCGAGCTAGGCGTGGGTACCCCCGCCAAGGAGACACCTTCCTTAGGCACGCCTAGGAGGTTTGGTCTCCTGGGCGTGGGTATAGCCTTTTAATTGGGCTTCCTGCCTTTAAATTCTAACGGGATTTTATCCTATTTTCTAAAAATGTCGTAGAACATTCTAGAATTATTTCAAAATTTGAATTTCATGGGCTTCCCGCCTATTCAAAGGCCCAGTCACCTGTTGGCAGCCCATTTACTGGATATAACCGGTTGAATGACCAACCATGAACTCTATAAAAGAGTAGTGTGCATCCCTCATTTCTCATTTCACTATTCAGCAAAAATTATCATTCCCTTATCACAAATATTTTTCAAAAAAGCTCTGCTAGGGTTCTGTCGTGAGGCGATTTCCGGCGTCTTTACTCCGCCCTATTTTCCAGTTTCTGTTTGAAGATCGTTGAATCTTCATCTTCTTCAACCTCCTTTTTCAACTTTTCTGAGTTTCAAGCTTTCAAGGGAAGCATATCAATGGAGGATTCTAGCTCTTCAGGCCAGTCACAACTCGCTAACACTTCCACCACCGCTCCACGGCTTTCAAGGGGTAAGAACCCTAAAACATCTCTTGTTCATGCCAGTGTTTTTTCCCTTAGAGATCTTTTAAATGAGTTTGGTCAAGCTTTTCCAAACATGCTTCATTTAGATGCTTATGAATATAAATCGAAATATAAACAACATAGGGTAGACATTCTAGCCCAACTTTTTCATATTAATGGGCCTTATAGGGCCGTTGCTCCTGCCTCAAACGAAAGGGCTTGTCACCCAAAGCCTGGGGCCATTAGGATTTATAAAGAAACTTTTTATGCTGGTTTTCGCCTACCTCCTCCTCCTTTCGTTTACCGTCTTTTGGCCGAAGCCCGGGTTTGTCCAACCCAACTTATGCCAAATGCATGGCGTTTTATCTATTGTTTCTTGGTCCAATGTAAGAAACATGGGCTTGAGCCCAGTATCTCTGTTTTTCGATACCTATTCAAATTTGTCAATTCTTCTGATAATTCGGGCTGGGTCAAAATCCAACACCGTTCCTTGGCCCGTTCTTGTTTTGTTTCGGATTCCGCTCCTGATTCCCTTCCTAATTGGAAAAGGGAATGGTTTTATATCTTTTTGGATGGGGATGACTGGGACAACTATTTTCGGCCCAACTTCTGCAGAGCCGTTGATGGGCCTGTTAGGAGTTTAAAATTGGGCGTGGAAGAAGAGGCCGCCATAACTTTGTTAACATCGGATAATTTGCATCAATGTGCAAATTTGATTTCTGAAGATTCGCTGCAGGCCCATGGGCTAAGCGATTTGGGCCCTGAGGGTAATTCTCACCTCTTGCTTTGTTAACATTTTATGCTAGATATAATTTTCTAACTTATAATCATTTTGCAGCCAAAACTGCTCTGGGAGCGATTTTTAGGCAGAGGGAGACTGCTGCCACTGCTAGGGTGGTAACAGAGAACCCTAGGGCCAAAAGGGCCAGGACAGATGAGGCTTCTCCCGCGGTGGAGCGTGTTCCTACTTTTCTTCAGGAAAAGCCTGTTCCTATTGAGGAAGACCTTACTCCCTTTACAGTGGGATGGGGTTTATGCAATAGGGACACAGCTGTAGGTGATTCCAGGGCTGCAGCTGAGTGGTCCAGGAGCGTGGTTACTCCACGGGACAGGGTCCACATTGTGGAGTCCTCTGATGACTTGCAGATTGAGCTTCTCGGGGCTCAAGCTGTTGCTTCGGTAATTTCTTATTCAACTTCTTTAATTTAATTGCATTTACTTTTCCCTTATTTACTTGTTTCCTTTGCAGATGAACGCCTACCTTCAGGCCGCTGTTCATAACCTGAAGGAGGTGCGTGCTGAAAAGACCATTGCTGAGAGGGATAGAGACAGATACTTTGATGCCTCCGAGGCAAACTTTGCTCGTTTTAGGGAGGTGGAGAAGGAGCTGGCTGCTGAGAAGGAGAAGAACAGGAAGCTTCAGCTGGAGGTGCAGCAGAACAGGGAACACATCATTGCTGATTACAAGGCTTCTAAGGACTTTCAAGATGTCCTGAATGCCGAGTATGATGCAAACTTTCCTGGCACCTTCAAGGAGTGTTGGGAGGGGATCATCGAGGAGCTGAGTGGGAAGATCGAGGGGGTATCCTTGGAGAAGTTTCCGGTACCTGCTATCCCTGGATTGACAGATACCTTGGAGATTGCCACAGAGACAGCAGTGGATGGGGACTCTCAGCCCACTCAGGATCCACCTTCTTCTCCTGGGGTAGAGACAGCAGATCCTTCTTCCACTCAGGGAGATGTAGTTATTGAGGACTTAGATGAGTAGATGGCCCTGCGTGGCTTATTTCTGTTTATCTTTATTTATTCTGAACTTTTGCCCTTCGGGGCTTATGACTTAACTTATTTATGCAGTAGTTCCTTTGGTTTCCATGTTCTTATTTTTTGCTTATTGTTCGTTAAACTTTAGAATTTCTCAAGTACTTGGCCTCCTGGCTGGTACTAAACTCACAAGTTAGTTCAACGTTTGCCTTTCGTGTTTATTTTAACAAAGAGAAGTAACTCATAAAGAAAACAATATAAATTCCATTATGCTGTCAATGGATATCAATAGAATGGGTTCAACCCTTACATAAATACTCTATCTTCTACTGGGAGCAACATGCTCTAAAATGGTTTCATTCGAACCTTATTCCTAATAAATAGATAAAAGTCCAAGCCTTTGTCAAAAGAACTTAGATATAATAAACTTTGAGGTTCACAGCATGCCAAGTTCGGGGCACCTCAACCCCATCCAAGGTTTCTAACTTGTAGGATCCTTGCCCTAACACCTTTCTGACTAGATATGGTCCTTCCCAGTTTGGTGCTAACTTTCCTTTCTGGCCAACTCCTGAGGCTTCAATCTTCCTTAAAACCATGTCACCTTGTCGAAAGAATCTTTCTTTAACTCTCTGGTTGTAGTGAAAAGATGCTCTCTTCTGATATTCAGCATTCTTCGCATTAGCCCCATCTCTAACCTCATCAATTAAGTCAAGGGCGAGTCTCATTCCTTTGTCATTAGTTTCTGGCTCATATGCCTCAACTCGAGGTGATGCTTGCATGATCTCTAAAGGCACAACTGCCTCGGCTCCGTAAGCCAGCAAAAATGGGGTTGCTCCAGTCGTTACCTTACAAGTGGTACGATATGCCCAAAGTATGGGCAACAACTCATCTACCCAAGTATTCCTAGAGCGTTCGACCCTCTTTTTCAGTCCATCAAGGATAATTCGATTAGCTACCTCAGCTTGCCCATTGGCCTGAGGGTGTGCCACCGAGGTAAAACGGAGCTCAATTGCATTCTCTTCACAATACTTCTTAAACTCCTCATTGTTGAATTGTGTCCCATTGTCTGTCACAAGGATTCGTGGGATTCCATATCTGCAGATGATGTTCTCCCAAAAGAACTGGGAAACTTGCTTGGTGGTTATCTTGGCCAGGGGTTTAGCCTCAATCCACTTAGTGAAATAATCAATTGCTACTATTAGGAATTTCCTCTATGCTGAAGCCATGGGAAAGGGTCCAAGTATATCCATCCCCCACATTGCAAATGGAATGGGAGAGTTAATCGAGGTCAACACCCCAGGCGGTTGCCTCACAATTGGGGCATGCTTCTGGCATCTCTCACATCTCTTGACATAGTTTTGTGCATCAGCCAACATCTCCGGCCAATAAAACCCTAAACGAATTATCTTGTGAGCTAGGGCTCTGCCCCCCAAGTGTTGCCCACAGATTCCTTCATGAACTTCCTCCAATGCTTCCCTTGCCTCTATAGGCCTTAGACACTTCAAGTACGGGATCACAAACGACCTTTTGTACAGAATACCCTCAATCAAAGTATATCTCAACGCTCTTACTGAGAGTTTTCGTGCCTCCATGGCATTGTCCGGGAGCCAACCGGTCTCCAGGTGTGCCTTAATAGGATCTATCCAAGAGCCTCCTATATCAATTGGTGCCACTAACTTTGCATTAACGGTCGGGGCCTTCAAGACCTGAAAGTAGACACTCCCGGCATAATTTTCTATTTCAGAAGAAGCAAACTTAGATAGGGCATCGGCCTTAATGTTTTCCTCTCTTGGAATGTGCTCAACATAGCACTCCTCAAACTGGGACATAACAGCCTTTACTACTCTCAAGTATTTTGCCATAGTCTCATCTTTAGCCTCGAATTCCCCATTTACTTGTGCTACCACAAGCCTTGAATCTCCACAAACTTTGAGATTCTTGACCCTCATGATTCTGGCCAAGCCCAAACCAGCTATCAATGCCTCATACTCCGCCTCGTTGTTGGTAGTAGGGAAATCCAACTTTAAAGCGTACTCAACTGTGAACCCATCGGGGCTTTGCAAAACCAAACCTGCACCACTAGATTTTGTTTTTGATGCTCCATCAAAATAGAGCACCCAATATTCCTTCAGATCGGGTGTAAGTTTCTCTTCTTTTTCCTCTTGCCCAGGGGTAGTCATTATCTCTTGCCCCTCGACTTCTTGGTTGTTAATAGTACATTCAACCACGAAGTCAGCTAATGCCTGAGCTTTGATAGCTGTACGAGGCTTGTATTTGATGTCAAATTCTCCTAACTCAATCGCCCATTTGATTAGCCTTCCACTGGCCTTAGGGCTATGCAATATGTTCCTCAATTGCTGGTTTGTCAGAACTTGAATCTTATGTGCCTGAAAGTAAGGCCGCAGCTTTCTTGAGGCAGTTACTAATGCCAAAGCAAACTTTTCTATGGGTGAGTAATTCAACTCAGCCCCATGCAACACTTTGCTCACATAGTAGATAGGTTTCTGGACCTTCTCCTCTTCCCGAATAAGGACAGCACTCAGGGCTTGTTCGGATACCGCCAGGTATAAACTAAGAATCTCCCCAGGACTTGGTTTAGTCAACAACGGGGCTTCAACCATGTACTTCTTCAGTTGCTCAAAGGCCTCTTGGCTTTCAGGTGTCCACTCAAAATTTTTCACCTTTTTTAACGCTTGGAAGAAAGGCAAGCATTTGTCTCCAGACTTGGAGATGAATCTTCCTAAGGCTGCAACTCGACCTGTCAACCTCTGCACATCTCTTATAGAGCGTGGTGGCTCCATGTCTAAAATCGCCTTGATCTTGTCAGGATTGGCCTCGATGCCTCTTTTTGAAACCATCAGCCCTAAAAACTTCCCCGATCCAACGCCAAAAGCACACTTGGCGGGATTCAACATCATCTTGTGGTGCCTCAGCACTTCAAATGCCTCTCCGAGGTGCTTGATATGATCAGCCTTAAGTAGGCTCTTGACTAACATGTCATCAACATATACCTCCATGGTTCTTCCAATCAGATGGGCGAATATCTTATTCACCAATCGTTGGTAAGTAGCTCCTGCATTCTTTAGACCAAAAGCCATGACAAGATAACAGAAGACACCAAAGTCAGTTATGAAAGATACCTTAGGTATGTCATCCTTGTGCATCTTAATCTGATTATAGCCGCTGAATCCATCCATGAAGCTTAACATCTCATGTCCAGCTGTAGCATCTATCAACATATCAATCCTCGGCAGGGGAAAACAATCTTTTGGGCATGCATCATTCAGGTCAGTGAAGTCTATACACATTCTCCACTTCCCATTTTGCTTCTTGACCATGACTGGGTTCTCTAACCATTCAGGAAACTGGATCTCTTCAATAAAACCAGCTTCCAAGAGCTTATTCACTTCTTGCCTAATGGCCTCTTGCCTCTCCGGAGCAAAGTTTCTCTTCTTCTGCTTTATTGTCTTCCTTTTGGGATCAACATTTAACCTATGAGTTATGAGTTGGGGGTCAATCCCTGGCATATCAGCTGCTGTCCAAGCGAACACGTCGCTATTCTTCTGTAAGAATTCTATTAACTTGCCCTTCAGGGGTTCTTTCAGAGATGCTCCAACATAAGTAACTTTTTCAGGATCATTAGGTTCTAGAGGTACGGGAATCAAATCCTCTGCTGGCTTCCCTCTATGCTCTTCATCATCGCGGACATCCATGTCTTCAATCGGAAGGACCTGCCCCCCGACTCCATCGGCCCTCAGTGCGGCCACATAGCAACTTCTTGCCATCTTCTGATCACCCCTTTGTTCTCCGACACCATTCCGTGTCGGAAACTTAATTTTCATATGATAGGAAGAGGCCACAGCCTTAAACGCATGAAGTCCAGTCCTTCCAAGGATTGCGTTGTATGTTGATGCTACCTTGATCACCAAAAAATTCAACATCTGAGTCGCCTCTTTAGGCTCCTGCCCAATAGTCACGGGTAGCTGAATAGTCCCTTCAACGTTGGACTCCACTCCGTTAAACCCGTATATAGGCATGTTTGTAGGGGTCAGTTGAGAGTCGTTGTAACCCATCTTTACAAATGCATCATGAAATAAAATATCCACAGAAGCCCCATTGTCTATCAAGACTCGTTTTACTTCGGAGTTTCCAATCACGGGAGTTATGACCAGCGGGTCGTCATGGGGGAATTTCACCCCTTCCAAGTCTGAATCATCGAAACCAATTACCATCTCGGTTTTAGCACGCTTCGGGGCTTCTCCCACAATGTGCATTACTTCTCTAGCATAAGCCTTTCGAGAATTCTTAGTCGTGTCAGCTGCTGTCGGGCCTCCCCAGATCATATTGATAACTGCCCTTCGGGGCTGGGGATTGCGATCATGGTTGTCATCCCTCCTATTATTATCTCTCCTTTCATTGTCCCTTCTGTCATTGTCCTTTCTCTGGTTCCCACGGTCATCACCCTTAGTGAACTGACTTAGTTTTCCTCTTCGTATCAAGAACTCAATCTCATCCTTGAGTTGCCTACAATCGTCGGTGTCATGTCCCACATCTTTGTGGAACCTGCAGTATTGCTCCTTATTTCGCTTAGCTGGGTCTCCTCTAAGTGGCTTCGGCCATCGGAAATCCTTTTCCTTTTCAATGTCCAACAGGATCTGGCTTCTTGGAGCATTAAGTCTGGCATACTCTGAAAACCTTGGACCCGAGTTCTTTTTTGGAGCAGATTCAGAGTCTCTGCTAGCTCGGGGATACTTGTCCCTAGCATCGTACTCTTGTTCTTGCTTCCGCTTGTTCCCTCCATTGCCCAACGTGGCTTCTTTCTTGATGCTGTCCTCAGCTTTTATATACTTGTCCGCCCTTCGTTGAAGTTCATCCATGCTTTCAGGGGGGTGTTTTGCCAACGACCTCTTAAAAAAGAGATCCGTGGTTCCATGCTGCAAGGCTACCATGGCCACCTTATTTTCCAAATCGGTTATATTCAGAGTTTCCTTAGTGAATCGCTTGATGTAATCTCTTAAGTTCTCATTCTTCCCCTGTGTCACATACATAAGGGATGCAGAGCTTTTCTCATGAATTCTTCCGCTAATGAATTGACTGACAAAAGCGGTACTCAACTCCTTGAAAGAGCTAATAGAGTTTGGAGGTAAACGACTATACCAACGTTGCGCCATGCCCGACAGGGTTTGGGGAAACGCCCTACACTTAAGGGCATCGTTGGCAGGCTGCAGTAACAAGGCGCTCGTAAACGTTCTCACATGAGTTGCGGGATCCCCCGTTCCATCGTAAGCTTTGATCGTGGGCATCTTAAACTTTCGGGAGATATGTGCATTCATTACCTCCTCAGTGAATGGAGGGGTCGGATCATCCAGATCTCCTTGTAGCATCAAATCTCTAGGATTATTCTTGGGGGGTTCCACCCTGGTAGTTCCTCTGGTTGGGGCTTCAGCCCTTCGGTGTCTCCTTGAAGACCTCTCCAGATCTATGAAGGGAATCCCTCCTGAAGTCGGAGGAGGTCGAGTCTGATTAGGGTTCTGTCTCTCTAGTTCCCTTGCTTGGTCGTCCTTCAGCTTCTGAATCTCGGCTTCATAAGCCTTAATTTTCTCTGCGATTGTTAAAGGACCATCTCGGTTCGATGGATTCCTCCCTAGAGGTTCCTTACTAGCGCGTCGCCTCCTTGGGGCTTCGTCTCGATCATCGTCTTCAGATGACGAGTCTCCGGTATAAGGACCAGAGTAATCATAGTATCCTGGTTCAGGAGGAGCCGTGCCTCTAAGATAAGGGGATTGTTGTTGCCCATGGATCAACCGAGCATGACCGCTTGGTCCTGGATCCCTTGGATCTTGGGGGTAATTAGGTAGCCCATACATTGGGTTAGTGTTGACAGGGAGCGAAGAAGTGGAGAGACTGTGAAGCGGCGGGCGGCTACTCAGAGGGAGAGGAGAGACCACCATCTGGAGCGGGTTAGTCTCCTGTCCTAGAGGGACGATTACAGGTTGAGATCTTTCAGCGGGGGGATCCGTCCCTTGTGGTTGAGAGGCCTGACTACGAGGGTTTGTTTCCGTCAATGGGGGTACAGACCCTGGCCCTGTACCAACAGGAGGAGCAGTGATTGGTGGAACGATGGTTCCGGAGGTAGCCTCGGTTGAGATCGGTGTTGTTCTTCGAGTGGTAACCATGGTTGATGTCTTTTTCCCACAGACGGCGCCAAATGTTGTGGAATAAAAACTAGGTTGAAAATATTGCGGCTAGGGTTTGTATATTTAATGCTAGGGTTCGTGAGCTTCGTGCTTTAATGGCTGCTTCTGCGTTCGAGACTTAAACGGTCCTCACAGAATGCCTACGTATCTCTGTAATTAGAGAATCAAGCCAATAAAACGTAGTTCTGAGTTGAGGGGTCTGGCCCTTTATATAGGCTGAGAAGCCTTAGAATTATGGTAGGATTTGGAGACTTGATGGACAAGTCTTTGAGGAATGTTCTGGATCTATTCCTTGTAGGAATCAGTTTCCATATTGAATTGGATGCCTTATTGGATAAGTTTGAAAGGGATATTATCCTTATCCAATTCTTATTTGCTGAGCTGTTTATTACCCTTAATATTAATTACGAAATTAATATTATATTTAGGGTTTTGGGCCCAGCTGGTGGGCCCCACGTTTGGACTATTCTCGGCCTAATTAATGCTACATTAAATGTGTCTTTAGGGCTTATTTTCAGCCCATATCAAAGAGGATTCCCGGTAAACCCTAACTAGAAATCCGATGGGATATTCCTACGAACGATCAATCGAAACGAGCAATAACCGAACATAGAATCAAGCAGAGAAAGCAAGATACATGCATGTGCAAGTGATAATATCTAGCAACCAAGTGGCTCCAAGTAACTAGCACACTTAGGAAAGGAAGTAGTACTTAGAAATCTAACCATTACTTAGCTCTCCACCATTTAAAACAAGACACATGCTTTGCCAAATACCTCATCCATTACATCACACTCCACTAACACAACCAAGATGAGATATTATCTACCAAAAGTCACTTTATGCATAATTGAGCAAAACAAATCAAGAAAACAAGCAAACTCTCTCCATTCCTTTCTTTCTTCATCCATTCGGCCTTTCGGCTAATTCCAAGACCAAAGATCAACTTCCAACCATCATTTGATCTTGTAATTTTTAAGGTGAGTCCTATATTTCACAAAACTAATCTCCTAGAAATTTAAAGCTCAAATTCCTTTGTTTCCATTTTCAAAAAAATCAAACAAGAGGAGGGTGAATAGTGTTCTTATGAACTAACCTTTGATTTTTATGTTTCTTTTGATTGATCTAGCTAGCTTAAGGTCACATAAGGATAGATCAAGGTTTGATAAGGCTATATCACTCTCTAAGGAAGGTAACAAGCTCAAAAACCCCCGGTATCATTTTGAGATTTTATGAGTTTTATGGATGATTTAGTGTTAGTATGCCATGTAATGCTTAGATCTATGTTATTAGTTGATTATGGTTGTTATTTGGATTGTGATCCATGACGTGGTTGAGATAAGATTTTGTTAGAATAGTCATGATGTTGTCATGTGTTAGAATGGATGGGGTGTAGTGCTTGAATGATTCACGGTGATGTGAAAACTTTGGAAATCGTGTAAACATAGCCGTCGTAGTGCCGAATTTTCGTTAATCTTTAAAAACCGAGCATCACATGTTTCGACTTAAGTTAATACTTAACCTTTTTAAAAGTGTTAAGCAATTAACCTCAAATCTCTTGACTATTTATAGATCACCGAGCTGACCCGGGATACCCTACCACTACCCATACTCGTACTCAATTACCAGGCAAGTTTCAACTTTCCCTTTTTAGGCTGTTGTTGTAAATATATATGCTTTCTGTTATACATATGCCATAGCATGCATGCCTAATTTCAAGTCATATTGATATACTTGTTCCCTGATTGTTCTTTGGCTTATAAGTAGATAGATAACATATCGATTATAAGCCGGATGTCGTTAAGACCCTTAGAGAAGGGCACATGAATCCTATTTATTGATTATAGACCGGGAGTCAGTACTTCTTGATATATCGTAATTATTTTCGAGGGAAATATTTAAGTAAATAATTTCCATTATTTGGTTGACGAATATTATTTGAATATTCGTCCGAGATTATTTAATTAACGATCATTACTTCAAATATTTATTTGAACGTTATCAATTCAATGAATATTATTTTTCAATATTCATTCAAAGATGAACCATTTATCGAATATTATTTCAAATATTTCTATAAAACCTTCGATTATTAAATAAATATCATTCGGACATTCATTTAGAACATCATGTATTAACGGAATATTATTCTTGAATATTCCTTTAAGGTTTAATTTATTAAATGAATATCACTTGGATATTCATTTAAATTATTAATTATTATATGAATACTATTTTTGAATATTAATTCGAAGTCTCATTTATTTAACGAATATTATTCCAAACAGTTCTTTCAAACTTATTTATTAAATGAATATTATTTTAATATTCATTTAAGTAATTATTTATTCAATAAATATTGTCTTAATATTCCTTCAAGGATTATTTTGAGAAATACTCTAATTAAAAATATTCTTTCATTAAATACTTCCGACTTAATAAATATTTTATAAATATTTATTCAATACTTAGAAGCAACTTCAAGGTTGTTTATTTTCTTCAAATATTATTTTCGACTTTCGATCATTCTGAAAATTCTTCGGAGTCATACGATTAAAATTATATTAAGAAAGGTCCTCTAGATTCCATTCTTCACTCGAATCTATCTCTTAAATTATAAGGGAACCTTACTTGAGAAAGGTTCTTTATCTTGTTGACTTCCCGGTCATAGTTTATCCTTTTCACTCGCAACTTGGTTGCTACGGACTCATTAAGTCTGTGTGTACCTTCTCATCATGCGAGGGGTAAGATCGTTGGAACAAATTGATATCCATTAACAAGCAAGAGCTTGGGAAATGTTAGTGAATTTTCCTTTCCAACTAGATACGACTACTTTGTGGAGTCTTGTCAACAAGTATTTCACTTGGGGAAGGGAGGATAAACTATACGTTTCAATGCTGTGGATTTACTCGAACTAGGAGTCGTGTGTAAGAGGCCGAGTCGCGCGATCCATCACAAGGCCTAAATCATTGGCCAGGGAGTTACTATTAAAGGCCATTGACAAGTGGAGGCGTCATTTCTTCCCTCTACCGGTAGTAAACTATATTGGGCTGTACCATCCCCGACTGATCATCAGGGAGTGGGACAGCTGGCGCGTGATAACTCCAGTATTGGTTCATCTCCCAAATTGGGAATTTCCTGCAACACGTATCAAAGATACTTCTTTCAGGTTGACGGTGTCTTCCGCAACACGTATCGAAGAGACTTCTTTCAGGTTGTAGAACTTCGAAAAATGTTAATAACTGGAACGACAATATTTTCCTTGCAAGATCCTCTTAATATGATAAATAATGATATCTTGCTTATTTTGACTTAGCAGATATTTCCACAAAATAAATACTTTAAGTTACCTTGTAACTTCATCCTTTATATTATACTGGCACTATATTCGTTAATGCATGGCATATGGAAATCATGATATTTCGAACTGTTATATTATTGTTGGTGGGCTATTGCTCACCTTTGCTTATTCATTATGTCACAACAACAGCTAGGACAGATGGTTCGCGTCAGGCGCACTCGGCGCAAGCGGGTTACCCGACCCACCGGACTCCCCGCTGAGATGCTAGCCGCCCTTGCTGAGGTAGCATAGTTAGACAGCTTTTGTTTCCTGTTTAACTATATGTATAATTAATGTAATCAACGGCAAAACTTTTAAAATTATGATGTTATCCTTTTGGATTGTAATAACTTTTATTCGTAAACCCTTTTATGTAAGACTTATTTCAATTTCATCTCTGGGACTATAACTGTGTGTGTGTAAGTGGATATTATTGTGGGGTCATAGCATGCTACTTATTGATTTTGGACTCAAGTCAAGTATTATGTATGAGTTATGAGACCGTAACGACCCGATCCCGAACCTCGGATCTTGGGGTGTTACATTCTAGTTGGTTGTATTTATATTTGTGGAGTGTATGTATCTTTTAAATAAGGATTTAGTATTGTAATGTAATAATTTATTTAGTAGTTGCTTGTTTCATACCACTACCTGTTAGAGATCCGGGTTAGTAGTGGGGTTGTATTTATTTCTTATTATTTTGTTATCAAGGTTTATGTTTTTAGTTGGTATTGTGATGCCCCGACCTTTGCTCTGATCGGGAGGGCATTTTGGTATGGTTCACCTGATCAGTTAGGACAGGTTGAACATGAGTTTGTATTATTTCTTTAGTAGTTGAAATTGTTGTTGGTGTTGGAATGAATTGATTTGGATTCAAATTACAGGTGGATAGTCCGTATTACGAATACTACATGCCGAAATTTTCCAAAATTTCCCTGTATTAAAAATCCATTTTATCTAATTAAATCAAATAATTTATTATAAAAGTATATTTATAGTATCGGGGTGTTACAAGTAGTGTCTTTTATAGTAGATTTTGGTAACTCCCCCTGAGAAATAGAGGGAGTTTCAAGTATGATGTGCTCTCCACTCAGTGTTGTGCCAGCCTTATCACTCCCATATGCTGACTCTTTACAAGATATTGCATTGGGGAGGATGCTTTATTCTATAGATGCACCCTGTTGAGAGGATACATCTAGTAAACTGTGTGCCCCTGATTTTACAACTTCAGCCATTTGTGTGACTGAAGAGGTGGTTTTCTTAGCTTTCTTCTTCTTTGGCTTTTGCAAGGGTGACACAGGTGCCTCACTTTCTAAGCCTAATTCAGCATTCAATGCTGCTTCTGTTGGCATTTCCAAAGGTTCAAAGGCTATCTCCTTTCTCTTCTTTTTACTGACACCACCCTACTGAGAGGATGATTCAGGTGGCTCTGTGTTTGGTTCAGTGTTTGGTTGAGGGGGTTGGTTAGCTGGCCCTAGGTTAGCATTTTGTTCTACTTGCTTGGGCTGTGCTAACTCAGATTTAGAGGCAAATGTTGGCATGTTGTGGGGGTAAGACTCAAATAACCTCTACATATGAGGGGTTATTACAAGCCTAACATCCACATCATTCCTAGTCACCAAGTTACCAAAAATGAGTTTGGTCATGGATTTCGGATAGCCTATTGTATTTCAATTCATCCCAGGCAATTCAATCAGTTTATTATCTACAAAATTAAGAGGAGATTGAATAAAACAAGGGAAGAAAATTTCATTACCTCTCTTGGTTGAGTTCTTACCAAGTCTCCCATATAGCTCCTGCATAATTAGATTACCCACATTGATTTTCCTATCATATGCCAGGGAGTATGCAATTTGCTGTGCAGGTGCACTGATCTGATCAAAACTCGACTTTCTAGCAGTAAACACCTGTAGCAGTGTGGCGAACACAAAACTCCATTCCTTTCTGAGACACTTCCGGTTCATTTTTCCAATCTTGATTGTATCAGCATATCTGATAAAGTCGAATAATGAAATCAAATCATCATCCGATACCAGAGGGTGATACAGCTCCTGATGAAGTCCTAGTGCTTGATTCATATCCTCTGTAGTGATAGTAATCTCTTTCTCTTGTATTTTGCAGTAGATGATATAAGAGGTTACTGCATTCTCGAGAGCAATAACTTCCACAGTGGCTGTCCTCCAAAACTGTTCTAGGAGATCTAGGTACAGAGTTGGGTTGGCTGAGAGTGCATCCTTGATGTATGACTCAGACATCCAGTGAACGAAGCACTTGAAGTTAGCATTGGGTGCTTCCATATCATTAGTAATAGCAATGAAGTTGGTGTGGTTAGGAATTGTGAGTTGGGTATTTGCCATTGTTACACAGAGAGACGAGAGAAGAGAATGAAGGTTGAAGAAGAAATTTAGCTTTTGAAGTTAGGGTTTTCAGAGGTTTTGGAACTTTAGATGTTTGAGAAATCGAATGAAAAGAAACGAATAGATGTAAAACTGTATAAGTATGAAGTACTTGAATTGTCGATTAGATATATGTTTTGTATCGACAAGTACGTCATTCGAGAAGTAGAAATCAACTATTCGATAAGTCAAGAAAGGCTTAATCGATATCACAAGCAGTTTGTAACTCATAGCAGGCTATTATCTAACTTAGAAATAATTCCAAATTAAATAAAATTTGTTTTTATGAGTGATTTAAAATTCTGAATAAAAATCCAAAAATGGTTAAGATTCAGCGAAAATTCAGCCTTTTCAAATAATTCGATAACTCAAATGTTCTATTCGAGAACTCATTCATTAGAGAACTCAAATGTCCTATTGGAGAAGTCAAGAAAGTCTCTGTTCGAGTTCTCCAAAATGCACTATTCGAGAACTCAAGAGTGTTCCAAATAGACTTGTTAGAGAAGTCTAACTTATCGAGCTACACTTTCTACTCATAAAAGTTAATTTTCACTACCTTTTCAAAATTCACCAGAATTATTCAAATGAAAAATATTCTAACAAATTAAATAGTGATAATCTTAATATTTCATAGAAATTTCAAGCTAATTCGAATATGAATTTCAACATATGCAACAGATTTGAAATATTTATAAATCATATTTCAGCCAACACTTACTTCAAAAATATTGAGAATTTAGATAAAGTAAGTGTTTACTGCTGCAACAATCTAGTTGATATTTTCACTTAGCTAGATTCTGAAGAATTCAGCATTCCAATCTCACTAACCAACCTTGTGAAGGTGGCTTCATCCAATGGCATAGTGAATATATCAGCTAATTGTTTATCTGTAGGGACATAATGCAACTCAATGGTTCCATTAGTTGCATGCTCCCTAATGAAATGATATCTGATGTCAATGTTCTTTGTCCTAGAATGATTTATAGGATTGGCAACTATAGATATTGCACTTGTGTTGTCACACATGATTGGAATTCTTTCCAACACAAGTCCATAATCTTTAAGCTGATTTCTAATCCAAAGCACTTGAGCACAGCAACTTCCAGAAGCTATGTATTCGGCCTCTGCTATGGAAGTTGACACAGATTGTTTTTCTTGCTGTAGCAAGAGACTAGCCTTTGTCCAAGAAACTGGCAGCTACCTGAGGTGCTCTTCCTATCCACTCTGCATCCAGCATAATCAGCATCAGAGTAACCAACCAGATTGAACCCTATGTCCTTAGGATACCATAAACCCAAGTTTGGAGTGCCCTTCAGATATCTAAAGATTCTTTTTATAGCAATCAAATATGACTCTTTTGGATTTGATTGAAACCTTGCACACAGACATGTAGCAAACATGATGTCTGGCCTACTTGCAGTGAGATAGAGTAGAGAACCAACCATGCCTCTGTAGACTGAGATATCTACTCTCTTGCCTTTGACGCCTTCATCCAATTTGGTGGCAGTGGCCATGGGTGCCTTTGCAGGTGAGCAGTCTTCTAAGTCAAACTTCTTTAATAAATCCTTGATGTACTTGGTTTGACTGATGAAGATACCATCCTTCCTCTGACTAACTTGCAATCCAAGAAAGAATGTTAACTCTCCCATCATACTCATCTCATATCTGCTTTGCATGAGCTTAGAGAATTTCTCACACAGCTTCTCATTTGTAGAGCCAAAAATGATATCGTCCACATAGATCTGAACTAGGATAATATCATTACCATGCTTCTTGTAAAACAGTGTCTTGTCCAATGTGCCTCTAGTGAATTGATTTTCAAGAAGGAACTGTGATAAAGTGTCATACCATGCCCTTGGAGCCTGCTTAATTCCATACAATGCCTTAAGCAATCTGTAAACAAATTCTGGGAAATGTGGATCCTCAAAGCCAGGTGGTTGTTGCACATAAACTTCTTCTTCCAGCTCCCCATTCAGAAATGCACTCTTGACATCCATTTGATAGACTTTAAAGTTTGAATGAGCAGCAAATGCCGAAAAGATTCTGATGGCTTCCAATCTAGCAACAAGAGCAAATGTCTCATCATAGTCAATGCCTTCCTGTTGAGAGTATCCTTTTGCAACCAACCTTGCTTTGTTTCTTACTATTACACCATCTTCATCCATCTTATTCTTCAGAACCCATTTTGTTCCAACAATGGTTCTGTTCTTTGGTGCAGGCAAAAGTTCCAATACTTTGTTTCTTTCAAATTGACTAAGCTCCTCTTTCATAGCAATAATCCAATCTGGATCCAACAGTGCATCATCTAGTTTCTTAGGCTCAATCTGAGATAGAAAGTAACCATAGAGACACTCATTTTGAGTTGTTCTCCTAGTTCTCACTCCTGCATTTGGATCTCCAATAATTTGCTCTGCAGTGTGTGACCTATCCCATTTCCTTGAGTGCTCAGTTTGATTTCTCAACCTTGATGTTGCTTCATCATCCAAGACATGATCATTTTCATTTCCTCCCCCTGTGAAGTTGCTACTATTCACAGGTGTCTATTGGATGCTAGTCTCATCACTGTTGGTTGGATTAGATTCTTCTCTTGCTTCAACATTCACTTGAGTTTGTTGAACTAGAGTTTGAACTTCAGTGTAAATCTCTTCATCAGAATCATCTAGATTTTCGAACTTTAATGGATCTCTATCTTCATCATTGGCTTCTTCTAATCCAGGTAGTTTGCTGTCATCAAATGTCACATCTGTGCTTTCCATAACTTTCTTTTGACTGATGACATAAACTTTGTATGCAATTCTCTCCATAGAATAGCCAAGAAAAATTCCTTCAAATGCCTTTGCATCAAACTTCCCAACATATTCTGAATTGTCTTTCAACACAAAGCTTTTGCTTCCAAAAGTAATAACATACTTTATAGTAGGCTTCTTTCCAGTCATCAAATTGTAAGGTGTCTTTCCAGTGTTTTTGTTGATGAGGGTTCTGTTCTGGATGTAGCATGCAGTGCTCACAGCCTCAGCCCAAAAACGTGTAGGCATTTTTGCATCAAGCAACATTGTTCTAGCAGCCTCAATTAGAGTTCTGTTCTTTCTCTCAACTACTCCATTTTGTTGTGGAGTCCTTGGAGCTGAGAATTGTTGAGAAATGCCATTCTCTTTGCAAAATGCTTCAAGTAAGGCATTTCTGAACTCTGTTCCAATATCACTTCTCAATGCAATCACACTTGCATTGTTGGCTTTTGCTTCCTTATTAACTTTCTTTATGTGCTCAATGATTACTTGTGGAGCCACATCCTTTGATTCTAGAAATTCCACCCATGTATACCTTGTGTAGTCATCAACCATCACTAGGGCATACTTCTTTCTTGAGAGTGACATAATATTGACAGGCCCAAACAAATCCATATGAATTAATTGTAGGGGCTTGGTGATTGATGTCACTATCTTTGACTTGTGGCTTGACCTTTTCATCTTTCCTTTTTGGTAAGCCTCACACACTCCTTCTTGACAGAATTCAAGTGTGGGCATGCCTCTCACTAACTCTCTTTTGACTAGAGAATTAATGGCCTTGAAGTTCAGGTGTGATAACTTCTTGTGCCATAGCCAACAATCTTCATTTGATGCTTTTGAGTAGAAGCAACAAATTTGTCCTTGTTTGCAGAGTCCATATTGGCTACAAACAGGCTTCCTTTTCTTACTCCAGATAGAGCAAAATCACCAGTCTTCTTGTAGGTGATCAAACATTCAACTTTGTTAAAATTTACCTTGAATCCTCTATCAGTAAACTGACCAACACTTAGCAGATTATGCTTGAGACCCTTGACTAGTGCTACATCTTCAATGATGACATTACCAACTTTTAACTTGCCATATCCCAATTTGTTACCCATGCTGTCATCTCCAAAAGCAACCATTGGGCCAGCCTTCTCCTCATACTGTGATAGCAGGGCCATATCAGCAATCATGTGATTTGAGCATCCACTGTCCAAAATCCACATGACCTTCTTTTCACTTTCTTTGCCCTACAAGCACAAAGGTATTACTTCTTTTTGGTACCCAAATAAGTTTGGGTCCACTTGGCTTAGAAACAGATTTATCAAAAATAGCATGCTTATCAACTTTCTTAGGACTGGTCTTCTTGTCACTGTTAGAAGTCTTAGAATCTAAATTCTTAGACTTAGGTGACAGAGGTACCTTCCTAACTCTAGGAGGACTTGAAGACTCTGGCCTTGTGTAGTGTGTGTGAATGTTGTGACTGATGCAACCATCCATGAATTGTCTTCTCAAATTAAAACAGCTAGTCATAACATTCATGTTGCATGGCATACAGTCAAGTTTATCATAGAAAGGTGAATCTCTATGTCTTCAAGGCACAAAAACAATCATAGCAAGGCTTAGCTACACTACCAGTTGGTTTCTTACATGCATGAGTTAAGTGATTAGTGCTAAAATAGTTTTGACAAACTTTCCTAGGGGCATTTGGCACATAAGCATAATTATTATTCTTGTTTATCCCTAGCTTGCCATTTCTGTTTTGTTTCTTATTAGCCACTTTCTTCTCAAATTCATTTTTCCCAACTGAAACAAACTTCACAAACTTCTCAGGTCTAGGTCTACCTCCT
Organism: Saposhnikovia divaricata; assembly: GCA_036435485.1. Classification (NCBI taxonomy): domain Eukaryota; kingdom Viridiplantae; phylum Streptophyta; class Magnoliopsida; order Apiales; family Apiaceae; genus Saposhnikovia; species Saposhnikovia divaricata. The sequence continues at coordinate 106,739,412 of CM071597.1, forward strand.
ACTGGCTTCTTGGCTTTTGCCTTGACACTCTCACTCTTAGAGGATGCTGGTAGTTCACTAGACTGTGCCTCATCCTCATAATTCAACATTTGCTTAATGAGTAAGGCATCCTCATCAATTTCAAATGTTGGTTTTTTAAAAATTGGAGACTGAGTCTTTTTCAAAATGTGAGGCACTTCATCCTGAACAACTATGTCATCTTCAATGACAGCATAGCCTTTCCTCTATTTAAGAGTGCCATAGTCAAGTCCAATGGCAGCCTTGGGTTTAGCTTGGTTTTTCTCATGGTAGGACTACAGTAGACTAGAGGAGTTCTTAAAGGTTTTTAGTTTGAATTCATTCTCAGCTATTTCATCCCTAAGAGCCTTCTCAACCTGACTAGCACATAGAACCTTATTCTGCAAATATTTAACTTCTTTCTTAAGGTTATCTACTTGCATAGCAGTTAGCTCAAGTTACTCATTCTTCTTGTTTAACAATTCATTCTTAGCAGACAGTTTGGTAATCTCTTCATTAGCAGCAGTCATACTAGTATGAATATTAAACATTTCAATAGATAGTTGTTCAACCATGCATTTATACTCAGAAACAGACATATCTATGGTAGTGAGAGATGGTACCTGAGTGTCAGATAGAGATTGTTCATCCTTGGAATCAGCCATCAAGGCATAGTTGCAGAATTCTTGCTTCTCTCCATCACTATCAGAGTCATCCCAACACTCCCCTTCAGCTATGTAGGCTTTGCCTTGTGTTTGCTTTTTTAGAAGGGCCTCATACTTGGCTTCAAGCTCTAGAAACTCCTTATCCTTCTTTTTAGGCTTCTTGCATTCACTGGAAAAATTCCCTAGGTCATTGCATCTATAACACCTTACAGATGACCTATCCACCTGGCTGGTTTTGAATTTATTCTTGTTTGCTTTCACAGGTGCCTTGCTCTTGTTGAATGAATGGTTTTGGGGTCTAGGTTTGAAGGGTTGGTTCCTCTTGAATCTGATGTTTGGAAACTTTCTAGCCATGAAAGCATATGAAGTGTTTTCCATGCCATCTAGCTCTTCAAGAGTATAGAACTCTTTTTCTTCCTTCTCCTCAACAGGTTCAGTCACTTCACCTTCATTTTCTTCATCATCTACTATCTCTTCTATCCTCAGCTGACTTATAGATGCTTCTAGGTCTTTTGCAGATTTGCTGACAATCAAGGCACATGATGTGTTTACCATTCTACCTTGGTTGGCTTGGATAGCCCTCTTCTGAAGCAACTCAAGCTCATGAGTCTTTAAAACCCCATAGAGCACATCATATGTGACTTTGTTGAAATCTCTTTCTCTTAGAGAAATGACCCTTTGCTCTAGATGGTTTGGTGAAGACAATAGAAACTTCATGTTCAACTCCTTGGTGCTGTAAACCTTCCCATTCATCTGTAGCTCAGTCACTAGCTTGTGAAACCTTTCAAACATATCAGTAATGCTTTCCTTGGCCTGAGCCATGAAAGCTTCATACTGTGTGACCAGTATCTGTTTCTTGTTTAGGTGAAGGTTGTTTTAAGGGTTTGAATCTGGTTGTGTAACAGAGTGTGTGTTTGTGTTTAACAGATTATGTAAGTGCGGAATATAAACACAAGAACACGATATCACTTTAATCTATAATATTGTATTAGATAAAGATTTGCTACAATCTGTGAATACAAATGTTAGTATTCTCAGCTTCTTTCTCAAAGATATATTACTTGTAAAAACTCTAGATCACTCTGTTTTGATACTTGCTAAAGAAGTAGAGTTGTTCACTTATATCACGTGAACAACTTGCTTACAACAAATAAGGTAGCAAACAAATTTGCTTTCTAATGTGTCTATCCTATTTGAGTAAACATCCAAACTGCTACAGATTTGACTTCTTAGAACTCTGTTCAGATCCACTTCTTTCGTTCTTTGTCTCTTGTACTATCTCTCCAAGCTTCTTTGTAAGATTTCCAAAGTGCTTTACAGTATGTGGTCCATAAAGCATCTTGGTTGTTGCAGGTTTCTGACTTATACAATTCTTCAGTATTTTGTCTCCAAGATTGTATTCGAGAAGTAACTCTGTTGGTGATTCGAGAACTAGAATTGGCTTAATCGATAACTCTGAGTTCTCGAATACTGTTGAACTGACATATCGAATCACTTCTCGAATAACTCTTTTCTCCAGGAATCCTTGAGATATCGAATAGAGCATTTTACTTATCGAATAGCTTCTTTAGTCCTTGAGATATCGAATGTAGCTTTGACTTGTTGACTCTTAGAGAACTCGAATGATGCTTTGACTTGTTGACTTCTTGAGTTCTCGAATAGAGTATTAGACATGTCGAATCTCTAAGTTCTCGAATGAGGCTTTGACTAGTTGACCTCCAGAGATATCGAACAGTGTCTTTTGAGATATCGAATTCCTGACTTCTCGAATGCTAGACTTCTCGAATATAACAAACATACTTCTCGAATTGGTACTTAGGCAAATCTTCATTCTCCAAATTCCAACTGTGTTTATTTTGACAGTCTTGGTCTTCAAGCTTGAGGCATGATCCTTGGAACTTCTTTCAAGCATTATTCTCTGACTTTAATTACAGTTACACAGGAAGAATTTGATGCCTGTTATAAGTAACACAACAAGTAGAAACTCTACAACTAGAGGTTCCCTCAGTTAAGAGGTCATGTAGGTAATGCAAAGCATTACAGACAACTAGGCTTGTTATTAGATGTATACAGGCATTCCGCTATGACTAACAAGTTCTAAGGTCGGTCGTTTACCAACAAAGATTATACTTCGAGATTTATCGCTCGTTTTCTAAGTTATTTTCCAAAGTTGTAACCAAGTGTTCCTCAAAGGGTTTCATTCGCATTTAACCTCGATTTGAACATTTTTATAAAATCGAAAAATGATCCTTTTGACATAAGGTCTTCTCTCACACCTTAATTATGATCTCTAATATTTAATTATTAAGATTTGCCACTGAGTTAGTAATAGGGTTCAATTTCAGTTACGAACTCGCACTTACGGTTTCGAATTACTTTTACTAATTTGAACAAAACCCTTAAACCGTAAGTCCTGTGACACCCCTAGATCCGGGGTCAAGGATCCAGGTCATCACGGTCCAATTTCCGATCAATATCCATATCTCTTGAGTCTCTTTTTTTTTAAAAAAAAAATTAATACTTATGCAATTGACCCCACACTAATACACACACACACCAGTCATATGCTCATAGAACAACATCCACAATATTAAAAGTTTAGAGTTAAATAGTTATTACAAACCCAGAACCTTACTAAGTACATTGTTGAACAATACTTCTACAGGAAGCATTTCAACAACTAAAAGTTTATTACAAACTTACACACTTAATTTACATAAGTCTACTAAGCCCCTTTCGCTTGTCACTACCTCGGGGATTGTTGCCAGCACTCGCTCAAAAGGTCGCCTTTCCCTTACCCTCTTGCGGGGTGTAGTGCGTAGAATCGGCATGGGACCTAGCTACTATATACATAAGTGGCAAGAGTGAGCTATAATAGCTCAGCAAGATAATATTGTGACTAGAATTTAAAATGTGAACAGGTATAAGCAGAAATCAATTATAATCTTTAAGGAAGAATAAAGCTCTTATTTAATAATACATCATCCACTTACTATTATAAGAAAGAAATATAAAATAATATAATATCAGTTTTTCTTCATCTGTAACCATAATTCCATCATCTTATATCATTATTCTGTTTTCAGTATAGAGATCTGAAAATCATTTTCAACTCTTTCTTTCAAGTTTTGGGGATTTTCACTGTTGCCGAATACGTAAGGACGATGATCAGTCGCCCTCCGTACCCGTCCTTTTTACTACCGGTAGAAGGAGGAAGGTACACCACTACATCCCCCTGGAGGAAGGTACACCACTACATCCTCCTTCGGCAACTCTTGGGCCGAAATAAAATATTGATTGCTGGATTGTGCCGCACACAGCCTCCTACGCTTTTTGTTGTTATCCCCCTTTTTGTCAAATCATTATTCCATTTATAAAATATCATTCCACATTTCCATTTTCTCGCTTTCATTTCCACATATCATTTACTCATATCATTTCCATTCTCGCACATTACTTCTATAAAATATATATATACATATATAATAATGCTTTGATTATGATCCAGACATCTCTTTTATATTCAATAAATCAAATATACTTTTATATTCATAAAATATTCCATCTATTTTAAGAGCAGTAAATAATAATCAAATAATATTTATTAAACCACTGATACTCAAAAAGAATATTTTTAATATAGTATTATAAACCATATAACCCTAGATAACAACTGATACCATTCCCTTTCATATCTCTTTTACCATAGAGCATATTCGCTCCATTCGTAATCATCTCTATATCCATATTTCATAAATCATATCCATCTCCCTTTAATTTCCCAAAATCAAGGAAATATATTCTTTGCAACATAGCAACAATAGCATCACATATATATATTCCATGATATAATTTTTATTCCGAAGATAAATAATTTTCAAAGTAGGGATAGAAGGATCTTGCCTCGATCTCTGTAAGTCGGAAGTATAGCTCGTGGCTCTCCCGAAGTCTCTATAAACACAAAAAGGATCATTATCAGAATATATTCCACTTAACCACCTACGCTCATATAATAACACTCTTACAATATCTCATTACTATCTCAAAAGGTCTTGAGGACTTAACCATTCTTATTCCCGATTAAAGTTCTTAACGATTTACATTCTTTCCTTAACAACCTCTCTCGACTGTAAAAATTCTCAGAAAATATAGATTCCGAATTTTAATTCAGGGCTAACTATCAAGGGTCCTCTGACCACCCTACTACACTATCCCAAAATTTTATAACTTTTAAAAATGTTTAAGTATGGTAATTATAGCCTCAAAGTTGATACAATTACGTTTTCTCGGTTCTCGAACGTCTTTCACTAAAACTGACTTTTCTCCTAAACCGTTCATCAGATTTTAACGCACTTTATATCAAAACGTTCTATGAACTATGCTCTATCTCATCATGGTCACTTGGGGGTCTGGACAGTAAGGTACCGTACAGGTATAGTGTCCAAAAACAGGGAAATTTCTGATTCTAACGAAAATCGGACATTATAACGGCTATATTTTCATACTTTCCAAAATTCAACTCCTCCAAATCTATCATCCACCTTATACACCATCACCTACACCATGTGGTCATCTTACCAACCATGGTTCAAGCACATACTCCTTCCACATTCAACTTTAATGACTTACAAACACATATATCATCATGAATAATCACTTATCATAACCTTAATCACTAAACTTTCTATAATCCATCCTATATTCAAAGTAATACTAAAGGGTCTTGAGAATACTAAAGGGTCTTGAGATTTATACCTTCTTGAAGCTTTAAAAACCCTTATCAAGCCTTGGGATATGCTTAATCAACCTTATACTAGCTTGGATCAACTAAAGAAACCATAAAAACAAAGTTAGTTTCTAAGGGTTACTATTCATCATCACTTTTGTAAAATTCATAACAAATCGAAAAATAAGAGTTTGGCTCTCAAATTTTTACCACATCTTGGCCTCTGTATAAGATTTGATTTGAGCTATAGATCACCAAAAACAAAGCTTCCTAGCTATGGTTTTGAGCTCCATCTTTCCGCTGGACAGAAACTGGACAGGTTTGGTTCTCCCACTTTGAGCATGGATTTGACTAGGCTATACTACTTGGATTTCTATGAAATTTGGAGAGAATCATGCCCATGGAGTGGAGAGGTTGTGGTTAAAAGTTGGTGATTTTATCATGGATAGAAATGGAGATATGAATTTTTCTTTGAGTTGTGTTCTTGTTTGGCAGATTGGAGAGCTTTGTGGAGAGCTTTGTGTTTATCTTGCTTCTTTCCCTTTACAAACGTTTTTCACCTTTTATCTATCATATATATCAGTTGTGTAGTCTTATAATAAAAGTCTTTGAAGTCCACCAATGACAAAGAGCCAATTGTTGATCATCTAAACACCTTACCATGAAAAATGCTAGTTAGTACTCAAGTTTGACAAGTTTACTCCTCTTCCACTTTGGTTTTAATGTTTTCACCAATGGGATTCCTTCCCTTACACTCTAATATCACTTAATATCAGCTCCATACTTGGGTTGGGCCGAATTTGGGCTTTTGGTTTGGGTTTTGTACAAAGTTCTCTCGTCATCTGATTCATCGAACGATTTCTGCGATCGTCTCAGTGGTTTTTCTCTTGTAAATCTCTTAAATATATTTTATCCTTTCCCACATCATATATTAATGTGTTAGGGTGATTCTAATCCTCAAGTAGGTATTAGATCCAATATCCTTGGTATATTCTCTTTTTCTCAGAAGTTGCTCTCCTGGTTATTTCTCGGGTTCTCAAGCATTCTCAAACTCGTTTAACAATCTAAATTCCCTTGGCATTTCTTGACTTGATCACTCCTTGGTTTAACCTAATTTCACTATTTCCTCAAGATATAAACCCTTTAACATTTCTATACTCCTTAATATCACATTCAATAGAGTCTCAATCGAAATCGAAAATCCTTAAAGTCCATATTCAGGAATTTCTGAAATCCATCGTCATTTCGAGTCACTTATTTTCATACTACATCACTAATATGGTTTCCATTTATTCATTTTCTGTTTCAAGTATAGAGTACCTACATACCATTTCTCTAAATCCTCAAAATTTACTGTTCATGTGATCACTGTAGCATTGCTAAAGTTAGGGTTATTACAAGTCCGTTTGCTTCGATTCTCGCGCCAAAACGATCTATGACTCGAGATCTACTAGGTCAGTCCATAATATCATTAAGGTCGGAGACTTACTCCTACTGTCATGCACGAATTTTGAAGGTTTAACGAAATTTCGGCATTACGACGGCTATAACTCGGACGTTTCCAAATTTGTTACATCACAACCAAACCACATCGGGCATACCATCAATCTTATACACATGATAATCATCTTAAAAAGTCCAAGAACATCTCACTTCATCATCATAAGCATCATATCTTTTAAATCAACTAAATCAACTACATAATCATGTTTACATGCTTATTATAACACCATAATCACAACTATTCTAAAAACCACCAAGAGCATACATAAACTTAAAGTAAGATCTAGGGTTTAGGTGAGATATACCTTCCTTGGGGTGTGTATGAGCCTTATTAAACCTTGATTAGTCCTTGTATATCCTTAACATAGCTTGGATCATCCAAAGAAACAAGAAAACTCAAGTTAGTTTCTTGAAATCCCTATTCATCCTCAACCTTCTTGATTTTATAACTCAAGAATGGAATGGAATTTGAAGCTAAAATTTATAGTAGATCTTAGTTATGAAATATAGGACATACCTAATTAATCTTGTGATTTTTGAAGGGTTGGAAGCTTGATCTTGGTCCTTAAATTAGGGTAAAAGCCGAATGGCTTCTTTTGGAAGAGAAGATGAAGTTGCTTGCTTGCTTTTGCTTGGTTGATTGAATAAAGTGAATTGTTGTGATAATATCTAGCCATGCTACTTTAATAAAGTGATTATGTCACTCCAATGCATCATCAAGTAGCCAAGTGTTGTGTTTTTGTGGTAGGATGATGTAATGTGCTAAGTACTTGGTTTGGTTTCTAATTATCCTAGTTCCTTTGGTAACCAACTTAGTTACTTGATCTTATCCACTTTCACATGCTTGTATCTTGGCTCTCTGTTTGTTTCTTTGTCCGGTTATTACTTAATTTCATTGATCGTTCGGAGGAATATCTCAAGTATTTCTTGTTAGGGTTTTACCGGAAATCCTCTTAATATTTATACTACCATTCTCAATCCTCCTTTATAATCCTTGAATTTAAATTCCTTAAATCTCTTTAATAATTCCTTAAATCATTCAGTGTCAAGGGAAATCTCGGAGAAAACAAAAGTGCTATTTTTCTGAATCTGACATCGTTTACATACACTTATTTTACCTATAGATCATCAAAACGAGCTCAGAAATCCATTCTGAATACTTCTATATAGCGTTGTCTAATAATATTCCAATTTCCACCAAAAACACTATTCATTGCCTATTTTCCCTTTAATTCTTATAATTAGAAAAATGTCCTCGTGCTTTCCCGAGCATTCCTCAACCCTTTTTACGGAACCACTGGACTTATAACAGATACCGATTTGGATGACATGAAAATAACCTTCCTCTGTTTGTATACCATATCCTACTTTCTTGACGATAGATTATTCTTACCTAAGTTGTCAACCAATTGCATCATTCATAGCATGTAAACATTTGAATCCAAATCCATTCAACATTCATTCTTTCAACCACTGATACACTGCAGTCGTAACCACTATTCATTCATACTCCAATACGTAATAAAAGTTTTAATTCTTACCAAAAATCTAGGTTCTTACGTAGTAGAGATATACAATATAACATAATTTGTATTTATAAGAAATCGAGGGCATTTAATTTTCTAACCTTCCATCACTTAGCTTAAACTTAAACTGCGGCCTGTCACCATATTTAGTCTTTTTCATCTGAAATCCCTCAGACTCTTCAAAAACTCCAATAAGATCTATAAATTAAAACATTTTGAATACTTAATGGCTATATTGAAAGAATATAAATAAAATTAAAGAATTACTTATAATATATACTCAAGTATATCATATGCAAATTCTGGTTCTCCGTCTTTGTAAGTAGCCTCATCAGGACACGTCTCAGTTGCCAATGACTTTATATCTTCCAACTCTATAAATTCGAACTTGTTCATCATCAAAACTGGATCATTTTGTGGTACATGAACCACCTCTGTTGCATTTATAAAAGAAATATCCATTTTTGACGACACTGGTCGCAATTTTCCAAATGCGCTCTTCACTGTGAAGTTAGTGATAATATAAATTTTTTCCTCCTCTAGTTTTTTCTTCGGATCTTTCCAGATATCCACATATACAAATGCTTGAATATGATAACCCTGAAAGACAGCATATATGTTAAATAATTAGAAGTTATAATCAGTAATAAGCGTACATAAAAAAAAGAATGTATAATGCATCAGGTACATACGTCTATATCTACCAATAAACAATTTTGTCCTCGGAAAACTCTGTCTGCATTCATTACTGGCCACATTCTGGTCACTTTAACTTTAATCTTCCACGAGGTTTTTGAAGCATTTAAGCGTTGTAATCTTTGACATTGTTCTTCTGCCAGTGTTTGGTTAAGACAATATACGATGAATGAATAAATAATGGTTAAATTATCAATATATACATGTAACTTAGGCAATGATTTTGGTCATGCAATTAAGGCATTTTGTTTCTAATCTTAACGATGTAAATAGGGAATAAAGAATCAGTTATTCAATTTGATTACAGCTAAATCCTATAATTAAAAATTTAATGAGTAGCTTTGTCATCAAATAATTTAGTAATTTAGTAATTATCATAAAAGTAATTGATATTATGGATAAGATCACGTTACAAAATATTAATTATTCTATAAATCAATTTAATGATTCTGTTCTCAATTATGTCAACAATTAATTTAGTAATTATCATAAAAGTAACTGATACTATGGATAATATCACGCTGTAAAATATTTTTGAATATTCTTTGATTGGTGGGAGATAACTACGATGTGGTGACACTTGGACTGCTGATGGCGCTGAGTTGGAAGAGGATATAGCAGCTTACTAAGCGTGAAGGTAGAGTGTCTGACTTGGCGCAGCCATGTTAGCTGATGCTAACCATATTGGGCAAGAAGTAATGGGCCTGCAGTAGTTCAAAAACTTTCAAGAAGCAGGAGATGTTGCCTGCGCATGGACAGGGGTTTAAGCACTATAGGTTGAAATTGAACACCGTGGGTCGAACTGCCTGATACTAAACAGACAAAATGGCACTGCGGCTACTAAATAACGCACCGATAGTAAGAAAATTAACTTTTTAACAGTGATATCTGCACCGTGGGGAGTGTTAACAAAATTTTAAAGATCCACTTCAGAAAAAATATTGCACCTCGGCTACAAAAATTGCACCATAAATTAGCATTCTTCCCATCTAATAATTTCAAAAATTATCCTATCAACCTGTAAAATCTCTTTTTTTTTTCTTTTTCTCCTGAAACACTTCAACAAAATTATCAAGGTACCTTGTGGATATTCTGGTTTTTTTTATATTTGGTTTGTAAATAGACACTAAATGAAACTCCAAAAATGTAAAAATTGTGATGATTTGGGCTCAACGTCTCACTTTTTCGTAGTCCTCACTATGCTAAGAAACACAAACTAATAATGATTTGGACTTTTATATATTTGAAAGCATGCATATTTATGGAGACACTTGTAGAGACCTCAAACTGAAATCATAGTAAATAAAGGTAACAACTTGTCACATTGATCCGAGACAAATGAATATAAGAAAGGTAGATGAACAATATCAAAATATGAACAGGTTTGTTATACTTCGGAAAAACATTTGTATTACACCTAATAAAGTTTTAAATGGGAGATGATAGTTTCTATGGGCCTTTCCTGATTTGATCCATAGCTTCTAGGGGCCTTCCTGAGGAAGGCGGGAGCACCACTAGCAGTTCGCCCGAACCATATACCTGTTAGAAATTTTTTAAAAGGTCAGTAACAGTAATATCAGTAACCACCAAATTGTGGGAAAAGTTCCTTCGAGACCAATATTAAATTAAATTAAAGACCCCGAGACCATATATGTTCACCAAGTAGAACACGTCTATAACATGTTCTGCAGACTATTTTTGGCAGCGTTTTGCAAGCAAAGCAAAACAGAGACCAAGGTCAAATTAGAGACCTTACAGACAATATATGCAATGCAGAACACTCTGCACCAAGGTATCCAGTTTAACGGTTGTATCCATAGAATATTTCCTACATATTTAACAAAAAGAAAATGTAGTTGTACCATTATTAGCCTGCAAATACAGCATGTCAACCCGCAAACCACGGCTTTCGGTAGGTCAGTCTTCTCCTTAAACAAATGAAACACAAAGTAACCACTAATATGATAGCTAAGTATTTTGCAAACCTCATTTAGTACTTCCTCGGAAGCATGCTGTATAAGAAAACATAACATTGCAACCATAAAAAACCAAAAGCACAACTCGGGCCTTTCCCATCGTCCCTCCATGAGGCATGCATGAGCCACCATGGTCATCATGAATAAAAATACTATTCTCCAGCACATATCATTGGTACAAAGAAATAAAACATAGCATGACGTGATCTTTTCTATACCTACAATCTCTAAAATTTGTGTTTACTTAATGAAATGTATAAATTCTAAGTTTCTTGCTCTCTATTTCTGTTTCTATTCTAAAAAGTGAAGAAGCTCGTAGATTTAGTACATTGAGCTTGGATATTACAGGAGAGGAATCAGCCTATATTATAGGAGAGGAATCAGCCTATCTACGATCTATACGATTGGGGCTTTTAAATATTCATTTACATGTATCTCATTTGTTCTATAAGGTTAAGATTTTAACTAACAGTTTAGTTAAGACAATGGTTGAAACTTGTCATCGCTGTTTTTCTCGAGTTAATGAAGAAGGCAGGTGGAAGAATACTTTATATGACTGTAGTTTCAGCAAACAAACTTTCTAAGTATAACTTAAAGGGAAGCCCTAACAGAGGGCAATAGTGTGTAAAAGGTAGGCATATAATAGAACACCTAGATGATAAAGATATGCTGACATTTGTAGAAGTTGAACTTGGAGACCTAAGAAGGAAGACATGAGTGAGGGAGGGAACATCTCCTAAATGGGGTTCAACATTAAATATGGTTCTACATGAAGATACTGGGACCCTGAAATTAAATCTTTATGAATGTAAGTCAGGCAACGTGCACATAGATGTAGAAGTAGTCAGGCTCTACCCTCACATCAAGTGTTTTGGAGCTTAGTTCCGCTACTATTATACTTCAAACAATACAAAAGGGCATTCAAATATTAGCATATTCTTTTGTTTAATTAGTATTAGGACTATTTTTCGATTCGTTGGAAGGTAGGTTTATGAATTTTAGAACACTATACTGAATATACAATCCTGGGTACTGTCTGTACTTCTGTATGGTATTAATTTACTTATTGGTTTATCAACTGGTAGTGCATCTGATTTAAAGTTTAGGTCCTTTAGCGAGAGGCATAAGAAAAAATAAACTTACTTCGCTATTTTGCACTCACCGTGTTTGCAGGTGGAGTAGATGTGGTTGATTCCTCGCTTGATGAATTTCTTGCCTGCAATAGTATAAAAACATAAAGAATTACTAACATCATTTCATTAATGTTGCCTTTGTCATCACAGCTATCAAGGTTTTCTACAGATGCGAAGAAAATTTCTGATAATTGTCTGTGTTTTATACTGTATGATGTTGAGTGTACGTTTTCTTCAGTGATAATCAATTTCTTGCAGTTCAAATGATGTGTAATCAATCTTTATATTTTAATTGAATCATAGATAATAGTTTAACATGTTTAATTCAATACTTACTGATTTTTATTTCAATTTATATTTAAGTTTCTTGTAATCATGCCCCTAGCTTTGTCAGAGGCATATACCTCGCCTTACCGCCTCCAGATTTGCCTACCAGAGGGTCTATTTGAACAGCCCCTGCGGGGCCAGTCAGGGTGAGAGAGATACGGACTACGCTCTTCCGTATCACGCAAAAAGCAGGTCTTTTCAGTACATTCTTAGGTTGTACTATACGCAATCAAACTTGAATCTTTATAGGCACCTTACGATTAAGCTAGACCAATAAGTAAATGGATACCATTCAGATAAAACATACAGTACCAGGATTGTATATTCAGTACAGTGTTCGAAAAGTCCCTAGGCGATACACGTACCTTCTAGCGAATCGAAAAATAGTACTAATACTAATTAAACAATCCTGGCATTTCGACTAATGTAATAATTATAAAATCAATGGAATGGGACTGTAATGCTAGGCCTTAAACAGATTATTGAAATAATAACACAATCACAAAGACATCTAAAACAGCAAAAAAATAAATTTAAAGGAAAAAAAACCAACTTTGCAAAAGCTATCATTCCAATCAATCAATTGGAGCCTAGAATAACATATGAATAGATTAATAAACACAATTAGTAATCAGCCCCATAAGAAAGAAATAAAACCCAACAAAACCCATAACTTAATAATCAAGAATCCTGTGTTTCATTCAGAAAGGTCTCACCTTTTTGCCCAATTCTTCAGAGGTAAATGTTTTTTTTGACCGCCTACAACAAATATATGTAAATTATTATGGGGTGACCCATGATTCCATCAATACAAAATACAAAAAACCCTATGAAATAAAAGTAAAAAGACTAAAAACCCTATGTAAAATAAGTTACAAAATATAGTTTGAAAGGGTAATTGGTGTAATTTAAAAGTAAAAAGACTAACAACCCTATGTAAAATAAGTTGTAAAATATAGTTTGAAAGGGTAATTGGTGTAATTTGATTAAGTCTTTCGCTAGCCATCATTAGGAATATATTGATACCTGAGTCTACCACACCATGCGGTTAACCAATCAAAAACGAGGAATTATTTTAGGACGAATCAGATTCAATTCCTAAATTTTAGACCAATCATACCATATTAAAAGTTTTCCTTATTTATCTTTCTATACCTACTTTACTAACTGTAGTTAGTTAACAATTCTAATTAAAATTTAATAACTATTTAGTTTTACATGCTTATATATTATATATATACTTTTAATCAAAAAATATTCGATAATAAATTTCTCATATAATTTATTTTCAATTTTATTAAATAACAACTATATATTTACAGAATTACGATAATTATGGTAATAACTCAACCAGCATGGAAACATTAGCATATAAAGTGGAAAGATACCAATATTTAAATAGAAAATCATGTCCTAATAAACGGGAAAAAAATCACGCTTATAATAACTATTTAATCTAACATGCTTATATATTATATATACTTTTAATCAAAAAATATTCGATAATACATTTCTCATATAATTTTTTTCATTTTTATTAAATAACAATTATATATTTACCGAATTATGATAATTATGGTAATAACTCAACCAACATGGAAATATCATCATAGAAAGTGGCAAGGTACCAATATTTAAATAGCAAATCATTTCATAATAAACGGGAAAAAAATCACGCTTTCCTCCCCATTAATTTTTATGGGATTCCATCATGTGTTATAATTTTTTTTTTTATTTGAACCCAGATAACAATTCAATCTCATAATTCAGTTATAAGATTAGCAATCCGATTTCATCGAAATTATTTTTAAATATCAAGTCACATGTCGTGCCCTCTAGCCATTATCTAATTGTCTACTAATAAATTAGCTTAAATATAAACTAATTTGTTACCCATACTCCATAATATAAAAATATAAATGTTACAAAGTTTACTAATATAACAAATATTCTTTTATTTCAGGTATACAGTTAGATGCAGTTAGCCAATCAGAAAATTATGAATTATTTTAGGACCAATCAGATGCCATTCCTAAATTTTAGACTAATCATGTTATAATAAAAGTTTTCCTTATTTATTATTCTTATCCTATTATACTAACTGTGGTTATTTAACAATTCTAATTTAGATATAGTAGTTACTTGATTTAACATATCCATATATTACATGTTTTTTAATGAAAAAATTTATTATAATAAATTAATATTTAAATTAAAATCAATCGGGATTATAAAAATATATAATAATAAGCGATTTTCGCAATATAATTTCAATCCTTTGATTTACAATTAATCATAATTACATTATTATAAATTATGAAATAATTTTTGTAAATATATAAAAGAGCCAATCAGAATTTACCACTAAAATTAAATTAATCATATCATTCACATCCTAATTTACTTATCGTGATTACTTAACAATTGTTTTGAAATACGAAATTTATTTTATTTAGTAAATGCATAAATTACATTTTTTTTAAAGTGATAAAATATTAACTAATCAATGTTTTAATTTAAAATCAATCACAATTATATTATTCTATATTACGAGCTAATTTTCATAAATATCAACTACAATCATACTATAATATATAGTCATGTATTACTGATTAATTTTCATAAATACTTATTAACTAATCAATCACAATTTTGAATTTAAAATCAATCAAAATTATATTATTATATACTAGCACATCTGTTCTTTGCGCCCCTCCCTATGTATAGAGCCATTTTCCAAAATTGCGTATATATTAATTAATATTAATAGAAATATATTATTTTTATGCATGGATCTATTTTATCTATATTATAAAATATAATATTTTAATATCTGAAACACTCGATCTACAATCATAAGGTGCAAACAAATTTGAATAAATCTATTCTTATTAAATTAAATACTTTAAAAATTAAAAATATTTAATACACTATTCCAAATACACAATCAAAATTTAAGTTATAGAAAGTTTTAAATTAATCAATTATTTAAAAAAACTAAATTCAACCAATTAAAATATTAAAAATGAATTTTAAATCAATTTTCATTAACATTTACTTATCAGTATTTTTTAGTTATACAAGAATTAATGGGATAAACAAATTGACTTGACAATATATTTGAATTATTCATGACACTAAATAGACTCTCAAATAGTATTAAACATTATTTGGTTTATAAATTATTAATTCAAAAAATGAAAATCATTACAGAGTCAATAAAATTATTGTTAGTTGATATTTTCATAGAAAATTGGTCAATTTTGTGCAAAAATTCTAATAAATCACTATTTTTTATAGATAATTAATTTATCAAAAAAAGGGCATACGCCATCTACACAAATAATCATTCAAATTTTCTTATAAATCACTATTTTTTTATAGGTAAATAATACATCTGCAAAAAATAATTAAGACTGGACAAACACATATTCAAATAGATCATATCAATGTAACAAGGTTTCCTTAATCCAAACTTATTGAAAAACAAAGTAAAATCAAGAAAAAAAAAACGGGGCTTACCATCAACCAAAGTGCAGATATCAGCCCCTAAACTTTAGTTTAGTATTTTTGGGAGAGGAGGAGAGAAAGAAACGGCTATAGCAATCGTTTAAAAATTACTATTATTGATAACTAGATAGGTCGATACATATAAATTATATATAGTTTCCAATAAAAGGTGCCCATTTTAATTTTGTATTCTTGAATTCAAGTAATAGTATTCAATTCTCATACCTAATTTAAGAGCAGACATATCTAATTTGCTTGGTTGGTAAATAATATTTATTTTTAATATCAACAAAATCTTAAATATAGGTAAAAAATTTATTAAGTTGGTAGATAGATTCTAGACAAACAGATATATATATATATATATATATATATATATATATATTTTGAAAACCAAAGTTTTTATTAAAAACAACAGGACAGGCCTGGGATACATGGTTACAAGGAGCTCCTGTAGAGCAGAGCTCCTGGAGAGCAGCTTCCTACCAGAAACTAAAAAGAGAACTAGGAAAACCACACTAACTTAGCGATGACAACGAAAAGCAAAAGCTACCACTAAAGACAGAACCACACCCTGAGCGGCAAATGGAAAAGAAGATCACGAGATAGCTTAATAACCTGGATGTTGGGGAGAGTCTGAGATTTCACCTAACCCAAAGTTCTCCTGGATATCCCTGTCTTGAAAAGGTCTACCAAGCCCCATATCGCTAATCAATAGGTCTTGGAGGGATCCAAACATGCCTGAGATCTTGTTAAATGAATCCAAATGATTCATTCCATAATTTGAAAGGTAGGCATCAGTCCTATTTATATGAAGGGGAACCAAAGAGATATCCCTATCAGTAACTTCCGGTTTGTAAAAGTTACTATGGAGAGAGTTTATCTGTTGCATCACCTCCTCCAAGTCAGCTTCGACGAAAGCATGTTCTTGTAATCGAATCACATCGTACACCTCTCCATTGTCTGTTATAAGGGCTTTTTCTTTTCCTAGACGATGAGCCTCCACTATGCCTACGTGAACTCCCCAGAGAAGGGCTTGCAGATGCGATAGACCAGGCATAGGCCCCATTGCACCCCAAATCATCATCCCTTACGAGACCTTACTCAAGTATAGGCCCTCACGAGACCTTACTCGTCCACTAGGGCTGCCTAGGGGTTTAAAGGGCTTGTTGCATATGCCAAATGCAACCGTGATCACCTACGGAAGTGGTACTAGTTAGTATGTATTGATATGTTGTTTATGCTTGAGGACAAGCATCAGTTTAAGTTTGGGGGTGTGATAAGTGGATTTTTATCCACTTGGAACGTTCCATTTTGGCTTGAATTGATCGCTTAATCCTCGAGTAATCGTGTGGTTTAATGCGTTTTGTGAGGTTGTGCAGGTTTTATGATTTTACAGGTTAATATGGTGTACTTGAGATTTTATGTGGGCGTTTTAAGAAGCGGCGTGAGAAGAAAGATGTTGAGGAAAAATCTGCAGAAATTCTATCAGGGTAGCGCGACCGCGCCACAGATGTAAAGGAATATAGCGCGACCGCGCTAGGGGAGTTGTCAGATTTCAAGCAGCGTGACCGTGCCATCTCTGTGTGTTAACATATCGCGACCGCGCTATGTCGTTTTGCTGCCGCCATAATTGTTTTGCCATTCGAATTTTGAAAAGGGAAATTGCCGTTTTCTTTTCCTAATCATCATGGAAACATTGTAGGACGGTGGGAATAGTCTAGAAACATTATTTGACATGGAAATTGTAATTCTTATCTTATTCTAAGATGGAAACTTGTAATTTTTAATTCCTACTAAGAAACGGCAATTACTTGGAGCAAGGGCATTGTGGAGCTATAAATACACGTCCTTGGAGGCTTATTTGATCATCACCATCAGATCACAATACACCATCATTCATACACCATAGCACATTCGTATACCACACGAGTTTGAAGGCAAAGGAGACGAGTTCGAGAGCAAGAAGAAGCAACGAAGTTCATAATTTTCCATCTTTTTAATAGGAGTTAGCTTTGGATGCTTTTTACGGATTTGTTTCTGAACCTTATTACTCTTTTCATCTATTACATTATTGATTTCTTGTTTCATATCATGTTTTCATCAAACCCCATGATGACGAACGGTTCGATTATGAACTAATCGCCGTCATGGGGTCCTAACGGATTTACTTATGGAATTTAGATGTTGATTGCCTAACTTGATATATGTGTGGTGAATTTGCGATATCCTTGCAGGGTTGTATTTAATTCATATAGATGCGTAGCTAACATCTATCTTGTTAATCTTTAGTGAAGCGACAGTGGATCTTTAGATTTAGAACTTGCCATGCTAGCATAAGTCCATGAATGTTATTCATGTTTGTGGTGTGTTTCTAACCGTCTCATACTACCTTATGTAATCTTTTGGACACTTGATCTTCAACCATTATGTTTTCAAATTCTATAGACATATAGGGTCTAAGCATAATTGGTGCCTGCATGATTTCTATCTTATGTGGATATTGTGTAGATTGGTGTGCGCGAACTGAAAGGTAACGTATACTTATTTCGTGTTGTCCGATTAGTTATCGTAACCACCATATGTATTGATAAAAGGGCATGATCTCTAAAGGAAGTTTGTATTGAAGTTAGGATCCCATGTTTTCCATCTCATAAGTAATTCGAAATCACTTAGTTAATTTAATTTAGTTGTTAATTAATTCTTCTTAGTTAATTTAGATAATCAAAACTAATTTGTCCATTGTCTTAGCATTGAACGATAATCATACATTGATGCTTAGGTACAAGAACTAAATTATACAATCTCTGTGGGAACGAACTCTACTTTATTCTATATTACTTGTGACCACGTGCGCTTGCGTGATTTTGTGTTAACAGATATTATCTACCAAAAGTCACTTTATGCATAATTGAGCAAAACAAATCAAGAAAACAAGCAAACTCTCTCCATTCCTTTCTTTCTTCATCCATTCGGCCTTTTGGCTAATTCCAAGACCAAAGATCAACCTCCAACCATCATTTGATCTTGTAATTTTTAAGGTGAGTCCTATATTTCACAAAACTAATCTCCTAGAAATTTCAAGCTCAAATTCCTTTGTTTCCATTTTTGTAAGAACCCAGATTTTCGGTAGAATTAAAACTTTTCTTATTAAGAATAAGTATATACGTGAATAGTGTTTGTCATGCGTGAATAGTAATTTATGGATGAATAGTGATTTTGAGGACCAAGAAAATTTTCACGCCACCCTATGTACAAGACATGGTATGGATATTTCGAAGTCATATTAGTGATTCACGGAGCAAATAAGTGTATATAAAGACGATCGGAATTCAGAAATTCCAATTTGTATTCTGGTGTAATATTTGACCGGGAAGTGAATTATATATTATTATATTCAAGAAATGAGATATTAATTTTGAGGAATTAAGGATTTAATTATGTCAGGATTTTATTATATTTGATTCGAGGATTTAGAACCAAAACCCCTAAGATAGTGAAACGAACGTTCTAGAAACCGCTGAGACTTTATAACGAGATTAAGCGATCAAGCGAGCGAATCATGAATTAAGAATAGTAAATATTAGAAGTCCAAGAAGGATATATTATGAGAGGAAAATGGAATTGAGAATAAAATCCTAGAGTTAAAGGAAATGAGAACAATTGAGAAACCGCGAGAATTTTTTTCTGAGATAAAGAGAAAATACAAAGAAAATTGGACACAACGATTGTTTGA
This sequence comes from Saposhnikovia divaricata, assembly GCA_036435485.1. Taxonomy (NCBI): domain Eukaryota; kingdom Viridiplantae; phylum Streptophyta; class Magnoliopsida; order Apiales; family Apiaceae; genus Saposhnikovia; species Saposhnikovia divaricata. The sequence goes on from CM071597.1 coordinate 106,759,207, forward strand.
GGTATTTGGCCACACTATTACAATGAAGTGCAACATATAAGTTGTAACATATTGATTTAGTAAATATACAAGAAAGGAAGCCCCTCGGTGCAAATAAGAAAAGGAAGGAAGGACTTGGAAACAATATGTATAAAGCAAGGGACTTGCTTGCAATTATGGATGGATAAAGGTAATCCAAATGAACCAATGAGGAGATGACACCACATGGCAAGAAGATAAGATGCATCCAAGTGAAAATATCAAGCATTATTGATCACTTTATCACTTTAATCAAACAAAACAAACACCAAATACTCCATTCTACCCAGCAGCAAAGGAGCTCACTAAAACGGGCCTAGAGACTTCATTACTCAATTTAATTTTTTGTTCTTTATATGGTTATAAAGTTGTTAAGACGCTCTACAACTTTCATTCAGGAGCCTCGACCAGGAAACGAGTGCAAGGGCTTCGTTTTGGCTGATCTTTGGGGCGTGTTTTTCCAGTCAGGAAACTCACTTCCATGTTCTTGATTTCTTTGGTGAGATTGAAGATGGTGAGCATAGAGTAAGGCTTCCCCAAGGTTAACCAAGCTTGTTTGAGATTGTAAGAACATCAAGAAGGTATAAAAACTCTAACCCCTCTTGGCCATGTGATAAGTGGATTTTATATCTACTTAGAACGTCTTATGACGGCTTGAATTGATAGTTTTGGCCTCAAGTATGTCGTGTTTTGATTAGTTTCTAGTGGAAATGTGCAGGATTTTTATCTCAGGATCGGAGTTGGTAATTGAAGATGTTATGTTGGATATAGGCCCAAGGTGTTTGTTTAAGAAGGTTTCCAGAAGAGCGAGGGAAAACGAAGCAAGGAACGACAATTACCATGAAAATCAGAAATTCCAGGAAGTTGTCCGGGCGGGCGCTCAAGCTCCCAGGCGGCCGCTCAGGGGGAATTGTCCAGGCGGCCGCTCAAGATTCTAGGCGGCCGCTCAGCCTGAATTCTGGAAAATTTTACAGTTTTGCCCTTTTCGAATGTTAATGCAATTCTGAGTTGTTTCCTTGTATGATTTGGTTTTTAGGGCCTATAAAAACTCTGGTTATCATTGTAATCAGTAGAGAGGGTTTTATTTTGTTAACATTAAGGAGTGAATGATCAATTGTTCGTGACAAGCAACGGATCAAGATCTACCTATCTTTTGTAACTTGGCATTCTTCGGATTTGTTCCTAAACCCTTATTAATTAATATTATTCTTTTCTTCATTCTAGTCATGTTTATTAGCATATTTTTATTGAACCCCATGATGATGAACGGTTCAACTATGAACTAATCGCCGTCATGGGGTCCTAACGAATTTACTTACGTAATTTAGATGTTGATTGCCTAACTTGATATATGTGTGGTGAATTTACGATATCCTTGCATGGTTGTATTTAATTCATATAGATGCGTAGCTAACATCTATCTTGTTAATCTTAAGTGAAGCGACAGTGAATCTTTTGATTTAGAACTTGCCATGCTAGCATAAGTCCATGAATGTTATTCATGTTTGTGGTGTGTTTCTAACCGTCTCATGCTACCTTATGTAATCTTATGGATACTTGATCTTCAACCATTATGCTTTCAAATTCTATAGACATATAGGGTCTAAGCATAACTGGTGCCTGCATGATTTCTATCTTTTGTGGATATTGTGTAGATTGGTGTGCGTGTACTGAAAGGTAGCGTATACTTATTTCGTGTTGTCCGATTAGTTATTGTAACCACCACATGTGTTGATAAAAGGGCATGATCTCTAAAGGAAGTTTGTATTGAAGTTAGGATCTCATGTTTTCCATCTCATAAGTAATTTGAAATCAATTAGCTATTAATTTAGTTGTTAATTAATTCTTATTAGTTAATTTTAGATAATCAAAACCAATTTGCTTATTGTCTTAGCATTGAACGATAATCATACATTGATGTTTAGGTACAAGAACTAAATTATACAATCTCTGTGGGAACGAACTCTACTTCATTCTATATTACTTGTGAACACGTACGCTTGCGTGATTTTGTGCTAACAAGTTTTTGGCGCCGCTGCCGGGGATTTGTTATAGTTTATGTGCTTGACATCAGTGGTCGTTAAAGTTCATTGACTCGGATCGGTTACTAATAGTTTTTGTGTTGTTTTGTGTTCTCAGGTACTTGAGCGTGTATGCGAACGCGTTCTCAAGCGAATAAGGAGAAGCTGGAAAATAAAGAAGAAACAGAAACAGAAGTTCCAGTGATTCAAGTTGTAGAAAATATGGGAGAACCAGCAGCAGCAGCAACTAAGGCTCTTAAGGATTTCTCGCAGCCAAAGATCAATGACATTGCATCGAGTATTGTCAGACCAGCAATCGCAGCTAATACCTTCGAGATCAAGCCTAGCACTATACAGATGGTCCAGAACTCAGTTCAGTTTGGGGGTGCTCCTACCGAAGATCCCAACATGCATATTCGAGATTTCATAGAGATCTGTGATACCTTCAGAACCAACGGGGTGTCTGAGGATGCTGTTAAGTTAAGGCTATTTCCATTCTCTCTGAGGGACAAGGCGAAGAGTTGGTTACACTCTTTACCAGCAGGTTCTATCACTACATGGGAAGATCTTGCACAGAAATTTCTCACCAAATTCTTTCCCATGGCGAAGACAGCAGCTATCAGGAATGCTATCACTCAGTTTTCACAGCAGTCTGGAGAATCTCTATGCGAGGCTTGGGAGAGATATAAGGAGATGCTAAGGAAGTGTCCACATCATGGGATGCCTGATTGGATGATAATCAATTGTTTTTATAATGGGTTGGGTGCACAGTCGAGACCTATGCTAGATGCAGCATCAGGTGGAGCTTTGTGGGCCAAGAGTTATGAAGAAGCTTATGAATTGATCGAGATGATGGCTGCTAATGAATATCAGAATCCTACAGGGAGGTTATCTCAAGGCAAGGTAGCAGGTGTTCTTGAAATTGATACAGCTACAGCCATTGCAGCTCAGTTGAAGGCCTTGTCAATGAAGGTCGATTCTTTGGCTAATATGGGAGTTCAGCAGGTAGCTAGTGTTTGTGAGTTATGTGCGGGCGCACATGATACAACTCAATGTGCCATATCTTCTGAATCAGCACAATTTGTGAGTAACTTCCAGAGGCCACAACAGCCAGTTCCAGCCACCTATCATCCGAATAACCGCAACCATCCAAATTTCAGTTGGAGTAACAATCAAGGTGGTAATCAGCAGCAACAGCAATTCGGAGCTAGGCAATTCAATCAAGGATTTCAGCAGCAGTACCAGCCCAGACAACAGTTTCAGCCTCCAGGTTTCCAGCAACAATCTCAGGGGAATGCTGGTCAATCTTCTAATGAAAAAGCTGAGCTTGAGGAGTTGAGGATGCTAGTAAAAAGTCAGGGGGCATCTATGAAGATCATGGAAAGTCAGATCGGGCAGCTTGCTAGTGCTCTGTTGAACAGACCATCTGGAGTTCTTCCGAGTGACACTGAAGCCAATCCAGGCAAGAGGGAAACCAAAGAGCATGTCAAATCAGTTACTTTGAGATCGGGTAAGGTGACGGGTAATCAAAATTCAGCCATTGAAGAAGAAGAAGTTCAAGAGCAACATGTGGCACCTACTGCAGATAAGGAGCAAGTACAGACTGGTAGAGTAGCTGAGCAGTTGGTTAGCGAGGTGGAGAATCCTAAAAATTCTGCTAAGGAAGTTTCTCCAAAGCAGTCTACAGAGAACGTGAAAATCTTTCCTCCTCCTCCATATCCTGGTAGATTGAAGAAGCAGAAGAATGATAGACAGTTTGGCAAGTTTCTGGAGGTATTCAAAAAGCTTCAAATCAATATCCCTTTTGCTGAAGCATTGGAGCATATGCCGAGCTATGCAAGGTTTATGAAAGGTATTCTCTCAAAGAAGTTGAAACTTGAAGAATTGGATACAGTAGCATTAACAGAAGAGTGCAGTGCCGTTTTACAGCAGAAGCTACCACCGAAGCTAAAAGATCCAGGCAGTTTCACTATTCCGTGTACCATTGGGAATTTGTCTTTCAGCAAGTGTTTGTGTGATTTGGGTGCTAGTATAAATCTTATGCCATTGTCAATTTTCATGCAGCTTGGTCTTCCAGATCCTAAACCTACCAACATCTCTCTACAATTAGCTGATCGTTCTATTACATACCCGAGGGGTATCGTTGAGGATGTTTTGGTCAAGGTTGATAAACTCATCTTTCCAGCAGATTTTGTGATTCTTGATTTTGAAGAAGATAAGAAGATTCCTATCATCTTAGGACGACCTTTTCTAGCTACAGGCCGTACCTTGATTGATGTTCAGAAGGGGGAGCTTACGATGCGGGTGCAAGATCAGAATGTCACCTTTAATGTGTTCAAGGCCATGAAATTTCCGACAGAGGATGAGGAGTGTTTCAGTTTGGAGATAGTTGATACGGGTCAGGCAGAAGAGTTTGATCATTTGTTGAGCAAAAAGTTAGACGTGCACAAGCTCGAGCACCACATCAGTGATTCCATTGATAATTCTTCCATTCAAGATCTCTCGAAGGTGAAGCTTGGGAAGCTGCCACCACACTTAAAGTATGTCCTTGTGGATGATGAACTTGTGATTTTTGAAGTATTCCAAGATAACGTGTTAAGAAGGTGGATGACTGATGATGAAGTAGAAGAGAGTGTTGTTCAGCCGTCCGAATCGAACAAGCACCTTAGAAGTGTGAGGAAGAAAAAAAAGCGAAGAAGTCGACGGGTGGAAAAATCAAGTTGAAGAGTGAAAGAAAAGTTGTGTTGGGAGGAAACAATCATGTCAACGTGTGTATGAATGGTCTTTCGGTTGAGGACAGTTCGGTTATTCTTTTGAAACCGCCGTGAGTTGAGGAAGTGACGTCCGGCTAAATGACGTTAACGACAGCGCTTCGTGGGAGGCAACCCGTGTGTTTCGTCGATTAGGTATGTTTATACTTTTCCCTTATTTACTTCCAATGAGGGCATTGGAAATTTCAAGTTTGGGGGTGGATTTGGGAATTAGTAGTTGTTGTGATATATTTGTGGCATGTAGGAATTCATATTGCATCATATTTGTATGTGTAGTTTAGTTTCATGCATGATACCTGTCATATAGAGCATTTTGTTTGCATGTGTGTCGAGTTTTGTATGTGAGTTCATATAGTTGCATTACATGCATTTTTCATGATCCCTTATAATAAGCTGATGCCATAAGGTAGGTAGATGTTGATGTGGGTGTGAAAAGGATGAACAGAGGGCTGATTTTAAATTTTGTTGAAATTGACATGCATGTTTCATGAATAAAATTTTTACACAGTCTCGTCGTTTGCTCTTGGACTAGGTTGCGTCATGCTTGTTTGGATTTAGGATTTAATCACTTGTTTATCGATAGAATTTGCTTTATTCTCTTGATGATTAAGGAACACCAAAATACAAGTTTGGGGGAAAACAGAAATTTCATGCTAATATGTTTGTGTTTGTATTTGTTGGCTAGGCGTCAAATGGCTAGTAGCCGGCTCATGTTTATGAGTAGTCTAGGGTTGGAATTGAGAATTCTCATTCCAGATTCCATGTGAACGAAAAAAAAAAAGGAGAAAAAAAAGAAAAAAAAGGAAAAAAAAAGAAAAAGAAAAAAAAAGTGTTGTGAGAGTCTGAGTATGCAGAATTGATCAGGGTGAGCTCTTTAATACTCGAGCAATTAAGTTCTTGGGGACTTTGTGCCTAGTGACCTAAGGCTTTTATAGTCTGGGATCCACTAACCCAACGCTCGCTACATGGGTATTATTGTATAAGCCTTTAGGGGTCTCATCCATTGCACGATCAAATAAGCATGTGTGTTGTGTACATATTGTGTTTGAGTCATAATAAAGCATGAATTTCTGTCTACTTTAGAGGAGTATAGAGGTGTATATAAAGTGATCTTGAGTTTAACGTTCATTCTATTTATAACTCTGTGATTGTCTTGGAAAAGAATATGTATGATTTTGATCCGGTTTGGGAGTATATCTGTCGAGCATTGCACACACGCACGTTCTGATCATGTATTGTTAGTATACCGGAATTTAGTCGAGCTCTGTTTGGATTGATTGCATTCATGGAGATATTTGCTTGCTAAGTGGTGTTGGTTAGTTTGAGGGGATCCTTTGCATTCATATTTAGTTGCATTCATTCATGCATTGCATTGTTTGTGTCGTTTGTGTCAGTTGGATTTTGTGGGTACATTCACTATAGGCCCTCACGAGACCTTACTCGTCCACTAGGGCTGCCTAGGGGTTTTAAAGGGCTTGTTGCATATGCCAAATGCAACCGTGATCACCTACGGAAGTGGTACTAGTTAGTTTGTATATTGTTTATGCTTGAGGGCAAGCATCGGTTCAAGTTTGGGGGTGTGATAAGTGGATTTTATATCTACTTAGAACGTCTTATGACGGCTTGAATTGATAGTTTTGGCCTCAAGTATGTCGTGTTTTGATTAGTTTCTAGTGGAAATGTGCAGGATTTTTATCTCAGGATCGGAGTTGGTAATTGAAGATGTTATGTTGGATATAGGCCCAAGGTGTTTGTTTAAGAAGGTTTCCAGAAGAGCGAGGGAAAACGAAGCAAGGAACGACAATTACCATGAAAATCAGAAATTCCAGGAAGTTGTCCGGGCGGGCGCTCAAGCTCCCAGGCGGCCGCTCAGGGGGAATTGTCCAGGCGGCCGCTCAAGATTCTAGGCGGCCGCTCAGCCTGAATTCTGGAAAATTTTACAGTTTTGCCCTTTTCGAATGTTAATGCAATTCTGAGTTGTTTCCTTGTATGATTTGGTTTTTAGGGCCTATAAAAACTCTGGTTATCATTGTAATCAGTAGAGAGGGTTTTATTTTGTTAACATTAAGGAGTGAATGATCAATTGTTCGTGACAAGCAACGGATCAAGATCTACCTATCTTTTGTAACTTGGCATTCTTCGGATTTGTTCCTAAACCCTTATTAATTAATATTATTCTTTTCTTCATTCTAGTCATGTTTATTAGCATATTTTTATTGAACCCCATGATGATGAACGGTTCAACTATGAACTAATCGCCGTCATGGGGTCCTAACGAATTTACTTACGTAATTTAGATGTTGATTGCCTAACTTGATATATGTGTGGTGAATTTACGATATCCTTGCATGGTTGTATTTAATTCATATAGATGCGTAGCTAACATCTATCTTGTTAATCTTAAGTGAAGCGACAGTGAATCTTTTGATTTAGAACTTGCCATGCTAGCATAAGTCCATGAATGTTATTCATGTTTGTGGTGTGTTTCTAACCGTCTCATGCTACCTTATGTAATCTTATGGATACTTGATCTTCAACCATTATGCTTTCAAATTCTATAGACATATAGGGTCTAAGCATAACTGGTGCCTGCATGATTTCTATCTTTTGTGGATATTGTGTAGATTGGTGTGCGTGTACTGAAAGGTAGCGTATACTTATTTCGTGTTGTCCGATTAGTTATTGTAACCACCACATGTGTTGATAAAAGGGCATGATCTCTAAAGGAAGTTTGTATTGAAGTTAGGATCTCATGTTTTCCATCTCATAAGTAATTTGAAATCAATTAGCTATTAATTTAGTTGTTAATTAATTCTTATTAGTTAATTTTAGATAATCAAAACCAATTTGCTTATTGTCTTAGCATTGAACGATAATCATACATTGATGTTTAGGTACAAGAACTAAATTATACAATCTCTGTGGGAACGAACTCTACTTCATTCTATATTACTTGTGAACACGTACGCTTGCGTGATTTTGTGCTAACACCATGTAGTATTTGTGAAGTTTAATGTTAGATCCATGGTTATTAGTGTGAATCTTGGACATATAAGTTATGGATGATGTAGATCTTGAGTTTAAATGTTGTGGTTGTGATTTTTAAGCTTGTAGTTAGTGTATGTAACTCCATGTATGTTATAAAGTATGATCTTGGTGGATTAGATGATGGTTGTGATGTGTATATAAGATTCTTGGTTGGATAAGTGGTATAAGCATGCTGAGTATTTTTTCAGGAACTTGTACTGTCTTGTAGGAGGGTTTTGAACCCCTAAATCTTGTCCCCTGAAGTCCTAATATATATTGTTGGAAAGGTATTTGAATGTAGTTTCCAGAAATATAAGGTTCATGACTAGGGGATGTATAGATTTTGAGTTATGGCCTGAGAAGTGAAATGTGTTTCTGGAATCCGGACTGCACTAAATGGTCCCCTTGTGAACCTTGTTTAAACCCCTAAAAATTTATGTAGGATCATGGAAAAATTAGAGAAGCTAGTAAATGCAGTGGTGAAGGATACCCAGAAAGAATTGGATTAAAATATGTATTTTTCAATTTTATAGAAATGTTGGAGTAAAATCCGCGCAAGTGAAAAACCACTTAGGAGATTAGTTTAAAGTAGTTTTAAGAGTATTCACTTGAGTTTCGAGTTTGAGGAATAGATTTGAGTCGAATGGGTAAAGAATGTGATAATGTGATGACATGGTCATATAGGAGGGTTAGTGGGTCAAACGGTGGAGTCACTAAGATGGCCTTGTATTCTTTAAAACATTATGATTAAGTGGTGTTGCTAAGATACTAACGAGCGAATATTGGATATTTATAGATTGTCGCTCCACTCCACGAGCCCAACCACCCCAACCTTCCCAAGGCAAGTTTTCCAACCCTAAGCATTTATTTTCAAGATATTATGTTCCTGATTCTACCTATGCAAGTTTACTTTTCAAAACTTACATATACAAGGACTTTCACTGTTGTGTTTGTAGTTTTCAATCATATCAAATGTTTATGTTTATCGAAGTATTGATGAAATTGAGATGTATAAGCACGTATATGTTTGCACCCCTTGAACTTAGATTGAAATGTTTTCTTCGGACAACGACTCTAGCAATAGAGGTCGTAGCGGTCCGTATATACTATTGACCGGGGAGCGGTATATTATTATATCGAAATTAAATTGCGAAAACCCGAAGGGTCATTCGGGGAGTATCGTATACTCAAGTAATTATTTTTATATCTTCGTAAATACTCAAAATACCTATCTTGGATTAAAAGCTTATGTAATTAAATAATTATTTTATTAATTATTAATATTAAATCTTAAAATATGATTTATTAATTATTGTTCATTATTTTAAAGACAAAACTAATCCAAGATACCTTTTGCACTTTCAAACTCGAACTCTTTCGAACTCAAAACATTTTCGAAAACCCCCGGTCAGGTTTTGCTTCTTGTACACTTTTCAAGAATTATCGGTCGACTGAGGTCGAACTTCAACTACTCGAATTTTCTATCAAAATGATTTTTGAAAAGAAAAGAAAAAGGGGACTCTGCCAGGTGTGGGAATCGTTGACGAACGATTCCCGGGATGTGTAAGCGGCCGTGAGCCAGGCGGTCCATCAATTATTATTCCGGCCCAGGTGTTGCCGAAGGATGATTACGGATGTAGTTTTCATCGAGGGTGATTACGGATGTAGTTTTCACCCGAGGATAGTTACGGATGTAGTTTCTATCCTTCTACCGGTAGAGAAGACCCGCGGATTATTGGACTTGGATGTGGCGACTGATCATCGTCAATCCCTGTCAGGTTTTATGTTTTCTTCAAGTCCCATCCTCCACTTTGGAAAAATTCTCAAACACTGCTTCTTGGGCCTAAGTGCCAAGTTGCCAATAGTGTGGCTTTTGATAAGAAAAATATTGACATCGTGCAGTATCTAGAACTGCAAGATTTTCTATAAAGATTGGCACGTGTTAGTGCACTCTTGCAATTATTTCAAAGAATGAAATGCTTTTGAATGAGAAACCTTCTAAGCTAATGGAAGGAAAGAGGTTTGCAATGATGTATTCCCTGTACAGTATGTTAACCGTAGAGTGTTTTGCCGAAAATGATATACTCATATGTATATACCTTAAAACTTGAGATATGTTGAAATGGGAACCTTATAAAGGGTTCATATGTTATTCTTAAAGCTCCTTAGTGAGTATAAATGTTTTATTCAAACTCAGACATATATATTGTCCAATTATGTTTTGAAATCTGAGATATATGCCCATACAGTTGGGAATGTTTTCAAAATAAACCACATTATTATTTTTCAAAATGGTGAACTTGCTGAGCATTATGTAGCTCATTCTTGCTTTATAAAAACTTTTCAGAAAGAGAAGAATTTGATCGGTTAACTCCACACCGGCAGAAGAGGAGTAGAAGATTTACCCCTGAGATGATTTAGTTCCTGATAAATACTACAGAGTAAGTCTGATAGGTTTTCAACTGTAATAGTAAGACTTGTCTTCAAGTGTAGTTGTATAAATGGAAGTGTGCAAGATTCTAGATTGTACAGATGAATTGTAATATTTAGTGTTACTTTTGATTATCGTTTCTGAGGCTCTAACTTGTTTGTGTGTAAGATTGAGGTCTGGATGGATGTATTGTTGAGTTGTAAAGTTAATACAGGTATGATATGGTTGGATGGCCTGAATCTCTGACCTCGGATTTGGGGGCGTCACAGAAATGGTATCGGAGCGATAAGTTACAGTACTCAGAAACGAGAGTGTTGATAGTTGAGTCTAAGTAGGAGAATGACATAATAGATCGTAGTAAACTTATTATTGGACTTCCGGAAGAGGTACCGGTGAGTAGAATGGACTGGAGTGTTTACTGGAGGTATTATACTAGGATCGATAGAATCCTTAGAGACCTTCAGAATGATGAATAGAGGTTTGAGAGTCGTACATGACCTATCATAGGTAATGATATAGGAAGCAGAGCGAAATCTCAAGAACATCTGAGGTAGAGGCGATATTGCAAATATGATCGGATGACTAGGCTGGCATAAATTTTGTGGCCCATAGTCCTCCACAGTTTAGGAGGCGGCATTTTAAGAATCAAGAAGTTTAGACTTCCCTACACAATTAAGAGTACTTAGTACTTGGAATAATGAAAGGCTTTTACTTTGGTTATAAAATCCGATTTTCGATAAGTAACGGGTTTACCTGAAAATTGGTCACTATGTCGTTGTGGATTTCATTACCCTTGATGGTGAATTTTACATGTGTTATGCGAGAATGTTATCATAAGACGAGCATGCTAGATAATTCCACGCATGATTCGGACGCTAGAGCATGGTAGTTCAACTTAGAGAACAAACAAGTGGGATTAACAAAGGGACTCAAGAGAAGTTGAATATGGTTGCAACGAGCGATACAGTGATCTCAGAGTCTACCAAAAAAAAAAGACCAGCGGGTCTAGAGTGGGATCCTTTGATAGAGATGTTAGCAGGGACTACATATATATGTATTGTAGACCTCAATATTTTTGGTATATGTTCACATACACACACCCGCCACTGAACCTATGGACTGCACTGAGATCCCTGAGAGATCTCTTTGATCTGTTCCCAGGGGGAACTGGCCACTTGTGATTCATGTCGGAAGGCATGAAGTAGGACCCTATGGACTTAGCAGGTGTCCCCGAAATGATGTGAAGTTTGGTCTTCAAGATAAAGCACGGAAATGACAGATATATTTGTGAAACCCTAACTCGATAAATGACTTTAAGATGATGATTGAGAGACGCATTAGTTGGTGTCTTGTATTACGAAGACGAAGAGGTAGAGTTACCCTCATAATGGTGATAATGAGATGCACGAATGATCATTAACTTATTTTGGTAACTACCGGCAGGTGCACTACTTCATTTTAAACTGTTCACTAACCCTGTTACCTCGATTAGTTTATATCAGGTAACCCTTCTAGCTTTCTACTTCATACTTGTGGAATAACAACCAGTGAGATACCTTCCCTAAAGCAGGACTTATCTGAAGTAATTTTATTTGATCCATGAACATTCTATTCAAAAATTCATGATGATCTTGTTCGGCTCAGGACTATTTACACTTCCTTCCAATTATCCAAGGAATGTTCAACAATTGTTTCCTTAATTAATCAATGAATATTCCTAAACGAATATTGATATTTGACTACTTCTTTCATACTTGCACTCTTCAGTTGGGCCCATAAATATTTATCAACTCGTTGAGAAAAGGGATGATCTAACATCCAGACATCCCTCATAAATTCTTTTCTTCTATTCAAGATGAGATTGTACATCGTACATTGAAATCATAGTAAGGATATCATTTTGATACTGGTATTCTGAATTTCATTCTACTGTAAAATCTGATAAAGTATGTGTACGGAGGCACCCTTGGCTGGACCGTTTCACCGATAAGTAATATTTGATGAAAGGTTATCGATTGTTCCGATACCTAGAACATTCTCTTCAAATTCTATATTTTCCTTTTTCAAGCTTAATAACCTCTTATTTCAATTCATGGTCCGAGTAGCCTAAAGTTTCTTCAGTGGCTACGATGTTGAAATTCCGTTCTAGCCAATTGAAACTGGCTAGCCGATATGTCAATATGAATGACTAGTTGATTGTTCTAACTAGTCAAAATTGTAATGTTGTGAAGAACACCTAGCAAATTGTCCTAGCTAGTGGTGATGTCTCAAACAGGTGAACTAGCAAATTTTGTCTAGCTAGTTGCTAGTGTTTCTTAAAAAGGACTAGTTATTGTTTCACTGGTCCAACTCCCAATTTAATTCATTCTGAAATGCATTTTGCATGTGGTAAAGTGCGATGATGAAAGTTTTGACGAATAACTTGATTGAGACCTAGTGAGGTCGCCCACTCAACTTGAATTCTACCCGTCTTCGTATCAGACCTTATATCACTTGAATATTTTATTCTTTCATTCATACAATGAGAATTCATTTGAAACCATTGATTACTTGAATGACAAACTACTTCATTCTTTAATTGTCATGGAGTAGAATTCCTTTCTAATGGCTGACCTTCATCAATGCGACTTTAGATTTCCTCTTATTATTCAGGAGGAAAAGTATCCACCCGATGTAAGAATTGTATAAAGACCGTCTTTCTGACTTTTGTATCCAACAATCATTGCCCTCGTGCAACATTCTCTATGATATCATATTACAGAATTATCAGGACCTGAAGGAATAAACCTTGTTGTACTCTTTCGGTCCATCCTTACATCTCCAAAAATCGAGACTCCTAGTATTTGGAACCATCAACATTCTTGGAACATCCAATGTGGAATTCTTATTGAAATTATCTATTGGACCTTGTTATTTTGAAACCATTTCTTTCAAAGTGATTACTCTAAGGTGAACGGGAGGTACAATTATGAACCGTTACACCAATATGAGATCAAAAACCAAATGTTGTAATTGTGCAGCCAGAGCGTTATGCCGAGTAATTATTAAAGTAAAAATAACATGTCGGGGCATGCCACAAGACCTTTAATATTAGTGTGAGGAAAGTTATAAGAAATGATGAGGTGGTTGGGAGTACGCTCCTACCAACCGTTGTCAGGATGTTATATTAATGAATTCTGGAGTTACCAAGCCTTTCCCTGATCCAAGAAATGAAAATCGATTGCAATGTAAAACATATCCTTAGAGGAAACTAACATGGAAGTGAGATGGACAAGAAAGGAAGAAGTATCGTGGAAAGAATGTGAAGTTTTACTTAGCTTAAAGGGATTGATGCACATAGAGAGACATAAAGTTTAACAGGTCCCTAATAGCAAATGGATGCATGGATATATCCCAATGATCCTTCGAGATTACCACCTAATCAAGTTTATTGGGAATCGCAGCAGCATGCAAGCCTCAGACTGATTGGCGCCAGTTGTGAAAGAGGACGAGCGTATGACATCTTACATATGCCATCGAGAATCGATACCCCTAACTGGAGATGTAGGAATTGTTGACCAGTTAAAACGCGTAGTTGTTTTTCAAGGATAAGGTTGAAAGGCGGGTTTCACCAACTCAAGATCGACCTTTGTACTGTGCCAAAGTTGGCATGTCACCCTAATATAAACGTTATAAAATTATGGTAGTATCATTTGAGTGGACTAGCGAGTCAGAAACCTTTATGGATTAATGAACAAAGTTTTGGAATGAAATGAGATATTAGTAACAACCTCGTTGTTAGCTATACTTGATGATAAAAAGAGGACTTTGAGGGTCACGATGATGCGTCTTTCGAGAGTTTAAGAGGTGTGCTGATGCAGTAGAAAATGGATGATAGCCTATACTTCTAAACAACATAAAGGTTACGGGATAGGATATACTAACCGTGAGTCGGGGATTAGTCATGATAGCGTTCACACATAAAACTGAGACGTTAACCTTATGGGAAAAGTGTTAAATTTTTCCACAAGTGCCATAAGTATATCTTCATATTAGAACTAAACATAAGAAAGAGAAGGTGACGAAAGGGAGCAGGGAGTATAATGGAGAAATTTGTTATTTCCAAGGAAAGGCCAGTGTGGTGGCCGATACCTATAGAGGGGATTATTCAAAATTGGAATTCAGTCAGTATTGACCAAGAAAATAGAGTATATACAATAAAGAATAATGTTAGAGGAAAATGACTAAATTGTGGGGAAGGACAAAGATGTACAGAGAATTAAGAGAATGTTTGGCAAAGGGATATGAAGAATTGTATTGGCAAACTATTAAGTACAAACGCAACACGTCAAAAACAAAATGATAGAGATCTAGTGGATCAATTCTGCCCGTAGAAAATCTTGAACGTGGACAGAATTATAATGAATTTCATGAGTAGGTCGCCGAAGACCGAGCCAAGAGATGGCCCTAGTTGATTTATAATTGCTGGACCAAGTGATTTACCTACGAGAGACTTTCCATTTAGAAGATTATCGATTTATATACGGAAGAGATGGTGGTGCAATATAAAACTTCTGCAGTGATTACGTCAGATAGAGACTTAAGGTTAAACTTCGAATATTGAAGGTGCTTTCAAGTATAATTAATAAAGAGATTGAGCGTATGTACTAATTTGATCTGTGGCTGACGGACAGGGAAGAAGAATTGTCCAGACGATCGAATTTATATTTAGTGTCGTGCCTTAGATTTCACGGGGCAGTCGAGAATAAAAACTTATCCATGAAACGAATGTTGTTATCACGATCGGCACCATGCGAACGTAAGGACGTCTCTTGTAAAGCGTACTACGAAAGAAGAAGTTTCGCTTTTCTTGCGTTACGAAGAAGTCAATGAACGAGGGATATAGTAGCTGAACTGGTTCGACGTATACCGAAGACTATACAGTATCCATAGCAAGTGGTAACGACTGATGGGAGGCAACACATGCGTGCTAATCAAGCCAAGGAAAATGAGGAATACCGTGCGTATTGACGTTGTCTCAGATTATAGAACACGACCACAAAGTATTCACGGCCCAACTATACAAGGACTCAACACGGATACTATGAATAAGGTAGGAGAGGAACGTATAAGTAGTGGGATAGATATTTTCATTCATAGAACAACCGATAAGGAATACAGGTCGAGGAGAGCATGCGTTGAGAAGCAACACTAAAGCGTTGGTAAGATCAAGGTAAGAGAACAAAAGGGTTGAAGTGTCAACCTGAGAGTTGGGAAGGGTAAAGTTGGAATTGTATCCACAACTATTTTCCTTAGGTTCTTAAGATAGAATCCTTTTAAGGAGAGGAGACTGTAATAACCCTAAATTTCGTGAATATTCGAAACCTGGATGAAAATTAATTTTATGGGTGGATGAGAAATTTTTGCAATCACGATATGTACGAATTATTAAATGAAGATTTCGAATTGATATTACGCCTTTACGGTGCAGACGACTGTATGTAAAAGTCATTAGTTTTTACGAAACCCATTATTTCGAATGGTCAAATTTTATGAGATATCAAAGGAGTATGAGGTGGGAGACTTCGTGATGCTAAAGGTATCCCCCTGAAAAGGATTGATGCGGTTTGGTAAGAAAGGGAAGCTAAGTCTGAGGTTTATTGGACCTTTTTAGATTTTGAGGCGTATTGGGAAGTTAGCCTACGAGTTAGCCTTGCCCCAAGCTTGCAGCAAATTCATAATATGTTTCATATGTCTATGTTACGACCCTACCACACCGACTATCGGCATGTGATAGAGTACGACCAAGTGGACCTACAACCAGACTTGACCTATATGGAGCAACCCGTGGAAATCATGGATAGAAAAGAACAAGTGCTGAGGAACAAGGTTTTCAAACTAATAAGGAATTGTGAGAAAATCAAGATGTGGAAGAATCCACCTGGAAGTTAAAAGGGTGAAACAAAGAAGGAGTAACCCCAGTGATTCCTAAACTGATTCCGGGACAGAATCCTTTTAAGGAGGGGAGACTGTAAGAACCCAGATTTTCGGTAGAATTAAAACTTTTCTTATTAAGAATAAGTATATACGTGAATAGTGTTTGTCATGCGTGAATAGTAATTTATGGATGAATAGTGATTTTGAGGACCAAGAAAATTTTCACGCCACCCTATGTACAAGACATGGTATGGATATTTCGAAGTCATATTAGTGATTCACGGAGCAAATAAGTGTATATAAAGACGATCGGAATTCAGAAATTCCAATTTGTATTCTGGTGTAATATTTGACCGGGAAGTGAATTATATATTATTATATTCAAGAAATGAGATATTAATTTTGAGGAATTAAGAATTTAATTATGTCAGGATTTTATTAAATTTGATTCGAGGATTTAGAACCAAAACCCCTGAGATAGTGAAACGAACGTTCTAGAAACTGCTGAGACTTTATAACGAGATTAAGCGATCAAGCGAGCGAATCATGAATTAAGAATAGTAAATATTAGAAGTCCAACAAGGATATATTATGAGAGGAAAATGGAATTGAGAATAAAATCCTAGAGTTAAAGGAAATGAGAACAATTGAGAAACCGCGAGAATTTTTTTCTGAGATAAAGAGAAAATACAAAGAAAATTGGACAGAACGATTGTTTGAGGTATTGGGCCACACTATTACAATGAAGTGCAACATATAAGTTGTAACATATTGATTTAGTAAATATACAAGAAGGGAAGCCCCTTGGTGCAAATAAGAAAAGGAAGGAAGGACTTGGAAACAATATGTATAAAGCAAGGGACTTGCTTGCAATTATGGATGGATAAATGTAATCGAAATGAACCAATGAGGAGATGACACCACATGGCAAGAAGATAAGATGCATCCAAGTGAAAATATCAAGCATTATTGATCACTTTATCACTTTAATCAAACAAAACAAACACCAAATACTCCATTCTGCCCAGCAGGAAAGGAGCTCACTAAAACGGGCCTAGAGACTTCATTACTCAATGAAATTTTTTGTTCTTTATATGGTTAGAAAGCTGTTAAACCGCTCTACAACTTTCATTCGGGAGCCTCGACCAGGAAACGAGTGCAAGGGCTTCGTTTTGGCTGATCTTTGGGGCGTGTTTTTCCAGTCAGGAAACTCACTTCCATGTTCTTGATTTCTTTGGTGAGATTGAAGATGGTGAGCATAGAGTAAGGCTTCCCCAAGGTTAACCAAGTTTGTTTGAGATTGTAAGAACATCAAGAAGGTATAAAAACCCTAACCCCTCTTGGCCATGTAGTATTTGTGAAGTTTAATGTTAGATCCATGGTTATTAGTGTGAATCTTGGACATATAAGTTATGGATGATGTAGATCTTGAGTTTAAATGTTGTGGTTGTGATTTTTAAGCTTGTGGTTAGTGTATGTAACTCCATGTATGTTATAAAGTATGATCTTGGTGGATTAGATGATGGTTGTGATGTGTATATAAGATTCTTGGTTGGATAAGTGGTATAAGCATGCTGAGTATTTTTCCAGGAACTTGTACTGTCTTGTAGGAGGGTTTTGAACCGCTAAATCTTGTCCCCTGAAGTCCTAATATATATTGTTGGAAAGGTATTTGAATGTAGTTTCCAGAAATATAAGGTTCATGACTAGGTGATGTATAGATTTTGAGTTATGGCCTGAGAAGTGAAATGTGTTTCTGGAATCCGGACTGCACTAAATGGCCCCTTGTGAACCTTGTTTAAACCCCTAAAAATTTATGTAGGATCATGGAAAAATTAGAGAAGCTAGTAAATGCAGTGGTGAAGGCTACCCAAAAAGAATTGGATTAAAATATGTATTTTTCAATTTTATAGAAATGTTGGAGTAAAATCCGCGCAAGTGAAAAACCACTTAGGAGATTAGTTTAAAGTAGTTTTAAGAGTATTCACTTGAGTTTCGAGTTTGAGGAATAGATTTGAGTCGAATGGGTAAAGAATGTGATAATGTGATGACATGGTCATATAGGAGGGTTAGTGGGTCAAACGGTGGAGTCGCTAAGATGGCCTTGTATTCTTTAAAACATTATGATTAAGTGGTGTTGCTAAGATACTAACGAGCGAATATTGGATATTTATAGATTGTCGCTCCACTCCACGAGCCCAACCACCCCAACCTTCCCAAGGCAAGTTTTCCAACCCTAAGCATTTATTTTCAAGATATTATGTTCCTGATTCTACCTATGCAAGTTTACTTTTCAAAACTTACATATACAAGGACTTTCACTGTTGTGTTTGTAGTTTTCAATCATATCAAATGTTTATGTTTATCGAAGTATTGATGAAATTGAGATGTATAAGCACGTATATGTTTGCACCCCTTGAACTTAGATTGAAATGTTTTCTTCGGACAACGACTCTAGCAATAGAGGTCGTAGCGGTCCGTATATACTATTGACCGGGGAGCGGTATATTATTATATCGTAATTAAATTGCGAAAACCCGAATGGTCATTCGGGGAGTATCGTATACTCAAGTAATTATTTTTATATCTTCGTAAATACTCAAAATACCTATCTTGGATTAAAAGCTTATGTAATTAAATAATTATTTTATTAATTATTAATATTAAATCTTAAAATATGATTTATTAATTATTTTTCATTATTTTAAATACAAAGCTAATCCAAGATACCTTTTGCACTTTCAAACTCGAACTCTTTCGAACTCAAAACATTTTCGAAAACCCCCGGTCAGGTTTTGCTTCTTGTACACTTTTCAAGAATTATCGGTCGACTGAGGTCGAACTTCAACTACTCGAATTTTCTATCAAAATGATTTTTGAAAAGAAAAGAAAAAGGGGACTCCGGCAGGTGTGGGAATCGTTGACGAACGATTCTCGGGATGTGTAAGCGGCCGTGAGCCAGGCGGTCCATCAATTATTATTCCGGCCCAGGTGTTGCCGAAGGATGATTACGGATGTAGTTTTCATCGAGGGTGATTACGGATGTAGTTTTCACCCGAGGATAGTTACGGATGTAGTTTCTATCCTTCTACCGGTAGAGAAGACCCGCGGATTATTGGACTTGGATGTGGCGACTGATCATCGTCAATCCCTGTCAGGTTTTATGTTTTCTTCAAGTCCCATCCTCCACTTTGGAAAAATTCTCAAACACTGCTTCTTGGGCCTAAGTGCCAAGTTGCCAATAGTGTGGCTTTTGATAAGAAAAATATTGACATCGTGCAGTATCTAGAACTGCAAGATTTTCTATAAAGATTGGCACGTGTTAGTGCACTCTTGCAATTATTTCAAAGAATGAAATGCTTTTGAATGAGAAACCTTCTAAGCTAATGGAAGGAAAGAGGTGTTAACCGTAGAGTGTTTTGCCGAAAATGATATACTCATATGTATATACTTTAAAACTTGAGATATGTTGAAATGGGAACCTTATAAAGGGTTCATATGTTATTCTTAAAGCTCCTTAGTGAGTATAAATGTTTTATTCAAACTCGGACATATATATTGTCCAATTATGTTTTGAAATCTGAGATATATGCCCATACAGTTGGGAATGTTTTCAAAATAAACCACATTATTATTTTTCAAAATGGTGAACTTGCTGAGCATTATGTAGCTCATTCTTGCTTTATAAAAACTTTTCAGAAAGAGAAGAATTTGATCGGTTAACTCCGCACCAGCAGAAGAGGAGTAGAAGATTTACCCCTGAGATGATTTAGTTCCTGATAAATACTACAGAGTAAGTCTGATAGGTTTTCAACTGTAATAGTAAGACTTGTCTTCAAGTGTAGTTGTATAAATGGAAGTGTGCAAGATTCTAGATTGTACAGATGAATTGTAATATTTAGTGTTACTTTTGATTATCGTTTCTGAGGCTCTAACTTGTTTGTGTGTAAGATTGAGGTCTGGATGGATGTATTGTTGAGTTGTAAAGTTAATACAAGTATGATTTGGTTGGATGGCCTGAATCTCTGACCTCGGATTTGGGGGCGTCACAATTTTCAAAAAAATCAAACAAGAGGAGGGTGAATAGTGTTCTTATGAACTAACCTTTGATTTTTATGTTTCTTTTGATTGATCTAGCTAGCTTAAGGTCACATAAAGATAGATCAAGGCTTGATAAGGCTATATCACTCTCTAAGGAAGGTAACAAGCTCAAAAACCCTTGGTATCATTTTGAGATTTTATGAGTTTTATGTATTATTTAGTGTTAGTATGCCATGTAATGCTTAGATCTATGTTATTAGTTGATTATGGTTGTTATTTGGATTGTGATCCATGACGTGGTTGAGATAATATGTTGTTAGAATATTCATGATGTTTTCATGTGTTAGAATGGAAGGGGTGTAGTGCTTGAATGATTCACGGTGATGTGAAAACTTTGGAAATCGTGTAAACATAGCCGTCGTAATGCCGAATTTTCGTTAATCTTTAAAAACCGATCATCACAGTAGCTTGAACTCACTGTCCAGCCTTGTATTTTGCCCTGATAAGATAGATAATGTTCCAAGCTTCGTTTTGATATAAAGAACATGTGAAACGGACTTACGGTTTAGAATTTACGGCCGATTTACTAAAAGTAGTTCGAAACCGTAAACGAGAATTCGTAACTGAAATTGAACCCTCGTAAAATATGTAAGTCAGTGGCGAATCTTGGTAATTAAATACTAGAAGTAAAAAGGAAGGTGTGAGAGAAAACCTCATATGAATCGGATCGTTTTTCGATTTTATAAAAATGTTTGAATCTAGGTTAAACGCGAACGAACCCCTTAAAAGTATAACTTTGGTAATAACTTAGAAAACGAGCGATAAAACTCGAGATATTATCCTGGTTCGTAATCGATCAAATTTAGAACTTATACGATTTAAGTATACACTAAGTGTGAATACGATGACATGTCTTAATGACGAACAAATGTCGAATCGTATCGGTAATAAAAAAGAGTTACACTAAAAAGTGGTATCCCGAGATATTTCGAAAACATGTTTCGACTTAAGTTAATAATTAACCTTTTTAAAAGTGATAAGCAATTAACCTCGAATCTCTTGACTATTTATAGATCACCGAGCTGACCCGGGATACCCTACCACTACCCCTACTCGTACTCAATTACCAGGCAAGTTTCAACTTTCCCTTTTTAGGCTGTTGTTGTGAATATATATGCTTTCTGTTATACATATGCCATAGCATGCATGCCTAATTTCAAGTCATATTGATATACTTGTTCCCTGATTGTTCTTTGGCTTATAAGTAGATAGATAACATATCAATTATAAGTCGGATGTCGTTAAGACCCTTAGAGAAGGGCACATGAATCCTATTTATTGATTATAGACCGGGAGTCAGTACTTCTTTATATATCGTAATTATTTTCGAGGGAAATATTTAACTAAATAATTTCCATTATTTGGTTGACGAATATTATTTGAATATTCGTCCGAGATTATTAATTAACGATCATTACTTCAAATATTTATTTGAACGTTATCTATTCAATGAATATTATTTTTCAATATTCATTCAAAGACGAACCATTTATCGAATATTATTTCAAATATTTCTATAAAACCTTCGATTATTAAATAAATATCATTCGGACATTCATTTAGAACATCATGTATTAAGGGAATATTATTCTTGAATATTCCTTTAAGGTTTAATTTATTAAATGAATATCACTTGGATATTCATTTAAATTATTAATTATTATATGAATACTATTTTTGAATATTAATTCGAAGTCTCATTTATTTAACGAATATTATTCCAAACAGTTCTTTCAAACTTATTTATTAAATGAATATTATTTTAATATTCATTTAAGTAATTATTTATTCAATAAATATTGTCTTAATATTCCTTCAAGGATTATTTTGAGAAATACTCTAATTAAAAATATTCTTTCATTAAATACTTCCGACTCAATAAATATTCTATAAATATTTATTCAATACTTGGAAGCAAGTTCAAGGTTGTTTATTTTCTTCAAATATTATTTTCGACCTTCGATCATTCTGAAAATTCTTCGGAGTCATACGATTAAAATTATATTAAGAAAGGTCCTCTAGATTCCATTCTTCACTCGAATCTATCTCTTAAATTATAAGGGAACCTTACTTGAGAAAGGTTCTATTTCTTGTTGACTCCCCGGTCATAGTTTATCCTTTTCACTCGCAACTTGGTTGCTACGGACTCATTAAGTCTGTGTGTACCTTCTCATCATTCGAGGGGTAAGATCGTTGGAACAAGTTGATATCCATTAACAAGCAAGAGCTTGGGAAATGTTAGTGAATTTTCCTTTCCAACTAGATACGACTACTTTGTGGAGTCTTGTCAACAAGTATTTCACTTGGGGAAGGGAGGATAAACTATACGTTTCAATGCTGTGGATTTACTCGAACTAGGAGTCGTGTGTAAGAGGCCGAGTCGCGCGGTCCCATCACAAGGCCTAAATCATTGGCCAGGGAGTTACTATTAAAGGCCATTGACAAGTGGAGCGGTCAGTTCTTCCTTCTACCGGTAGTAAACTATATTGGGCTGTACCATCCCCGACTGATCATCAGGGAGTGGGACAGCTGGCGCGTGATAACTCCAGTATTGGTTCATCTCCCAAATTGGGAATTCCCTGCAACACGTATCGAAGATACTTCTTTCAGGTTGACAGTGTCTTCCGCAACACGTATCGAAGAGACTTCTTTCAGGTTGTAGAACTTCGAAAAATGTTAATAACTGGAACGGCAATATTTTCCTTGCAAGATCCTCTTAATATGATAAATAATGATATCTTGCTTATTTTGACTTAGCAGATATTTCCACAAAATAAATACTTTAAGTTACCTTGTAACTTCATCCTTTATATTATACTGGCACTATATTCGTTAATGCATGGCTTATGGAAATCATGATATTTCGAACTGTTATATACTATCATTGTCCTGTTATATTATTGTTGGTGGGCTATTGCTCACCTTTGCTTATTCATTATGTCACAACAACAGCTAGGACAGATGGCTCGCGTCAGGCGCACTCGGTGCAAGCGGGTTACCCGACCCACCGGACTCCCCGCTGAGATGCTAGCCGCCCTTGCTGAGGTAGCATAGTTAGACAGCTTTTGTTTCCTGTTTAACTACATGTATAATTAATGTAATCAACGGCAAAACTTTTAAACTTATGATGTTATCCTTTTAGATTGTAATAACTTTTATTCGTAAACCCTTTTATGTAAGACTTATTTCAATTTCATCTTTGGGACTATAACTGTGTGTGTGAGTGGATATTATTGTGGGGTCATAGCATGCTACTTATTGATTTTGGACTCAAGTCAAGTATTATGTATGAGTTATGAGACCGTAAAGACCCGATCCCGGACCCCGGATCTGGGGGTGTTACAGAGATGGTATCAGAGTGAGAGTTACATATCCCAAGAGATGATACGACGTTATATAATAATAAATTCACTAATATAATAAGAACCCTTGCCAGGTTCACCTAAAACCCTTACGGGAACTTTTTAAGTATCATGATAGTAACATAGTTCGTCTTGTGTAGGTGAGCGACATATCGGCCCAAGAGGCAGCTGCGAGACAGCATGATGAGGACATGTTCCGGACAGGTTGAGCAGGTCATGGCTGCTGTTGTTGGACAGGCTGTAGATGAGGATGAGCCATTGGATGATGTAGTAGGGAGTTCCGGACTACGAGTGCCACCCCTTCCTATGGAGAGAGCCCCTACCCCACCACCACTACTTGTGAGCCCATTCCCCGATGAGTTTGAGGAGTTTACCCCAGAGCCCCAGCAGACAGAGACTGCAGCTCCAGCTGAGCCATCCACCCCACCTCATGTCCCGATAGGAGGAGTCCCAGTATGTGTTCACAACTTGATTGTGAACGGGCTTTATAGAGAGTTGTCAGTGGCGGATGCTAGGTTGGCAGAGTCTAGGAGGGAGCTAGCAGCGGAGAGAGCCGCCCGGATGAGGTTGCAGGGCCGGAGGACTATTAGTGACAGGGTTGGGTATAGGGCTGTGACCCGCATCGAGCTGAGGGCTCGGATGAGGGTGCGACAGTTGCCTACTGATGGGCATGGTATGGTAGACAGAGCAGATGCCGAGGAGACTTTCCGCATCGCCATGGGGAGGGTCCAGATGATGTTTCATCGTGGCTGCTGATTTCTAATGTAGTGATGCAGTAGTCTAGTTGTCTAGTCATGTACGGACGTAGTAGTGCCGGCTTTTGTAGGGATGGTTTTATTGTACTTATTTTCCCTTTTTGCAGACTAGACAGATAGACAGCGTATTTCACTTTTGACTTGTTGTTGTTGTTAGGATGGCTGTACTTTAAACTTTCGTTGTAACTCGGATGTTGTACCTTTTCGGTACCTGGTATATATTTGTTTCTCTTTCAGTTATTTCAATTTTGTTGGGATGTGATCACGAGTTTATTAGCATATGTACTATTTTTGATTAAGTTGCCATGAGATATAAAACTGTGGGATACCAAGTCCAATCATGTAACGAATTATGCAAGGAAAAATCCTTTAAAACAGGTAAGTGAACCTAATGTAAAATTTTCCAAATTTTCAGTGAAATGCCTCCAAGATGAATGGGCACTAGGGCTAACCCCCGTGAATCTACTGACCAAGAGAGTCACAACCAACATGAGGAAAACCATGAAAGTAGTGAAGAACAAGATCAGGACTATAATGAGCAAGAAGATTCCAAGTATGGAGCAGAGGACGAACCCATGTACTCTGAAGACTTTGAGGGGGAAATAGAGGGTGGAGAAACTGAAGTGGAGCAGGAAGGGGAGAACCAGGGCGGAGACCCCATGGGCCAGTTTATGGATTTACTTAGGCAGAATTTGAACCAATACCCTCAACCACCACCAGGAAACAACACTTCAGTGGCAAATTCCTTTAGGGCCTTTAAGTCCCTTAAGCCCCCAGAGTTCCACGGATCGGCTGATCCCGTTGAGGCGAGGGCCTGGATCAAGGAAATGGAAAAATCTTTCGAGATTCTGAGTATCAATGAGGCTCAGAAGACTGTTTTTGCTACTTACCTACTAAAGGAAGAGGCCAATTATTGGTGGGAAGCCAAGAAGAACATGGAGACTGATGCTATCGTAGTCTGGGAAAGGTTCAAACAATTATTCCTGGAGAAGTACTTCCCGAAGTTCATGAAAACTCAGATGGAACTTAAGTTTTTGGAACTGAAACAGAACAATATGTCAGTGGCTGACTATGAGGCCAAATTTACTGAGCTTTCGAGATTTGTGCCAGAATTTGTGGATACCGAAGAAAAGAAAGCTAACAGGTTTCAACAAGGGCTGAAACAGTGGATCCAGAATAGAGTGGCGGTTTTAGAGATTACGGATTATGCCACCTTGGTGCAAAAGGCCACCATTGTGGAAGCTGAAAGCGATCAGATGCAGAGAGAGAAAGAGAAGGGGGGATTAAAGAGAAAACATGTCAGTATGGGTGGAGGGTCCGCAGGAGGAAAGCCCCCGAACAAGTTCAATCGAGGAACAGTCTCTCTACCTAATAGGGGTATGGGATTCAAACCACCTGTGAGCATGAGTGTGAGCCAGGGCGGCCAGCATACAGGAGTGTCCCGTTCCCATTAGTCTAGACCTCCCTTGCCAGCATGTGCAACGTGTGGAAAAAGACATTCCGAAGTGTGCAACCAGAAGCAGCCAACCTGTTATAAGTATGGATGAGTGGGCCACTACTCTAACACCTGCACTGCGGTTGTCCCTAGTACCAACAAAAGCACCACTTGTTTCCAGTGCGGACAACTAGGGTACATGAGGAAGGACTGCCCAAGGAACAAACCTGCAGCATCAGGGGCAAGCAGGGCTGCCTCAAATAGGCCAACAACTGCTAGGACTTTTAATATGTCAGGTCAAGATGCCGTGAGGGACACGGATGTGATAGCAGGTACATTTTCTCTCAATTCAGTCAGTGAAAATGTCTTATTTGATTCAGGAGCAACTAAGTCTTCTATATCTAGAGATTTTGCGCATAAATTGAAACTTAAAACCCAGCAACTAAGAGAGTCCTTACAAGTAGAAATAGCTAATCAGGAAATCGTACCGGTTAATCAAATTCACCCCGATTGTAAGCTAGAAATAGGAGGACGATCCTTCTATGTCAATTTAATTCCTTTTAAGCTAGGGGAATTCGATGTCATTTTGGGTATGGATTGGTTGTCTCGCAATAATGCGCAGATAGATTGTAAAGGGAAAAAGGTTAAGTTGAAAACCCCAGGGAAGAAAGAAATAGTGTTTAAGGGGATGCGACAGACCCAGAAAATTCTGACCATGGCGCAAACCAAGAGATTGTTACGAAAAGGGAACGAGGCTTATTTAGCTTACGTTATAGACACTCAGAAGGAAGCGCCAAGATTGCAAGACATTCCGGTAGTTAATGAGTTCGAGGACGTGTTCCCACAAAATCTTCCCAGACTACCACCTGATAGGGTAATTGAGTTTGCCATCGAGTTAGCCCCGGGGACGGCACCGGTTTCGAAGGCCCCGTACCGATTATCCCCAGTAGAAATGAAGGAGCTAGCTGAACAGTTACAGGAATTGTTGGATAAGGGCATGATAAGGCCCAGTGTGTCGCCTTGGGGCGCACCAGTGTTGTTCGTTAAGAAAAAGGATGGGAGTATGAGGTTATGCATCGACTACCGAGAGTTGAACATGCTAACCATAAAGAATAAATATCCATTGCCCAGGATAGACGATTTGTTTGACCAGCTAAGAGGTGCTGAATACTTCTCTAAGATCGACCTGTGAACGGGATATCACCAACTGAAGATCAAACCGGAAGATGTCCCGAAGACTGCATTCCGTACCAGATATGGACATTATGAGTTCTTGGTAATGTCATTTGGATTGACCAACGCCCCAGCAACCTTCCTGGACCTAATGAATAGAGTGTTCAAGGAATATTTGGACAAATTCGTGATAGTCTTCATTGATGATATTCTCATCTACTCAAAGATAGAGGCAGAACACGATGAACATTTAAGGATAACCTTAGAAATACTCAGGAAGGAGCAGTTATATGCCAAGTTCTCCAAGTGTGAGTTTTGGAAAAATGAAGTACAATTCTTAGGGCACGTGATCAATAGAGAAGGAGTGTTGGTTGACCCCTCCAAGATAGAAGCAGTTTCAAACTGGGAACGGCCAACTACTCCAACCGAGGTGAGGAGTTTCATCGGACTGGCCGGATATTACAGAAGATTTGTCCAAGACTTTGCAAAAATCGCAGCTCCATTAACTCGACTTAACCGTAAAACCGAGAAATTTGAATGGACTGAAAAATGCGAGAAGAGTTTGCAAGAGTTAAAGAAGAGGTTGGTGACAGCCCCAGTGCTGGCTTTACCGGATGGAAAAGGAGATTTCGTGATTTACAGTGATGCTTCGCATAAAGGATTGGTATGCGTGCTTATGCAGCACGGCAAGGTAATAGCATATGCATCTAGGCAATTGAAGGATTATGAGGTCAGATATCCCACGCATGATCTAGAACTAGCAGCCATAGTCTTCGCTCTAAAGATTTGGAGACACTACTTGTATGGGGAATGGTGCGAGATTTACACTGACCATAAGAGCCTCAAGTACATTTTCACTCAGAAAGAGCTTAACATGCGCCAGAGGAGATGGTTAGTGTTAATCAAGGATTACGACTGTGAAATTCGTTATCAACCGGGCAAAGCCAATGTGGTGGCTGATGCCCTTAGTAGGAAAGAGAAGCTCAAGATGATAACTTCAGAGGAGGAGTTAGTGAAAGACTTTGAGAAGTTGGAAATTGAGGTTAAGTTACCTGGAGAGGGCCAAGAAAAGTTGATGGAAATTAGAATCCAACCTCCATTGTTAGAAAAGATTAGACGGTGCAAAGAACGAATGATGGAGGAAGAAGAGAACTCCACAGAAGAGATAATGACCGGGGAAGAAATTAAGTGTGAAAGAGACAAGGAAGGGATCATGAGGTACACGTACAGGATATGGATCCCAAACTTTCAGGAACTCAAGGATGAGATTTTAAACGAGGCACACAACTCAAGATACTCGGTGTACCCCGGTAGCACCAAAATGTATATGGATTTGAAGGAGTATTACTGGTGGCCCAATATGAAAAAGGACGTAGCAGAGTGGGTAAGCAGATGCTTGACCTGCCAACGAGTGAAAGCAGAGCACCAGTGTGGCGCCCCCAAATCCGAGGTCAAAGATTCAGGTCGTCACATCACCATCCAACCATATCATACCTGTATTAACTTTACAACTCAACAATACATCCATCCAGACCTCAATCTTACGCACAAACAAGTTAGAGCCTCAGAAACGATAATCAAAAGTAACACTAAATACTACAATTCATCTGTACAATCCAGAATCTTACGTACTTCCACTTATACAACTACACTTGAAGACAAGTCTTACTATTACAGTTGAAAACCTATCAGACTTACTCTGTAGTATTTATCAGGAACTAAATCATCTCCGGGGTAAATCTTCTACTCCTCTTCTACTGGTGCGGAGTTAATCGGCCAAATTCTTCTCTTTCTGAAAAGTTTTTTTAATAAAGCAAGAATGAGCTACATAATGCTCAGCAGGTTCACCATTTTGAAAAATAATGTGGTTTATTTCGAAAACATTCCCAAGTGTATGGGTATATATCTCAGATTTCAAAACATAATTGGACAATATATATATATATATATATATCCGAGTTTGAATAAAACATTTATACTCGCTAAGGAGCTTTAAGAATAACATATGAACCCTTTATAAGGTTCCCATTTGAATATATCTCAAGTTTGAAAATATATACATATGAGTATATCATTTTCGGCAAAACACTCTACGGTTAACATACTGTACAGGGAATACATCATTGCAAACCTCTTTCCTTCCATTAGCTTAGAAGGTTTCTCATTCAAAAACATTTCATTCTTTGAAATAATTGCAAGAGTGCACTAACACGTGCCAATCTTTATAGAAAATCTTGCAATTCTAGATACTGCACGATGTCAATATTTTTCTTATCAAAACCACACTATCGGCAACTTGGCACTTAGGCCCAAGAAGCAGTGTTTGAGTATTTTTCCAAAGTGGAGGATGGGAATGGAAGAAAACATAAAAACCTGACAAGGATTGACGATGATCAGTCGCCACAACCAAGTCCAACAATCCGCGGGTCTTCTCTACTAGCAGAAGGATAGAAACTACATCCGTAACTACCCTCGGGTGAAAACTACATCCGTAATCACCCTCGATGAAAACTACATCCGTAATCATCCTTCGGCAACACCTGGGCCGCAATAATTGATGGACCGCCAGGCTCACGGCCGCTTACACATTCCGGGAATCATTCGTCAACGATTCCCACACCTGCCAGAGTCCCCTTTTTTTCTTTCTTGTCAAAATCATTTTGATAGAAAATTCGAGTAGTCGAAGTTCGACCTCAGTCGACCGATAATTCTTGAAAAGTGTACAAGAAGCAAAACCTGACCGGGAGTTTTCGAAAATGTTTTGGGTTCGAAAGAGTCCGAGTTTGAAAATGATGAAGGTATCTTGGATTAGTTTTGTCGTTAAAATGATGAACAATAATTAATAAATGATATTTTGAGATTTAATATAAACAATTAATAAAATAATTATTTAATTAAAATAAGCTTTTAATCCAAGATAGATATTTTTGAGTATTTTTGACAACTTAAAAATACTTAAGTATACGGTACACTCGAATGACTCTTCGGATTTTCGCAATTTAATCATGATACAATAATATACCGCTCCCCGGTCAATGGTATATTTGGACCGCTATGACCTCTATTGCTAGAGTCGTTGTCCGAAGGAAACACTTTCATTCTAAGTTCAAGGGTGTACAAACACATATGCATATATTTCAAACTTCAACATAACCTCATAAAGCATAAGCATATAATACGTTTGAAAGCCACAAACACAACAGTGAAAATCCTTATATATAAGTTTTTAAAAGTAAACCTGCCTTGGTTAGGGTGGGGTGGTCGAGCTTGCGACGTTGAACGAAGATCTATACATAATCAATATTCGTACGTTAGTACCTTAACAACACTACTTAATCGTAAGGTTTTAAAGGATGTTAGACCAACTTAACGACTCCAATTTATGACAACTAACCCTCCTATATGACCATGTCATCACTTTATCACATTCATTACCCATTCGACTCGAATCCATCCCTCAAACTTGAAACACAAGTGAGTACTCTTAAAACTACGTTAAACTAAGCTCCTAGGTGATTTTTCACTCGCGCGCACTTCGCTTTAACATTTTTATAAAATTTAAAAATACAAATTTTATTCCAATTCTTTTTGGCAAGCCTTCAAAACTGTATAATCTGACTACCCTCAAATTTTCATAACACTAGCATAATTTTAAGGGGTCCTAACTCAGTTCACAAGTGGACAACACAGTGCAGTCCGAATTCCAGAACCACACTGCACTAATCCGGCCATAACTCAAGATCTACACATCTCCTGGGTATGAACCTTATATTTCTAGAAACTAAATTCAATTATCTTTCCAACCATATAAATTAGGTCCTCGGGTGACAAGATTTAGGGGTTCAAAATCCTCCTACAAGATAGTACATGCTCCCAGGAATTTACACAGCACTCATCTTTTCTCAAATATTCAAGAACTCACTTTATACATCACATCTACCAACAAAACCACCAAGACTTGTCTCTATGGCATACATGGGGTTAAATACTCTAAGTACAAGCCTTACAACCATCATAACAAGCACATAACTTCAACATTTCATCATCTATAACTCATATACCAAGATATGCACCAATACTTGTAGATCTAGCAATATGAACTATAAACAAGTCATGGCTAAGGGTTGAGAGAGTTTATACCTTCCTTGATGTGTGTAATATCTTTCTAAACCTTGCACAATCCTTGTATAGCCTTGGGTAAGCTTGGATGATCAAAAGAAATGAAGAAAATAAAGTTAGTAATTCGGAGTTATTAGAATCCGACTGAAAGATCATGGAAAACGAGGCCCTTACCGAGCTTTCCAGATCGAGGCTTCTAAATGAGAGTTGAAGAGCATCTTCACAGCTTTCTAACCATATAAAGAACACGAAATTCCATTGAGTAATGAAGGCTCTAGGCCTGCTTTACTGAGCTGTTGTTCTGCTGGGCAGAATGGGTGTTTTCTTGTGTTTGTTTTGTTTTGTTTGCTAAATAATGTCTAATACATGTATTATATATCTATCTCATTTGGATGCATCTTCTTGTAATGTGGTGTCAACACCTCATTGGCTCACTTGGATTTCCTTATCCACAACAATTGCAACAAAGTCCTCATCTTTTGTTTCTTTCATATTAGTCCCTTGGTTTGTTTCTTTTTCCAACAATTTGATTTCCTTGTTGTCTCGTGAATAAAATTAATACGTTACAACTTATACTTTGCATATTATTGCTCTAATATGGCACAATACCTCGAATGAATATTAATTCCAACATCCCTTGTTTATTTCTCTTTATCTCAGAAAACGTTCTCCCGATTTCTCAAGCATTCTCTATTTCTCAATTCTAGGAGTTTATTCTCAATCCTCTTTCTTTCTCATAATATATCCTTCCTTGGACTCTTAATATACCATATCCTTAATCCATGCTTCGTTTGCTCAATCGCTTAATCTCATTGTAAATTTTCAGCGGTTTCTAGAACGTTTGTTTCACTTCCTCAGTGGTTTTCGTTCCAAATTCTCAAATCACTTATAATAAAATTCCAAAATATTAACTCCTCAATTCCTCAAATTAAATATCTCATTTCTTGATATTACTGATATATAATTCACTGCTCGGTCAAGTATCACACGAAAATAGAATTTGGAATTTCTGAATTCCGATCGCATTTACATACACTTATTTACTCCGTAGATTACTAGTATAACTTCGGAATATCCCCACTATGTCTCGTACATAGGTGGCATGAAAAATTTTCTTAATCCTCAAAATCACTATTCATCCACCAATCACTATTCATTGATGCACTTCATCATAATAGGAAAAGTTTTAATTCTACCGAAATTTTGGGATCTTACAGTCTCCCCTCCTTAAAAGGATTCCGTCCCGGAATCAGTTTAGGAATCACTGGGGTTACTCCTTCTTTGTTTCACTCTTTCAACTTCCTGGTGGATTCTTCCACATCTTGATTTTCTCACAATTCCTTATTAGTTTGAAAACCTTGTTCCTCAGCACTTGTTCTTCTCTATCCATGATTTCCACGGGTTGCTCCACATAGGTCAAGTCGGGTCATAGGTCCACTTGGTTGTATTCTATCACATGCCGATAGTCGGTGTGGTAGGGTCGTAACATAGACATATGAAACACATTATGAATTTGCTGCAAGCTTGGGGCAAGGCTAACTCGTAGGCTAACTTCCCAATACGCCTCAAAATCTCAAAAGGTCCAATAAACCTCAGACTTAGCTTCTCTTTCTTAACAAACCGCATCAATCCTTTCCAGGGGATACCTTTAGCATCACGAAGTTTCCCACCTCATACTCCTTTGATATCTCATAAAATTTGACCATTCGAAATAATGGGTTGCCTAAAAAAAATAATGACTTTTACATACACTCGTCTGTACCGTAAAGATGTTATATCAATTCGGAATCTTCATTTAATAATTCGTACATATCGTGATTGCAAAATTTTCTCATCCACCCATAAAATTACTATTCATCCAGGTTTCGAATATTCACAAAAATTAGGGGTATTGCAGTCTCATCTCCTTAAAAGGATTCTATCTTAAGAACCTAAGGAAAATAGTTGTGGATACAATTCCAACTTTACCCTTTCCAACTCTCAAGTTGACACTTCAACCCTTTTGTTCTCTCACCTTGGTCTCACCAACGCTTTAATGCTGTTTCTCAACGCATACTCTCCTCGACCTGTATTCCTTATCGGTTGTTCTATGCATGAAAATTTCTATCCTAATACTTATACATTCCTCTACTACCTTGTTCATAGTATCCGTGTTGAGTCCTTGTATTGTTGGCCCGTGAATACTTTGTGGTCGGGTTTTATAATCTGAGACAATGTCAATACGCATGGTATTCCTCATATTCCTTGGCCTGATTGGCACACATGTGTTGCCTCCCGTCAGCCGTTACCACTTGCTATGGATACTGTATAGTCTTCGGTATACGTCAAACCAGTTCAGCTACTATGTCCCTCGTTCATTGACTTCTTCGTAACGCAAGAAAAGCGAAACTTCTTTCGCAGTACGCTTTACAAGAGATGTCCTTACGTTCGCATGGTGACGATCGTGATAACAACATTCATTTCATGGATAAGTTTTTATTCTCGACTGCCCCGTGAAACCTAAGGCACGACACTAAATATAAATTCGATTGTCTGGACAATTCTTCTTCCCTGTCCGTCAGCCACAGATCAAATTAGTACATACGCTCAATCTCTTTGTTAAATATACTTGAAAGCACCTTCAATATTCGAAGTTTAACCTTAAGTCTTTATCTGATGTAATCGCTGCAGAAGTTTTACATTGCACCACCATCTCTTCCGTATATAATTCGATAATCTTCTAAATGGAAAGTCTCTCGTAGGTAAATCACTTGGTCCAACAATTATAAATCAACTAGGGCCATCTCTTGGCTCGGTCTTCGGCGACCTACTTATGAAATTCATTATAATTTTGTCCACATTCAAGATTTTCTACAGGCGGAATTAATCCACTAGATCTCTATCATTCTGCTTTTGACATGTCACGTTTGTACTTAATAGTTTGCCAATACCATTCTTCATATCCGTTTTCCAAACATTCTCTTAATTCTCTATACATCTTTGTCCTTCCCAATAATTTAGTCATTTTTCTCTAACATTATTCTTTATTGTATATACTCTATTTTCTTGGTCAATACTGACTGAATTCCAATTTCGAATAATCCCTTCTATAGGTATTGGCCACCACACTGGCCTTTCCTGGGTAATAACAAATTTCTCCATTATACTCCCTGCTCCCTTTCGTCACCTTCTCTTTCTTATGTTTAGTTCTAATATGAAGATATACTTATGGCACTTGTGGAAAAATTTCACACTTTTCTCATAAGGTTAACGTCTCAGTTTTATGCGTGAACGCTATCATGACTAATCCCCGACTCACGGTTAGTATATCCTATCCCGTAACCTTTATGTTGTTTAGAAGTATAGGCTATCATCCCCTTTCTACTGCATCAACACACCTCTTAAACTCTTGAAAGACGCATTATCGTGACCCTCAAAGTCCTCTTCTCGTTATAAAGTATAGTTAACAACGAGGTTGTTACTAATCTCTCATATCATTCTTAAAACTTTATTTATTAACCCACATGGGCTTCTGACTCACTAGTCAATCCACATGATACTACCAAAATTTATAATGTTTATATTAATGTGAAATGCCGACTTTGGTGCAGTACAGAGGTCGATCTTGAGTTGGTGAAACCTTCTCTTCAACCTTATCTTTGAAAAACAACTACGCATTTTAACTAGTCAATAATTCCTCCATTTCTGATAAGGGTATCAGTTCTCGATGGTATATGTAAGATGTCATACGCTCGTCCTCCTTCACAACTGGCGCTAATCAGCCTGAGGCCTGCATGCTGCTGCGATTCCCAATAAACTTGATTAGGTGGTAATCTCGAAGGATCATTGGGATATATCCATGCATCCATTTGCTATTAGGGGCCTTTTAAACTTTATGTCTCCCTATGTGCATCAATCCCTTTAAGCTAAGTAAAGCTTCACATTCTTGCCACGATATTTCTTCCTTTCTTGTCCATCTCACTTCCAGGTTAGTTTCCTCTAAGGATATGTCTTACATCGCAATCGATTTGCATTTCTTGGATCAGGAAAAGGCTTGGTAACTCCAGAATTCATTAATATAACATCCTGACAACGGTTGGTAGGAGCGTACTCCCAACCACCTCATCATTTTTTATAACCTTCCTCAC
The DNA here is from genome assembly GCA_036435485.1 of Saposhnikovia divaricata. NCBI lineage: Eukaryota > Viridiplantae > Streptophyta > Magnoliopsida > Apiales > Apiaceae > Saposhnikovia > Saposhnikovia divaricata. Next base: position 106,794,463 of record CM071597.1, read on the forward strand.
ACTAATATTAAAGGTCCTTGTGGTATGCCCCGACATGTTATTCCTACTTTAAATAATTACTCGGCATAACGCTCTGGCTACACAATTACAACATTTGGTTTTTTGATCTCATATTGGTGCAACGGTTCACAATTGTACCTCCTGTTCACCTTAGAGTAATCACTTTTGAAAGGAATGGTTTCAAAATAACAAGGTCCAATAGATAATTTCAATAAGAATTCCACATTGGATGTTCCAAGAATGTTGATGGTTCCAAATACTAGGAGTCTCGATTTTTGGAGATGTAAGGATGGACAGAAAGAATACAACGAGGTTTATTCCTTCATGTCCTGATAATTTTGTAATGTGATATCATAGAGAGTGTTGCACGAGGGCAATGATTGTTGGATACAAAAGTCATAAAGACGATCTTTATACCATTCTTACATCTGGTGAATACTTTTCCTCAAAAATAGAGGATCTAAAAGTCCCATTGATAAAGGTCAATCGATCGAAAGCAATTCTACTCTATGACAATAAAAAAATTGAAGCAGTTTATCATTCAAGTAATCTATGGTTTCAAATGAATCTTCATTATATGAATGAAAGAACAGAATATTCAAGTGACATAAAGTCTGATACGAAGATGGGTAGAATTCAAGTTGAGTGGGCGACCTCACTAGGTCTCAATCAAGTTATTCGTCAAAACTTTCATCATCATACTTTACCACATGCAAAATGCATTGCGGAATTGCTGAATGAATTCAATTGGGAGTTGGACCAGTGAAACAATAACTAGTCCTTTTCAAGAAACACTAGAAACTAGCTAGACAAAATTTGCTAGTTCACCTGTTTGAGACATCACCACTAGCTAGGACAATTAGCTAGGTGTTCTTCATAACATTACAATTTTGACTAGTTAGAACAATCAACTAGTCATTCATATTGACATATCGACTAGCCAGTTTCAATTGGCTAGAACGAAATTTCAACATCGTAGCCACTGAAGAAACTTTAGGCTACTCGGACAACGAATGGAAATAAGAAGTTATTAAGTTTGAAAAAGAAAACTATAAAATCTGAAGAGAATGTTCTAGGTATCGGAACAATCGATAACCTCTCATCAAATATTACTTACCAGTGAAACGGTCCACCCAAGGGTGCCTCCGTACACATGCTTTATCAGATCCTACAATAGAATTAAATTCAGAATACCAATATCAAAATGATATCCTTACTATGATTTCAATGTACGATGTACAATCTCATCTTGAATAGAAGAAAAGAATTCATGAGGGATGTCTGGACATCAGATCATCCATGTCCTCAGTAATTTGTTAAATATTTATGAGCTCAACTGAAGAGTGCAAGTATGAAAGAAGCAATCAAATATCAATATTCGTTAAGTAATATTCGTCGATTAATTAAGGAAATATCTGTTGAACATTCCTTGGATAATTGAAAGAAAGTGTAAATAGGCCTGAGCCGAACAAGATCATCATAAAATTTTGAATAGAATGTTCATGGATCAAATAAAATTACTTCGGATAAGTCCTGCTTTAGGGAAAGTATCCCATTGGTTGTTATTCCACAAGTTTGAAGTAGAAAGCTAGAAGGGTTACCTGATATAAACTAATCGAGGTAACAGGGTTAGTGAACAGTTTAAAATGAAGTAGTGCACCTGCCGGTAGTTACCAAAATAAGTTAATGATCATTCGTACATCTCATTATCACCATTATGAAGGTAACTCCATCTCCTCGTCTTCGTAATACAAGACACCAACTAGTGCGTCTCTCAATCATCATCTTAAAGTCATTTATCGAGTTGGGGTTTCACAAATATATCTGTCATTTCCGTGCTTTATCTTGAAGACCAAGCTTCACATCATTCCGGGGACACCTGCTAAGTCCATGGGGTCCTACTTCATGCCTTCCGACATGAATCACAAGTGGCCAGTTCCCCCTGGGAACAGATCAAAGAGATCTCTCAGGGATCTCAGTGCAGTCCATAGGTTCAGTGGCGGGTGTGTGTATGTGAACATATACCAAAAATATTGAGGTCTACAATACATATATACATAGTCCCTGATAACATCTCTATCAAATGATCCCACTCTAGACCCACTGGTCTTTTCTTTTGGTAGACTCTGAGATCACTGTATCGCTCGTTGCAACCATGTTCAACTTCTCTTGAGTCCCTTTATTAATTCTACTTGTTTGTTCTCTAAGTTAAACTACCATGCTCTAGCATCCGAATCATGCATGGAATTATATAGCACGCTCGTCTTATGATAACATTCTCGTATAACACATGTAAAATTCGCCATCAAGGGTAATGAAATCCACAACGACATAATGACCAACTTTCAGGTAAACCCGTTACTTATCGAAAATCGGATCTTATAGCCAAAGTAAAAGACTTTCATTATTCCAAGTACTAAGTACCCTTAATTATGTAGGGAATTCTAAACTTCTTGATTCTTAAAATGCCGCCTCCTAAACTGTGGAGGACTATGGGCCACAAAATTTATGCCAGCCTAGTCATCCGATCATATTGGCAATATCGCCTCTACCTCAGCTGCTCTTGAGATTTCGCTCTGCTTCCTATATCATTACCTATGATAGGTCATGTACGACTCTCAAACCTCTATTCATCATTCTGAAGGTCTCTAAGGATTCTATCGACCCTAGTATAATACCTCCAGTAAACACTCCAGTCCATTCTACTCACCGGTACCTCTTCCGGAAGTCCAATAATAAGTTTACTACGATCTCTTATGTCATTCTCCTCCTTAGACTTAACTCTCAACACTCTCGTTTCTGAGTACTGTAACTTATCGCTCTGATACCATTTCTGTGGCGCCCCCAAATCCGAGGTCAAAGATTCAGGTCGTCACATCACCATCCAACCATATCATACCTGTATTAACTTTACAACTCAACAATACATCCATCCAGACCTCAATCTTACGCACAAACAAGTTAGAGCCTCAGAAACGATAATCAAAAGTAACACTAAATACTACAATTCATTTGTACAATCCAGAATCTTACGCACTTCCATTTATACAAGTACACTTGAAGACAAGTCTTACTATTACAGTTGAAAACCTATCAGACTTACTCTGAAGTATTTATCAGGAACTAAATCATCTCCGGGGTAAATCTTCTACTCCTCTTCTGCTGGTGCGGAGTTAATCGGCCTAATTCTTCTCTTTCTGAAAAGTTTTTTTTTTATAAAGCAAGAATGAGCTACATAATGCTCAGCAAGTTCACCATTTTGAAAAATAATGTGGTTTAGTTCGAAAACATTCCCAACTGTATGGGTATATATCTCAGATTTCAAAACATAATTGGACAATATATATATATATATATATATATATATATATATATATATATATATATATATATCCGAGTCTGAATAAAACATTTATACTCGCTATGGAGCTTTAAGAATAACATATGAACCCTTTATAAGGTTCCCATTTCAATATATCTCAAGTTTGAAAATATATACATATGAGTATATCATTTTCGGCAAAACACTCTACGGTTAACATACTGTACAGGGAATACATCATTGCAAACCTCTTTCCTTCCATTAGCTTAGAAGGTTTCTCATTCAAAAACATTTCATTCTTTGAAATAATTGCAAGAGTGCACTAACACGTGCCAATCTTTATAGAAAATCTTGCAGTTCTAGATACTGCACGATGTCAATATTTTTCTTATCAAAACCACACAATCGGCAACTTGGCACTTAGGCCCAAGAAGCAGTGTTTGAGTATTTTTCCAAAGTGGAGGATGGGACTGGAAGAAAACATAAAAACCTGACAAGGATTGACGATGATCAGTCGCCACAACCAAGTCCAACAATCTGCGGGTCTTCTCTACTAGCAGAAGGATAGAAACTACATCCGTAACTACCCTCGGGTGAAAACTACATCCGTAATCACCCTCGATGAAAACTACATCCGTAATCATCCTTCGGCAACACCTGGGCCGGAATAATTGATGGACCGCCTGGCTCACGGCCGCTTACACATCCCGGGAATCATTCATCAACGATTCCCACACCTGCCAGAGTCCCCTTTTTTTTTCTTTCTTGTCAAAATCATTTTGATAGAAAATTCGAGTAGTTGAATTTCGACCTCAGTCGACCGATAATTCTTGAAAAGTGTACACGAAGCAAAACCTGACCGGGAGTTTTCGAAAATGTTTTGGGTTCGAAAGAGTCCGAGTTTGAAAACGATGAAGGTATCTTGGATTAGTTTTGTCGTTAAAATGATGAACAATAATTAATAAATGATATTTTGAGATTTAATATAAACAATTAATAAAATAATTATTTAATTAAAATAAGCGTTTAATCCAAGATAGATATTTTTGAGTATTTTTGACAACGTAAAAATACTTAAATATACGGTACTTCCCGAATGACTCTTCGGGTTTTCGCAATTTAATCATGATACAATAATATACCGCTCCCCGGTCAATGGTATATTTGGACCGCTACGACCTCTATTACTTGAGTCGTTGTCCGAAGGAAACACTTTCATTCTAAGTTCAAGGGTGTACAAACACATATGCATATATCTCAAACTTCAACATAACCTCATAAAGCATAAGCATATAATACGTTTGAAAGCCACAAACACAACAGTGAAAATCCTTATATATAAGTTTTGAAAAGTAAACTTGCCTTGGTTAGGGTGGGGTGGTCGAGCTTGCGACGTGGAACGAAGATCTATACATAATCAATATTCGTACGTTAGTACCTTAACAACACTACTTAATCGTAAGGTTTTAAAGGATATTAGACCAACTTAACGACTCCAATTTGTGACAACTAACCCTCCTATATGACCATGTCATCACTTTATCACATTCATTACCCATTCGACTCGAATCCATCCCTCAAACTTGAAACACAAGTGAGTACTCTTAAAACTACGTTAAACTAAGCTCCTAGGTGATTTTTCACTCGCGCGCACTTCGCTTTAACATTTTTATAAAATTGAAAAATACAAATTTTATTCAAATTCTTTTTGGAAAGCCTTCACAACTGTATAATCTGACTACCCTCAAATTTTCATAACACTAGCATAATTTGAAGGGGTCGTAACTCAGTTCACAAGTGGACAACACAGTGCAGTCCGAATTCCAGAACCACACTGGACTAATCCGGCCATAACTCAAGATCTACACATCTCCTGGGTATGAACCTTATATTTCTAGAAATTACATTCAATTATCTTTCCAACCATATAAATTAGATCCTCGGGTGACAAGATTTAGGGGTTCAAAACCCTCATACAAAACAGTACATGCTCCCAGGAATTTACACAGCACTCATCTTTTCTCAAATATTGAAGAACTCACTTTATACATCACATCTACCATCAAAACCACCAAGACTTGTCTCTATAGCATACATGGGGTTACATACTCTATGTACAAGCCTTACAACCATCATAACAAGCACATAACTTCAAGATTTCATCATCTATAACTCATACTACCAAGATATGCACCAATACTTGTAGATCTAGCAATATGAACTATGAACAAGTCATGGCTAAGGGTTGAGAGAGTTTATACCTTCCTTGATGTGTGTAATATCTTTCTAAACCTTGTATAATCCTTGTATAGCCTTGCGTAAGCTTGGATGATCAAAAGAAATGAAGAAAACAAAGTTAGTAATTCGGAGTTATTAGAATAAGACTGAAAGATCATGGAAAACGAGGCCCTTACCGAGCTTTCCAGATCGAGGCTTCTAAATGAGAGTTGTAGAGCATCTTCACAGCTTTCTAACCATATAAAGAACACGAAATTCCATTGAGTAATGAAGGCTCTAGGCCCGCTTTACTGAGCTGCTGTTCTGCTGGGTAGAATGGGTGTTTTCTTGTGTTTGTTTTGTTTTGTTTGCTAAATAATGTCTAATACATGTATTATATATCTATCTCATTTGGATGCATCTTCTTGTAATGTGTTGTCAACACCTCATTGGCTCACTTGGGTTTCCTTATCCACAACAATTGCAACAAAGTCCTCATCTTTTGTTTCTTTCATATTAGTCCCTCGGTTTGTTTCCTTTTCCAACAATTTGATTTCCTTGTTGTCTCGTGAATAAAATTAATACGTTACAACTTATACTTTGCATATTATTGCTCTAATATGGCACAATACCTCGAATGAATATTAATTCCAACATCCCTTGTTTATTTCTCTTTATCTCAGAAAACGTTCTCCCGATTTCTCAAGCATTCTCTATTTCTCAATTCTAGGAGTTTATTCTCAATCCTCTTCTTTTCTCATAATATATCCTTCCTTGGACTCTTAATATACCATATCCTTAATCCATGCTTCATTTGCTCAATCGCTTAATCTCATTGTAAAGTTTCAGCGGTTTCTAGAACGTTTGTTTCACTTCCTCAGTGGTTTTCGTTCCAAATTCTCAAATCACTTATAATAAAATTCCAAAATATTAACTCCTCAATTCCTCAAATTAAATATCTCATTTCTTGATATTACTGATATATAATTCACTGCTCGGTCAAGTATCACACGAAAATAGAATTTGGAATTTCTGAATTCCGATCGCATTTACATACACTTATTTACTCGGTAGATTACTAGTATAACTTCGGAATATCCACACTATGTCTCGTACATAGGTGGCATGAAAAATTTTCTTAATCCTCAAAATCACTATTCATCCACCAAATCACTATTCATTGATGCACTTCATCATAATAGGAAAAGTTTTAATTCTACCGAAATTTTGGGTTCTTACAACCAGAAGCCCAACGGACTTCTACACCCCTTGGAGATTCCAGAATGGAAATGGGAACACATAGCCATGGATTTTGCAGTAGGTTTACCAAGGACCAAGGCTAATCATGACGCCATATGGGTAATTGTAGATCGACTGACGAAGTCAGCTCACTTCCTCCCGATCAACGAAAGGTACACGGTCGACAGACTAGTGGATATCTACTTAAAAGAGATAGTGGTGCGACATGGAGTCCCAGTCGCAATAGTATCCGATCAAGATCCTAGATTTAACTCTAGGTTTTGGAGAAGTTTTCAAGAATGTGTAGGGACCTGGCTGAACATGAGCACAGCCTACCACCCCTAGACAGATGGGCAAAGTGAAAGGACCATCCAAACGCTAGAGGATATGTTGAGAGTCTGCGCGATAGACTTCAAAGGAAATTGGGATGATCACTTGCCATTGATCGAGTTTTCCTACAATAACAGTTTTCATTCAAGTATAGGAATGCCACCTTATGAGGCCCTTTATGGAAGGAAATGTCGATCTCCCTTGTATTGGGATGAAGTTGGAGAGCGAAAGATGCTCGGGTCCGAAGTGGTCCAACGAACTAAAGATGCAGTAGATCTAATCAGAGGACGGTTGGTAGCAGCCTAGGATCGACAAAAGAAATATGCCGAATTAGCTCGGAAAGGCAAAGAATACGAAGTAGGGGACCTAGTGTTCTTGAAAGTGTCACCTTGGAAAGGTTTAATGAGATTTGGGAAGAAAGGAAAGCTGAGTCCCAGATACATAGGACCATTTGAGATCTTGAGACGGATTGGGGAACTAGCATATGAGCTCGCATTGCCCCCGAATCTACAGCAGGTGCACAATGTGTTCCATGTTTCGATGCTGAGGAAGTATAATCCGGATGCCAAGCATATTGTAGAGTATGAGCAAGTGGACATGCAACCAGACTTGACCTATGTAGAGCAACCTGTGGAAATCATAGACCGGAAAGAACAAGTGCTCCGAAACAAGGTCATTTAGCTAGTCAGAGTTTTGTGGCAGAACCACAATGTAGAAGAATCAACCTAGGAGCTTGAAAGCGCAATGCAAGAGAAGTACCCCCACTTGTTTTCAAACTAATTCCAGGACGGAATCCTTTTAAGGAGGGGAGACTGTAAGAACCCAGATTTTGGGTAGAATTAAAACTTTTATTTATTTAATGATGTAAGAATGAATAGTGGTTACGGCTACCATGTAATAGTTGATATTTTGAAGAAATAAATGGAATTCGATTTTACTATTTCTATGTCTTGAAGAATGTTAATGGTTGACAACTTAGGTAAGAATAATCTATCTCCTAGGGGAATAAGATATGGCAATTCCAAGCAGGAGAATATTCTCATGTCATCCAGATCGATAACGATTAATCCAGTGGTTCCGTAAAAAGGTTAAGGAACGATCAAAAGAGAATACGGACAATTGTACAACCCTAAGAGAATAAGTAAAGAATAAAGAATGAATAGTGTTTTTGGTGGAAGTAAGAATAATATGAGATGACACTATATAGAAGTATTCGGAACGGATTTCGGAGTTCGTATTAGTGATCTAGGGGGAAAATAAGTGTATGTAAAAGCTGTCGGGTTCTGAAAAACCGCACTTTTATTTTCTCCGAGAGTTCCCTGGACACTGACAGACTTAAGGATTTAACGAATGGATTTAAGGAATATAAATTGGAAAGATAGAAAGAAAGATGGAGAATAATAGTATTAATATTAAGAGGATTCCCGGTAAACCCTAACTAGAAATCCGTGAGATATTCCTACGAACGATCAATCGAAACGAGCAATAACCGAACATAGAATCAAGCAGAGAAAGCAAGATACATGCATGTGCAAGTGATAATATCTAGCAACCAAGTGGCTCCAAGTAACTAGCACACTTAGGAAAGGAAGTAGTACTTAGAAATCTAACCATTACTTAGCTCTCCACCATTTAAAACATGACACATGCTTTGCCAAATACCTCATCCATTACATCACACTCCACTAACACAACCAAGATGAGATATTATCTACCAAAAGTCACTTTATGCATAATTGAGCAAAACAAATCAAGAAAACAAGCAAACTCTCTCCATTCCTTTCTTTCTTCATCCATTCGGCCTTTCGGCTAATTCCAAGACCAAAGATCAACTTCCAACCATCATTTGATCTTGTAATTTTTAAGGTGAGTCCTATATTTCACAAAACTAATCTCCTAGAAATTTCAAGCTCAAATTCCTTTGTTTCCATTTTCAAAAAAATCAAACAAGAGGAGGGTGAATAGTGTTCTTATGAACTAACCTTTGATTTTTATGTTTCTTTTGATTGATCTAGCTAGCTTAAGGTCACATAAGGATAGATCAAGGTTTGATAAGGCTATATCACTCTCTAAGGAAGGTAACAAGCTCAAAAACCCCCGGTATCATTTTGAGATTTTATGAGTTTTATGGATGATTTAGTGTTAGTATGCCATGTAATGCTTAGATCTATGTTATTAGTTGATTATGGTTGTTATTTGGATTGTGATCCATGACGTGGTTGAGATAAGATTTTGTTAGAATAGTCATGATGTTGTCATGTGTTAGAATGGATGGGGTGTAGTGCTTGAATGATTCACGGTGATGTGAAAACTTTGGAAATCGTGTAAACATAGCCGTCGTAGTGCCGAATTTTCGTTAATCTTTAAAAACCGAGCATCACATGTTTCGACTTAAGTTAATACTTAACCTTTTTAAAAGTGTTAAGCAATTAACCTCAAATCTCTTCACTATTTATAGATCACCGAGCTGACCCGGGATACCCTACCACTACCCCTACTCGTACTCAATTACCAGGCAAGTTTCAACTTTCCCTTTTTAGGCTGTTGTTGTGAATATATATGCTTTCTGTTATACATATGTCATAGCATGCATGCCTAATTTCAAGTCATATTGATATACTTGTTCCCTAATTGTTCTTTGGCTTATAAGTAGATAGATAACATATCGATTATAAGCCGGATGTCGTTAAGACCCTTAGAGAAGGGCACATGAATCCTATTTATTGATTATAGACCGGGAGTCAGTACTTCTTGATATTTCGTAATTATTTTCGAGGGAAATATTTAAGTAAATAATTTCCATTATTTGGTTGACGAATATTATTTGAATATTCGTCCGAGATTATTTAATTAACGATCATTACTTCAAATATTTATTTGAACGTTATCAATTCAATGAATATTATTTTTCAATATTCATTCAAAGACGAACCATTTATCGAATATTATTTCAAATATTTCTATAAAACCTTCGATTATTAAATAAATATCATTCGGACATTCATTTAGAACATCATGTATTAAGGGAATATTATTCTTGAATATTCCTTTAAGGTTTAATTTATTAAATGAATATCACTTGGATATTCATTTAAATTATTAATTATTATATGAATACTATTTTTGAATATTAATTCGAAGTCTCATTTATTTAACGAATATTATTCCAAACAGTTCTTTCAAACTTATTTATTAAATGAATATTATTTTAATATTCATTTAAGTAATTATTTATTCAATAAATATTGTCTTAATATTCTTTCAAGGATTATTTTGAGAAATACTCTAATTAAAAATATTCTTTCATTAAATACTTCCGACTTAATAAATATTTTATAAATATTTATTCAATACTTAGAAGCAACTTCAAGGTTGTTTATTTTGTTCAAATATTATTTTCGACCTTCGATCATTCTGAAAATTCTTCGGAGTCATACGATTAAAATTATATTAAGAAAGGTCCTCTAGATTCCATTCTTCACTCGAATCTATCTCTTAAATTATAAGGGAACCTTACTTGAGAAAGGTTCTTTATCTTGTTGACTTCCCGGTCATAGTTTATCCTTTTCACTCGCAACTTGGTTGCTACGGACTCATTAAGTCTGTGTGTACCTTCTCATCATTCGAGGGGTAAGATCGTTGGAACAAGTTGATATCCATTAACAAGCAAGAGCTTGGGAAATGTTAGTGAATTTTCCTTTCCAACTAGATACGACTACTTTGTGGAGTCTTGTCAACAAGTATTTCACTTGGGGAAGGGAGGATAAACTATACGTTTCAATGCTGTGGATTTACTCGAACTAGGAGTCGTGTGTAAGAGGCCGAGTCGCGCGATCCATCACAAGGCCTAAATCATTGGCCAGGGAGTTACTATTAAAGGCCATTGACAAGTGGAGGCGTCATTTCTTCCCTCTACCGGTAGTAAACTATATTGGGCTGTACCATCCCCGACTGATCATCAGGGAGTGGGACAGCTGGCGCGTGATAACTCCAGTATTGGTTCATCTCCCAAATTGGGAATTCCCTGCAACACGTATCAAAGATACTTCTTTCAGGTTGACGGTGTCTTCTGCAACACGTATCGAAGAGACTTCTTTCAGGTTGTAGAACTTCGAAAAATGTTAATAACTAGAACGACAGTATTTTCCTTGCAAGATCCTCTTAATATGATAAATAATGATATCTTGCTTATTTTGACTTAGCAGATATTTCCACAAAATAAATACTTTAAGTTACCTTGTAACTTCATCCTTTATATTATACTGGCACTATATTCGTTAATGCATGGCATATGGAAATCATGATATTTCGAACTGTTATATTATTGTTGGTGGGCTATTGCTCACCCTTGCTTATTCATTATGTCACAACAACAGCTAGGACAGATGGTTCGCGTCAGGCGCACTCGGCGCAAGCGGGTTACCCGACCCACCGGACTCCCCGCTGAGATGCTAGCCGCCCTTGCTGAGGTAGCATAGTTAGACAGCTTTTGTTTCCTGTTTAACTATATGTATAATTAATGTAATCAACGGCAAAACTTTTAAAATTATGATGTTATCCTTTTGGATTGTAATAACTTTTATTCGTAAACCCTTTTATGTAAGACTTATTTCAATTTCATCTCTGGGACTATAACTGTGTGTGTGTAAGTGGATATTATTGTGGGGTCATAGCATGCTACTTATTGATTTTGGACTCAAGTCAAGTATTATGTATGAGTTATGAGACCGTAACGACCCGATCCCGAACCCCGGATCTTGGGGTGTTACATTCTAGTTGGTTGTATTTATATTTGTGGAGTGTATGTATCTTTTAAATAAGGATTTAGTATTGTAATGTAATAATTTATTTAGTAGTTGCTTGTTTCATACCACTACCTGTTAGAGATCCGGGTTAGTAGTGGGGTTGTATTTATTTCTTATTATTTTGTTATCAAGGTTTATGTTTTTAGTTGGTATTGTGATGCCCCGACCTTTGCTCTGATCGGGAGGGCATTTTGGTATGGTTCACCTGATCAGTTAGGACAGGTTGAACATGTGTTTGTATTATTTCTTTAGTAGTTGAAATTGTTGTTGGTGTTGGAATGAATTGATTTGGATTCAAATTACAGGTGGATAGTCCGTATTACGAATACTACATGCCGAAATTTTCCAAAATTTCCCTGTATTAAAAATCCATTTTATCTAATTAAATCAAATAATTTATTATAAAAGTATATTTATAGTATCGGGGCGTTACAAGTAGTGTCTTTTATAGTAGATTTTGGTAACTCCCCCTGAGAAATAGAGGGAGTTTCAAGTATGATGTGCTCTCCACTCTGTGTTGTGCCAGCCTTATCACTCCCATATGCTGACTCTTTACAAGATATTGCACTGGGGAGGATGCTTTATTCTATAGATGCACCCTGTTGAGAGGATACATCTAGTAAACTGTGTGCCCCTGATTTTACAACTTCAGCCATTTGTGTGACTGAAGAGGTGGTTTTCTTAGCTTTCTTCTTCTTTGGCTTTTGCAAGGGTGACACAGGTGCCTCACTTTCTAAGCCTAATTCAGCATTCAATGCTGCTTCTGTTGGCATTTCCAAAGGTTCAAAGGCTATCTCCTTTCTCTTCTTTTTACTGACACCACCCTGCTGAGAGGATGATTCAGGTGGCTCTGTGTTTGGTTCAGTGTTTGGTTGAGGGGGTTGGTTAGCTGGCCCTAGGTTAGCATTTTGTTCTACTTGCTTGGGCTGTGCTAACTCAGATTTAGAGGCAAATGTTGGCATGTTGTGGGGGTAAGACTCAAATAACCTCTACATATAAGGGGTTATTACAAGCCTAACATCCACATCATTCCTAGTCACCAAGTTACCAAAAATGAGTTTGGTCATGGATTTCGGATAGCCTATTGTATTTCTATTCATCCCAGGCAATTCAATCAGTTTATTATCTACAAAATTAAGAGGAGATTGAATAAAACAAGGGAAGAAAATTTCATTACCTCTCTTGGTTGAGTTCTTACCAAGTCTCCCATATAGCTCCTGCATAATTAGATTACCCACATTGATTTTCCTATCATATGCCAGGGAGTATGCAATTTGCTGTGCAGGTGCACTGATCTGATCAAAACTCGACTTTCTAGCAGTAAACACCTGTAGCAGTGTGGCGAACACAAAACTCCATTCCTTTCTGAGACACTTCCGGTTCATTTTTCCAATCTTGATTGTATCAGCATATCTGATAAAGTCGAATAATGAAATCAAATCATCATCCGATACCAGAGGGTGATACAGCTCCTGATGAAGTCCTAGTGCTTGATTCATATCCTCTGTAGTGATAGTAATCTCTTTCTCTTGTATTTTGCAGTAGATGATATAAGAGGTTACTGCATTCTCGAGAGCAATAACTTCCACAGTGGCTTTCCTCCAAAACTGTTCTAGGAGATCTAGGTACAGAGTTGGGTTGGCTGAGAGTGCATCCTTGATGTATGACTCAGACATCCAGTGAACGAAGCACTTGAAGTTAGCATTGGGTGCTTCCATATCATTAGTAATAGCAATGAAGTTGGTGTGGTTAGGAATTGTGAGTTGGGTATTTGCCATTGTTACACAGAGAGACGAGAGAAGAGAATGAAGGTTGAAGAAGAAATTTAGCTTTTGAAGTTATGGTTTTCAGAGGTTTTGGAACTTTAGATGTTTGAGAAATCGAATGAAAAGAAACGAATAGATGTAAAACTGTATAAGTATGAAGTACTTGAATTGTCGATTAGATATATGTTTTGTATCGACAAGTACGTCACTCGAGAAGTAGAAATCAACTATTCGATAAGTCAAGAAAGGCTTAATCGATATCTCAAGCAGTTTGTAACTCATAGCAGGCTATTATCTAACTTAGAAATAATTCCAAATTAAATAAAATTTGTTTTTATGAGTGATTTAAAATTCTGAATAAAAATCCAAAAATGGTTAAGATTCAGCGAAAATTCAGCCTTTTCAAATAATTCGATAACTCAAATGTTCTATTCGAGAACTCATTCATTAGAGAACTCAAATGTCCTATTGGAGAAGTCAAGCAAGTCTCTGATCGAGTTCTCCAAAATGCACTATTCGAGAACTCAAGAGTGTTCCAAATAGACTTGTTAGAGAAGTCTAACTTATCGAGCTACACTTTCTACTCATAAAAGTTAATTTTCACTACCTTTTCAAAATTCACCAGAATTATTCAAATGAAAAATATTCTAACAAATTAAATAGTGATAATCTTAATATTTCATAGAAATTTCAAGCTAATTCGAATATGAATTTCAACATATGCAACAGATTTGAAATATTTATAAATCATATTTCAGCCAACACTTACTTCAAAAATATTGAGAATTTAGATAAAGTAAGTGTTTACTGCTGCAACAATCTAGTTGATATTTTCACTTAGCTAGATTCTGAAGAATTCAGCATTCCAATCTCAATAACCAACCTTGTGAAGGTGGCTTCATCCAATGGCATAGTGAATATATCAGCTAATTGTTTATCTGTAGGGACATAATGCAACTCAATGGTTCCATTAGTTGCATGCTCCCTAATGAAATGATATCTGATGTCAATGTGCTTTGTCCTAGAATGATTTACAGGATTGACAACTATAGATATTGCACTTGTGTTGTCACACATGATTGGAATTCTTTCCAACACAAGTCCATAATCTCTAAGCTGATTTCTAATCCAAAGCACTTGAGCACAACAACTTCCAGAAGCTATGTATTCGGCCTCTGCTATGGAAGTTGACACAGATTGTTTTTCTTGATGTACCAAGAGACTAGCCTTTGTCCAAGAAACTGGCAGCTACCTGAGGTGCTCTTCCTATCCACTCTGCATCCAGCATAATCAGCATCGGAGTAACCAACCAGATTGAACCCTATGTCCTTAGGATACCATAAACCCAAGTTTGGAGTGCCCTTCAGATATCTAAAGATTCTTTTTATAGCAATCAAATGTGACTCTTTTGGATTTGATTGAAACCTTGCACACAGACATGTAGCAAACATGATGTCTGGCCTACTTGCAGTGAGATAGAGTAGAGAACCAACCATGCCTCTGTAGATTGAGATATCTACTCTCTTGCCTTTGACGCCTTCATCCAATTTGGTGGCAGTGGCCATGGGTGTCTTTGCAGGTTAGCAGTCTTCTAAGTCAAACTTCTTTAATAAATCCTTGATGTACTTGGTTTGACTGATGAAGATACCATCCTTCCTCTGACTAACTTGCAATCCAAGAAAGAATGTTAACTCTCCCATCATACTCATCTCATATCTGCTTTGCATGAGCTTAGAGAATTTCTCACACAGCTTCTCATTTGTAGAGCCAAAAATGATATCATCCACATAGATCTGAACTAGGATAATATCATTACCATGCTTCTTGTAAAACAGTGTCTTGTCCAATGTGCCTCTAGTGAATTGATTTTCAAGAAGGAACTGTGATAAAGTGTCATACCATGCCCTTGGAGCCTGCTTAATTCCATACAATGCCTTAAGCAATCTGTAAACAAATTCTGGGAAATGTGGATCCTCAAAGCCAGGTGGTTGTTGCACATAAACTTCTTCTTCCAGCTCCCCATTCAGAAATGCACTCTTGACATCCATTTGATAGACTTTAAAGTTTGAATGAGCAGCAAATGCCAAAAAGATTCTGATGGCTTCCAATCTAGCAACAAGAGCAAATGTCTCATCATAGTCAATGCCTTCCTGTTGAGAGTATCCTTTTGCAACCAACCTTGCTTTGTTTCTTACTATTACACCATCTTCATCCATCTTATTCTTCAGAACCCATTTTGTTCCAACAATGGTTCTGTTCTTTGGTGCAGGCAAAAGTTCCAATACTTTGTTTCTTTCAAATTGACTCAGCTCCTCTTTCATAGCAATAATCCAATCTGGATCCAACAGTGCATCATCTAGTTTCTTAGGCTCAATCTGAGATAGAAAGTAACCATAGAGACACTCATTTTGAGTTGTTCTCCTAGTTCTCACTCCTGCATTTGGATCTCCAATAATTTGCTCTGCAGTGTGTGACCTATCCCATTTCCTTGAGTGCTCAGTTTGATTTCTCAACCTTGATGTTGCTTCATCATCCAAGACATGATCATTTTCATTTCCTCCCCCTGTGAAGTTGCTACTATTCACAGGTGTCTATTGGATGCTAGTCTCATCACTGTTGGTTGGATTAGATTCTTCTCTTGCTTCAACATTCACTTGAGTTTGTTGAACTAGAGTTTCAACTTCAGTGTAAATCTCTTCATCAGAATCATCTAGATTTTCAAACTTTAATGGATCTCTATCTTCATCATTGGCTTCTTCTAATCCAGGTAGTTTGCTGTCATCAAATGTCACATCTGTGCTTTCCATAACTTTCTTTTGACTGATGACATAAACTTTGTATGCAATTCTCTCTATAGAATAGCCAAGAAAAATTCCTTCAAATGCCTTTGCATCAAACTTCCCAACATATTCTGAATTGTCTTTCAACACAAAGCTTTTGCTTCCAAAAGTAATAACATACTTTATAGTAGGCTTCTTTCCAGTCATCAAATTGTAAGGTGTCTTTCCAGTGTTTTTGTTGATGAGGGTTCTGTTCTGGATGTAGCATGCAGTGCTCACAGCCTCAGCCCAAAAACGTGTAGGCATTTTTGCATCAAGCAACATTGTTCTAGCAGCCTCAATTAGAGTTCTGTTCTTTCTCTCAACTACTCCATTTTGTTGTGGAGTCCTTGGAGCTGAGAATTGTTGAGAAATGCCATTCTCTTTGCAAAATGCTTCAAGTAAGGCATTTCTGAACTCTGTTCCATTATCACTCCTCAATGCAATCACACTTGCATTGTTGGCTTTTGCTTCCTTATTAACTTTCTTTATGTGCTCAATGATTACTTGTGGAGCCTCATCTTTTGATACTAGAAATTCCACCCATGTATACCTTGTGTAGTCATCAACCATCACTAGGGCATACTTCTTTCTTGAGAGTGACATAATATTGACAAGCCCAAACAAATCCATATGAATTAATTGTAGGGGCTTGGTGATTGATGTCACTATCTTTGACTTGTGGCTTGACCTTTTCATCTTTCCTTTTTGGCAAGCCTCACACACTCCTTCTTGACAGAATTCAAGTGTGGGCATGCCTCTCACTAACTCTCTTTTGACTAGAGAATTAATGGCCTTGAAGTTCAGGTGTGATAACTTCTTGTGCCATAGCCAACAATCTTCATTTGATGCTTTTGAGTAGAAGCAACAAATTTGTCCTTGTTTGCAGAGTCCATATTGGCTACAAACAGGCTTCCTTTTCTTACTCCAGATAGAGCAAAATCACCAGTCTTCTTGTAGGTGATCAAACATTCAACTTTGTTAAAATTTACCTTGAATCCTCTATCAGTAAACTGACCAACACTTAGCAGATTATGCTTGAGACCCTTGACTAGTGCTACATCTTCAATGATGACATTACCAACTTTTAACTTGCCATATCCCAATGTGTTACCCATGCTGTCATCTCCAAAAGCAACCATTGGGCCAGCCTTCTCCTCATACTGTGATAGCAGGGCCATATCAGCAGTCATGTGATTTGAGCATCCACTGTCCAAAATCCACATGACCTTCTTTTCACTTTTTTTGCCCTACAAGCACAAAGGTATTACTTCTTTTTGGTACCCAAATAAGTTTGGGTCCACTTGGCTTAGAAACAGATTTATCAAAAATAGCATGCTTATCAACTTTCTTAGGACTGGTCTTCTTGTCAGTGTTAGAAGTCTTAGAATCTAAATTCTTAGACTTAGGTGACAGAGGTACCTTCCTAACTCTAGGAGGACTTGAAGACTCTGGCCTTGTGTAGTGTGTGTGAATGTTGTGACTGATGCAACCATCCATGAATTGTCTTCTCAAATTAAAACAGCTAGTCATAACATTCATGTTGCATGGCATACAGTCAAGTTTATCATAGAAAGGTGAATCTCTATGTCTTCAAGGCACAAAAACAATCATAGCAAGGCTTAGCTACACTACCAGTTGGTTTCTTACATGCATGAGTTAAGTGATTAGTGCTAAAATAGTTTTGACAAACTTTCCTAGGGGCATTTGGCACATAAGCATAATTATTATTCTTGTTTATCCCTAGCTTGCCATTTCTGTTTTGTTTCTTATTAGCCACTTTCTTCTCAAATTCATTTTTCCCAGCTGAAACAAACTTCACAAACTTCTCAGGTCTAGGTCTACCTCCTACTGGCTTCTTGGCTTTTGCCTTGACACTCTCACTCTTAGAGGATGCTGGTAGTTCACTAGACTGTGCCTCATCCTCATAATTCAACATTTGCTTAATGAGTAAGGCATCCTCATCAATTTCAAATGTTGGTTCTTTAAAAATTGGAGACTGAGTCTTTTTCAAAATGTGAGGCACTTCATCCTGAACAACTATGTCATCTTCAATGACAGCATAGCCTTTCCTCTATTTAAGAGTGCCATAGTCAAGTCCAATGGCAGCCTTGGGTTTAGCTTGGTTTTTCTCATGGTAGGACTGCAGTAGACTAGAGGAGTTCTTAAAGGTTTTTAGTTTGAATTCATTCTCAGCTATTTCATCCCTAAGAGCCTTCTCAACCTGACTAGCACATAGAACCTTATTCTGCAAATATTTAACTTCTTTCTTAAGGTTATCTACTTGCATAGCAGTTAGCTCAAGTTACTCATTCTTCTTGTTTAACAATTCATTCTTAGGAGACAGTTTGGTAATCTCTTCATTAGCAGCAGTCATACTAGTATGAATATTAAACATTTCAATAGATAGTTGTTCAACCATGCATTTATACTCAGAAACAGACATATCTATGGTAGTGAGAGATGGTACCTGAGTGTCAGATAGAGATTGTTCATCCTTGGAATCAGCCATCAAGGCATAGTTGCAGAATTCTTGCTTCTCTCCATCACTATCAGAGTCATCCCAACACTCCCCTTCAGCTATGTAGGCCTTGCCTTGTGTTTGCTTTTTCAGAAGGGCCTCATACTTGGCCTCAAGCTCTAGAAACTCCTTATCCTTCTTTTTAGGCTTCTTGCATTCACTGGAAAAATTCCCTAGGTCATTGCATCTATAACACCTTACAGATGACCTATCCACCTGGCTGGTTTTGAATTTATTCTTGTTTGCTTTCACAGGTGCCTTGCTCTTGTTGAATGAATGGTTTTGGGGTCTAGGTTTGAAGGGTTGGTTCCTCTTGAATCTGATGTTTGGAAACTTTCTGGCCATGAAAGCATATGAAGTGTTTTCCATGCCATCTAGCTCTTCAAGAGTATAGAACTCTTTTTCTTCCTTCTCCTCAACAGGTTCAGTCACTTCACCTTCATTTTCTTCATCATCTACTATCTCTTCTATCCTCAGCTGACTTATAGATGCTTCTAGGTCTTGAGCAGATTTGCTGACAATCAAGGCACATGATGTGTTTACCATTCTACCTTGGTTGGCTTGGATAGCCCTCTTCTGAAGCAACTCAAGCTCATGAGTCTTTAAAACCCCATAGAGCACATCATATGTGACTTTGTTCAAATCTCTTTCTCTTAGAGAAATGACCCTTTGCTCTAGATGGTTTGGTGAAGACAATAGAAACTTCATGTTCAACTCCTTGGTGCTGTAAACCTTCCCATTCATCTGTAGCTCAGTCACTAGCTTGTGAAACCTTTCAAACATATCAGTAATGCTTTCCTTGGCCTGATTCATGAAAGCTTCATACTGTGTGACCAGTATCTGTTTCTTGTTTAGGTGAAGGTTGTTTTAAGGGTTTGAATCTGGTTGTGTAACAGAGTGTGTGTTTGTGTTTAACAGATTATGTAAGTGCGGAATATAAACACAAGAACACGATATCACTTTAATCTATAATATTGTATTAGATAAAGATTTGCTACAATCTGTGAATACAAATGTTAGCATTCTCAGCTTCTTTCTCAAAGATATATTACTTGTAAAAACTCTAGATCACTCTGTTTTGATACTTGCTAAAGAAGTAGAGTTGTTCACTTATATCACGTGAACAACTTGCTTACAACAAATAAGGTAGCAAACAAATTTGCTTTCTAATGTGTCTATCCTATTTGAGTAAACATCCAAACTGCTACAGATTTGACTTCTTAGAACTCTGTTCAGATCCACTTCTTTCGCTCTTTGTCTCTTGTACTATCTCTCCAAGCTTCTTTGTAGGATTTCCAAAGTGCTTTACAGTATGTGGTCCATAAAGCATCTTGGTTGTTGCAGGTTTCTGACTTATACAATTCTTCAGTATTTTGTCTCCAAGATTGTATTCGAGAAGTAACTCTGTTGGTGATTCAAGAACTAGAATTGGCTTAATCGATAACTCTGAGTTCTCGAATACTGTTGAACTGACATATCAAATCACTTCTCGAATAAGTCTTTTCTCCAGGAATCCTTGAGATATCGAATAGAGCATTTTACTTATCGAATAGCTTCTTTAGTCCTTGAGATATCGAATGTAGCTTTGACTTGTTGACTCTTAGAGAACTCGAATGATGCTTTGACTTGTTGACTTCTTGAGTTCTCGAATAGAGTATTAGACATGTCGAATCTCTAAGTTCTCGAATGAGGCCTTGACTAATTGACCTCCAGAGATATCGAACAGTGTCTTTTGAGATATCGAATTCCTGACTTCTCGAATGCTAGACTTCTCGAATATAACAAACATACTTCTCGAATTGGTACTTAGGCAAATCTTCATTCTCCAAATTCCAACTGTGTTTATTTTGACAGTCTAGGTCTTCAAGCTTGAGGCATGATCCTTGGAACTTCTTTCAAGCATTATTCTCTGACTTTAATTACAGTTACACAGGAAGAATTTGATGCCTGTTATAAGTAACACAACAAGTAGAAACTCTACAACTAGAGGTTCCCTCGGTTAAGAGGTCATGTAGGTAATGCAAAGCATTACAGACAATTAGGCTTGTTATTAGATGTATACAGGCATTCCGCTATGACTAACAAGTTCTAAGGTCGGTCGTTTACCAACAAAGATTATACTTCGAGATTTATCGCCCGTTTTCTAAGTTATTTTCCAAAGTTGTAACCAAGTGTTCCTCAAAGGGTTTCATTCGCATTTAACCTCGATTTGAACATTTTTATAAAATCGAAAAATGATCCTTTTGACATAAGGTCTTCTCTCACACCTTAATTATGATCTCTAATATTTAATTATTAAGATTTGCCACTGAGTTAGTAATATGGTTCAATTTCAGTTACGAACTCGCACTTACGGTTTCGAATTACTTTTACTAATTTGAACAAAACCCTTAAACCGTAAGTCCTGTGACACCCCTAGATCCGGGGTCAAGGATCCAGGTCATCACGGTCCAATTTCCGATCAATATCCATATCTCTTGAGTCTCTCTTTTTTTTTAAAAAAATTTAATACTTATGCAATTGACCCCACACTAATACACACACACACACCAGTCATATGCTCATAGAACAACATCCACGATATTAAAAGTTTAGAGTTAAACAGTTATTACAAACCCAGAACCTTACTAAGTACATTGTTGAACAATACTTCTACAGGAAGCATTTCAACAATTAAAAGTTTATTACAAACTTACACACTTAATTTACATAAGTCTACTAAGCCCCTTTCGCTTGTCACTACCTCGGGGATTGTTGCCAGCACTCGCTCAAAAGGTCGCCTTTCCCTTACCCTCTTGCGGGGTGTAGTGCGTAGAATCGGCATGGGACCTAGCTACTATATACATAAGTGGCAAGAGTGAGCTATAATAGCTCAGCAAGATAATATTGTGACTAGAATTTAAAATGTGAACAGGTATACATATATATGCATATATAAGCAGAAATCAATTATAATCTTTAAGGAAGAATAAAACTCTTATTTAATAATACATCATCCACTTACTATTATAAGAAAGAAATATAAAATAATATAATATCAGTTTTTCTTCATCTGTAACCATAATTCCATCATCTTATATCATTATTCTGTTTTCAGTATAGAGATCTGAAAATCATTTTCAACTCTTTCTTTCAAGTTTTGGGGATTTTCACTGTTGCCGAATACGTAAGGACGATGATCAGTCGCCCTCCGTACCCGTCCTTTTTACTACCGGTAGAAGGAGGAAGGTACACCACTACATCCCCCTGGAGGAAGGTACACCACTACATCCTCCTTCGGCAACTCTTGGGCCGAAATAAAATATTGATTGCTGGATTGTGCCGCACACAGCCTCCTACGCTTTTTGTTGTTATCCCCCTTTTTGTCAAATCATTATTCCATTTATAAAATATCATTCCACATTTCCATTTTCTCGCTTTCATTTCCACATATCATTTACTCATATCATTTCCATTCTCGCACATTACTTCTATAAAATATATATATACATATATAATAATGCTTTGATTATGATCCATACATCTCTTTTATATTCAATAAATCAAATATACTTTTATATTCATAAAATATTCCATCTATTTTAAGAGCAGTAAATAATAATCAAATAATATTTATTAAACCACTGATACTCAACAAGAATATTTTTAATATAGTATTATAAACCATATAACCCTAGATAACAACTGATACCATTCCCTTTCATATCTCTTTTACCATAGAGCATATTCGCTCCATTCGTAATCATCTCTATATCCATATTTCATAAATCATATCCATCTCCCTTTAATTTCCCAAAATCAAGGAAATATATTCTTTGCAACATAGCAACAATAGCATCACATATATATATTCCATGATATCATTTTTATTCCGAAGATAAATAATTTTCAAAGTAGGGATAGAAGGATCTTGGCTCGATCTCTGTAAGTCGGAAGTATAGCTCGTGGCTCTCCCGAAGTCTCTATAAACACAAAAAAGATCATTATCAGAATATATTCCACTTAACCACCTACGCTCATATAATAACACTCTTATAATATCCCATTACTATCTCAAAAGGTCTTGAGGACTTAACCATTCTTATTCCCGATTAAAGTTCTTAACGATTTACATTCTTTCCTTAACAACCACTCTCGACTGTAAAAATTCTCAGAAAATATAGATTCCGAATTTTAATTCAGGGCTAACTGTCAAGGGTCCTCTGACCACCCTACTACACTATCCCAAAATTTTATAACTTTTAAAAATGTTTAAGTATGGTAATTATAGCCTCAAAGTTGATACAATTACGTTTTCTCGGTTCTCGAACGTCTTTCACTAAAACTGACTTTTCTCCTAAACCGTTCATCAGATTTTAACGCACTTTATATCAAAACGTTCTATGAACTATGCTCTATCTCATCATGGTCACTTGGGGGTCTGGACAATAAGGTACCGTACGGGTATAGTGTCCAAAAACAGGGAAATTTATGATTCTAACGAAAATCGGACATTATAACGGCTATATTTTCATACTTTCCAAAATCCAACTCCTCCAAATCTATCATCCACCTTATACACCATCACCTACACCATGTGGTCATCTTACCAACCATGGTTACAAGCACATACACCTTCCACATTCAAGTTTAATCACTTACAAACACATATATCATCATCAATAATCACTTATCATAACCTTAATCACTAAACTTTCTATAATCCATCCTATATTCAAAGTAATACTAAAGGGTCTTGAGAATACTAAAGGGTCTTGAGATTTATACCTTCTTGAAGCTTTAACAACCCTTATCAAGCCTTGGGATATGATTAATCAACCTTATACTAGCTTGGATCAACTAAAGAAACCATAAAAACAAAGTTAGTTTCTAAGGGTTACTATTCATCATCACTTTTGTAAAAATCATAACAAATCGAAAAATAAGAGTTTGGCTCTCAAATTTTTACCACATCTTGGCCTCTGTATAAGCTTTGATTTGAGCTATAGATCACCAAAAACAAAGCTTCCTAGCTATGGTTTTGAGCTCCATCTTTCCGCTGGACAGAAACTGGACAGGTTTGGTTCTCCCACTTTGAGCATGGATTTGACTAGGCTATACTACTTGGATTTCTATGAAATTTGGAGAGAATCATGCCCATGGAGTGGAGAGGTTGTGGTTAAAAGTTGGTGATTTTATCATGGATAAAAATGGAGATATGAATTTTTCTTTGAGTTGTGTTCTTGTTTGGCAGATTGGAGAGCTTTGTGTTTATCTTGCTTCTTTCCCTTTACAAACGTTTTTCACCTTTTATCTATCATATATATCAGTTGTGTAGTCTTATAATAAAAGTCTTTGAAGTCCACCAATGACAAAGAGCCAATTGTTGATCATCTAAACACCTTACCATGAAAAATGCTACTTAGTACTCAAGTTTGACAAGTTTACTCCTCTTCCACTTTGGTTTTAATGTTTGCACCAATGGAATTTCTTCCCTTACACTCTAATATCACTTAATATCAGCTTTATACTTGGGTTGGGCCGAATTCGGGCTTTTGGTTTGGGTTTTGTACAAAGTTCTCTCGTCATCTGATTCATCGAACGATTTCTGCGATCATCTCAGTGGTTTTTCTCTTGTAAATCTCTTAAATATATTTTATCCTTTCCCACATCATATATTAATGTGTTAGGGTGATTCTAATCCTCAAGTAGGTATTAGATCCAATATCCATGGTATATTCTCTTTTTCTCAGAAGTTGCTCTCCTGGTTATCTCTCGGGTTCTCAAGCATTCTCAAACTCGTTTAACAATCTAAATTCCCTTGGCATTTCTTGACTTGATCACTCCTTGGTTTAACCTAATTTCACTATTTCCTCAAGATATAAACCCTTTAACATTTCTATACTCCTTAATATCACATTCAATAGAGTCTCAATCGAAATCGAAAATCCTTAAAGTCCATATTCAGGAATTTCTGAAATCCATCGTCATTTCGAGTCACTTATTTTCATAGTACATCACTAATATGGTTTCCATTTATTCATTTTCTGTTTCAAGTATAGAGTACCTACATACCATTTCTCTAAATCCTCAAAATTTACTGTTTATGTGATCACTGTAGCATTGCTAAAGTTAGGGTTATTACAAGTCCGTTTGCTTCGATTCTCGCGCCAAAACGATCTATGACTCGAGATCTACTAGGTCAGTCCATAATATCATTAAGGTCGGAGACTTACTCCTACTGTCATGCACGAATTTTGAAGGTTTAACGAAATTTCGGCATTACGACGGCTATAACTCGGACGTTTCCAAATTTGTTACATCACAACCAAGCCACATCGGGCATACCATCAATCTTATACACATGATAATCATCTTAAAAAGTCCAAGAACATCTCACTTCATCATCAAAAGTATCATATCTTTTAAATCAACTAAATCGACTACATAATCATGTTTACATGCTTATTATAACACCATAATCACAACTATTCTAAAAACCACCAAGAGCATACATAAACTTAAAGTAAGATCTAGGGTTTAGGTGAGATATACCTTCCTTGGGGTGTGTATGAGCCTTACTAAACCTTGATTAGTCCTTGTACATCCTTAACATAGCTTGGATCATCCAAAGAAACAAGAAAACTCAAGTTAGTTTCTTGAAATCCCTATTCATCCTCAACCTTCTTGATTTTATAACTCAAGAATAGAATGGAATTTGAAGCTAAAATTTATAGTAGATCTTAGTTATGAAATATAGGACATACCTAATTAATCTTGTGATTTTTGAAGGGTTGGAAGCTTGATCTTGGTCCTTAAATTAGGGTAAAAGCCGAAAGGGTTCTTTTGGAAGAGAAGATGAAGTTGCTTGCTTGCTTTTGCTTGGTTGATTGAATAAAGTGAATTTTTGTGATAATATCTAGCCATGCTACTTTAATAAAGTGATTATGTCACTCCAATGCATCATCAAGTAGCCAAGTGTTGTGTTTTTGTGGTAGGATGATGTAATGTGCTACGTACTTGGTTTGGTTTCTAATTATCCTAGTTCCTTTGGTAACCAACTTAGTTACTTGATCTTATCCACTTTCACATGCTTGTATCTTGGCTCTCTGTTTGTTTCTTTGTCCGGTTATTACTTAATTTCATTGATCGTTCGGAGGAATATCTCAAGTATTTCTTGTTAGGGTTTTACCGGAAATCCTCTTAATATTTATACTACCATTCTCAATCCTCCTTTATAATCCTTGAATTTAAATTCCTTAAATCTCTTTAATAATTCCTTAAATCATTCAGTGTCAAGGGAAATCTCGGAGAAAACAAAAGTGCTATTTTTCTGAATCTCACATCGTTTACATACACTTATTTTACCTATAGATCATCAAAACGAGCTCAGAAATCCATTCTGAATACTTCTATATAGCGTTGTCTAATAATATTCCAATTTCCACCAAAAACACTATTCATTGCCTATTTTCCCTTTAATTCTTATAATTAGAAAAATGTCCTCGTGCTTTCCCGAGCATTCCTCAACCCTTTTTACGGAACCACTGGACTTATAACAGATACCGATTTGGATGACATGAAAATAACCTTCCTCTGTTTGTATACCATATCCTACTTTCTTGACGATAGATTATTCTTACCTAAGTTGTCAACCAATTGCATCATTCATAGCATGTAAACATTTGAATCCAAATCCATTCAACATTCATTCTTTCAACCACTGATACACTGCAGTCGTAACCACTATTCATTCATACTCCAATACGTAATAAAAGTTTTAATTCTTACCAAAAATCTAGGTTCTTACGTAGTAGAGATATACAATATAACATAATTTGTATTTATAAGAAATCGAGGGCATTTAATTTTCTAACCTTCCATCACTTAGCTTAAACTTAAACTGCGGCCTGTCACCATATTTAGTCTTTTTCATCTGAAATCCCTCAGACTCTTCAAAAACTCCAATAAGATCTATAAATTAAAACATTTTGAATACTTAATGGCTATATTGAAAGAATATAAATAAAATTAAAGAATTACTTATAATATATACTCAAGTATATCATATGCAAATTCTGGTTCTCCGTCTTTGTAAGTAGCCTCATCAGGACACGTCTCAGTTGCCAATGACTTTATATCTTCCAACTCTATAAATTCGAACTTGTTCATCATCAAAACTGGATCATTTTGTGGTACATGAACCACCTCTGTTGCATTTATAAAAGAAATATCCATTTTTGACGACACTGGTCGCAATTTTCCAAATGCGCTCTTCACTGTGAAGTTAGTGATAATATAAATTTTTTCCTCCTCTAGTTTTTTCTTCGGATCTTTCCAGATATCCACATATACAAATGCTTGAATATGATAACCCTGAAAGACAGCATATATGTCAAATAATTAGAAGTTATAATCAGTAATAAGCGTACATAAAAAAAAGAATGTATAATGCATCAGGTACATACGTCTATATCTACCAATAAACAATTTTGTCCTCGGAAAACTCTGTCTGCATTCATTACTGGCCACATTCTGGTCACTTTAACTTTAATCTTCCACGAGGTTTTTGAAGCATTTAAGCGTTGTAATCTTTGACATTGTTCTTCTGCCATTGTTTGGTTAAGACAATATACGATGAATGAATAAATAATGGTTAAATTATCAATATATACATGTAACTTAGGCAATGATTTTGGTCATGCAATTAAGGCATTTTGTTTCTAATCTTAACGATGTAAATAGGGAATAAAGAATCAGTTATTCAATTTGATTACAGCTAAATCCTATAATTAAAAATTTAATGAGTAGCTTTGTCATCAAATAATTTAGTAATTTAGTAATTATCATAAAAGTAATTGATATTATGGATAAGATCACGTTACAAAATATTAATTATTCTATAAATCAATTTAATGATTATGTTCTCAATTATGTCAACAATTAATTTAGTAATTATCATAAAAGTAATTGATACTATAGATAATATCACGCTGTAAAATATTTTTGAATATTCTTTGATTGGTAGGAGATAACTACGATGTGGTGACACTTGGACTGCTGATGGCGCTGAGTTGGAAGAGGATATAGCAGCTTACTAAGCGTGAAGGTAGAGTGTCTGACTTGGCGCAGCCATGTTAGCTGATGCTAACCATATTGGGCAAGAAGTAATGGGCTTGCAGTAGTTCAAAAACTTTCAAGAAGCAGGAGATGTTGCCTGCGCATGGACAGGGGTTTAAGCACTATAGGTTGAAATTGAACACCGTGGGTCGAACTGCCTGATAGTAAACGGACAAAATGGCACTGCGGCTACTAAATAACGCACCGATAGTAAGAAAATTAACTTTTTAACAGTGATATCTGCACCGTGGGGAGTGTTAACAAAATTTTAAAGATCCACTTCAGAAAAAATATTGCACCTCGGGTACAAAAATTGCACCATAAATTAGCATTCTTCCCATCTAATAATTTCAAAAATTATCCTATCAACCTGTAAAATCTCTTTTTTTTTCTTTTTCTCCTGAAACACTT
This sequence comes from Saposhnikovia divaricata, assembly GCA_036435485.1. NCBI lineage: Eukaryota > Viridiplantae > Streptophyta > Magnoliopsida > Apiales > Apiaceae > Saposhnikovia > Saposhnikovia divaricata. Next base: position 106,822,992 of record CM071597.1, read on the forward strand.
CAACAAAATTATCAAGGTACCTTGTGGATATTCTGGTTTTTTTATATTTGGTTTGTAAATAGACACTAAATGAAACTCCAAAAATGTAAAAATTGTGATGATTGGTGGGCTCAACGTCTCACTTTTTCGTAGTCCTCACTATGCTAAGAAACACAAACTAATAATGATTTGGACTTTTATATATTTGAAAGCATGCATATTTATGGAGACACTTGTAGAGACCTCAAACTGAAATCATAGTAAATAAACGTAACAACTTGTCACATTGATCCGAGACAAATGAATATAATAAAGGTAGATGAACAATATCAAAATATGAACAGGTTTGTTATACTTCGGAAAAACATTTGTATTACACCTAATAAAGTTTTAAATGGGAGATGATAGCTTCTATGGGCCTTTCCTGATTTGATCCATAGCTTCTAGGGGCCTTCCTGAGGAAGGCGGGAGCACCACTGGTAGTTCGCCCGAACCATATACCTGTTAGAAATTTTTTAAAAGGTCAGTAACAGTAATATCAATAACCACCAAATTGTGGGAAAAGTTCCTTCGAGACCAATATTAAATTAAATTAAAGACCCCGAGACCATATATGTTCACCAAGTAGAACACGTCTATAACATTTTCTGCAGACTATTTTTGGCAGCGTTTTGCAAGAAAAGCAAAACAGAGACCAAGGTCAAATTAGAGACCTTACAGACAATATATGCAATGCAGAACACTCTGCACCAAGGTATCCAGTTTAACAGTTGTATCCATAGAATATTTCCTACATATTTAACAAAAAGAAAATGTAGCTGTACCATTATTAGCCTGCAAATACAGCATGTCAACCCGCAAACCACGGCTTTCGGTAGGTCAGTCTTCTCCTTAAACAAATGAAACACAAAGTAACCACTAATATGATAGCTGAGTATTTTGCAAACCTCATTTAGTACTTCCTCGGAAGCATGCTGAATAAGAAAACATAACATTGCAACCATAAAAAACCAAAAGCACAACTCGGGCCTTTCCCATCGTCCCTCCATGAGGCATGCATGAGCCACCATGGTCATCATGAATAAAAATACTATTCTCCAGCACATATCATTGGTACAAAGAAATAAAACATAGCATGACGTGATCTTTTCTATACCTACAATCTCTAAAATTTATGTTTACTTAATGAAATGTATAAATTCTAAGTTTCTTGCTCTCTATTTCTGTTTCTATTCTAAAAAGTGAAGAAGCTCGTAGATTTAGTACATTGAGCTTGGATATTACAGGAGAGGAATCAGCCTATATTATAGGAGAGGAATCAGCCTATCTACGATCTATACGATTGGGGCTTTTAAATATTCATTTACATGTATCTCATTTGTTCTCTAAGGTTAAGATTTTAACTAACAGTTTAGTTAAGACAATGGTTGAAACTTGTCATCGCTGTTTTTCTCGAGTTAAGGAAGAAGGCAGGTGGAAGAATACTTTATATGACTGTAGTTTCAGCAAACAAACTTTCTAAGTATAACTTAAAGGGAAGCCCTAACAGAGGGCAATAGTGTGTAAAAGGTAGGCATATAATAGAACACCTTGATGATAAAGATATGCTGACATTTGTAGAAGTTGAACTTGGAGACCTAAGCAGGAAGACATGAGTGAGGGAGGGAACATCTCCTAAATGGGGTTCAACATTAAATATGGTTCTACATGAAGATACTGGGACCCTGAAATTAAATCTTTATGAAAGTAAGTCAGGCAACGTGCACATAGATGTAGAAGTAGTCAGGCTCTACCCTCACATCAAGTGTTTTGGAGCTTAGTTCCGCTACTATTATACTTCAAACAATACAAAAGGGCATTCAAATATTAGCATATTCTATTGTTTAATTAGTATTAGGACTATTTTTCGATTCGTTGGAAGGTAGGTTTATGAATTTTAGAACACTATACTGAATATACAATCCTGGGTACTGTCTGTACTTCTGTATGGTATTAATTTACTTATTGGTTTATCAACTGGTAGTGCATCTGATTTAAAGTTTAGGTCCTTTAGCGAAAGGCATAAGAAACAATAAACTTACTTCGCTGTTTTGCACTCACCGTGTTTGCAGGTGGAGTAGATGTGGTTGATTCCTCGCTTGATGAATTTCTTGCCAGCAATAGTATAAAAACATAAAGAATTACTAACATCATTTCATTAATGTTGCCTTTGTCATCACAGCTATCAAGGTTTTCTACAGATACGAAGAAAATTTCTGATAATTGTCTGTGTTTTATACTGTATGATGTTGAGTGTACGTTTTCTTCAGTGATAATCAATTTCTTGCAGATCAAATGATGTGTAATCAGTCTTTATATTTTAATTGAATCACAGATAATAGTTTAACATGTTTAATTCATTACTTACTGATTTTTATTTCAATTTATATTTAAGTTTCTTGTAATCATGCCCCTAGCTTTGTCAGAGGCTTATACCTCGCCTTACCGCCTCCTGATTTGCCGGCCAGAGGGTCTATTTGAACAGCCCCTGCGGGGCCAGTCAGGGTGAGAGAGATACGGACTACGCTCTTCCGTATCACGCAAAAAGCAGGTCTTTTCAGTACATTCTTAGGTTGTACTATACGCAATCAAACTTGAATCTTTATAGGCACCTTACGATTAAGCTAGACTAATAAGTAAATGGATACCATTCAGATAAAACATACAGTACCAGGATTGTATATTCAGTACAGTGTTCGAAAAGTCCCTAGGCGATAAACGTACCTTCTAGCGAATCGAAAAATAGTACTAATACTAATTAAACAATCCTGGCATTTCGACTAATGTAATAATTATAAAATCAATGGAATGGGACTGTAATGTTAGGCCTTAACAGATTATTGAAATAATAACACAATCACAAAGACATCTAAAACAGCAAAAAAATAAATTTAAAGGAAAAAAAAAACCAACTTTGCAAAATCTATCATTCCAATCAATCAATTGGAGCTTAGAATAACATATGAATAAATTAATAAACACAATTAGTAATCAGCCCCATAAGAAAGAAATAAAACCCAACAAAACCCATAACTTAATAATCAAGAATCCTGTGTTTCATTCAGAAAGGTCTCACCTTTTTGCCCAATTCTTCAGAGGTAAATGTTTTTTTTGACCGCCTACAACAAATATATGTAAATTATTATGGGGTGACCCATGATTCCATCAATACAAAATACAAAAAACCCTATGAAATAAAAGTAAAAAGACTAAAAACCCTATGTAAAATAAGTTACAAAATATAGTTTGAAAGGGTAATTGGTGTAATTTAAAAGTAAAAAGACTAACAACCCTATGTAAAATAAGTTGTAAAATATAGTTTGAAAGGGTAATTGGTGTAATTTGATTAAGTCTTTCGCTAGCCATCATTAGGAATATATTGATACCTGAGTCTACCAGACCATGCGGTTAACCAATCAAAAACGAGGAATTATTTTAGGACGAATCAGATTCAATTCCTAAATTTTAGACCAATCATATCATATTAAAAGTTTTCCTTATTGATCTTTCTATACCCACTTTACTAACTGTAGTTAGTTAACAATTCTAATTAAAATTTAATAACTATTTAATTTTACATGCTTATATATTATATATATACTTTTAATCAAAAAATATTCGATAATAAATTTCTCATATAATTTATTTTCAATTTTATTAAATAACAACTATATATTTACAGAATTACGATAATTATGGTAATAACTCAACCAGCATGGAAACATTAGCATATAAAGTGGCAAGATACCAATATTTAAATAGAAAATCATGTCCTAATAAACGGGAAAAAAATCACGCTTATAATAACTATTTAATTTAACATGCTTATATATTATATATACTTTTAATCAAAAAATATTCGATAATACATTTCTCATATAATTTTTTTCATTTCTATTAAATAACAATTATATATTTACCGAATTATGATAATTATGGTAATAACTCAACCAACATGGAAACATCATCATAGAAAGTGGCAAGGTACCAATATTTAAATAGCAAATCATTTCATAATAAACGGGAAAAAAATCACGCTTTCCTCCCCATTAATTTTTATGGGATTCCATCATGTGTTATAATTTTTTTTATTTTATTTGAACCCAGATAACAATTCAATCTCATAATTCAGTTATAAGATTAGCAATCCGATTTCATCGAAATTATTTTTAAATATCAAGTCACATGTCGTGCCCTCTAGCCATTATCTAATTGTCTACTAATAAATTAGCTTAAATATAAACTAATTTGTTACCCATACTCCATAATATAAAAATATAAATGTTACAAAGTTTACTAATATAACAAATATTCTTTTATTTCAGGTATACAGTTAGATGCAGTTAGCCAATCAGAAAATTATGAATTATTTTAGGACCAATCAGATGCCAATCATGTTATAATAAAAGTTTTCCTTATTTATCATTCTTATCCTATTATACTAACTATGGTTATTTAACAATTCTAATTTAGATATAGTAGTTACTTGATTTAACATATCCATATATTACATGTTTTTTAATGAAAAAATTTATTATAATAAATTAATATTTAAATTAAAATCAATCGGGATTATAAAAATATATAATAATAAGCGATTTTCGCAATATAATTCCAATCCTTTGATTTACAATTAATCATAATTACATTATTATAAATTATGAAATAATTTTTGTAAATATATAAAAGAGCCAATCAGAATTTACCACTAAAATTAAATTAATCATATCATTCTCATCCTAATTTACTTATCGTGATTACTTAACAATTGTTTTGAAATACGAAATTTATTTTATTTAGTAAATGCATAAATTACATTTTTTTTAAAGTGATAAAATATTTACTAATCAATGTTTTAATTTAAAATCAATCACAATTATATTATTCTATATTACGAGCTAATTTTCATAAATATCAACTACAATCATACTATAATATATAGTCATGTATTACTGATTAATTTTCATAAATACTTATTAACTAATCAATCACAATTTTGAATTTAAAATCAATCAAAATTATATTATTATATACTAGCACATCTGTTCTTTGCGCCCCTCCCTATTTATAGAGCCATTTTCCAAAATTGCGTATATATTAATTAATATTAATAGAAATATATTATTTTTATGCATGGATCTATTTTATCTATATTATAAAATATAATATTTTAATATCTGAAACACTCGATCTACAATCATAAGGTGCAAACAAATTTGAATAAATCTATTCTTATTAAATTAAATACTTTAAAAATTAAAAATATTTAATACACTATTCCAAATACACAATCAAAATTTAAGTTATAGAAAGTTTTAAATTAATCAATTATTTAAAAAACTAAATTCAACCAATTAAAATATTAAAAAATGAATTTTAAATCAATTTTCATTAACATTTACTTATCAGTATTTTTTAGTTATACAAGAATTAATGGGATAAACAAATTGACTTGACAATATATTTGAATTATTCAAGACACTAAATAGACTCTCAAATAGTATTAAACATTATTTGGTTTATAAATTATTAATTCAAAAAATGAAAATCATTACAGAGTCAATAAAATTATTGTTAGTTGATATTTTCATAGAAAATTGGTCAATTTTGTGCAAAAATTCTAATAAATCAATATTTTTGATAGATAATTAATTTATCAAAAAAAGGGCATACGCCATCTACACAAATAATCATTCAAATTTTCTTATAAATCACTATTTTTTATAGGTAAATAATACATCTGCAAAAAATAATTAAGACTGGACAAACACATATTCAAATAGATCATATCAATGTAACAAGGTTTCCTTAATCCAAACTTATTGAAAAACAAAGTAAAATCAAGAAAAAAAAACGGGGCTTACCATCAACCAAAGTGCAGATATCAGCCCCTAAACTTTAGTTTAGTATTTTTGGGAGAGGAGGAGAGAAAGAAACGGCTATAGCAATCGTTTAAAAATTACTATTATTAATAACTAGATAGGTCGATACATATAAATTATATATGGTTTCCAATAAAAGGTGCCCATTTTAATTTTGTATTCTTGAATTCAAGTAATAGTATTCAATTCTCATATCCTAATTTAAGAGCAGACATATCTAATTTGCTTGGTTGGTAAATAATATTTATTTTTAATATCAACAAAATCTTAAATATAGGTAAAAAATTTAATAAGTTGGTAGATAGATTCTAGACAAACAGATATATATATATATATATATATATATATATATATATATATATATATATATATTTTGAAAACCAAAGTTTTTATTAAAAACAACAGGACAGGCCTGGGATACATGGTTACAAGGAGCTCCTGTAGAGCAGAGCTCCTGGAGAGCAGCTTCCTACTAGAAACTAAAAAGAGAACTAGGAAAACCACACTAACTTAGCGATGACAACGAAAAGCAAAAGCTACCACTAAAGACAGAACCACACCCTGAGCGGCAAATGGAAAAGAAGATCACGAGATAGCTTAATAACCTGGATGTTGGGGAGAGTCTGAGATTTCACCTAACCCAAAGTTCTCCTGGATATCCCTGTCTTGAAAAGGTCTACCAAGCCCCATATCGCTAATCAATAGGTCTTGGAGGGATCCAAACATGCCTGAGATCTTGTTAAATGAATCCAAATGATTCATTCCATAATTTGCAAGGTAGGCATCAGTCCTATTTATATGAAGGGGAACCAAAGAGATATCCCTATCAGTAACTTCCGGTTTGTAAAAGTTACTATGGAGAGAGTTTATCTGTTGCATCACCTCCTCCAAGTCAGCTTCGACGAAAGCATGTTCTTGTAATCGAATCACATCGTACACCTCTCCATTGTCTGTTATAAGGGCTTTTTCTTTTCCTAGACGATGAGCCTCCACTATGCCTACGTGAACTCCCCAGAGAAGGGCTTGCAGATGCGATAGACCAGCCATAGGCCCCATTGCACCCCAAATCATCATCCCTTCATGGTCTCTTATGATTACTCCAACTCCATTACTATTTCTATTTTGGAGTGGATTTTCTTGTGTAGCACAGTGGACACTGATCTTAACAAATGGAGACTCTGGAGGAAGCCACACAAAGTCCATGAATGAGATGGGAGAGGATTGCTAGAGAAAAGCACGAAGAGAAATATCTGAATGGGGAGAACAAAAGCATGAAACCAACCAACAGGAGAGGAGGGAACTATATACAGAGGCTGAAAACTAAGTACACCTAAACAAAATAATAGGGGCACCTAAAGATTCGAATATAACAGGCATGCATCACTGAAAATAAAGAAGAATCCGAGAGGAGAACAGGCATAGATTGATGACCTAGCTAAGACATATTCCTAGAGAGAGCAGAACCTATTAAAGCCTTGAGTTAAGAACCTAGTTTTTTAATGAGGTCGTACTAAAGATTCTCTAAAACAACTGCACATGATCAGAAGAAGCAAATGAATAGTAGAGCAAAAATATTCTCCTTGGCAAATCAAGAAATGAACAAACGAATCATTACGACTAGGAGTCAGAATCTTCTATTAAATTCAGATTGCTTGCATGTTATGTTTGCATAACCCAGTAAATGTCAGGTTGTCTGCATCCATGTTTAATTCCCTTGGAACGAATTTGGAAGCCCTTTTATTATTTACTAATATTTGGAAGCCCTTTACCGAACCTGATTTTAAGATATTGATGGCTTCTCTAGAGTCCGAGCAGATTACCATATTCTTTGTAGAGAAAGAACCAAGCAACCATAGTTCAACTATGTGTAAGATTGCTGACAATTCTGCTTCGGCACAGTTTGAAGCCAAGTCAAATTGTGTGAATAAACCTAATTGATTCCGACTCCATGCCCCATCCACTGTACAGACCAAGTCAAATTGTGTAAATTTAAATTTTCAATAAGCCTCTGACAAGGAATGATTGTGAATAGCAATTGATCCCTGAGGGTTAACTCTCCAAAGTGCATCATTACTAAAGTTAATAAGTTGCGCAACAGCACCCCAATTATTAACTCCAGTAAAAATAAGAAATTATATCGTTGCCTTGTTAAGTCTTGACTTCTTGAAAATATTTTCATTCCTCACTAACCAGATTGTCCAACAAGTAGCAGCCACCACTATAGTCCATATTTTGCTTGCTTGTTTGTTTTTCAAATTTTGCAAACATTCAGGAAAGAGAAGGTCGAACTAGAGAGAAGATTATTTGAAATACTCCACCATTTACCCACAAACTCCCAAGACCATCTGGCAAGAATACAATCCCTGAACAAATGTTGTACTGACTCCTGAACAGTTCTACACTAAGTACATAAATGATCTATACCATAGTCTCGAAGTCTATGACTAAGCAGGAGCATTGTAGGAAGGCTATTGGATTGCAACTTCCAAAGAAAAATCCTAATTTTAGGCGGAATCTTGGCACTCCAAATGAAGTTACAAACTTCATCATGATGCAGGTTTGGATGAGTTCTTTGCAGTAAAATAGAATTGCAATCTCTAGTGGAGAAGGACCCCCTATTTGGGATCCAAATGAGCCTATCTCTATTTGATGAAAGGGAAAAGGAAGCTATAATTCTTGACAGGATAATTATGTCTTCCTCATCCCTACTGATTAGGTTTCTTTTCCACAATCTTAATCCTGAATCTGAATCTGACTACCACAATGCTAGAAATTCTTTCACCGAGGAATGAGCATGATTTCTGATGCGGTAAAGCCTAGGGAGTATGAACATGATTGGACCCTCCGGATACCAGTTATCTTCCCAGAAGTATGCTAACTCCCCATTTTCAACCAGCCATTTAAAGTTACTACGATTCAGTATGGCATTCAAATCATCATTTGCACTTACTCTGATTATACTCTAAATTTGGTGCGATGATTCTTTTCTGACTTCCAGGCTTCCCAAGTCGAAGTTCAACCTTGGGCCATAGATACTTGATAGAATCTTATTCCACATAGCTGACCTTTCCGAGTAGCATCTCCAGAACCACTTTGCCAGCATTATCAGGTTTCTAGCCTTAAGAGATACCAGACCTAGTCCCCCCAAATGTTTAGGAGAGCAAATTTTCTTCCAACCAATAAGATGCATTTTGTTTAGTTAAATGTTATCTACTTTGGAATGGCCCCACAGAAAATTCCTCCTTAATTTCTCTAATTGAAGGATGATAGCTGCTGGGATTAGGAACATGGAGAACCAATAAACCGAAATACTATCCAAAGCAGCTTTGAGGAGGGTGATCCTACCTGCCATTGAGATGTGGTCTGCTTTCCAATTTTGTAGTTTATTTTCAACTCTCGTAATGAGAGGAGTCCAATACGAAATGGATTTTGGCGATTTACCAATTTCAATTCCCAGGTATTTGAGATTTCCTCGACCAACTGGACAACCAAGAAAAGGAGCCCACAGATCTATTGACTCCGATTCATCAGCAAACCCATATAAGCTACTTTTTTGAAAGTTTATTTTGAGACCTGATAAAAGTTGGAAGCACTGTAAGACCCGTTTAGCCCCTTGCACTGATGGTAGATCATTCTTAATGAAAAGAATCACGTCGTCTGTAAATTGGAGGTGTGTGAGCTCCCAGTTAGAGTTAAGAAGAAACACCCCTTTGCATATTCCTTTTGCAACTGCTCTGTCCATCAGATTTGCAAGAATTTCCCCAATTAAATTGAACAGCAGGGGGGATAAGGGATCCCCTTGCCTGAGGCCTCTTGAAGGAGAAAATCATTCGTCGGACATCCATTGACTAAAACTGATATTCTTGAAGAAAAAAGAATCGCTCTCATCCATGCTATCCATTTTGCTTCAAAATTCATACATTCAAGTACATGAAAGAGGAGATTCCAATTTATAGAATCGAAGGCATTCTCGAATCGATTTTCATTATGAGTCCTTTTGTTTTCTTTAATTTCAGGGCCGCGCAAACTTCACTTGAAATAAAATACAATCAGAAATTTGACGTCCCTGAATGAATGCCGTCTGAGTCTCTGACACTAGGAAACTCATAACTCTCTTAAGCCTTAAAGCAAGCACCTTCGTTAGCAATTTCATCAAGGCATTCATTAAACTAATAGGCCTGAAGTCTGAGGTGCTCGTAGGAGTCTTCATTTTGGGAATAAGAGCAATAAATGAAGAGTTCAGTCCATTCGGAATAAAGCCTGAATCATGAAAATTGGAGAAGAAAACCATTACTTCCATTTTGATATAAGGCCAGAGTTTTTTTAGAACCCCCGCATTTAAGCCATCCGGTCCCGGGGGTTTAGTAGATTCTATTTGAGATAATGCATATTCGACCTTTTCCAACGAGAAGCGACTCACCAGTTTTGAACTATCTGTGGGGGACAATTGCTTGACCATACCAGTCTCTAAGCGAAAAATGCAGTCCCCTGAATTCTTGCTAAAAAAAGAGCTAAAATACTTGAAGAATTCTGCCTTGATTTTTGTTGGGTCAACACACCATACGTCGTCAATCTGCAAACCAACAATATTATTTGTCCTGTGTCTTCTGAGAATGGCTTTATGAAAAAACTTTGTGTTGTTTTCTCCTTTGAGTTGCCATTGCAACCGAGATTTCTGAAACAGCATTTTTGCCTTCAATTTGTACAAATCGTTCAAGTTTTCTTTGACTATCATCTTCGATTGACAATTAGTCCCTGTTTGATCAGCTTGAGATTGATTCTCTTTTAACACCTTAATTTGATGATCAAGGTCTCCAAAAGAAGAAATTTTCCAACTCTTAGTAAACGACTTGATGAGCCTGAGTTTAGAGTGGATATTACTTTCCTTCGAGTTTACCCAAACTGATCCCAGTTGCTCCACTAAGCTAGAATCTTCGAGCCAACAATTGAAGAACTTGAAGGGTATAGGTCCCCAATTTTGTGAAGAACATTTTACAGAAATTGGTCTGTGATCAAAGTTGCGCCTATCCAGTGCAATCGTAGACCAGTTTCCCATTAGAGCCCATTCCTCGTTTAGTAAAGCTCTATCAAGTTTACTTTGTTTACCCTACGGTCCAAACCAAGTAAAAATAGAATTCAACAGATGGGCTTCTAATAAAGATTTTATTTGAATAAAATCACCAAACAGGTTCGAGTCCAAATCTGCACATAAGCAATTCAAACGTTCACTCGGATTCAAAACACAATTAAAATCCCCAACCAGCAACGTCGGAGTCGAACTAACTGATGCTAGAATATTGGAGAGATCTTGCCACAATTTTATTTTTTCCTGCAGACCCAATGGAGCATAGACGTTAATGCAGGAGAAAGCCATCTTCATAGCTTTGCATTCTCCTTGAACCCAAATCCAATTTCCGGAAGAAGCTGTATTCGAAATTGAAAATACTGTTGAGTCCCAAACTGAGATAAGTCCCCCAGAAAGGCCAGTTGGTGGAACTTTTTCCCAACCAATGAAATCTCCCAACCCAAATGAGATTTAATCTTCGCTCATTCCATTCCATACATTTGGTTTCATGGATGCAAACGAAAGATGTTTTAGATTCCACTACCACTGAACGAATGTTAGATCTTGCAATGACATTTGATGCCCCTCGAACATTCCAACTAACAAAGGATAACTGATTCATAAGAAATTATCAATTGGAAGGTTTTAAAACGTCACACGTTTAGATGCTGAGCCATTTTTTGATTTCTGAGATGGCTGAGTTCCTATCCTTTTCCAATATTAATCCCATTTCTAAACCCGTTTCTATGATTGCACTGGCCTCATCCATTCCTTGAGTTGAAATTTGAATTGGACCCACCTTTAGAGGTTGATTTTTCTAGGATCTGCGTCTGAGAGGAATCTTAAAAGATTTATTTTCTTTGTGCTTCAGATTTTTCCATGGTCTTCCCCTTTTACTCTTGATTCTAAGTTCTTTCAAATCCTTGTTGAGAGAGAACTGAGAATCGGCTTTATCATAAATATCCTAGCCAATGCTATCATCTAGAATAGATGCAAGCTTGGATGTTTCAGATAGAATTTGAGATTTATCCCTGTCTACTGATCCCACTAACACTTGAGGTTCTATGTTTGATGGTTGAAATACTCCAGTCTCACAAGGCAGGAGGATCTCATGTTCAACGACTACCTCCAAAAATGGTTGATTAGCATTGAGATTTACTTCTAAGTCAATGACTGTACCATCCTCGTTGAGCGGAGCTGGAAAATCTTTGTTGATTTCCTTATCAGGAAAGAAAACTTCCTGAGTGTTACAGCATCTACAAGCAGGATCCCAAGTTTCTATCACTGATACAATGAACAATTGGTTTTCTATGCTAACCATCTCATTGAATTCCAGCTTGTTCTTTATCTCAGTTTCCAACAGAATTTTTGGGGTTATATAGCACTCTTCTTCATCAACAAAAGGTGAAATGTGAATTACAGTGCCCCAACTTTGTAGAATTTTCTTGAAATTGTTGTCTGACCATGCACACATTGGCAACCCCCTGCATTCCACCCAAGTTTTCCTTGAGGGCTTCAGATCTTCCCAACTAGCTTTGTGAATAGATGCAAATCTAATTGCTAAGAAGTCCAAATCCTGACTTGAAAGTAATTCTTCATTAGGAATATATATGACGAAATGCTTGCTAGTGATCCCTCTTATAGTTGATCTTTAAAGCCTAGTCCTTCCACAATCATTTGCACCATTTCTGCCCTCTCTTGGTTAACTATGCTTAAAGCTAATTCTTTAATGAAAGCATCATTGATCGGTAGAATTTGAGGCTTTACCTCTGAGCTCTGCTTGTCATTCAAATTGATTGAATCTTTACTTTTCAACTTTGAAATGTCTGCCTTATCTGAACTGATATGAGTCTTAGTCTCTGGCTTCTGCTTGTCTTTCGAATTGATTGATACTGTGCTTTTTAAATGCGGATGGTCTGCCTGAACCTTACTTGGTGAATTTGCCTGATCCTTAGAATGAGAGTGGGCTTTTGGGTTAATATTTGAACAAGTATTCACCTTTGGGGAATTACTAGGAGAGGACTCTTTCCTTGCTTTAACCTTTTTTGCCTTTGCAGAAGTGACATAAATCCTTCCTTCACCTAGACGGGTACCATTCTGTGTTTTGATCAGGTACTTTACCGCCTCATGATTTGCTATTTTCACAAAACCAAACCTTTTATGATTTTTATCTCTTTTTTTTTGGCACAATGATATCTCTAATGTTGCCTTCCCGCTTAAAGAACTGCCATGAGTCTCGAATTTGGATGTTATCAAAGAACCTCGAGATAAATAACGTATTACTATCAAATCCCTCTTAATTTACAACCTTGTTTCTACTCAACGAGGCCCTTTCATTGCTTATATCAGAGTGAGGTGGATTTCCATTCAGAAGGGCTTCTTTGAAGGACAAGGCCTGTGAAGGATGATCTGAGAGGTTTTTCAAAATCCACTTGTTAATTGATCTATGATGGATTTGCCCCAGTGCAAAGTTTATTGCTTTGTCCTCCCCCTTTTTTGCATCCATCAGTACTCCCTTTTCGACTAGATGACTATGGCTCGTAATGAAATCTAATAGAACCTTCTTATGATCCTCCTTATCATTAGAAAATTATTTCCTACTGTGGTTGAAATAGTAGGAGAGGGAGTGTTTGTGTATCTGCTCTAATGCTTCATTAATATCAGAGTTGACAATTTGTCAAACACCTTGTAGGACTTTCTTTTCTACCCAACTTTGATGCTTAAGAATGAAATCTTTCAATATTGCTACATCCTGAACACCTTGTTTTGAACCAGTATGTCCCTGAGGATTCTTGGGGGTTGGACTATCTGTGCTCCGCCCGATGACCCTCTTCGAGAGGTTCCTTGACATTAGCAGAACATTCCTCAGGTGCTCCTCTTCTTTTCTATCATTCCACAGTGAATCTTCTGCTAACCTTATTCTTGTTTCCCCTTTTGAGTTATAATCTATCACTTTCGGCTTCAGTTAGTTCTCTACATGATTGTCCCCTTGACCATAGTTGTTTAGCTTCCTTTTATCCCAGTTTTTGAATCTTTTTTCCCAAATCTTTCTACTCTCTTGGATTGAAGGGTACCGTTTACTCCACCATTCCTCATCTATATAATAGTTGTCACCTATAGCTTCCAATGAAACTGATCTCCGAAGATTTGGCCGTTGCTCTCTCTCGCCATTTTTTAATAATGTTTTTGACAGAGATATATATTACCAATAAACATAATTCAAAAAATTGGAGGGCTTCATTTTTATGCACTCTACTCTTTGTTTTATTTTATAGTATCTCAATATTGTTTTCAATTACATAGTAAAATACTTAGATAACTTTTGCAAAGAGTGACATTACATGTAATTGTCATATTTTTTTCTTTTCGCATATTTTTTTCGTTTCGTGTACCAGAAAAAAATTGTGTAATTTATTTTGTGTTCGAATTTTGGGTACACAAAATAATTTCATGTCATTTTCATGCAAGATTCCAAAGACACATGGCATGAATGTATACAACATAAACGATTTTCCAGATCTACGTAAGCACTTTCTTTTAATATATGTCGAAACAATATACTCACTATTACACGAAAATGAATTTCATGTTTTTTAACCCGATAATTAAATTACAAGGACATATATATAATAATGTGATTACGTGTTTATATATTACACATTTAATTTTAGTTTCATGTACAGTTTTCTATTTTAACATGTTAGTCAAATAGAAAAAAGTTATGTGATACTCATTTTCAAATATTTTATTTTACGCATAGGGATGACAACGGGTTGGGTTTGATCCGAATTTTTTAAAGTCCAAACTCATTCCAAATATTTTTGGGTTTTAAAAATAAATCCAAATCCAAAACTCCATATCCAAAACCATATTCGTCGGATTTCGGATTTGACCTGGTTTTTTTTTATATCCAAAATTAGTTATGTAGCCAAAATTAAAATAATTGCTACACGCAAACAATATTAATTTTATTTACACAATAATTAAAAATTAAAATGATTAGATTAAGTAGTCAAATATAACATATTATACGACTTAACATACTAAGTAAAATTTAATATATGTTAAAAAAAATATTTCTTTGTATACAACATAAATGAAAAATCTAAGTAAAGTAAAGAAAATCACATCTTAAATATATCAATAAAATTTGAGATTGAGAAATAAAAGTTCTAATTACTAAATTAGTATTGATTATTTCTAATGAAATATTTGAATAAAAATAAATAAATTATATGTCTTACATCTAAAATATTACATAAAATAATTTCAGATTATAACGATAAACTCTAACAGTCATATCTTACTCAAAAAATGAGATATATTGGATTTGTTTGGTTAGTAATGTTTATTTTTCTATAGTAAATCACTTAACTAATAAAATAACATAAAGTTTGTAAAAATGATATTGAACAAACACATAGAAAACTAGATTAGATGAAAGTTTTTCTTTATCATAACTACGTTCGTTTAATGGATTTGCACAGCAGTGATCCTTTCTCATATCGTTATGAGATAATCTAATAATTTATAACGGTCATTAGAAATAAGTATTTATGAATTTTTAATATATATTCAAAAAATTGATCGGGACCCATGCAAATATTTTGAAGGTATTAAAATAATAAAAATATAAAACCCTCTGCACTGCAAATTTAAATATACCAAATTTTCCAAACAAAAAAACTTAAAATATGGTTAAAAAACTTATGAACTTGGTTGAAAGATTCTAAAAAATGAGAGAAAGCAAATGAAAAATAATATTAAAAAAAATTAAAAAGAGGGGCTTAGTATGTTTAAACGAGAATATGAATGTTATGATAATTGTTTGATAATATTGATATTAATGCAATTGGTATAAATTGAAGATTATTTTAAACTTAAATTTTAATGAAATTATCATTTTTTTTCTAAATTATGACTAAAATAATATGTTTATATTAATTAATTAATTAATATTATCATTCGGTGCGTAGCACGGGTACAACGCTAGTATAGATAATGCCCGTGATATTTTCAGAAAAAGTGGGATTTTATTAAGAAAACATAGTTTAGATAATATAATACATTTTATCCGAAAAAGGTAATCGATAAGTTATTAGTAATAACAATATTTTATTAAATAGAACATGTAAACTTACGTGAAAAAGGAAATTGATTAGTTATTGAAAATTTTTAAAAGGTAACATGCTCTACATAAAATAGTAAATTTATTAGTTATTTATAATTATATTTTTTTTCATTTCTTTCAATATTTTGGCTTCAATATAATAGTATAGATAGATATAAATAAGAGTATAAAACATGTTACTTTTACCTGAAAAAAGAAATTGATTAGTTATTGAAAAAATATAAAAGGTAACATGCTCTACATAAATGTTACCCAGTAATTAAA
Source organism: Saposhnikovia divaricata (assembly GCA_036435485.1). Classification (NCBI taxonomy): domain Eukaryota; kingdom Viridiplantae; phylum Streptophyta; class Magnoliopsida; order Apiales; family Apiaceae; genus Saposhnikovia; species Saposhnikovia divaricata. The sequence continues at coordinate 106,839,352 of CM071597.1, forward strand.
AATTGTAGAAGGGGGGTTGAATACGATTGTATAAGATTTTCGACTTAAACATACATGATAACACAAGTATGAATAAATAACAGCTTTATTAACTCTGATATAAAACTGTTACAAACTCTCTCAAGAAATTCTGATGTTCTTGAGAGCTGCTAGGTTACAAGATATCTCGAGTAAGCGATTACTAAAATGTAAAACCTAAACTGTGTTTATATACATCACACAGCTGCCCTATCAATTACGAGATATGTCAAATCAATTAACAACTATTTACAATACATATCCTAACTGATAGCTACGATCCTATAAAATAGGAGTCGATAAATCAATCTTCCTTGATCTCTGGACTAATATAAATCTTCATCTAATCCTGACCAGCTTCCAATACTGATAACCCCTAATACTGACGTTGTACTACTGATGACGTCAGCATTAGTATTTGATCAGCAGTCCAGATCCTGATATCACTTGAATCAATATCTAACAATCTCCCCCAATTTGTAATTTGTAAAATAAAGCACAAATTTCTTGATTCAGTGATGTCAAAAACTCAAAACAAAATATCTTCTAAAAATCATCAGGAACAGTTTCAGAAATTCTTTGATAGAAAAGATTCAACTTCAAGAAATCTGATAGCAGCTCTTCTTCCTTGCTTTCGAGAATTTGAACCAGTTTCTTCTTCAGATTCTTGAGTTCTTCAACTTTCTCATTAATCTCATAAATAGTTGCCCTGAGATTTTGTATTGAGCTTCTAGGTAAATCTAATTCTCCCAATAGTATATATGCAAACTCATTCCCATCAGGATTAAGAGACAACTGTTCCACACCAAGGTATTCTTCCTTAACAGCAATGCCTTTCAGCATTTCAATTTCTTTGCCTCTAGAATTTAATTACATGGGAGTATAGTTACCATCATACCTTGTTCCTCCATCCAAAAATCTCTGTCTGATAATTCTGAGAATCATACTATACTAGTTCTTGTAGACTTCAATCTCTTTAACTTTGATTCTTTTACCCTTGAGCAGATAAAGAACATATTTCAGTTCCTTTGTAGATTTGCATAACAACTCATCAATAGTTAATTTCTTGACAGTCTTGTCTTTCATGAAGTACAACAATTTCTCCACCTTCTTAGCACTTGCATGACAATCAGCAATAATAGCAATAGCTTCGAGTTTCCACAGATGATCAGCAGTTAATTCTTCATCAAACCTATCAACTAGAGCATGTTGATCTGTCTGTGCAGTAGAGATAATTTGAGCTTTATTATAACCAATACCTCCTCTGGTTTTAGGTTCTAAACCCTTCAAGATAGACTGAATATCTGCCCAAAGTAATTTGAATTTTCAAAGTGTTTGTGAAGTACCAGGTTCAGTAATCAAAGGAAGTTCAGTTATAGGAGCACCTGATTGAAAAACAACCGGTCCTTGATACTCCCATTCATCAATACTCTTCCATTTCTTGTTCTTCTTCTTCTTGTCTGGTGCATAATTCTGTCGATGTTCTGGAACAAGTCTAATTCGATCATACCACAGCAATCTATTTGATTCAACTACATTTTTCATGTACTTTATGGTTTCTTTAATCTCAGTATCCCTTGCTTTTTCTCTGACCTCATTTTCTTTTTCAAATCTTCAGAATCTTTCTCGATCAATTCTTAATGTTTCTTCATCAACTTCCAGATTGTGTGATTCAATCATAACAGTAAGAATCATGACTTCAAGTACTTTCAAGATTTCAGCTTCTTTAGGATCAGGAATAGCATTAGGAATTGAATCTATGTCCGGAACAACATCTTGAACTATTTCAACAGCAACATCCTGTGCTTCTACAGTCACTTTGCTCCTCCTTGCTGTCAATTGATTTTCCTCTTCAATTTCTTCAGATACATTTCCAATTTCTTCAAGTACATTGAATATGTTGTCTGGAGTCATTTCAAGAAATAGTGGAGTTTTCTTCTTTTTAGCCTTCTGAGGATCTTCAGTTATCTCCTCTATTGTGATTCCACTAGACCTTGTCTGTCTTGAACTTGTCTGAACAGGCTTTCTTCCTCTACCTCTGCCTCTAACTCCTCTGCCTCTTCCTCTACCTACAGCAGGAGTTTCTTTCTATTTAGCAATTTCCTCAAGAATCCTCTTTTGTTCTTCTAAGATCTCTTCAATGCTCATGTCAGGATTCTCTTCATAAGTCAAGTTAGGTGCCTTCCTAGCATGATATTGTTGAACTTTAATATCATTGTGATACACAATCTCACTCTCACCTGCCTTAGAAGTAATTTTCTTGAAGAGATGTGGAGCATCTTGTATCTCAGTAATAACCAAATCTTCATCTTCTTCAAGAATTGTTGGAAGTGTTTGATTTTGACCAGGTAGAAATTGTTCTTCCATCAAGACTTGAGATTGCACCATTGTCCTTACTGTTCTCTGTCCAGTTCTAGAAACATTAGTTAACTGCTAGGTTTGAGTTTTAGACTAACTTCTCCTTGTTACCAATGCAGCATCAGAGATTCCTGCTCCATGTGTCTGAGCACCACCATCATTTCCAGAAGTATAATCATCTTTTCTTACAACTGGATTTGGTGTATATTTTGTTTTGACTACCTTCTCCCCCTTTTTGACATCAGGATCAGTCAATAAAGATAGAATAAGTTGGAGAGAGGCTTCAACGTTTTCAACTTTACTTTCAAGAGAATCAAGTCTCTTATTAGTTTTCTCAACCTCTTTGGTCAAAATCCGAACCTGAGAACCAGTAGCAGATAATTCAAGTTTGGACAGTAACTCAGCTCGAGTATGTGCATGAAAATCCTTAACAGAAGCAATTTCAGTTTGAAGACCTTTAGAAAGAATAGTAGACATCTTCACAACATCTCGTAGAGGGGAATTATTAGTCAAAGTTCTAGCAACAGAGTGAGCATGACCTTGTGCATTTTCAAAAGAAATAGTTTCTCTAGGACTAGCCCAGCTGTTATCCCATTCATAACTGCTAACACGTTCAGCATTCTCTCCAGTGCCAGTATCATGAATGATCTCAGGATGTATCAAGCCTCTTTTATGTGCAACTGAACCCTCTGTAATTTTACCAACAGATTCCATAAATTTGCTGGAAGATCCATGAGTGGCACCAAGACTAGCATGAATAGCCTCTTTGAGCTGTGCTATCTCAGGATCATCCTCATCATCATCATCATCATCATCTGAGCTATCACTATCATTAGCATCAGGAACATCATCACTTTGATTATCATCAGGATTCAGAATACCCTTTAATTTCAAATCAGCAAAAGAAGAAGCTGAAATATTCTAAGGACCTGCATTTGGAACATAAACAATTCCTAAATCTCTCTGTTCTTTTAAATTGTTCTCATCACTTCTCACTGCTTTTCCTAAGTCACTTTCAATAGTGACTGCTACCTCACTAGAAGTTTGAAACTTCTAACTCTGTTCTACCTCTCCTTTTGCCAGTTCAGGAGACTGCCTCTCTTCACTCTTCTTTTTCTCTAATTGTTCACTCTCATTCTCACAAGAAAGGTTCCGGCTCAACAAATTCAAAGAAATAAGAGAGGGCTGAGAGGAGTGGACTGAAGTCATAAAAATAGAGGTATCCCTTGTATCAGGTCTATCTGTAATCATACTATCAGTAGTAAAAGAAGTAGAGATAGAAGTGTTACCTGATGAAGTTTATATAGATTCCATTGGCCTTGAAGAAATTGGTTCAATGAGCAGTGGAATATTTGGATCAGAAATACTGTCATCAGGATTGACATCTGCAACTGGAGAATGACTTGCATCAGTATGTGCTACCAATGGTTCTTGTGTAGTCTGAGGTTGTGAAGCCACTTCAACACTTTGAGTCAAAGGTTCTTATGTGCTTCCCTCAAATGCAGTGCCTTTAAGTACCTCATCACATTCAGCAATGTGCAAATCATGAGCAGCGTTATCTGCCATACTTTGAGATAAGTCAAATTCAATTTCAGGAATCCCTTGATCAGCGTCAGGAAACTCCTGTGCTGATGTGAGCTTTCCTGCATCTTCACTTTGAGAAGATGGTTCTTGTGGGACAGGAATGTTCTTGTCTTCACCTTCCCTTTGAGAAAGTGGTTCTTTTGGGACTATTCCTTCAGAAATGTCTACACCCACACTTTGAGTGGGTGGTTCTTGTGTGACTGGATCTTCAGTAGCTTCTAAACTCCTTTGAAGTTCAGGTTCTTGTGGACTAGATCCTTTCAGAGGTGAAGTGATCCTCTATTTCTTCTGTCTATGAAAAACCATTGCTTCAGCATGTTTCTTTTGAAGTGGTATTGGTTCTAAACCAAGCTGAGCAGCAATAGCATTCACTTGCTCCACTGACATCTCAACTATTCTTCGTTTTGGAGAAGCAGGTGCTGGAGAATCAGAAATCTCAATAGTCTTCACAGGTGAGTTATCCGGAGTAGAATTATCAAGATTGACAGTTGTGTCAGGAACTGATGAGTTGTCAGGATCGGTAGAGACTTCAGCAATAGTCTTTGTATCATCAATAAGAGTCTGTATTTCCAGAGGAATGTAATAACTGCTTTTGTTGATAATCTTTCTTCTTTTCTTTGGCTTTTCAGAAATAGCCATTTCTTCAGTAGCAACTGCAGTAACTTCCTTTTTCTTTAATGCAATTGATAAAGGCAATGTATCATCACCAGAATCAGAAGTAGAATCCTCTGACTGTAAAAACTTCCTTTTCTCTCCTGTTACTTTGTACACACCCATTCTAATTAAAGAATCATCAACCTTAAGACCAGGTTTCTTCTTAACCAGGACCCCTTGTGCACCCCCTTGTGACTTCTTTTGAGTGAGGGTAGGAGTGGAGATATCCTTTGATCCTGATTGTCTTCCAGACACATCAGATCTAACTGATTTCTTTTCTTTTTATAATTGATGCCTTTTGGGAGACACCAGAGGTGGTTGACTGTTTGGATTGCTGTTTGTGTGATGTGCTTGTGTCAAGAACAGGATGTGTTTGGTCCTGTCCCATAGCACTTGTTGCTGAGCCATAAAGAACAGGCAATCTCTTTTTCAAGAGAAGCCAGACTTCATCAGGAATGTAAGGATTTCCCTCTAATCCATTTGCCTTATCAGAATTGACTAAGGACTTTATGTTATTTTCTAAAATTCTACAGATAGGTAATATTGTTTCATTTTCAAATGTAGCATTTGGACATAAGTGAGAAAATATCAATTGAAGAAATCTAAGAAAGCAGACATAACCACATTTTTCTTCTTTTCTATCACTTAATGCTTTCAGAATAAAAGTCCCATAATCAAAAGAAAGATCATGAATTAGAGAGTACCCAATTTTAACAGAGCCAGTTGGTAGTGCATCAAAGTTTGAAACTTTGTTCAAAAAGCATCTACTGATTGTATCAAAGAAGAAATTCCATTCCTTCTTAAGCTTGGTTCTGTACAGGCTCCCAAATTTCTTTGGCTCTCCATTGTAACCTAGACTTATGGTAAACTCAAGAAGTGCTGAATCAGGAATATTGTTAGGAGTCTTACCATTGAGAGATGGTAAGTGAAGAGCTTCAACTACAACTTCAGGAGTCACATAATATGTAACACCATTGTATTCAAAGTTCATTTGAGGCTTTCCTGATGCAGATCCTTTCCCAAAGATAGCAGTATTCCATTCCTGCATAATAAACTTAAAAGAGATCTTAGTAGGTTGGGTTAAAGCATAGTTGATTGGTCTTGAGGCCATAAAGTCCTGAATGATGTGAAAATCATTGGGAAAACCTTCATGATCAAGAACTGCAACAAAGTTGTTAGTAACAAAATTAACTCCGTTGATTACAACATTACTGTTTATGAATGGTGAGGCCTCCATTATTGTTGAGAATGTGTGGGAAATTGAGATTTTGAAAATTAGGGCTTATATTCGCACAGAGAGAAAAAGAAGATGTAATACTGATCGTTTGAGAATAATGGACAATTTAGAAAACTAAATTGATTTTAGACAAAACAAATTATTTCTCAAAACAGGTGTCAGTCTCTGATTTGTGCAAACATAAGTAGTGGACTGATATACGTGAGAGAGTGATGATAACCGCACGCGACACGATTTACAATGTGTATCTATATGTATCTGTGAGTGAAACACACGCGCTCGTACCTTTTATTCAAGAAATACAATTGTGATAATGATAAAAAAAATATGGCAATAAAATATTTAATTTTGAGAAATCGAATATCACAATCTAAAAATACCTGGTAAAGGTAAAAATCAGAATACGAAGCGTTTCATGTCCTCGTTAGTCTCCCACCTCTATTTAACATGCTGAGACTTGTCCACTATCTCTTTAACCTTGAACCCTTCGTTCTCTCCTGAGAAAAATCTAAAAACCATTTCAAAGAAAACATCTTAGAGACAAGATGTCAAACCTGTTTATCAAAGAAAAGAATCTCCATCTCGTAGAGAAAAGAGATATCTTTAGTTATACTCGTGAAGAGTTTGAAGCCTTTGACTGGGAAAGGCAACTTGAGACTTTGTGGCTTCAGATGGATGCCAGTCTTGAAGAGATCGAGAAGGAAAAACCTACAAAAGTGATCGACATCGATGCTGCTCTCCAAGCAACATTCGAATGGCTTTCCTCTAAGGCATCCTCATCCAAAACCACCAACCATTGTTAATGAATATGTCAGCAAAAATAACCTTATCCCTATTAACTTCCACCCAAAAAAGTGGCAAAGATGGAATCTGGTATAGTTGCTAGCAATGGAGTGGTTTGGACTTCCCTTTTTCTTTTGCTATTGAATAGATTAGTAGATAGAGAAAACAAAAAAAATTGATGTATGCATGTAATCTCTTTCTTATTTTCAATGAAAAACTTTGTTTCTCTAATCTTATTCATTATTTTCTGCACTTTTTATGTTATTGAACTGATCTGTGAAGTAAGAAATCAGAGTAGTAATCATGAAAAACTAATTAAAGTAATCACATAATTCACAAGTTCATTAACAATAGCCACAAATAAATCAAGGAAACAGAACAAAAAGGAACACTTAGATCCTGATCATTATACTGATAAACGAACCGTTGCATCAGGACTCGATGTTTGACTACCAAAGAAATATGACATATTTGGAACATCTTGCTGGTACTGTTGAGGATGGTATTGAAAATATGGTTGTTCCTCATAAGTGACATATGGATCAACTCCTTCGTAGTCACAATATTGTGAGGTCTCATGAATGCCCAAACATTGCTCACATTGCTGAGGCATGGATGTCCTCGAATATGCCCACCATGGCAACTCCTCGCCTGCCATTTTCAAACACTCAAGTACCTGAAACACACCGAACTAAACAATATAGGTAAGTAAATAATCCGAAATAGTGAACTTTAACGACCACTGATGATAAGCACATAAACTAAAATAAAACACCGATGATCCCCGGCAGTGGCACCAAAAACTTGTTTTCACAAAATCACGCAAGCGTACGTGGTCACAAGTAATATAGAATTAAGTCAAGTTCGTTCCCACAGAGATCTGGTTTTGGTTTTAATTTAGTTATTGTACCTATGCAACAATGTATGGTTTTTACTCACTGCTAAGACAATTAACAAATTGGGGGTTTGATTATCTAAATTGACTAAGATGTAAATTAACAAGAATTAGATCTAATTAACTAACGAGATTTAAAACTGATTTACTTATGAGAATAAAACATGGGATCCTAACTTCATTAAATACTTCGCTTAGATCTGACGCCTTTAATCACTATATGCAATGGTTATGATATCTGATCGGACAACATGAAACAAGTACACGCTACCTGTCAGCATACGTATACCAAACTACCCATACATCCACAAAAGAGATAGAAGATGAATAGACACCAATTATGTTTAGACCCTATATGTCTATAGAATTTGAAAACATAACGGTTGAGGAACAAGTTATCCATATTGATCATATAGGGCAGTATAAGTATTTTCATCTTACACTACGAATCACGTTGATAAACAATCATGAACCTATGCTAGCATTACAAGTTCTAAATCTCAAGATCCACTTTCACTTCACAAGAAATTAACAGATTAGATGTTAGCTACTTATCTATCACTTAAGCATAACCATACGTGGATATCAGATATACATCACACACAGATCTTTAAAGCATCAAGATACTAAACTACATAGATAAATCCGTTAGAATCCCATGACAACGATTGGTTCATAATCGAACTGCTCGTCATCATGGGATCTGATGAAACCATGGTGAATAACAAAGTATGAATAATTATAAAACTAGAGTAAAAGAGTTAAGAAAACAAATCCCAAAAACATCCAAGAGTTCGCCTAATTACAAGAAAACAAAAGTAGATCTAGATCTCCGATAGTTGTCACGATCTTCGGAATCCTTCTCCAAGTCTGAATCTCCGTCTCTTGGCTCTCTCTCTATGTTATGTGAAGTGTTAGTTATGTAATTGTACGTTCAAGGATGATAGAACGTGTTTATATAGGCCCTAGAATTCATTTCCAGCAAGAAAAGTCCCAAAATACATCTTAAATTCGAAATAGGATAGAAATCAAGAAATTTCCAGGATGTTCGGGTGCAGTTTGCGCAGTAGGGGCACAGTCTACGCAGTTGCAATCTGCCAGAATGTTGAAGGAAATTTCTCAAGCTTCACGTGGACAGTAAGATCGCTGAAAACGGACTTCTAGAACTCCAGATATGGTCAAAATAGTGTAGACTGCGCAACCTACCAGCAAATCCGAATTTTCCACAATTTACTCATTTTTCTTCCGTTTTCTCTTCCGATTCTTTTGCCACTTCCCGTTCTTCAGTTCTTGAGCTCAAATCCACCATAAAATATGCAATTTATATAATCCAACCTCAAGATAATAACCCTGCACAAACTCACCAAAACGAATCAAAAACACAACATTCTTGAGGCCAAGTTAATCAATTTAAGCCGATTCGAAGCGTTCCAAGTGAATATAAAATCCACTGATCACACCCCCAAACTTAAACCGATGCTTGTCCTCAAGCATAAACAAACTCTATACTATCTAATGCAATGCATGAATGCAATTAATATGAAAATGCAATAATCCCCTCGAACTAACCAAAACCATCTAGTAAGCAAATATCTCAAAAAATGCAACTAAATCCAAATAGAGCTCGACTAAGTCCCCGTATACTAATAATACATGAAAAGAAACGTGCGTGTGTGCGATGCTCATCAGATATACTCCTAACACTAGATCGAAATCATACATATTTTTTGCCTAGACAATCACAGGTTTATAAATAGAATAGACGGTAAACAATTCATAACCTAGAAACACTTCCATCATCATTTGAGTTAGACAGAAATTCATGCTTTATTACTAAACAACAACTACGACACATAACACAATACATATGCTTATTTAACCGTGCAATGGATGAGACCCCTAAAGGCTTATCCAATAATACCCATGTAGCGAGCGTTAGGTTAGCGGATCCCAGACTATAAAAGCCTTAGGTCACTAGGCACAAACTCCCTTAGAACTTAATTGCTCTAGTATTAAAGAGCTCACCCTGGTTAATTCTGCAATTTAACTATTCACATAACTTTTTTTTTCTTTTTTTTTCTCATTTTTTTTCTTTATATGCAATCTGGAGTGAGAATTCTCATCTCCAATCCTAGACTACTCATAAGAACATGAGCCGACTACTAGACATTTGACGCCTAGCCATTATTAACAACTAGCATGAAATTCCTGGTTTCCCCCAAACTTAGACTTAAGTGCTCCTATTTTATCAAAGGAATAATGAAAATTATAAATATAATCAAGTGATTAAATCTAAACAACCAAACAAGCATGATCTCAACCTAGTCCAAAAGCAAACGATGAGACTATGTAAAAATTTTGTTTCTAAAACATGCAAGTCAATTCCTAGGGACTATAAATTAACCCTATATTCATCATTACCACACTCAATAAAACATCTACCTACCAATCAGAATTAGCACATCCTAAGGGATCATGAAATATGCATGCTATGCAAATGCAACTATATGAACTCCCACGGTATACAAAAAAAAAATAACAAAGTGTCCTATATGAAACAAACATGCAATAATACGAACAAAACATGAATGAATTACACTAACATGCAAAATTTGATTTCCTACATGACAAATAACAAACAACACTACTACATACTACTACATACCTAACACATGGGTTGCCTCCCACGAACCGCTTGTTTAGAGTCAATTTGCTTGACTACGTCCAAGCCTCAATTAAGGATGATAATAGTTGACCTGGTCATCTCTTCGTGAGACTTCATCGTCATCACGGCGGCACACTTTCTGCCCCTTCTCCTCACTTGGCCTATTCGTATAACAACTATGTCCTATTCCAATGCCTTCATCGGTTGACCCAAAATCTGTCAATTTGTAGAACAACACACATTCGCGGGCTTCCCTTGAATATAATAGAGGAGGGTAAATGTAAGTTGTTGAAACCTTTGGTTCCTCAAAGAGAACTTCCTCCATTGGCTCTAATGCACTACCTCCATCTTTATACTCTAAGACAAGTAGAAGACCTGCATCTTTCCCATGGTCATCAGCCTCTTGGTATGCACATACCAATTCTTGAAATTTGTGTAGCTCACCAGTGTCTGTCCCAAATAGTGCCCTTTCTAAATCATCCACCATACTAGCATGATTAAATTCCTCACATGGCTTGTGAACGCTCACCTCACCTTGGAATTTGTCTTCCTCAATTATGCATGCAGTACCTTGCTTCAAGTCACCGTTATATTCTGGAATTGCCTCTAGTATGAATTGTTATTTCTCTTGTTCAAAGGCACTCAAAGCTTTAGCAACTATTGTCTCCAAAGATTCGATAGACTCCTTATTACTCTTTGCAAGCATCCTAATCTCCTCCATAACATCAACCTCATCTGATTGAAAAGTAGGAGTAGGTTGCTGATGTTGAAACTCTTAACTACCAAAGAAATATGACATATTTGGAACATCTTGCTGGAACTGTTGAGGATGGTATTGAAAATATGGTTGTTCCTCATAAGTGACATATGGATCAACTCCTTCGTAGTAACAATATTGTGAGGTCTCATGAATGCCCAAACATTACTCACATTGCTGAGGCATGGATGTCCTCGAATATGCCCACCATGGCAAATCCTCGCCTGCCATTTTCAAACACTCAAGTACCTGAAACACACCGAATGAAACAAGATAGGTAAGTAAATAATCTGAAACAGTGAACTTTAACGACCACTGATGACAAGCACATAAACTAAAATAAAACACCGATGATCCCCGGCAGCGGCGCCAAAAACTTGTTTGCACAAAATCACGCAAGCGTACGTGGTCATAAGTAATATAGAATTAAGTCAAGTTCGTTCCCATAGATATCTGGTTTTGTTTTTAATTTAGTTATTGTACCTATGCAACAATGTATGGTTTTTACTCACTGCTAAGACAATTAACAAATTGGGGGTTTGATTATCTAAATTGACTATGATGTAAATTAACAAAAATTAGATCTAATTAACTAACGAGATTTAAAACTGATTTACTTATGAGAATAAAAACATGGGATCCTAACTTCATTAAATACTTCGCTTAGATCTGACGCCTTTAATCACTATATGCAATGGTTATGATATCTGATCGGACAACACGAAACAAGTACACGCTACTTGTCAGCATACGTATACCAAACTACCCATACATCCACAAAAGAGATAGAAGATGAATAGACACCAATTATGTTTAGACCCTATATGTCTATAGAATTTGAAAACATAACGGTTGAGGAACAAGTTATCCATATTGATCACATAGGGCAGTATAAGTATTTTCATCTTACACTACGAATCACGTTGATAAACAATCATGAACCTATGCTAGCATGACAAGTTCTAAATCTCAAGATCCACTTTCACTTCACAAGAGATTAAGAGATTAGATGTTAGCTACGAATCTATCACTTAAGCATAACCATACGTGGATATCAGATATACATCACACACAGATCTTTAAAGCATCAAGATAATAAACTACATAGATAAATCCGTTAGAATCCCATGACAACTATTGGTTCATAATCGAACTGTTCGTCATCATGGGATCTGATGAAACCATGGTGAATAACAAAGTATGAATAATTATAAAACTAGAGTAAAAGAGTTAAGAAAACAAATCCCAAAAACATCCAAGAGTTTGCCTAATTAGAAGAAAACAAAAGTAGATCTAGATCTCCGATAGTTGTCACGATCTTCGGAATCCTTCTCCAAGTCTGAATCTCCGTCTCTTGGCTCTCTCTCTATGTTATGTGAAGTGTTAGTTATGTAATTGTACGTTCAAGGATGATAGAACGTGTTTATATAGGCCCTAGAATTCTTTTCCCGCAAGAAAAGTCCCAAAATATATCTTAAATTCGAAATAGGACAGAAATCAGGAAATTTCCAGGATGTTCGGGCACAGTCTACGCTGTAGAGGCGCAGTCTACGCAGTTGCAATCTGCCAGAATGTTGAAGGAAATATCTCAAGCTTCGCGTGGACAGTAAGATCGCTGAAAACGGACTTCTAGAACTCCAGATATGGCAAAAACAGTGTACACTGCGCAACCTACCGGCAAATCCGAATTTTCCACAATTTACTCATTTCTCTTCCGTTTTCTCTTCCGATTCTTCTGCCACTTCCCGTTCTTAGTTCTTGAGCTCAAATCCACCATAAAATATGCAATTTATATAATCCAACCCGAAGATAATAACCCTGCACAAACTCACCAAAACGAATCAAAAACACAAAACGAATCAAAAACACAACATACTTGAGGCCAACTTAATCAATTTAAGCCGATTCGAAGCGTTCCAAGTGAATATAAAATCCACTTATCAAGATAAACTTTTGCTTTTTACTAAACCAAGAAACTAGTCTTCCTCCTAGAAACTGACAACTGCCTGAAGTAATTTTCCTGTCTATTTTGCATCCTTATCTGAAAATCCTTTTAACTGCAATAAGATGTGGTTCCCTAGGATTTGCCTGAAATCTTGCACATAGATAGGTTGCATACATGATATCTGGTCTACTAGCAGTTAGATACAAAAGTGAGCCAATCATACCTCTGTAGTTAGTTACATCTACCTCAATACCTTGATCAGGATCAAGCTCAGTAGTTGTAGCTATGGGAGTTGAAGTAGTAGAACTCTCTTGCATGTTAAACTTCTTTAATAAGTTCTTTGTGTACTTTGATTGATTTACAAAAATCCCATCATCAGTCTGTTTAACTTGCAGACATAAGAAAAAGCTCATTTCTCCCATCCTGCTCATTTGATAAGTAGACTACATTAGCTTTGAAAACTTCTCACACAATTTGGAGTTAGTTGACCCAAAAATGATATTATCAACATAAATTTGAACTAACAGCAAATCCTTACCATGATTCAAATAAAACAAGGGTTTATCAACTATACCTCTTTTGAATCCACTTTCTAGTAAGAATTGAGCCAATGTTTCATACCAGGCTCTTGGAGCTTGCTTTAGTCCATAAAGTGCTTTATCCAGTCTATAGACATAATCCGGATATTTAGGATCAATGAAACCAGGAGGTTGTTCAACATATACCTCCTCTTCCAATTCTTTATTCAGAAAAGCACTCTTAACATCCATCTGGTAAACCTTGAATTTCTTGTGAGCTGCATATGCCAGAAAGATTCTGATAGCTTCTAGCCATGCAACAGGAGCAAAAGTCTCATCATAATTTATTCCTTCCTATTGAGAATACCCATTTGCAACAGGTCTTGCTTTATTCCTTACAATTGTGCCATCTGAATCTGTCTTATTTCTGAACACCCACTTTGTACCCACAATTGACCTACCCTTTGGCCTTGGTACAAGTTTCCAGACTTCACTTCTTTCAAACTCATTTAATTCTTCTTGCATAGCTGTAACCCAATCAGCATCCTTGAGTGCATCTTCAACTTTCTTAGGCTCCTCCTTTGATAGAAAGTTATGATAAAGACATTCATTTTGAGTTGCACTTCTGGTTTTAACACCTGCATCAGGATTCTCAATAATTAAATCAGGAGTGTGGCTTTTAGTCCATTTCCTCGCTGATGGTAAATCATTTCTTGAATTTGATGCTTCCCCCTGGATTGGTGTTGTCTTTAAAAGAACTAGAATTGTTAGAAGTTCCCCCTAAGATAGTGTTATCTCCTTCTGATCTACTGTCAGAATTATCACTTGAATCTATTTCTGATGAATCTCCTCTTGATGTTTGAGTTATTTCTGTATTGTTGGTTTCGTGCTGTTGCTCCCCCTCAACATTTGCATTACCATCAATAATTTATGTCTCATCAGGAATGATAGGATCGTCACGATCTGATGGAGTATCAGTATCTGACATGGTTTCATCAGGATTCTTGGTAGCTTCATTTGCAAAAATCAAATTGTCATGTGAGTCTTCAGCAATCCCTGTTATCTTCTTATCATTGAAAGATACATTGATAGACTCCATGATTGTCTTTGTTCTTAGATTGTAGACTTTAAAGGCTCTAGTTGTTGGATAGCCAATAAAGATGCCCTCATCAGCTTTAGTCTCGAACTTTCCTAGCTGTTCAGGATGAGATCTTAGAACAAATCACTTGCAGCCAAACACATGTAGATGCTTCAGACTAGGCTTCTTTTCTTTAATCATTTGATAAGGAGTTACACCATGCCTGTTGATTAAAGTAATGTTCTTAGTATAGCATGCTGTGTTGACAGCTTCTGCCCAGAAATATGTGGGTAGTTTAGCTTCCTCCAACATAGTTCTGCCAGCTTCAATAAGAGTTCTATTCTTTTTTTAACTACTCCATTTTGCTGGGCTGTGCCAGGAGCAGAGAATTGTTGAACTATTCCTTTGTATTTGCAGAACTCTTCCATTACTGAATTCTTGAATTCAGTTCCATTATCACTTCTTAGAATCTTGACTTTGTGATTTGTACCAGTTTCAATGAGTCTCATTGTTGGGACAATCAGATCTTGGCACTGCGATTTTTGATACAATAAATTAACGAGTACGAATAGAAAAGTCACCTTGTTAACGGTTGATTCCACGCTCTTCTATTGTATTCCCAAATTCCCTTGAGCGAAGTGTGGCCTTCGTCTTCTCAAGTTAACCTCTCTTCTTGCTCCTTGGTGGCTACAAAATTTTTTCGACCAACCCCAGCAAGAAGAGGATAAGAATATATATAGGGCTACAATAGGGATCATGGATAATTAGGTTAGGCCTCCCAATGACATTCCGAGCCCAGCCCAATGTCATTTAATATTAATTCAATCCACTAAAGAATTAATATTTGCACTACCTTTCCTAATACCGTAATTTAATTAATTAATTTGGTTCCAATATTATTTGCTTATTAAATTCCCCATGTTTAAAATATCGCATGTCCATTAATTAAATAAATTACAGATAATTCATTTAATTAATATCTTTTATCCTTGATCATCCACTCAACCTTTATTTAGTTATGCCGGAATAAATCCACCTGCAGGGTTTCACATAATTAAATTTTTTGAGCTTTCAAGGGGACATCATTAACCTGAATATTATCAGGACATGGATTCCTTCTATAAATAATATTCACCATATATATTATTTCATCACCAAAAATATAATGAAATAAATCAAAAGAATTATTTCATATATAAATCAAAGCATGTAAATAATATACACGTGTCAATTACTATATCTGGATTAAGAACCTAAGCATTAATAATAACATAGAATCTTAGTTCTCCTTCTTAATCAGTATAATGGAACAATTCTAAATTTGATCCTGTTCAATATACACAAAGTATACTAGTATTATTTATTAGTTAATATAAACTAATCTAAATAATACTATAGCCATTCCAGTGGATTGCCTAACTCCACCTGTGCATGTGAACCTTATTATATTATATAAACCGTATTTAACAATCTAATATTCTGTATCCCATTTGATACTAGATTGTCCACAATATATAATATGAGACAGCATGTAAACATTTAAATGATTCTCAATAAAACTGGGCTAGAAATAAATGTATATACTTTAAATAAATATTTTCAGTATACACCAACAATCTCCCACTTATACTCAAAATATTGTATGAGTATATCAGTGTTTATTTAATCCACTATTACACAAAAAAACAATGTGTCTATCCATCTGATTCCTATCGCTTCCACATGCCTGTCAAAAACTTTGGCTGGCAAGCTCTTTGTGAAAGGATCTGCCCGGTTGTCTTCTGATGATATGTGAGCCACAACTATATCTCCTCGCCTTACGATTCCTCGTATGAGATGATACTTACGTTCAATATGTTTAGCTGCTTTGTGATATCGCGGTTCCTTCGAATTTGCCACAACACCAGTGTTATCACAATACACTGCCAAGCTCCTAGGCAAATTAGGTACCACATCCAAGTCCAAAAGAAAGTTCCTAAACCATACAGCCTCCTTTGCAGCCTCAGAGGCCGCCACGTACTCGGCTTCCATGGTGGAGTCTGCAATGCATTTCTGCTTTACACTCCTCCATATAACGGCTCCACCTCCCAAAGTAAAAACATATCCCGAGGTTGATTTCATCTTATCCCTATCTGATTGGAAATCTGAATCAGTATATCCCAAAGGAAATAGATCTGAGGCCTTGTAAATTAACATATACTCCTTAGTCCTTCTCAGGTTCTTGAGTATAGTTTTTACTGCACTCCAATGTTCCTGACCTGGGTTCGACTGATATCTACTAACCATGCCTACAGCAAAGCAGATGTCAGGCCTCATACATAACATAGAATACATTAAGCTTCCACATGCCGAAGCATAAGGAACTGCTTTCATGCTCTCTATATCCTTAGGTGTCGAAGGACACTGCTCCTTGGATAGAGCCACTCCATGCTTAAAAGGTAGAAAACCTTTCTTAGAGTTTTGCATGTTAAAACGAGCTAATACTTCATCAATGTAGGGCTCTTGAGATAAAGCAAAACATCCTTTTCTTGCGATCCCTTATTACTATGATCCCAAGGATGTATGCCGCTTCACCTAAGTCCTTCATTTCAAATTGTTTGAACAACCATGCCTTTACTGATGACAACTTCTTAACATTGTTTCCAATGAGTAAAATGTCATCTACATACAGTACTAGAAAAACTACTGCATTACCCTCACTTCTCTTATACACACATGATTCGCTTGGACTTTGATCAAATCCATATGACTGGACTGCCTGATCAAAACGAATATTCCAGTCCCTAGAAGCTTGTTTTAGTCCATAAATAGACCTCTTAAGCTTACAAATAAGATGCTCTTGGCCTTCCTTAATGAATCCTTTTGGTTGTTGCATATAGATGGTTTCCTCAAGACTTCCATTAAGGAAAGCTGTCTTGACATCCATTTGTCAAATCTCATAATCGAGATGAGCTGCTATAGATAAAAGAATCCGGATCGACTTAACCATAACAACCGGTGAAAAGGTTTCCTCATAATCGATTCCTTCTTTCTGAGTATACCCTTTCGCAACAAGTCGTGCTTTCCAGGCTTTCACCTTTTTATCAGATCCTCTTTTCTTCATGTAGATCCACATACATCCAATGGGTTTTACACCTTTGGGTGGTTCCACGAGCTCCCAAACTTGATTGGAATACATAGATTCCATCTCAGATTCCATTGCCTTTTGCCATAGATCTGCATCTTTATCTAGAATTGCCTCTTCGTATGTCCTGGGATCCTCATCATGTTCACCAGAGACCAAGTCCGAGAACTCTCCCAAAAACATGAATCTATCTGGTTGTTGAACAACCCTCCCACTACGACGAGGCACTGGTGCAGTATTAGTGTTAAGTTGTGCATTTTCTTGTGGCTGTTCTACTTGTACTATTGGCACTTGGGGATTATATGTCCCTCCCACTAATTCCTCTAAAACGATACTACTCATGGGTTTATGGTTCATTATATAGTCTTCTTCTAAGAATCTAGCATTGGTGCTAACAATGATATCTCGATCCCTAGGACTATAAAATGAATAACCTTTCGTTCCCATGGGATAGCCTACAAATAGCCTTACTTCTGTACGAGATTCTAACTTGGTCGCATTCATGTTCAGCACATGTGCTGGACAACCCCAAATCCGAATATGTCTTAGACTTGGTTTGCTACCAGTCCACAATTCTATTGGAGTCTCGGGAACCGACTTAGAAGGTACCAAGTTTAGAAGGTAAGCCGCTGTTTCTATAGCATATCCCTAGAAAGACTTGGGTAAATCTGAATAACTCATCATCGATCTAACACTCTCTAAAAGAGTCCGATTCCTTCTCTCTGCTACACCATTCTGCTGCGGTGTGCCAGGTGCAGATAACTGGGATG
The DNA here is from genome assembly GCA_036435485.1 of Saposhnikovia divaricata. Classification (NCBI taxonomy): domain Eukaryota; kingdom Viridiplantae; phylum Streptophyta; class Magnoliopsida; order Apiales; family Apiaceae; genus Saposhnikovia; species Saposhnikovia divaricata. The sequence continues at coordinate 106,857,738 of CM071597.1, forward strand.
TGATCCCATTTTCTGATAAATATTCCCTAAATTCTCCAAGCAAGTATTCGCCACCACGATCTGATCATAGTGACTTGATACATTTTCCAAGATGTCGCTTCTCCGCACTTGCTTTGTACTCTTTGAATTTTTCAAAGCACTCAGACTTACGACGCAACAAATAAATGTACCCATATCTAGAATAATCGTCAATGAAAGTGACAAAATACTCATAACCTCCTCTTGCTTGGATACTCATAGGTCCACATAAATCAGTATGAACCAATTCTAACACTTCTTTGGCTCTATTCCCCTTTGCTTTAAAAGGCCTATTAGTCATTTTACCTTCCAAGCAGGATTCACAAACTGGAAATGGCTCCACTGCCAATGAGCCTAATGACCCATCTACTACTAGTCTTTGAATCCTCCTCAAGTTAATATGACCTAATTTTAAGTGCCAAAGATATGTTTGGTTCAATTCAGAAGGTTTCTTTCTTTTATTTGAGCTAGAAAGAATGTTATTAGTTTCCTTACGTTGCAGCATTGGTTGGATAGGATTAATAATATATAAATTGTCTTGCAATGTACCAGAACATATAACTCGTTTATTCATCATAATAGAAACATTACGATCCAAACAATCATTATAACCATCCATGGCAAGTTTAGAAACCGAAATTAAATTCCTTCCAAACGAAGGTACATAAAGACAATTGTTCAAAACCAAAATCCTATCATCGCCAAAAGATAATGTAATTATTCCAACTGCAACTACTGCTACTTTCGTAGCATCTCCCATGAACACATATATCTCGCCATCTCTAAGCATTCTGGATTGCTGGAACCCCTGCATAGAGTTACAAACATGGTTAGTGGCTCCTGTATCTACACACCAAGTGCTCGTAGATATAGCCGCTATATATGTTTCTGTAACTAGAGAAAGAGACATACCAGTATTGTTTGTCTTCTTAGGAAGAGGACAATCCTGTTTCCAGTGACCTGACTGCTTGCACCTGAAGCACTTGCCCTTAGGTTTTTTCACAACACCTTGAACTCCCATTGCATTAGCAACCTTTCCAGCTTTCTGTGTCTGAACCTTTTTCTTCTTCTTGCCTTTCGGCTTAGAGGAAGAAGCTTTCTCAGCCACATTCACTTGAACATTCTGCTTAAAGAGTCCTTCAGCTACCTGAAGTTCTGTCAGAAGTTCAGCGAGACTATACATCCTTTTATTCGTGGTGTAATTCAAGCGGAACTGCTCAAAACTTTTGGGCAGACTCATAAGGATGATATCGATCTGGGTTTCCCCATCAATATCAGCACCAAGGATCTCCATCTCATTCAGATGAGACATCATTCTGAGAACATGATCCCTTACAGGTGTTCCTTCAGCCATCTGAGTGTTCATTAAAGCCTTCATTGTAAATTGCCTAGCAGCCCTATTCTGTTCTCCAAAAAGTTCCTTGAGATTAAAGAGCATATCTGAAGCAGTGGCCATAGCCTGATACTGATGCTGCAAAACACCCGACATTGCTGCCAGAATGTAACATCGCGACATCTCATCAGCCTTAACCCACCGCTTATAATACTCCTTCTCACTTTCAGGAGCGTCTTCAGCAGGCTGATTTGGCTTGGGTTCATAAGTACAAATTTTGTACTCCTCAGCAGTCAACACTATGTCCAAATTACATTTCCATTCAATATAGTTCGGTCCAGTAAGTTTGTTATCCTTAAGTATGGTGAATAGTGGATTAAAGCCCATAATGATCTAATCATGAGAATTATACATGTAACACATAATCAGAGAGTTGCACAAATCTTAAAACCTATTCCTCTAACAATTAATTAAAATTAATGCACTAATATTTAAACACCATAAGTATCTGGTACGCCACGATGGGTGACATATATACCGCTTAAATTCGTTTAAATATTACTTCGGTCCTATTACTAAATAATACGCCACGTTAGGGTGGACTATATATTATTTTTCATAGCTAAGTGTATACCATTATTAAATCTTAAATTACTTAAACCGAATACATCCGTTTGATATATTAATGGATAATTCCCAGGTCTCGGAGGAGTCACAACGGCCTCGCTTAATACCCGATTCCTAGACAGAATTCTCCATAGTCAACATCAAAAGAGTATTCAATTTTCGTAACGAATTCTATGAAACTTGGTACGTCACGTAAGGGTGATCTATATACCTTTCAATATTCGTAATTTAATTTAAGAATTTTGTTCTAGTAATTTCTACAACCTTTTAAAAATACCGTAAATAGTACGCCACGTTAGGTGATCACATATACCATCTACATTAATTAAAAGGTCATATTACATACAAAATAATGGAGACCGTGGGATTTAATTCCTAATTAATTCCCTCACCCACTTAGAATTTTTATTAAAAATTGAGGAATTTTAAAAATTAAATGGGGCTTATGTCGTTAAAATTATGTCTAACATGCATTCAAAATACACACATAATTCAACAACATATAACATTTAATTAAAGCAATAAATAAAAATTATGTCCATGTCGTCCTAATTATGTTAAACATGCAATTAAAAATTACACACATAATTAACTACACACATAATAATTAATTAAAGCAATAATTATAAAAATAATTGCGAAATTAAAAATTAAAGCAATAATTAAATCCACTATTATGGCCCCTAAATTAATTTTCTGCAGCCTCCAAACAAGCCACATTGTTGCGCATGCATCTGCTGAAAAAATAAAACAAAAATTCTACCTTCCACGCCAGTAACGCACTACCTGCCTGCGTTACAGCCTTCGTACACTGGTAATGCAGGACATACCTGCGTTACAGCCTTGCCTACACTGGTAACGCAGGACATACCTGCGTTACAGCCTTGGACCAGTTTTTTTTTTCACGCACCGCTGCTTCTTTGCGTATTCTTCTTTGCTTCTGGTACTGTTCGTCTGGTCACCCACAGCCGGCTTAATCAATAACAACAACCCTCAACAACTTACGCAGCGGAATAATTTTGGTGTCCATTTTGATTTCCGATCGCACGTAATTGTTACAAAATACCCGGATCTTTACAAAACCCATCAAACAATTACATAAAAAATAGATCTAATACAAAACTAATTTTGTAAAATCTATTCTAACACGACCAACCCTCGTGTTTACAACCACGATAAACCACGTGGAAACCAAACAAAATAACCACGATTAAACCACGTGGGATCCAAGCACATAATTAAAATATACATGGCCATAATAGTGGATAACAACCTGCAAAACAGAATATACAAGCCTACCACTATATACATGCATATATAATTATGACATGGACATCGTATCAAAAATCGCAGAACCATTGAACCTAGCTCTTGATGCCAATTGTTGGGACAATCAGATCTTGGCACTGCGATTTTTTATACAATAAATTAACGAGTACGAATAGAAAAGTCACCTTGTTAACGGTTAATTCCACGCTCTTCTATTGTATTCCCAAATTCCCTTGAGCGAAGTGTGGCCTTCGTCTTCTCAAGTTAACCTCTCTTCTTGCTCCTGGGTGGCTACAAAATTTTTTCGACCAACCCTAGCAAGAAGAGAATAAGAATATATATAGGGCTACAATAGGGATCATGGATAATTAGGTTAGGCCTCCCAATGACATTCCGAGCCCAGCCCAATGTCATTTAATATTAATTCAATCCACTAAGAAATTAATATTTGCACTACCTTTCCTAATACCGTAATTTAATTAATTAATTCGGTTCCAATATTATTTTCTTATTAAATTCCCCATGTTTAAAATATCGCATGTCCATTAATTAAATAAATTACTGATAATTCATTCAATTAATATCTTTTATCCTTGATCATCCACTCAACCTTTATTTAATTATGCCGGAATAAATCCACCTGCAGGGTTTCACATAATTAAATCTTTTTGAGCTTTCATGGGGACATCATTAACCTGAATATTATCAGGACATGGATTCCTTCTATAAATAATATTCACCATATATATTATTTCATCACCCAAAATATAATGAAATAAATCAAAAGAATTATTTCATATATAAATCAAAGCATGTAAATAATATACACGTGTCAATTACTATATCTGGATTAGGAACCTAAGCATTAATAATAACATAGAATCTTAGTTCTCCTTCTTAATCAGTATAAAGGAACAATTCTAAATTTGATCCTGTTCAATATACGCAAAGTATACAAGTATTATTTATTAGTCAATATAAACTAATCTAAATAATACTACAGCCATTCCAGTGGATTGTCTAACTCCACCTGTGCTGTGAACCTTATTATATTATATAAACCGTATTTAACAATCTAATATTCTGTATCCCATTTGATACTAGATTGTCCACAATATATAATATTAGACAGCATGTAAACATTTAAATGATTCTCAATAAAATTGGGCCAGAAATAAATGTATATACTTTAAATAAATATTTTCAGTATACACCAACACTCATATGGTCCAAAAGTATCTCAGTAGTCTCATCTTTTCTGTGCAGAAAATACACCCAGGTAAATCTAGTATATTCATCAACAATGACTAGAGTATACCTTTTCTTACTAATGGACATTATGTTGACTGGTCCAAACAAGTCATGGTGAAGCATGTGATATGGTTCATCAATCGAGGATTCTATTTTACTCTTGAATGATGTCCTTCTCTATTTAGCCTTCTGACAAGCATCACAGAGTCCATTAGGAGTATACAATGCCTTTGGTAATCCTCTCACTAAATCTTTCTTAACCAACTCATTGATGTTATTGAAGTTGAGATGAGAAAGCTTTTTGTGCCAATTCCAACTTTCATCTACAGATGTTTTACTGATGAGACATGTAGAGGGACCATCAATATTGGTGTAGATGTTGGCTTCATATATGTTACCATGCCTTAGACCAGTTAGGGCAACTTTTCCTGATGCCTTGCTGATTACTTCAAAATGAGAGTCATAGAAGTTGACATGATAACCTTTGTCTGTGATTTGACTAACACTAAGCAGATTGTGTTTGAGTCCCTTCACCAGAGCTACTTGATCAATGATGACATTTCCAATGATTATCTTGCCATATCCCAAAGTTTTTCCAATATTGCCATCTCCATAAGACACTGCTGGGCTAGCTTTCTTCTCAAATTCTGATTGCAAGGTTTTGTTTCCAGTCATGTGCACAGAGCATCCATTATCCATGACTAACACATTTTTCTTTTTACCCTGCAATCAGAAACACAAAGAACTCAGTTAGAATTTTTAAGAACCTACACTTGTTGGGTTCTTTTTGCATGCAATTTAACATTTTTAGCAGCAGAAATCTTTTTAACAAAAGCAGTCCTGTCAGATTTGAATCCATCAGAATTTGCTTTGTCATTATCAGAATTAACAAATGCATGCTTAGTATTCATACTCTTTGTTTTACCAGAATTTGCACTTTTATTAAACTTTGGCAATGGATCATAATGGTTGTAGTACAAACTATGGTATTCTTCACATGTATAAATAGAATGCCATTTACTACCACAGTGAAAACTGGGATTCTGTGGTTTATAAAATACTGATATATTCCTAATTTCAGACTTAGGAACTACAGTAGCCTTCTTTTTACTTCTCCTGCAATCAATAGCAAGATGATTAGAGTTACCACAGTTGAAACACACTTTTCTTGGTGCATTTGGAATATACTTGTAATTATTCTCTTTGTTTATTCCAACTTTACCATTCCTGTTTCTCTTAGCAGTAGATGTTTTCTTTCTACCTGTAACTTCACAAATTCTGTCTCTCAGCTATTTTTTAGACAAAAGACCTACATTCTTTGAATTTGTCAACTTAACATTTTTTGGACACACTCTCTGTATTTTGTTTAGTAGAAGTTGATCCCTTTTCAGTAACTGAACTGGAATCTTTACTATACACAAAATTGACAGGTTTAAAATTAGATTTGGTGTTGTCTATTACATGTCTGTAGATCTTTGGTTTTGTTGACTCACTAAAAACAACTTTTCCTTTATACTTGTTCTGATCTGTTTCTGGTTTATAACCTTGACACTCTTTCAAATTTTTGTCGGTGATTATTTCGTGTGTCTTTGTTCCAGAGTGAGTCTAGGTTCTGAGTTTCTCATTAGCATCTTTAAGTTCCTTTTCAAGAGCAGTACATTTAAATTCCATTTCTAATTTCATGTGCCTAGCCTTATCACATTCATTTTGTACTTCTTGCATAAAGAGTAACTCAGCTTCTAGATGATCATTTCTTTTAGACAATTCTGACATCTCAGATATTATTCTAGCATTTTCAAGAGATTGACTTCTAAAGCTAATATGCAGAGACTTCAAGAATGATCTTAACTCAGAAACATTATCAGTATCAAAATCAAAAATAGTTTCAGGTACCCTATTTTCAGGAGCAGCAATCTCATCAACATTTTCCATCAATGAATAGTTCACCTTTTCCTCTTCAGATTCTGAGGAAAAGTCCATCCAAACCTTGCTTGATGAGATAAGAGCTTTGGTCTGAGCCTTTTTACATTCAGTTGCAAAGTGACCCATTCCATCACAGTTGTAGCATTTGACCTTTGACTTGTCAAACTTGCTGCCTTTGCCTTCATTCTTCTTGTACCTGTTCTTGTCAGCATTGAAAGGTTTCTTCTGAAAGTTGCCTTATCTTCTAGCCTTTCTGAACATCATCTTCTTGAAGCCTTGGACTATCATAGCAACCATTTCCATCATGTCAGAATCAGTAGAGTCATCATCAGTATCAGTATCAGGATTGGCATCAGGATCTGATGATGAGTCATCAGTATTGGACCCAGCTACTCTACTTCTTCTCCTTGAAACCTCCACAGCTTTTCCTTTTGATTTTGATTCAACATTTAAAGCAACAGCCATTGCTTTGTTGCTTTTCTTATTCTTTCTTTGTTGAACCTCAAGATCATGGGTTCTTAGCATCCCATACACTTCATCAAGAGACACGGCATTAAGATCATACTGATGCCTAATGATCGAGGTTTGAGTATCCCACTCCTCAGGCAAAGCTCTAAGAAACTTGGTGTTCGAGTCCTTTGGTTCATACTCTTTACCTACCAGAGATAGATTATTCAATAGTGTCAGAAATCTATCATACAGATCAGTGAGGCTCTCATCAGATTTTGCATCAAACTGTTCATACTCTTGAATCAACAGAGCCCTTCTGTTCCTTTTGATAGATTCAGTGCCCTGGCATTGAGTTTCCAAAGTTTCCCAGATCTCCTTAGCAGTTTTACATGCTATCACTCTGTTTGACATGACAGCATCAAGGCTATTATGTATTCTTCAGCTTTGCATCTCTGAGTACTTCAGCCTTTCCCTCAGGAGTCCATTCAGCCTTTGTCTTCTGAACATAGTGCTCAGGTACAGTATGTAATAACCGCAAAATTCTTATAAAATCTTTAGTCTCTTTTAAATAAGTTCTCGTAAGATTTAAATTCTGTTTTTATTATAATTAGAAGTGTGTGCAATTAAATATTTATTTTATTTTAGTGCGATACTAGACTCTAATAACTACTTAGTGTCACGTGATTTTATTATTTATTTGCGATCATTTTCTTTTAATTGTTATTATTATTATTATTGTTATTATTAATATTACTACTAATTCAACTAGGATTTTAGTGGCCCATTATTTTGCCAAAAAAATGTTTATATATGCATTAAGATCACATAATTGGGTTTGATTTAAATTAAGTCCAAATAATTGTAGTGGACGAGTAAGGTCTCGTGAGGGCCTATAGCGAATGTACCCACAAAATTCATCTAACTAAACAATGCAATAACAATGCAATGCGTGAATACAACTAAAATGAAAATGCAACGTTCCCCTTCAAACTAACCAAAACCAACTAGCAAGCAAATATCTTAGAGAATGCAACTAAATCCAAATAGAGCTGGACTAAGTTCCTGTATACTAACAATACATGAACGGAAACGTGCGTGTGTGCGATGCTCATCAGAATACTCCCAACACTAAATCAAAATCATACATGCTCTTCGTCAAGATAATCACAGGTTTATAAATAGAATAGACTGTAGACACTTCATAACCTAGAAACACTTCCATCCTTTTCCAAGGTAGACAGAAATTCATGCTTTATTACTAACTACTACGACACATATATACAATCATGCTTATTTAACCGTGCAATGGATGAGACCCCGAAAGGCTTATACAATAATACCCATGTAGCGAGCGTTAGGTTAGTGGATCCCAGACTATAAAAGCCTTAGGTCACTAGGCACAAGTCCCCGCGAACTTAATAGCTCGAGTATTAAAGAGCTCACCCTGGTTAATTTTGCATATAAACAATTGACACTTTTGACTTTTTTTTTTCTTTTTTTTCTATTTTTTCTCTTTTTTTTATATATGCCATCTGGAATGAGAATTCTCAATTCCAACCCTAGACTACTCATATAAATATGAGCCGGCTACTAACCATTTGACATCTAGCAATTATTGACAATTATTTACAATTAAGCATGAAAGCCCTGTTTTCCCCCAAACTTAGACTTAAGTGCTCCTACGCTATAAAGGGAATAACGAAAATTCTAAATATAAACAAGTGATTAAATCTCAAAACATCCAAACAATCGTGACCCTAACCTAGCCCAAAAGCATCCAATGAGACTGTGTAATTAGTTTTGTTTCTGAAACACATAAGTCAATTTCATAGAAACTATAAGTCAACCCTCTATTCATCATTACCACACTCAATTAGACACCTACCTACCAATCAGAATTAGCTCGTCTTAAGGGATCATGAAATATGCATGCCATGAAATGCAACTAATATGAACTCACATGGCATACGAAACAAAAACAGAATGTCCTATATGAAACAAACGTAGATAACACGAACATAAATGCATAATTTACTACTAATAATATGCAAAGCATGACATCTTACATGCACACATAATACAACAACAACTATTAATCCCTCAAACCACCTCCAAACTTAAAATATTCAATGTCCGCATTGAATGGAAGTAAATACGAGGGATAGTAGAAGACATACCCACTCGTCCTCATCCTCGGATGAATCAGTATCTGGCGGTGGATACGGTGTACGAGCTCCATAAACTGGCCAACGGGCCTGAATACCCGCATCTCTCAAAGCTGTAGCCATATCCTCAGCATACTCCCGGTTACTAGCATGTATAGCATCCATACGCCTATACAAACGTCTAAAGTGAGCATCCAAAACCCTTGGTACTCTCGAAACCCGTGGCAAAGCGCCCGCTCCCTGAGCACTAGTACCAGCACCACTAACATCATACCCGAGCCCCCTAGGATGTGGGATTCCGCCTTGCCATTCCGGCATCCGATCAATAGACACGTCAACAATGGAAGCCAAAGGTGACTGCAACTCCTCATCCGCACCCCATGTAACACCACTAAGCATACACAACCCAGCTATAATAGAAGCATGGGGCATCGATGACAGTGCACTAGACTTTAAACACCTGCGAATATTCTGATGAACAATATAGGCGACATCAATGTATTTTCCCTTTAGAATGCCCCAAAGAATAATCGCTCTGTCATCTGTGACCTCACCCGTATGAGAAGTAGGCATAATATTGGCACAAAGAAATAGATACCACGCTCGTGCAAACTTATTCATAGCAGAAGATGGAAAAGTAAGTGGCTCATTAGTTCCAAATTTATACTTCCAACTTGTACCGGGAACACATAGTTCAAGAACAATCGCCTCCATATCCACATCATCACTAGTCTTCAGTGCCCAATTTTCATCCCCCACAAGCTTAGGTGGTTGTCCCAAAATCGGACGAATAGCATCTGACCTGTAATCCACTCGTTTACCACAAACCATACACACACCATTCTGCTCATCTTTAGCATTCGCATAAAACTCCCTAACCACATTCACCGGAACCGGTGCAGGTGCCTTACAAATCTACCCCCATCGTAACTCACTAATCACCTCAACCAACCCATAATGACGACCTTGACAACAATCGGTTATACTCAACCTCCGCCTCCGGAGAAGAAAATCTCTCCACCCTACTAGAACCACCTCTCATTCACTTAGGAGCCATCACAATCAATTCTCAACTCAACAATATCACCAAAATCCACGAATAGCAATGAACCAAGCAATTGCACACAAAAATCACAAAATCCCCAAATCTACAAGAACACAAATTCGTAATAAGAATTAAAGAAGAAATTTACCCAAACGAATTGAAGAGGTGTAACTTGCAATGAAAATCCCCCAAACTTGAATTCTTCTTGCTTCTTGAAATTTGAATGGAGGTTTAGAGATTTTAATTTAGGGATTGGGTGTATATATTTGTGTAAGTATAGGTGTATAAGGTAGGAAATTTGAATGGAGATATAAAAGATAAGAATAAAATTTGAATTAGAATTGATATGGGTTTAAGAATTTGAAGAGGAGATGGAGGATTTGGAATTGATATAGGTTTAAGATTGGGTTTAAGGATGATAGTATAAGAGGAGAAAATAAATTGGGGTGAAAGAATTTTTTTTTTATGTAAACAGCTGAAAAAATCGAGCATACACTGCAATTGGGGCAGGCTGCGCGCGCCAGGCGCAACCTGCGCATTACTCAGTAACGCAGGCGCAACCTGCGTCACGCAGGTGCAGCCTGCGCGACATACAGAAACACAGGCGCAACCTAAGTGTCACAGGCGCAGCCTGCGTGAAATAATTTTTTTTTTTCCATAACAAATTTTTTTTTTCCACACTCTTTTTTTTTTGAAAGAACAAAGGTATACAACAAATACTACATCACTTGGGTTGCCTCCCAAGAAACGCTCGTTTAATGTCATTAGCTTGACATTCTTCCGAAAAATCACGAACAAGATAAAACTGCGGCAACCTTCTCGCGGTTCACCATTCCTCCATAATACGACTTGAGTCTTTGTCCATTCACTTTGAAAGCATCATCAAAAGAACCCCTATATATCTCCACTGCTCCATGTGGAAACACGGTTTTGACTGTAAATGGACCCGACCACTTTGACTTGAGCTTTCCAGGAAAAAGTTTAATGCGAGAATTGTAAAGCAAAACCTGTTGGCCCAACACAAACGACTTATGCACCAACTTCTTATCATGCCACCTCTTCACTTTCTCCTTGTACATCTTAGCATTCTCGTAATCCTGCTCACGAAATTCCTCGAGCTCATTTAACTGAAGTAGACATTTCTCACCCGCAGCTGAAATATCTTAGTTTAACTTCTTCAACACCAAATAGGCCTTGTGCTCTAACTCTGCCGGCAAATGACAAGCCTTACCAAATACCAACTGATAAGGAGTCATACCTAGGGCTGTCTTGTAAGCAGTTCTATACGCCCAAACCGCTTCGTCTAACTTCAAAGACCAATCCTTCCTTGACGGATTCAATACTTTCTCAAGAATTCTCTTGATTTCACGATTCGAAACCTCTGCTTGACCATTAGTTTGAGGATGATAAGCTGTGGCAACACGATGAGTCACATTATACCTTGCCATCATATCAGTAAATTGACGATTACAGAAGTGTGTTCCCTCATCACTGATTATAGCTCGTGGAGTTCCAAAACGCGTGAAAATCTGATTGTGAAGAAAATTCAGCACCACCTTAGCATCATTGGTCGGTAAAGCCTTCACCTCGACCCATTTAGACACGTAATCCACTGCTAAGAGAATGTACTGAATGTTGCAAGATGACACAAACGGACCCATGAAATCAATCCCCCACACATCAAAAATCTCAACTTCAAGAATCGTACTAAGAGGCATCTCGTTCCTCCTAGAAATATTACTAACCCTTTGACATCGATCACAACTCATCACGAACCTATGAGAATCTTTAAACAGAGTTGCCCAATAAAATCCCGCCTGAAGTACTTTCTGAGCTGTTTTATCACCACCGTAGTGGCCTCCATATGTGGTAGAATGACAATCATGCAAAATACTTTCCGTTTCACTATACGGAATGCACCTCCTCAAAATTTGATCCACACCAAGCTTGAACAGGAATGGCTCGTCCCAACGGTACCACTTCACATCATGCAGAAACTTCTTCTTTTGAGCATAAGAAAATTCCGGAGGAATAACATTGCTAACCAAATAGTTCACATAATCTGCAAACCATGGCTCTTCACCTTGCACTCCAAAAAGCTGCTCATCTGGAAAAGATTCATTAATAAGAGATTTGTTATGCGAATCCTTACCGTGGTCCTCTAAGCGTGAGAGATGATCCGCTACTTGATTTTCCGTGCCTTTCCTATCCTTGATTTCCACCTCAAATTCTTGCAAAAGAAGCACCCAACGAATCAATCTAGGCTTTGAATCCTTCTTCGACATGAGATATCGAATAGCAGCATGATCCGTGTACACAATCACCTTAGTACCAAGCAAATAAGATCTGAATTTCTCAAAAGCATAGACAACTGCTAGCAACTCCTTCTCCGTAGTAGTGTAGTTCAGCTGTGCATCATTAAGGGTTTTACTAGCATAGTATATCACATGAAAAACTTTCTCCTTCCTTTGCCCAAGCACAGCTCCAACAGCATAGTCACTAGCATCACACATAAGTTCGAATGGTTCCTCCCAATTAGGTGCGGTAATGACATGTGTAGTTGTCAACTTCTTCTTTAACAGCTCAAAAGCTGCTAAGCAATCATCATCAAACTTGAAAGGAACATCTTTCTCTAAAAGATTGCACAAAGGTTTAGAAATTTTCGAGAAATCCTTGATGAATCGCCGATAGATACCCGCATGACCAAGAAAACTACGAATTCCTTTAACTGAAATAGGTGGAGGAAGATTTTCAATTGTTTCCGCCATAGCCCTATCCACCTCAAGTCCTCTACCAGATACCTTGTGCCCAAGAATAATTCCTTCTCGCACCATGAAGTGACATTTTTCCCAATTAAGCACCAAATTAGTCTCCACACACCTTTTCAATACCAAGCCAAGGTTATACAAACACTCGTCATAAGAAGTACCAAATATAGAGAAGTCATCCATGAAAACCTCCACATTAGTGCCAATCATATCTGAGAAAATAGCCATCATGCACCTTTGAAAAGTGGCAGGAGCATCACATAACCCAAAAGAAACTCGACGAAAAGCAAAAGTGCCAAATGGACATGTGAAAGTAGTATTCTCTTGATCTTCTGGAGCGATGTAAATCTGATTATATCCGGAATAACCATCAGGCAAACAATAATACTCGTGACCAGCCAATCTGTCTAACATATGATCAACGAATGGAAGAGGAAAGTGGTCTTTTCTTGTGGCTTTATTGAGCTTCCGATAATCCATGCAAACTCTCCATCCCGTGACTGTCCGAGTAGGGATGAGCTCGTTCTTCTCATTAGCAACAACAGTCATGCCACCTTTCTTTGGCACACATTGAACTGGACTCACCCAAGAACTGTCTGAGATGGGATAGATAATACCTGCATCTAGCCACTTTAGAATTTCCTTCTTCACCACCTCTTTCATAATAGGATTAAGTCTTCCCTGATGTTCAACAGTAGGTTTAGCTCCTTCCTCTAGCAAAATTTTGTGCATGAAATAGAAGGGCTGATTCCCTTTATATCTGCTATGGTCCAACCAATTGCCGACTTGAACTCCCTCAGAATTCGCAAGAGCTTTTTTTCTTCACTACCTGACAAGTTAGAAGCAATAATAACAGGTAATGTAGATGCATCACCAAGAAATGCATACCTCAAGTTTTTCGGAAGTGGTTTGAGTTCAAGTGTAGGAGCTTCCTCAATAGATGGTTTCAGACGCCCCTCCAAATTTTTAAGTTCTGCTAACCCAAGAGATTCAAAAGGCATGTCAACTCTCCTTCTCCAAGGAGCTGAATTTAATTGCTGTAGCTGTTCGGCTATGTCTTCTTCTTCAAAATCAGAGTCACCAACTAGAACCCTCTCCAAAGAATCAGACTTTAACAACTGCTCAATCTCCGTATTGACTGTAGAATCAACCAAATCCACATTTAAGCATTCTTTTTCATCTGTGGGAAATTTCATCGCATTGAACACGTTAAAAGTGACATTCTGGTCTTGCACCCTCATGGTGAGCTCCCCTTTCTGCACATCGATCAAAATTCTACCAGTTGCTAAGAACGGTCTTCCCAAGATTATGGGAATCTTCTTATCCTCCTCGAAATCGAAGATAACAAAATCAGCCGGAAAGATGAGCTTATCAACTTTTACCAAAACGTCCTCCACTATGCCCCTTGGATATGTGATAGATCGATCAGCCAACTGCAAAGAGATGTTGGTTGGCTTTGGCTCTGGTAGACCAAGTTGCATGTAAACCGACAAGGGCATGAGATTGATGCTAGGCCCCAAATCACATAAGCACTTGCTGAAAGAAAGATTGCCAATAGTACACGTGAAAGGCAGAGTGTGTAAACTTGTAACACTATAACTAATGTAACTCAAACTAAAGGAAAAGATACTTAACCAGAAGACAATCAAGAACAAGAAGTCACAAGAAATCAACACTAAATGAAGACAAGGTAATTGATACAATTCAACATGTTAACTATGATCAAGCCAAGAAGAAATCATTGAGAGAAGTTCAAGTCAAAGTTGTTCATGCCTCAGTGATTTGAAAAGCCAAGAATCAAGATCATAACTATCAGTATCAATAAGACTAATTGATTTCAAGTGAACAAGAAGGAAAGCAAATATTGGAAAGCCACATTTCTAATTGGATATGGTAATTTATTCAAGAAGCAAAAACCCTATCAAGACTAGTCACTTATGAACCAGACCGTTGCATCAAGTGTCAGGACATTGATAGCAAGTTTATGTCAGTAATAAAGATCCATGTTCAAGAGCTTGGTGAAGAATAAAGAAGACATGAAGATATCACAAGTTCAAGATGTGCATTGAAGTTTCAAGTTGAAGACCAGAATATTTTCTAAGTACTAAATATTCTAGATGACCAAGTAGAAGTTTCTAAGTGGAAGTTCTACTTAGAAATTCGAGATGGCGAAGTAGAAATTCTCAAGTAGAAGTTCTACTTAGAGTGCAGCTTCAACATGACACATGGCATCTTCTGATTGGCAGATTTCCAAGCTTTCAAGATAAGGCAAGATTTATGTGGACATAATTGGGCCACGTATATTTTAGTCTTTGAAGTCTACAGGACATAGATTACATGTAGTATAAATAGAAGTACTTGTGTAATGTTTTAATTAGTGAGCAATTCTTTAGAAAAACACTTGTAAAAGAGAGAGAGTGCATTCACAGAACTTAGTATCATTCACTTCTCTCTGAACTTCTGTTATACTTTGTAATAAATGTTGTAGCAACCATTTCAAGTTATATATAAGACATATATTCCTTGAATCTGTGTGTTCGTTTATTACATCGTATTTATTGCTTCTCATATTCGAAAAGTTGTATTCACCCCCCTCTACAACACATTTGGACCTAACAATTGGTATCAGAGCTATATGTTTAACATACAAAACATAGATCCTTGTGTTGAGTAGAAGAATCGTGAGTTTTCATTTTTCTAGATCTACTTTTCATTTTCTTGAAAAGTGTGCTTTAAATCGTTTGTGTTGAAAACTCATCTGAAAAATTATTTAAATACTCCAGGTGTGATTATTTAGCTTGGATGTATTTTAATTAATTTTTATGAATTAATCTGGGTACTTTCATATTTGGTGTTCTTGAGTGTTCATCATCTGTTCTTATCAAAGAAGACAACCCAACAACTTTTTGATCTCCTTTTCAAACAGATAAATAGTAAAAGAATAAAAAGGTGTTTTTGGACTTTGTGATTTGCATTATTCACGACCGAAAGTGAAACAAGACATATTCATTACCTAGCACGTGGGTTAGGTGGGTTAGGTGAGTAAAGCATTCAAAGTCAAAAGGTGTTAAAGAGATAATATTGTTTATTCAATATTAAAGTAATATGCAGAAAATTTATTCTAAGGACAAAAGTTCTACATAGAATTTCTACTTGAGATTTTCTACATAGAATTTCGACTTGGACAATTTCTACTTGGTGAATTTCGACTTGAGCAAAATTTCTACTTAGAGAAATTTCGACTTAGGCAAAAGTTCTACATATAAATTCTACATAGCCTAGTCTTGGGTACTTAGAAACTTTTAGTGACCAGAATTGAGATGGCTCCTTAAAATGCATTCAAGATCCCAATGTTCAACCGAGATCACTATGAAGAATGGGTTTTCAGAATGAGACTATATCTAGAGACTGTTAACCCTGAATATCTGGAAGTCCTTGACAAGGGTAAATTTGTTCCTATGGTGGTTATTCCTGCACATACGGAAGGAGGGGTGGTTATAGCACCTCGGTCTGAGCCCAAAAAGGCAGCGGACTTTTCGGATGCTGACAAGGAGCAAATAGCTTGTGATACTGCCGTACGACAAACCTTGATGGAATCTCTTGATCATGAAATGTTCAACATAGTCAAAGGTCTGACTACAGCGAAGAAGATTTGGGACAAGATAGAAGTTGTCATGGAAGGATCTGCAGAGGTCAGAAGCAACAAGACACTCATACTCAAGATGGAGTATGACACCTTTAGAATAAGTAAAGGAGAAGGCATAACAGATGTCTATCTACGATTCAGTCAGTTAGTATTAGATTTGAATCTGAGAGGTGTAACTCTCCCCATGGTTGAGACTAATACGAGATATCTGAGGAACCAGCCAAAAAGCATTGAACATAGGGTCTACGCAATAAGAGAAACCAGAGATTTGCATACAACTTCTCTGGAAGAATACTACGGAATATTAAAGACCTATGAGCTGGAAACACTTCAAGATCAAGCATGGCACAATGATTCAAAAGGAAAAGAAACTGCATCAGGATTAGTTGCTGATGAGGAAGAGTCTAAGAACGCAATGGTTGCAGCAAAGCCTAAATCATCACTTGCACCACATCAAGTTGATAATGATGACGAGTGCACATCAAACAGTGATGATGACTACTACACCCAAGAAGAGCTGGACAACATGGACGATAGTGTCGTGGCATACATGGCAAGGAAGTTCAGCAACATGAGATTCAGAAAGAGCAACCGACCACAGAGAAATTCTTCATCTTTCTATCGGGCTGCTAAGGGTGGTGGTAGTTCGTCAGGCTACCAAGGTAAAGGCAAGAATACCAGCTACAAATCTCCTTTGGATTTCAAAATGAAGTTCAAATGCTATAATTGTGGTGAAGCTAGACATTTTGCCTCGGACTGCAAAAAGCCTAAACAGACTTATCCAAAAGAGACATATGAAGCCCTCAAAAGCAAGTATGAAGCGCTGGTGAAGGAAAGATATGGAAAACGATCTTTATTGGTGACAGAAGGAAGAGCTTAGGATGATTCAGATGAGGAAGATGTTACTCATGTAGCAAACTTTGCCCTCATGGCTGAGACATCGGAGGAACCAGAGGTACCAGTTCTGACTCTTAAAGTAGAAATGTCTATTGATGATTATAAGGAACAGAACGGGGCTCTTAGTGAAGAGATCTATATGTTGTGCAAAAGCCTAGACTCTTCTCAAAAGGAACAGAAAACACTTGTTGCCAAATGTAGAATGCTTGAGGCAAAAGTGGAAGAGCTAGAGGCTGCTTGCACTGTAGATACTTCCCTAAGAGACTTTATTAAATCTCTAGAACACAAGCTCGTCCTTAAGGAAGAAGTAGAAGCATGTCTTAGGAACAATCTAGCTGAGTTAGAAACTAAATGCGAAGCTTACAAACTAGCTGCTAGTAAAGTGTATGTAGATAATGACACATTTAAGAGGATAACTGGAGTAGGTGTAGGACTTGATTATTCTGACCTTCCTAAGAAAGAAGGAAAGAGACCTATTGACCCTAGTTCCAGTGACCTTAAAAAGGAAACACCTAGCATTCTTAAATCAGCTGTCAAACCTATGTACAAACACCTTGTTCCTAGAATAGAAGAAGAAGAGACTGAATTGATAGCTAGATATGAGATTGAGATGGAAGATCGCCAGAAAGCACAACCCATAACTCCTATCAAACAAGTTAAAATCAATTTCCCTAGAGATGAATCTAGACTAGGATTAGGAGCTAAGGCTGTTAAACAACAAGGAAAGAGAGAGAAAGGCATAAAAGAGGTTAAGGCTGAACGAATAAAGAAAGCATGTTATCATTGTAAATCTACTGAACATCTTTCTTATGCATGCAAAGCTAACATGAATGTTCCTGCTGCACATGCCATGCCTACCACACATACAATGAATAATCTACATCAGAATCATGCACAGTGTGGTCAACCTAATTGTATGCCATGCACTTTTAACATCATGCAAACTTTTGTGCATTTAATGAATGCATCTAGCCAGTCATGCTCAAATACTGTTGCTAGTTCAAACATCAAGAAAAAGCATGTGAGAGCCAAGACTGTCAGTCCTCCTAAAGTTAGGAGTGATAAACCTTCTCCTAAGATTGACAAATCTGTCAAGTCTGAGAAAGGAAAGGAGATAGTCGAAAGCTCTAGTAATGTTAAGAAAAGTGCATCTCCTGTTGTTAAATCTGTTGATTCTCGATCTTATCGAAAAGCCGGGCCCAATCAAAGTTGGGTTCCGAAGAATGTCTAACCAATCTGTCATTGCAGGGCGTTAAGCAGAATAGAAATAAAGTTATATGGGTGCTAGACAGTGGAGCATCGAGGCATATGACTGGAAACAAGTCCCTGCTTACAGAGTTGGTTATGAAAGCTGGCCCTTATGTCACCTTTGGAGATGACAGCATAGGTGTGACAAAGGGATATGGCAAACTGAAAACTGGTAATGTCATCATAGAAGATATTTCCTATGTTGAGGGACTGAAGCACAATCTGTTGAGTATAAATCAATTCTATGACAAAGGTTACGAAATTGTCTTCAACAAGAAAGGTGTGTCAATCACTCACATCAAGGAAGGCTCACTGGCTTTGAGAGGAGTTCGAAAGGTAGATCTTTTTGTTGCAGACATGGATTCAGCAAATTAGAATGAGGTCACCTGTTTCTACAGCAAAGCCTCGGATGATGAAAGCTGGTTATGGCACAAAAAGCTATCTCACTTAAACTTCAAAAAGATGAATGCTCTCGCGAGGCGAGAATTGGTGAGAGATCTACCTCAAATGGAGTTCGCTCCGAAAGGACTCTGTGAAGCTTGTGAAATGGGATAGTCGAAGCGAGCATCGCATAAAAGCAAAGAAATTTCTAGTATTACTGAGCCTCTGCAACTTCTTCATATGGATTTGTTTGGCCCAGTGAATGTCCTATCTTTGTCTAGGAAAAGATATGCATTGGTAATCGTGGATGACTTCTTCAAGTATACATGGGTATTGTTCGCAATGACGAAAGACGAAGTACCTTTCTTAATCATTGATCACATCACTCAAATTGAGAATGTTTCAACACTTACTGTGAAGACGATTAGATCAGACAATGGCACTGAATTCAAAAACGCAGTGCTGAATGACTTCTGTGTATCTAAAGGAATACGTCGTCAGTATTCAGCCCCGAGAACTCCACAGCAAAATGGAGTAGTTGAAAGGAAGAATAGAACTTTGGTTGAAGCAGCAAGAACTTTGTTGTATGATTCAAAACTTCCTTTGTACTTCTGGGCCGAAGCAGTGAGTACCGCTTGTTACACTCAAAATAGAACCTTGATTATAAAAGATAAAGAAAAGACACCATGTGAATTAATGAACAACAGAAGACCAACAATTAAATACTTTCATGTCTTCGGAGCAAAATGCTATGTGCTTATAGATGATGAAAATCTAGGCAAGTTTGCAGCAAAAGCTCGTGAAGGAATCTTTGTTGGTTACTCTACAGATGTGGTGGCAGCTTATAGAGTGTTCTTAGTGAATGATCGAAAAGTGACTGAAAGCTACAACGTCAGATTCGACGATACCAAACTCTCATCAATTTCAAGAGATTCTAGTGAACCCGAGTCCCTAAAATTTCAGAATCTGGACTTAGAAGATCTTGAAGATGAACCTGAGTTGGTTGTTCCATTAAATGTTCCAAGCGTACATGAAGAACCTGAGTCTAGTGAACAAGCTAATTCTACAAGATCAGGAGAGACTTCTTCAGTACCAACCGGCAACAACTCAGGGGGAGTAAATAGCAGCTCAAGGACTACTGTTCAAGGCTCGAGTCGAGTTGACTCTAGTTCTGTAGGAGCTGGCACTAACTCAGGGGGAGTTAGTGAAAATAATCAAAGTAGTCAGCACCCCAACTCAGAAAGTCAAGCTGAATCATCAAGACAATTTCCAGGTGAACGGGTATGGAATAGAGACCATCCGTTTGAGTTAATTATTGGTGATCCAGATGCTGGTGTGACTACTAGAAGAACTGCAAGAGCTGACATGGCTAATATCTCCTTATATTCTGGGTTCTTATCCAAGCTTGAACCTAAAGAAATAGAAGAAGCTCTTGGTGATGCTGATTGGGTGATTGCAATGCAAGAGGAACTCAATCAGTTTGAAAGGCAGAAAGTTTGGAAACTGGTACCCCGACCTAAGAACATATCAGTAATTGGAGCTAGGTGGGTATTCATAAATAAACTGGATGAAAACGGACTTGTAACACGAAACAAGGCTCGTTTGGTTGCAAAAGGTTATTCTCAGCGAGAAGGAATTGATTATGATGAAACCTATGCACCAGTTGCAAGACTTGAGGCAGTCAGGATGTTCTTGGCATTTGCAGCACATAAGAACTTCAAGGTTTTCCAGATGGATGTGAAAAGTGCCTTTCTGAACGGAGAGTTAGAAGAAGAAGTGTATCTGGAACAGCCGCCTGGCTTCGTTGATCCAGAACATGTAGATTTTGGGTATCTTCTCTTCAAATCTGTCTATGGCCTCAGGCAATCCCCAAGGCGATGGTATGAAACCCTATCCTTATTCTTAATTGAAAATGGTTTTGTTAGGGGAGTAATTGATAAAACATTGTTCAATAAAATTGTAAGAAATGACTTAATACTTGTTCAAGTCTATGTGGACGATATTATTTTTGGGTCGTCAAATGAGCGCTTGTGCGAGAAATTTGCCAAGCTAATGCAGGAAAAATATGAGATGAGCATGATGGGAGAGCTGTCCTTCTTCCTTGGATTACAGATCAGTCAGAGAAAAGATGGTATCTTTATCTGTCAATCCAAGTACGTCAGAGATTTACTCAAGAAGTATAATCTAGAAGATGCATCAGCAGCTAAGACTCCCATGGCAACAGCCACGAAGCTTGATGAAGACAAATCAGGTAAATCAGTTGACATCACAAGCTATCGAGGTATGATTGGCTCACTCCTCTATTTAACTGCAAGTAGACCCGATATAATGTTCGCAACTTGTTTATGTGCAAGGTTCCAAGCGGATCCTAGAGAATCACATCTCGTAGCCGTCAAAAGAATTTTTAGGTATCTCAAGGGCACACCAAATCTAGGGATTTGGTACCCAAGAGATACAGGTTTTAATCTTATTGGATATTCGGATTCAGACTATGCAGGTTGCAGGATTGATAGGAAAAGCACATCTGGTGCTTGCCAATTTCTTGGCAGAAGATTGGTGTCCTGGCAAAGTAAAAAGCAACATACAGTATCTACTTCTACTGCTGAAGCTGAGTACATTGTTGCTGGAAGCTGTGTAGCTCAAATACTGTGGATGAGGAACCAATTGAAGGATTATGGCATGGAGCACAAGAAAATTCCAATCATGTGTGACAACACAAGTGCCATTGCCATAACCAACAATCCTGTAGATCACTCAAGAACCAAGCACATCGACATCAGGTATCACTTCATAAGAGAACATGTCGAGGAGGGGACTGTGGAGCTACATTTTGTGCCCACAATGCAACAAATTGCAGATATATTCACCAAACCTCTTGATGAAGTAACATTCAATAGATTGGTTGGTGAATTGGGAATGCTTAACACAAATTAGTAAAGCCTTCTATCTGTAAAATCCATGTTTATGTTTGTATGTGCAAGCTACTCAATCATTATGTGCTTAGACTTTAAAATGCCTAATTAATGATTGTTATAGGTTGCATATAGTGTGTTTTTGCATAAATTCCTTGTGTTTTAAGTGTCTTTTATAGCACAAATCTGTGAATTTATGCTTGTCAGATTGCATGATCATAGGGGGAGTTAAATTCATAATATTCTAAATATTGCATGATTTTTAGATGAATTTACCCATGAGTTTCATGTAATTAGAGGCCTTAGAATTAAAAAACTTCAAAATTTCGAGTTAGGTTCTATCTCGAAACTCATCTAGAAATTCGACTAGAATTTCGACTTAAGCTGTCAGAGTGAAGTTTTGAAAAT
This sequence comes from Saposhnikovia divaricata, assembly GCA_036435485.1. NCBI lineage: Eukaryota > Viridiplantae > Streptophyta > Magnoliopsida > Apiales > Apiaceae > Saposhnikovia > Saposhnikovia divaricata. Next base: position 106,880,079 of record CM071597.1, read on the forward strand.
TCTAAGTCTGAGAAGAATTTCGAGTTGGCTATCTCGAAATTCATCTCGAAATTCGACTTCGAGTTCGAGTTCGAGTTACCAGTGTGCCTAGTTCTATCTTCAAAATATTCGAGATAAAGTCTATCTCGAATTTTATCTCAAAGGTTGAGATGAGGTTTCCATTAAGGGAATATTTTGAAAAGAACTGAGAATTAACTTCGAGTTAGTCTATCTCGAAACTCAACTCGAATTTCGACTTGATGTTCGAGATAGAGTTCTCAGTTAAGCTAAAGGGAATTTTTTGAGTTACACTCCTAACTCGAAACATATCTTGAATTACCCAGTACTTTTGCTTCAAGGGGGTATTTTGGAAAGAATTTGAGATTAACTTCAAGTTAGTCTATCTCGAAACTCAACTCGAATTTCGACTTGATGTTCGAGATAGAGTTCTTAGTCTATCTCGAAACTCAACTCGAATTTCGACTTGATGTTCGAGATAGAGTTAAACTTCTAACTCGAAAAGTATCTCGAATTCGACTCAACCCTGTTTCTCTTCTAGAAGGGAATTTTCCAAGTTTACTACAAATCAATAATGTTCGAGATAGGATTTCCGTATAGTTTCTGCTGTAAGATTGGGTAAAGTGCTTATTTATGCTTAATTGCTCGAGTTAACCTCTATCTCGAACTTCATCTCGAAGTTCGATTTGATGTTCGAGATAGAAATGTTCGAGATAGAGTTCGACTTAAAGTTCTCCCTGTATGTACTTAGACTTTAACACTCTTTTTAACAGGGATACTTTTGTCATTTCACAATCATCTATATATACATCTCTAACTCGATGCATAATTCACTTTACCTAATTTCATTTTCACAGCAGCCGTTTCACAAAAGCAAGGTGATTTCACGAATTACTGCCAATTTGTTGACTGATATTCACTGTGTTATCATTAATCGTTGTGATACTGTTTTGTAACCGCATATACACGCGCATATACATACACACAAACATCTAGTGTTTGTGTAACTGCTCAAAACACAATTTCCACATTCTTCATCCATATACACACACGAGTTTACTGGTATACACACGAATATTCATCTTCCTTGAATATTCAGATTTAGTAATTGGCGACTGTTCATATCCCGTAGTTTAACTTTTCAGATTGTCTTTTGGTATTCTCGAAAAATTAAAAGGGATAAAACTGTTAATTCGTAAATTATTTGTTTTTCAAAATTAAAAAAAAAAATTCACAATTTTTTAAGAAAAACATTTAAATTAAAATGGCTCACCAATTTTCACTTGCTAAAAACAATTTTTATAATATTTCTACGGAAATTGGTGATCAACTCCCGCGGTTTAAGTTTTGGATACGATTTCTTAATTTGTACTCCAAAGCTAGCCATGCTTTTACTGCTAAACCTACACTAGTACATGATGCTTTACAGCAATTATGGACTAGTGCGGTTACTTTTGGGAGCAAATCAACCCCCTTCGGTTTCAGGTTTACCTTAGCGGGTCAGGAATATGAGGTGACTGAAGAGATTGTCAACAGAGTTCTGGGATTCCCAATCAAAGATGCTTATGATCCAGAACCTACAGCTGCAGAACGCCTCAGATTCTTTGAAGAAATTGGATGTTATCCTCCGAAAGGCCCAATCACAGGAAATATCCAAAAACAATTCTTCCATGTGGAATGGAATTACTTTTTCGAGGCCATCACACGATGTTTTCGAGCACGCGAAAAAGATTTTCATCAAATTCCAATTCCAATGCAAACCTTTGCAGTTGCCCTAGCAAGAGAACTGGATATAAATTATGGACGCATAGTTCTCTCTGAGATAGTGGCCTCAATGGGATCTCATGCAAGCAGAGACCTCACTACAACTGATGTTGTCTGCTGGTTTCCTCGGTTCCTACAAATGCTGATTAATGATTTAATACCGAAGGATGCTCTTGCTGTTAGACAAGGATTTGCCAGAAGCCCAACATCTGAATCACTAGGGATGGGCACTAAGTCACTTTCAACCATTGTTAATCAGGACAAACATCAAGGTAAACCTACGTCAATTCCTGAAAATATTCAAATGTGGCTTACATATGATGCAGGAGTTACCAATTTGGAGGCATCATCACAAGTTTCATCACATGCTCAGAATCCATCTGTTCATGCTGAGGCATTTGATGAGATTCCTGATGAGCAAAGCGATGATGCACAAGGTAATCAATCAGGTAATATCTCCCTGCATACTATTCATTCCTCCTCCTATGTATCTGATTCCGCGACCCAAGAGACTGCTAACCCGCAGGATCTATCCCAGGGTGAGAGCTATATTTCTGAGCCTGATACACATTCTTATTCTCTTTCACCCCTGTTAACGGAAGTCAGAAAGCCAGCATGTGTATATGTAGAAGATGATGAGGAGAGTGAACCCGAAGAGCAGCAACTTATTCGAAAGAAAGCCAAACTTTTTCATGTTGCTACTTCAAAACCACAGTCAAACCCTAGTGTGTCACACGCAACCACTCCACCTCACGAGAGTGGTTCTCCCTTTAAATGGTCTACACATAGGGATTTTGATGACAATTATGTACCTTTTGAAGATCCTGTTGCTTCAAAAGGACATGGAGTTTTAACAACTTCAGCCGTACCTTCACCGGTACGTACTGATGCTGCAAAGAGGATCGGTTCTAATGTCGTACAAGAACACTTTGCAGCCGCTCAGCCTGAGATTCCAACTCAGGACAGAACAGACATAGATCCCATAACTGCCAATTATTTTGCTTATCCAATTTCTGCAGGTACTGCTTCATATTTCGGATCAATAATTGAAGACATACACGAGCGTGAGATAGGGAGTGTGTGTGAGAGGTTAGGGAGAGAGGGACCTTCACTTTTAAGGCCCGAAACCGAGCGCCAAATACCAACAGAACGACTATTAGAGCGAGGTCACCTAAACCAAACACCGTCCCTTAACATTGAAAATCTTGATACGCGTATGACTTCTATGGAAAATCAGATGAGGCAGTTCGGACAGACGATGGGGCAGTTCGGGATGAACATTTGAAACAACCAAAGGGCTCTGGACGACTATGCAGCAAGAATGGCAAGTCAAGCTACAGCTTTTGATGCTTTGACAAATAAGGTCAATGACTTGGGCCATGCTGGTGGTGTCTTGGGAAGCACTCTCAATGAGAGGATGGGGGCATTGGAGTCTACAATGCATACAATGGCTGTGGAAATCAGTAGAATGATGTTCGCAGTCAGGAGTTTTGTGCCCCCGGAGTGTTTCGAGTCGCAACAACCTCCCCCCGATGCTGGTGCAGGTGGTGCAGGTGGTGCTACTGGAGCGGGAGCCTCTGCTTCTGGTTTTGGAGGTTCTTATGCAACTGGTGGGTCTGGAGACCAAGGTGGAGCTCAGGATAACTCATCTAAGGGGGAGAGTGGAAAGGAGACGAGACAGCAGGCAGTTCACATCGAAGAAATTGAAGAACCCGCTGATCTTGTCAAGGAACCAGAAGTCGAGCCGTCTGTTGATGAAGAGGCTCTGAGGAGGAGAAAGGGTAAGGCAATGATGGTTGATGAACCATTCGTTGACCTGAGTCATCAGGAAACAATACAGGAGGTACTTGACTCAGATTCTGATATGGAAGACGTACCGTTGGCACATGCTATAAAAAGATCTTTGAAGGAACAAGGTGGAGGTGCTGGGATGTCTTCCGGAATGCCTGAAGAAATTCCTGTTGATGAGGAAACCCTTAAAGCTCAACAGTTAGCCTTGGAACAAGCTTAGTTCCATAAAATGAAGATGATGCAAGAACGTGCTGCCTTCCTAGAAAAGAAAGTGGAGCTACAAGGGAAGCAGTATGTTCATGAGCTTGCAAGGCTAGCTGATCCTCAAGTTGATTTTGACAATAGAAGGATAGGACAGAAGTGGGATGAAGCAAGGAAGATAATGATGGGACCCTGTGCGAAAGGAGTTCATAACAAGGATGCAGATGATCTGTTCTACAACTTGAATTTGCAGAATCCAATGACTGGGGACTATATAAATTCTTTGAAGAGATTAATTTCTAAAGTCAGAGTTGGATACAATGCAAACCTTAAGGAGTGGCAGGTTATTTTGTCTTTGGTAGAAGGAGTCCCAACATCTTTCCTATATGTGGATGACCAATTCATAACGAGAAGATCCGCGTCAGAGTTGTTCTTGCTAGCGACAAAAATTCAATACTCTCATTCTGAGGAGCTAAGCATTCTGTATAGAGATCAATTAATGCAGCTAGCAGAAGACAAGGGTCCAGAATTCTCAGCATATCCAAATTTTGTCCGGATGGTAGTTGACGGAAAGATGAAGAGGGTTAGCATGGAGGAAAATGATCTAATGGAGCTTTCAGTGGAATCTCTCAAAGCTGTCTGTAGACAAATGATGAGTAAGGGATTCGCTTCTGAGCTTAAAGATAAATCCGTGAAGATCATTGAAAGAGTCATATTCAAGAAGAGCAATGAGGTGTGGAAGTGTGACGTCATTGCTCCAAACCCTCTTGATGACGTGAAGATTGAGCCGGAGCTGATAGAGAAGAAATGGAATATTCTTCAAGCCATGAAGAATGTAGATGAAGCTCTGACTCTTCCTTCTGGAGCACTGGAACAAGGAGAGATAAGGGAGGCAATTGGTGTTCCAGGAAGTGATAGTGTATACTGGATACACGCTTATGTTGAAGATACAGCTGATGCCTTAGTATTCATAGATGCCGACCAGAATCAAACAATCTTGCATATGAGTAGAAAATGGCTGCTACGGACTCAAGATGCTGCATTTCTGGAGAGAGTATTATATGTATTTAAATGGGGCGAAGTGGAAGATAAGTTTGTGGAAGAAAAGCAGAGACTCATGAGTTACCTGTCTGAGGTAGTGGTGGAAAAGAAGCGAATGGAGCGAGATGCGGCCAGTGTCCACAATACTAACCGTGTCAAGGGCTACCCTAAGATGATCTATTGTCAGTTTAAATCTGATAAATCTCACTGGAAACCTCAGCTCATAATGAAGAACTTTGAGGATATTCCAAAGATCAGGACTACTCAGGAGGTGGACAAACTCAGAAGGCTTTTCAAACATCCTTATCCAGAGCCCAAGAATCCTCTAGAAATGGAAGTTGTAAGTCTGTTGAATGCTAGGTGGAAGCAGCTTAGAGATCCAGTGTACAAGAAAGAACAGCAGCAGAAGGAGAAGCGCAGAAGGCAGAAAGAAGAGAAAGACCAAGCTGCTGAAGCTAGAAAGAGGAAACGGAATTAGGGTTAAAGGTCAGAGTGGTGTGAACTTGAAGTTGGAAAAACTTCATGTCTTTCGGTTGCTTTAACTCACTTGAGGAAAATTCACCTTAGAGTGAATCCAATAAGGTGATACAAGTTTGACTAAAAGGTATGAAATAATCCAGGTGATAGGAATCACTCAAATGATCTTTAATTCGAAGTTCGAATTCTGTTTCTAGTTTAAGTTCTTTGTATTGTTTTCATGTAAATTTCAATTGTAAATTATTCAAGACTGTAATGTTAATTATCTTTTCTCGTCTCATTGTTTAGTTGAGTTATCCTTCATTAATTTGAATGTCATTGTTAGACAATCAAATTGGGGGAGATTGAAAGGCAGAGTGTGTAAACTTGTAACACTATAACTAATGTAACTCAAACTAAAGGAAAAGATACTTAACCAGAAGACAATCAAGAACAAGAAGTCAAAAGAAATCAACACTAAATGAAGACAAGGTAATTGATACAATTCAATATGTTAACTATGATCAAGCCAAGAAGAAATCATTGAGAGAAGTTCAAGTCAAAGTTGTTCATGCCTCAGTGATTTGAAAAGCCAAGAATCAAGATCATAACTATCAGTATCAATAAGACTAATTGATTTCAAGTGAACAAGAAGGAAAGCAAATATTGGAAAGCCACATTTCTAATTGGATATGGTAATTTATTCAAGAAGCAAAAACCCTATCAAGACTAGTCACTTATGAACCAGACCGTTGCATCAAGTGTCAGGACATTGATAGCAAGTTTATGTCAGTAATAAAGATCCATGTTCAAGAGCTTGGTGAAGAATAAAGAAGACATGAAGATATCACAAGTTCAAGATGTGCATTGAAGTTTCAAGTTGAAGACCAGAATATTTTCTAAGTACTAAATATTCTAGATGACCAAGTAGAAGTTTCTAAGTGGAAGTTCTACTTAGAAATTCGAGATGGCTAAGTAGAAATTCTCAAGTAGAAGTTCTACTTAGAGTGCAGCTTCAACATGACACATGACATCTTCTGATTGGCAGATTTCCAAGCTTTCAAGATAAGGCAAGATTTATGTGGACATCATTGGGCCACTTATATTTTAGTCTTTGAAGTCTACAGGACATAGATTACATGTAGTATAAATAGAAGTACTTGTGTAATGTTTTAATTAGTGAGCAATCCTTTAGAAAAACACTTGTAAAAGAGAGAGAGTGCATTCACAGAGCTTAGTATCATTCACTTCTCTCTGAACTTCTGTTATACTTTGTAATGAATGTTGTAGCAACCATTTCAAGTTATATATAAGACATATATTCCTTGAATCTGTGTGTTCGTTTATTACATCGTATTATTGCTTCTCATATTCGAAAAGTTGTATTCACCCCCCCTCTACAACACATTTGGACCTAACAACACGGGATGGTGAAACTTCCCGGATCTTTAAGCTTAGGTGGCAACTTCTGCTACAGAACTGCACTACACTCTTCCATCAAAGCAACTGTCTGCAACTCCTCGAGCTTCAACTTACGAGAGAGAATACCCTTCATAAACTTGGCATAGCTCGGCATCTGTTCAAGAGCTTCCGCAAAAGGAATGTTAATCTGCAGCTTCTTGAACACCTCTAAGAACTTAAAAAATGTCTTATCCAACTGTTGCTTCTGGAGTCTTCTAGGATATGGAGGAGGAGGATAGATCTGATTTTCCTTCGTAGACTGTTCCGGAGAAGCTTTTACAATAGGTTCCTTGATCTTCTCTACTTCACCATCTAGCTCATCAGCTACCAAGTCAGATTTTCCAATTTCGGGCACTGCAGAATTTTTAACTTGCTGATTCTGCACTTCTTCATCTTCCTTAACGGCTGATTCAGGATCTGTTGTAACCTTTCCCGATCTCAAAGTCACAGCCTTCACCTGTTCCTTGCTGTCTTTCCTACCTGGATTTGCTTTCGTATCGCCAGGAAGAGTTCCTTTTGGCCTACTAAGTAAGGCACTTGCAAGCTGTCCCATCTGGTTTTCCAAGGTCTTTTGAGAAACTGTCAGGCTTTTAATCATCATCCTCAACTCATCCATTTCTGATTTTTCATTAGAAGATTGCCCCGCATTAGCCTGGGGCTGTTGCTGAAATCCCGGAGGTTGATATGGTTGCCTTGGAGCATACTGCTGCTGATAACCTTGATTTAATGGCCTTGTTTGCTGACCCTGAAACTGTTGATAGGGCTGCTGAGGTTGTTGAGCACCTTGGTTGTTGCTCCAGCTGAAGTTAGGATGATTTATGTTGTTTGGATGATAGGTGGCTGGAACTAGTGCAGCAAGTCTCTGAAAATTACTTACAAACTTTGCTGATTCAGAAGAGATAGCACACTGATTCGTCTCATGTGTGCCCGCACATAGCTCACAAATACTAGCAACCTGCTGAACTCCATAATTAGCAAGAGAATCCACCTTTATCGTAAGAGCCTTCAACTGAGCTGCAATAGCTGAAGCTGCATCAACTTCAAGAACACCTGCTACCTTGCCTTGAGAAAGCCTCTGTGTTGGGTTTTGATATTCATTAGCAGCCATCATCTCAATAAGATCATAAGCCTCCGCATAGCTCTTAGCCCACAGAGCTCCGCCTGATGCTGCATCTAGCAAAGGTCTAGACTGTGCTCCCAACCCATTGTAAAAACCGTTAATAACCATCCAATCAGGCATGCCATGATGAGGACACTTTCGAAGCATCTCCTTATAACGTTCCCAAGCCTCACACAAAGATTCACCAGATTGCTGCTGAAATTGAGTTAGATGGTTCCTTATTGCTGCAGTTTTCGCCATAGGGAAGAATTTAGTAAGAAATTTCTGAGCTAGATCCTCCCAAGTAGTAATAGAACCGGCTGGTAAAGAGTGTAACCAGCCCTTAGCCTTATCCCTCAGAGAGAATGGAAAAAGCCTCAATTTGATCGCTTCATCCGGTACACCATTAAACTTGAAAGTGTCGCAGATCTCAATGAAGTCTCTCATATGCATGTTAGGATCCTCCGTAGGAGCACCCCCAAACTGAACTGAGTTCTGCACCATCTGAATCGTGCCCGGCTTGATTTCGAAAGTATTAGCTGCAATAGCTGGCCTGACAATGCTAGACTGAATGTCATTGATCTTAGGCTGATAATAATCCTTCAAAGCCTTAGCTACTGCTGGTAAATCTACCATCTCTACAGTAGTTTCAAGTTCCTCTTTCTTATTATCTACTACAAGACCGTCTTTTGCCAGTTTTTCCTTGCGAGCCTACAAACATGTTCGCATACACGTTCAAGTACCTGAAAACACCACGAAACAAACAACTAAGTAAGAAATCCGAGTCAGTGAACGCTAACGACCACTGATGATAAGCACATAAACTAAAACAAAACACCGATGATCCCCGGCAGCGGCACCAAAAACTTGTTAACACAATATCACGCAAGTATACGTGGTCACAAGTAATACAATTAAAGTTCGTTCCACTGAGATCTGGTTGAGTTCTTTTCAGTTAATGCACCTATTCAACAATGTATGATTTTAATTCACTGCTAAGACAAATCACAAATTGAGGTTTTAATTAACTAAATTAAACTAAGATGCAAATTAAGAAATTAAAAATTAATTAATTAACGAGATCTAAAATCAAATTACTTATATGAGAATAAACATGGAATCATAACTTCATTATCTAATTCACTTAGAGTCAATGCATTTAATCAATACATGTGATGGTTTTGATATCTGATCGAATAACACGGAACAAGTAATAGTTACCTCTCGGTATACTAATACCAAACTACGCATGCATCCACAAAAGAGATAGAAGATGGGTAGACACCAATTATGTTTAGACCCTATATCTCTATAGAATTTGAAAACATAAAGGTTTAAGCACAAGTTATCCACTTAGATCACATAGGGTAGCATAATATCTCTATTTACGCCTCAAATCATGATGTTAAAACATCAACCGATCCTATGCTAGCATGGCAAGTTCTAAATCTCAAGATCCACTCTCGTTTAGCAAGAGATTAACATATTAGATGTTAGCTACGCATCTAAATTCATGAAGTACAACCATACAAGGATATCAAGAATTCACCACACGTAAATCTTTAAAGCATGCAAACTACTAAGCTACATAGATAAATCCGCTAGGATCCCATGACAAAGATTAGTTCATAATTGAACCGTTCGTCACCATGGGATTAGATGAAAACATGATATTAAACAACATATGAAAGAAAGAAGCAATAATATTAATAAAACAAGAGCTGAGAGAACAAATCTATAATCCAAAGTATACAAAAGATGAAGTAGATCTAGATCTTTGCTTGTCACCGGGCTTGAATCCTTCTCCACTTTTTCCCTTGCAATTCTACGTTACAATAATAAAAATCTGATACAAATTACATGGTAGGATGTGTTTAAATAGACTCTAAAAGCCTTGCCCAACAAGTAAACACCCTAAAATACAATTAGAATTCAATTTAGGTGGAAGAAACTTGCTAAAATTCAATTAGAATTAGAAAAAGGACAAAACGGTAATCTTCCAGCCTGGTTCTCAAAGAATACGTGCGCGATTTTGACCAGCATGTCCCCTGAGCCTGCTATCTATCCCATGTTGTAGAAAATCTCTCAAGCTTCGCGTGAGCTGTAAGATCACTGAAAACGGACTTCTAGAACTCCAGATATGGCCAAAACAGTGTAGACTGCGCAACCTTCCCGGAAAATCCGAATTTTACACAAATTTGCTCTTTTCTCCTCCGTTTCTTTTGCATTAGCTAACATCTTCAATACCATAATGCATGTAACTCCTTGGTAGCATAACACAAATGTCCAATCTTCATTCCAATGCTTAATTCCACTCTAATAACGGTTAGAAACACTAACCAATAGCTACAACCCTGCACAACTACACAAAACACATCAAAAATACAACAAACTTGAGTCCAAGTCAATCAATTTAAGCCGTTATGGAACGCTCCAAGTGGATATAAAATCCACTTATCAAATGCTGTACTGGATTACCTGTCATAGCAATAGCACTTTGATTATCACAGAAAATAGGTATTTTACTATACCTTAATCCATAATCCAGCAATTGATTCTTCATCCACAGAATCTGTGCACAACAGCTACCAACCGCAATATACTCTGCTTCAGCTGTAGATGTACAAATTGACAACTTCCACTGGTGCTTTTTCTGTCTATCTTACAGCCTGCAAAGTCTGCATCAGAGTAACCAAGTAGCTTTAAATCTGAATCTCTGGGATACCACAGACCTAAGGTTATGGTGCCCTTGAGATACTTCAAAATTCTCTTCATAGCTGTTAGATGTGGTTCTCTGGGGTCTGCCTGAAACCTTGCACAGAGACAAGTTGCATACATGATGTCGGGTCTGCTTGCTGTTAGATAAAGAAGAGACCCTATCATGCCTCTGTAGCTTGTCATATCTACTGGAGCTCCTGTGTCTTTGTCCAACTTTGTTGCTGTTGCCATGGGAGTTGTTGCAGATGAACAGTCAAGCATACCAAATTTCTTGAGAAGATTTCTGGTATATTTTGCTTGATTTATAAAAATTCCATCATCTGTTTGCTTCACTTGTAGGCCTAGAAAATAACTAAGCTCTCCCATCATGCTCATTTGATACCTGGACTGCATGAGCTTGGCAAACTTCTTACAGAGTTTATCATTAGTAGACCCAAAAATTATGTCATCAACATATATCTGAACTAAAAGCAAGTCACTACCAGATTTAAAATAGAATAGGGTTTTATCAATTGTACCTCTGTTGAACCCACTTTCTAAAAGAAATTGAGCCAGAGTTTCATACCATGCCCTTGGTGCCTGCTTAAGTCCATAGAGAGCCTTATCCAGCCTGTAGACATAGTCTGGATATTTGGGGTCCACAAATCCTGGTGGTTGTTCAACAAACACTTCTTCTTCAAGTTTCCCATTCAGAAAAGCACTTTTTACATCCATCTGGAAAACCTTGAATTTCTTATGAGAGGCATATGCTAGAAAAATCCTTGTTGCCTCGAATCTTGCAACTGGAGCAAAAGTTTCATCATAGTCTATTCCTTCCTGCTGTGAATAGCCTTTTGCCACAAGTCTAGCCTTGTTCCTTGTAACAACTCCCTCACTGTCAGTTTTATTTCTGAAAATCCATTTAGTACCAACAACAGATCTATTCTTTGGTCTAGGTACAAGAGTCCATACTTCATTTCTTTCGAATTCATTTAACTCCTCCTGCATTGCTGTTATACAGTCAGCATCTTGAAGAGCTTCTTCTACCTTCTTTGGTTTAGATTTCGACAGGAATGCATGAAACAGACATTCATTTGTTGTAGCACTCATTGTCCTTACTTTCGCATCTGGATCTCCAATAATTAGATCAGGTGTATGAGATTTTGTCCATTTCCTAGCTGAAGGTAAATGACTTCTATCAGTATTTGATCCTCCCCCTTGATCCATGTTCTCCTGATTTTCTTGTTGCCTTTCATCAGTCTCTAAGGCTCCCCCTGAAATTGATTGCTCATAGTTTGAACTGTCAGATTTTGCACTTTCAGAGTTTGAGTCATCAGAGATTGATCCAGATTTTTCAGCTGACTCACTTTCAGTATTTGAGTCATAATTTTGAAGTGATCCTTCATCTTCCCCCTTAACTGGTTCTGCCCTTTGTTCTGGCTGAGAAGTTTCTTCAGTGTTTACCAGTAGAGGTTCAGAGTATGCTTCAACAGAGTTTGACGACTCAGCTTCATCAGAGTTTACTTCATCAGAGATTAATTCTTCATTTTCAAAGCGCAGTTGATCATGTTAATCTACATCTTCAAGTCCAGTTATTTTCTTGTCATCAAATGACACATGAATCGACTCCATAATTACCTTGGTTCTCAGATTATAAACTCTGAATGCCTTAGTTGACAGCGGATAGTCAACAAAAATTCCTTCATCAGCTTTTAACTCAAATTTGGTTAGCGGTTCAGAATGAGTTTTTAACACAAAGCATTTGCACCCAAAAATATGAAAATATTTCAGGTTAGGCTTCTTTTCCCTCACCATCTCATATGGTGTTTTTCCATGCTTGTTGATCAAAGTAGCATTCTGACTATAACAAGCAGTTTGAACTGCTTCTGCCCAGAAATAAGTTGGCAATTTTGCTTCATCAAGCATAGTTCTGGCAGCTTCTATCAAGGTTCTATTTTTCCTCTCAACTACACCATTTTGCTGTGGTGTACCAGGTGCAGAAAACTCTTGCTACACTCCTCTGTTCTTGTAGAATTCTTCCATTGTTGTATTCCTAAATTCAGTTCCATTATCACTCCTGATAATTTTGACTTTGTGTTTTGATCCTTTGTCCAGCAGCTTTACATGCTCCATCAGAGTTAATGCAGTTTCATTTTTCTTTGCTAGAAAATACACACATGTGTATCTGGTGTGTTCATCAACAATGACTAAAGCATATTTCTTTCTTCCAATAGACAAGACATTCACTGGTCCAAACAGATCAACATGTAGTAGATGATAAGGATCAACAATTGAAGATTCAGACTTGCTTTTGAAAGATGACTTCCTTTGTTTGGCCTTTTGACAGGAATCACACAGGCCATCAACATTTAATAAAGACTTTGGGAGTCCTCTTACAAGATCCTTTCTTATTAACTCATTGATGTTGTTTAGATTTAAATGAGAGAGTTTCTTATGCCACTTCCAACTCTCTTCACTAGACATTCTTGTTGACAGGCACATAGCTTTTCCAACAGAGTTTGTCAATAACTTTGCTTCATAGATATTATTGCGCCTGTGTCCAACTAGAACAACTTTTCCTGTAGATTTATTGATAACTTCACAGTATTCAGGTTGAAAATCTACATGATAACCTCTGTCACAGATTTGACTCACAGATAGCAGATCATTCTTTAGTCCTGGAACCAGAGCTACATTTGTGATGATGACATTTCCAAGATTGATATTGCCATATCCCAGAGTACGTCCTACATTGCCATCTCCATAGGAAACTTTTGGGCCAGCCTTCTCCTCATACTCTGATAGCAGGGCTTTATTTCCAGTCATGTGTCCTGAACATCCACTGTCCACGACTAGGGTACTCTCCCTGATGCCCTGTAATCACAAACATTCACTGAAGGTAAGATTTAAGGATCCAGACTTACTTGGATCCTTTGGCTTTCTTAACTTTGTTAGCTTTAGCAGCGGAATTCTTATTATCAGAGTTTAAGCTAACATTTTCAGAGTTTACACTTGCAGAATTAACCTTAACCCATTTCAAATTGGGTTTCATTTCATAATAATTATGATAAATAGCATGATAATTCCTGCAAGTATAAATAGAATGCCAAGTGCTTCCATAATGTTTACATAAAGTCTGTGGTTTAGTTTTAACATAATAATTCTTTACTCCAGACTTGGAGGGTAAAGAATTAATGTCTTTATTTTTCCTGCAAAAACTAGCAAGATGTTTAGTACTGCCACAGTTATGACATGTTTTCCTTGGAGCATAAGTAGCAAGCATTTGATTATAGCCTTTAGTAATGCCTACTTTACCATTTCTATTCTTCCTGGACACTTTCTGTTTCTTAACAGATTTTAACTCCTTAATCTTATGTTTGAGTTGTTTATGTGTCATTGAACCAATATTAATCTGTTTAACACAAGTTTTTACTGATTCTCCCTTAATAGCTTCTTTTTCAACTTTAGACTTAGGTTCACTTATGCCAGAAACAAATTTTCTACGTGGAAGATGTTTTCTAATTTTGACTTCTTTTTGAAACCTAAGTTCATCTTTTTCACAGTAACCTAAACCAACTGTGTCTGACTAAAAAACCTCATGAGTGTCTTTTCTAGAATCAGTCCAAGTCTTAATTATGTGATTTGCTTTCTCCAATTCAGATTCTAGTTACCTATATCTCCCAAGCAACTCCTGTTCTAGATAAACAGCATCATCTCTTTCTTTCTGAACTTGTTGCATGTTGACAAGTTTCTCTTCAACAAATTTATTTTTTTCTTTAAGTTCAGAACTCTCAGATTTGATTCTCTCATTCTCTAAAGTCTGATCCCTATAACTGATATGTAAGGACTTAAGATAAATTCTCAATTCAGATATATTATCAGTATTATAAGCCTAGGTAGTTAGGGGTACCTTGTTTTCAGAATCTTCATAATCATTCTCATTAGTAGCCATGAGAGCATAGTTAACATCCTCATCTGAGTCTGAAGTGTCTGCCCAGTCTCTGCCTTTTTGAAGAGTGCTTTTTCAGTTTTACCCTTCTTACACTTAGGAGCATAGTGACCCATCTCCTTACACTTGTAGCATTGAATCTCAGACTTTCTGAAACTCTTTCTGTCAAAATTTGAATCTTTCTTAGAAAACCTTTCTCCCTTCTTGAAGTTCTTAAAACCCATCTTCTTGAAGGTCTTCACCATCAAAGCAGCCATTTGCATCATTTCTTCTTCATCATCCTCAGAGTCAGATGATTCATTAGTGTTTGAGTCAACATCAGAATTTGATGACTCATTTTCAGAATGTATGACCAAAGCTTTTCCCTTAGCTTTCTTCCTTGATGCTTCCTTTTTCAAGGGTTTTTCTTCAACCTTAGGAGCAACAGACTTTGTCTTCTTGCTTGATCTCCTGTTTCTCTGTTCCAATTCCAGTTCATGAGTTTTGAGCAACCCATAGATTTCATCAATCTCAATTTCAGCAAGATCATAGTTATCTCTAATTGTGGTTGTCTTTACATCCCACTTTTCAGGTAGAGCAAGAAGAAATTTGAGATTTGAATCATCTGGATCATACTCTTTATTGACCAGCGACAAATCATTGAGCAGCTTACAGAATCAGTCAAATGTTTTTGTCATGGTTTCTTCAAATTTAGCCTAAAAATGTTCATAGTCCTGTGTGAGTATGTTCCTTCTGTTCTTCTTAATAGCAGCAGTTCCTTGACATCTAACTTCAAGGGCATCCCAAATTTCTTTGGCAGTTGTGCAGTTAATCACTTTGTTAGACATAACACTGTCTAAAGCACTATGAAGTAGATGTCTAACTTTTGCATCCTTAGCAATAGATGAAATATCCTCAGGAGTCAGATCTTTCTTCTCCTTTGGGACTGATTTAGCTTCTTGACCAGCAGTAACAACAAATAACTTTTTAGGCTTATGAGGACCTTCATAAATTCTGTCAAGATATTCTGGATCTGTAGCCTCTAGAAACATGGTCATCTTCACCTTCCAGATTGAATACTCTACCGGCCTGAGAATAGGAACCCTAATTGTCTCATAACGACTCACAGTAGTAGGTTGAGCCTTCTCAGTACTTGCACTAGAACTTGATGTAGAAGGTATATCTGCCATTCATTATAGCTGTGTGTGGATCTTAACCTGTATAGAGTAACAGATTTGTTCTGATACCAATTGTTAGGCCGAATACACAAATATAATCAAGTTTGTATGAGAGAATAACAATTAACACACGTTTAAATCAAAAACTGTATGGAATTAATAACTCCTCTCTCAGTGATGTAAAATATCACAAAGAGCTACTTAGGTTACAATAGAATGATAATACGTTTTACGATACCCTTCTAGGGTTAACCTAACTGTATTTATAAAGATATACAGCTATAGTACAATTGATAATTGATACTCCTATAAATCAGCTATACAAATGTTATCAATTATGATTGCTACGCATCTTCTTAGTCAATACAATGTCTTCGACAGCTATCCAATCTTCAAAGATATTGCTTCCATAATTATCTTCAATTAATTTTCAAAGTCTGATGATGACCAGTAGACACTTCCTCTTGACAGAGTTTAGCAAACTCTGTCGAGCTTCCAACTGTCAGAGTTTAATTAAACTCTGACCGCTTCCAGCTTCCAGTTAAACTCTGATGAATCACTGTAACACTTAAACACTGACATTATTCACATAAATTATATTTAACTATATGTATTTAGTCGATTAGAACCTGTTGTGACGGAGATTACTTGTTCTTTTGTAGATTTCTACTTTAGGACTTGATGATTTCCGATCAACTAGAGACAGATCTCCTACACCATACCCTCAGGGACCCCTAGATCCTAGCTCAGGTTCAGACAATGATCCATCCGAGGAGGTTGTACCGATGGACAGCGACTCAGAGGACTCTTCTATCCGGATTCTTACACTTTCTCCACCACACGTGATAGACTTCGTGTATTCCCCTGACCAGATTGTAGAGGTAGCTGATTCTCCTATGCCAGTGATTGACTTAGAGACTCCTACTCTAGAGATTGAGCAGCTAGCTTAGATTCCAGATCCTACTGAGACTGCAGAGACTACACTTCTTTATAATCTTGAGATGTTTAGATATGAGACTCCAGAGCCCATTACTGCTGAGCCGATTGATGAGGGCCAGCTTTCACCTGTCCATACTGAGATTCTGCCTAGCTCAGCTGCTCCAGTGTCCAGAGTTGATACTCCTACCAGAGTATCAGCTCTTGCTGATTTGTTTACCGCTCCAGTTCCAGTGTATGCTTCGACTTCGACAGTCCCTACTATACCAGAGTTCATGTTTCCACTTGTCGGTGAGATCCCTGCTTGTGATACTGCTCCATCTGCACCTACTATTCCTCCACCTGCTCCTACTCAACCTCCTGTGGCTGCTACTACTGCTACTATGCCACCTGCTCCTTCTGAGCATCTTGTTGTGGCCGGAGAGATGGTTCCATGGCATGTCCACCATACCCTGTTCCAGCACTACCGATGGTTGTGGTCTCGCTATGAGGAGATCTTTGCTACTAGGGATGGTATTCTTCGACTTTTATCTGTTCCAGATCCTATTATCGTGCATCATGGAGGTAGTTTGTTAGTGAGAAACATACCTATGGAGATTGTGCATCAGATTGCCCTGACTGTGTTGACCGAGCTTTAGACTGACTTTTCTGCTTTACCATCATCCGGCACCGAGCAGATTGACTCAAGCTATAGTGACTTTCAAATAATTTAAATCTCTAAACCCACCTGAGTTTAAAGGAACCACTAACCCAGTGAAAGCCAGAATTTGGTTACGAGAGTTAGAGAAGACTTTTGAGATTGTGGGAGTGGAAGAAGATAAAAAGACGGTGTTCGTAGCTTACATGTTAAAAGGTGAAGCCAACTACTGGTGGGAAGCAAAGAGAACTTTGGAGGGTAGTGCGGTTATTCCATGGACCAGATTTACGACGTTGTTTTTATGGAGGTACTTTCCCAAGTATCTAGAGAATCAGATGGAAATTAAGTTTTTGGAACTCATGCAAGGAATGATGACTGTTGCAGACTACGAGGCCAAGTTTACCGAACTTTCGAGGTTTGTACCCTATCATGTAGATACTGACGAGAAAAGAGCCAAGCGCTTCCAGCAAGGGTTAAAGCCCTGGATTTAGAATAGAGTCACCGTATTTGAGATCACCAATTATGCAACCTTAGTTCAGAAAGCGGCTATAGTTGAGAGTGGAAGTGAATTGTACCCGAATGATAGTGATGGGATGAAGAGGAAGTTTCAGAGTGGTGGAAGTAGTTTTGTGAAGAGATCTTATAACCGTAGTATCAAGAGGCCGTTTGTGAAGAGGGGAGATAAGAGTAATGATACAAGAACGATTGGGAACCATGACACCAGAGGAAGCAATCAGAGGACCAAACCCCAGCAGACAGTGAACATGATGCAAGGAAGACCACCATTGTCATAGTGCAAGACATGTGGGAGGAAACACCCTGGACCCTGTCATCAAGCTAGTGTGAACTGTTATAATTGTGGACAGAAGGGTCATTATACTTCTAGTTGCAAGGATAAATCTGTCACCTGCTTCAACTGTGGAAAGAAAGGTCATGTGTCCCGAGATTGCCGACAGCCTGCTAAGGAAAATCCAGTACCTCGACTTCCAGCACCTCCTAGCAACAAGCCGACAGGAAGAACCTTCAACATGACTGTAAGGGATGCCATTGAGGACAGCGATGTGATTGATTCTGAAGATGCGTGCGTTCTAGTTAATTTTGGCGCTACCAAATCTTTTATTTCGGAGAACTTCATGAATAAGCTTAATCTTGATTCGGTGCCCTTAGAGGGAATTCTGAATATAGAAGTAGCTAATCAGGAAGTCATTCCAGTGAACCGATTATGCCTGTCTTGTTTTGTAGAGATACAGGGACAACGTTTTGACACAGACCTCATTCCCTTTAAGTTATGGGAATTTGACGTAATCCTAGGAATGGATTGGTTAGCATGCTACGATGCCCAAATAGATTATCGTCGGAAGAAGGTTAGCTTAAGTGGACCAAATGATAAGAATCCCATTTCGCGGATGAAAACCGGCTAAAGATTTCCTGTCAATAATTCAAGCTAAGAGATTTCTTCGTCAAGGATGTCAAGCCTATCTGGCTCATGTGTTAGATACTGAGAAACAGACCCCTACCATTGAAGAGATTCCTGTAGTTAATCAGTTTAAAGATGTTTTTCCTGACGAGTTGCCCGGAATGCCACCGGACCGAGAGATAGAATTCAAAATTGATCTAGCAACAGGAACCGCACCCATCTCAAAAGCGCCTTACAGAATGCTACCAGTGGAAATGAAGGAATTAGCAACACAACTGCAAGAGTTACTTGAAAAAGGTGTAATCAGACCTAGTGTATCCCCGTGGGGAGCTCCCGTTTTGTTCGTGAAAAAGAAGGACGGATCTATGCGATTATGCATTGATTATCGAGAACTAAACAAGATGACCATCAAGAACAGATACCCTCTACCTCGAATCGACGATCTGTTCGACCAACTTAAGGGAGCTACACATTTTTTGAAGATTGATTTGCGATCCGGCTACCATCAACTGAAGATCAAGCCTGAGGATATTCCTAAGATTGCTTTTAGGACCCGTTATGGATATTATGAGTTCTTAGTGATGTCTTTTGGATTGACGAATGCGCCAGCTGCTTTTATGGATTTAATGAATCGTGTATTCAAGAGATACTTGGATAAGTTCGTGATTATATTTATTGATGACATTCTGATATACTCAAAGTCTCCTGAGGAACATGCCGAACATCTCCGTTTGGTTCTAGAAGCACTGAGAAAGGAAAATTTGTATGCAAAATTTTCGAAGTGCGAATTCTGGTTGAAAGAAGTTCAATTTTTAGGGCATATTGTGAGCGGTGAAGGAATTTCTGTGGACCCCGTGAAGATAGAAGCCGTAGCAAATTGGGAAAGACCCAAGACTCCAACAGAGGTTAGAAGTTTCGTTGGATTGGCCGGTTAGTATCGAAGATTTGTAAAAGACTTCTCGAAGATAGCTACGCCACTGAAATGACTTACCAGGAAGAGTGAAAAGTTTGAGTGGACCTCCAAATGCGAAGACAACTTTCAGGAATTGAAGAAGAGACTGACTACTGCCATAGTTTTAACCTTACCTGATAAAAAGGTGATTTCGTGATTTTCAGCGATGCTTCTCACAAGGGATTAGGATGTGTACTGATGAAACACGGAAAGGTAATAGCTTATGCCTCTCGACAACTGAAGGAATATGAGTCCCGGTTCCCTACTCACAATTTGGAACTTGCCGCTATTGTTTTTGTACTCAAGATTTGGAGACATTACTTGTATGGAGAGAAATGTGAGATTTACACGGATCACAAAAGCTTAAAGTATATATTCACGCAGAAAGAATTGAACATGAGACAGAGAAGATAGTTGGAATTGATCAAAGACTACGACTACTCGATAAACTATCACCCAGGAAAGGCTAATGTGGTAGCTGATGCTTTAAGTAGAAAGGAAAGACTCAACCTATTGACGACCTCGAAAGAATTAATCAGAGAATTTGAGAAAATGGAATTGGAAGTCAAAGACCCAGTCCAAAACAATGAAAGAGTTTATAGCATTCATTTTCAACCAGAGTTACTAGAGAAGATACGCCGTTGTCATGAACAAGTAATGGAAGAAAAAAAGATCAGAATTGACAGGAGAAGAAGCTCTAAGTTCAAAAGACGACCAAGGAATTAAGTGATTTGCTTCGAGAATTTGGTTTCCTAATGTAACATAATTGAAAGAAGAAATCATGAGCGAAGCGCATAACTCGAGATATTCCATTCACCCAGGGAGCACGAAAATGTACCAAGATATCAAGCAGAATTATTGGTGGCCTAACATGAAGAGAGAGATCACAGAATGGGTAAGCAAGTGTGTGACCTGTCAGAGAGTGAAAGCAGAACATCAACGACCCAGTGGATTTCTTCAATCATTAGAGATTCCATAGTGGAATTGGGAGCACATCACCATGGATTTTGTAGTAGGTTTACCTCTAACCAGAGCAAATTTTGATGCCATATGGGTGATTGTTGACAGACTCATGAAGTCTGCGCAATTTCTACCGATCAGTGAAAGGTATTCAGTGGAAAGATGTTAGTGTAGGTGCCCTAGAGGCAATACATTGGTTCTTTTAATAAACCTTTATGTCATTTGATTATTCAATAAACGTATTTATTATGACTTTAATTACTGCGATATATTTGTTAGCATAATAAATGTCCTTAGAATCATGATACACATTGTATAGTTTAAGTACATGACTTGAACTTGAGATTATATAATATATCATATTCTTAAAGGTCCCTAGTCGAGTATTATTATATAGGACAATAATAATACATAAATAGACTAGTATGTTGTTTGACAGATAACCACATCTCATTGGTTATCAGTATGGAGATACTAAAGTCAATACATAGGTACATGTAAGGGTACATGGTACTGGACAGACCCAAAGTGAGATTCTTCATGTTTAATAAAGTCATAAGAAAGACTCACAGTGATAATGGTGTAATGATCCTTTGACTTGAGATCATTATATTTCTATACGAGGATTAATGTACTTTGACTACATTAAAAGTTACCTTTGATCGGGTGATGATAAAAGTGGACATCGGGTATATTATGAGTCGTATGAGAAATATGAATGATAGATAAAGGATTTAACCCTCCTAGAATTAGGAGAGATATTATTGGCCTCTTGATTGAGTGAGACTATAAAATGCATGGCCATGCTCAAATATTGATTTGTTTTAATAGTCTACTCATGGATCAAGTAAACCTGGATTAAATGTTGAAGAGGATGACGAAATACATGCCTCGAGTTTAATCTATAATATTTGGTTAAAGGGATTATATTACATGGAAACATTTATCACGAAAGGTTTAATTGGATCACCAATTATTATTATTACTTGGGTAGCAATGATGTATTACTAGATGCCACTCATTGTTTATAATTTTATTATTGGATATTAAAATTATTGCCAACGTAATAATAACCTAAAGGGTTACACAATAAAAACGTTTTAAAAGGAGTTTTAATTTAAATATCATATTTAAATTAAATAATTAAAATTCGAAATTGATTATGGAATCAGATTTCGTTTTTAACTAAATGATTATAAATTCGAAACTGGAAAAATAATTAATTGAGTTGGACTTAGTTAATTAAATGTTATTTCGAATTTAAATCATTAAAAACCCAAATCAGTTTGTTTTAATTGAAGCCCAAGCTGATTAGGGTTAGGCCCATCTTTCTCTCTATAAATACATAAAGATGTATTGGTTAGGGTAACACTTTTGCAAAATCGTTTTTCTTAAAAACCCTAGCTGCTCTATTCTTTGAGAGGCTAGAGAGAGAGAGAGAGGCTGATTTTGGCTAGTACCTGCTCCTTGGATCGTTGGACGATCGAACGTTCGTGTGGATGATTTAGAGACGCGGATCTTGCATCAAGGGCTGCGTGGTGATCACAATCTAGGACCTTCATCTGTCAACCGAATTCGTAAAGCTTCGTAAAGGTACTGATTCTATTCACCATAATCAGCATGTCTTATACATGGATCCTATGATTAGGGTTTCGGATTTTTATTGTTTTACGACTGTTTCGCTACGTTTATGCCCCGAAACCCTTCAAAAGATTGGTAGGTCTGTATTTGAAGGAAGTGGTAGTTCGTCATGGAGTGCCCGTGTCAATTGTGTCAGATAGAGATGCCCGCTTTACTTCTGGATTCTGGAAAAGTTTTCAAGAATGCCTTGGCACCAAGTTAAATTTGAGTACAGCCTATCATCCGCAGACTGATGGACAGAGCGAAAGAACGATTCAGACAATAGAAGATATGCTGCGAGCCTGCGCCTTAGATATCAAAAGAAGTTGGGATAATCATCTGCCATTAGTAGAGTTTGCTTACAATAATAGTTATCACTCCAGTACTGGCATGGCCCCGTATGAAGCCTTATATGGAAGGAAGTGCAGATCTCCACTATGTTGGGATGAAGTCGGTGAGAAAAGATTACTAGGGCCCGAAATGGTCCATCAGACAAAGCAATCCATAGAGAAGATCCGAAAGAGATTAGTTGCCGCTCAAGACCGTCAGCGAAAGTATGCAGACTTGAAGAGAAAGGATAAGTCATTCAAGATAGGAGACAAAGTGTTGTTGAAAATTTCCCCGTGGAAAGGGGTGATGAGATTCGGGAGAAAAGGAAAACTGAGTCCTAGGTATATTGGACCCTTTGAGATTCTTAAGAAGGTTGGAGCCGTGTCATATCAATTAGCCTTACCGCCAGATCTTCAGCACATTCACGATGTATTCCACGTATCGATACTGAGAACTTATCATCCTGACCATCGACATGTGTTAGAATATAAGCCTATCGATGTCAAAGCTGACCTAACCTACGTAGAGCAACCAGTGGAAGTCGTGGACTATAAAGAACATGAGTTGCGGAATAAGAGAATAAATTTAGTGAAAGTGATTTGGAGAAACCGTCAAATCGAGAAAGCTACTTGAGAGCTTGAGAATGAAATGCGCAGTAAATACCCTGAATTGTTTAGCTAAGAATGTTGATCCCGAGGACGGAATCCTTTTAAGGGGGGGAGACTGTAATAACTGTAAAATTCTTATAAAATCTTGAGTCTCTTTTAAATAAGTTCTCATAAGATTTAAATTCTGTTTTAATTATAATTAGAAGTGTGTGCGATTAAATATTTATTTTATTTTAGTGCGCTACTAGACTCTAATAACTACTTAGTGCGACATGATTTTATTATTTATTTGCGATCATTTTCTTTTAATTGTTATTATTATTATTGTTGTTATTATTAATATTACTACTAATTCAACTAGGATTTTATTGGCCCATTATTTTTCCAAAAAAATGTTTATATGTGCATTAAGATCATATAATTGGGTTTGATTTAAATTAAGTCAAAATAATTGTAGTAAGATTTGTATGTAAAATAGAGCCCAAGCCCAATCATGTGACATAAGTCCACCAAGCCCAAAATTTCTTTAATTATATTAAGATGAAATCAAGAGAATCATCACATCCTCTTTTTTTTTTCACCGAGACAAAACACCTTCACCATTTCCTCTCCACTCCAAACCAAACTTACAAATACTATATCTCTTAAATCATAACCTTGATCTTGCATGCATTTATATAGTTAGAAAAAGGATTTTAATCTCTACATTTGGATATATATATCATAAAGGTTTTGAGAAGTTTTTGTTGTAATCGAAGATCAAAATTTGGGTTTTTCGAAATGGTATGAGCTTATACCCCTTTAAAAAGACTTTTACAATTATAATTATATGTATTCGTTGTTGTAATTGTGGAGATTTTGTGTGCATGTTGGTATTTTCAATTTCAAAATTAGGGTTTTCATTGATGATTGATTTATGTGTAAAATACTTTTGTAATTTGATTTGTATATAGTGAATTTTGTGATTTATTATTAATTTGGGAGAGGATATAATTGAGGG
The DNA here is from genome assembly GCA_036435485.1 of Saposhnikovia divaricata. Lineage (NCBI taxonomy): Eukaryota > Viridiplantae > Streptophyta > Magnoliopsida > Apiales > Apiaceae > Saposhnikovia > Saposhnikovia divaricata. The sequence continues at coordinate 106,904,152 of CM071597.1, forward strand.
TTAGGAATTGAGAATTTTGGGGGTTTTGTTTTGTTGCATGTCGGTGATGGGTGTTTAAGGGGGTCACCACCGCGGCGGTGACGGTGGCCGGCGGTGGTGATTGTTCGTCGAAGTGCGTAGGAGAGAGAAAAGAGATCGAAAGGAGGGAGAGATGAGAGATGGAGCGACCGGAGAGAGTGATCGAGAGATTGAGAGAGATTTCGAGAAAAGAGAGAGAGAGAGAGAGATGAAGAGAGCAGAGAGGGAAGAAACGGAGAGAATGAGGAGAGATAGCAGAGAGATAGAGGGCAGGACGGAGGGAGAGATTTGATCGAAGAGATTCAGGGAAGAGAGGGGAGGCCGAGAGATTAAGAGCGAGAGGGGTGGAGGTCGAGAGATTGATAGGTCGAGAGAGAGAGAGAGAGAGAGAGAGAGAGAGAGAGAGAGAGAGAGAGAGAGAGAGAGAGGAATAGTGGTGGCGGGGAGGTGGGCCGCCGACACCGCTCCGGCGACCGGGCGTTGACCACCTTGGATGGTGACAATATTATATATATATATATATATATATATATATATATATATATATATATATATATATATATATATATTTTTATTTATTTATTTATTAATTACAAAATACCAATTAATTATGCAAATGAAATTGTATTGTTTTAATTAAAATAGAGGAGTAATTTTTTTTTGAACAAAAAATAGAGGAGTAATAAAATTAGAGATTTTGTAAATTCTGAGAATTTATTTATTTTAGAATAAATCGTTATGAGGAAATAGAATAAAATGTGAAGTTGGTTAATAAATAAAATAATAATGTTTTAAAAAAAATTCGGTTTATAATAAAAGGATTAACGAATTGGTGAATAGTGATTTAAAAAGGGAGAATATTGTCAATCCTAGTAATACAATGAGATAGATCTTTAAATGTGGAAATAAAATCAAATTAGGATTATTTAATTAATTTTTCTAAAAGAAAGAAAATAATTATGGGTTTAAAATGGGATAAAAATGAATACTTGCACTTTTTATGTCAAGGACAAAATAGGAAGGATGTCATTAGGAGAGACCTAATCGAGATAGAAAATTTAAAATTTTAGATAATTAAAGAAAATTCTATGAATGACCTTTTTACTTCGAGATGTGATTTACGAGAGCTAAAGTGCGAATCAAGTGATTAATTAAATTAGAGAGTTTCGTCATAAAATAAGAAATATAAGAAAATTTTTGTCGATTATATGAAAACCCTTTTCTTTATTTTATTCGAGATATGTTGTTAAATAATTAAGTTAGTGCCATATATTTTGGAATAATCAGAGACCTTCAAATAAAAATTTCCCTTACAAATAATTGTAATTGATTTGCATAATGCATAAAACCCGAGATATTAAAATTAATAGGGAAAGCGGATAGAGCCTCCATTTAATAATTCATTTTGCGAATGAGGCTTTAGTGAGATTCTAAACTTACGAGAATATCCCAATCATATGATCGAAAATTATTTAATTATCAAGAGCATGATTACCGAGTTATTTTGACAATTTGTGATTTAAATTCTTACCCGAGTACTAAAATAATTTTTTGATAATTAATTATAGAAATTCTTTCTGAGACTTGAGAATCTTGCTCGCGGGTAACGTTTTTATTTATTTGGTAGCATTTAGCATCGAGACAGAGGCAAGTTCATTCCTACCCTAACTCTCGGAAACTTTGTATTCTGTTCGTATTATTTCATTCCTTATTTAATTTCGAGCTATCAATTATGAGATTCATTTGTTGCTCCTTATAATGCGATAATTTCTTTTGAGCGCTATTTTCTCGTTAAATATTACGTTATTGTTAAAATTAGTTTACTTACGAATTTTATTCCCTATAAGCGTATGAACAATTTCGTTGCTATCGGGTCGATCTCATTAATTCGAGACGAATAATATTATTTTCAGTGGAACTAGTCTCATTTGTTCGAGATAGTTAAATTCATTCTTTCCAGTCGAATTTATTGTTCAAATTCGACAATAATTATTGATTATCTTTCAGTTGGTTCATCTTTCGAATCAACAATCAAGCGTTACAAAATTTAGGATCGTTAGAGGGTTTATTCGTTGATCAAGTCAAAAATATTCTATTTAACGTTCCTCAATTGTGAGTATTATAAATAGTCGAGTGGTACTATTTGTTCAGTACGACTCATTATATTTTGTTTTAAGACTATTCTCATTATTTCGAGATAGTTACCTTTCTTGTCAAGGGTCGGCATTTTGTTCGTGTCACCCAAATAAAATATGTTTATTGAGAGTTACATCAATCCATTGTTCGGATTGGTGGCACATTCGAGTAAAATGTGGCAGTCCGTCAGATCAAGCAAATATTTTCCTGTGAAGTCTATCTCAAAGTATCAGTTCATTAAATGTTCGGGAATTCTGTATTCTACTGGTCAATTTTGGGAAAGAGGCCCATTACAGAGAAAGAGAGACTTGTGTACCTTTATATGGACACGAGAATATTTTAGGCACTATGATGCCAGGGTTGATATAATAACCCATTATGATGCTAGCATTCATACCTATATATGTTATATTCGTTGATATCGTATTGTAACCGTGATTGGGCGAAGTGCGAAGTCATTGGAGGACGGTATACCCGGTCGGATAGTTGATCGCCCTGTCGAGATACCGAAAGGATGGAAGATCAGTTATTAATTTATCATGAGTCATCAGAGTTTCATTAAATGAGTCTTTTGAGTATTCTATTTTCGAGACGAGTCTTGAGTCCAATGCCAGATTTCGGATATCCAGTTATTCATTTAATTTCGAGTAATTATTTCGGTAAATCCTATTATATTTTTATACCGAGCAAGGAGAGAACTTGCTGAGCACCATAGTTGCTCATTCTTGCTTTACAACATTTGTTCAGCTGTCAAGAAGGAAAAAGGTGAGTCATGCAGCCAGAGGATAAAGGGAAGGAGAAAGCTCCGGGCTATGGTGACAAGGACTGATGAGACTAGCTGGAATCCTATTATCTCTTTTGCTTTATAGACTGGTGTAAGATATTATTCAGAGATGTAATAAATCGCATTGTAATAATGTATGAGACCGATCTTGGATCTGTGGAGTGGAACTGTTATGCTCCGTTGTAATAAATATTTTATTATTATTGAGCTAACGTGTGCTGCAGGATACTGGGACCAGATGTGACGACCTGGGTCCCCGGTCAGGGCGGATTTGGGGGCGTCACACAGTATCTGTTCTAGCAACCTGTCTCTTAGGGATATATGGACCATCATATATCCGATCGAGACAGTTAGGATCAGTTGCCTCCAGATACATCAACATCTTTACCCTCCATGTAGGGTATTCAACCTTTTTGAGGACAGTGATTTTAATATTCTCATACTTGCTTGTCGACATCTTAAGATCATTTCTGATTTTAATTAATAAGTTTGCTCTGATACCAATTGTTACCCAATAATTAACAATTGTAGAAGGGGAGTTGAATACAATTGTATAAGATTTTTGACTTACACAGAAATGATAACACAAGTATGAATAAATAACAGCTTTATTAACTCTGATATAAAACTGTTACAAACTCTCCCAAGAAATTCTGATGTTCTTGAGAGCTGCGAGGTTACAAGATATCTCGTGTAAGCGATTACTAAAATGTAAAACCTAAACTGTGTTTATATAGATCACACAGCTGCCCTATCAATTACAAGATATGTCAAATCAATTAACAACTATTTACAATACATATCCTAACTGATAACTACGATCCTATAAAATAGGAGTCGATAAATCAATCTTCCTTGATCTCTGGACTAATATAAATCTTCATCTAATCCAGACATGCTTCCAATACTGATAACCCCTAATACGTTGTACTACTGATGATGTCAGCATCAGTATCTAATGAAAGGCATATGACTCAGCCTATTTGTAGTTCAAGGATCCTAATCCAATTAAACTAGATTGTAATAAGTAAATAATATTAACTGTCACAGGAATCTCAAAAGATAATAGCTGTCAGAAGAAAAATCAACAAGTCAATCTATAGTTTTGATGTTTTACATTGGAAGAAGATTCAGTTATCTGATCAAGCCTCAAGGTAGCATTGAAACACATGGATTCATTTAAGGGACAGAGATTTCTGTAAGTGATAAGAAACAATATCAGTACCGAATGATTGAAGAGAGTGAAGAATAGAAAAAGACCACAGTTTAAAGTCAAGATGAAGAACAGAGATTGGAGTTAGTCGTTCATGAACCAGACAGTACATCGAGCGTCAACATCGATCCAGTGTATGTTCCTTATTATAATTACGTGGTTCACAGTGAAGTATTGACTATTAAAGGATTTGTATTAATTCTACTTTAATTAATTAAATCAAATAATTAATTTAAATAAATAAATTAATTCTATCAGAATTAATATATTTAGTAAAGTAATTATTAGATTAATTAAATCAGAATTAATATGAAAAAGAAATAGTTATTTAAATGATTTTTATAAATCATTTGATTAATTATAAGCTGAAAAAATATGATAATATAACTATCAAAAGATAGTTATACCGATAGTCATATTCAGTTCAAAGTGTGACAGTCATATTCAGTTCAAGTGTGACAGTCATATTCAGTTCAAGTGTGACAGTCATATTCAGTTCAAACTGGACAGTCATATTTCATTCAAGGAGATAGTAATACCGAATGTTATATTGGATTGGACAGTCATATCTCATTCAAGGAGATAGTCATACCGAAAGTTATATTTAAAGAGACAGTCATATTACTTTCATTGGATAGTCATACCGAATGTCATATTATTGTTAACTGATTGTTATATCAGTTGAAACAAAGCAATATGACTATCGCTGTGTTATAAAAGGCAGCAGATTGCAGAAGAAGAAGCAGTCAGTCGAACATAACATAAAAAATACACAGCAGCCTATATCTCTCTCTCTCTCTCAAGCTCAAGAACACTTACAAATTAAATTCTGTAAATTCAAGTTCATCTCAGTTGTAATATTCTATCCATTTGAACTTGTTTACTTGTGATTCTTGTACTACTAGCGAATTAAGTTTCCTAGTTCACAAATTAATATCTTGATTTTTATTAACTAAATTAGCGAATTAAGTTTCCTAATTATTCCGCACAAATTTGTTTAAAATAAATTTTATTTAAAGAACAAATTTCGAGAAAATGATATAGATTGTATTCAACCCCCCTTCTACAATCTTATCGGACCTAACAATTGGTATCAGAGCCTATTGATTAATACACAAGTCAAGATCCTAATTTTATTTCGTCAAAAATCTTTCTCGAATTCTTAACTTACTTAAAAATTCATCATGTCGTCAAAAAGCATTGTTAAGATTCCCATGTTTAACAAGGACAATTATGCAATGTGGAAAAATAAAATGGAGTTGTTTCTTGATGTCGCAAATTCTAAATATTTGGGTGTTCTACAGAACGGACCTATAATTCCAAAAGAATATGTATCTGAATCTATTGTTGGAGGAATTGTTGTAACACCTGCATCATCTTTTCCAAAGCCTGCTGCTTCTCTTACTCCTGATGAAAAAGAGGACGCAGGACTAGATAAGAATTTGAGACTTATTCTAATAGATTCCCTGGATGCTGTGATGTACAGTCATGTGATGAATTGTAAAACTGCAAAATACATGTGGGAAACTATTGAGACTATCAATGAAGGAACTGATGAAGTCAGGGAAAAACAGACTTCAGATTTTAACCTCTGAGTATGAACACTTTAGAGCTGGCCCTAATGAAGGCATTCAGGAAGTGTTTGAAAGGTATAACAAAATAATCAACAACTTGGAAGTTCATGGCAAGCAATATACACAGAAGGAGATTAATATGAAGTTTTTGTTGACGATGCCCACTCATCTTCAACATAGGATAACGGCCATCAGAGAATCAAGAGATTTGAATAAGATTGCTCTTGAAAGGTTGTTTGGTGTTCTGAAAACCTATGAACTGGAACAAGTACAACAGAGGGAGGTCTCTGGTAAAGGGAGAGTGCCAAGTTCATCTACAGCTCTTGTAGTTGAGGCACCTAAGGAAGTGGAAGCTAAGGTTGTTCTACCTTACAGCTCAGACAAGGAAAAGACTGAAGTAGAACTTGGTCAGACACCACCTACTCAGGATGGTGGAGACTTTTACTCATTGGAAGAGCTAGATCAACTGGAAGATGAATCCCTGGCATTGATGGTAAGGCAATTTGGCAACTTTAGATTCAGAAGAAATCCAAAGTACAGGTTCAAGTCAAATAACAGATTCCAGAGAGGAGGCTCTTCTTCCTCTAGTAACAAGGGAGGATACAAAACTGGATCTGTTGACAGAAGTAAGATTCATTGCTTCAACTGTAATGAATTGGGGCACTTTGCCACTGAATGTCAGAAACCCAGGCAAACTCAATGAAGAGATTTTGCTGCTGAGAAGAAGAAACCTGGAAAAGCCTATGTTGCGGCTGGTAAGAGTTGGGATGACACGGACAGCGAAGATGAAGAATATGGAAATCTTGCGTTGGTGGCAAATGATGAAGCATCTGATCATCATAACAAACCGGTAATTGTTACTAACAATGAATTGATTCGTAGTCTATATAATTCCTTAGATAATGCACAAACTGGATATAATAGACTAGAACTGCTAAGCACTAAACTTGGAAATGAAGTGTCAAAATTAAAAAAGGTGCATATTAATCAAGATCAACAAAGAGATGAAATAAAAATGCTTTATAAAAAGGAGAAATCTATTCTAGAAGTTGTAGGCAAACAAATGGCTAGAATTACTGAACTTGAAACACAGGTCAGGGCTTGTTATAATTCTGTTAAAGTTTCCAAAGAGTTTTTTAATAAACAATCCGTAGAACGAACAGCAGGTATAGGGTATGGTTACATTGAAGCTGTTGGATCATTGGGCATAAATTCCCCTAACCCTGTTTGTGCTAAAGAAAGGGGAATACCACATGTGCTCAAGAATGTTAAAGAACCTCTATTTAAAAAATCTGATGCTGGACCACCAGATATTCTTTCTATGGTTATCCAGGAAGAAATGAGAAATGAGGACAGTGCAAATGGCACAATCTTTGTTAAGGATAAATCTGTTAAGAACGCTAATCCGAAGAATATTTCATCCAAGAAAGATGTCACAGTCTTTGTTAAGGCCAAAACTGTTGAGGACACTAATTCAAAGAATGTTTCATCCAAGAAAGATGTACCTAAAGTGCCAGTCAAGGTTGTTGAAACAACTAGTTCTTCTAAGACTGGATTAGGTGGTAATAAGTTGAAGCAGAAAAATAACATGTCTAACATGAGTACCATGCCTATCATTGATTCTAATCATAAAGCATGTGGTGTTATCAATTGTATGTCTTGTGCTTTTAACAGTATGCGTTCTTATTTTAATGGTAGTTATGCATGTGATAAACAGACTGCTCCTCGACAGCATATGAACAGGAACAATAATGTTCGATCAAAGACTGCTTTTCCTCCTCAAGTTAGGAGAGAGACATTTGTACCTAAGACTAAACAAAGGGTTACCAAGAATGTTTACCAGGTCAAATGTCCAGTCAATGACACAAGTGTTATTGCTGCTAAAGAAAAATGGATACCCAAGATAAAACAAAAGATTTTCAAATCTGTTTATAAGGTTAAATGTTTATTGATTAAAGATATTAAAATTAAAAATGTTGCTTTGCCTGATAAAGGTCAATACTTTAAATCCGCAGGACCCAATCAAATTTGGGTCCCGAAGAAGGTTTAATCCATTTGTCATTGCAGGGTATTAAACAGGTTGAACGAGTAACCTGGATCTTGGACAGTGGATGTTCAAGGCATATGACTGGAGACAGAACCCTGCTGACAAATGTGGTGGAGAAGGCCGGCCCAGTAGTTACCTTTGGAGATAACAGCAAAGGTAGAACTGAAGGATATTGCAAACTTGAAGCTGGAAATGTTATCATTGAAGAAGTGTCCTTTGTAAAAGGACTTGAGCATAATTTGCTCAACATCAGTCAATTCTGTGACAAGGGATTTGAAGTCTACTTTAACAAAAAGAATTGTCTGATTTCACACAAAAGAAGTGAACAACCATCTCTGACGGGAGTCAGAAAAGGAAACTTGTATGTAGCCAATATGAACACTAGAAGCACTGAAGAAATCAATTGCTTCTATTCTAAAACATCCACAGATGAAAGCTGGCTATGGCACAAGAAACTTTCTCATCTAAATTTCAAAACAATGAATTATTTGGTTAAGAGGGAAATGGTGAGAGGTTTACCCCCTATGGAATTCACACAAGAAGGACTATGTGATGCCTGTCAAAAAGGCAAACTAAAAAGGGCAACTCACAGAAGCACTGATATATCTTCAATAACTGATCCATTACAGTTACTTCACATGGATCTATTTGGTCCAGTGAATGTGATGTCTATATGAAAGAAAAGATATGCTCTTGTGATTGTTGATGATTTTTCAAAGTACACATGGGTCTTGTTCCTGAATTCTAAAGATGAGACTCCACAACTGGTGATTGATCACATCAAGTTAATTGAGCTGGATTCCAAGTATCCAGTGAGGGCTATAAGGTCAGACAATGGAACTGAATTCAAGAATGCAGTTCTGAATGACTTTTGTACTGAAAAGGGTATAACCAGACAATACTCAGCTCCAAGAACTCCTCAGCAAAATGGGGTAGTTGAAAGAAAGAATAGAACCTTGATTGAAGCTGCACGTACTATGTTAAGTGAATCAAGGCTTCTATTGTACTTTTGGGCTGAAGCTGTCAACACTGCTTGCTATACTCAGAATCGAACTCTTATCAACAAAGACTTGATGAAAACAACCTATGAAGCCATGAATGAAAAGAAACCAACACTCAAATACTTTCATGTATTTGGAGCAAAATGCTTTGTACTTAAAGAAGGAGACGATCAAGGTGGAAAATTTGAAGCCAAAGCACATGAAGCAATTTTTGTTGGTTATGAAAGAAGAGCTTATAAGGTGTATTTGATTGAACATCAGAAGATGATGGAAAGTGTCAATGTAACATTTGATGACACTAAACTCCCTAGTATCCAAACTGAAGATTCATCTGAAAAGCTATCTTTTGAAGATATGACAGATCTAGATTCAGATGATGATAGTCCACCTGATGTTTTTGCTGATGCTAATGACAACAATGACAATGATGAGTCTAATCTGAATAATGGTGGTGAAAATTATGATAATATTGAAAACATCACTCATACTTCTGAACACTCATCTAATCATCCTGGCAACAACTCAGGGGGAGTTAATGAAGGATCTACTAGTCATACTCAACATCACAATGAAGAACAAGGTGAATCATCAAGACTAAATCTTCCCAGACAGACTGTTTGGAATAGAGCTCATCCTTTTGAGCTAATCGTTGGTGATCCAGATGTTGGTGTAAAGACTAGAAGAGCTTTGCAAAATCAATGTAATTATTCAGGGTTTCTATCTGAAATGGAACCTAAGAAAATTGAAGAAGCTCTTTCAGATACTGATTGGGTCATTGCTATGCAAGATGAACTCAATCAATTTAAACAACAAGAAGTATGGAAGCTGGTACCCAGACCTACAAATAGAACAGTGGTTGGTACTAGGTGGGTATTCAGAAACAAACATGATGAAGATGGCACAGTAAGAAGAAATAAAGCAAGGTTGGTAGCAAAAGGTTATTCACAATCTGAAGGCATTGACTATGATGAGACCTATGCTCCAGTGGCTAGACTTGAGGCCATTAGGATAATCTTGGCATTTGCAGCCTTTTCTAACTTTCATGTTTATCAAATGGATGTCAAGAGTGCCTTTCTGAATGGTAACCTGGATGAAGAGGTATATGTAGAACAACCACCTGGTTTTGAAGATCCAGATCTATTGGGTTGACTTTCTCTTCAAGGCTATTTATGGTCTTAAGCAAGCACCAAGGAAATGGTATGACACTATCTCTGAATTTTTACTTGAAAATGAATTTACTAGGGGTGTCATAGACAAAACTCTCTTCACAAAGAAACATAAGAATGATACAATATTAGTCCAAATCTATGTGGACGATATAATATTCGGGTCTACTAATGATCTTCTTTGCAAGAAATTTGCTAAGTTAATGCAGGGTAATTTTGAAATGAGCATGATGGGTGAGCTGAAGTTTTTTCTTGGATTGCAAGTAAGTCAAAGGATAGATGGAATATTTATCTGTCAATCCAAGTATGTCAAAGAGCTTCTCAAGAAATATCAAATGGCGGACTCATCTTCAGCAAGAACACCATCATCCACAGCGGTCAAATTTGGAGCATGTGAAAATTCTGCCAAGGTAGATATCACAAGCTACAGATGTATGATAGGCTCATTACTTTACCTTACTGCAAGTAGACCTGATATTATGCATGCTACGTGCCTATGTGCAAGGTTCCAATCGGATCCTAGAGATGTTCATCTCATTGCTGTTAAACGAATCCTGAGATATCTTAAGGGTACGCCTAACTTAGGCATCTGGTACCCTAAAGATTCTGGTTTTACCCTTGTTGGATATACAGATTCAGATTATGCAGGAAGTGTTGTAGACAGAAAAAGCACATCTGGGAGTTGTCAATTCCTAGGTGGAAGACTTGTTTCCTGGTACAGTAAGAAACAACAGACAGTTTCCAACTCAACAGCCGAAGCTGAATACATCGCTGCTGGAAGCTGCTGTGCTCAAATCTTATGGATTAGGAATCAACTTAGAGACTATGGCTTGGTATTAAACAATATTCCTATTTTGTGTGATAATACAAGTGCCAGAGCAATCTCCAACAATCCCGTGCAGCATACGAGAACAAAGCACATTGACATCAGGTATCATTTTATTCGAGAGCATGTCATGAATGGTACCGTGGAGTTACTTTTTGTACCTACGGAAGAACAAACAGCAGATATACTAAGTCTCTTGAAGAATCCACATTTACCAGACTTGTTGGTGAATTGGGTATGTTAAATAGTCCTAGTAATTAAACTAGTTAATATCTGAGGTTTGATCTTTAATAATTTACAAGTGATTGATGTGTTAATATTTATTATTGAAATCACTTGTATAATTATTTTATCAACTTATACTTTTGCTTGTTTCTTCTTAAAATTATTGTCATTATCTTCTTTATATATTTCTAATTACTTCTTGTAACTGTAGAGTAATTCATTTTCATTAAAAATATTTTTCTAGAATTTTATAATCTGTAATTTATGAGAAATCTATTTTTCTTGAAAATGTTATTAATTTAGAATCAGTTTAATTATTTTTGATGTTTAATAAATTATAATTTCTTTTTGAATAATTTTCTATATGGAAATTATTTTATTAGAAAATTTACAGATTTATTAATTCACCTGAAATAATTATGTAAGTATTTAATATTTTATTTTGTTTTGATTTGTAGTGTTTGTTCTTTTGTTATTAATGTTTGATTTCGTAAAAAGGACTACCTATGATCGTTTGTATAATTTTTATTAGGTTTGCTTATTTTAATGTAAATTATTTTGCTATTTTGTAGCTTGTTTTTTAATAATAATTAAATTGCTTTATTGTTAGAATTTGCTACTTGTAAATATTCTGTTAATATTTGGATTTTAGGATAGTTATATTAGTTGTTTTGTTAATATTACAATCGGTATAACAATCAATCTGATTGTTATATTCGAGTTTGTTGATAGTTATATTAGTTAAGTTTATTGTGATATAACTCTAGATATAACTTATTAATTAGATAGTCATATTACTGTATTCTATATATATAACTTTAATTAGTGTATAGTTATATTAGTGTTATTGCTCGAAATATGACTATCGATATAACAATTTTACTAATTGTCATATTCTGTGTTTTTTTTTCGATAGTAATATTGTTATTTAGCTGTAATATAACTATCAGAACAGGTGAGTTATATTACGATAACACGTAATATAACTATCGGTATGACTATCAACCGATAGTCATATTACAACTGATTTGTATATAAGTCGATAGTTATATCCAGTAGTCATATATGTTTTGTTTCTCTCCAACTCGCGTGTTAAGTCACCGAGTACTACAGTCTATACATACATATACACACATCACTGAGTCGAATTGCTGCCCGATTTTCCTCTCAAATCACGATTCTAAGAACTTTAATCGATTACCCAGTCGATTATCTTCAAAACAACCGTTTAAATGTAAGATTTGGTCGAGTTTTGTGATTTTGGTTTTAAATCTTTCGAATTTTCGATTTAAAATTCAAGAAGATTGGTTGTGATTTTTCAAAAACTAAAAATATACGTGTGTTTGTACTGGTATCAAGATCTTTGCCTCAAATTTTCAGAATTTTTGGTGAAGAATTCAGTTTTTCGAATTTTTAATTAATTATTAATTCGAATTTTATGAATTAATTGGGTTAATTGTTGAATTTTACAGATTCCTTAATTTTAATACCTGATTTGGAATGGCTGGTGCTTATAATAATTTTGAGATTGTTAATCACAATTTTATTGGATATTTTAATCCCGAGGATTGCTCGGTGGATCGGTTCAAGCCTTGGATAACTTTTCTGAACGAACAAAATATCTGTAGCCATGCTATAAATGCAAATATTCCCATGAAATTTGGTCCACTTAAACTAATGTGTACTACAGCTGTCTCAGATGGAAGATCTTTTTCTTTCAACATTAATGATAAGACATATACAGTGGATGAATCTGTCTTCAATGCTGCTCTGAAACTTCATACTGAACAGTTGTTGAAGCGCCATCAACTGATGAGTTGACTCAATTCTTTACACATCTGAACTATCAAGGTCAACTGGATCTTAAACGTCCATTCAAAAGCAACCTTGTTCAAGAATGGAACATTTTCTTCGAGATCATAGCAAAGGTTTTTGCCAATTCTACCAAGAGTAACAATACCGTCATCACAGGTATGTTACAGTCAATTGGTTTCTCAATTGCTCATAACAGAAGGATCAACTTTGGCAGCTTGATATGGCCTATATTGTTAAATCGTGTAAAGAAGGCTAGAAAGAACTTTGGGAAAGGTAAAATGGTTGAGTGTCATTACCCTCGATTTTTGACATTAATATTTAATCATCTTATGCCTAAGGATCAACCTGCTCCTTTTCCAAATGATCAAGTTCAATGGTCTGGTAAACCAAACAAGAAGTTCTACACTAGGTTGGATACTTCTAAGGCTCTGTTGCATGTTCCAGTGGTCATAACACCATATATGTCTACATTCATAAATTTGCCAAATGTTATGCCTCAACCAGTTGCTGGAATACTTGCAATGGAACAAGCTCCAGAACATGAAGTAGAACAAACTCCTGAACATCAATCAGAACCAGAACCTCGACCTGATCCTGAACCCTTAACTGCTCCTGAACATCAACTTCCAGTGGATCAACCCAATCAATATCTTTCTGATAGTCAATTAATTGTGAGAAGTGACCAAGGGGCTGTAGAACCACAACCCTCAACCCAGGTCAATGCACCAAACACCAATCCTCAATTCTCCAAACACTATCGCAGAAAGAAATTGTCAGTCAAAAGATCTAACCCTAGTAGTGATATCTTGAGTGAAACAACAGATTTGCCTTTACAAAAGAGAAGTAAAACTATATCTGAGGAAACTGTAAATCCCTTCATTTCTTCAAGCACACCCCTGTTACTCACAATGGGGGAAGACATTTTCTTAAATGAAGCTGAAAACATTGTCATCCAAGGAGAGCAAGTTACAGTGCCTGCCATTGTTACGGCAGAAGAACCCTCACAGGTTGATCGGGATTTGCGAACTCCCATTGCACCTCCACTGACCTTCCAAAAGGAGGCTAGGGTGATTTCTGATGCAGGTACAATGGATGCAGCTCAGGAATATGAGAGGAGTGATGTAAGGATTACCTCAAATCTGAGTGAAACACTAGCACGTGAGGTGAGTGATACTCATAGAGCTATTGAGGTGAGAGCACACAATGACACAAACACTATATCTCTCATGGCACAACTTGATCAAATGAAAGAAAGTCTTGCTCAAGCTGAAGAAGATAATAAAAACTTAAGGTTTGACATGGATAACATGAGAACTATCTTCAACAACAAGATCAATGCACTCAAACTCTCTCAACAACAAGCAATTGTCGACTCTGGAGATGTCACAGTGGCTCAAGATCTCATTATAACTTCTATGCCGAATCAGATTGAAGATCTTCAGAATAACATAAATGAGAATCACTTATCCACTGAACATCGTCTCAGTCAAATTGAAAGGCAAAATGATCATCAAGCAAAGGGGTTGAGACACTTATATAATATCATTAGCAGAACTCACTCACTTACAGCAGAAGAGAAGAAATTTTTTGAAAGTAGTGATGAAGGTGGCCCTGGAGCTGGTACAAGCCATAAAACTGTAGAGGATTCCTCAACTAAGGGGGAGAAATCTAGAGGGGGATGAAGTTTGAGTAAAGAAAAAATTGAAGATAAGAGTGAGGGGAAGAAGAAGAGAACTCAAGCAGCAGTAGAACAGGATGATGATGACACTGTAGAAGGTTATTACTATACAGGTGAACCTGATAACCTTGATCTTTTTGCTGACTTGCAGTTTCCTGATGTTGGTGAAGAATTTGGTGAACCGGATCTTAGTTTTTGGGATGATGAAGAGCCAGTAATTCCTGATTCTGTTGAAACACAAAGAATGAATTTTGAAGCCAATCAAGAACTTGAACAGAATGATGCTAATCTGTCTATGAGAGAAGAAAGACTCAAGAATACACTAGAACAGATAGCTCATAATGAAAGGCTTCAAAAGGCTGAACAGGAAGCAATTCAAAAGCAACATGCTCAAAAGCTGGAAGCAAGGAAGATGTACATCAAGTACAAAAGTGGTGATAAATGGGAACGTGCTCAAAAGGTAATAGACTCACCACAAACTTCTGACTATGATGATCGTCGGGTGATTGCTATTTTTGAAAGCTTTAAAAAGAAGAACCCTGTACATGACATGTAATTAAAAGCTTTGAAGACAGAAATTGTGAGAATAACCACTGCATCTGATCCAAAGAATGGTGAGCTACTAATCTTTGTTGAATGTCATAAGCTTGGATCTCATAAAGTATCTCTTCAGTTCTTCTATGATAGATCTTTATCAGAGCTTTGGGTGCTGAGACCAAAAGTCAGAACATCTTCTGAGCTAGGTATACTACTTCATGAAAAATTTCAAGAATTTGCTGAAAGAGCTGGTCCTAAAGTAATAGATAACCCTCCACAAGTTAAAATTCTTAAGGGAGAAGTTATTCACACCGTTAATCTTCAGACAAAAGAATTATATACACATCTTGCCAGAAATTTGGTGTATGTTGAATATGCTCTTCGAAATCATGGTTTTGCATCTCAAGAAAAAATTGAAGCTGCAGATCATATAAGATCCTATGCTCAGACCAACATGAAGAAGTATAAGCAGTATCAAGGTGAATTGAGAAAGAAACTTGGAATACCACTAGTTTATCCTACAGATGTATCATCCAGAAGAGAGTTACTTGTTGACTCTGAATTGATCAAGAATCTACCTGATATGGATGAACAAGAAGAAGGAGAAATCAACGAGGAAGAAGGTGGTAAATGAAGATTAGCTCTACAAGTTATATCATTAGAGCTTTGATAGAACAAGATAGGATAATTGTCTTATATGATCAGTCTAGAGGATCATTTATCTTGTATTTATCTTTTCTGTTTGAATTTGGATAATGTTAAATATGAACCAGAACTTTTCCATTATTTACTTAGCATTTAAAGTTTTTTCCTTTACTTGTTTAATTGGGATTAGTTGAAGAATTCTCTAGGTATTTGCTTGTTATTGTCTAACAAACAAATAGGGGGAGATTGAAAGGCATATGACTCAGCCTATTTGTAGTTCGAGGATCCTAATCCAATTAAACTAGATTGTAATAAGTAAATAATATTAACTGTCACAGGAATCTCAAAAGATAATAGCTGTCAGAAGAAAAATCAACAAGTCAATCTATAGTTTTGATGTTTTACACTAGAAGAAGATTCAGTTATCTGATCAAGCCTCAAGGTAGCATTGAAACACATGGATTCATTTAAGGGACAGAGATTTCTGTAAGTGATAAGAAACAATATCAGTACCGAATGATTGAAGAGAGTGAAGAATAGAAAAAGACTACAGTTTAAAGTCAAGATGAAGAACAGAGATTGAAGTTAGTTGTTCATGAACCAGACAGTACATCGAGCGTCAACATCGATCCAGTGTATGTTCCTTATTATAATTACGTGGTTCACAGTGAAGTATTGACTATTAAAGGATTTGTATTAATTCTACTTTAATTAATTAAATCAAATAATTAATTTAAATAAATAAATTAATTCTATCAGAATTAATATATTTATTAAAGTAATTATTAGATTAATTAAATCAGAATTAATATGAAAAAGAAATAGTTATTTAAATGATTTTTATAAATCATTTGATTAATTATAAGCTGAAAAAATATCATAATATAACTATCAACAGATAGTTATACTGATAGTCATATTCAGTTCAAAGTGTGACAGGCATATTCAGTTCAAGTGTGACAGTCATATTCAGTTCAAGTGTGACAGTCATATTCAGTTCAAACTGGACAGTCATATTTTATTCAAGCAGATAGTAATACCGAATGTTATATTGGATTGGACAGTCATATCTCATTCAAGGAGATAGTCATACCGAAAGTTATATTTAAAGAGACAGTCATATTACTTTCATTGGATAGTCATACCGAATGTCATATTATTGTTAACTGATTGTTATATCAGTTGAAACAAAGCAATATGACTATGGCTGTGTTATAAAAGGCAGCAGATTGCATAAGAAGAAGCAGTCAGTCGAACATAACATAAAAAATACACAGCAGCCTATATCTCTCTCTCTCAAGCTCATGAACACTTACAAATTAAATTCTGTAAATTCAAGTTCATCTCAGTTGTAATATTCTATCCATTGGAACTTGTTTACTTGTGATTCTTGTACTACTAGCGAATTAAGTTTCCTAGTTCACAAATTGATATCTTGATTTTTATTAACTAAATTAGCAAAATTCATGTTGAATTTTCTAATTAGTTATTAATTACTTGATAATCATTTGGACTGATTTTGTAACAACCATCAAGTTAATATATTGTTATATTCAACTTGAAATTTGTGTTATATTATTCCGCACAAATTTGTTTAAAATAAATTTTATTTAAAGAACAAATTTCGAGAAAATGATATAGATTGTATTCAACCCCCCCTTCTACAATCTTATCGGACCTAACATCTGATCAACAGTCCAGATCCTGATATCACTTGAATCAATATCTAACAATAAAAAAATAAATTGATAAGTTATTTATAATTATATTTTTTTTCATTATTTTACTAAAATTCAAAATTTGAATTCTGTCAATGATATATTTAATTTAAAATTTCATAATATAAGTTTTAAACCATGCATATCATTCATTAAATTTATATAAATTTTTTAAATTTAAATTAAAATAATTATGAAAAATAATAATTATATAAAAAAAAATTGTAATATAATACAAAATTTATAACATATTAAATTTGTGCGTAAACATTTTTTTATTAAAAAAAGTAATCGGCTAATTATCATTAATTATATTACTTTATTATTTATTTTAATTTATAATTAGGATGACCGTGCCAAAAATCGAACCGACAAACTATCAAAACCCGTGCAATGCACGGGTTTCTTTTATCTTTTATTACGTTATAGATTTTAGTTAATATTACAATTATTTTTTTATATAATCATTATTTTTTATAGTTTTTTTTATTTTAATTTAATATAATTTAATATACTCCTGTTTATGGATTATACTAATGTTTCCTTATTATAAATAACGTATACAAATTTTTAATATATTTTATTAATAATTGAAAAATATGGTGTGATATTTTCGGGTATATAACAATGATTTTAAGATTAGTTTTAAATCAAAAAGATAATTGAAATATATGATGTGATATTTTTTTGGTATATATTAGCGATTGCACGATTATGTTAAAAGTAACTTATTGAATCATTGATCCAAAATAAAAATGATTGCACGATTATGTTAAAAATGATGTAACATTTTTTGGTATGTATTAATGATTGCAAGATTATATTTTAAATTAAAAGGCAACTTATTTTGATTAGAGAAGAAATGTTAATGATTCTAAGATATGGTACAATTAATATTTTTAGGTGTTTATAAAAGATAATATCTTTTAATTAAAAAGTAATGTATTTTAATTAAAAAAGGAAATCAACTACTTACTATTAATTATATATTTTCTTATTTTTTAATTAGGATAACCATACCGAAAACCAAACCGGCAAAACTTTTAATGTTTCGACTTTAACGAACGGGTTTCTTTTGATATGTTATAAAATTTATTTTATGCTATAATTATGTTTTTATGTAATCATTATTTTTAATAATTATTTTAATATTAATTTAATATAAATCTAATTAATGATATGCATGATTTAAAACTTATATTATAAAATTTTAAGTAAAATATGCCGTTAACGTGATTTGAACCTTGAATTTTTAGTAAAGTAATTTAATCATAAAATATACCCTATAATTACATCTCCAACGGTTCTTATTAATTACTAAAATCTGAGGTAATATGGTGTAATATTTTTGGGTATGCATTAATGATTGCAAATTATGTTTTAAATTAATAGGTAGTGTATTTTAATTTAAAAAGAAATATTGATTATTGGAAGATATGATACAATTGATGTCTTTACGTGTTTATAAAAAGTAATATCAAATAAAAGTAAACATGATATCAACTTAATCCACTTCTCATATAGACTAGCTTAAAACCCGTGCGATGCACGGATTTTCTTTAATACTACATGATTTTTTCTATAATTTGGATAAATTTTTTATGATATGAATTTTGTAACTAAAGTTTTAAATGATATGATTTGATAATAATTACACACACACACACAAATATATATATATATATATATATATATATATATATATATATAAATATATAAATGTATATTGGCCATATTATTTCTAAAAATGGAAAAAATTAGCTATAAGATATAGATAAAATGATACGTTTTAGCTAAAAAATGTAATCATGCAATTAACAATTATTATGGTATTATTTTATTGAATATAATTATCCATGATACTATTGGAAAAAAAGAGGTTTTAGTAAGAGAAAATATGAAAGTTAACGTGTTTTGGCTGAAAATATAATTTATTAGTTATTATTAATCATAATAATATTATTTTATTAATTATAATTGCCCGACGTATTTTAGAATATAAAAGATAGTGTGTTTTACCTAAAAATGAAATTTATTAATTATTAAAAAAATAGAAAAGGTAACATGTTTTTACCAATAATAAATATTTAAGTAAGGATATTTAAGTGAGAAATGAAAGTTTGAAAATAAGATTTTTTTGTTATAAAATATAGAAAAAATATTACATTTTTAGCTCAAAAGGTAATCAATTAGTTATTAGTTATTATAATTTTATTAGTTTATTTCATTAAATAGAATGATCCGTGATATTTTTGGAAATTAGAGGTTCTAGTCAGTAAAGTTAGAAGAGAAAAGATAATGTGTTTTAGCTGAAAAAGGTAATTGGTTAGTTATTAGGAACTATAATGTCATTATTTTATTTTATAAAATAGAACTACATATTTTAACCAATAATAAATGTTTAAGTAAGGATAATTAAGTAAAAAAAAGTTTGAAAATGTGATATTTTCATTACAAAATATAGAAAAGTTATTACCTTTTTGTTAGAAAAGGTAATCAGTTAGTTATTAGTAATTATAATATTATTACTTTATTTCAATAATTAGAACGACCATATTTTTGAGAAAAAAAATATTTTAGTTAGAAAAGTTAGAAAAAGTAATATTGAAAAAGGTAATTGGTTTATATGAGAAAATTAGATATTTTAGTTAAAAAAATATAGGAAATATATTATCTTTTAGCTGGAAAAGGTAAGAAGAGATTTTAGTTAGAAAAATTAGAAAATGAAAATATTACAATTAAATAAAGTAAGTACCGTACCATACCGTACCAAAACTTTTAATGTTTCGTCTTTTATAATATAGTATATATATATATATATATATATATATATATATATATATATATATATATATATATGTGTGTGTGTGTGTATATAAACAACAAAATAAACTATATACTTACTTTTACGACGATTTTGTGTCGTTTTCTTATGCCGACACCAGTTATAATTAATACATACAGAAACAAAAGCAGATTTGATTGAATTAATTAAAAGAAGACATTGGAAAATTATGATCAAGAACAATGAGAAGATAATAATGATAAATTAACAATTTATAGTGAATAAACAAAGAGGAAATGGTAAAAGTTCAAACCTTTTGTGCCAATCACAAAGTGCTTCTATTTCTCAAACAAAGAACCTAATTTTCGTTCACATGATTAGGTGTTTCTCTATGCCGAGATCACTACCAAAAAAATACAAAAGGCAAAGCAAAGAACAACCAATTGTTACTAATAATCCATAATAATAACTAAAATCATAACAAATCATAAATTTAAAAATAAAACAAAGAAAACAAATATTAAATCAGTAAATTCAAACCTTAAAAACCAACAAAAAAAAAAAGCCAGAAAATGGTTACAAACATAATGATAAAAATCGAACGTTAGAATCAAAGATTTTATATATATATATATATATATATATATATAAAGGTCATTGTTCCAGAGAGAACCTTCTTATATAGAATCCAAGAGAGAACCATTGATTCGTACCATATAATTTAATCAATAAATTACAAATAAAATTTTTAAAAATATATAACTTGATTCTAATGTAGAATACTAATGACATATAAATTTTATAATGGATTTAACACATAAAATTTGAACGAAAAACTTGATTTGAATTTGATTCTATAGTAGAATCATTTTGGATAATTTTGATTCTATGGTAGAATTGTTTGGATTATTTCTTTAATTTTTAATGATTTTCTAAAATAAAAAGTTGTGTAATTTCATTTTTAATTTCTTAATTAAGATTTATAATTATATTTCATACAAAAAAAAGATAAATTTATATATTTTGTGGTGGTTCTCTCTTATACTCTATATAAGGTAGTCCTCTCTAGAGTACCATTTATAAGAATATAAAATTTCTTTTCTATTTAGAATATGTAAATTTGAATTTTTCTTCTCTACAAATTAAAAAACATTTCTATTTCGAAGATGTTAATGTT
The DNA here is from genome assembly GCA_036435485.1 of Saposhnikovia divaricata. NCBI lineage: Eukaryota > Viridiplantae > Streptophyta > Magnoliopsida > Apiales > Apiaceae > Saposhnikovia > Saposhnikovia divaricata. The sequence continues at coordinate 106,925,497 of CM071597.1, forward strand.
AATGTTAAAAAAGATTTTTGATTTCTTTTCTGAAAAATAGGAACTACATAAGGAAGTTTTGATTTTAATTATTTAGAATAGGGGAGCTATTGAAAAATAAATAAATATGATTCCGACGATTTCGGAGCTCCTATGGTCCCTCCTTTATATAATTTAAAGATAAAGATATGTTTAACAAATATAGTTATCAATAGATTGGCTAAAATTATGGACTAATGATTGAAGTAAAAGCTTTTTTACAAATTTCGTATACTTTTTATTTATGACATGATAACTAAATATTTTAATATTGGCTAAAATCACATACAAAGGGGATTGGAGTGAAAGCTTTTTTACGTATAATTTTTATTTATGACATGACAATTAGAGTTGAACTTGTAATATGTTGTGCTCTGGTTATATTTTAAAAATAACATGTCATATTATTTTTACATGAATGGAATATAGGATTATGATATGATAAATCAAGAAAGGTTGGCTAAAATTATTGTTAAGGAAAAATGTATCATTGGAATACATTTTTTTAACATAATCTCTAAAAATTTTATTTATGACATTATAAATTAATTTTTAACTAAGAGACTTTTTCCATTGAAGATACTCTCGGTGATGAGTTTGATGATCTAATACGGTTGTAAGGCCAATAGATGGTTGAATGCAAATATATATACAACCTTTCGATTTATATATGTACTATCATATTAAAGTCTGAAAATTGAAAGTTTGTCGGTTTAGTTATTCTAATTATTAACAAAAATAATATCATAATATAATTAATTATCTGATTGCGTTTTTCTCAATTACTTTTAGTTAAAATATTATCTTTTATAAACACCTAAAAACATCAATCGTACCATATCTTTCGATCATTAATATTTCCTTTCTAACTAAAACACGTTACCTTTTTGATAAAACTAATCTTTTAATAATTAATATATCCGAAAACGTCACACCACATTTTCAAATTATTAATAAAATATATTAAAAATCCGTATACGTTGTTTATAATAAGGAAATATTAGTATAATCCGTAAACATGAGTATATTAAATAAAATATTATTAAAATAATGATGATATAAAAACATAGTTGTAGTATTAAATAAAATATATTACATATGTACATCGACATTTAAAATTTGTCGGTTCGGTTTTCGGCACGGTTATCTTAATTATTAAAATAAATTATAAAATAATACAATTAATGATAATTAGCCAATTGCCTTTTTAATTAAATAATTTTAATTTTAATTGATGATATTACATTTTATAAACATCTAAAATATCGTATCTTTCGATCAGTATTATTTTTCTAATTTAAACATGTTAACTATTAATTTAAAACATAATCTTACAATAATTAATATATACCCAAAAATATCTCAACATATCTTCTAATCACTAACAAAATATAATAGAAATCCGTATACAACGAATAATGACCGTTAGGTTTTTAGTAGAAAAATAGAATCATTAGATCTAATGAGTAGATATATTATATGATCAAATTAATTTACTAAAATTTCAAGGTTCGAATACCGTCAACATTAAACAGTGGTTGTTCGTCGTTAACTTAAGTGGTTCAGGCTATCAAGACTGGTACAAAGGGAAAATCATTGTGCAAGCAACAGAAGTGCTAAATTAATTAACCACAAGGATTTTACTATTAAGTGGACTGGCTAAGAGGAAAAGAATTATCACAAAGAAATGCTAAGTGATATATTCTTAAGGCTGAAATCCCGGTTGGAATTGTTGCATTTTTGCTAAGCAAAAGGAGTCCGGTTCCAGACCCTCAGGAGACCGCAGCTTGGAGCGTAAGGATTTATTTATATTAATAAATATTTTATTTATTTAGAAAATTATATTTATAAATATCTAATGATATTAGATATTTATTTTTATAATTTCTAGATTAAAATAATTATTTATTAATTAAAGATTAGAAGCTGGATGGGATAAAAAACATTTCTACGAGTACCTAAAACAAGGACGAAATAGATTACAAAACAAAAAAGGCCCCGGTTGAATTTGAATTCGGACCAGGTCATTTTGTTTTGTAAATTATATTAGCAGGTAACTTGATTTGTTTTTTAAAAGAATTAAAAGTAGCCTGGTGAGTTATATTGTATTAGTATGACCTTTTAAAAGGTAGTATTAATTGAATTGCAAAGCTAGTACCGCCCGTTTTTAGAAGGTAGTATTACTTTAGTAAAAAAAATATCTTTGTAAGATATTTTTTTATTAAAGGTAGTGCTTGTTAAAAATGTAGTACCTACACTCAGCAAAGGTAGTACCGCCAGGATGCAAAGGTAGTGGTCAGTTCAGCAAAGATAGTTCGTGGGTTATTTGATCAAAAACAAAGCAGTAACTTTATTGATTCATTCAACATAACAGATTAAAGACGGCTGCATACATTTCAGATCTTCACTTCCTCTCTAAAAAAACAGACAGAGCCGAGAGAGAAAGAGATCAAGAGAAATGGTTCCAGTGCTTCAATTTAAATTCTTGTAAATTATTTCTAGCTTGTATCGTTAAATCTTAACCACTATAAATAGTTTACTTGTACTATTGGAACTTTCTAACGGATTAAGTTCCCTAGAACTTATCTCTCGAATTGCTTTTAGCATTCGATCTTTTTATTACAAATATAGAAAAGTTCATGTCGAATTTTCTATTGAATTTGTAATAATTAGTTTGGTCATCAAACCTTGTAATTTATACCGTGTATTTAGACACACCCCATCAAATTTAATATAATTTTATATTTAACTTGAAATATTGGTATTCGTTTTATTCCGCATCAATTTTTTCTTGATTTAATATTTTAAGAAAAGATCAAATTCGATTAAACGACATAGTTTGTATTCAACCCCCCCTTTTACAAACTAAATTAAACCTAACAATTGGTATCCGAGCCTTTTGATTGACGCACAAATCAAGATCCTCATTTTTGTGGTCCTCCAATTGGTTTTCAAGTTTGTTGACCTATACAAAAATTAAATCCTGTATTAGACCAAAAAGTCAACTCTTCTATTTTTAAATTCTTTAACCTTCAAAAATATTCATTTTTAAGATTTTTTGATTGCTAAATAATTTGAACTTATATTCCAATTTTTTAATTCTCGAAATCATTAATTCTTAGAAATTCTGATTTTAAACAACTTGGATTTATTTCAAATTGTTTAATTCTCAAAATTTTTAATTCTTGATAATTTGGAAATTTAATTAACTTGAATTTATTTTCGAATTCTTTAACTCTCAAAAAATTTCATTTCTTGAGATTTTTTGATTCTTAATTAATTTGACTCTAATTTCGAATTTTAATTAATTTGAAATTACTTTCATATTTTTTATTTCTCAAAAATTTTCAAGTCCTTGAAGTTTTTTAATTTTAAATATATTTTGAATTTATTCTAAGCCAATGGTTCGAAGAAGATTGTTAGTTGAAGATTCCTACGGACGTCAAAGATGATTTGAATCTTTTGAAGAAAATGCATTTTTCAATGGAATTAATTTCTACCTGTTGAAGATTAATTTGTTAAGTTTTTTGATATATAAATACTTAGTGGATTTCCTCATTGATAAATCCAAAACACTTAGTGGTTTGTACTAGTGCTATATCTTTCAAGTAATCAATAGAGATTTTAGAAGAAAGGAATCAAGGAGGTTATGGACTAGACTATTAGACATCTCAGTCAGGAATTAATGATGGAATCTCAGAACAAACAGGAAGAGTTACCAATTCAGAAAGAGTACTAAAGCTACATCTAGGGATCAGGCCTATCTCTTCCGAAGCAGAAACTCTTCAGGATACAGTTAAACTTCAAGAGGTGGTTACAAGACTGAGATGGTTGAAAGAAACAAGACTTGATAGTTGCAGTTATGAAAAGCTTTATGTGATAAGTAAATATCAAGGTGTGCAACACAGTACAGAATACTGGAAAACAAGGATGAATAGGGATTCATTAATTGAGATGAAACAGAAGCATCAGGGCAGAACTTATTGCTAAAGGAAATAGTTGAGATGGATCAGATGATGATGAAAAGAACTTAATGAATATCTTGCTTTCATAGCAATCTCTGAAGATGATTCACCTTACATGTCTCAGGTATCAATTCTTCGAACTAATGTAATATGTAATTCTCAGAAATTCAAAGCATGTTAAGATCTTAGTTTTTAATTGATATATCTCTGGTTAGAAGATCTTAATATGTGTATGAATATTTGCTGAATTTAATTAATTGCAGTAGTGAGTTAGAGCTGTCCCTTAGACAATATCTTTTAATTCTTAATTGCTATATGTTAAGCATTTAAGACCTCTGCTTAAGCTAGTTTCAGGATCCCCAGCAAATAGACTTGTTTATTTATTCTGAATTGTTTGTTATGGTTTTAAAAAAGGTTTAAAAGATGGATGGATTACCTAGGTTGTTGATAGAACACAAAGATGTATCTAAAACTGACTTAGGTAATAGAGACAGTTAGATGGTATATAACAACATGCTTGAATTGGATAGAATTAGTGATAAATTATTAATTCTTCTATTCCATTTAATTTTAGAAAATTCTTTTATATAAATTAATTGGATTTTTTAAATAGCATTACATGTCATAGTTTGCATGTTTCAAATGTGTAATGGTTTAATGTTGTCTGTATGCTATGTTTGTTGTTACCTCTAAGGCATAACATGATTAGTTTGCATGTTTCATATGTGAAATGGTTTAATGTTGTATGTATGCCATGTCTGTAGATTACCTCTATAACAGAGATATCTCTAATCCATCTGGACCCAAGCAAATCTGGGTACCAAGAACTTTTTATCCATTTGTGAATGTAGGGCTTAACAAGTTAATCGATTATGCATTATTATTGATTTATTCAAAGCATATCATCGAAGAAAGAACCCTGCTATCAAATGTGAATGTGAAGACAGGCCAAGTGGTTTTCCCTTGGAGATAACAACAAGGGTATGACCTCGGGTCATGGCTATTCAATAGTTAGGAATGTTGTCAGTAATAATACCTCTTATATGGAAGGTCCCAAGCACATCTCCTCTGGATCATACAATGCTATAGTTGTCAAAGAGAAGTGTCTGATCTTACACAAGAGAGATGAAAAGCTTGCTATTCGAGGATACAGGAAAGGAAACTTATTAGTAGCTGACCTGGAGAATATGAAGTCAATAGTAGCTTATCTAAAGCTTCATCAGACAAGAATTCAGTTATGACATAAGAAGCTCTCACACCTGAATATCAAATCAATAGATTCTTTCCTAGAAATCAAATCAGTAAAGGAGACTACCTCATCTGAAATTAAAGCAAAATTAAATTATGAAGCATGTCATAAGGGGAAGTCAAAGAAGCATCACACAGAAGTTCTACATCAAAGAAAAATATACTTTAGTGGTGATGACTGATGACATCTCTCAATAAACAAGTTGTTGTTCTGACAATCTGAAGACAAGACACCACTGATGGTGATTGATCACATCTAGAATATTGGCAGGAAGCAAAAATGACTATGACAACTTGGACACCAGATTACAGGACCTATCAATTAGTGTTCTGGATGATTTCTGCACCTTCAAGAGTATTAATCCTGAAGCAGTCAATAGTTTGCTATTGACATGATCGAACCCTGATCAGTAAGAAATATAGGAAGACCCCACAAGTATGAAGGAAATTGTTTTGCAATGATAAATGGAAATGAGCATCTTGGCAATAAGATAATGCTCAAGAGGATAATTTCCTTGGTTACTTAGTAGAGTCAACAGCCTACAGGGTGATTGTTATTAATCAACAGAAGGTGATTGAAAGTCTTAGTGATGTTCAACAACTTCAGCTCCCAGCTATCAAGATAGGAAGACCCCACAAGTATGAAGGAAATTTTTTTGCAATGATAAATGGAAATGAGCATCTTGGCAATCAACTAATGCTCAAGAGGATAATTTCCTTGGTTACTTAGTAGAGTCAACAGCCTATAGGGTGATTGTTATTAATCAACAGAAGGTCATTGAAAGTCTTAGTGATGTTCAACAACTTCAGCTCCCAGCTATCAATGGTGAAGGTTATTCAGAGCCAACCAATGTGAAACTTGGAAAATCTTCATTTAAACCCAGCAACAGCTTAGGGGGAGCAACAGAAGGATCAACTAGTCAACTCAACACCACATTAAAAATCAAAGGACAATATGACAACATGTCTGCCAAGATAAATAATGTTGACTCAATTAATTCTTTGTCCAAGTTCTTAGTGTTCCTAATGGTGGAAGTAAAAGACTAGCAGAGCTTCAAGTACCAATGATTATTTCTTTAGTTTTCTTTTAGAAGAAACTAAGAAAGCTACAAAGGCTCTGAAAGATTTAAATTGAGTGATTGCAATGCAAGATGATCTCAATCAGTACAAAAGGTAGATTGTAGGGAAGCTGGTATCCAGACCAAAGAAGAAGGTTGTATTTGGTACAAGGATAACCAAAAGTCTACCTGGATGATGTCAAGGCATTGTTATGAGGGATAAAGCCAAACTGGATGCAAGGTTACAAGCTGATAAGACAATATAACAGACATGAAGCACCAGTGACAAGACTTGAGGATATCAGGCACCTGCTGCACATATAAGATTATAATGGACATCTGTACCTACTGAATCAAGTTGCTAGAGGTATGTGAACAAGTGCACTCCTGGTTGGTGAGATAATGGAAGATCTCTACAGGTTAGTATGAACTGGTATCATCACTCAAGCAAGCATGGAAGACATGGTATGCCACCCTAACAATAATTTAACATTTGGTATCAATCTTTAATAGTTGGAATCTTTTAACAATTGGTGTCATATTTATAAAACTCTCTACATCTTTAGGCACAAACATAAATGAAATATATGTGCATTGATATCTTGATTATATTATATGTTGCTCTACTAACTACAAATTGGTGTCAAGATATTTGCTATTTTGATGTTGGTAAAGTTGCAATTCTTTTGATTTACTTTAGTAAGCCAAAAGAATGATGATAATAAAAGTAAGTCAAGGATCTTTTGTTTCTATTCGGAAGATTCTAGACCTGTCCAGACTACCTACAAACACATCACTATAGTTGTATTTTGACATATTAGTTTGGACCTAACAGGATGGTAATCAAAAACCTTAAGCTGGACCCAAATCTGAGTAAATGGTACCCTAGAGATATTTGACCCAACAAGTTCAGGATCTACTTATTAGGACCTAATCATGCTATAGAGGAATCATCAGCTCATTATCTTATTCAATTGATAATAGATCACTTACACACATATTATATTCTCAATATGCAAATGTGCAAGGCCCCAAGTGGAACCTAGAGTATCTATTCTTGTAGTTATTACAATTAATTTTCAGATGTCTTAAGTTGGACCCAAATCTGCGGAGATGGTACCCTAGAGACATCAGTTCTGACATGTTTTGCTGCATAAAGACATATCAAATGAGTTATACAAAAGCAGGAGAACATAAGGAATCAAATTCATCTCCAAAAACTCTGTGGAACACTCAAGGACTAAGCATCATGCATAAGGTATCAATTATTTCGAGAGCATGTCTTTAATTAAGATTAACTTGCAGAAATGTTTGCTAAATCACTTGATGAAATTAATTTTTCAAGATTGGTTTCTAAACTTGGGATTTTATTAATGCTATATGATTTCTAAATCCCATCTGTTAAGTAATTCTTAAGTAAGCTCACAAGTATTCAATTGTCCGTATTGAAAGGACTTGTGACTTTACTATAAGTAATTCTTAAATGAGTTTACAAGTATTATATTGTCAGTATTGAAAGGACTTGTGAATTCATTGTAAGCAATTCATAAATGAGTTCATAAGTATTCAATTTTCCGTATTGAAAGGACTTGTGAACTTATTTACATCCAGACCTCACGCTGAGAATTATCTATTGAATGATTTCCATGTGTATAATTGTAATATATTTCAGTGGTGATTATTTAAGGATAATTTAAATACTTAAATGCTAAAATCTAACTCATAGAAATTTAGTATTTATTTATTTAATTATTTACTTTGATTAATATGAGTTATAGAACCTGAAGCAATTCAATTTAGTATTTGCTCTGTATCTCATATATCAAAATAAATCTGAATCATAACTAATTTGGACTTATCTGTCTTGGTCTTCAATTAGTTATGAGATGTTAATTCTAGTGAATTTATATCATAAATTAATATCATGGTTCTAACAATTGGTTGTATTGAAGTTTTGACTTATATCAGTTAATGATATTTAGTTAGAATTCTATTTACTAACTAATTATGAGATGTATTGGTATGAGTGAAATTACTTAGAACTCCTCTAAGTAATCTATGTTGTATCTTTTGAAATTCACTCATACTATATACAGGGTGTGAAAATTCTCTAAGTACAACTATGGATATTGACATAACTCAAGAGACCATAGTTCATTTACTTCGAATAATTTTTATGCTTATTTGCAAACTCTAATCACTTTGATAATAAATGGTGTATACAATGGATCAAGGTGTATTGGACTTTGAATATTTTTTTCTAAGATTGTAGACAAGACACCTTTGGTAATCGAGTCTTATTTATTGAATGAAGTTTGTCTATAACTAGCAGTTGTTAGGAGTTAACAATTGTTATTATTGAGGAGTTGCCTTAAAGTCATAAGTTTGAAATGTTACATTTAAAGAACTTGTGTATTTCTTGCCAACCAGTTCCTCGTACTTATGAATGTTAGTGAATGATAGTCATAAGTAGTTAGATACTAATATTCATTCTGTCAATTTGTATTCAATGTAACAATTCAATCTTTATTAAATTGAATTTATCTAATAATTGGTATCATTGAATATTTAGTATTTAACAGTGATCACTTCTATCTTAGTTAAATTATGATTTAAAGCAATTATATGTTTTATTTGCTCATAATTTAATTTTGGTAAAATGATCACAAACACAATTACTTGCATTTTAAAGTGTTTGACAAATATTAACAGTTGGTGTCAAATAGTAAAATATTTGTTTACTAACAATTGATGGTTTCTATGATACTTTATTGCAAACTGATTGTGATATATATTAGCTCTGATGATATTACTTAGGATTTATTCTAAGTAAATTTTGCTTATCTACAAATCATTAGTGTTAGTATATATTTAATAAAATCAATCTTTCTTTCTTAATTACGGCGAAGTCAGGAGTTTGTGTCTTTTAAAAATAAAATGACATATATAGTTTTCCTTAAAAGACAAGATTATATAATTTTTATGCATAAAGAGAAAATCTTGCACATTAACAGCTTTTAAAAGAAAAATCAATTCTTTCTACAGTTGTGATTGCTATTGTAAAACTGTTTGAAGTCACAATTGTATATCATTTCTCTCATTGGATATAATGCATATGTTTTCACTCAATGATCTGGTATGATGTAAATGCATTCTATCTCTATATTGCTCTACTGCTATATGATGCAGGTTCAGCTCCTAGTGGAAGATTTCTCACATTGAAAGTCATGAGGTTGTAAACCCAACAACTTCTATCCCGGACTATAAATCCAAATCTAAACACATCCTAGCTTACCCCTGAAGTGGAAGTAACCTATTAGACTAGAGGTCAATAAGGGAGTAACTGTACTTGTTACAGCAAATAAGGATGTGAGGGATAGTAAACCCACAGCTCTACCTCTCAAGGAGAATAAATATATACAACTTGAGGTATCTGTAAGCTCGCTTGCATTCTGCCAAAAGGATGAAGAGCTGAAAATGGCACTAAAACAGTCTCTGGATTCATTCTCTCAAAAGGATGAGTTTATTGAAATTCGTCTGTCAGCCAGGGCATCTGTTGGTAAGTCACACAAGACTAAAATACTTCCTATGCACAAAGTGAGATTGGACACACTAAGGACGAATTGACGGAAATAACTGATACTCCGACCATTTTACGGTTAGGATTATAAGTTGAAGGTTCCTCAAAGAACCAAGAGTCTTCACAGACCTCGAGAGGAGGCTTTGATCCCCAATGCAAAATCTCTCAGGATCATTGTCTAACTCCACAGAGGGAATATCTCTGGATCCTACGGGTATCGGGTCCGACATAGGTGTGGATCGACAACTTTTTTGACTGTGATTAACATTCACCTGATGAGTTAAACAAGGAGATGTCTTCACCGACATTAGAAGGAAACATGATCTTAATTCTAAGTTTTGATTTCATTGTTTAATTTCTCAGAATTCAATTCTGAAACCCACAAAAAGGGAAAATTTTATCAACTTGTAGATTATTACTCATATTCGTCTGACGAGTCCAACGAGGATCTGGGATTTGCGAACTCCCATTGCACCACCACTGACCTCTCTTGAAGGGGCTAGGGTGATTTTTCTTGCAGGTACACATGGATGTTGGAGCTATGAGAGAAAAGAATGATACACTAGTGAGCATGAGTGTAAACACTTGGGAGATGAGAAATGAGATTCACTCAGTGTGAAAGTGATATGAGTGGAGAGATGAGTGAAACACTTGTGAGGTACATGAAACAGAATCACACACTCACAGTGGAAGAAAGAGAAACACCAAATCCCAGTCCCTATTCCTCAAACATGGATCTTAATGCTATATTCTTAGAACCTTATAACAGTTGGGAGATATAAGGAAATTGTCGGGAGATTTGCTTGATAGGATGATCGATAGTGAAGCCATATTGGAATATCTTAAGGGCAAAGTTGATCAGACTACATACTTCTATTCTGGAAGTCTTCATGAATATCCTTCAACACAAGCAAAGCTTTTTTTCTTTATTACAGCAGACAATGGTATATGTATGAAGAATATGTTGAGCTAAAGGTAAGAGGTGAGTTATAATTGAATATTTGATATCATCTAATTTAATTGGATGTTTGCTATAATTGAATGCTTGGAGGATTACTCAACTAAGGGGGAGAAATATATTGAAGAAGATATAGATATACTCAAAGCTTACCTTAGTAAGATATACTCAACTAAGGGAGAGATAATAAGCTTACCTTAGTGAGGGGGAGATTTTCTATCTAAGGGGGAGAGATATGGAAGATAAAGGATATTCCTTAGAAAGAGGGAGTATTCACCTTGTCAGGGGGAGATAAAAGTATTCACCTTGTCAGAGGGAGATACCAGAGACATATCACCTTAGGTCAGGAAGACATAAGGAAGGAGAGAAGTATGACACGACAAAGAAGTATTCTTCAGTATGTGGTTGACAAGTCATATTCATTGCTGATAATGTTCAATGTAATATATAAAGGGTTATCAGGCAGGTATGTCGAAAAATGAAGATGAGTTACTTAATGAATATCAGTTCAGTGTCAGAGGAACAATCATCATTCATTGAGGATTCTGGAAATGTTATATCTAAACCAGAATTTTTTTTTATATATGTATTATTTATTATAGCTCTTTAATGCTTTATCTTCTTCTTGTTTTTAGTTGAGTTATCCTCTAGGAATTTTTATGTCAATGTTTAACAAACAAATAGGGGGAGATTAAAAGTCATATGTTTACCCTATTTGTAAACATCGAGGATTCAACTCAACTCAAACAAGAATGTAATAATAAATAGTATATGTACTGTCATAGGAATCTCAAATGCTTAACTGTCAAAAGAAAGAAGACAAAGTCAATCTACCGTTTTGAGGTATACTACACTTGAAGAAGTTCATTCAGTTGATCAAGCGTCAGTGGAGTAAAAAAAAGATAGTGCATTCTATTTTTAGTGACAAGAGGTTCCTACAGTGGCAGAATACAGATTAGAAAGGTTTGAAAAAGAGTGAAGAAAAGGAAGACAGGAACCACAGCTTTAAAGTCTATATATGAAGAACAGTCATTGCGGTTAATCAGTCATGAACCAGACCGTGCATCGAGTGTCAACATTAAATAGTCGTTGTTCGTCATTAACTTTAGTGGTTTAGGCTATCAAGACTGGTACAAAGGGAAAATCATTGTGCAAGCAACAGAAGTGCTAAATTAATTGACCACAAGAATTTTACTATCAAGTGGACTGGCTACGAGGAAAAAGAATTATCACAAAGAAATCCTAAGTGATATATTCTTAATGTTGGAATCCCAGTTGGAATTGTTGAAGGAATTTACGAATGAGCGGAAGCGCAAATAACAATTATTTCCGTAAAAACCATATATCGCACATATAGAAAATCATGTAAAAATGAAATACGAGGGATTCGTAACCATACCTTGAAATCGAAGCTTTACAAAAATGGTGTTTTAGCAGTTGCTCCTCAGAGTGTGATGCACTCTACCGGTATCCACCAAGATTAATTCTTCGACGAAACTTTTTATAAAACTAAGCTTTTATAAAAATGGAGGTTTGAGAGAGAGAGAGAGGGAGATGAAGAAGATGAGGGAGGCAACTAGGTTTTTCACAAAAACCAAAAGTATATAACTCATTCTCATCTCATTCTATTTATAGGGCTCATGTAGGGTTTTCATAATTAACATATCATTATATATTAATATATAAATCCTACACTTTATCTTATAAAATGTTAAATAATAATTAAAACAATTTTAATCATTATTAAAACAACTTGCTCTCTCAAAATACCTTCATCAATAAATTAATCTTTTTATGGTGTGACCCTGTAGGTTCAAATTAAGCCGGTAGTAAAAATAAATAATAATAAACTTTTTATTTATTATTTATATGAATTCTAAAATTCATTAAATATAATTAACTGATTAATTATATTTATTCTACATCGTGAGTGATGCTTCTCAACATATCGCGACTATCCGGATAATATGAATTCACTGCTTAGAATACCAAGAACCTGTCAGTGACTAGTTACCGTACAATCAATTCCTTCTACCCTACAATATCCCGATTAAATACAAGGCATGGATCTCGTGTCAGGCCTATCAAATTTAATCATATGATTTCTTATTCATAACGCAAAGTTCATATTAATGCAAATTAGAAACTCCTTTCTAATTTCATACACTCTGGCCAGAGATTCCAGAACTCGCATACTAAGAATAACATAGGATATTCACTTCCTTACTGGAAGGGGTAGATTCTTTATTGATCGTTAACTATCTCCATACATAAATCCATGTACCCAGAATAGACCTAATGTATGTCCTTGAGACTAAGGACTAAACCAAAGCACAGTTCATTATATATAAGATAACTTTAACGATCTCAAGTCTAAGGACACTTGTACAACTATCACTCAGTGAATAACTATTGACACGTGAGTAAACTCCATTAGTTGTCCAACTTATCGAGTCATGTTCAGTGAACTTATTCCCTAATAAGCACCTACATACTAGCTATAGTGTCACCACACAAATGCCTATGAGAACAGACATCCTCCTGACGGGAGCAAGCATAATATGTACCGATCTTTGCGGATTCACTAACTTCCGATTAGTTATCCTATGATCAGGAACTGTTTAAGTCTAGAGTTATCATCTTCTAGATCTCACTATTATAATCTCATTATAATTATAGAAGCTTTACTCTAAACTATGGAACATCTTATTTAAAACACTTTAAACAGATAATACCCGTAATAAAATCAAAACAAGTCTTTTATTATTATTAATGAAATCAAACAAGAATACATGAAAGTTCTTCCTAACTCATCATACATGATTGGATTTAGGACAAACACTTTCAATCTCCCACTTGAACTAAAGCCAATCACCCTGGTATCTAATACCCAACTTCTCTTTATGACGATCAAAGTGAATCTGAGACAATGACTTTGTGAGTGGGTCTGCTATGTTGTTATGTGTGTCAACTCTCTCAACCTTGACATCTCCCCTTTCAATGATCTCCCTAATCAAATGAAAGCGCCGCAAAACATGTTTGGAATTTTTATGAGACCTAGGTTCCTTGGCTTGAGCTATTGCCGCGTTGTTATCACAATACAACATAATAGGATCCTCAATGCTAGGAACAACTCCCAACTCAGAAACAAATTTCCTCATCCAAACGGCTTCTTTTGCAGCCTCACTTGCAGCTATATACTCTGCTTCCGCTGTGGAGTCAGCCGTTGTCGACTGTTTGGAACTCTTCCAACTAATCGCACCACCATTCAAAGTAAACACATACCCTGACATGGATTTGCTATCACTTTCTGATTGAAAACTAGAGTCAGTATAACCCTCTATTTTCAATTCAGATCCACCAAAAACAAGAAAAATATCCTTAGTCCTTCGTAAGTACTTAAGGATGTTCTTCACTGCTTTCCAGTGGTCTTCACCTGGATTGGACTGATATCTGCTTGTCACACTAATTGAATAAGCAACATCAGGCCTAGTACATAACATCGCGTACATGATAGATCCTATTGCTGAAGCATAAGGAATCTTACTCATGCGCTCTCTTTCCTCAGGTGTCTTAGGAGACATCTTTTCGGAAAGGGATACTCCATGGCTCATCGGTATGAGACCTCTCTTTGAGTTTTCCATGCTAAACCTTTTAAGCACTTTCTCGATGTATGTACCCTGGGTAAGACCTATCATTCTTCTAGATCTATCTCTATAGATCTTCATACCGAGAATGTAGGACGCTTCTCCCAAGTCCTTCATAGTGAAGTTCTTTGATAACCACACTTTGACTGATTGCAGCATCGGTATATCATTTCCTATAAGAAGTATGTCATCCACATACAATACAAGAAATGTTACCGCGCTCCCACTAACCTTCTTGTAGACACATGGTTCATCTATGTTCTTGATAAAATCAAACTCTTTGATTGTCTCATCAAAACGAATGTTCCATCTACGAGAAGCTTGCTTTAATCCATATATGGTCCTTAGCAGCTTACACACTAGGTGTTCATTCCCTTTAGAAACAAACCCCTCTGGCTGTGTCATATACACTTCCTCTTCAAGTTTCCCATTGAGGAAGGCCGTTTTCACGTCCATTTGCCAGATCTCATAGTCGTAGTAAGCAGCAATCGCAAGCAAAATCCGAATTGATTTTAACAGGGCTACAGGCGAAAAAGTTTCATCAAAGTCAATCCCTTGCCTTTGTCTGAATCCTTTTGCCACGAGCCTGGCCTTATAGGTCTCCACCTGGCCATCTGCTCCAATCTTTCTTTTGTATACCCATTTGCATCCAATAGGATTCATATCCTCTGGTGCTTCAACCAAAGTCCATACTTGGTTGGCATACATAGAATCCATTTCGGATTTCATGGCACTCTGCCATTTCTCTGAGTCAACACTACTCATAGCCTCATTATAGGTCATAGGGTCGTCATCATCAACGATTGATAACTCATTGTCATTCTCAATGACAAGGCCATAATACCTCTCAGGTTGGCGAGACACTCTTTCTGACCTACGAATGGGCTGTACCACAGAAGGTTGTTCAGTCTGAACAGGTGTTTCCTCTTGAACCGTAGTAGTTTGTGCTTCTTGAACTTCATTAAGTTCTATTTTGCTCCCACTGTTTCCTTCTAGGATAAACTGTTTTTCCAAGAAGGTAGTATGTCTGGAGACAAATACACTATGATTGGTGTAGAAGTAATACCCTAAAGTTTCTTTAGGATATCCCACAAAACTACATTTCACGGATCGAGATTCCAGCTTATCAGGGTCAACTTTCTTGACATAAGCCGGACATCCCCAAATCTTAACGTGTTTAAGACTCGGTTTCCTTTCTTTCCATATCTCATATGGAGTTTGAGGAACAGATTTGGAAGGCACCTTATTCAGTAAATATGTTGAGGTTTCCAATGCATAACCCCAAAGGAATACTGGAAGATTTGCGTAGCTCATCATGGACCGAACCATGTCTAACAAAGTTCGATTTCTCCTTTCAGATACTCCATTCAACTGTGGAGTATATGGAGGAGTCCACTGAGAGACTATACCATTTTCTTTGAGATAATCTAGAAATTCTCCACTCAAGTATTCACCACCTCGATCTGATCGAAGAGTTTTAATACTACGTTTGGTTTGTTTCTCCACTTCATTCTTATATTCTTTGAACTTTTCAAAGGCCTCAGACTTGTGTTTCATCAAATACACATATCCGAATCTAGATCGATCATCTATGAAAGTAATGAAGTACGAAAATCCACCCATGGCTTGCGTAGACATCGGTCCACATACATCTGTATGTACCAGTCCTAACAAATCTGCAGCCCTCTCTCCATGTCCACTAAATGGAGATTTGGTCATTTTACCCAATAGACAAGACTCGCATGTAGGATATGATTCAAAATCAAAGGGGTCAAGTAACCCTTCCTTATGCAATGTCTGCAGTCTATTTTCACTAATATGACCAAGTCTGCAGTGCCACAAATAGGTGAGATTTTCATCATCTCTTTTCCTTTTATTAGTATGTTCAATTTGTAGTAAATCATGCTCTATGTCACACACATATAGACCATTATTTAAAATACCACTACCATAAAGAACATTATCTCTAAGAATTGAACATTCATTATTCTTAATAACAAACAAAAATCCATCCAAGTCTAACATGGGAATAGAAATAATATTCCTCACAATCGAGGGAACAAAATAACAATTATTTAAAACAATAGTCTTGCCCGTAGGCATATGTAAATCAAACGATCCTACAGATTCAGCAGCAACTCTTGCTCCATTTCCCATCCGTAGAATCACCTCCTCTTCCTCGAGAGTCCTACTTCTCCTTAGTCCCTGCAACGAATTGCAAATGTGAGAACCACAGGCGGTATCTAATACCCAAGTAGAATTTTGATTTATTGACATATTCACTTCAATCATGAACATACCTGAACCAGAAGCGACAGTCTCACTATCTTTCTTCTTTTTCATTTCTGCAAGGTAAACCTTGCAGTTCCTCTTCCAGTGCCCCACCTTGTTACAGTGAAAGCAAACAGCTTTGCTCTTGGGGTCTTCAGCTTTTGGTGGAACCGGCTTTTTCTCACCAACTTTCTTCTTCTTGGAAGGGTTCTTCTTCCTTTTCTTAGGATTGGAACCCTCACCAATTAGAAGAACAAAACTCTTCTTAGAGGGAAAATTCGATTCCGCAGTCTTCAACATGTTGTGGAGTTCAGCCAGGCTGACGTCCAACTTATTCATGTGAAAGTTCACAACAAACTGCGAAAATGAACCCGGAAGTGATTGCAAGACCAAGTCTTTAGTCAGTTCCCTATCCATGACAAAACCAAGTTGCCCAAGACGTTCAATCAAATTGATCATCTTAAGTACATGGTCATTCACGGATGATCCCTCAGACATCCTACAACGGAACAGCTCCTTCGATATCTCATATCGAGCTGTCCTCCCTGCCACATCATACAACTCTTGCAGATGCTCTAGGATAGTGTGAGCATCCATAAGCTCATGTTGCTTCTGTAGCTCATCGTTCATGGAAGCTAGCATGATACATTGAGCAACATTAGCATCATCTATCCACTTACGATACACAACATGTTCATCATTATGTGCATCGTCAGCAGGTGCAGCAGGCTTAGGTGAGTCAAGCACATATTCCAGCTTCTCAACCCTGAGAACAATTCTCAAGTTTCGAAGCCAGTTAGCAAAATTCGGACCAGTCAATTTGTGAGCATCTAGTATGCTCCGGAGTGATAGTGCACCAGACATAGTGTATATAGTAAATCTGTAAATGATAAACACATAACAACACTTAGCAAATATTCAATTTCATTTTAAAAACACTATATGAATCGGGTCTTTATTCATAAGTGACTCCCACTAGTTTATCTAATTTATTCAACCCCCTTAAGTGAAAAATTAAGCATTCATAATGCTAGTGGGAATAGGGATCCTATATTCCATCACACAACCTCGGCTGTGGCACGAAACGCCATGTGATGTTCAATAGGCAGACAACTCTTGTCAATTACATCTCATGTTATTCCCTAATAAAACTTTAGCCTCTTGAATAATTGAGTCACGGCTGTGGCACGACAAACTCAATATTCTAAGTCAAGTCTAACCCGACATTCCGTACAACTGAATCAGTCTCCAACGGCCCACGGCTGTAGCACGTAACGACCATTAGATTCTAATTCATTGTACACATCTCTATGTAATAGACAAGTATTTCTTATTTCAAAATCAAAGCCCTCGGCTGTAGCACGAAACGACAATGATTCAAAAATAAGAACTACTTTCTACCATGTTGGAAGGCTATGACCGACACAAGCCCGTTGTGTCATTGGCCAATTACTACTTGATATTATTTAATTTTAGAGGGATTATATTATGTTACAATCATAATCATATTATAAAGAGATTCTTCCTTTTAAATTAAATATTTCAAATCAATAATCGATAATTGGATGATTCCCAGATCGGGGGGAGCATTGTCAAGATGCGTCACTTAATACCCCTTTCTTACAGATCGAAATCCGTTTTTGACAGAATCATCCATTCTCTCAATATTGAAAATTCATATTTAATTACGTGTTTCACAAACACAAGAATCTCATGATTGTATTCATAATATTATTATTAAGGCAAGAAACGATTCCTATTTCTAGATTTTCTAGAGCACGCCTTATTTTGATTTAAGTTCACCTAAATCTATCATCGCATGGTAAACATAGGCATATATCACATATATAAAAATAAATCAATAAGTAAGCATGCAAGCAATATCATGTCACACATTGATATATTGATGTATGGATTTATTATAGTATTTAAAAGCAATTAATCCAATTAAAACATGCTTTAAAACACTCCCATAAATATAAATAATTCAAAATTATTATATAAAAAATATTTGACCACTCCATTAGATCCGTCTCGGAAAAACGAATCCAACGATATATTGCACGCCCAAAACGGAGTTACGAAACTCCCAGAAAATCAAATTTAATGTGACAGAAGGGCTGTAACGCATTTATGGAATGCGTTACAACAATTAAAACTATTTAATGCTGTAACGCATGCGCCTTATGCGCAACAGGACCTGAAACGCATTTATCAAATGCGCGCTCCTCTTCCCCCGCGGGTGCGCACCACGCGCCAGACAGCAGCAATTTTTTTTTTTTTTTTTTTTTTTTTTTTTTTTACTGATCCGACAGATAACAACGGTTGTACTTTGTAAATTGTAACTGCTGTTGCCTTTATAACCATGAATGACCTTTACTGTAGTATTAATAATAACTATTATTATTATCATTATTTTTATTTTAATATTAATAAATTAATTAACAATTAATTAATAAATTAATAAAAAATCAAAATAATATGATATCTAAAATCAAACAGCAGCATCAATTACAAGGTCAGCAAGGGGACCTAGTGCAAATTTTTATTTCATATTTTCCATATGCATGATTATTTTATGAATTTTAATTAAAACAATTTTAAAAAATTCATAACAAATAATCTACACATCACAAAATTATGAGAAAAATACCCAGATCATCTACAACACTTGTAGAACTCAGATTAGTGGTCAAAATCATATGCAAATATTATTTTGAATTAATTCATAATTAAATCCAAATAAACTTGCAAAAATCATAATAAATCCATACATGCATAAAAAAATCTGAATTTTTTTTATATGAATCTCTATATGCAGAACCTAGCTCTGATGCCATTGAAGGAATTTACGAATGAGCGGAAGCGCAAATAACAATTATTTCCGTAAAAACCATATATCGCACATATAGAAAATCATGTAAAAATGAAATACGAGGGATTCGTAACCATACCTTGAAATCGAAGCTTTACAAAAATGGTGTTTTAGCAGTTGCTCCTCAGAGTGTGAAGCACTCTACCGGTATCCACCAAGATTAATTCTTCGACGAAACTTTTTATAAAACTAAGCTTTTATAAAAATGGAGGTTTGAGAGAGAGAGAGAGGGAGATGAAGAAGATGAGGGAGGCAACTAGGTTTTTCACAAAAACCAAAAGTATATAACTCATTCTCATCTCATTCTATTTATAGGGCTCGTGTAGGGTTTTCATAATTAACATATCATTATATATTAATATATAAATCCTACACTTTATCTTATAAAATGTTAAATAATAATTAAAACAATTTTAATCATTATTAAAACAACTTGCTCTCTCAAAATACCTTCATCAATAAATTAATCTTTTTATGGTGTGACCCTGTAGGTTCAAATTAAGTCGGTAGTAAAAATAAATAATAATAAACTTTTTATTTATTATTTATATGAATTCTAAAATTCATTAAATATAATTAACTGATTAATTATATTTATTCTACATCGTGAGTGATGCTTCTCAACATATCGCGACTATCCGGATAATATGAATTCACTGCTTAGAATACCAAGAACCTGTCAGTGACTAGTTACCGTACAATCAATTCCTTCTACCCTACAATATCCCGATTAAATACAAGGCATGGATCTCGTGTCAGGCCTATCAAATTTAATCATATGATTTCTTATTCATAACGCAAAGTTCATATTAATGCAAATTAGAAACTCCTTTCTAATTTCATACACTCTGGCCAGAGATTCCAGAACTCGCATACTAAGAATAACATAGGATATTCACTTCCTTACTGGAAGGGGTAGATTCTTTATTGATCGTTAACTATCTCCATACATAAATCCCTGTACCCAGAATAGACCTAATGTATGTCCTTGAGACTAAGGACTAAACCAAAGCACAGTTCATTATATATAAGATAACTTTAACGATCTCAAGTCTAAGGACACTTGTACAACTATCACTCAGTGAATAACTATTGACACGTGAGTAAACTCCATTAGTTGTCCAACTTATCGAGTCATGTTCAGTGAACTTATTCCCTAATAAGCACCTACATACTAGCTATAGTGTCACCACACAAATGCCTATGAGAACATACATCCTCCTGACGGGAGCAAGCATAATATGTACCGATCTTTGCGGATTCACTAACTTCCGATTAGTTATCCTATGATCAGGAACTGTTTAAGTCTAGAGTTATCATCTTCTAGATCTCACTATTATAATCTCATTATAATTATAGAAGCTTTACTCTAAACTATGGAACATCTTATTTAAAACACTTTAAACAGATAATACCCGTAATAAAATCAAAACAAGTCTTTTATTATTATTAATGAAATCAAACAAGAATACATGAAAGTTCTTCCTAACTCATCATACATGATTGGATTTAGGACAAACACTTTCAATTGTTGCATTTTTTGCTAAGCAAAAGGAGTCTGGTTCCAGACCCTCAGGAGACCGCAGCTTAGACCGTAAGGATTTATATATATTAATAAATATTTTATTTATTTAGATAATTATATTCATAAATATCTAATGATATTAGATATTTATTTTTATAATTTCAGGAATAAAATAATTATTTATTAATTAAAGATTAGAAGCTGGGCGGGATAAAAAGCATTTCTACGAGCTACCTAAAATAAGGACGAAATAGATTACAAAACAAAAAAGGCCCCGGTTGAATTTGAATTCCCAGCAGGTAACTTGATTTGTTTTTTAAAAGAATTAAAAGTAGCCAGGTGAGTTAATTTGTATTAGTATGACCTTTTAAAAGGCAGTATTAATTAAATTGCAATGGTAGTACCGTCAGTTTTTAGAAGGTAGTATTACTTTAGTAAAAAAAAAATCTTTGTAAGATATTTTTTTATTAAAGGTAGTGCTTTTTAAAAAGGTAGTACCTACACTCAGCAAAGGTAGTACCGCAAGGATGCAAAGGTAGTGGCCAGTTCAGCAAAGGTAGTTCGTGGGTTATTTGATCAAAAACAAAGCAGTAACTTTATTGATTCATTTAACATAAAAGATCAAAGGCGGCTGCATACACTTCAGATCTTCACTTCCTCTCTAAAAAAATAGACAGAGCCGAGAGAGAAAGAGATCAAGAGAAATGGTTCCAGTGCTTCAATTTAAATTCTTGTAACACTACGTCAAATTTTGGCTTCGGTCACATAAAATATGTGTGGCTATGAACTTTACGTCATTCTTTAATTTTTCAGCCAAGTGTGACATAAGGTCGGATCATCGTACGCCCCCTACGGACACACCCCTGTTGTGTGGTTGTAACTCAAAACAGAGTGACTAAAGCATACCACCATTTGGGTCTAACAGCCCCCATTTTAAGCTCAAAAGTGTGACTAAATACCAAATTGCATCCACAAGATGCGTAGTGGCTAAAGAGAATTAATAACGTGGCTAAATACCAACATTCATCAAAGGCTTAGTTTTCGTCGCACTATTTATTAGTAAATCGTGGAAAAAAGCTTGGGTATGGCCACATTCTATAATTTTTGTGTGGTCGTTTCTATGTTATATACACTATTAAATAACTGATTTTAGTCACTAATAATTGTAGTAACTATCGCCCAATATAATATAGATTGTTTGTAATAGGTAGTGTGGCTGAAGTGTGGTACTAGCCACACATACTTAACCAAATTAGAAAAAGGTTTCATTTGTATTATAAACGACCACCGTACCAAAAGGCCGATACCAATCACAATACCAAAAGGCCACAATATGCAAACAACTAAAATGCCAAATTCCAAACTAGTCATAATCCATATTAAAACCATACTACTAAACCATAATCCATAAAAACCATACGAATTAAATCCATGATCCATAACAACCATATGGAGTAAGTATACTTACTCCACAATCCATAAAAACCACGTACATAACCAGAGTACAGAAAATTAACAAGTTATTGAAAAGTTCACAAGTAACCAGAAAACCACATTAACATGAGTCAAATTCAGTTTACAATTGCCCCATTAGCTTTCACTTTCTTTCTCATCTTGTTTGCCTGGTTGGCCTTAGCCTTTGAACGTGTTATTGGGGAATCAGTAATGGTATAACATCTCTTCCCCTTCTTAGCTTGATCTGCGCTATGTTCTTCCTTAGCTTGAGCTGCACTATGTTCTTCCCCTTCCCCATTGGCCGTTGGATTTGGTACCTAGAGTAAAACATGAAAACAAATATGATGATCATTCCAACAGCCCTCAAGTTAAGACCATTCTTGATAAACCAGGAGAATAAATGCACACAACCAAAATAGAATGCAAAGTAAGAAACGTACTCGATGACCAATTTTCTTGACAAGGTTTTTGGGCCAAGCCACAAAAGAACCCAAAGCTTCCTCAACTGTCCGCATATCACCGGCTTCATACGGTAAGAATGCTGCCCCCTTAACAACTTCATCAACAGAAACTCTATATCAATCATCTTGTAGGGGGACTCGATGAATGGTTTCTCCTGGCTGGTCTGAAAGGATAGCCGTACCACGTGCAACCGGGTTGTTCAAATTCAACGTATACAGAGTACACTTGATTATTGGCTACAAAAGTTAGTCGCATAATTAACATCATAAAGGTAAAAGTGATGAATTAATATACATGCGCATTTATAAATATAATGCATACCGATTGGACAATTGTTGAGGTTTGATTTGACTGAGATGGCATTTGACCAGAGATAGTGCTAGGCTGAGATAAATTAATCTTCTTCCTGGTTCCGAATCTAATCACCTTTTCCTACAAAAGTAGTAGCATAATTGCCAACATATTAAAGTTAAAGTTAATCTCAATATACATGTGCATTTAGAAATATTGTAATACCTTTTGCACAATTTTTGGATCTTGTTGTGATTTAGTGGTACACGGAGATATATAAACTTTCCTCCTGGTGGTGATCACCTTTTGCGCCATTATGGATGTGTCGGTAGTAGGAGTCACTTGCTCTTCCACAGATTTAACCTACAATTTAAGAAATTTGGACAAGAAATCATCAATTACTTTGAAAAAATTAAAAAGAAATTAAATTAGCAATTACTTACAGGTGCTAAAAACTCTTTCGATGCTGGGATGGTAACATTAATGCAGCTGTCCCTCGAAGCATTCCCACTTATCGGTGTTCCCTACATAATGTAACGTCAAATGGGAAAGTCAAGTGATAACTAAATTCGAACAAAAAAAACTCCAACAATTTACATGTTGCTTATATATTTATTGTACTCAGATTTGGATTTTGAATTCAGTTTAGTTAGTCCTCACATCTTGTTTTGTTGCTGAAAGCAGCCCTTGGGAATCCAATTGAGCCATGACTTTATTCAGTTTATTGTTCGTTGCCCCCATCTGCAATGACAGGTTCTTCAGTTCTTCATCTTTCTTCTCATGCAGCAGTTTCTCATTTTCCAGTTGAAGCTCCAGAATCTTGATTTTATCTTTTCCTGTTGTCCGTTGCCGAGGACAATGCCAGTACGTACTAGGAGTGACTCCTCAACCAACACCTCTCAAGTATGCACCCTGCCCCTTGCCAAAAACCACTGTAAGGGCATCCTCATCCAGCCCAATCTTGATTCTTCCGTCCTTTATCTGTGCTTCAATATCCATCTGTAAAGAAAAAAGTGAAGAAAATTAGTAACAAGGACATGTTCTTCACTTTTGGATATACTAACTCTCATATTTAAACTTACTAAATAATCCGCCATGGTCTTCGCTTTAGGATCCACCAACTCTCCATCTTTGTTTTCCCTCCCCTTCCTCCACATAAAAGCACGGGTGGGGACCTCATCAACTACAATTTCATTCTTCGAAACCTTGCATAATGCAACGACGACACAATTAGACATTTAATATCCACAATAATCACTAGTTACACAAAAAAAACACATCTGAATTACCAATTTTTCTTTGAGAGTAGGGTATCCTCCTCGTCCCAAGTGATGATCATAAACAGACCGTGATCGTGCTTTTTCGTAGTTTCGGAGACATCCTTCCAATAGATAAAAGAATTATTTTAGCAAAGTGCATTGGAAATATACGTAAATTCAAACGATGATCCGTATATTAAAGGATTACAACCTTGAATTTTTTCGTTTGCGTGTGGGTTACGAACATATCCCAATCAGCTTGCTCTACCAGTGTACGATACTGCCTAGGAACTTTTACAAGTTTTGCTGGTTTATTCAGGTTAGGTCGTATGAATCCTGCATACATCTTTTTTCGGAAATTGCGAAGCAGCCCACCAAGCTGAGTCATTACAAACTTTCTTCGACAAAGTTCTATATCAAAAAAATGCTGCAATATATAATACATGGTGTTAATACACATAAAAGGCAAGAAGATAAGTTGAACATAGTGTTTCATATTGAAAATGTAACATATATTTAGAGTAATTAATGTGAAGTAGCTGATTTACCGTTACTTGATCCCACAGCTTAACCTTCACTTCTTTTGGCACCTCCTTCCATGTTAACCATCTTAATCCCACATGCTCCCTGACCGTGTCTCCCAAAAAGCTCGTAAATTCTGATCTGTATTCCCCCGTTAACCTACCAAGTAATTCAAATTCAACCTCATATCGTTTTCCACCAGAGTTTGTAAACTTGGTACGCAGCTTTGGTAACCTGGTTAGCCCCCTCTTAGCTTTGACATCATTCTTTTGTTGTTCCTGTTTGCATTCTTCTTCTTCTGCGCTTTCTCCTTCTTCTGTGCTTTCTCCTTCTTCTTCGCTACACTCTTCCGTTAAATATTGATCCTCAAGTTCCTCATTGCCCGCACCTACAACCATTATAAGTACCCTTAGCAATTACAGGATTGATCTGTTCAATATACATACACATGAATAAATATGAGAAGTCAAAAATGAGTCTACCTAGGTATTCTTCTTCAACGCAAACAGGTGCAGTAGCTGTGGACCAGGAATGGAAGACATGAATCTTGCAGACTCCAGTCATGTTAGAAGCAATAGCCAACTCTTTTAAGTCACTGTCTCGAAGCAATAAACCATATCCATTATCCGGGGTCACCCCATATTTCATGAAATAAAGCTTGTCATCATCCGAAACTACATCCGCTACCAAATCCCTAACTTGTTTAACAGTCATGTTGTACACTTCCATTCCTTCGAACACCTTTGACTTAGGACCAGTGTATTGCCACTTAACACATGTCATGAACTCAACCCCATAGTAAACAACTAACCTGTACCTCTTTCCCATGGTACTCAAATTAGCTGTAGAAAACAAGCACAACACAAAATATTCAATCTCTCAAACCATATATCAAATAATAGAAATAACACAAATATTACTTGAAGAACTTAAATAACTTTACAAGTAATGTATACCCACATCGAGTTTATCATAGAAAAAGGATGGAAGTGTCTCAAATAGTATTATTATGCATATAATTACAACTCAAATAGTCTCAATCTCTCAAATACAACTCAAACATATATCTCAAACATGCAATCTCTCAAACCATAGATCTGAAATATATATCTCTCAGACATGCAATCACTCAAATAGTCTGTGCAAGAATGGTTTACCTGCGATAAGCAAGGTGATTTAAACGCAGGTGGAAAAAGCCCTAATTTAAACCAGATTGGGTCACCAGATTTCACCGACGGTGTAACCTAATTTCACAGAGAGGGAGAATTGGGGGGAAGTTTGAGTTATTTTGGGGGTAAAGTGAATTGGGGGTAAAGTGATGTTGAGAGTGAATTGGGGGGAAGTTTGAGTTTTGGGGAAAGTTTAGCTGCCTAGCTCTCTGTTTTCAGACAACTTGGAATGCTCGTATATCAATATATTGTATTAGTTATGTTAATATTTATATATCAATATATTGTATTATTTATATTAATATTTGTAATTTATTATTTTTTAAAATTAATTAAGGTAACTGAATTTATTATTAAAATCAAGAATTATTTGGATCGTCGAAAAATGAATTTAAAAAAAATATTTGCACTTTCGAGGATGAATCTCGTTACTGGGAGTAGTGCTTTGGCCAGATCTTTGTAAAAACGTCGTACAAGATAAATTCCAGATTTTTCGATTATTTTTTCCCAACATCACAATGCGCATCTATTAACATCCGTACGATTGGATCGTGGAAAAATGCATTTAAAAAAAATATTTGCACTTTTGGGGACGAATCTCGTTATTGGGAGTAGTACTTTGGCCAGATCTTTGTAAAAATATCGTACAAGATAAATCCCAGATTTTTCGATTATTTTTTCCCAACATCACAATGCGTATCTATTAACATCCGTACTATTGGATCGTCGAAAAATGCATTTAAAAAAAATATTTGCACTTTCGGGGACGAATCTCGTTATTGGGAGTAGTACTTTGGCCAGATCTTTGTAAAAACGTCGTACAAGATAAATTCCAGATTTTTCGATTAATTTTTCCCAACATCACAATGCGCATCTATTAACATCAGTATGATTTGATCGTCGAAAAATGCATTTAAAAAAAATATTTGGACTTTCGGGGACGAATCTCGTTATTGGGAGTAGTACTTTGGCCAGATCTTTGTAAAAACGTCGTACAAGATAAATTCCAGATTTTTCGATTATTTTTTCCCAACATCACAATGCGCATCTATTAACATCCGTACGATTGGATCGTCGAAAAATGCATTTAAAAAAAATATTTGAACTTTCGGGGACGAATCTCGTTATTGGGAGTAGTACTTTGGCCAGATCTTTGTAAAAATGTCATACAAGATAAATTCCAGATTTTTCGATTATTTTTTCCTAATTTCACAATGCGCATCTATTAACATCCGTACGATTGGATAGTCGAAAAATGCATTTAAAAAAAATATTTGCACTTTCGGGGACGAATCTCATTATTGGGAGTAGTACTTTGGCCAGATCTTTGTAAAAACGTCGTACAAGATAAATTTTAGATTTTTCGATTATTTTTTGCCAACATCACAATGCGCATCTATTAACATCCGTACGATTGGATCGTCGAAAAATGCATTTAAAAAAAATATTTGCACTTTCGGGGACGAATCTCGTTATTGGGAGTAGTACTTTGGCCAGATCTTTGTAAAAACGTCGTACAAGATAAATTCCAGATTTTTCAATTATTTTTTCCCAACATCACAATGCGCATCTATTAACATCCGTACGATTGGATTGTCGAAAAATGCATTTAAAAAAAATATTTGCACTTTCGGGCCTTAAATATTCTATTTAGGCCAACACTATTCTAATTTCCCAATACTATTCTAATTGGGCCTTAAACAAGTTCAGTCCAAAGGGAGTAGCCGGTATGGTGGTCAAATACCTAAATGGAAAGTGTAGTCTCTCAATTGGAAACCACACTCTCGGATTCAAATTACAAGTAGCCGCTTCTCTTAATTTTGGATTCAAACTTCATCCACAACGATTTCATCCCTAATTTCATCCCTAATTTCATTGGGCTTCACACCCTTCTACTCTTAATCACTCCTGCTCCTCTTTCTTGGTAAGTCATGTGTTCACTAGTACAAAACTGACCTTTTACGTCGCATTTTTTGGCCTTTTACGTCGGCTTTTTGGCGACGTATAGAGAGGCGTCGTATAAAGTCACTGTCTTTTACGTCGCCCTTTTAACCGACGTATATGGCTATAAACACCGACGTATATTACAATGGAAAGATCGACGTATTAGACCAAAAAAGCCGTCGTATAATGTCATAATAAAGCCGACGTATAAGACTATAAAAGCCGTCGTATAATGTCATAAAACAACCGACGTATAAGACCAAAAAGCCGTCGTATAATGTCATAAAACAACCGACGTATAAGACCAAAAAGCCGTCGTATAATGTCGACTTATAAGGCAAAAAAGCAGTCGTATAATGTCATAAAAAACCGACGTATAAGATCAAAAAAGCCGTCGTATAATATCATTAAAAAACCGTCATATAATGTCATAAAGGCCGACGTATAATGTCATGAAAACGTCGACGTATAAGACCAAAATGGCGACGTATTTGATACTTAAAACCGACGTATATGTGCTTTGTAAAATGACAATTTTGCCCCATGTTTATATTATATATACATCAAATTCCTGTTATTATAACCCAAAGAAATAGTAAAACTTGCAATGCAAATTTCTCACCAAAGTGAATAATTAAATTGAAATAATTATTATTACATGGTTAAAAATACATCTACAATATTTAAAACTTGATCCAAGTTACCATGTTATACATTTAATTCAACATAAATCATGACTATCTAAATCCAAAATATAGTATCCATTTTCGATCCGATTGCTGCAAGGTAAGATCATATCGTACTCCTTCTTTCCACCACCTACAAAAGTTATGTGTTTGAACTTGTTAGCACAAAAGTACAAGTAAAATATTTTCTTGAGTATATTTTTTATTTTAAAACGAAAAGATTTTTTGAACTTAAAAGTCATGTACCCGATCACATATATTCACGAGTTAAATAATCTGCCCAAATATCTCGAATTTCTTCAATTTTTTGGTTTGTGTATCTTTTTCCAAGAACCTGCATGCCAAAAGAATTGTGAATTTTATCTACAAGTAAATTTTGTTTCTAATATGCAATAATTCCATTTCAGATCAAACCTCACGAACCTCCAACAATTAGTTGGTTTATTTTATTACAGCACACGCTATATCTGTAAGATTCTTTATCTATTTCTCTAATCATTGCTTATCTACATTCACTCCTTAACAATATAGTTCATAATGGCAATGATCAAGGAGATGAAGATGAATATAGTTCGTACCTCTGTCCACTTAACTTTAGGATCTTTACGAGATAACATGACTATGTCATACATATATCTCATCACAAGATAACAATTTATCCGTCTGGTGCAAAGACGGTAGGCATAATATCTGGCTAATCAGTTTTTAGTACCAATAGTTTGCATTGTTGGCAGCAAAAGAACATTGTTAATATAAATTGGCATGCTTTTCATCTATTAATACTGACAAGATGTTTTCAATAAAAAAGTTTTCAGTTCTAATGATTCTTATTAGATAACAATTTAAAATATTTATTCTTCCAAAATTGCATAACCAGGATGGATAGGCAGAGGCGGGAAGATGATCTGAAAAACCGCGGTTCAAAAAGGGCAGTTGATGCCGAGCAGTCTAGTTTGAATAGGGTAAACCACAAACCTGCTTATACCAAACTATGTGTATTGTATTCGTATAAAATTTCGAACCTATTAGGTAAATTTTAATTCATTGGGTTAAAATTAAACTAATTGAGATGTATTTAATATAATTACTATATGCACATAATTACAAGTTCAAATATGTATATCACCCACCTGATTTCACGGCCGGTATGCCTCTGTTGGTGGAAGAACTATGGCTGGGTGGTGGGCTGTGATGGGATGGGATAGCCATTGGGGGAATCCTATGGGAGCATTGTATTCAAAATTAAACTATGTGTATTGTATTCAAAATAGAGGAAATAGGTTCCTTGAAGGATCCAAATCAAAACACAACAAAAAAGAACCACACAACAAGCATATACAGAGCTAGAGAGAGCTATAGAGAGAGGGAGAGAGGGAGAGGGAGAGGGAGGGAGAGAGAGAGGGAGAGAGAGAGAGAGAGAGAGAGAGAGAGTACAGAGAGAGAGAGAGAGAGAGAGAGAGAGAGACGTCGTACCGATTGCAACAAGATGGCCCTGCAGCAAGAGAAGAACAACAGTGGAGTGAAGTCGATAATTAGCTAAATCTGAATTTAGCTAACCCAATTCGAACGTAATTGATTAGTGGAGTCGTATATTGTTGAAAGAGGGGTTTCTGTTGAAAGAGCTAGGGATTTCAATTTGGGGAAAATGAACTAATTATTGATTCTAAGTAGTACCGCGCGTCTTTATTTTTTTTAATTTATTTATACGTATATACGTCGGATATTTGAAAGCCGTCGTATATATATGTATTTTATATGTCGCATGGCTAGAAAGGCGACGTATATGTGCTAATATTTTATACGACGGTTAAAAACACCGACATAAAAAGTCATCTAAAATGGGTTATATACGTCGGTCAAAACTGAACCGACGTATATATGAACAATATACGACGCTTTTTACTAAACCGACGTAAAAAGTCATCTAAAAAGGGTTATATACGTCGCTCTTTTATATATGCGACGTATAAAAGTATTATATACGTCGCCTTCCTTAATGTGCGACGTAAAAGAGGCGACGTAAAAGGTCAATTTTGTACTAGTGGTTATTTTTGAATTTTATGCTTTAATATGCTCATAATTGCTGTAGTTATGCTGTAATAAGCTCGTAATTGCTTTAGTTGATATGTATTAAAAATTCAAAGTATATGTTGTAGTTATGGATAAGTCTTGGATGTTAACCGATAGAAATAGTGAACCATATATGGATGGAGTTGTAGCATTTATCGATTTTGCGGTTTCTAATTTGAATATGTCAACGAACACTATTCCATGTCCATGTGTAAGTTGTTTAAACCAATACTCTTTCTGTGGATGAGGTGCATTACCACCTACTCCTTAAGGGATTCGATCCGAATTATACAAGGTGGATTAAACATGGAGAGAAAGATAAGCCAACAACTTCCAACCAATTTGATGCAGTAGAATTTCCAACAGATGTTGCAGAAACAATGAAAATGGTAAAAGCTACGGAGGACAATTTCATAGATGACATTGACAAGTTTCAAGAACTACGATGCGGAGAAGCCCTTGAATAAATATTGTCCTAACTTCACAAAGTTGTCTGCAACAGTTGAACTACTAAACTTGAAGAGTAAGCATGGAATGACAAATAAGTGCTTTACTGAATTGCTACTTCTGTTGAAAAGGATGCTACCTGCAGAAGGTAACGAGATGGTGAACAACACATATGAGGCCAAAAATATAATGACAGTAATAGGTTCAGGATACGAAAAGATACATGCTTGCATTAACAACTGCATTATGTACAGGAAGGAGCACAAGGACTTTGTATGTCCAACTTGTGGCATGTCACGGTGGAAGGTAGATGAGAAGACTAAAGTCATATACGAAAATGTTTCTACAAAGGTATTATGGTACTTCCCCCTTATTCCACGATTGAAACGATGATAAGTGGATTTTATATCCACTTGGAACATTCCATATCGGCTTAAATTGGTGTACTTGGACTCAAGTTTGTGGTATTTTTGATGTGTTTTGCTTAAATGTGCAGGTTGGCAAGAATGTCGATTAGGGATGAATTTTCCGTTGTTTGGAGTTGATTTATGATATGGAATGAAGAACGGCGTCTTAATATCAACTACCAAGAGGGTTATGATTGAAGGAAGTGAAAACGGGAAGTGGCAAAAGAATCGGAAGAGAAAACGGATGAGAAATGAGCAAATTATGGAAAATTCGGATTTCAGGGTAGGTTGCGCAGTCTCCACTGTTTTGGCCATATCTGGAGTTCTACAAGTCCGTTTGAGGGCCGTAAGCAATCGTTGGAAAGCTCGGAAGAAGACGAATCTGAATAAAGCAAAATCAAAATTCCGGGCAGGAAGTTTACGCGCCTGGAGCACGTAAACGTGTGCCTGGAGCGCGTGAAACAGCTGAAGTGTGCGCCTGGAGCACGTAAATGTGCGCCTAGAGCGCGTAGGTCCGACAGAAAATCCTGAAAATGTCCGTTTTGACCCTATTTCGAATTCTAGTTGTATTTTTGGTATCCAAACCTATTTCTAATTGTATTGTAGGTTTTTTTCTTGCTGGGCAAGATATCTAGGCCTATATAAACACATCCTACCATTGTAATTTTGAACATCATTACATATCAATTACTTAGTTTTATTTGTATCTTTTCATACTTTGTTTTTATCATGGTTTCATCAGAACCCATGATGACGAGAGGTTCGATTATGAACTAATCGTTGTCATGGGATTCTAACGGATTTATTTATGGAGCTTTAGTATTTTGATGCTTTAAAGATCTGTGTGCTATGTATATTTGATATCCTTGTATGGTTATTCTTAATGCTTTTAGATGCGTAGCTAACATCTAAATTGAATTGTTAATCTCTTGTGAAGCGAGAGTGGATCTTGAGATTTAGAACTTGCCATGCTAGCATAGGATAGGTTGATGTTTTAACATCATGATTTGTAGCGTAAATAGAGATATTATGCTACCCTATGTGATCAATATGGATAACTCGTGCTTAAACTGTTATGTTTTCAAATCTTATAGAGATATAGGGTCTAAACATAATTGGTTTCTATTCATCTTCTATCTCTTTTGTGGATGTATGAGTAGTTTGGTGTTAGCATACCGAGAGGTAGCTTATACTTGTTTCGTGTTGTCCGATCAGATATCATAATCATTGCATACAGCGATTAAAGGCGTCAGATCTAAGCAAATTATTTAATGAAGTTAGGATTCCATGTTTTCCCTAGTATTAGTACTTCGATTTTATTTCTCGTTAGTTAATTAATTCTTAGTTTGTTAATTTGTTTCTTAGTTAATTTAGATAATTACAAACCCAAATTTGTTACTTGTCTATGCAATTAAAATTGATCATATATTGTTGCTTGAGCATATTTACATAGAAATAGCCAGTCTCTGTGGGAACGAACTTAACTTATCGAATATTACTTGTGACCACGTGCACTTGCGTGATTTTTTGTTAACAAGTTTTTGGCGCCGCTGCCGGGGACTCGGTGTTATTTTGGTGTTTATGTGCTTGACATCAGTGGAAGTTAAAATTATTTGACTTGGACACTTCTTTTCTTATCACTTTTCTTTTTTATTTGTTTCTTTTTGTTGGTTTCAAATGGCAGGTGAGGAGTTGCCATGGTGGGCATATTCGAGGACATCCATGCCTCAGCAATGTGAGCAATGTTTGGGCGTTCATGAGACCTCACAGTATTGTTACTATGAAGGAGTTGCTCCATATATCACTTATGAGGAACAACCATATTTTCAATACCATCCTCAACAGTACCAGCAAGATGTTTCAAATATGTCATATTTTTTGGGTAGTGAAGAGTTTCAACATCAGCAACCTACTCCTACTTTTCAATCAGATGAGGTTGATGCTATGGAGGAGCTTAGGAGTCTTGTAAAGAGTAACGAGGTGTCTTTAAAATCTGTGGAAACACTAGTTGCTCAAGCTGTGAGATCATTGGAACAAGAGACTCTGGAGGAGATTAGGATGCTTGTAAAGAGTAACGAGGCGTCTATTAAATCTTTGGAAACAATAGTTGCTCAATTTAGGAGTGCCTTGGAACAAGAGAATCGGCAATTCATACCAGAGGCAATTCCAGAAAATAATGGTGAATTGGAGCAAGGTACTACATGCATTATCGAGGAAGACAAATTCCAAGGAGAGGTGAGCATTCGCAACCCATGTGAGGAATTTGATCATGCTGGTGAGGTGGATGCTTTGGAAAGGGCACTATTTGGGATAGACACTTGTGAGCTACACAAATTTTGAGAATTGCTATGTGCGTACCAAGAGGCTGATGACCATGGGAAAGATTCAGGTCTTCTACTTGTCTCAGATTATAAAGATGGATGTAGTGCATTAGAGCCAATGGAGGAAGTTCTCGTTGAGGAACCAAAGGCTTCAGCAACTTACATTTACCCTCCTCCATTATATTCAAGCGAAGCTCGCGAATGTGTGTTGTTCTACAAATTGAGAGATTTTGGGTCAACCGATGAAGGCATTGGAATAGGACATAGTTGTTATACGAATAGGCCAAGCGAGGAGAAGGGGCAGAAAGTGTGTTGCCGTGATGATGATAAAGTCTCACGAAGAGAAGACCAGGCCAACTATCATCATCCTTAATGGAAGCATGGCGTAGTCAAGCTAATTGACTCTAAACAAGCGCTTCGTGGGAGGCAACCCACGCATTTTTGTTGCATTTTGTTTTGCATATTCCAACAAGTAGGTATGTTTTTCTACTTTTCCTTATATTACCTTCCATTCAATGCGGACATTGAATCTTTTAAGTTTGGGGGTGGTTTGGGGGATAAGTAGTGTATGTGTAGTTATTTGTGACTGTGAGTCATTGTGTTCGTATAGATATAATGTTTGCATAATAGTAGTAATTCATGCATATATGTTCGTATTAATTATGTTTGTTTCATTTAGGACATTCTGTTATTTTTGTTTTTCGTATACCATGGGAGTTCATATTAGTTGCATTTCATAGCATGCATATTTCATGATCCCTTAGGATGAGCTAATTATGATTGGTAGGTAGGTGTCTAATTGAGTGTGGTAATGATGAATAGAGGATTGATTTAAGTTCCTATGAAATTGACTTATGTGTTTCGGAAACAAAACTTTTACACAGTCTCATTGGGTGCTTTTGGGCTAGGTTAGGGTCATGCTTGTTTGGATGTTTTGAGATTTAATCACTTGTTTATATTTAGAATTTTCGTTATTCCCTTGATGGCGTAGGATCACTAAAGTCTAAGTTTGGGGGAAAACAAGAATTTCATGCTAGTTGTAAATAATTGTCAATATGGCTAGGCGTCAAATGGCTAGTAGCCGGCTCATATTTATATGAGTAGTCTAGGGTTGGAAATGAGAAAGGCTCATTCCAGATCGCAAAAAAAAAAAAGAAAAAAAAACTGAAACGAAAAAAAAGAGTCAATAGTTAAATTGTTTATATGCAAAATTAACCAGGGTGAGCTCTTTAATACTCGAGCAATTAAGTTCGCGGGGACTTTGTGCCCAGTGACCTAAGGCTTTTATAGTTTGGGATCTACTAACCCAACGCTCACTACATCGGTATCATTGTATAAGCCTTTCGGGGTCTCATCCATTGCACGGTTAAATAAGCATGCGTTGTTGTGTATATTATTTTGTGTCGTAGTAATAAATCATGAATTCTTGTTTAACTTGAATGATGATGGAGGTGTTCTTAAGTTATGAAGTGTTTTACAGTCTATTCTATTTATAAACCTGTGATTGTCTTGGCCAAGAATAGGTATGGTTTTGATCTAGTTTTGGGAGTATTTCTGATGAGCATCGCACACACGCACGTTTCTGTCGTGTAATTTTAGTATATGGGAACTTAGTCGAGCTCTATTTAGATTTAGTTGCATTCTTTGAGATATTTGCTTGCTAGTTGGTTTTGGTTAGTTTGAAGGGGATTGTTGCATTTTCATTCTAGTTGCATTCATGCATTGCATTGCATTGAATTTTGTGGGTACATTCACTATAGGCCCTCACGAGACCTTACTCGTCCACTAGGGCTGCCTAGGGGTTTAAAGGGCTTGTTGCATATGCCAAATGCAACCGTGATCACCTACGGAAGTGGTACTAGTTAGTTAGTAAAGTTGTAATTGTTTATGCTTGAGGACAAGCATCGGTTTAAGTTTGGGGGTGTGATAAGTGGATTTTATATCCACTTGGAACATTCCGTATCGGCTTAAATTGGTGTACTTGGACTCAAGTTTGTGGTATTTTTGATGTGTTTTTGTAACACCCCCAGATCCGGGGTTCGGGATCCGGTGGTTACGGTTTCCAATTCTATCCACAAAGTCTCCTTTTTCCATTAAGCAATGCCAGCTCTTGGTCATTACCAATTTCACCTTTTAGCTCCAGGAAGATTTTCTCACATTTTTCTCTTTAATTGCTGATCGTATTACTTGATCTATTATAATTCCGTGTCAGAGTAAACTTAAGGTACTACTATAATCCATTCAAAGAGAAGAAGGAATTTAATATTCCTCTGAATCACATGCATCTAACGTTTCTGGTTCATCATTTAACTGAGTTGAATTAACTCTATACTCAGTCTCTGGCAGTAGTCTCATTACGAGTTCATCTTGAATCACTGGTCTTATCTTCCGGTAGGTTCTGAGATCATTGTCTTGCTTACTACTTCCTTATATAACTTTACCCAATCATGCTGTCACTTCCCAATGTCTTTACTTTCTACTGATTCATTCATGAACATTTCCCTGAATAAAACCACCTCATTAACCTCACTTTGGTTTCGTAAATTATAACCTATGACATCTGCCTTCTCGTGGCGAATTATTACTGACAATATTCATAATAATTCATTTATCAAATGATATGGCACTTACTGCCTCATTCTCAACTATTCCTAGGGACTCTGCTCCTTGCCCTAAATCGATGTCTTTGATAATCATACATCCCTCTAGCTCTTTCTTCGTTAATATGGAAGTCTCTAGGGATTCTCGTCTATTCCCGTATAAGATCTCAAGTGATCCTTTCAATCCGTCTTACTTGGTGGTACTACCTCCAGTAGACCGGCTACGAATCCAACGTGAATCTTCAGTTCTCTTGCTAATAACTCAGTTCTTTATGCTCCCTTTTCTGAGCACTATACTTTAATCATCACAGTTTTTCTGGCTGCAACCCTCATTCCTCAAGGGTAAGCTCCTTATCCTAACAGGATTTTTTTTTCCTTATCTGCTGGAACCTCTTCCGGGTCTCCAGTAGGGTACTCCATCGAATTACCCGCTGATCTTCAGCATATAAAGCATCATCGCGCTGCTGCTCGTATGCCTC
Source organism: Saposhnikovia divaricata (assembly GCA_036435485.1). Taxonomy (NCBI): domain Eukaryota; kingdom Viridiplantae; phylum Streptophyta; class Magnoliopsida; order Apiales; family Apiaceae; genus Saposhnikovia; species Saposhnikovia divaricata. The sequence continues at coordinate 106,962,754 of CM071597.1, forward strand.
AAGGTCTGTCGCCTTACTCGTCAATACGATATCGAGCTAAGTTACTATCACGATACTTAAGAGTTCCCATAAGGGTTTTATATGTCATCACTACATTAAGTAGTCCGACTATGAACTTGGCAAGAGTTCTTATTATCTTAATGAATTTATTGTTTTAACGTCGCCTCATCTCTGGGGTTTATAACGTACGCTCTGATACCACTTCTGTAACACCCCCAGATCCGGGGTCCGGGATCCGGTGGTTACGGTTTCCAATTCTATGCACAACAATTGAACTTTCCTTAACATAAAATAAATTACGTCTCTATGACCCAACACAACAATATAAAACACACCCGTTATAGTCCCAGAGATGAAATGTAACAATCAAATTTTTATTAATCACATTATGAGTTCTTACAATCCAAAAGAATTTCAATATAAATACATACTCTTTGCCATCCATTTACATAAGTCATACTAGACCATATTCTTGGTACTGAAAGAATAAATATATCCTACCAATAGCTAATTCTTCAGCTCTGGTAGTCTCATCGTCCTCGCCCGCGTCGAGTGCGCCTTGTGCGAGTCATCTGGTCTAGCTGTTGTTGTGATATAATAATAAAGCAAGGGTGAGCAATAGCCCACCAACAATAATATATGACTGAACGATAATGTATAACAGTTCAAAAGTATTTTTCAAACCATATGCCATGCATTTACGGAAATGATGCCAGTATAATATGAACGATGAAGTTACAAGGTAACTTAAAGTATTTGTTTGTAGAAATATCTGCTACATCAAAAGTAAGCGAGATATTCTCATTGTTATTAAGAAGAGGAACTTGCATGAAAAGGTTGCAATTCCAGTTAGGAACACTTTTCCAGCTCTGCCAACAGTAATCATGTTGCAGGAAATAAATAAGTTTGGATAATGAACCAATGATGGAGTATTCACCGCGCCCGCTGTTCCAATCTTGATGATCAGTCGAGATCGTACAGCTCAATTTAGATTTACTACCGGTAGAAGGAAGAACTGACGGCTTTACTTGTCTACCGCCTTACTAGCTCTCCCCGGCCAACGGTTGGGCCAAAGGGGATGGACCGGCGCTACTCGGCCTCTTACACGACTCCTAGTTCAAATATAATTCATGATTCTGAATGTAACGTTTGTCCCCCTTTCCCCAAGTATAATACTTGTTGATAAGACTCCACAAAGTAGTCGTATCTAGTTGGAAAGGAAAATTTCACCAATAACTTCCAAGCTATTGCTTGGTAACGAATATCAACTTGTTCCAACAATCTTACCCCTCGAAAGATGAGAAGGTACACAATGACTTAATAAGCCAATAGCACCCGAGTTGCGAGTGAAGAGAATACTTTATTGACCGGGAAGTCGACCAGATAAATAACATTTTCCAAGTAAGGTTCCCTTATTATTAGGGAGATAGACTCAAAGAAGAATGATGTCTGAGAACCTTTCTTGATATAAGATTAATAATAATATGACTCCGAAATATTTTCCGTAATAATCGAAGAAGATAAACCTTATCGAGGTTATTCTAAGTATGGAATAAATATTCAGAGAATATTTATTGAATTAAAATATTTTACAGAATATTTAGGAATATGAAAGAATATCTTTAATCAGAGTATTTCTCAAATAATCCTTGAAGAAATATCGAGAGAATATTTATTGCATAATCAAATATTCAAATGAATATTCAAAATAATATTCATTAATTAATAAGACCTAAAAGGAATATTTAAAATATTTAAAATAATATTCGATGATTAAATAGAACCCTGGATGAATATTCAAAATAATATTCATAATTAATTAGGAATTTAAATGAATATTGAAAAAGTAATATTCATTTAATGAATAATATTCTAAATGAATATCAAGTAATATTCATTTAGTAATCCAAGCTTTAAAGGAATATTCGAGATAAGACTCGATAAATAAATCAATCTTCAGATGAACATTAAAATAATATTCATCAGGTAATTACTATCTTAAATGAATATTCAAAAGTAATATTCATTTAATGAATAATATTCTGAATGAGTATCCAAATAATATTCATTTAGTAGTCCCACCTTTAGAAGAATATTCGAAATAATAATCGATAATCAATTCGACTCTGAATGAATATTGAAAAATATTATTCGTCGAATGGTTACGTTCAAATAATTATTTGAAGTAAGGATCGATAAATAAATAATCTCGAACGAATATTCAAATAATATTCGTCGCCCGAATAAGGGAAAAATATTTACTTAAATATTTTCCTTCGAGGTAATCTCGATATGTCAAGAAATATTGACTCCCGGTCTATATTCGATGAATAAGATGGATACGCCCTTCTATGAGGGTCTTACAATAACCGGCTTATAATTGATACGTTAACTGTCTAATTTATAAGCCAATAAACAATCAGGGAAAAAGCATAATGATATAACTTGAAAGTAGGCATGCATGCTATGGCATATGTACAACAGAAAACATATATATATATATATATATATATATATATATATATATATATATATATATATATATATATATATATATATATATATATATATATATATATATATATGTTTATATTCAATCACAACAACAGCCTAAAAGAAGGGAATTGAAACTTGCCTGGTAATCGAGTTCGGTAAGGGGTAGTGGTAGCGGGTCCCGGTTCAGCTTGGTGATCTATAAATAGCCAAGGCATTCGGGATTAATCACTTAACATATTAAAAGTTAAGTCGTACTTAAATCGAAACACGTTCTCGAGTTATCTCGTTATATCCCTTTTAGTGGATTCCTTTTTATCACTGATCCGACCCGACATTCGTTCGTTAATACGACATGTCACTGTACTTATACTTGGGATATACTTAAGTCATACGAGTTCTAAGGTCGATCGTTACGAACCAAAATTATACTCCGAGTTTTATCGCCCGTTTTCTAAGTGTTTTACTGAAGTTATAAAAGAGTCGTCTTTTAGGGGTTCGTTCGCGTTTAACCTCGACTCGAACATTTTTAATAAATCGAAAAATGATCCTTTTGACATACGGTTTTCTTTCACACCTTCCTTTTTACCTCTAGTATTTATTTACCAAGATTCTCCATGACGTTACATAGTTTACGAGGGTTCAATTTCAGTTACGAACTTTCGTTTACGGATTAGAACTACTTTTAGTAATTTGGTCATAAATCCTAAACCGTAAGTCTGTTTCACCTGATCTTTATATCAAAACGAAGCTTAGAACATTACCTATCCTATCATGGCAGATAAAGTCTCTGGATAGTAGGGTTTTGACATGGAAAATGGCATACAAAACATGGTATTGTAAAATCGGACATTATAACGGCTATAATACGAACGTTCCAAAAATCACAATCAACAACCCAAGCCACACCGGGCATCTAAACAACTTATACACATATTAAACACCTCAACAAGTCCAGAAGCCACTGATCTTATTATCAAAATCATCATGTTAATCATATCACTAAATCACTAACTAAACATGCTTATAACATGAACATAATCATAACTAAGCTAGATCCATCAAGAACATGCTTAAAACTCAAAGTAGATCTAGGGTTTTCAAGTCTTATACCTTCCTTGTAGTATGTACTAGCCTCACAAAGCTTGGTATTGCCCTTGGATAGCCTTAACTTAGCTAGGATCAACCATGAAAACAAGAAAAACAAGGATTAGTTCTTGAAAAAACTATTCATCATCACCTTTGATGATTTATTTGAAAATGAAAGAAAGTGAATTTGAGGCTGAAATTTCTAGGGGATCTAAGTTATGATATGTAGTACGTACCCTAAAAATTTGAAGATCAAACAATGGTGGGAACCTCCTTTTCTAGCTCCTTGGCCGAAAGTTTGAAGAAAAGAAAGGAATGGAGAGTGTTTGCTTGGTTTCTTGCTTTTCCTTGGGCAATTATGCATAAAGTGAATTTGGATAGATAATATCTCATCCTAGTTGTGTTAGTGGAGTGTGATGTCATGGATGAGGCAATTTGGAGAGACAAGTGTTATGTTTTGGATGGTGGAAGGCTAAGTATTGGTTGGTTTTTCTAAGTACTACTTCCATCTCCAAGTTTGCTAGTTACTTTAAGCCACTTGGTTGCTAGATATTTATTCTAGTAGCTTACACAAGACTCTTGCTTCCTCTACTTGTTTCTGTGTCCGGTTATTGCCCGTTTCGATTGATCGTTCGGACGAATAACTAAGTAGTTTCACCTCTAGGGTTTACCGGGAAATTTCTCGATATTCATAATACCTTCCCCAATCCTTAATATAATCCTCGTGATGACCATGTAGGATATTTAATCTCGATACGAACTTAATCCGTAATCTAGGATTCGTTCGCTTTATTGATCAATCTCGTTATAACGTTTTAGCGGTTTCTAGGACGCTTGTTTCACTGCCTCAGTGGTTTCCTACCTTCATTCTTAAATCAAATATAATAACATCCCAAAATATCAAGTCCTCAAAGTTAATATCTAAATTCTTGGATTATAATAATATTTAATCCACTGCCCGGTCAAATATTACACCGAAAAAGAATTTGGAATTTCTGAATTCCGATCGTCTCTGCATTCACTTATTTCCTCCGCGTATTACTAATATGACTTCGAAACATCCATATCACGTCCCGTACATAGGGTGGCGTGAAAAGTTTTCCAACTTACAAAATCACTATTCATCCACCAAATTACTATGCACGTACAGGAAACACTATGCACGTACGGGAAACACTATGCACGTACTGGAAATACTATGCACGTACGGGAAACACTATTCACGTACGGGAAATACTATGCACGTACTCATTTCCCTTCAAGGATCCATTAGCACCTTCCTGGATGGTAGATTATTCTTATCTAGGTCCTCAACCATCGAATTACTCTATTCTGACAATATACCAATGCATCAGGATCATTGTCCAAAGCAATATCCATTCATTACAATCATTGTTCTTTGAAACCACCATTCATTAGAGCTGGTGACCTTGTTGTCGGAATCATTGTTCCTCATTTTATCATTACTTAATAAAAAGTTTTAATTATATCCAAAATTTGGGGTTCTTACAGTTTTGCTTAAATGTGCAGGTTTGCAAGAATGTCGATTAGGGATGAATTTCCCGTTGTTTGGAGTTGATTTATGATATGGAATGAAGAACGGCGTCTTAATATCAACTACCAAGTGGGTTATGATTGAAGGAAGTGAAAACGGGAAGTGGCAAAAGAATCGGAAGAGAAAACGGATGAGAAATGAGTAAATTATGGAAAATTCGGATTTCAGGGTAGGTTGCGCAGTCTCCACTGTTTTGGCAATATCTGGAGTTCTACAAGTCCGTTTGAGGCCTGTAAGCAATCGTTGGAAAGCTCGGAAGAAGACGAATCTGAATAAAGCAAAATCAAAATTCTGGGCAGGAAGTTTACGCACCTGGAGCGCGTAAACGTGCGACTGGAGCGCGTGAAACAGCCAAAGTGTGCGCTGGAGCGCGTAAACGTGCGCCTAGAGCGCGTAGGTCCGACAGAAAATCCTGAAAATGTCCGTTTTGACCCTATTTCGAATTCTAGTTGTATTTTTGGTATCCAAACCTATTTCTAATTTGTAGGTTGTTTTTCTTGCTGGGCAGGATATCTAGGCCTATATAAACACATCCTACCATTGTAATTTGGAACATCATTACATATCAATTACTTAGTTTTATTTGTATCTTTTCATACTTTGTTTTTATCATGGTTTCATCAGATCCCATGATGACGAGAGGTTCGATTATGAACTAATCGTTGTCATGGGATTCTAACGGATTTATTTATGGATCTTTAGTATTTTGATGCTTTAAAGATCTGTGTGCTATGTATATTTGATATCTTTGTATGGTTATTCTTAATGCTTTTAGATGCGTAGCTAACATCTAAATTGAATTGTTAATCTCTTGTAAAGCGAGAGTGGATCTTGAGATTTAGAACTTGCCATGCTAGCATAGGATAGGTTGATGTTTTAACATCATGATTTGTAGCGTAAATAGAAATATTATGCTGCCCTATGTGATCAATATGGATAACTTGTGCTTAAACCGTTATGTTTTCAAATCTTATAGAGATATAGGGTCTACACATAATTGGTGTCTATTCATCTTTTATCTCTTTTGTGGATGTATGACTAGTTTGGTGTTAGTATACCGAGAGGTAGCTTATACTTGTTTCGTGTTGTCCGATCAGATATCATAATCATTACATACAGCGATTAAAGGCGTCAGATCTAAGCAAAATATTTAATGAAGTTACGATTCCATGTTTTCCCTAGTATTAGTACTTCGATTTTATTTCTCGTTAGTTAATTAATTCTTAGTTTGTTAATTTGTTTCTTAGTTAATTTATATAATTACAAACCCAAATTTGTTACTTGTCTAAGCAATTAAAATTGATCATATATTGTTGCTTGAGCATATTTACATAGAAATAGCCAGTCTCTGTGGGAACGAACTTAACTTATCGAATATTACTTGTGACCACGTACACTTGCGTGATTTTGTGTTAACAAACGACTTCATAAAGTGAAAATCATATCAAAAGATTTGATATGGCACTCCACCAGTTCCAAAAATCCCGGTGTTTTATGCCACCCATCTGATTCACCTGCATGGAAAGCAATAGATGACAGATTTCTGGAAATTGCCTCTGATCCAAGAAATCTTTGGCTTGGCATTTCCACAGACGGGGTCGACGTAAACAGAGGGAATAGGAATCACAGTGTGTGGCCGGTATTAAATATCATTTACAACCTTCCACCTTGGTTGTGTATGAAAAGAAAGTTCATCATGCTTTCGTTATTAATATCGGGAACGCCTGGAAATGATATCGATGTGTTTTTGGATCCTTTGATCGATGATTTGGAGCTCTTGTTTGAAGAAGGAGTTGAGACATATGATTCCTATGCACAGGAACAGTTCACTTTACGTGTTGTTGTCTTATGGACGATTAATGATTACCCTACTCTTGGTGCATTATGTGGATGTCCTTATAGTGGATTCCATGGTTGTGTGGTGTGCAAGAAAGAAACTCATTGTGTAAGACTTCCGTTCTCTGCCAAGCAGAGTTATGATGATCACTGAAGATATCTACCATATAGTCATCCCTTTAGAAATCAAACTAAGGCGTTCAATGGAAAAGAAGAATGGGGATCTGCTGCAGATCCTATGACAGGGGAAGAAATATTCAACAAGGTTAAATTTGTTCGGAATAAGTGGGGGGAAGGGATGTAAGGATAAAGATTCAGAACTCATGGACACTTCGACTGGAAGAGGGGGAAAACAAAAAAGAGAAAATCAAAAGGGGGTGGTAGCTCAAATTTCGGACAGAAAGAACAGACCTATTGGAAGAAATTCAACATATGGAATCGATGACTTAGGTATTGGCGGGATAATTTGGTCCAACATTGCATTGATTTCATGCACACTGAGAAGAATGTGGATGAGAGTATTATCGGAACATTACTAAATGTTCCAGGCAAGACGAAAGATGGGTTGCAAGCTCGAAAGGATCTAGGACATTTTGGGATAAGACAAGAGTTGTAGGCTAAAAGTCAAGGCGACAAGACATTACTTCCTGCAGCCTACTACACATTAACTAAAGATGAAAAAGACATGTTCTGTGACACATTACACAACTTAAGGGCTCCACAAGGTTATTGTTGCAACTTTTCTAGTTTGGTGAATGAAAATGATAGGAAGCTTATGGGAATTAAATCACATGATTACCATATGCTTATGCAACAGTTCTTGCCAATTGCAATACGGTCTATCATGCCTGAACCCACAAGAAATGCTATTATCAGACTTTGTTTTTTTTTAAAATCAATATTTAGCAAAGAAATCAATGTAGAAGAACTCGATAAATTGCATGAGGAGCTTTGTGTGACACTGTGCTTGATGGAGAAATACTTTAGCCCATCCTTTCTTGATGTTATGCTTCATCTAACTGTGCACCTTGTTAGAGAGGTAAAATTATATGGCCCAATATGATTTCGATGGATGTATCCCTTTGAGAGGATGATGAAAGTTATTAAAGGGCATGTGCGGAACAAAGCTTACCCAGAAGGATGCATTGCTGAAGAGCATATTGCAGAAGAAACAATTGTGTTCTTCAACGAATACAAAAAAGACATGAGCTCTATTGGTATTCCAGAACACCATCACAACACATCTAAAAATGGTAATGGAGAAGGAATTCCTTTGTCAGCTGGTAAACCACTTGAAGTTTCTCAAGATCTGTACATGAAAGCACATTTCTATGTATTGCAAAATACGCCTGAAGTTGTGCTGTATATCGAGTAAGGACTCCTACTGAACATGTTTATTTTTGTTTTTGTTTTACTTAACAGTAGGATCATATTTGATACTCATTTTTGTACTTGCAGACAACACATTACATTTTTGAAAAACAAGCATCCTGGTAAACGACAAGCATTGCTGGAGAAAGAGCATAGCACAACGTTTTGTCACTGGTTACGCAATAAGGTAATATTTAAATTATTATGATCTTAGTTTTTTCTCAATTGTAATTTGTGCAACCTGAATCTCATCCTTGTTATTGTGTAATTTAGATTGAAAGCGAGTTATCGATCTCCAAAGACAGTGTATCAGAAATAATGAAGTGGATGTCACATGGAGCACGCAGAATCGTGAACAAATACGATGTATATGACATCAATGGCTATACATTTCGTACAAAAATTCGTGATGGCAGAATTCACCAGAACAGTGGGGTTTGTGTAGAGGCAACTGAGATGCACATTTCTAAAGAAGTAGTAACCTATGGAAAGAACTTTTATTATAGGGTTCTACGAGAGATATGGGTACTAGATTATCATATTAAGAAAATTCCTCTTTTCATGTGCGACTGGGTTGACAATAGAAATGGTGTCAAACAAGATGGCATGGGTTACACGTTGGTCGAACTTAACAGATTAGGCCACAAGGATGATCCGTTCATATTGGCCTCACAAGCACGATAGGTGTTTTATGTTAAAGACCAGCTGGATAAAAAAATGTCTATTGTCCTGATGACACCTCCCAAGAATTATAGAGATCTGTACGATGATGTCAATGAGGATTTCAGTACTGTAATTCTTCCTCACAATGATAATATATTACCACCTATAGATCCACGTGACTTGGGTAATGAATCTCGTGATGATTACTTTAGACAGGACTGTAAGGGTATTATTATACGTAATGCTAACTGAATCCGGTAATTATTATCATTATGTTTGTCATTATCCATGTTTTTTATGTAATGCTAAATTCTATTAATTGGTTAAATTCTATGCTCCGTTTTAATTCCTATTTTTTTCTCCAGGTGTATGCAAAGAAAAAAGCCTGATCATGATGTCGTCTTCAAATTCCTACAGCTCAAACCAAAATCGAAGTGATCTCTGCTACTGTGGTCTTCCTGTTCGGATTAGAACATCAAACACACTTGACAACCCTGGAAGAAAATTTTGGGTGTGCCATAAATCAAATTCATTGGTAAGCTGATGTTTATCAGTTTCATCTGTTTAATTTAATAAACATCTTTAATTTGAATTCCCTTTTCAAGTCTTCTGGACCCAAATGTTCGTTTTAGGAAAGGATTGATCCTGAACCAGTTGTCATGAAGATCAAGATCCAGAAAGAAGTTGATGATGTGAAGACTGAGCTGCAAAACTGCATGTCAACAGTTGAAGATCTTCGAAAGGAGGTTGATGTCATACGTGGGAAGTTGTATAATGTTATCATTGTATTGGTCATTTTCTTTGTTTTTTATTTGATAAAGAATTAATATGTAATGGTGAATTCCAATGTTGGTCGAAGGACATGGATTTGTTGAATTGTTCTAGTTTTAATGTTGCATCCCAAAATCCGGGGGTACAGATATGGGACCACTAACCACAAACCATATTATACAACCATGGATATAACAACATAAAACAATATAAACCCCTTAACCAAGATCGCTTACAGGTTATGGTATGAAACAACTATCAACTTATAAATTTACAACCATTCTCAGAATAAAACTGTTATACAATTTTATAACTACATGAGATTTCTGTCTATCTAATTGTCCAACCCTGACCAATTTCCAATCACTATCCGGCGAGATTCCATAACCCGATCGTCTCCTCTCGCTGCTGGAAAGCAACACCACAGACCATTACTAGGTCCACTAATCCTCTCTATTAACTGAAGAAAACAAACAAGCAAGAGTGAGCCAACAATGCTCAGCAAGTACAATAGTGATAACAATTCCAATAATGATGACAAATCTGATAAACAAGGGGGTTTCATTTCATTCTATGAAGAATTATTTATATAAACTTTTAGATTGCCACGAGGGCCAACAATTCACCATTCATAAGGTGCATCAGAAACTAGAATTGATATGAATTCCGATATCAAATTATTCTCCAAACAGACTTCCAAGAAATCAAAAACTGAACATCTCAATCTCAGAGTATAGATTAGAATTGGAATTTTATTTATTTAAAAAAAACAGTGGAGTTAGGCGGCTGATCAGTCCCGCACTAACCCCGGACAATGCCCACAGCAAAGTCCCTCCTCTAAATGGATCCACGACACACATTGGCCTCAATTTTGACCATTAAACTGGTCTCCCCGAAGGGACTCCTCTGACCATAATATGGTCTCCCCGAAGGGACATCTGAAAACATTTCCAATTCTAATTCAAACACATTAGGTGTCGGGACAATCGACAACCCTGATATCCAACCACTGGAAACTCACGTCTAGAATAACAACTCAAGATTAGGAATTAATAAGAAACGACATCATCGTCTAGTATCGACAAGTTCGATACTACACAGGGAATAACCAGATAATCAAGATCTTAAGTAAATACCGACAACTTCGGTACTAAGTGGGGTGGAAAAATATAAAGAATGACAATTCGAATAAATACCAACAAGAGGAATATGAATAGGTTTAATTTAGGACGTTAACAACTTATCTAGAGAAAGATTTCACTTGAGCACATAAAAGATATATATTGCAATAATATTTTCAACCATCAAAACTTTAAGTTAAAGCGAAGATATGGTCAAACACTAGACACATTGAAAAGTTTGAGTTCCCTTAAGCAAATAAAATAGCTTTCATATTTGTTTGCAAAACGATTCCAATATGGAAAAGTTCATGAAAGGCATATGATGTAGCCTATTTGTATTTCGAGGATTCAACTCAACTTAAACAAGAATGTAATAGTAAATAGTACATATACTGTCACAAGGAATCTCAGATTGTATTATCCATCAAAAGAAAGAAGACAAAGTCAATCTACTGTTTTGAGGTATACTACACTTGAAGAAGTTCATTCAGTTGATCAAGCATCAGTGGAGTAATCAAGACAGTGGTTTCTATTTATAGTGATCAAGCATCAGTGGAATAAACCTTGTGGTTTCTTGTCACTATAAATAGAAACCACTGTCTTGATTACTCCACTGATGCTTGATCAACTGAATGAACTTCTTCAGGTGTAGTATACCTCAAAATGGTAGGTTGACTTTGTCTTCTTTCTTTTGACAGATAATACAATCTGAGATTCCTTGTGACAGTATATGTACTATTTCATTCTTGTTTAAGTTGAGTTGAATCCTCGAAATACAAATAGGCTACATCATATGCCTTTCAATCTCCCCCTATTTGTTTGTTAGACAATAACAAGCAAATACCTAGAGGATAACTTAACTACAAACAAGAAGAAGATAAAGCTTTAAAGAGCTATAGTAAGTAATACAAAAAAAAAAATTTGGTTTAGATATTACAATTCCAGAATCCTTGATCGATGAACTGATAGATGATTGCTCCTCTAGCACTGAACAAATCTTCATTAAGTAACTCATCTTCATTTCATGACATATCTACCTGATAACCCTTTATATCTTAAATTGAACATTATCAGCAGATACTAGAATTCCTTCAATGGTAAAAATATGACTTGACAACCACATACTGAAGAATTCTGCTTTGTCGTTTCGTACTTCTCTCCTTCCTTATGTCTCCCTACCTAAGGTGATATGACTCCTCCTTATAACGGTAAGCTTTTCATCTCCCCTGATAAGGCGAATATTTCTATCTCCCCCTGACAAGGTGAATACTCCCCCTTTCTAAGGTATATCCTTTTTCATATCTCTCCCCCTTAGATAGAAAATCTCCCCCTCACTAAGGTAAGCTTATACTCTCCCCCTTAGTTGAGTATCTCTTACTAAGGCAATCTTTGAGTATATCTTCTTCAGTATATCTCTCCCCCTTAGTTGAGTAATCCTCCAAGCATTCAATTATAGCAAACATCCAAATGTAAATTAGATGATACCATATTTTCAATTATAACTCACCTCTTACCTTTAGTACAACAGATTCTTCATACATATAACATTGTATGTTGCAATAAAGAAAAGAAGCTTTTCTTGTGTTGAAGGATTTTCATGAAGACTTCCAGAATAGAGGTATGTAGACTGATCAACTTTGCCCTTTAGATATTATAGAATGGCCTCACTATTGATCATCTTGACAACCAAATCTTCCGACAATTTCCTTGTATCTCCCAAATCCTGTAAGTAAACTTTGTTTGGGAATAGGGAATGAGATTTGGTGTTTATCTTTCTTCCTCACTGTGAGTGTGTGAGTGTGTGATTCTGTTTTGTGTACCTCACAAGTGTTTAGCTCATCTCTCCACTCATATCACTTAAAATGAGTGATCTCATCTCTCAAGTCTCAAGTGTTTACACTCATGCTCACTAGTGTATCACTCTTATCTCTCATAGCTCCAACATCCATGTGTACCTGCAAGGAAAATTCACCATAGCCCCTTCTAGAGAGGTCACTGGTGGTGCAATGGGGTTTCGCAAATCCCCGATCCTCGTTAGACTCATCAGACGAATCTGAGTCATAATCTACAAGTTGATAAAAATTTTCCCTTTTTATGGGTTTCAGATTTGAATTCTGAGAAGGTAAACAATGAAATCAAAACTTAGAATTAAAATCATGTTTCCATCTAATGTCTATGAAGACATCACCTTGTTAAACTCATCAGGTAAATCTGAATCATAGTTAACAAGTTGCCGATCCGCACCTATGTCGGATCCGATACTCGCAGGATCCAGAGATGTTCCTTCTGGGGAGTTAGATAATGATCTTGTTGAATTTTGCATTGAGATCAATACCTTCTCTCGAGGTCTGTGAAGACTCTTGGTTCTTTGAGGAACCTTCAACTTATAATCCTAACCGTAAAATGGTCGAAGTATTAGTTGTTTCCGTCAATTCGTCCTTAGTTTGTGCAATCTCACTTTGTGCATAGAAAGTATTTTAGAATTGTGTATGAGGTAGTGACTTACCAACAGATGCCCTGGCCGACAGGCAAATTTCAATAAACTCATCATTTTAAGATAATGAATCTAGAGACTGTTTTAGTGCCATTTTCAGCTCTGCATCCTTTTGGGAGAATGCAGGCGAGCTTACAGATATCTCAAGTTATATATATCTATTCTCCTTGAGAGGTAGAGCTGTGGGTTTACTATCCCTCACATCCTTATTTGCTGCATCAAGTGCAGTTACTCCCTTAATGACCTCTAGTCAAATAAGTTACTTCCACTTCAGGGGTAAGTTAGGATGTGTTTAGATTTGGATTTATAGTCCGGGATAGAAGTTGTTGGGTTTACAACCTCATTACTTACAATGTGAGAAAACTTCCACTAGGAGCTGAACCTGCATCACATAGCAATAGAGCAATATAGAGATAGAATGCATTTACATCATACCATAACATTGTGTGAAAACATATGCATTATATCTTGTAAGAGAATTGATGTACATTTATGATTTCAAAAAGTTTTACAATTATAAACAATCACAAATGTTGAATGATTTGAGTTTTCTTTTAAAAACTGTTAATGTGCAAGAGTCTGTATTTATGCATAAAACAATGTATTATAATGTCTTTTAATGAAAACTAGGTCGTTTTATTTTTAAAAGACACAAACTCTTGACTTCGCAGTAATTTAGAAAGAAAGATTTTCTTTAAGTGCTTATTATGTATAGAGAACTTTAACACAAAGTTAGTGAAAAGACTCATACAAGCACTTGATGTCGTTTAGGTAACAAAGATTACCAAGTACATAAGTACAGATAACCAATGTCTCTCCTTTGGCACTTCATTACTTAGCACAACATAAACTAAGTAATTGACTGATGGATGTAAAATATTCTAAGAACTATCATATGTATAAAGTGGTGTATAACCAGAATTAGAGAATTTAATTTTGAAAAATCTTCACCACTTCAAAATATGATAGGAGACCGAATGTAATTTTAAGTCTCACTTACTTAGAAAGTTGAACACCTTAATTTATACTAACACTAATGATTTATAGATAAGACACATTTACTCAGAATAAATCCTAAGTAATATCATCAGAGATAATATATACATCACAATTAGTTTGCAATAAATTATCAGAACAACTAGCAATTGTCAGTAAACAAATATTTTACTATTTGATACCAACTGCTAGTATTTATCAAATACTTTAAAATGCAAGTAATTGTGTTTATGATTACTTTACCAAAATTAAATTATGAGCAAATAAACCATTGAATTGCTTCACGTCATAATTTAACTAGGATATAAATAATCACTGCTAAATACTAAATATTCAATGATACCAATTGTTTGATAAATTCAATCTATTGTAAGATAAATTCAATTTAGTGAAGATTGAATTGTTACATTGAGTCCCAATTGACAGAATGAATGTTAGTATCTAACTACTTAAGAACATCATTCACTGATATTCATAAGTATGAGGAACTAGTTGACAAGAAATACACAAGCTCTTAAGATATAACATTTTAAACTTATGACTTCAAGGCAACTCCTCGATAATAACAATTGTTAACTCCTAACAACTGTTTACTGGTAGACAACCTTGGTTCTATAAACAAGACTCGATTACCAAAGCTGTCTTGTCTGCAATCTTAGAATTGATATTCTAAGTCCTATACACCTTGATCCATAGTATATAACATTTATTATCAAAGTGATTAGAAGCTTGCAAATAAGCATAAAAATTATTCCAAGTAACTGAACAATGGTCACTTTGGATATTTCAATATCCATAGTTCTACTTAGAGAATTTTCATACTGTGCATAGTAATATTAGTGAATTGTAAAAGATATAACAATGATTACTTAGAGGAGTTCTAAGTAATTTCACACATACCAATATATCTCACAATTAGTTAGTAAATAGAATTCTAACTAAATATCATTAACTGATATAAGTCAAAACTTCAATACAGCCAATTGTTAGAACCATGATATTAATTATAATGAATTTCTGAAAATGGAGCATTGATAAAATTCACTAGAATTAACATCTCACAACTAATTGAAGACCAAGACAGATACGTCCAATTTAGTTATGATTCAGATTTATTTTGATAAATGAGGTATAGAGCAAATACTAATTTGAATTGCTTTAGGTTCTATAACTCATAATAATCAAAATAAATAATTAAATAAATAAATACTAAATCTCTGTGAGTTAGATTTTAGCATTTAAGTATTTAAATTATCCTTAAATAATCACCACTAAAATATATTGTAATTATACACATGGCAATCATTCAACAGATAATTCTCAGCGTGAGGTCTGGATGCAAATAAGTTCACAAGTCCTTTCGATACAGACAATTGAATACTTGTGATCTTACTTAAGAATTACTTAACAGATGGGATTTACAAATCATATAGCATTAATAAAATCCCAAGTTTACAAACCAATCTTGAAAAATTAATTTCATCAAGTGATTTAACAAACATGTCTGCAAGTTAATCTTAAATAAAGACATGCTCTCGAAATAATTGATACCTTATGCAAGATGCTTAGCCTTGAGCGTTCCACAGAATTGTTGGAGATGAAGTTGTTTCCTTGTGTTCTCCTACTTTCGTACAACTCATTTGATCTGTCTCTATGCAGCAAAACATGTCAGAACTGATGTCTCTAGGGTACCAAATTTGCAGATTTGAGTCCAACTTAAGACATCTGAAAATCAAGTGTAATAACTACAAAAATAGATTCTCTAGGATCCACTTGGAACTATGCACAATTGCATAATTGAGAATAAAATATGTGTGTAAGTGATCTATTAGCAATTGAATAAGATAATGAGCTGATGATTCCTCTATAGCCTGATTAGGTCCTAATTAGTAGATCCTGAACTTATTGGGTCAAATATCTCTAGGGTACCATTTCCTTGGATTTGGGTCCATCTTAAGATTTTTGATTACCAACTTGTTAGGTCCAAACTAATAGGTCAAAAGCCAGCTATACTGGTGTGTTGGCATATAGTCTTGACAGGTCTAGAATCTTCTGAACAAAAACAAAAGATCCTGGACTTACTTTTATTGTCATCATTCTTTTGGCTTACTTGTGCTCCAAATAGAATTATTCTTTTGGCTTGCCTGAGCTCCTAAAAGGATTCTTCTATTGGCTTGCATGAAGTAATTCAAAAGAATTGCAATTTTACCAACATCAAAACAGCAAATATCTTGATCCCAATTTATAGTTAGTAGACCAACATATAATATAATCAAGATATCATTGCACATATATATCATTTATGTTTGTGCCTAAAGATGTATAGAGTTCTATAAATGTGACACCAATTGTTAAAAGATACCAATTGTTAAAGATTGATACCAAATGTTAAATTATAGGTAGGGTGTCATACCATGTCTTCCATGCTTGCTTGAGTAATGATACCAGTTTATACTAACCTGTAGAGATCTTCAATTATCTTACCAACCAGGAGTGCACTTGTTCACATTCCTCTAGCATCCAGATTCAGTAGGTCTAGATGTCCATTATAATCTTGAATGTGCAGTAGGTGCCTGATATCCTCAAGTCTTGTCACTGGTGCTTCTTGTCAAATATACTGTTTGATCAAATTGTAACCTAACATCCAGTTTGGCTTTGTCCCTCATAAGTAGTGATAACCTAAGCATCAGTCATCACTACTAAAATATATTTTACTTTGATGTAGAACTTCTGTGTGATGCTTCTTTGACTTCCCTTTATGACATGCCCTGTAATTTCATTTTACTTTGATTTCAGATGAGGCAGTCTCCTTTGCTGATTCGATTTTCAGGAAAGAATCTCTTGATATGACATTCAGGTGAGAGAGCTCCTTATGTCATAGCTGAACTCTTGTCTGATGAAGCTTTAGATTTGACCTTGTTGACTTCACCTTTGACTGAGATTCCATGTCAGCTACAGATAAGTTCTCTTTCCTTAATCCTCGAACAGTAGGCTCTTCATCTTGTAAAAGATGCTTTATTACTGACAACATTCCTTAGCTATTGAATAGCCTTGACCCTAGGTCATACCCTTGCTGTTGTCTCCAAGGGATAAACCACTTCGCCTGTCTTCACATTCATATTTGATAGCAGGGTTCTTTATTTGATGATATGCTTTGAATAAATTAATAATAATGCATAATCGATTAACCTGTTAATCCCTACACTCACAAATGGATAAAAAGTTCTTGGTACCCAAATTGTTTAATTGGGTCCAGATGGATTAGAAATTTCTCTTTTATTAGAGTTAACAACAGTTTTAACCTTAACATGCTCATTCTTATCTTTGACTGACCATTTCTCCTTTTTAATGTCATTGACAAAATATTCACTGAGCAAGGAGAATAATGGTTCCTTCCTAACATAAGGAGGACTAGCAGTCTGTACCTTATTGTAATTCTTAAACATGCTTTTTCTATGATCAATGCGAATACTAGGAAATGCATTTATGACATTTGAAATAAGCAGGCATGATAATAAGAATACATTGCATACATTCAGCATTAAAACATTGCAGATAAGAATTATGCAAATTAGGCATGTTATGCATTTTAGAAAATTCAGTATTATCTACTTTAACCTATGTACACTTGTGTAACAGGTAGCAAGTAGATTTACAAATATTCAATAATTTTCTAAACATGCATGGAATAGAAGAATTAACAATTAATCACTAATTCTATCCAATCCATTCATATTGTTATATTATATTACATAATCTCTATTACCTAAGTCAGTTTTACAAATGACTTGATGTTCTACTGACACCCTAGGTAATTATTCCATCTTTTAAACTTTTTAAACCTTAACAAACAATTCAGAATGAATAAGCAAATCTTGTTCTACTGGGGATCCTGAAACTAGCTTAAGCAGAGGTCATATATGCTTGACATATATCATTTAAGAATTGAGAGATATTGTCTAAGGAACACTTCAACTCACTATTGCAATTAATTAAATTCAACAAATATTCATACACATAATAAGATCTTCTAACCAAAGATATAATAATTAATAACTAAGATCTTAACATGCTTTGAATTTCTGAGAATTACATATTACACTAGTTCGAAGAATTGATACCTGAGACATGTGAGGTAAATCATCTTCAGAGATTGCTATGAAGGTAAGATATTAATTATGCTCTTCTCATCATCATCTGATCCATCCCAACTCTTTTCTTCAGCAAGATAAGTTCTGCACTGATGCTTCTGTTTCATCTCATTTAATGAATCCCTATTCATCCTTGTCTGTCAGAATTCTGTACCATGTTGCACACCTTGATAGTTACTTATCACATAAAACTTTTCATAACTGCAACTATCAGGTTTTGTTCTTTCCACCAACTCAGTCTTGTAGCCACCTCTTGAACTGTATCCTGAAGAGTTTCTGCTTCGGAATAGATAGGCCTAATTCCTGGATTAAACATTTGTACTCTTTCTAAATTAGTAACTCTTCATGTATGTTCAAAGGTTCCATCATTAATTCCTGACTGAGATGTCTGACTGTCTAGTTCATTCTCAAACCTCCTTGATTCCACTTTTCTAAAATCTCTGTTGATTCCTTGAAAGATATTTCTTGGTACAATCCACTAAGTGTAGTAGATGTTACATTGGAGCAATCCACTTAGTGTTTGTATATCACAGAATCAATAGACTTAATTCAAATCTTCGAGAAAAATTCTATCCACTAAAACCTCTTCCATTCCTGCTTCTGAAAAACCAGTGAATTCTATGGATATAATTTTGAGAAGCTTCCACAAATTTTTCTTCAGTAGGTAGAAATTAATTTCATTGAAAAATGCATTTTCTTCAAAAGATTCAAATCATCTTTGACAATTCGTAGGAATCTTCAACTAACAACCTTCTTAGAACTATTGGCTTAGAATAAATTCAAAATATTTAAAATTCAAAAACTTTAAGGACTCGAAAATTTCTTGAGAAATAAAAAATCTGAAAGTAAGTTCAAATTAATTAAAATTCGAAATTTGAGTAAAATTAATTAAGAATCAAAAAATCTCAAGAAATGAAATTTTTTAGAGTTAAAGAATCCGAAAATAAATTCAAGTTAATTAAAATTCGAAATTATCAAGAATTAAAAATTTTGAAAATTAAACAATTTGAAAATAAACTCAAGTTGTTTAAAAATCAAAATTTCCAAGAATTAATCATTTTAAGAATTAAAAAATTCGAATATAAGTTAAGATTACTTAACAATAAAAAATATCATAAAATGAAAATTTTTGAAGATTAAATAATTTGAGAATAAATTCAATTTAATTAACAATTGAAAATAAACTCATATTGTTTAAAAATCAAAAATATCATAAATTGAGAATTTTTAAAGGTTAAAGAATCCGAAAATAAATTTAGATTATTTAAAATTCAAAAATCTCAAAATTGAAAATTTTGAAAGTTAAAGAATCCAAAAATAAGTTCAAATTATTTAAAGTTCAAAAATCTCAAGTATTGAATTTTTTGAAGGTTAAAAAATCGAAAATAGAGGAGTTGACTTTTTGGTCTAATACCGGATTTAATTTCTGTATGGGTCAACAAACTCGAAAACCAATTGGAGAACCACAAAAATAAGGATCTTGATTTGTGCGTCAATCAAAAGGCTCTGATGCCAATTGTTAGGTCCAAAATAGTTTGTAGAAGGGAGGTTGAATACAAACTATTATAAAGGTTTGAAAAAGAGTGAAGAAAAGGAAGACATGAACCACAACTTTAAAGTCAATATATGAAGAACAGTCATTGCGGTTAGTCACTCATGAACCAGACCGTGCATCGAGTGTCAACATTAAACAGTGGTTGTTCGTCATTAAATTCAGTGGTTCAAGCTATCAAGACTGGTAAAAGAGAAAATCATTGTGCAAGCAACAGAAGTGTTAAATTCATTAACCACAATGATTATATTATCAAGTGGACTGGCTAAGGAATAATCTTTGTGGAGGATCAGATTTATCAATACATGGAAGAACACAAGGGTTATGCTGTCAAGGAGGTGTATTAATTCTCTCTTAATTGATTAAATCATTTGGTTGATTTATTTGATGAATTAATTCTATCAGAATTAATTTATTATGTAAATTAATTAAAAGGTTAATTAAGTTGGAATTAATATAATTATCAAAGGATAATCAAGAGTAATGAGAAGAGAAAAAGAATCACATCTTAGAGTCTAAACGAAGAACATCCATTGGAGTTAGTCGTTCATGAACCAGACAGTACATGGAGCGTCAACAAAAAATTCGGTGGTAATTCTTTATTACTTTCAGTGATTCAGAAAAGAATTAAGACAATCCAAGGATATATAATTATTCTCCTTTAATTAATTTAAATCAAGTGATCAATTTAATTAATAAATTAATTCATCAAGAATTAATTCATTAATTAAATTAATTATTAAATTAATTAAATTTGAATAATTATTTAAGTAAGTCTAAATTGAAATGATTATTTATTAATCAATTTAATTTAAAGCTGAAAAATGAACTAGCAAGACAATCAGATTGTCTTGCCTATTGTCTTGGAGAAGGAAATCAGAAAAGCAAGACAATCAGGGATTGTGTAACACCCCCAGATCCGGGGTCAGGAATCTGGTGGTTACGGTCTTACATCCATTCATAATACTTGACTTGAGTCCATAATAAATAAATCACATGCTGTGACCCCACAATAATTACCACTCACACACACAACAGTTATAGTCCCAGAGATGAAATTGAAATAAGTCTTACATTAAAGGGTTTACGAATAAAAGTTATTACAATCCCAAAAGGATAACATCATAGGTTTAAAAGTTTTGCCGTTGATTACATTAATTATACATATAGATAAACAGGAAACAAAAGCTGTCTAACTATGCTACCTCAGCAATGGCGGCTAGCATCTCAGCGGGTAGTCCGGTGGGTCGGGTAACCTGCTTGCGCCGAGTGCGCCTGACGCGAGCCATCTGTCCTAGCTGTTGTTGTGACATAATATAAACAAAGCAAGGGTGAGCGAAAGCCCACCAACAAATATATAACTGAACGATAATTTAAAACAGTTCAAAACTATCTTTTAAACCATATGCCATGCATTTACGGAAATGATGCCAGTATAACATGAACGATGAAGTTACAAGGTAACTTAAAGTATTTGTTTGAAGAAATATCTGCTACATCAAAGTAAGCGAGATATTATTATCGTTAATAAGAAGAGGAACTTGCAAGAAAGGGTTGCAATTCCAGTTATGACTCTTTTCCAACTCTGTCAACAGTAATCATGTTGCAGGAAATAAATGAATTTGGAGGATGAACCAATGATGGAGTATTCACCGCGCCCGCTGTTCCAATCTTGATGATCAGTCGAGATCGTACAGCTCAATTTAGATTTACTACCGGTAGAAGGAAGAACTGACGGCTTTACTTGTATACCGCCATGCTAGCTCTCCCCGGCCAACGGTTGGGCCAAGGGGATGGACCGGCGCTACTCGGCCTCTTACACGACTCCTAGTTCAAATAGAATTCATGATTCTGAATATAACGTTCGTCCCCCTTTCCCCAAGTATAATACTTGTTGATAAGACTCCACAAAGTAGTCGTATCTAGTTGGAAAGGAAAATTTACCAATAACTCCCAAGCTATCACTTGGTAACGGATATCAACTTGTTCCAGTAATCTTACCCCTCGAAAGATGAGAAGGTAAACAACGACTTAATAAGTCAACAGCACCCGAGTTGCGGGTGAAGGGAATACTTTATGACCGGGAAGTCGACAAGATAAATAACATTTTTCCAAGTAAGGTTCCCTTATTATTAAGAAGATAGACTCAAAGATGAATGATGTCTGGGAACCTTTCTTGATATAAGATTAATAATAATATGACTTCGAAATATTTTCTGTAATAATCGAAGAAGATAAACCTTATCGAGGTTATTCTAAGTATGGAATAAATATTCAGAGAATATTTATTGAATTAAAATATTTTACAGAATATTTGGGAATATGAAAGAATATCTTTAATCAGAGTATTTCTCAAAATAATCCCTGAAGAGATATCAGGGGAATATTTATTGAATAAATAAATATTTAAATGAATATTCAAAACAATATTCATTAATTAATAAGACCTGACAAGAATATTTAAGGTAATAATCATAATTAATTAGGAAATTTAAATGAATATTCAAGAGTAATATTCATTGAATGAATAATATCCTAAATGAATATCAAGTAATATTCATTTAGTAATCCAAGCCTTAAGGAATATTCGAGATAATATTCGATAATTAAATCAAGCTTCAGATGAATATTAAAATAATATTCATCAAGTATTTAATATCTTAAATGAATATTCGAAAGTAATATTTATTTAATAAAATAATAATCTAAAAGAATATCCAAATAATATTCATCTAACAGTCTCATCTTTAGAAGAATATTCGAAATAATAGTCGATAATCAATTCGACTCTGAATGAATATTGAGAAGTATTATTCGTTGAATAGTTAAATTCAAATAATTATTTGAAGTAAGGATCGTTAAAATAATTAGTCCCGAACGAATATTCAAATAATATTCGTCGCCCAAATAATAGAAAATATTTACTTAAATATTTTCTCCCGAGGTAATCTCGATATATCAAGAAATATTGACTCCCGGTCTATATTTGATGAATAAAGATGTATACGCCCTTCTATGAGGGTCTTATATTAACCGGCTTATAACTGATGTATAACTATCTAGCTTATAAGCCAACAATAACATTCAGGGAACAAGTATATCAATTCAACTTGAAAGTAGGCATGCATGCAATGACATATGTATATCAGCAATCATATATATATATTTATTCACTCACAACAACAGCCTAAAAGAAGGGAATTGAAACTTGCCTGGTAGTCGAGTACGGTAAGGGGTAGTGGTAGCGGGTCCCGGTTCAGCCTGGTGATCTATAAATAGCCAAGGCATTTGGGATTAATCACTTAACATATAAAAGTTAAGTTATACTTAAATCGAAACACGTTCTCGAGTTATCTCGTTATACCCCTTTTAGTGGATTACTTATTATCACTGATCCGACCCGACATTCGTTCGTTAACACGACATGTCACTGCACTTATACTTGGGACACACTTAAGTCATATGAGTTCTAAGGTTGATCGTTACGAACCAATATTTTAATCCGAGTTTTATCGCCCGTTTTCTAAGTGTTTTACCAAAGTTATAAAAGAGTCGTCTTTTAGGGGTTCGTTCGCGTTTAACCTTGACTCGAACATTTTTAATAAATCGAAAAATGCTCTTTTTGACATACGGTTTTCTTTCACACCTTCCTTCTTACCCCTAGTATTTATTTACCAAGATTCGCCATGACGTTACTTAGATTACGAGGGTTCAATTTCAGTTACGAACTTTCGTTTACGGATTCGAACTACTTTTAGTAATTTAGTCATAAATCCTAAACCGTAAGTCCGTTTCACGTGATCTTTATATCAAAACGAAGCTTAGAGCATTACCTATCCTATCATGGCAGATAAGGTCTCTGGACAGTAGGGGTTCAACATGGAAAATGGCATACAAAACATGGTATTGTAAAATCGGGCATTATAACGGCTGTAAATCGAATATCTATCAATTTCGAATCTTCCCATACACATAGCATCCAACCCAAACAACATATATATGACTTATATACATGAACTGAGGCCAAGCAATGCCTTTCCGTTCATCTAAACTATTTTTAACATTTATCAAAACTACATCATATTCATGCTTATAATCATGCTAATATCACATCTTATACTAAAACCCATCAAGAGCATGCAAAATCTCAAGGTAAAGCCTAGGGTTCAAAGTTGTTATACCTTCCTTGGAGTATGATCTTGCCTCACTATGCTTGGTATGATCCTTAGAAGTGCTTAAGCTTGCTAAATCAACCAAAGAAATCAAGGAAAAACAAGATTAGTTCATGAAAACACTATTCACCCTCCTCTTAAATCATTTTTTTGAAAATGGAAAAAGAAGAGATTGAAGCTAGGATTTTGAGGAGATCATTTATATGAAATGTAAGTCTCACCATAAAAGTTTCAAGATCAACAAATGGTTGGAAGTTGGATTTTGAAATTGGAATTTTGCAAGGGGCCGAATGGAGCTTCAAGGGAGAGTTTTATGTTCTTTTGTGTTGGTTGATTTGGAATAATGCATAAAGTGACATTTGCTAGATAATATCTCATCCAAGTGGTGTTAGTGGAGTGTGATGTAATGGATGATGATTTTTGTAGGACAAGTGTTGAAGATTGGATGGTTTAAGGCTTAACCAAGTGATTTGATTTTCTAAGTACTAGTTGATCTCTAATGGTTCTAGTTCCTTGATTCTAGTTTGGTTAGTTGATATTTTATACATAGCACATGCATGCATCTTAGTCTCTGCTTGCTCTTTTGTCCGGTTATTGCTCGATTCGATTGATCGTTCGTAAGAATAACTCTTTCGTTTCTAGTTAGGGTTTTTACCGAAAACCTTCTTAATATTTATAATACTATTCCTCATCTTTCATTCTAACTTTCCATTTTATATTCCTTTAATTCATTCGTTAATTACTTAAGGCTATCAGTGTCCAGGGAACTCTCGGAGAAAATAAAAGTGCTCTTTTTCTGAATCCGACAGCTTTTACATACACTTATTTTCCTCCTGGATCACTAATACGAACTCAGAAATCCGTTCCGAATACCGGGTATATCATTATTATAATAATATTCCAAATTCCACTAAAATCACTATTCATCACTTATTTTTATTTAATTCCTATAATTAGGAAAATGAACCTGGTTCACTCTCGAGTGCTTCTTAACCTTTTTACGGAACCGCTGGACTTATAATAGATATTGATTTGGATGACATAAGAATAATCTTACTTGAAGTAATATACTTATATTCTTAGGAGATAGATCATTCTTATCTATGCCGTCAACCAAAAGTATTCTGCATGACATATAAGTAATTGAATTCAAATCCGTTCCAGTTATTTAATAGATCTTCGTTACATCGCAGTCATAACCACTATTCATTCTTACATCATTAAATACATAAAAGTTTTAATCCCACCCAAAATCTGGGTTCTTACAGTCTCCCCTCCTTAAAAGGATTCCGTCCCGGAATCAGTTTGAAAACAAGTGGGGGTACTTTTCTTGCATTGCGCTTTCAAGTTCCCAGGTGGATTCTTCTACATTGTGGTTCAGCCACAAAACTCTGACTAGCTGAATGACCTTGTTTCGGAGCACTTGTTCCTTCCGGTCTATGATTTCCACAGGTTGCTCCACATAGGTCAGGTCTGGTTGCATGTCCACTTGCTCATACTCTACAATATGCTTAGCATCCGGATTATACTTCCTCAGCATCGAAACATGGAACACATTGTGCACCTGCTGTAGATTCGGGGGCAATGCGAGCTCATAAGCTAGTTCCCCAATCCGTCTCAAGATCTCAAATGGTCCAATGTATCTGGGACTCAGCTTTCCTTTCTTCCCAAATCTCATTAAACCTTTCCAAGGTGACACTTTCAAGAACACTAGGTCCCCTACCTCGTATTCCTTGCCTTTCCGAGCTAAGTCGGCATATTTCTTTTGTCGATCCCGGGCTGCTACCAACCGTCCTCTGATTAGATCTACTGCATCTTTAGTTCGTTGGACCACTTCGGGCCCGAGCATCTTCCGCTCTCCAACTTCATCCCAATACAAGGGAGATCGACATTTTCTTCCATAAAGGGCCTCATAAGGTGGCATCCCAATGCTTGAATGATAACTGTTACTATAGGAGAACTCAACCAATGGCAAGTGATCATCCCAACTCCCCTTGAAGTCTATCGCGCAGACTCTCAACATATCCTCTAGCGTTTGGATGGTCCTTTCACTTTGCCCATCTGTCTGGGGGTGGTAGGCTGTGCTCATGTTCAGCCGGGTCCCTACACATTCTTGAAAACTTCTCCAAAACCTGGAGTTAAATCTAGGATCTCGATCGGATACTATTGCGACTGGGACTCCATGTCGTGCCACTATCTCTTTTAAGTAGATGTCCACTAGTCTATCGACCGTGTACCTTTCGTTGATCGGGAGAAAGTGAGCCGATTTCCTCAGTCGATCTACAATTACCCATATGGTGTCATGATTAGCCTTGGTCCTGGGTAAACCTACTACGAAATCCATGGCTATATGTTCCCATTTCCATTCTGGAATCTCTAAGGGATGTAGAAGTCCGCTGGGTCTCTGGTGCTCTGCCTTCACTCGTTGGCAGGTCAGGCATCTGCTTACCCACTCTGCTACGTCCTTTTTCATATTGGGCCACCAGTAATACTCCTTCAAATCCCTATACATTTTAGTGCTACCGGGGTGCACTGAGTATCTTGAGTTGTGTGCCTCATTTAAAATCTCATCCTTGAGCTCCTGAACATTTGGGATCCATATCCTGTACGTGTACCTCATGATCCCTTCCTTGTCTCTTTCGCACTTAATTTCCTCCCCGGTCATTAGCTCTTCTGTGGAGTTCTTTTCTTCCTCCATCATCCGTTCCTGGCACAGTCTAATCTTTTCTAGCAATGGAGGTTGGATTCTAATTTCCATCAACTTTTCTTGGCCCTCTTCAGGTAACTTAACCTCGATTTCCAACTTCTCAAAATCCTTCACTAGCTCTTTCTCTGAAGTTATCATCTTGAGCTTCTCTTTCCGACTAAGGGCGTCAGCCACCACATTGGCTTTACCCGGGTGATATCGAATTTCACAGTCGTAATCCTTGATTAACTCTAACCACCTCCTCTGGCGCATGTTAAGCTCTTTCTGAGTGAAAATGTATTTGAGGCTCTTATGATCTGTGTAAATCTCGCATTTTTCCCCATACAGGTAGTGTCTCCAAATCTTTAAGGCGAAGACTATGGCTGCTAGTTCTAGATCATGCGTGGGATATCTGACTTCATAATCCTTCAATTGCCTAGACACATATGCTATTACCTTGCCGTGCTGCATAAGCACGCATCCCAGTCCTTTATGCGAAGCATCACTGTAAATCACGAAATCTCCTTTTCCATCAGGTAATGCCAGCACTGGGGCTGTCACCAGCCTCTTCTTTAACTCTTGGAAACTCTTCTCGCATTTCTCAGTCCATTCAAATTTCTCGGTTTTACGGGTAAGTCGAGTTAATGGAGCTGCGAGTTTCGCAAAGTCTTGGACAAATCTCCTGTAATATCCGGCCAGTCCAATGAAACTCCTCACCTCGGTTGGAGTAGTTGGCCGTTCCCAGGTTGAAACTGCTTCTATCTTGGAGGGGTCAACCAACACTCCTTCTCTATTGATCACGTGCCCTAAGAATTTTACCTCATTTTTCCAAAACTCACACTTGGAGAACTTGGCATATAACTGCTCTTTCCTGAGTATTTCTAAGGTTATCCTTAAATGTTCAGCGTGTTCTGCCTCTGTCTTTGAGTAGATGAGAATATCATCAATGAAAACTATCACGAATTGGTCCAAATATTCCTTGAACACTCTATTCATTAGGTCCATGAAGGCTGCTGGGGCGTTGGTCAATCCAAATGACATAACTAAGAACTCATAATGTCCGTATCTGGTGCGGAATGCAGTCTTCGGGATATCTTCAGGTTTGATCTTCAGTTGGTGATATCCTGTTCTCAAATCAATCTTAGAGAAGTATTCAGCTCCTCTTAGCTGGTCAAACAAATCGTCTATCCTGGGCAATGGATACTTATTCTTTATGGTTAGCTTGTTCAATTCTCTGTAGTCGATGCATAACCTCATACTTCCATCCTTTTTCTTAACAAACAACACTGGTGCGCCCCAAGGCGACACACTGGGCCTTATCATGCCCTTATCCAACAATTCCTGTAATTGTTTAGCTAGCTCTTTCATTTCTACTGGGGCTAGTCGGTACGGGGCCTTCGAAACTGGCGCCGCCCCCGGGGCTAATTCGATGGCAAACTCAATTACCCTATCAGGTGGTAGTCCAGGAAGATCTTGTGGGAACACGTCCTCGAACTCATTAACTACCAGAATGTCCTGCAATCTTGGCACTTCCTTCTGAGTATCTATAACGTAGGCTAAATAAGTCTCGTTCCCTTTTCGTAACAATCTCTTGGTTTGCGCCATGGTCAGAATTTTCTGGGTCTGTCGCATCCCCTTAAACACTATTTCTTTCTTCCCTGGGGTTTTCAACTTAACCTTTTTCCCTTTACAATCTATCTGCGCATCATTGCGAGACAACCAATCCATACCCAAAATGACATCGAATTCCCCTAGCTTAAAAGGAATTAAATCGACATAGAAGGATCGTCCTCCTATTTCTAGCTTACAATCGGGGTGAATTTGATTAACCGGTACGATTTCCTGATTAGCTATTTCTACTTGTAAGGAATCTCTTAGTTGCTGGGTTTTAAGTTTCAACTTATGCGCAAAATCTCTAGATATAAAAGACTTAGTTGCTCCTGAATCAAATAAGACATTTGCACTGACTGAATTAAGAGAAAAAGTACCTGCTATCACATCTGTGTCCCTCACGGCATCTTGTACTGACATATTGAAAGTCCTAGCAGTTGGTGGCCTATTTGAGGCAACCTTGCTTGCTCCTGATGCTGCTGGTTTGTTCTTTGGGCAATCCTTCCTCATGTGCCCTCGCTGTCCACACTGGAAACAGGTTGTGCTGTTAGGGATGACCGTGGTGCAAGAGGTGGCATAATGCCCAGCTCGCCCACACTTATAACAGTTTATCTGCTTCAGGTTGCACACCCCGGAGTGCCTCTTCCCACAAGTAGCACACAATGGCAATAGAGGTCGAGAAGGGTTGGAACGGGACATTCCTGATTGATGGCCGCCCTGGCTCACACTTACACTAGCAGATGGTCTAAACCCTACATTCCTCCCTGGTAGGGAAACCGCTCCTCGATTAAACTTGGTTGGGGGTTTTCCTCCAGCGGATCTTCCGCCCATACTAACATGCTTTCTCTTTATCCCCCCTTTCTCTCTCTCTCTCTGCATCTGATCACTACCAGCCTCCACAATGGTTGCCTTCTGCACCAAGGTGGCATAATCTGTAATCTCTAAAACAGCCACCCTATTCTGGATCCACTGCTTCAGCCCTTGTTGAAACCTGTTAGCTTTCTTCTCTTCTGTGTCTACAAAATCTGGCACAAATCTCGATAGCTCAGTAAATTTAGCCTCATAGTCAGCCACTGACATATTGTTCTGTTTCAGTTCCAAGAACTTAAGTTCCATCTGGGTTTTCATGAACTTCGGGAAGTACTTCTCCAGGAATAATTGTTTGAACCTTTCCCAGGCTATGACAGCATCAATCTCCATGTTTTTCTTGGCTTCCCACCAATAATTGGCCTCTCCCTTTAGTAGGTAAGTAGCAAAAACTGTCTTCTGAGCCTCATTGATACTCAGAATCTCAAAAGACTTTTCCATTTCTTTGATCCAGGCCCTTGCCTCAACGGGATCAGCCGATCCGTGGAACTCTGGGGGCTTAAGGGACTTAAAGGCCCTAAAGGAATTTGCCACTGAAGTGTTGTTGCTTGGTGGTGGTTGGGGGTATTGGTTCAAATTCTGCCTAAGTAGATCCATAAACTGGCCCATGGGGTTTCCGCCCTGGTTCTCCCCTTCCTGTTCTACTTCAGTTTCTCCACCCTCTATTTCCCTTTCAAATTCTTCAGAGTACAGGGGTTCATCCTCTGCTCCATACTGGGAATCTTCTTGCTCATTATAGTCCTGATCTTGTTCCTCACTACTTCCACGATTTTCCTCGTGTTGGTTGTGACTCTCTTGGTCAGTAGATTCGCGGGGGTTAGCCCTAGTGCCCATCCGTCTTGGAGGCATTTTACTGAAAATTTGGAAAATTATACATTAGGTTCACTTACCTGTTTTTAAAGGATTTTTCCTTGCACATTTCTTTACATGATTGGGTTTAAAATCCCACAGTTTTATATCTCATGGCAACTTAATCGAAAAGTAATACATATGCTAATGAACTCGTGATCACAACCCAACAAAATTGTAATGACTGAAATGGAAACAAATATATACCAGGTACCGAAAAGGTACAACATCCGAGTTACAACGATAGTTTAAAGTACAACCATCCTAACAACAACAACAAGTCAAAAGTGAAATATGCTGTCTATCTGTCTAGTCTGCAAAAAGGGAAAACAAGTACAAGAAAACCATCCCTACAAAAGCCGGCACTACTATGTCCGTACATGACTAGACAACTAGACCACTGCATCACTACATCTGAAATCAGCCGCCACGACGAAACATCCTCCGAACCCTCCCCATGGCGATGCGGAAAACCTCCTCAGCCGCTGCTCTATCTACCCTACCATGCCCATCAGTAGGCAACTGTCGCACCCTCACCCGAGCCCTCAGCTCGATGCGGGTCACAGCCCTATACCCAACTCTGTCATTGATAGTCCTCCTGCCCTGCACCCTCATCCGGGCGGCTCTCTCTGCTGCTAACTCACTCCTAGACTCTGCCAACCTGGCATCTGCCACAGACAACTCTCTATAAAGCCCGTTCACAATCAAGTTGTGAACACATACTGGGACTCCTCCTATCGGGGCATGAGGTGGGGTGGATGGCTCAGCTGGAGCGGCAGTCTCTGTCTGCTGGGGCTCTGGGGTAAGCTCCTCAAACTCGTCGGGGTACGGGCTCACAGGTAGTGGTGGTGGGGTAGGGGCTCTCTCAACAGGGAGGAGTGGCACAAAAAGTCCAGAACTCCCTACAGCACCAACTACTGGCTCATCTATATCTCCCTCAACACCCTCATCCACCGGCACCACCTGATCCGTGGTCATGTCAGTGTCATCTCCCATAGTCCTGAACTCAGTCATAACCCAATAATCATCATCCTCAACCACTAACTCAGCATCCTGTCCTGTCTGGATCCCCTCCGGGTCCTCCTCCCCCTCAGTCTCAACAACATCTGTGTCAGCATCATCCTGGACCTCCTCAGGGTCCTCCTCCTCAGACTCGATCACATCAGTATCAGCATCAACCTGGACCTCCTCAGCATCCTCCTCCTCAGGCTCAGTATCCTCCTCAGGCAAATGCTCATAGTATGGGTCCCTAGTCCGGAACATGTCCTCATCATGCTGTCTCGCAGCTGCCTCCTGGGCCGACAAGTCGCTCGCCTACACAAGACGAACTATGTTACTATCATGATACTTAAAAAGTTCCCGTAAGGGTTTTAGGTGAACCTGGCAAGGGTTCTTATTATATTATTGAATTTATTATTATATAACGTCGTATCATCTCTTGGGATATATAACTCTCGCTCTGATACCATCTCTGTAACACCCCCAGATCCGGGGTCAGGAATCTGGTGGTTACGGTCTTACATCCATTCATAATACTTGACTTGAGTCCATAATAAATAAATCACATGCTGTGACCCCACAATAATTACCACTCACACACACAACAGTTATAGTCCCAGAGATGAAATTGAAATAAGTCTTACATTAAAGGGTTTACGAATAAAAGTTATTACAATCCCAAAAGGATAACATCATAGGTTTAAAAGTTTTGCCGTTGATTACATTAATTATACATATAGATAAACAGGAAACAAAAGCTGTCTAACTATGCTACCTCAGCAATGGCGGCTAGCATCTCAGCGGGTAGTCCGGTGGGTCGGGTAACCTGCTTGCGTCGAGTGCGCCTGACGCGAGCCATCTGTCCTAGCTGTTGTTGTGACATAATATAAACAAAGCAAGGGTGAGCGAAAGCCCACCAACAAATATATAACTGAACGATAATTTAAAACAGTTCAAAGCTATCTTTTAAACCATATGCCATGCATTTACGGAAATGATGCCAGTATAACATGAACGATGAAGTTACAAGGTAACTTAAAGTATTTGTTTGAAGAAATATCTGCTACATCAAAGTAAGCGAGATATTATTATCGTTAATAAGAAGAGGAACTTGCAAGAAAGGGTTGCAATTCCAGTTATGACTCTTTTCCAACTCTGCCAACAGTAATCATGTTGCAGGAAATAAATGAATTTGGAGGATGAACCAATGATGGAGTATTCACCGCGCCCGCTGTTCCAATCTTGATGATCAGTCGAGATCGTACAGCTCAATTTAGATTTACTACCGGTAGAAGGAAGAACTGACGGCTTTACTTGTATACCGCCATGCTAGCTCTCCCCGGCCAACGGTTGAGCCAAGGGGATGGACCGGCGCTACTCGGCCTCTTACACGACTCCTAGTTCAAATAGAATTCATGATTCTGAATATAACGTTCGTCCCCCTTTCCCCAAGTATAATACTTGTTGATAAGACTCCACAAAGTAGTCGTATCTAGTTGGAAAGGAAAATTTACCAATAACTCCCAAGCTATCACTTGGTAACGGATATCAACTTGTTCCAGTAATCTTACCCCTCGAAAGATGAGAAGGTAAACAACGACTTAATAAGTCAACAGCACCCGAGTTGCGGGTGAAGGGAATACTTTATGACCGGGAAGTCGACAAGATAAATAACATTTTTCCAAGTAAGGTTCCCTTATTATTAAGAAGATAGACTCAAAGATGAATGATGTCTGGGAACCTTTCTTGATATAAGATTAATAATAATATGACTTCGAAATATTTTCTGTAATAATCGAAGAAGATAAACCTTATCGAGGTTATTCTAAGTATGGAATAAATATTCAGAGAATATTTATTGAATTAAAATATTTTACAGAATATTTGGGAATATGAAAGAATATCTTTAATCAGAGTATTTCTCAAAATAATCCCTGAAGAGATATCAGGGGAATATTTATTGAATAAATAAATATTTAAATGAATATTCAAAACAATATTCATTAATTAATAAGACCTGACAAGAATATTTAAGGTAATAATCATAATTAATTAGGAAATTTAAATGAATATTCAAGAGTAATATTCATTGAATGAATAATATCCTAAATGAATATCAAGTAATATTCATTTAGTAATCCAAGCCTTAAGGAATATTCGAGATAATATTCGATAATTAAATCAAGCTTCAGATGAATATTAAAATAATATTCATCAAGTATTTAATATCTTAAATGAATATTCGAAAGTAATATTTATTTAATAAAATAATAATCTAAAAGAATATCCAAATAATATTCATCTAACAGTCTCATCTTTAGAAGAATATTCGAAATAATAGTCGATAATCAATTCGACTCTGAATGAATATTGAGAAGTATTATTCGTTGAATAGTTAAATTCAAATAATTATTTGAAGTAAGGATCGTTAAAATAATTAGTCCCGAACGAATATTCAAATAATATTCGTCGCCCAAATAATAGAAAATATTTACTTAAATATTTTCTCCCGAGGTAATCTCGATATATCAAGAAATATTGACTCCCGGTCTATATTTGATGAATAAAGATGTATACGCCCTTCTATGAGGGTCTTATATTAACCGGCTTATAACTGATGTATAACTATCTAGCTTATAAGCCAACAATAACATTCAGGGAACAAGTATATCAATTCAACTTGAAAGTAGGCATGCATGCAATGACATATGTATATCAGCAATCATATATATATATTTATTCACTCACAACAACAGCCTAAAAGAAGGGAATTGAAACTTGCCTGGTAGTCGAGTACGGTAAGGGGTAGTGGTAGCGGGTCCCGGTTCAGCCTGGTGATCTATAAATAGCCAAGGCATTTGGGATTAATCACTTAACATATAAAAGTTAAGTTATACTTAAATCGAAACACGTTCTCGAGTTATCTCGTTATACCCCTTTTAGTGGATTACTTATTATCACTGATCCGACCCGACATTCGTTCGTTAACACGACATGTCACTGCACTTATACTTGGGACACACTTAAGTCATATGAGTTCTAAGGTTGATCGTTACGAACCAATATTTTACTCCGAGTTTTATCGCCCGTTTTCTAAGTGTTTTACCAAAGTTATAAAAGAGTCGTCTTTTAGGGGTTCGTTCGCGTTTAACCTTGACTCGAACATTTTTAATAAATCGAAAAATGCTCTTTTTGACATACGGTTTTCTTTCACACCTTCCTTCTTACCCCTAGTATTTATTTACCAAGATTCGCCATGACGTTACTTAGCTTACGAGGGTTCAATTTCAGTTACGAACTTTCGTTTACGGATTCGAACTACTTTTAGTAATTTAGTCATAAATCCTAAACCGTAAGTCCGTTTCACGTGATCTTTATATCAAAACGAAGCTTAGAGCATTACCTATCCTATCATGGCAGATAAGGTCTCTGGACAGTAGGGGTTCAACATGGAAAATGGCATACAAAACATGGTATTGTAAAATCGGGCATTATAACGGCTGTAAATCGAATATCTATCAATTTCGAATCTTCCCATACACATAGCATCCAACCCAAACAACATATATATGACTTATATACATGAACTGAGGCCAAGCAATGCCTTTCCGTTCATCTAAACTATTTTTAACATTTATCAAAACTACATCATATTCATGCTTATAATCATGCTAATATCACATCTTATACTAAAACCCATCAAGAGCATGCAAAATCTCAAGGTAAAGCCTAGGGTTTAAAGTTGTTATACCTTCCTTGGAGTATGATCTAGCATCACTATGCTTGGTATGATCCTTAGAAGTGCTTAAGCTTGCTAAATCAACCAAAGAAATCAAGGAAAAACAAGATTAGTTCATGAAAACACTATTCACCCTCCTCTTAAATCATTTTTTTGAAAATGGAAAAAGAAGAGATTGAAGCTAGGATTTTGAGGAGATCATTTATATGAAATGTAAGTCTCACCATAAAAGTTTCAAGATCAACAAATGGTTGGAAGTTGGATTTTGAAATTGGAATTTTGCAAGGGGCCGAATGGAGCTTCAAGGGAGAGTTTTATGTTCTTTTGTGTTGGTTGATTTGGAATAATGCATAAAGTGACATTTGCTAGATAATATCTCATCCAAGTGGTGTTAGTGGAGTGTGATGTAATGGATGATGATTTTTGTAGGACAAGTGTTGAAGATTGGATGGTTTAAGGCTTAACCAAGTGATTTGATTTTCTAAGTACTAGTTGATCTCTAATGGTTCTAGTTCCTTGATTCTAGTTTGGTTAGTAGATATTTTATACATAGCACATGCATGCATCTTAGTCTCTGCTTGCTCTTTTGTCCGGTTATTGCTCGATTCGATTGATCGTTCGTAAGAATAACTCTTTCGTTTCTAGTTAGGGTTTTTACCGAAAACCTTCTTAATATTTATAATACTATTCCTCATCTTTCATTCTAACTTTCCATTTTATATTCCTTTAATCCATTCGTTAATTACTTAAGGCTATCAGTGTCCAGGGAACTCTCGGAGAAAATAAAAGTGCTCTTTTTCTGAATCCGACAGCTTTTACATACACTTATTTTCCTCCTGGATCACTAATACGAACTCAGAAATCCGTTCCGAATACCGGGTATATCATTATTATAATAATATTCCAAATTCCACTAAAATCACTATTCATCACTTATTTTTATTTAATTCCTATAATTAGGAAAATGAACCTGGTTCACTCTCGAGTGCTTCTTAACCTTTTTACGGAACCGCTAGACTTATAATAGATATTGATTTGGATGACATAAGAATAATCTTACTTGAAGTAATATACTTATATTCTTGGGAGATAGATCATTCTTATCTATGCCGTCAACCAAAAGTATTCTACATGACATATAAGTAATTGAATTCAAATCCGTTCCAGTTATTTAATAGATCTTCGTTACATCGCAGTCATAACCACTATTCATTCTTACATCATTAAATACATAAAAGTTTTAATCCCACCCAAAATCTGGGTTCTTACAGATTGTCTTGCCGATTGTCTTGAAGAAGGAAATCAGAAAAGCAAGACAATCAGGGATTGTCTTGCCGATTGTCTTGATGATGAATATTTCCAACAGCTTTAAAAAAAGGAGAATAAAAATCTTATTTGATTGTCTTGACTATTGTCTTGACAGTTCAAATCAGATTGTCTTGATAATGATCAAAAAGAAAAAGCTTCCGACAGATTGATAATTATTGATAAAGCAAGACAAATATCTCAGAAATTGATTGTCTTGCCGATTGTCTTGGTGGAAGCAGATTGTCTTGCCGATTGTATTGCCTATTGTCTTGGCAGTACAAAATTGATGTCTTGGAAATTCTGATTGTCTTACCGATTGTCTTGGCAATACAAAATGTTAATATCTTATAAAAAGAGGCAGAAGCAATCAGAAAGAAAAAAAAAGAGACAACACAAATCTTCACCACTTCATCTTCTTCAACACAGACGGAAGAGAGAAAAAGAAGAGACCAAGAGAAATAGTTCCTCAGCTTCAAATAAATTCCTGTAAATTATTTCTGAGCTCTATTATTAAATCTGAACCGATAAAAATTGTTTACTTGTAACGTTGGAACTATCTAGCGAGTTTTTACTCCTAGAACTTATCTTTTAGCATTCGATCTTTTTATTACAAATATAGAAAAGTTCATGTCGAATTTTCTATAGAATTTGTAATAATTAGTTGGTCATCAAACCATTGTAATTTGTACCCGTGTATTTAGACACACCCCATCAAGTTAATATAAATTTTATATTCAACTTGAAATATCGGTATTCGTTTTATTCCGCATCAATTTGTTCTAGATTTAATATTTTAAGAAAAGATCAAATTCGATTAAACGACAAAGTTTGTATTCAACCCCCCTTCTACAAACTATTTTGGACCTAACATTTCAGAACATTTTTAAAGAAAACATTTTCTAAATGGAGGTCCATTGGTGAAAATATGATAGAATCAAAAGTTTCTCTAGCAGGTTTTCATAAGAGTTTAAAATCTTGAATTTCCTTTATTTAGGGAATTCTTAAACAATTTCGACGAAAATTGAAGAAATATAAGAAATGACATTTCAGGGATAGGATAATGAGCGAGAAAGGTTATTTGTAAAATCTTTGTAAATCGGATATTTGAATTTCGGTAGGGGAGGTAAACAGCATCACACTATATGAAAAAAAATATATGTGTCAACTGTCAACTATACTTGGCCAAATCATCACATACTACAAGTAAATTAAATTGCATCACTCGAACAGTAAGTGATTAGCAAAAACACTTGCCTCGATTCATGGAGTTCCTGATTCCATTATCTTCTCGTCAGTCTCTTTCATTTACATGTGGCTTCTCACTCGGTCCCACTTTCATCCTTTGCACTTTACCAGTTCCCAAATTAGTTCACTCGCACTGTCCTTGGCTAGGTTTCCTATTCGAACCTTTTCAAGGTCAAATACTATTTTAGTATCCAACTAAGCAAAATCTTATTGTTTTGCCCTACTCTACCCATACGCGTCCTATAACGCTTACTTATATAACATATACAAACATACTTAATCACATTCATAATATGGTTTCAAGACAACCACTAAGTTAAATATTCACTTCACATAAATACTTAACACACATGGTTACTCGATACTTAGATACCATCTAGGCAACCACTTCACAGCAATTCACATCCACTATAATATTTACCTCGACACTCGAAAATCACCATATACTTTCTCATCAATCAAATAAATTAAATAGACTTTTAAATAGATTTGCAGGGGATTTTTAGAAAATTTCGGCATGAAGTATTCGTAAATTGGACTATTCCCCTGTTTTTCAATTCAACCAACCAAGGAAATATCAAGCTGCTTCAATTGCAGCAACATAAAATAAACATATAAGAAAGTACCCACCCAGACATGCGACACATAGCACATAAGAAAATTCTGCCTCGACATGCAGTAAACACATAATAACTTA
Source organism: Saposhnikovia divaricata (assembly GCA_036435485.1). Taxonomy (NCBI): domain Eukaryota; kingdom Viridiplantae; phylum Streptophyta; class Magnoliopsida; order Apiales; family Apiaceae; genus Saposhnikovia; species Saposhnikovia divaricata. The sequence goes on from CM071597.1 coordinate 107,001,019, forward strand.
TATTAGAATTAACTACTACTTACGCTACATCAATGATCGTATCACTCACGCATTTTAATGTTACATGTGACAATCAATCATTGATATTCGTAAGCCCTAGGGAACAACCCCTAGCATTAACTATTACTTACGCTATATCAATGATCACATCACTCAAGTATATTAATTATACTCGTGATAGTTGATCATGGATATTCGTAAGCCCGAGGAACTAGTTGAAGAGAATTACACAAGTCCGTAAATATTGACACTTAAGACTTGTGATCTCGTTGCAACTCCTCACAGATGAACACATAATAGAATGAATCTAACAAATAATCTTTGATAAATAACTTATAACACATATAATGATCAACTTATAACCAATTAACCACTTACAAACCAATACCAAGTAGTTGACATCATGATACTCAACAATTACTCTAACTTGACTTACGGCATTTAGCACATATACGCTTACAATTTAGTCGACCCACATAACTACACGTTATGTGACAATAACAATCGACACTTAGCAATTGACAATTACAATTAACAATTATCAATCATTAAACCCAAATATTTCATCGAACTCGCATTTAATCCCAACATACTATCGAATCAACAATTAATTCAATAATTATAACTAACAATAATAGTCAACCACACTCTCCGATTAAATTCGAAAACTCAACAATATTCATACTTTACAATATCAATCTAATTACGACAATTAACATTTTGAACTCACCATTTAAATCTAATTAAATTACCATAATCGAATAATTTTATCTAATACGAGAATTAAACAATTACATCGAAAATGAAAATAACTAAATAAATGAATAAAATATTATACCTTTCCGATTTCCAATTTCCCCAAAATCAATCTCTCTTCTTCTTCTCTCTCTCTCTCTCTCTCTCTCTCTCGCTCTCTCTCTCTCTCTCTCTCTCTCTATAACACACACCTGCTGCCTATATATATATATACCATACACACACATCACCCACAAAAATACACACCAACGTAGCCTCCTTCACCTCTCCCTGCACCACCCTCGCGCCTGCTACCGTGGAAATGCCACCACCGCCGCACCACCGCCGCGCGCGGTGGGGCTGCCCCCTCCACCCTTCACTGAGTTGCTGCCCCCCTTCCCCCTTTTCACTTGCACACACACTCTTGCTTATACACACACACACACACACACACACATGTATTTCTATCTAATTGATTTCAATTTCTTTCCCCCAATTAATTTCTAAATCCCTAATTTTCTTTTCCCCCAATTCTCTCTCCCCGATTTTAACTGTTGGCTGTGTTTTTTTTTTTTGTTATATTGGGCTTGGCCCAATACCCTTTATTAACTGCTAACACTCATACCGGGCCCAAATAAAATTCTATCCGTTCGTCTTTTAAAACTAACAACTTTAATAAATCGAAATTAAATAGAACATTGCGAAGATTAAACTTTTCACTTTTAAAATAAAGAATATAAAATTACAATCACACACATATTTTTAAAATATTTTTAGGATAAAAAATGAATTAAATATGGATTTTACAAGTTTTGATCCTTTAAATGAAATAAAGCTTTTAAAAAATCATTTTAAAATACTAAACACCCAAATCAATTCACCCCACAATTTTAAAAACATATATAAATATAATATTTCAAGAAATTTCATGATTTTTAATTCCTCCGATAATTTTATAAAATTGAATGAGGATCAAAAATGCGTGATTTAGATATATTTAAATCCTCAAAAATACCAATAAAATTACAAAAACCTTCACAACTTACCCAAGTCATCATATAATCACATAAACATCAACTCACATATATTTCACCTTTACAACAATATTCACATAATATAATTTATAATAAATAATAAATAAATAATTTTAAAATCGAAATTTTCTAGGTCGTTATATCCTTCCCCCCTTAATAGGATTCTATCCTCAGAATCAATCCTAAGGACCCAAATAACAGTTCTGATCTTCTTAACATCTTATTTTCACTTTCCAGGTTGTATCTTTCAACCTTCTAGGATTCCATCATACCATCTCATAAATTTACAATCTCATTCTACGAGCCCTCACTTTCCGAAATAACCTTAAGCTTTGGTTTTCGAGTCTTTTTAACTCTGAACGTTATCACACGAGCACGAATATCTTTTCCCCGAAAATCAATATGTCTTTTTCGCATAATGAACTATACCCTGCGTCAAAACTATATTACCACGCCAATCCTCCTCAATAATACCACCGTGCAATTTGCCTTAATTTACAACGACCTACACTTGGTATAATTCCCACGTTTTACGTATTACCGCACGATTTCAAATAGAACTTCGAGAAAAGAATCTCAAGAAATCCTCTGATCGCTTCCAATCCACTTTTCAAGTGCTATGTTGATCGAGAAGAGAATAATTTATAAGTTTATTTCTGTCTTCGGTCCCATATTTTTACCGAGTACCCAATCGGAAACTTAACATCATTTCGTCCATTCTGAGTCGCATCCTTACAATCGAATACTACAACTAAACACACACGTCTTTGGGTACACGTCCAACATATTTCAACTGACAACTCGATTCTCACTCTTATCAAAATATTCTGGTTTGCTAAATCTTTTGAAATATAGCCTCGATTATCCGCAGTTCTTGAAAACTAATACACCCGTCACCTTGATTGTAACTCCACTCAATACAAGAACAAAATTAAAATAAGATCAATCTGTAATATCAACTCTCCCGAGGTCACAACTTTACTTGATATCAATCATGAAACAATTCTTTAATAATTCCCAACAAGCTCCCGCTTTTATCGACACGCATATTCAACTTAATACGCATCATCGCTTATTGATATATCCTAAAACAAAATCTTCCTCAATTAAAACTTTGAGAAAAAGAATATCAAGAAATTCCCCGATCATTCTTACTCCTCTTTCACGTGCAATGTTACTTGAGGAGGGAATAATTGGAAACATCTATCCATCCTTCATCTCATTGTTTTACCGAGTACCTGATTTAAAAACTTAACCTCATACCATCTATTCCCAGTCGTATCTTTGATACCGAACAACACGATCAATTCTCACAGCATAGCATACACGTCAACCACAATTCGATTTACGACTTCGTTTTTACCTTCTCACAACATGGGTTTGTTAAAACATTTAAAGGAAAACCTCGAACATTTCGTTGATTTAAAACAAAACAAAAATCATTTTGGTCCCCTGAAAATCCTTTTGAAAACATTTTAAATAATAAAGTTTTACACAAAAAGCTATTGAAACAAAATATCTTTGAAAACATTTTATCCTTCACATTCAAAGATTTTAAAACTAATAACTTTATAATCTCAGCTTCGACCTAACTCTCTTCAATAACAAAATATTTAACAAACTCGTTTTGTGGCTTCACTACCCCGCATCCTCCGACATCACTTTCGGATCACAACTTTACATACTTAACGAGTCCTCAAGTTTGACTCTACACCTTACGACTTCAACCATTGTCACCACTCTCATTAACTACAAAATCATGACATTCACAATTCACATTAAAACTTTTATGCAAAAATTTTCTTTCTTTTCTTGGAACCTTTTAAGGTCAATCTCAATTGATTTGCATATGCTTCATGCGTCTTCGAACATCTTGATATGTCATATATGAACATAATTAAATTCTTCGTCCGAATATGTTTGAAATCTTATTCATTGGAATATGCTTTGACTTAATTGTCTCCTTTCTGACATCTCCTTATACAAAACAATTTCATTCCCTTGGTATTACAACTTCTTGATTTGCTTATTCCTTAAGACCTCAATGTCTGCTTCCGACCTCAAAACACTGCCTTTATCTTTCTCAAAAATGAAAATCTCCCTTTTTCTGGTCCTCACAATTTGCTCACATTTCATTGTTTGGAAATAAATCTAACCCTGAGTTATACTTAACTCTTTTTCTTTATAGTCACCACAATCCACTTCTTATTAACCTCCTTCATATCCATTTTGAATTTCTAGATTCTTAATAATCATAACAGTAGTCTTATTACTTTCTTCATTATTCCACTAAGATTAATATGATACCATTTCTGGCAAAAATTCCCATATTTCCAAGCTCATAACACATAGCTTTGACTTCCAACTCTGCTACTTGTTACCACACTACCTTTCCGGTTACAGCCACAATTTTCCACATTTATCTTAATAAAATCTCTAGGGATCCTTTTCCCGGAATCTTATTTTCTGATCATGAGGTCTCGTTAATCTCTTCTAATTCTCATTCTATAGGCAACTACTGTACCCTTTCTCTTCTAACTCCACATCTTCGGGATTTCACATTCGTTTCTTAACTAAATTTTGTGTCTTTTATTTACACTCTTTTGAAAACTTCATGGTTCTTCTATCTTTTCCTTATTGTCATATCATTCCATCTTGGTCAACTTTCCTCCATCCTTGATAGCTCATACAAGTTAGTTACTCTACATAATCATATTACCCCTCATTTAGTCTTAGTTCTTTTCGATAATTCGTACAAACCATTCCGTTTTACGTCACTCTGATTTATTCAAGTTAGCCTTCTTGATTCTAAAATCTTATGTCTAACGACGGATTCGAAACATTCCAAATTTTATGACATTCCATTTACTACCTCTGCCATACAAAAGATGTTTACAAATGATCTTCCTTCAGCATTGTACAACTTATATCCAATATCTCCATTTCCATTCTCTTTTCACCTTTTAAAAATATTTACAACCACGGGCTCTTATTCACTTCCCTTTTTCCTTTATCCATCTCTCATTAGCCTCCATTCTTGTTCATGATTTCTCAAACCAGTATTTATTCCAGTTTGACATGACATATCTGTCTTAACCACCAAATTCTTAAACTCGCATAACCACTTCTTCGTCTATGCGGTTGTAATTCTATCATTTAAGACGTCGTCACGCCCATCTTCACATTCCTTCATCACTAGGAATTTTTTGAAAACATCGAATTTCTGACAAAGGAGATCAATAAAATGAATGGGGCATCAAGTACGAATATACACTGAGTTTGTTTGATAAAACTTTTATAAAGGAATTTAACCGAGAGTTCAATGTGATCTTTGAACTATTTTCAGGTTGCATTTTTCACTTGGTCAACCACCACAGTACATAAAGATGGCCAGTCCTTAGTACTTCCATGACAAACACAATCAGTGGCGTCCCACTGGACTCCTACCACAAAGATAAGATGTCCCTGAATCCCTATCTTCATAGGTTGTTCATCTCGGCTGGGATAGAGAAATTCAAGCATTAATGATAATGGAAGAGATTCAAGAGTTTCAAAAATCTTCATGTAAAATTGATTCATGTACTCTCTGAAAAATTCCGATATTTCCGAAGGAACGAGATTGATCTCAACTAAATCTGAATACGAAACTCATCATCGGTTGAGGTATGAAAGACTTTTCAATAGATGCTTCAATGATTGCTCAAGCAAACATTCATGAAATTCCTAATTATTCATAGTCTCACTCTTGTCGACTAAGCACTACTATACTTAGCTGCCTAACTGGCCTGACAATCATGAGTTGAATGATTAAGAAGATCTCAATTCATTCTCGATTTTATACCGTCACTGCGCAACGAATGCCTCAGCAACGATACCAACCGGGAATTAATTTACGACGATTCGAAGAAAGAATAGGAAATTTCATTAGGCAATAAATTTGAACGAATCAATGATTAGGGATGCATGGCTACACTTAACTCCCAATTCTTACTAGTAATCGCTTCCCACTTCGCATTCTTAACCTTCTCGTACCATTTTCAAAACATTTTCATCGAAACTAATATCGTATAAAGTTCTAGATTCTACACAAAAATCTCGAGATAACGTCCCCCGGACTGATTGCTCCAGCTGTCCACCTAGCTTATGCCGCTTCGGGTTCGCTGTTTCGCTCATAGACCAATCCTTAAACGATTCAAACTTCTACTCGCGCGATATGCCGAAAGACCGATTAACGTTGCGACGCTTGCCGAAGTATCCTAACGCGATCCTTATCCTAAACCGTTCTACCTGACGTCTATCTTACACTCATACACTAACCCTCCTAATATGTTTCAGTGACCATAACCTGTAGCTCTGATACCAACTTGTAGCATCCCAAAATCCGGGGTACAGATATGGGACCACTAACCACAAACCATATTATACAACCATGGATATAAACAACATAAAACAATATAAACCCCTTAACCAAGATCGCTTACAGGTTATGGTATGAAACAACTATCAACTTATAAATTTACAACCATTCTCAGAATAAAACTGTTATACAATTTTATAACTACATGAGATTTCTGTCTATCTAATTGTCCAACCCTGACCAATTTCCAATCACTATCCGGCGAGATTCCATAACCCGATCGTCTCCTCTCGCTGCTGGAAAGCAACACCACAGACCATTACTAGGTCCACTAATCCTCTCTATTAACTGAAGAAAACAAACAAGCAAGAGTGAGCCAACAATGCTCAGCAAGTACAATAGTGATAACAATTCCAATAATGATGACAAATCTGATAAACAACGGGGTTTCATTTCATTCTATGAAGAATCAATTATATCAACTTTTAGATTGCCACGAGGGCCAACAATTCACCATTCATAAGGTGCATCAGAAACTAGAATTGATAAGAATTTCGATATCAAATTATTATCCAAACAGACTTCCAAGAACTCAAAAACTGAACATCTCAATCTCAGAGTATAGATTAGAATTGGAATTTTATTTATTTAAAAAAAACAGTGGAGTTAGGCAGCTGATCAGTCCCGCACTAACCCCGGACAATGCCCACAGCAAAGTCCCTCCTCTAAATGGATCCACGGCACACATTGGCCTCAATTTTGACCATTAAACTGGTCTCCCCGAAGGGACTCCTCTGACCATAATATGGTCTCCCCGAAAGGGACATCTGAAAACATTTCCAATTCTAATTCAAACACATTAGGTGTCGGGACAATCGACAACCCTGATATCCAACCACTGGAAACTCACGTCTAGAATAACAACTCAAGATTAGGAGTTAATAAGAAACGACATCATCGTCTAGTATCGACAACTTCGATACAACACAAGGAATAACCAGATAATCAAGATCTTAAGTAAATACCGACAAGTTCGATACTAAGTGGGGTGGAAAAATATAAATAATGACAATTCGAATAAATACCAACAAAAGGAATATGAATAGCTGGAATTTATGACGTTAACAACTTATCTAGAGAAAGATTTCACTTGAGCACATAAAAGATATATATTGCAATAATATTTTCAACCATCAAAACTTTAAGTTAAAGCGAAGATATGGTCAAACACTAGACACATTGAAAAGTTTGAGTTCCCTTAAGGAAATAAAATAGCTTTCATATTTGTTTGCAAAACGATTCAAATATGGAAAAGTTCAGAACATTTTTAAAGAAAACATTTTCTAAATGGAGGTCCATTGGTGAAAATATGCTAGAATCAAAAATTTCGCTAGCAGGTTTTCATAAGAGTTTAAAATCTTGAATTTCCTTTATTTAGGGAATTCTTAAACAATTTCGACGAAAATTGAAGAAATATAAGAAATGACATTCCAGGGATAGGATAATGAGCGAGAAAGGTTATTTGTAAAATCTTTGTAAATCAGATATTTGAATTTCCGTAGGGGAGGTAAACAACATCACACTATATGAAAAAAAATATATGTGTCAACTGCCATCTATACTTGGCCAAATCATCACATACTACAAGTAAATTAAATTGCATCACTTGAACAATAAGTGATTAGCAAAAACACTTGCCTCAATTCATGGAGTTCCTGATTCCACATCGATACTCAACTTATCTTCTCGTCAGTCTCTTTCATTTACATGTGGCTTCTCACTCGGTCCCACTTTCATCCTTTGCACTTTACCAGTTCCCACATTAGTTCACTCGCACTGTCCTTGACTAGGTTTCCTATTCGAACCTTTTCAAGGTCAAATACTATTTTAGTATCCAACTAAGCAAAATCTTATTATTTTGCCCTACTCTACCCATACGCATCCTATAACGCTTACTTATATAACATATACAAACATACTTAATTACATTCCTAATATGGTTTTAAGACAACCACTAAGTTAAATATTCAATTCACATAAATACTTAACACACATGGTTACTCGATACTTAGATACCATCTAGGCAACCACTTCACAGCAATTCACATCCACTATAATATTTACCTCGACTCTCGAAAATCACCATATACTTTCAAATCATCAATCAAATAAATTAAATAGACTTTTAAAAAGATTTGCAGGGGATTTTTAGAAAATTTCGGCATGAAGTATTCGTAAATAGGACTATTCCCCTGTTTTTCAATTCAACCAACCAAGGAAATATCAAGCTGCTTCAATTGCAGCAACATAAAATAAACATATAAGAAAGTACCCGCCCAGACATGCGGCACATAGCACATAAGAAAATTCTGCCTCGACATGCAGTAAACACATAATAACTTATATTAGCATTAACTACTACTTACGCTACATCAATGATCGTATCACTCACGCATTTTAATGATACACGTGACAATCAATCATTGATATTCGTAAGCCTAGGGAACAACCCCTAGCATTAACTATTACTTACGCTATATCAATGATCACATCACTCAAGTATATTAATTATACTCGTGATAGTTGATCATGGATATTCGTAAGCCCGAAGAACTAGTTGAAGAGAATTACACAAGTCCGTAAATATTGACACTTAAGACTTGTGATCTCGTTGCAACTCCTCGCAGATGAACACATAATAGAATGAATCTAACAATTAATCTTTGATAAATAACTTATAACACATATAATGATCAACTTATAACCAATTAACCACTTACAAACCAATACCAAGTAGTTGACATCATGATACTCAACAATTACTCTAACTTGACTTACGGCATTTAGCACATATACACTTACAATTTAGCCGACCCACATAACTACACGTTATGTGACAATAACAATCGACACTTAGCAATTGACAATTACAATTAACAATTATCAATCATTAAACCCGAATATTTCATCGAACTCGCATTTAATCGCAACATACTATCGAATCAACAATTAATTCAATAATTATAACTAACAATAATAGTCAACCACACTCTCCGATTAAATTCGAAAACTCAACAATATTCATACTTTACAATATCAATCTAATTACGACAATTAACATTTTGAACTCACCATTTAAATCTAATTAAATTACCATAATCGAATAATTTTATCTAATACGAGAATTAAACAATTACATCGAAAATGAAAATAACTAAATAAATGAATAAAATATTATACCTTTCCGATTTCCAATTTCCCCAAAATCAATCTCTCTTCTTCTTCTCTCTCTCTCTCTCTCTCTCTCTCTCTCTCTCTAACACACACCTGCTGCATATATATATATATATATATATATATATATATATATATATATATACCATACACACACATCACCCACAAAAATACACACCAAAGCAGCCTCCTTCACCTCTCCCTGCACCACCCTCGCGCTTGCTACCGTGGAAACGCCACCACCGCCGCACCACCGCCGCGCGCGGTGGGGCTGCCCCTCCACCCTTCACTGAGTTGCTGTCCCCCTTCCCCCTTTTCACTTGTACACACACTCTTGCTTATACACACACACACACACACACACACATGTATATCTATCTAATTGATTTCAATTTCTTTCCCCCAATTAATTTCTAAATCCCTAATTTTCTTTTCCCCCAATTCTCTCTCCCCGATTTTAACTATCGGCTGTGTTTTTTTTTTGTTATATTGGGCTTGGCCCAATACCCTTTATTAACTGCTAACACTCATACCGGGCCTAAATAAAATTCTATCGGTTCGTCTTTTAAAACTAACAACTTTAATAAATCGAAATTAAATAGAACATTGCGACGATTAAACTTTTCACTTTTAAAATAAAGAATATAAAATTACGATCACACACATATTTTTAAAATATTTTTAGGATCAAAAATGAATTAAATATGGATTTTACAAGTTGTGATCCTTTAAATGAAATAAAGCTCTTAAAAAATCATTTTAAAATACTAAACACCCAAATTAATTCACCCCACAATTTTAAAAACTCAATAAATATATAAAGATAATATTTCAAGAAATTTCATGATTTTTAATTCCTCCGATAATTTTATAAAATTGACAGAGGATCAAAAATGCATGATTTAGATATATTTAAATCCTGAAAAATACCAATAAAATTACACAAACCTTCACAGCTTACCCAAGTCATCATATAATCACATAAACATCAGCTCACATATATTTCACCTTTACAACAATATTCACATAATATAATTTATAATTTATAATAAATAAATAATTTTAAATTCGAAATTTTCTAGGTCGTTATATTTAAGCTTCATTATCAAGTTTTAAGGTCATCTGGTATGCAACGTGGATAAATCAAGTTTGTGTTTGTCATTTGTGGTTAATCTGCTATACCAATACTTCATGTCCAGTTGGTCAAATATTTTGCCACACACAAATTTTATAATGTGACAGATCAGTTGGAAATGAGGATCTTGAAAACAGAATACTCTATTTTAAGAGGGTACTCTTGAAAATAGAGTACTTTTTAGTCAAACAATAATACAGTCACTAGTTTTTAGCTTTCTTAAGCGAATAGAGCTCTGACATATGCAGAAAACTCTACTTTTTAGTCACATAAAACTGTAGTGACCATAGGTTATTTCCCATTTAGCCACATCACCGAAAATGACTGTGGCCGTTTCGTAACATTCAGACACAGCAAAGAAGCGTCACTAGTTATTGTCACACTTCTATCTCTCAAGCATGACTAAAATTTTGGAATTGGTCAAAGTCAACAAAAAACCATGCTGTTTTATCATATTTGGTCACATAGTTGGAACGTGGCTAAATATTGTCACACATATTTTAAAGTTGTGACTGAATCTTCCAAAAAATGTGTTTTCGGTCACTCGAAAAACAATTGTGTGGCTAAAACTTGGGACGATGACCTTTAGCCACTCGTTTTTTCCAAAGTGTCACAGCACTTACTGTACAAAAGAGTGACGAAAGCCCAAATTTGACATAGTGTAAATTATTTCTAGCTTGTATCGTTAAATCTTAACCACTAGAAATAGTTTACTTGTACTATTGGAACTTTCTAGCGGATTAAGTTCCCTAGAACTTATCTCTCGAATTGCTTTAAGCATTCGATCTTTTTATTACAAATATAGAAAAGTTTATGTCGAATTTTCTATAGAATTTGTAATAATTAGTTTGGTCATCAAACCTTGTAATTTGTACCGTGTATTTAGACACACCCCATCAAGTTTAATATAATTTTATATTTAACTTGAAATATTGATATTCGTTTTATTCCGCATCAATTTGTTCTTGATTTAATATTTTAAGAAAAGAGCAAATTCGATTAAACGTCATAGTTTGTATTCAACCCCCTTTCTACAAACTAAATTTGACCTAACAATTATGCATATAGTTATTAAAATATAATAAGTTGTATCAAACTGGGAAATTTTTTTGTGTAATATATACTTCCTCCGTTCCACAAATATTGCCGGTTTATAATTTTTAAGTCCAAAACATTTAAGTTTGATCACAAATTATACATTATTTATTTACATTTGGTCAATTTTAAAATTAAATCTAGTAGTATATCAAATATAATTTTTAATGGTACTTTTTTCATAAATTTTATATCTAATAATAGTTATTAATTAATAGTCAAGATTGGATTACATTGACTTTTAATTTTAAAAACAACCACAGAGGAATTAATTTCTTTTATGTATTTTTCATGTAACCATAGATTTGGTAGTATTTTTAGAACTGATAATAATTATTTTTTATCTTTTTTTTATGTAAATGGTGATTTAGCAGTATTTTAGAATTAATAATATTAATATTGAAATTTAATATGCAATTAGTCATACACTAAACATTTTTGTTATCTTTAATTGGTAATATAAATTTTAAATTTTAACAAATAATGCTAAAGAATACTAAAAAAAGGTCCCAAAATCTTTTTAAAAATGACGATGACATGGAAATATGATAAATTTTAATTGGGATGACTAATGCTAATGAGAAGGGTCCATCTTATTTCTTTTTTATACAACTAATCTATACATTATAATAATAAGTAAATTAGACGATAATTTGATTCATTTGGTACATGGTTTAAGTATAAAAAGAATAATGATCATAGATTTTTTGTGAAATAGATGAGAACCGTTATATCTAATTTCAAGGAATATTTTTTTAAAAGTATTTTACTAAAGGACCAATCTCATCCACAACATATTTTAATTAAAATTTTGTTTTCTTAGTTGTTAGTTCTAAACAACTACTATTATCATTAATAATATATAAGTAACATTAAATCTCATAAATAAATTATATAAAAAAATATGCAATGGTTATAAGTTAATACTAATAAAATTGGAATTTGTTTTTTAAAACTATTTTTCCCTAACATTTTTCAATTTTGATAGGTTTAATGGGTTTTGAACCATGGTTTTTGTTAATAAAACTGACTGAATGATTTCATAATCGGCTATAATAATATTATAATATAGGCAGTATGAGCCGAACTCATGATGTTTCACGTATCAACTTGTTATAAATATGTTTAACTCGAATTCGAGCTCCAATTTTTATAGAGCTTTGTCTATCGATTCATTAAGAAAAATGTTATTCAAGAACATGTTCACTAACAGTTCACGAACATGTCTCGCGAGTTACTCTTGAACATCTCATTAACCCTGCTCATGATCTCGTTCACAAATATTTCATTTTTTTTCTAAAACTTGTTTATGCATTTAAATAAAAAAAGGAGGGGGAATAAAAACTAGAAAACTAGAGACCTACTTCTAATCTATACTTATCAATGACTCAACGAGTCGAATTTGAATCAAATTTAGTTAATACATAGCTAGCTAATTTTTATAATTTACAATGTAACATATGTTAAAATTTAATTATTTAAAATAAAAACAATGTATGGATTTAGAAAAAAATAATGAATAGAAAAATAATCCAACATATTATTTTGTCGACGTTTACATACACAATTATTTACTGCTTACCATGAAATCAAAAAAAACTTGTGAAATGTTAATGAAATATGTTCACGAGCATATACGTATCGATTTTCTGTACGTACTCATTCATAAATTATATTTACTAGTGTGTTCACGAACCTGATTAATGAACTATGTTAACGAACACGAAACTATGTCGTGCTCAAGTTCAGATCATTTATAAGACGAACCTCAAAATCGTGTTTATGTTCAACTCGTTTATAAAATTGAACCGAACTCGAATCGAACTTTTTTAAGTCGATCACCGAATTGCTCATGAGCATATCGACTCATTTACGGTCCTAAATATAGGTAGATTTTAGCTTAGCAAGTTAGCAATACAAAAATGAAACGTGAGAAAAAAGTATTTGCTGTGCTAGAGGAGTAAAGGATAATTTGAGGGAAAGCGGCTTAGAAGGGCATGCAGAAACTCCACCACCCCTTCTTCATACATTTGAGCTAATTAAAGGAGTCCTCAAATTTCTCCAATCCACACCTCTTTTGGCACCCCAACATTCACCATCTAAGGTTGTAATATACAAATATAATAGATAGAAACCAGCAAGAGATAGAATAGAAAACTAGGGCGATTCTAATTTTTTTTCATTTCTAGAAATTTTTTAGTTTCTTGAGACAGAGCTCTGCCTGGGATATAATCAAAGTCAGGCTTGACTATATTCCAGGACAGAGAGACCTCTTTCTCAAGAAGTTGAGAAAGCCATACGTAATATGGCTTTCCAAGATTTTGATCTCATTGAAGAACGCAATAAAATTACAAGAAAAAAAAAGGTGAAAAGGATTGTCACAATCTCAGCTGTTGTAAGCATTGCAATTATAGGAATTGTGGTTGCCGCTGTTTTTGTAAATATCAACAAACACTATGAAAAAGGTGATAAGCCTACCTCAAACAATCAGCACCACAAGCAGGACTCACCAAAGAAGCAGGGCTCACCATCACCAAAGAAGCAGGACTCACCAAAGAAGCAGGACTCACCAACATCATCAAAATTGGTGAAATCTATCTGTGGTGCCACAGATTATGTGGCAACCTGCGAGAGCCACCTTCAAAAAGTGGCAAACTCAAACCCCACCGCTCAACCAAAAGACTTCCTTAAGTCTGCAATAACTGTCATCTCGGATGAGCTTGATAAAGCAATGGATGAGGCCTCCAAGATTAATTTTGACAGCCCTAAAATGAAAGCCGCCTTTGATGTATGTCAAAAGGTGATGGAGGATGCCAAAGAAGAAATAGCTAGTTCAGCTTCATCTGTAAATGAAGATGATATAGGAAAACTTGCTTCAAAAACCCCGGACTTGGACAACTGGTTAAGTGCTATCATGTCTTACCAACAAATCTGCATTGATTCCATTCCAGAAGGTGAAGAAAAAACTAGAATTGAAAAGGCCTTGACGACATCAAAAGAGCTTACTAGCAATTCACTTGCCCTTGTGTCTCACTTGTCTTCAGCATCCGAAAAATTCAGTTTCCGCCGTCTTTTGTCAACCGACAATCTTCCCATTTGGATGAGCAACGAAGACAGGAGGATTTTAAAGGCTGATGCACCAAAGCAAAAACCCAATGTTACCGTGGCTAAAGATGGTAGTGGAGATTTTACAAAGATTAACGATGCATTAGCAGCATTACCAACAGACTACAAAGGAAGGTAACAAAATTTGGTACACTCATTTCTTTCACATTGACATGCAAACATAGATTTATGCATAAGGTGTACGCAGGTATGTCATTTATATCAAAGAAGGAACGTATGAGGAGCATGTTGAGCTAACCAAAAAGATGGTGAACATCACAATGTTTGGTGATGGATCCCAAAAGACAATAATTACTGGGAACAAAAATTTTGTCGATGGAGTTCCGACCTTCCAAACTGCCACTTTTGGTATGTCAACCCAAAAAAGAAACAAATATTAATATGACGCTTCCACATATTGTGTAAAGAAAATAAATGTATTCATGCATTCATCTTTCAAATGCAGCGGCTATTGGAGATGGTTTTATGGCTCAATCCATTGGATTCAGAAACACTGCAGGACCTGAAAAGCATCAAGCAGTAGCCTTGAGAGTACAATCAGACCGTTCAATTTTCATCAACTGTCGAATGGAGGCATACCAGGATACTTTATATGCTCAAACACATCGTCAGTTCTATCGTGGATGCTACATCACAGGCACCATAGACTTCATCTTTGGTGATGCAGCTGCAATATTCCAAACATGCAATATCTATGTCAGAAAGCCTTCGGACAATCAGAAGAACATTGTAACGGCTCAAGGAAGAGCAGATAAGCGTGAAACTACAGGGATTGTTTTACAGGGGTGTCACATTATGGCAGATGAAAAACTCAAATCAGATCAGTCCAAGTTCAAGACTTATCTTGGAAGACCTTGGAAAGAGTATTCAAGAACAATTGTGATGGAAACGGAAATCGATGACTTGGTTGATCCTGCAGGATGGCTTGAATGGCAAGGAGATTTTGCATTGAAAACTCTGTACTATGCAGAGTTTAACAATAAAGGTCCAGGGGCTGATACCAAAAACAGAGTTAAGTGGACAGGTGTAAAGGTGATTAACAAAGATGAAGCTAGTAAATTTACTGTAAGCAGTTTTCTGCAAGGTGAGAGCTGGTTGAAAGGTGAAGATATTGGTGTTCCTGTTCGTTTCACCCTTGCACAGTAGTGCGATTCTGCATTTGTGCTGCAGTCCATGCATGTTTTCTCATGCATGCATATGCGTGGAAAAGTTACTATGGATTTGGAGTTGTCCAGTGAGATTAAGACAAAAAATTGTTGTTAAATGCTGGTGATCATTTTTTAGACTGGAGTGGGGCAGAAAATCAAGTTATATATATGTTGATCTTGTCTAACCAACAATTTTCGTTTTGGTTTTCGTTTTAGAAAGGAAGGATTATCTATACTAGCATGATCTTCAATTATATAAACCTATCTTTCAACTGACAAAATTAGTTTGGCTCTGCAGAATTTATCATATAAATTGCCTTTCAATTGAATTAATTGACAAAAAAAAGTGATATTCCATTTGGTACCTTTGTATTTTTGGCTTTTCCAAATGGTACCATTCAACGTTTTTGACTTCCAAATGGTACACCTAAACTTTTGACTTCAACCATCCAATAGCACTCTGTTAAACAAAAGTTAATCCTACTGTTAAGTTATTATTTAAATGCATTAAAAAAAGGAAATATATAAACAACTCATTAAACGCCACCACCTTCAATTCAAACCCATCTCATCAATTGGGTGTGAATGAAAGGGAAAGGCTGCGTGGGTGCAGGAGAGCAGATGGAGGCTGAGTGAACGGCGCCGGAGAATGAAGGAGGAGAGGCGGAACAGTGGTGTGGGCGTTGTGGTGGTAGTCGATGGTGAACGGGAAAGGGAAAGGAGATGATGGTAGAGTTTGGTGGTGAAGGAGGTGGGTGGTAATGGCGGTGAGGATGGTGGTCTGGCGGAGAAAGCGCGGTGAGATCGAGGACTGTTAGACAATCTGCGATAAATACAAACAGTATAATATTTGTGCTTGTGCGTGTGTGAGTAACAGTTATGTGTATAATTAAAACAGACAAAAGAGGAGACAAGGAACGAAAAACTCGAGTCCAGTGCGTGACTGTCTTCTTAAAGCGTATTAGCCCTCACCGCATGTGCGAGCGAAACGCCTCCCAGGATAAAACGGATTGCAGTGAGGCTACAGACGAGCGTCACTCTCAGCGAGCTTGAGACGAGCAAGAACTATCACCAGAGGAAGAGAATAGGATGTATAAAAGAGGAGGATGTGTGTTTTCGAGTATGTAATCCTAAAGCACTAGATGAGTATTTATAGGATGAGAAGACTTGTGCGCTACACAATTTCCTTAATTAATTAGCCGCACTAATCAATTAAATCGGTGGCAATTTCCTTAACACAATTGCCTTAATTAATTAGCTGCGCTAATCAATTAAATCGGTGGCAATTTTATTAATTAATTAACCATGTTAATTAATTATGTTAAGGCGGTGGCAAAAAATCCGTAATAAAAACAGAATTGATTTTACCGAATCAATGAATTCAAATTATAATCGAATCCATGTTCCAACAATCCCCCACATGGATGAGATTGATATCGTAGTAGCACACACCAGACAGACACAGAATTTGATTTGGTGATAGATTCTTCGATCAGATATAGCATACGATAGGTAGAGAATGCTCCTTGAACCTTCTCTTGAGTAAGCATACCTACTTTACTGGTAGACAGTAGACGTGCTTGTCCTTGAACTATTCGATCGTTTGTGTAAACGATGATATACTTATCACTATATCCTTTCTGACTCGTACAGCTCTCATGATTATGTCCATTGATAGGTCCCGAATGTGGGTAAAATAAGCTAGAAGGGGGGGGGGGTTGAATAGCTTATTACCTTTTTAAAATTTGAGCTTGGCGTTTTTAAATTTTCCTTCTCTTTTAAAATTAATTACTTATAAATAAGTAATGTAAAATGCGGAAAATAAAAGAGAGAAATAAGACACGATCGATTTATCCTGGTTCGCGATGCCGCAATCCCCTAACGGATTCGAACACCCCTACTCCAGTCCCCGAGCTCCTCCCCGGACTCGGGATTTCGTCCACTATAAGTAAAACTCCTTATAGCAGGTGGAGAAACCTTTACAATTATAACTATATATTTATCTTGAAGCGTAACTCCCCGTTACCTTCTCAAAATATAAGCTAAACCACTATATATTTATCTTGGAGCGTAACTCCCCGCTACCTCATCAAAATATAGAGCAAACCCACCAATTATTTATCTTGGAGCGTAACTCCCCGTTACCTCCTCAAAATAATTAGTAAACCACTAAAATATTTATCTTAGAGCGTAACTCCAAGTTACCTCTTCAAAATATTTTAGCAACCCTACATAGCCTTGATGCTACCTTTGTAGGTCTTGGATTTTAGGTCTTAGGTCTTGGGTCTTTCCTCCTCCTCACGGTGCGAAGACACCCAACTCCCCGTCGGCGTGTCTAAGACTTGGGTCTTAGAGCAAAGATCACTTCACTTCACCTCACTACAAAGATACAACAACAAGCTACAAACAAACAATTAAGTGAGATATAATATAATAAGGGCCGTGCAAAACTAGTATGTTACGGTACTAGCCACGGGGACGCTATTACTCGTTAAAATAATTGATTCGTTATTAGGTAAAGTCGAGCGAGTCACGATGCCAATCGGACGAGCTACGGAACTTTAGTGGTGTGTGCAAGAGTGCTTAATTATTCAACTCACAAGTGTGTGGACGAAATAAAAAAAATATCAACTCGCAAGTGCGAGGACCGTTAAGAAAAACGCTTATTAAACGTTAGCGATTTGCGTAGTGCGGAAAATAGTAAAAAACGGCACGGGATAAGTCACACGAGGAACTTGTCACACGAGCGGTGATGCAAGACAATAAATTAAACGTGCAACAAATATATCCGTGAATGCAACACACACTACACACGCAACACGCACAACACACACAACAAAAATTTAACTAGTTTATGACCTTTGGCTTTATCCGATGGCTTGGTTGCCTAAAGCAAAGAATCCTCAAATAAGAGGTATTCTCAAAGGATACGAACTAGGTTCCGGGACTAGTATGTGTAGATGTACACACACCAAACAAAAAATATAACTAACTTAGAACCACTTGAAGTCTAAAAAAAATCAAGAAAGACAAGCTAGGATCGAAGCCTAATGACACCAAAACTAGTGGCCGAAATGAGTACCGAATGAAGGATATTCAAGGGGTTAACAAAGGTGACTCAAGACAAAAGAAAGACACTCTAAGAGGCTGCCTAAATTCATGCTAGGGGCTGCCTAAAATGGTTTGGCCGAATGGTGTATAGAAGAGCAAGATTTGACCCGAAAATCACCAAGAAAAGCTACCAAAACAAGGCCACCAAGATCAATCAATGAAAGACAATTTAAGGGGGACACAAGGATCCTTAAACCTCTTCCAAAGAACTTCAAGAACCCACCTTAGCCGAGCTAAAGTTTTGTCTTCGAAGTGGTCTTGGATAGAATTGTTTTAGAGCAAGAAATGGTGATTAAAACACTACCTAAGTGACCTAGTTTGAGCACCAACACAAAGATATGCAAGGAGGGATTAAAAGGTGACTCAAAGACACTTCAAGGGCTGCAAGAATCGAGCTAAAGGACTGCCCAAATGAAGCTTGCCGAGAGGTAGGTTTTTGGGTGAGAAATGGTGCTAAAAACAAGCTTAAAAGGTGTATAAAAGATGAAAAAAAAAGCTTGTTTGCTAGATACTTTTAGGAGCAATTAAATCTGGAATATGGTGTGTATCTGGAGAGAAAATAGCAGCATTTCTTTGGCTCTTAGGCTTGGGGGAAATGGGTGAGAATGCTTGGCTATTTATATGCTTAAAAAGAGGTAAAAACCACTAAATAAGAGCAAGCAACCAATGAACAATTAAGCAAGTAGTTATTACCCAACTTGGTCACCAAGTTACTTAAAATAATCAGTAGCACATGTGGGAATAACAAACATATAATATAGGAAGCTTCTCTTGGTTCGTAAATAGCCAATAAATACGATACTACGCGACAAACCCATTTCGTTTAATTTTCTTTAAAACAATTTGGAAAAATATGAGACCAATGAAAAAAGTCTTCAAATATTATATGAAAAATATGGTCAAATTCGACCCAAAAGTTTCCATATATTTGGACGACTTTTAGCGAACCCAAAATAAAAACCGAAGTGATTTTAGGGGGTTCCAGAAAAATGTTCTCATAAAATCATGAACCTTTTTCTAAAATCCTTTTTAAGTATTCTAGTGACATTCCCAAAGTTTCAAGTCAAAATAACATGTGGAGGTATTTTATTCAAAAATATTTTGCTTAAATGTCCTTACGCGACGGAACAAAATACATTAGCCGTTTGTCGTAACTTGTCGACGTTTTGGCTAAAGTTTTGTCTTGAAATATATTCAAATATAATATTCCTCAAATAATAATGACCATGAAGTCCTCGGAATATTTAAATTGAATATTTTACGATTTTATCTATTTAAGTGAAAGCTGTTAGGGGTTCGGGATAAAATCTGTTTTTGACCTTTCGGCAAGTCAATAAATAAGGCACTTTTGAAAATAATCTTTTGAAAAATATATCAAATATATTTGAGGATAAAACATTTGAAATGAACACTGTTTTGAATAAAACTCTCGTTTTTAGTGCGTAAAATCAATGTTCGGGAATATATCGATATTTGTGCCGTCTTGACTTTGCCTTTAAAATGTACCATATAGAATCTAGACTAGGATATATCATATCATGGATATACCTTATCTAAATCAAATGATTAGGTACGAGAAAACGTTTTTGTCAATTTGGCTCGGTATTCGAAAATGTCAATTCGAATAAACCTAGGGGTGGAATTACTATATTAGCTAGTAACTTCCTAGACCTAATTTAATTTTCATTTTCGTACTTTGACAAATCACCAAAACCTAAAAGAAAAAGACTGCCTGTCATCCATTTTGGCCATGGAACATCGTCCTGGTTCTACAGGAGTTTCTAAAGAATTGTGCCTCGCAATTCTCCTTTGAAGCGGCCCCACTTCTCTCCCACACAGGTGATCTTTATCTTATAGAGTAACCCGCGTTTACTCAACTGAATTCCATGCGTTCAAATCTTGAACTCCAAGTATTCACCGAAAGGTCATTAAAAGCTTAATATCTTACCCTCGTACCTTACGGGTCTCACTGTTTCCTCATCATAAGAACAGGCCAGGGGTTACCCCCACAATGATTTGGTCATCATGATTTAGTTGGCCCATTGAACCAAGTTCTTGGGATCTCCAGTCAGCAATGGTTGGGTGTCCACCATGACGCCGTTAAGCAATAGGCTTAAGGCCCATCCCTCTCAATGATTTTATAACTATCTCTCAGTATAACCAGATTCTCTTGGTTTAACGAGATTAACTAAGTTTAACCATCTGGTTAGTGGATCCACAACATTATCATTTGACTTTACTTTACCGAGTCAATCTTTATAATTCTCTTTGAAAGTAAATGTTTTAATGGCATTATGTCCTAGTCATAGAGGCGATACATACCATTGCATACACAACAATGTGATCTCCCAATTTGCAAATTATTCACATAAAATATGCATATTAAAGACACATTTTCTTATCATTTAGGAATATCCATTACAAAGTGACTACATTCAGCCTCTCACTAATTCACTCTAACATGCATACATATTATGCAATAGACTCGTATTCCATCGTGAATCGAGCTATGTTTAATCATCTATCTAGGATTCCCATGACATGGCTGCTTTCGTTAATGTAAGCTAAATTCACTAATGACTTTTAATTTCTTAAAGTCACACATCTAACATCCACACTATTTCCACAT
The DNA here is from genome assembly GCA_036435485.1 of Saposhnikovia divaricata. Lineage (NCBI taxonomy): Eukaryota > Viridiplantae > Streptophyta > Magnoliopsida > Apiales > Apiaceae > Saposhnikovia > Saposhnikovia divaricata. Next base: position 107,022,623 of record CM071597.1, read on the forward strand.
AGTGCAATTAGATGTCTTTTACAATACAGCCCAAACTCACGAGTATATCTCAAACACCTTAGTCTCATTGCAATCACATTCAATAGACCAATTTCGATTTGACTCGTGCATCTACTCAGTTTACCGACTATGTAGCCTATGCCTGATTTTGTACAATTTTAAAATGTACAACATACTTCCAATAATTCTTGAGAGATCCTTGTTAATCTACACTTGGATAGATACGAATTCATTCTAGCTATACTAGATTAAGTTACGTTGATCTCTTCAAAATTCACATCACCAACGTGTGACATGTATCCTCTAAGACTTTCAATGTTATTAATATTTTAATTATCAAAATCAAAACTTCAACTCTCATCAAAATTGCCAGAGATGATCCTCTCTTCATTGCTTTTAGTAATGATCAGATCACTCGCGTGCAATTACATATGACAACCATTTCATTCGTAAATAATGCAAACCAACATGCCAATCCATTGATTCACTACTAAAAAAATAGGATTAGACATCGCACTTAAGACATCGGTTCCAAATGCCACCGATGTTAAAAGCCTTTCTTACATCGGTAATTTTGAAACCGATGTCTTTTATGAATTAGACATCAGTTTTATTTAAATGCAATGTCTAAAACTTAGGATAAAAAATTCTAACAATGATTCAGACATCAGTTTTCTTTTAAAGCGATGTCTAAAAATTTCAGACATCGGTTACCATTTAAAGCGATGTCTAAAACTCTTTTTAAAAAATTCTAACAACTCGACCTCCCCTATCTTTTTCCCCCCTTAACAAATTTTTCTCCCTTAAAATAAATTTCCCCTCCCACCCATGTTCAAACCCCACCCAGCTGTCCCCTTAAACAATAAAATTTTAAAACAAAATTCATAAAAAATTAATTAAACAAAAGATAAGTCCAACTGAGTTTATTACTCGATCCCCAAATCAAAACCAATTGAGCTCTCGCCCTTTCTTCCCTTCTTTCTCAAACGTAAACTTAGCTTTCCTACTTTCAATTAAAACTTTGATTAAACTTCGTTTGTCCGATTACTACTTCCAATTACTTTCTTAATTTCTTCGTTTATTTATGTCCTTTACTTCATTTTCTTTGTTTCTTCAATAGATCTGGAGCTTGAAGGTTGGAGTTTGGAGCTTTGGGTTGCGAGTTTAGAGCTTTGGGTGTTCTTTGTTCATGGAGCTGGTGCTCAAGAGGCTGGTACTCTCTCTCTCCCTCTCTCTCTCTACATCTCTCTCTCCACAAAATCAACACAGACTCTCTCTCCCTCTGTATCTCCCCTTGCCGGATAATCTCTCCGGTAAAGTTCTGATGTTTACCGATTTGCAAAGCGAGTTGACTCGCCCGAGTCACGAAAATCTCCTCACTCTTTAAATTTCAATTCTTTAAGCTGGTAATTTCAATTTTTAGGGTAATTTATCTTTTCACTTCTTTGTATTGCTACACTGCTTGAATTTAATTTATTTGTTTTTGTGTTTGTATATATAATATTTTGTATTAGTGATGTGTGTGTGTTTTAGTAGGCATTGAATTGAATTTTTGATTTGTTTTTTTTGTTTATTTTGGCCTAATTGAAAATGGGTTTTATGTTAAATTTCGTATTGGTGATTAAATTTGCAAAAATTGTGATCTTTATCTATTTATTACCTTTTGTTTCAGATTGTTGCGGGTAAGGAGCTGGCTAGTTGTATATGATATGCTAGATTATAATGATTGTGGGAAGACATTTAGAAGATAATTATCGGAGAATACAATTTGAGTTTTGCAATTTGATTAATTACTGATGAAAATTGAAAGAATAGAAATCTTTTCCCAGGGGACTAGTGACGGTGCTCAGAGAGCTAGACCTTCACATGAGGGGTATGTGCATTAATATCAATTTTTCATGTTTTAATATTGTTGGGTTCTCTAAGTGTGATTTAGTGTTTGGTCTTATCGCCTGTGTATAGTTTTTGTAATATCTATTAACTACAATGTAATGTACTTAGCTACTTATCGATGTACTATAACACCCACATGATATTTTAGTTTTCCTCTTCGTTAAAATTCATCCAGTGGTATTTATGTAGTTATATATGTATATGGCGACTCAAAACAATAGTTATCCTGAACAATAGTTGTAATCATGTGATCATCGGTTATTATTTCAGGTGTTGTGAAACCTAAGCAGTCTATATGGCAACTCAGAACAATCACCAATTTTTATGGACTGGACAATGTTAGGGGGATTGATCACACTAAGTTATTTGCATCCTTGTTGATTGTTTTTTCCTAACTGAAGGTCAACTTTGTTTCCTGAACTACAGGGGTTCTCTCCCTGCATGCAGATCCTGCTACGGCTAAATGGCATATTAAGGTTTATCATGTGCTGATGTAACATGAGTTTATTCTGTTCAGTTAGTAGTTAACCTTGCGAACATTGTTTAGTATAGAGAGTTTAGTGATGATATTATAGAGAGTTTGGCATTCGCTATACAAAGATTGCAAGAGGTTAAATTTCGGAGAATGCAACAGGTAAATTGGTAAAATATATATGCTGCCACTCATGTAAATTAAGCATAATGTATTCTGCTGCTCATGACAGGATGTTAAACTGTACAACTACAAAATCTTGCTACTTCACTGTTGCAACTTTGGAATCTGATGGATACTCCAATTTAGGAGCAGCAGATTTTTCAGAATGTTACCTGTAATGTAGCTGCTTAAGAACAAGAGATAGTAGAACCCAATATTCTTTCTGTGGAATTCATTAGTTATGTGAGTTGTTGATTGTTCACTTCCAGCTGCTATATTCAGATTGGTAAAGTGAAAGAGGAAGCACGTGCCAGAAAAGAAATACTTGAAAAGGTAGAGAAGTGCTGGCTTGATGAATATAATAATGTATGTGAATTGTCTCTCGGATAATGTAATATTTTGGCATAGATCTATTTGGATAGATATTACTTATCATGGTTTCTCGGGATGAAAACCGATATAATGCTGGAAGAGGTGCTCATATTATCTTTAAGCGTGTTGAGAAAGCATGTGCGTTGGTTAGCAAACTTCCAGGTAAAACTAAAGTTAGATTGACAGAAAGACCCGATGACTAAAAAGAAGAAAATAAGAAAAGACATCTTTAAAATTGGTTCTCGTGTATGGATTTGAAATTTTGAACTAACTGCTATAGTTTGATCACTTTGATGTATCCAGATTTTATGTAGAGTCATGGACGTATTTTTGATCTACAACTGTTATTGTTAACTAAAAACACAAAAGTAATTTCAGCACATGTACTCACATATCTTAAAGTTTTATGTTCTATGTGAGTTTTATTTGTTATGGCTTTATGAGATATCAATTAATGGAGTTCTAGAGTTATTTATCAATAAGTGAGGGTGTTATGATACATGTCATATTACTAACTCAGTCGTTTGCTTATTATTGTATTTTCTTTTCCACTTAAGTCCATACCTATGGACTCCCTAGCAATTTTAAGAGCCTTGTATTGGGAAATTTAGGCTCAGAAATTGTTTACATTATATTTTACATTATTCCCTCTGTTCGAAAATGAGCAATTTATATTTAAGTTATGTTCCCTGGAAAATCTTAAATTTTAATTCATGGCAGTATAAAATAAGAGAATGATCATTATTTGGTCTCATTAAGTTGCAATGTATCAACTTTTACTAAACATTGGCATCCTTCGGATAACAATAGAATGAAAATCAAAAAAATAAGAAAATTGGGTGATTGGGCTCTTTTTGGGGAATGGAGGAAGGTGTATAATTTTTTTAAATACTTTCAGGCAGGATATCATTATGACGAGGAGACATTTGAAAAAGTGTTCAGGCGCATATACTCCACCTTTGGCTCTGTTGCACCTTACGCTATGTTTTTAGATTCCAAACCCTTCCTTAGATGGGCCAGAAAAGGTCTGCTGGTTGGACTGGTTAGAAACACAGAGTACCGGTATCGGGATGTAATTCTTCCGGCCATGGGTTTAAATCAGGTAAAATAATGACATGATTTTCTTTCGTTATCTGATCTTGATAGTTTGGTTAATAACCTGTTACCATCCAGGGTTCTGAATGGGATTTTGGCATGTTTTCTGGTCTTGAAGGAGTTGAAAAGCCTGATCCAAAAATCTACAAGATTGCTCTGGAGAGGACAGGAAACTTTGCACCTGAAGAAGTTCTGCACATTGGGGACAGCATGCATAAAGACTATGTTTAACATAATCAGCTATGCTTTGTGTCAGAAGCGGATGTTGCTTATTAGCAATTTACATGCTGTTCAATTCTTGTCCACTGTTATTCTAAATAACTAATGGGGTATATTTTGTTCTTTGTTATGTCTATTAGCTTTTTTCTAGTAGTGGGATTTAAATAGTTATGTGTTTGCATATTTTTACACACTTGGGCTATGACATGTTATTAAGATTGTTTTATTTTTTGTAGTTTCAATGATCCTGCTTTATTTCCTCATCTTTTAAATATAAAGAAAATTTATCTGCTATCATTTTAAATCATTCTGAATTGTCTCTGTAACCATCACAGGCACTAGACTCTATACCATTCAGCTATAGAACCGAGATGAAGGATGAGTGACATCACAGGCAACAAACGAGACTTAATATGGATGACCAAGCTGCATTGTATAGTGCTCGAACCGAGATGAAGGATAGACTTTATATTATTGGCGAGTATTACTTCTCAAAACACTCAACAAAGTGGAGAAAACAATCAGTGCTGGTACCTCAGTTTTAGGATTGGAATATTTGGTAATTGGTTATTGAGGATGGTAACCTTGAATTGTACATGAGCTATTTTGTGAATTCATCTTGAACACTGAATTTGGTAATGATCAATATTAGTTATCATGTGGTACATTTTTGTTGAGTTTTTTGGTATAAATGTTTGTATAGTAGCTGCTTATAAAGCATAGGCTAAAAGTAGGGACAATTCAAATTAACATCACAAATAACTTAAAAATGATGTCTAATCAAACTATAGTTTACTTAAAACCGATGTGAAAATTACATTAAACTGATGTTTATAGCAAGAAAGGCATCTGTGTAATTCAAATATTAAGTAGTAAAACCGATGTCTTTCAAATATTTTACATCAGATATTTTAATAAAAGTGATGTCCTAGAGTATCTTTAACATCGGTTCTAAAATTGAACTGATGATAATTAACCTCTTAGACATCGTTATAGTTTTGGTTATCGATGTTAATGTCTATTTCTAACTTGTGTGTTACATGCTTAAGTGGCTCTAACCTTGATAAAATAACAATATTGAAGTTGCCAATATTACAAAATATTATATAACTAGTAAAAGATTCAGGGCAAAGACATCAGAAATACACTAAAAAGTGATGTGTAAATATGTATTAGACATTGGTGAAAAACCGATGTCTAAACTTCAGACTTTTAACATCACACGCGAAGACATCGGTTTGTTTTCAGAATAGACATCGGTTTTTACCCGATGTCTATTGACATATTTCTAGTAGTGATTGTCTATCACTTTAGCATCTCAATATAGGCATATTTCACATTTTGGTAATCACTTTACCAATTATTATTTGAGGCTTCAATTCGTTATATTGACATTACCAATTTTTAGCATCCCAAAATTATTGATTTCAATTCACCTTATTACCAAGTTTAAGCGTCCCTAAACTGGCAGTACGCATTATACAGTTTTCACGTTTGAGCGTCCTCAAAATGAAAAACTGAGTCATTAATTTCGAAGCTGTTGCTTATCATAGCAATATCAAACTTTATATGTCACTGTTTTGATGTCTATTTTGATTCACAAAATGTTCCACCTGGTCATAGTCTGTCTACACTTGCTTTCGCAACAAACCCTCAGGTTATCTCACGTCAATTTCTATTAAATCTCTATTTAGAAAGACTATCTCAATGTTCATTTGATATACTTCTCAATTTCGCAACACGATAATTTTAAGTATCATCTTAATGAACCTCATTCTCGTAAATCGAGAAATACTATCTCAAAATATATCGGGTCTTCACTTTGACTGTAATTTCTAATTATTAGCCTGACCTTATATTTTTTCTTTACCCATGTATCTATTCTTCAATTTGAAAAATCCTTTTGGGTCCTAATGGTATCTATCTCGCAAGAAGATCCATATAATTTCAAACATGATTCTACTTAATAGAACCACTCTCTTTATTCCTTAACACCTTTTCCCCCACAAGGGATATAGAGAGTTCATATAACGCTATAGTCCATTTTCCAGCACACATGTTAGAAAATCTTGACTCTTTGACTTCTTAACTTTGGCCAATTTCCTTCTTAATATCTTCTTTCATCAAAGAATTATTAGAGGAACGCATAGATTTTTCAAGCTTTGAGGTTCACCACTAAGAAAATCGTTAAGACATTCCGGGACTATCGAATTTCTTATCCTATGTCCTTTGCTCTGTTTAGGTTCATTCTCACATTAATCCAATAACTTAGGAGTTCATTTGGATCACTTACGGATTCATGTGGAACAACTTAACTTAATAAATAGGCATTCCCAGATTCCGTAGTTGCATACAAATTAGAATCTCATTATTTAGATTCATGTATAGGATATCATTAGGCACAATCGTTGTCTATATCCATCCAAAATACCTAGATTATTTTGGATCACTTTTAACCTTTATAGGTATCAGTATCAAGATATCTCCAAGATACCCCCACAATTCAATTATTTCTAGAAATGCTTCGTTACATTCTAGAGTTCATTCATAGAAAATTCTCTTATTTTCTCTTCAAGATACCCCCACATTTTTAATATTTCTAAGAATGTTTCACTACATTCCTGTAATATCAGGAAATTCAATCATTTCCTTTCATGGTATCTTGTCTTGTTTAAAAAACAATTAGTCTTTACACGACTAACATCCTCATATTCAGTGATAGTATGAATTGATGAACATCGCTTTTTCATCTCCATTAGAGAGCAATTCAACATGCACCTACTCCATTAAATTAATGCAAGTAATGTGCAGTGACCTCATGAATATATCCACATTGTGAATAAAATCAACCAGTGGTTATTCAGTATCAAAGTCAATCATTACCATTTTAACTTTCGTATCAAGTTGGTTTTCTATCTCGAGCTTATAGAGCGTAAATATCTCTATCTAGCTTCATTTTTACTCTTTAACGAGTACACATAATCAATGTATTACTATAAAGTAATTACATAACTTGTTACCACCTATCACTAGAGCAGGTTTCATGTTGTTCATTAAAACATCTCAAGTTTTAATATCATGTTCAAAGAAATTTCCTGTTCTTGTCACTGAAAAATTCAACTATTGAATTTCTCTGAAATTTCAATTTGGTTCACAAGAGAACCTAATTTTCTGGCTCATCACTGGTACAACCAGAAGAGGTTTGAAGAAGAACATAAACTTCCAATAAACCCACATTCAGTGATCTTTGATCAATTGATGCGTTAGGGTAAACAACATTCTGGATTTCTCTAAAATTTCAGCATACAGAGTTGATCGCAATGCCGTATTAGGTATCACAAAGATCACCATAATAGGCTCATGTGTAACTGCCATAGCAAATCGACACCAACAAGAGATTATATAATATAACCAGAGGAACGAATCCAATTAGAAAATTATAAATCTCGTGCCGACCCTCATCCTATACTTAATAAGTAACAGGTCTGTTATGATTTTCAACATCTCGAAACATCCGACCAAGATTGATATTTCAATAGAAATTTCCTTGCACTTGTGCTTAAGATAGTTCTTGAAATCTTTCCATCCAGGTGGTAGCTTTTCAATTACAGCAGCAACTTGGAAAGACTCACTTATGATCATCCCTTCAGCATGAATATCATGGATGATCACTTGTAGTTCTTGCACCTGACTGACCACAGTCTTAGAATCTGCCATCTTATAATCAAAAAAACGGCCAACAATCCACTTCCTAGCCCCAGCGTCCTCGGTTTTATACTTATGGTCGAGAGACTCCCATAAGACCTTAGTTGTTGGCTTCGTACTAAACACGTTATACAACGAGTCAGGAAAACAATTCTGCACATAATTCCAACAAATATAGTCGTCGTGCTTCCAAGCATCAACAGCATAAACTGTTTGCGTGTTACTCTCAACAGTGAGCAACGGTGGATCCTCTTTGAGGTAGTGATCCAGAACAACATCTTTTGTTGCCAACGTTTGAAGTTCGTTCCATTGAACTTCTCATATTTCTCAGCATGTGCAGCAGGCACAGCAGGAACAGCAGGCACAACAGGTGCAATATGTGCACTAGGCACCACATGCATAACAGGCGTCTGTACTACCGATGTGTGTACACCAGTAGGCACTACATGCCCGTTCGTAGAAACGAAACCTGTTGTGCCTGCCATCGACAAACCCACATCAGGTGGTGTAATCTGTGCGTTAGGGTTAGGCAACAACTGGTGACCCCCATCAGATGTTACAATCTGGGCGTTGGGGTCAACCATCATAATCGTGTTATCTACAGTTTGATTCTTCATTAACTCTGTCACTCAAACAAACAAGCAACTACGTAAGTACAGATCACAGATATATAATAATACGCTTTAAGATTGTTAGACAATCTGCGATAAATACAAACAGTATAATATTTGTGCGTGTGTGAGTAACAGTTATGTGTATAATTAAAATAAACAAAAGAGGAGACAAGGAACGAAAAACTCGAGTCCAGTGCGTGATTGTCTCTTTAAAGTGTATTAGCCCTCACCGTATGTGCGAGCGAAACGCCTCCCAGGATAAAACGGATTGCAGTGAGGCTACAGACTAGCGTCACTCTCAGCGAGCTTGAGACGAGCAAGAACTATCACCAGAGGAAGAGAAGAGGCTGTATAAAAGAGGAGGATGTGTGTTTTCTAGTATGTAATCCTAAGGCTCTAGATGAGTATTTATAGGATGAGAAGACTTGTGCGCTACACAATTTCCTTAATTAATTAGCCGCGCTAATCAATTAAATCGGTGGCAATTTCCTTAACACAATTGCCTTAATTAATTAGCCACGCTAATCAATTAAATTAGTGGCAATTTCCCTAATTAATTAACCGTGTTAATTAATTATGTTAAGGCGGTGGCAAAAAATCTGTAATAAAAACGGAATTGATTTTACCGAATTAATGAATTCAAATTATAATCGAATCCATATTCCAACAAGGACGAAGGGGATGGTCGTGGAATTGGTGTGTTGGTGGTGTGCTGGCGAAGGGAGAGGGGAAGGGGAGATGGGCGAATGCAGGAGATGGTGCTTGGCGTTGGAGGAAGGAGAAGCGGGATTTTGAAGGTGGAGGGGGGAAGGGGAGATGGGCGAATGGAGGAGATGGTGCTTGGCATTGGAGGAAGGAGAAGCGGGATTTTGAAGGTGGAGAGGGGTAGGGGAGATGGGCGAATGGAGGAGATGGTGCTTGGCCTTGGAGGAAGGAGAAGCGGGATTTTGAAGGTGGAGGTGTGGCTGTGCGCGGTGGTGGTGTTTAATGAGTGGTGGGAGGTGATGAGATGGGTTTGAATTGACGGTGGGAGGGTTGTTAGTGAAGGGGGGAGAGAGAGAGAGAGAGAGAGAGAGAGAGAGAGAGAGAGAGATGGTATTAATCGAAGAAACAGTAGCACCTATTGAAGTAAAACTCACAACTCAATCAAAAAACACCGGAGCAGTAGAATCCGGCGATGAGGCGGCAGAGAACAAAGCGCCTTCAATTAATAACGTTTGTATAACGTTTTTAAAACGAAGTGCTATTGGATGGTTGAAGTCAAAAGTTTAGGTGTACCATTTGGAAGCCAAAAATATTGAATGGTACCATTTGGAAAAGTCAAAAGTACAATGGTACCAAATGGAATATCCCAAAAAAACATCCGAATAAAATAACTGCTTAAGCTAATCTGCCCAACAATGTTGTATTGGGGTAGTGGCTTTTTGACAAAAATAAAAGTAAAAATGCGTCTCTAAAAGTAAAAAATGCCAAAAATTACACAATTCAAAATAGTGACTTCCAAAACATAATGGTAATACTGGCTTCCCATACATAAGAGCATCATCAATGGTTGGCACCCTTTAAGGAATGCCAACTGTTATAGCCAAAATTCGGTTCGGGTATTTCAGGATGGATTCGGGTCAAATACGGGTTCAATTTGGGGAATTCTAGATTAGATTAGGAATTTGGCGGAAATAGAGAAGTCCGGCCGCGCCCTCTCATTCTCTATAAAGAGGGCGCGCTCTAAATACTAAAAAATGATGATAACGTAGATTTTCCAAGAACTGAAGAAATCCTTCCTGGGATTTCTACTCAAGCTGGGATTCCAGAAGTTGAAGATTCCCTCATGTCGTATCTTAGGAGGGGGATGTCCACCGCAGAAGGCCTCCAGGGGTTTGCCTGGATATAAGGATCCTTCTTAAACACTAAGGGTGCGCCCTAAGGTGGAAAGATGGGAACTTTCTGGTGTGTGCTTTGGGAGTTCTATTCCTGTATTCAATGGGCGCGCTCTCATTGGGGAACTTCGGAGTAATCCTGCACTTTGCACCCAAAAGCTCTGGATCACCTGTCCTGCTATCTGGTGGGTGCTTCTCATTCGGGGGACAGGGATGCGTTCTGCACTTGGGGTAAACCATGGCTATACCTGCATCCTTGAAATCAAGAAATAGTTGGTAGCGGATGGGACTAGTCCTCGACGGGGGAAGTTTCCTTATCCATGAAGTCTTGGGATCTTGGATGAGCCTTGGGCCTTTGTGGTTAGGCCTCATAGTGGAACATTCCGGATGTTGGACCTACAATCCAAGCCCATTTGGGTTTCTTGTTCTCCAAGAACTATGTATGGCTTGATCCTTATAAATACCAGGGTACGTAGGCCGATTAAGGGGTTGGAAGTCGAGAGCTCTGAAATAGCCGCCACTAACCCTATCAATCTCAGCCACCAATTACAAACAGTCACCACACACAACCACTCTTTTCGGCAAAGAACCACCGCTATAAATCTTGTTTCCGGTGAAGTCCCTCGAATTTTGTTGTTCCCAAATTCCTCCGTCAACAAATTGGCGCTAGAAGGAGGGGAGCCAATCAAGATCTACATCTTAGGAGGAAAAGATGTCTCACGATCAAGGCAGAGGTTCTCGAGATGAAGATGGTTATGATTCTAAAGACAGCTTGGGAGGTAACCAAACTCGTCATGAAGCTTATGTTCCAGAGAATATTGCTGCTCCTCCACGACATCATGGAACTCCGGTCGCCGTCGGTGGACAGCCGTACGTTCTTATCAGCAATTCGGCATTAATGGAGCAGTTGTATATTATGCAAGATGCCATAAATAATTTTGGGGCAAGATTGAGTTCTGTGGAGGAAGAGCAAGAATTAAGGAGAAAATCTCGGAGTATCCCACGAAATCATCGTCGAATAGGGAAAGCCCTCCAGATTGAGGAAAGTTCCCGAAGAGGTGGTCAGGTGCAAGAGAAGAGATTTCAGCAGATTACTCCTCGAAGGTTACAATATACTGACCCTATTATTGAACATCCTAGTGAGGATAATTCTGATTACAGGTTGTTGAATCCTCAAGAGAGGGCGAGCCCTCACCCTCACCGTTCAGGGCCCACCCCTAGTGAGATCCAATGAGATGAAGAACAGATGGCTAGAGAGAAGAAGGATTTTGCAACTCTGAAGGAACGGATAGACGAATGGAGTTATATCGAGGAAACAGGCGGACCCGTAATCAGGGCACGCCCTCAGGTGGTAGGTCACCTCATATTCACCAGATTCCCACGAGCATCTCTAGTGAGGCTAGGTCGAGGACGCGCCCTCACTCGGGAGAACAGTATCAAAGAGACTCTCAAGGAAATCCACGGCCTCAGGAAATTCCTCAGGGCCAGCAAACTCAAACTCAAACCCAAGAGGATATTATGATTCAACCTCAAGCGGGGACTCAGGGAGGTGCTCAGACAACAGCTCCACCTCCACCCCCAGGAGGTATACAGATTTTGACACAACCGAATATTCAGAATATTCCCGGAGTGGGAACTTTCAATGTGGATGATCTGAAGAAACTCCTTGCCCACTTGGATGGAGGAAGAATATCTACTACTGCACAAACATCCTCTCCCTTCTCAACTGAAGTTAAAGAGGCACAGCTCCCTGCTGGGTATAGATCTATGACAAATGATTTACGCTTTCATGGAAATGCAGACCCTGTGGAATTCCTTGGACATTTTGATATCGAGATGGATGTCTATCAGGTGACAAATTGGCTGGATGTCGATTGTTGGCGGCAACTTTCAGGGAGAGTGCTCAGCAATGGTTTCAGAAGCTTGGTCCAGGAGTAATTACATCTTGGCAAGTGATGAGGAATTTGTTTTTGACTAAGTTCCAGGTTGCAGTAAAATATGCTCCTCCAGTCACAACCTTGGCCAATATCAAGCAAAGGGAAGGAGAGAGTTTGCAATCCTATTTCAAGAGATTCAACTCGGAATCTACTATGGTGAGAGGAGCAACAGATGAAACACTCAAGAGTTTCTTAATAGCAGGATTGTCAGTAGGGACTGATTTCTGGAAGCATCTTCAAGGGCGAGATCAACCAACCCTAGCTGATGTGTTTGCGTAAGCTGAATCTTTCAAGATCGTGGAACAGTCCTTGGCGGATAATCGAAAGTCAGATGCTCAGATTGGCTCTAAGGGAAAGACTAATAAGAGGAAGGATAGGTCCCCTAGTCCTACGCGCCGTACAGCAACTGGTGCTAATCGGGTGAATTTAGCTGAAGCTGGAAGAAATTGGGGTCCTCTAGACACATACACCTATGATCAAAGGCCTGGTAACTATACTCCTTTGGCGGCTTCCATTGAGCACATCTTTGAGGTGAATAAGAATAAAGGATTCTTCAAGAGGCCAGAGCCTCTAACTTCTTGGCAGAGTAAAGATAAAAAGAAATATTATGAATTCCATGAATCTTCAGGGCATAACACTCATGAATGTCGTCAGCTCAGGGAAGAGATTGAGGATTTTATTAAGGAAGGATACCTGACAGAATGGATTGTTAGGGAGGTGAAGAAGCACAAGGAGAATGGATTGATGCATACCCTTGTTGAGGAAGACTTCCCTCTTAAAGAGGACGCGCCCTCCAAGGATGAAACGCAAATTGAAGATCCTCGAAGTTTTGATTCTGACCTCGATCCGAGAACACCACAGCTGGTTGAAAAGACTGGCCTTGCAGAGGATACAATTTCAATTCTGGTAGATGAAAAGGATCCAATTAAGGTTCTGAAAATTTGGTCCTAGTTGAATTCCAAGTTGAGAGGGATGCTCACCAACTTCCTTTTGAATAATCTGGATGTTTTTGTTTGGAGTCATGCTGACATGGTTGGAATTGATCCAGAGGTTATGTGTCATTGTCTGAATATAGATCCTACCAAGAAGGGAATCCGCCAGAAACGCCGGCCAGTGAGTGGAGAGAGAGCCATAGCATTGAAAGAAGAGGTGGATAGACTTCTAGATGTTGGGCTGATCAAGGAGTCATATTATCCAGATTGGTTGGCCAATCCGGTTCTCATGAAAAAGCCAAATGGAGGACTTGTGTGGATTTCTCTGATCTGAACAAGGCATGCCCGAAGGATAGCTTTCCACTCCCGAGGATTGATCAATTGGTAGATGCCACGGCAGGACACGCTCTTTTATGTTTCATGGATGCTTACTCAGGCTACAACATGAACCAGATCAGGAACACACCTCTTTTGTTATGGATCGAGGATTGTATTGTTATATTGGGATGCCTTTTGGATTGATCAATGCTGGGGCAACCTATCAGAGGTTGGTGAATATGATGTTTAAAGATTTGATTGGGAAAACCATGGGGGTATGCGTGGATGACATGCTTGTTAAATCCTTAAAAGCAGAAGACCATGTAAAGCATTTGGAACAGATGTTTGAGATTTTGAGGAAGTTCAGGATGAAGCTAAACCCTCAAAAATGTGTCTTCGGGGTAGAGTCCGGGAAGTTTTTAGGATTTATTGTCGATCATCGCGAAATCGAGGCAAATCCAGCAAAGATTAAAGCTCTACTTGACATGAAATCTCCATCTAGTGTGAAACAAGTCCAGAGTCTAACGGGGAGGATAGCTACCCTTAATCGTTTCGTATCAAAGTCCTTGGATAAATGTAGAGAATTCTTCAAAGCAATCAAGGTGGCAACCAAGGATTTTGTATGGACCTCTGAATGTGCGGAAGCTTTTTAGAAAGTAAAAGGAGCACCTAGGAAATCCTCCACTTTTAGCTAAGCCTGTGGAAGGAGAAACGTTAATTTTATACTTGGCCATTTCGGAACATTCCATCAGTGCAGTGCTAGTAAGGGAAGAAGTTGATCATCAATCTTCGGTTTACTGTGTGAGTAAGCGTTTGCTTGACGCGGAGACAAGATACACTAGCATCGAGAAGTTGGTCTATGCCTTAGTTCTGGCATCCAGGAAGCTTCGGCCTTATTTTCAGGCTCACAAGATTGAGGTTCGTACGGCATATCCATTGAGAGGAATTCTCCATAAGCCGGAAACTTGTGGTCGAATGTTAAAATGGACAATTGAGCTAGGACAATTTGATTTGGAATATACCCCAAGGACTGCTATCAAGGGTCAGGCTCTAGCTGATTTCATTCTTGAATTCGAGTCAGAAAATAAAGAAAAGTTGTAACACCCCAAATCCGGGGTCAGGGATTTGGTCGTCACGCGGAAATCCTCAATAACAAATCACCTGTTTATCAATATTAAACCATTTGTAGTCACTTACTAACAGAAATACAACAATTGAGACCCCAACTACAAAGCATCTTTTGGGTTATAGGGCTAGAAACAAGAACTAAAATCCTTACATTACTCGATTCATTACAGCCATTCAAGTACATCACATTGTGTATTACAAATCCTATACTGCCAGCATAGCTTCGATGAGAAGTACACCAGCAACTAGTGCTATCCTGTACAAAGTAATATAATTAGTACACATCAATATGATTACATATAACTTACTCCAGCTATAGATTTTCTGGATCACATCGTCTTCATAAGGGCATACTACCTGCTTCTTCCGAGCTATGCATATAAGCATCATCCGCCTACCTTTCTCTGAAAGGTTAATATTTAAAACAACAAGTATGAGCGAAAGAATTGCCCAGCAAGTATTAATAGAGTTTAACAATATATATAAACCAATATACACAGGGGTTTTAAAATCCAACAATACTTAACATCATTTCCGAAACATTTATAACTTTGAAACTTCAATAAGGAAAATATGACGTTTAACGCAACATCCAATGAACAGATAAGTTTATAATAACCATAGCAATCCTCATATCTTAGCGAAATAATATACACTACAGTATTGCTAATCTTTTAGAAAGCTTTTCAAAATACGCAGTTCAATATGCTGCTCAGACAGTTGTTTATCATCGTATACAAACCAAACCATTAAAAGGTTTCATTTTTTTTAGTATTTCTCAAGTCTGAAAATATATACATATAAGTATGTCATTTCCATCAAACACCTTATAGATCAACATCATGTATCGGGTATAAGTTCTTTAACCACTTGTAAATCTAAACTCAGAAATAGCTGATAAGAAGCAAGTCAAAGCTCTTGAAGCAAAACATTTGAGACTTGACATCAATAACCGATGAACCATCTTTCATCTTTTGAAAAATTGCAAAAGTGCACAAACACGTGCCATTATTGTTAGAATATTCTTGCAGTTCTAGATACTGCATGAATTCATCATCATCTTTCATAATTGAAAACAACATTATCAGCAACTTGGCACTTAGGCCCAAGAAGCAGTGTTTGAGTATTTTTCCAAAGTGGAGGATGGGACTTAAAGAAAACATAAAAACCTGACAAGGATTGACGATGATCAGTCGCCACATCCAAGTCCAATAATCCGCGGGTCTTCTCTACCGGTAGAAGGATAGAAACTACATCCGTAACTATCCTCGGGTGAAAACTACATCCGTAATCACCCTCGATGAAAACTACATCCGTAATCATCCTTCGGCAACACCTGGGCCGGAATAATAATTGATGGACCGCCTGGCTCACGGCCGCTTACACATCCCGGGAATCGTTCGTCAACGATTCCCACACCTGCCAGAGTCCCCTTTTTCTTTTTCTTTCAAAACTTGTTTTGGTTGAAAATCGAGTAGTTGAGGTCCGACATCAGTCGACCGATAATTCTTGAAAAATGTGCAAGGAAGTAAAACCAGACCGGGGGTTTTCGAAAATATTTTGAGTTCGAAAGAGTTCGAGTATAGGTATACACTTATACTTATATCAATCCCGACACAGGGTTTTGTGTTCACATATGGAAAATGGTACGCATAAAGCTTGTAACACAACAGGGTAATTCCATATATATAAGAGTTCTTGAAAAGTAACTTACCGAGATAGAATCAAAATATAATATTTTAAAAGACTATGAAAGTCCTTAGACATCCTTTGAATAGTGTTTTATAATCTTCAACACTCAAAGTATTTAATAAATATTTGACTAATATGTAACAATTAATAAATATTCAATAATCCCTTTTAAAAAGAATACTCAAAATTATATTCATTCATTAAATAATATTCAAATAATATTTACTATTAATACTGAAATATTTAATAACCTCAAAACACCCAAATACAACTCTTGGAATGTTTCTAATAAAAATCAAGACACAATCTCTCCGGCAGTCTCCAAACTTTAGCCACTTTATCAAATAACTACTACTGACTCTCGGTCATTAAGAAATAATTAATAAGCCTGAAAATCCTTTTTCTCTTTCTCCCTTTTTGTTAATGAATATTATAATTAATATTCATCCATTTAAATAATCAATCAAATAACATATATCGATATTAATCTAGCTGTTTTAAGCTGAAAATAACCAATTATAACCATTGGAATATCTTTACTCCATATTGAAAATACACTATCTCCGATAAAATAATATACTAGATAGAATCACTCCATTAAATTATTTTATTATTTCTCCGGGACAAAGTGATTTTAAGAAAGCGTTTTGAAAACGATATTCATCTAATTAAATAAATTTAATTAGGCGAATGAGGTTTATTTAATTGGTGAATGCTTTCAGAAGCATCTATTAATTAAATAAACACTGGTTTATTGGTGATGTTGCCTTTAGGTTAATTATTGCGAAATTCTTTTTAAAAGCTTTGCCCGGGTTTTCGAAAACATACAATACAAAATAGCCCCGACACGCGGCTAAGTTCTAAAACTCAATACATTCTCTACCCTCTGAGCCTCTCTTATTCCGATACATAAATACATACCTCATAACATATAGTCCACTACCATAGTACGAAAAGCTTATAGATATATATATATACCGTATAAATCAAGATATAGAGCCATAAAAATATCATTGTCCGTCAACAGTATTATAAGCCATGGGGTTTTGGTTATTACACGAGCAGAATTTAATATTGCTGGCAAAACCAGGAATACAATGATTTGGAAGAAGAAGTACAAGGTTGGAAAACTCGCGACTACGGATTGAAAACTTATTTAACACATTTCATATATTTAAAATAAATATACTCTGAACAACAGAGTATGCATAGTAAACTTGCCTCTGGTCCTTAGCAGAAAATAGAAACCGCGGACAAATCCTTCGCACCTCTTCCAAGCAATTCCATGGGCTTTACCTGACGTCTCGATCTTCCTTTTTGGATGCACGTCGCTCTAATTTGATTACTCCCTAATAGTACTGAAATGGTTACGAGTACGTGTCAGTCCTCCCTCGTATCTCGAGTAGTCCCGACTCAGAGTTACTACTAAGTCACTTAAAGAAAACTATAGGCGTCTTCCCCATAGTTAACTATTCTAATACCACTTAATGCACATAACACATTTATATCCATTTAATAGATTTAAACCAATTTAATATATACTTAATCCTCAAAGCATCATTGATCCTCAATACCGTTTTTAATACTTAGCTTAGCGCATAAATCCTCGAGACAACAATTAATCCTCAAATCAACCACTTAACACATAAACACATAATCAGTTAACATCCACTTCATGCCTCTAGACCACGGAAATTTAATAAATTAAATATACTTAATCGCAGGGGATTTTCAGAAAATTTCGGCATGAAGTATTCGTTTATCGGACTATGGGCACAGCCCCTCAAATACAATACAACCCTGTTTTAGCAAAAAAATAAAGCTGCCTCAACTTGCAGCAACATAAAATAAACACATAAGAAAGTATCCGCCCTGACATGCGGCACATAGCACATAATGATTTATATTACACTACTACTTACGCTACACCAATGATCGTATTTCTCACGTATTTTAATGATACACGTGACAATCAATCATTGATGTTCGTAAGCCCTAGGGAACAACCCCTAGCACTAACTATTACTTACGCTATATCGATGATCACACCACTCAAGTATATTAATTATACCCGTGATAGCAAATCATGGATATTCGTAAGCCCTAGGGATTAGTCGAAAAGAATTACACAAGTCCTTTAAATATTGACATTTAAAAACTTGTGATCTCCTCATAACCCCTAGCAAAGTTCTAATTATTATAAAATTCTAACATTTAACATATAACATTCATAATTAGTAAAGCCATCAAATACCACGACTCGACTTATAGCACTTAGCACGTAAACATTTATTGATGACCATATATTACAAGTAAGTCACATAAACCTTAATTATCGACTCGATTGAATCTAATTCTCGCATATAAGACATTTATCAAATACTATGGTCAAACTCGATCGTTGACTAACTCGATTATCATTTAATCAATTAAGTATAGCAATTTCATATAACCACTTAATCCTTTTATTCATTTAAAACGAATCATAATAATATTTAAATCTACCATCCACTCCGACTATTAAACTCGAATATTAACGAGACCACAATTAATCTCACAATTTCAATTAGCAACTAACAATTTAACAATTAACAATTATTAACTCGAACATTTAATCGGACTCCTAATTAACTCAACAATTATTATTAACAATTAAGCTCTTCGAATTACTCACGAAAATCAAGACAAAAACCTTACAATTTAATTAATATACTTTCCGAATTAAATTATGGAAATTAATCACTAGCTCGCAATTAAATCTAATTAAATTACAACACTTAACTAATTAAATCACGATAAATAAATACATAATTTAAAATACAAAAATTATACCATTTCGATTCCGATCGGAAAGTCAAACCACCGAAAAAGTCTCCCCCAAAATCTCTCATCTCTCCCCTCTCTCTCTCCCTCTCTCTCTCTCTCTCTCTCTCTCTCTCTCTCTCTCTCTCTCTCTCTCTCTCTCTCTCTCTCTCTCTCTCTCTCTCTCTCTCTCTCTCTCTCCCTACCTGCCTTCCCCTTCGTTCTACTTGACCACCATCACCGCCACGGCAGGCCCTCGCCGCCGGTCAGACCGCGCCACCGCCGCGCCACTCCTCCACGCTGCTGCAGCTCCACCACGCGCAGCACATCAGCACACCCGCCATCTCCTCTTCTTCTTCCCCGCGGTTCTTCCCCTCCCTTTCTTCTCTCTTTCTCTCCCCGCGAATCTCTCTCCCCGCTGTATCTCTCCCCCTCCCCCGATTCCCTTTTTTTTTTTGCGGCTGTGTGTTTTTTTTTGTGTGTATGTATGTATTTGTGTGTATAATTGTGGTGTGCTATGTGTTTTTGTGTTAAAACCTAATGGGCCTTTGTTCCAATACTATTTAAACACTGCATTTCTAATTTTAAACCCGCAAAACTTATCTCGGGTAAAATAATAATTTTTGAATTAAAAATCTCGATCGGTAAAAATAATAATTCCAGCATAATTAAATACTAGATTATTTTTAAAGACTTTTGGAAAAAGAATTAGAATTAAATCTAATTTTTCTGAATTGATATGCATTTTACAATTTATTGATAATTTATAAAAACAACTCATAAAAATAATAATTGTGATTCATAAATCACAATTTACAAAGCTTTATAAAATACCACAAATATTATTGCTTTAGTAAAATCTTGAATTCTCGATTTTATATATTAATCGAGCAATTTCTACAAATCCTCAAATAATTAAAATAATCATTTTTTAAGGATTTTAAAATATCCAACTTATTCAATAATTTAAAATAAAATCTCTACTGAATAATTCCACGCTCCAAAATTAAATCTTTATCCAAATAATTTATTGACTCGAGATATCTACTCGGTCCATAAAATTTTAAAAAGGGTCCCGGTTCCACTAAACCGAGAATAATTAAATAATAAAAAAAATAAAAAAAAATCCTCCTCATTTTAGGAAAAACATTATTATTATTGAAATAACAATAAATCATTTCTTGAAAAATCCGGGTTATTACAAAAGTCAATTGTATTGGTTGAGCCTGAAATTCCATTTAAGAGGGCGTGCCCTCTTGAGGAGGTCCCTCAACCTCGGTGGAAGTTACAAGTAGATGGAGCTGTCAATAATGGGAGGGCTGGAGCAGGTGTAATCTTCTTTACCCCCGAAGGAAATCAACTCATGAGTGCCATTCACTTCAAATTCCAGGCAACCAATAATGATGCTGAGTATGAAGCCTTGATTAATGGGTTGAAAATGGCTTTGGAGATGAAGGTAGTGAATCTCATCGTGTTAAGTGATTCAGAATTAGTGGTTGGACAGGTAAAGGGTGGATTTTAGTCTAGAGGTCCAAGGACAGAACTTTACATGAAGTGCGCTCAACGGTTGATCGAAAAGTTCCGAGAAGTACTGGTAGAGTGTATTCCACGAGATGAGAATTGTAGCGCAAATGTTTTAGCCAAGTTAGGATCCCAGAAAGATGCTATGCTGTTGGGAACAGTTCCTTTGCAAATTCAACAAGTACCTAGTATCCTAGAGATAGAAGTCATGGAAGTGGAATCAACCCCACAAGTTACTTGGATGACTCCCATTCAAAAATATATCCAAGGAGGTATACTTCCAAGTATGAAGCTTGAGGTAAGGCGGCTTCAGTATCAAGCAGCTAGATTTGTGGAATATGATGGAATATTATATAAGAGGGGTTTCAATCAACCACTTCTCAAGTGCATAGATGGAGATGAGTGTAATTACATCCTTAGGGAGATTCACAAAGGGATTTGCGCCAATCACTCGGGGGGTGGTTCATTAGCAATGAACACTACGCCATAAACGCACATACGCAACCCTTTTTACAAAGCGTTGCACAGAAAGCGTTTCGTTAGATAGAAATTTTGGGTCTTTTGCAACTGAGCTGAACTGGTGTTGCGTTAGATATAATTTAGTGTTGCGTATTACCCACAGTGTTTCACATCATGCAACACTAACTGCTGGTGTTGCGTTAGATAATTTTTATTTTAATAAATGATGACGTGGCAGAAGTGGGACCCACATGTGCTGACGTGGCATTTGCTAACGTGGCAATTGTGGGGCCCACAATTGATGACGTGGCAGAAGTGGGACCCACCTGTGCTGACGTGGCATTTGATGACGTGGCATAAGCGTTGCATTAGATAACAATAGTGTTGCATTTGCTGTTTGAAGTGTTGCATTAGATATATTTTTTTATTTAAATTCTGACGTGGCAGGTGTGGGACCCACCACTGCTGATGTGGCAGTGTGGGACCCATAATGGTCACGTGGCAGGAGGCCCACCAATGCTGGTGTGGCAAGTGTGTGGCCCACAATTGCTAACGTGGCAAAAGTGGGCCCCACCTGTGCTGACGTGGCATTTGATGACGTAGCATAAGTGTTGCATTAGATAACAGTAGTGTTGCATTTTCTGTTTAAAGTGTTGCATTAGATATATATATATTTTTTTAAATTCTAATGTGGCAGGTGCGGGACCCACCACTGCTGACGTGGCAGTGTGGGGCCCATAATGGTGACGTGGCAGGAGGCCCACCAATGCTGACGTGGCTATTGTGGGGCCCACAATTGCTGAGGTGGCAGGAGTGGGACCCACCTCTACTGAAGTGTCACATGATGACGTGGCATAAGTGTTGCATTAGATAACAATAGTGTTGCATTTGCTGTATGAAGTGTTGCATTAGATATTTTTTAACTAGTCTTGTCCCGAATGATGAATTTATTTTTTTAAATTATTTTTTCGACGTTCAATCGCACGGATGTCAAGATATAACGATTTTAGTGGTACGGTAATTTTTCAAAAAAATTCCTGTATGTATTTGGTATGGTTTTATAACGGTCAAACCTGTCAAAGTGGACTTCCTTTTAACTAGTCTTGTCCCGAATGATGAATCTATTTTTTTAAATTATTTTTTCGACGTTCGAATCACAAGGATGTCAAGATATAACGATTTTAGTGATACGGTAATTTTTTAAAAAAAATCCTATATGTATTTGGTTTGGTTTTATAACGGTCAAACCGGTCAAAGTGGACTTCCTTTTAACTAGTCTTCTCCCGAATGATGAATCTATTTTTTTAAATTATTTTTTCAACGTTCCAATCGCACGGATGTCAAGATATAACGATTTTAGTGATACCGTAATTTTTTAAAAAAATTCCAATATGTATTTGGTTTGGTTTTATAACGGTCAAAGTGGACTTCCTTTTAACTAGTCTTGTCCCGAATGATGAATCTATTTTTTAAATTATTTTTTCGACATTCCAATCGCACCGATGTCATGATATAACGATTTTAGTGATATGTAATTTTTTTAAAAAATTACTTTATGTGTTTTTGGTTTTATAACGGTCAAACCGGTCAAAGTGGACTTCCTTTTAACTAGTCTTGTCCCGAATGATGAATCTATTTTTTTAAATTATTTTTTCGACGTTCCAATCACACCGATGTCATGATATAACGATTTTAGTGATACGTAATTTTTAAAAAAAAATTCCTATATGTATTTGGTTTGGTTTTATAACGGTTAAACCAGTCAAGGTGGACTTCCTTTTAACTAGTCTTGTCCTGAATGATGAATCTATTTTTTTAAATTATTTTTTTGACGTTCCAATCACACGGATGTCAAGATATAACGATTTTAGTGATACGGTAATTTTTCAAAAAAAATCCTATATGTATTTGGTTTGGTTTTATAACGGTCAAACCGGTCAAAGTGGACTTCCTTTTAACTAGTCTTGTCCCGAATGATGAATCTATTTTTTTAAATTATTTTTTCGACATTCCAATCGCACGGATGTCAAGATATAACGATTTTAGTGATACGGTAATTTTTCAAAAAAATTTCCTCCATGTATTTGGTTTGGTTTTATAGCGGTCAAACCGATCAAAGTGGAGTTTCCTTTTAACTAGTTTTGTCCCGAATGATGAATCTATTTTTTCGAAGTTCCAATCGTACGGATGTCAAGATATAACAATTTTAGTGATGTGGTAATTTTTTCAGAGTTCCTTTTATTTGGTTTGATTTTATAATGGTCAAATCGATCAAAGTAAACATTCATATCATGTTAACTTTTATTTATTTGATTAAATATAAATATTTAATATTAATACATATCATGTTAACTTTTATTACAAATATTTAATATAAATACAAATTTTATTATAACTTTTATTAAAAATTTTAAATAACAAACTAAGTTATAATATTTTAAGACAAACAAATCATATTCTCTCTACACCGGCTTGGGCTTTACTAATTTTCTCTCCAAACAAACACTCTATCAAAGTTTGATATAAAAAATGTTTTAAATTTAAATATCTAATATATGAACAAATCAAATTTTTATTTTATATTTAAAAAATTTAAATTATTTTTTTATAATCAATTTACCTGACAAACTCTCAATCGGCTGTATGTTTCAACTTCAAGGCTAAAAAAAATGGCGGACAATTTCCCCCCAAAATGAAAATTTTCTAATCTTCCTTTCTTTACATTCCCCAAAGAACACTCGGACTCATTTTCTCTCCTCCCACTCTACTCATTTTCTCTCTAGACAAACATCTTATTCTCATTTAACTTTCAATTTAGAGCTTTTAATTTAGTGTTCTGATTCTAGGCAATTCGTCGAACACTTTCCATCTCTTGTACATTCCAGCTACCTCAGCTTAATCACAGCTTCTGTTCCCAACCAGAAAATGAAGAACAAAGCAGCAGCTTGTGTAAGAGAATTGAGAAGCTCCCCAAACAAGAGGCTGTTTGTTCTGCATTTCAGATCTGAATGGGTGATGGGATCCAGTTCACAAAAGAGATGTTTTTTATACCATCAATCCTATACGCAAGCGTAAACTAAACAAACGTGCCCTTGAGGTATATTTATTTTTTTTGTTCAGTAGTAATCTTGAATAATTATTGTTGAATTCGTCCGAAATTCACAGGTGCAACGAGGATTTGATGGAAAGTCTATTCGGTTATAAAGCTGCAAAGGAGCAACCCAAAGTTGAGCGTAAGAAAGAACCAGTAGCCTTTGAAGTTCCTAAATATATTCAGATTATCGATCCCAGGAAAGCACAAAATTTATCAATTCTATTACGAGCGATGAATGTGACAACTGATGAAGTTAGCGAGGCCATTTTGGAAGGTAACTGCATAGTATATATATATATATATATATATATATATATATATATATATATATATATATATATATATATATATATATATATATATATATAGTATATAGAACAAACAGTATCTTTTTTTTGATTTGAATGATATTCAATGTACTAATGTCGAATTGAAAGAGTCTTTTGTATTGCATATTGTTTTGTGACTCTTAAATTGAGACCACTCTGGCACAATTCAGAATAAGTATAAGGTTTCTAATTTTATTTTTTTCACCAAGTATTAAGACCTTTTCATGTAACCAGGTAACGAGCTTCCTGCAGAGCTCATTCAGACTTTGTTGAAGATGGAACCAACAACAGACGAAGAACTAAAGCTGAGGTTATTCAATGGGGAACGTTCTCAACTTGGTCCTGCTGAACAATTCCTTAAAACCATGGTTGATATTCCATTTGCCTTCAAGCGCTTGGAGTCATTGACGTTTATGTGCAGTGTTCAGGAGGAGGTTTCATCTGTAAAACAATCCTTTGAAAGCATAGAGGTATCCTATTATTTTTCGAATATGACAACTTAAATAAATTATCATCTAATGATGTTTAACACAATCAATTTCTTATTCAATTAAGCAAGCAATATGCTATAGCTAGTGGCAGTTGTCCGAGCTGGTGTACATAAATGATGAATTGAAAAGTCCCATGAATTTGAGGGCATGGATATGTACATAAATGATGAATTGAAAAGTCCTGTACAGACTTCCAGATATACATAGTACTTCCAGACATGAAATATGGACCTTGTTAGGTCATGATAAGATATAAACTTCCTGGAAGCCTGGTGGTATTGGAAGATCTTAATATGAAGAAATTGAATTGTCTTATGAAAAGCTAATGCATTTTCTGAGCAAGGGAAGTATGTAAAATTTGACTGGTAGGCTACAATGCTAGGCTATAAATGTTTAGATACTTTTTGATGTTTTATATTTGTTTAGTTATTTACTTGTAATTTTATATATCTTTATTTGATTGTAATTTGCTGAGAAACTTTACATGTTCTGACAATGTGATTGGTTGACAGATTCACACCACTAGCCAGTCTTCACCAATGCAGGTGTGTAATCAGGCTATCAATGATCTTGACAAGGAACTGGATCATGTTTTTATCGTGTGCAAGCAATAAGACCACATTATTAAATTAATTTACTGCTTCTGTTCACATTTTTATGTTCTGATATTACTGCAGAATTGGTCCCATGTGAGTACAGTAATTGAAAAACTGAACCACATACCATCCAAACAGCATGGAACAGATATAATGCGCATTAGACCATGGTACATCTCTATATATATGTATACCCTCTTATATGCCTGTGTCTCATTTTTCCTTTTGTATTGCTTTTGGATTCAGTTGCTTACCCTTGATGTGTATATTTACGAAGACACACATACATGATACATGTAGTTAGTTTTTTAGTTAGTTGGGAGTATTTTGTCTTAGTCACACACACAACTAAGTACTGATACCAATATGATCATATTCCCTAAAATATGTTTATCCTAAACTATTTTAAAAATCTGAAGAAATATTTAATATATTACCTTTTGTGTCTAAATAAACAATAGCATGCCACAAATATTTTTTTACTTTTGATTCGATGTATCTAGAAAATCGGTGATAGCAATAATGGGATTGACACCACCATGGCAAAAAGATGAGGGAATTTAAAGCATAAAGGTTCCCGATGATAATACTGATGTTAGAAAGAAGGGGAATAGAATTTTGATGTTTCTTCAGTCAGCTTGTGAAAGAATTAAGGTCTTGCACGAGTTTTATGAAGCAGGAAGCTTGTTTGTTATATCGATTATTCTTTTTAAAATCAAGCTGTGAGCTAAAATGGATAAAAATCCAGAAGTAACTCGCTTCGCGCTGGAAAATATCAGGATTTACAACTGAGGAGGTATGTGCGTTAAGGAGAGGAGCATTTTGTTTTGTCATTCTGTGTTCAGTGCACTTGTGTTGCTATAATATGTTTTTGTTCAGTACTTTTATTAATAAGTGAACCACAAAATTTGACTAATATTAAACATGTTGTTTCTTTCAGCATTGAGCATCGCAGGAAACAATAATATTTAAAGATGAACAACTAAGAGAAGCACAAACATGGATTAAGCGAGCCCACGAAATGGATATTGGAGAAATTTGTGCCACATTTTCAAGTGATTAAGATGATAATTGTACTCCAATGACTAAGGCGGCTCCATTTACGAATTTTTTTATCTAGCTTTAACTTGCTAGTAGTAGAACTTGGTATTTTTGTAAAACTGTTATGTAGTTTTGTTGGCTGCATTATTTAGGACTTTTAAAGTTGTTGGCTTGGTTTGGACAAGATGGTTTTATGTATAAACAAAGCAGCCATTTCAAATTTTTTGTTGCATTATGGTATATTTAGTGTTGCTAAAAATACTTTTGATGTTGCTTAAAACAAAAAAATAGTGTTACATTAGGCTCAACTAGTGTTCCATTAGATAGTGGATCCCAATACTGACGTGGCATGAGGGGGGCCACTGTTGATGTGGCACCTTGGTGGGGTCCACTGCTGACGTGGCATTGCCACCCCAGTTTTGACGTGGCACACTATGGGCCCCACCGATGACGTGTCACCTTGCTGACGTGGCACCTTACTTACATGTCAGCACGCTGACGTGTCACCTTGCTTACATGTCAGCATGCTGACATGGCTGAAAATCTTATGCAACACTGTTAAGTGTTGCCTCTACGTGATTTTGGTGTTGCATAAGGCCTCTTATGCAATGCTTTCGTGGTGTTGCAATAGCTTGGAAAAGCGTTGCGTTAGGGGCCTTACGCAACGCCGGTATTGGCAACGCCCCTCTGGTGTTGCGTAAGACCTTATGCAACGCTTTTCAGGCTTTACGCAACATTTTTTGGGGGTTGCGTATGTGCGTTTATGGCGTAGTGGAAGGTGTTAAGGCAAGGATATTATTGGCCTACCTTGAAAAAGGATGCTTATGAGTTTGTTAAAGCATGTGATAAGTGCCAGAGGTTTGCCAACTACTCTACCAGCCCTGTTACTACCTTGACTTCTCTAATGAGTCCATGGCCGTTTGTTATGTGGGGGATAGATCTCATCGGAGAACTCCCCAAGGCTAAAGGAGGTGTGAAGTACGCTGTTGTTGTTGTGGATTACTTTACCAAGTGGGCAGAAGCGATGCCCTTGTCCACCATCACTGCGAAGAAAATTCAAGATTTTGTTTTCAACTCTATTGTGTGCAGATTTGGAATTCCATATAAGCTTGTGTCGGATAATGGAAAGCAGTTCGATAGCAAAGAATTTCGAAGGTTGTGTGATGACTTGGGGATCAAGAAAGAGTTTGCAGTTGTGTGTCATCCTCAAAGTAATGGGCAGACAGAGGCTATCAACAAAATAATCAAGCATACCTTGAAGACGAAGTTGGAAGAAAGCAAGGGGAATTGGCCTGAAGAACTTCCCATGGTGTTGTGGTCATACAACACAACTCCAAGAACTACTACTGGGGAGTCTCCTTTTGTGATGTCTTATGGATGCGAGGCAATGGTTCCGGTAGAGATTGGAGCAGGATCATTCAGGAGAGATTTCTATGATGAAGAGACCACTATGGTAAATCAAAGGCCGGTCTGGATTTTTTGGAAGAAACAATAACCAACTCACAGCTGAGGTTGGCAACTTACCAGCAAAGGGCTGCAAGGTATTATAATAGAAAGGTGAAGACCCATCTTTTTAAGGTGGGTGATTTGGTTCTTCGGAAGGTCATGCCAAATACAAGGGTAGCTGCTCATGGAGTTTTTGGTCCAAATTGGGAGGGACCTTACAAGATCAAGTCTATCATCTGGGAAGGCACTTATCACCTAGAAGACTTGGATGGTAACGCGATTCTAAGGGCATGGAATGCGGAGCATTTGAAGAGATATTATCAATAGGGTGCGGCTTCGGCCCCCTATTTTGTGAAGGCTTATATTTAAGTTACAGACTAGTATCAATAATTGTTCTCCTACTCTAGGGGGGTAGTACATATACACCTTCCTTAGATATAGTCGAGACTTGTTTGTTCTTTACACTTTTCAATAATTATTCTCCTTAGCCAGGGGGTAGTGCATGTATACCTTCCCTTGTTCTGTAAAGACTTGAAGTTTAATGAAGATTTTCAATATTTTCAAGAATTGTTGGTTGTTGAAGTACAAGAGTCCGTGCCCCGACACAGTAAGGCACGCCCTAATTCTGTTGCTTTAACATCATTAAAAGTTATTATGAAGATTTGAAGATTTTGAGAATCTTAATTCAAAAGGCCGCCAAGACGCGCCCTTAACTTACATAGAAGGAATACTTTTATTGGAATTTATAATTAATGGATAAAAGAAGACTTTCAACAAATTTTTTACATTTAGGAAGCCACGCCCTCACTGTAGGGCGCGCCCTGCGGGTAAATTCAAGATTCTAAAGCAATATATGAGCAATGAACTTGAAGAAACATAATTCCAAATGGAATATTAAAATCAAAAGATATTCAAAGTTAAAAGGAACAAATTCAAGGTTACAACTTGCAGGGTTTTACAAAGGACCCGCGCCTTAGAAAAATCATAGTTCAAGCAAAAGTATATCAAATTAAAATTTCAAGGTGCATCTTTAGATGCAGAAAGGGACACGCCCTTGGGAGGTGAAGAAAGAACATCTTGGGAATCGGAGGGACGGACGATTTTAAGAGGTGTTACCTCTTCAGGGTTGGGATTTTAAGTTTGATTGGCAGCAGGTGGAGAAGTCTGTGTGACCTGGGGAATGTCTTCAACTGAGGGCGTGTCCTTAGGATCTTTAGGAGTCTCCTCCAATCCCAACTCAACTCTCTTTGCTGCGATGGCTTTTACATGCGTCTTCTTGAAGACCACAACATCTTCAGCACTTTCCCGACCAAATTTCTCCCCCTAGTTGTAGTCAGGATCGTTGGCTAGAAAGCCAAGCAGATAAAAGTCAAACCCCTTCTGAAAGCTCTCATCTTCAATAGATTCTCTATGTTCTTCCAATTCAGCTTTTTCGATCTCCAGAGCATCTTGTTGTACTTGGAATTCTTCTCTTTCTTTCTTCAACCTCTCAACCTGGTCACAAAGATATTGGCCATGTTCAACGGACTTCTGAAGATCCAACTTGAGGGTAGCAATAGTGGCATCCTTGACATCACATTCCTTCTTCCACTTGTTATCAGTTTCGATAACCATTTTAGAGAATTTTCTGCTCTCAGCCTCAAGTTTGTTTATATGAAGTTTTTCTTTGTGCACTCTCTGGGTGCGCCCTAGGGATTGGATTAGAAGTTGGGCAGATGCTTGAATCATAGATTGAGCCTCATCCTCAGCATTCATATTCTGCCATAAATCAATCTCTTTTTCCTTGATGAAGGGGGCGGTAGCCGAACAAATAAGAGTTTCTACATATGAGGGCGCGCCCCCAGTCCTCTGTTTCTTACTCTTTTCAACAGTGGGTTCCTTAAGGACCTCAGCATCTCTTTTCAAAGTTCCAGTAGAAAGGGATGTATCCTCAAGGACCTCAGCGTCAGTCTATACAGGGCGCGCCCTGTACTCAGAAGTATTAGCTTTGTCATCCTTTTTCTTTGTAGCTCCAAAACCACGAGGAATCCTAGGGGCCATATCTGCACCAAAAAAAAAGGTGTTAAATCATGATCATATAAAGACAAGTTGCAAGATGTATCAAGTAAAGGATAAAAGATAATGAAGATAAAGCCAAAAGGTTATGGCACGCCCTAATTTAGGATTTCGTACCTCCATCTTGATCAGAATTGGAATTTTCATTATCACTATCACTAGAAGAGGACATGGGAACGGCAATACAAATTGATCCAACTCTATCAGAAAGGATTCCAACCCTTTTTAGGTTTTCCTCAGTGATTAGAATTTGGAGGTTGAATCTCTCTGCCGCAACCTTGAGGACGACTTTGGCCCGAGATAAGGCCGCGCCTTGAAGTGTCTTTTGAGTTCTTCTATCTTTTTTATCTTAAAGGAATTAATAAAAGTTAAAAGAAGATTGAAAAGAAAGATAAGAGGAGTGTATGGCGCACCCTCACTTACAAAGATTTGTATTGAATTGAAGACGAACTCGAGGAACATCCCAAACAAAGAAATAAGGTTCCTTCCATCGTTTAATGTGGCTAATCCTTCCTTCAGAAAAGCCTTTATTGTTGTGAGGTTTGTTGATCACCAGATAATAGTATCCAATGTTTGATTGACGGATGCTAAAGAAATAGCTGATTTCTGGCATGGAAAGTGCTTCGAATCCCAAATCATGGTAGAGAATGAATAAACCTAAAACAAGTTTATAGCTGTTGGGAGAAAATTGAATTGGGGCTAGATTATACCATTCGAGGATTTCTCTTAAGTATGGGTGCAAAGACGCGCCCACACCAAGGGCTCAAGTCTCGGGGTTAGGTTCATCCTTGGAATTCTGAAATCTCCACCATAGTTGAAAATATGAGGACGATGGTGAGAGTGGGGAATGGCCTAGAGTCCTTCTTGACCATAGTATTTTATGGCCCATTCCACTTCATCATTTGTGACAGTAGAAGACATATGCTCACACAAGCTAGCTTGCCTTGTTTCTTTCTAAGTTGTTTTTTGTCCTTTTCAGATATGCTCTCATATCTTCCCTACTCGATGTCGATTTCTTCATCAAGAACTTCCCAGTGTTCGAACGGGATGGGTGAAGGTGGTGGAGATGTTGGTTCGGAGTCGATTATTGGCGAAATGGAGGAAGCTGAGGGCGCGCCCTCGACGGAATAAGTGTCTGAAGAGTGGGTATCGTTGAGGTATGGCTATTAGGGATAAAATCATAATCAGAAGGGTCTGAAAAGGGTGAGCTTAAGATTTTTTCAGGAGTTGGTGTTTTTCTTGGAGATTGAAGGTTTTGGGTACTCTCAAGACGAGCAATAAGGGGGACATTATCTAAATAGTCTTCACTGGAGAAACTTATTCTACCTTCGTTAAAATCCTCTATAAGGCGCGCCCTATCTTCTGGAGAAATAAAGGAGAAAAGCGGCCTATAAGGATTCGGAGGGAGTGGAGTTGGCAAAGGAGAGGATATCCCAATGCGTCTGTTAAGTTCCTTAAAAGGATGAAATGGAGAAGGTGCGCCCTCCAACTGCAAAATTAAAAATAAAGAGAAAAATTGAGTGCGCGCCCATGAAAGAAATTTGCGGAAAAGAGAAGTTTTCTACAAGTTATGATTCAAGGGCATCTAAATAATCAATTTTAGAAGCTTAAAATGTACCCTAAAGGGGGATAATCGTTATTTAAATTTTACAAAGAATGAATTTCTTCGGAATAATAGTATCAGATGAATCTAAGGTGTGCTATGTGTCGAAAGCACGTCCTGGCGTTATTAAAAATTGGCATTTAAAGACATTTGGGCAGAAAAAACCTTAAGGCGACTATGGAATTGAAAACCTAAGAACGCGCCCTGGGTGGGAAGCGCGCCCAAGGTCAAATGAGAAGACTAAGCTAATGCACAGAAACATGTTTTGCAATACATATTACAGCAGTGAAAGATCAAATGCACATATATACATTTATAGATACATTCAAAATTGAAGAACACAAGGAGTATGAACAGTCGAATCGGTAAAACAAACAATTGACATGATGAAATCGTAAAAAAAGAACATGAGATCATACCTTGGGAGTTGTAGATTGCAGATTTGAGAAGAAAATCGAGAAAACACGCTGCAATCGGTCGACTTTTTGCTCGGAAAAAAGTAAATCGCCGGAGTGGGGTTTTTTGTGGGGAGAGAAAAGTAAAAAGAGTAAAGTTAGAGAGAGGGGGTTTATAGGCAAAAAGAAGGATAGTGGAGGACAACTATAAAGCAATAGACGGTTGAAATTCTGAAGGCGCGCCCTCATCTAAGGCGCGCCCTGTTGGAATATTATGAGAATTTTGGGTGTTAGATATAATTGATGTAATGTTTCAGTGTTTAAGTGTAACAGTGATATATCAGAGTTTAACTGGAAGGAAGTCAGAGTTTGGTAAAGTCTGACTGACGGAAGCTGGACAGAGTTTAGTAAAGTCTGTCTAGAAGCAGCGCGTATGGAGTCAACAGAAGATATTAGAGATCAATTGAAGATTGATATGGAAGCGAGATCTTTGGAGACTGGATAGCTATCAAAGAGATCGAGTTGACTTAGGAGACGTGTGACAATCTGTAATTGATAACATTGTATAGCTGATTATTAGGAATATCAATTAGAGAATGTATCGAAGCTGTATATTTTATAAATACAGTTAGGTTAACCCTAGAAGGGTATCGTGCATCGAACTATCTTTATTTTGTAACCTAGCAGCTCTTTGTGATAGTTTACATCACGAAGAGGGTTTTTAATATCAGAAGATTTAAAGTGCATAATCATCTTACTTGTTGAACTCTCATACGAATTTGATTATTAATTGTGTATTCGGCCTAACATTGGGTTTTTTAAGAAGAATTCCATACATCATCTCTGATTTCATATGGAATTGGGGGGTAGTTGTTATAGCCAAAATTTGGTTCGGGTATTTCAGGATGGATTCGGGTCAAATACGGGTTCAATTTGGGGAATTCTAGATTAGATTAGGAATTTGGCAGAAATAGAGAAGTCAGGCCGCGCCCTCTCATTCTCTATAAAGAGGGCGCGCTCTAAATACTTAAAAAATGATGATAAAGTAGATTTTCCAACAACTGAAGAAATCCTTCCTGGGATTTCTACTCAAGTTGGGATTCCAGAAGTTGAAGAATTCCCTCCTGTCGTATCTCAGGAGGGGGATGTCCACCGCAGAAGGCCTCCAAGGGTTTGTCTGGATATAAAGACCCTTCTTAAACACTAAGGGCGCGCCCTAAGGTGGAAAGATGGGGACTTTCTGGTGTGAGCTTTGGGAGCTCTGTTCCTGTATTCAATGGGGGCGTTCTCATTGGGGAACTTCGGAGTAATCCTGCACTTTGCACCTAAAAGCTCTGGATCACCTGTCCTGCTATCTGGTGGGTGCTTCTCATTCGGGGGACAGGGATGCGTTCTGCACTTGAGGTAAACCATGGCTATACCTGCATCCTTGAAATCAAGAAATAGCTGGTAGCGGATAGGACTAGTCCTCGACGGGGGAAGTTTCTTTATCCGTGAAGTCTTGGGATCTTGGATGAGCCTTGGGCCTTTGTGGTTAGGCCTCATAGTGGAACATTCCGGATGCTAGACCTACAATCCCAGTCCATTTGGGTTTCTTGTTCTCCAAGAACTACGTATGGCTTGATCCCTATAAATACCAGGGTACGTAGGCCGATTGAGGGGTTGGAAGTCGAGAGCTCTGAAATAGCCGCCACTAACCCTATCAATCTCAGCCACCAATTAAAAATAGCCACCACACACAACCACTCTTTTCGGCAAAGAACCACCGCTGTAAATCTTGTTTCCGGCGAAGTCCCTCAAATTTTGTTGTTCCCAAATTCCTCCGTCAACACCAACTTTGCCATATAATTAAAAATACAATTTTTTCACTACGCCATAAAGGCACATACGCAACCCTTTTTACAAAGCGTTGCACATAAAGCGTTTCGTTCGATAGAAATTTTGGGTCTTTTGCAACTGAGCCGAACTGGTGTTGCGTTAGATATAATTTAGTGTTCCGTATTACCCACAGTGTTTCACATCATGCAACACTAACTGCTGGTGTTGCGTTAGATAATTTTTTATTTTAATAAATGATGACATGGCAGAAGTGGGACCCACATGTGCTGACGTGGCATTTACTAACGTGGCAATTGTGGGGCCCACAATTGCTGACGTGGCAGAAGTGGGACCCACCTGTGCTGACGTGGCATTTCCTGACGTGTCATAAGTGTTGCATTAGATAACAGTAGTGTTGCATTTGTTGTTTGAAGTGTTGCATTAGATATATATATTTTTATTTAAATTCTGACGTGGCAGGTGTGGGACCTACCACTGCTGACGTGGCAGTATGGGACCCACAAGGGTAACGTGGCAAGAGGCCCACCAATGTTGACGTGGCAATTGTGGGACCCACAATTGCTGGCGTGGTAGAAGTGGGACCCACCTAAGCTGATGTGGCATTTGCTGACGTGGCAGAAGCGTTGCATTAGATAACAGTAGTGTCGCATTGGCTGTCTGAAGTGTTGCATTAGATATTTATTTTATTTTATTAACTAGTCTTGTCCCGAATGATGAATCTATTTTTTTAAATTATATTTTCGACGTTCCAATCGCACGGGTGTCAAGATATAACGATTTTAGTGATATGGTAATTTTTTAAAAAAATTCCTTCATTTATTTTGTTTCGATTTCTAACGGTCAAACCGGTCAAAGTCGACCTTCCTTTTAACTAGTCTTGTCCCGAATGATGAATCTATTTTTTTAAATTATTTTTTCGACATTCCAATCACACGGGTGTCAAGATATAACGATTTTAGTGATGTGGTAATTTTTAAAAAAAATTCCTTCATTTATTTTGTTTGGATTTTTAAAGGTCAAACCGGTCAAAGTTGACATTCCTTTTAACTAGTCTTGTACCCGAATGATGAATCTATTTTTTAAAATTATTTTTTTGACGTTCCAGTCGTGCGGATGTCAAGATATAACGATTTTAGTGATGTGGTAATTTTTTTAAAAATTCCCTACTTGTATTCGGTTTGGTTTTATAACGGTCAAACCGGTCAAAGTTGACATTCCTTTTAACTAGTCTTGTACCTGAATGATGAATCTATTTTTTTAAATTATTTTTTCGACGTTCCAATCGTACGGATGTGAAGATATAACGATTTTAGTGATGTGGTAATTTTTTTTAAAAAATCCTACATGTATTTGGTTTGGTTTGGTAACGGTCAAACCGGTCAAAGTCGACCTTCCTTTAAACTAGTCTTGTCCAAAATGATGAATCTATTTTTGCAACATAATCTCAAAGGAGTATAACAACCTATATACATTTTCTTTGGGGTATTGCAGTAAGCATTTTATTTTATCAGAGTATAACTAACAGAGTTTAGAGTTCATCAACATCAGTAGTTTTTCATGAAAGGTAATGCACACAGTATTTATAGACTCAGAGTTTAGGACAAAATAAACTAAGAGATGCTATAAATATGAGCCAGTATCATGCTGTGTTAACTTTCTGCACAATCTAAGATTAGATCACAATAACTCAGAAAGATTCATGATTAATTGCTGAGAATCATGCTTCATACATATTTCTTCATTGGTGTTTTCATTCAGACAAAAATCAACTCAGAGTTCACAGAGTTTATCAAACTTATTAACAGTGTATGACATACAGACATACTGACAAAGTTTAACAGAGTATGCATAACAGAGTTTAATCAACAGAGTTCACTTAGCATTTAACCAATCAGGAAATATGATTAATACATCACATAAGTAAAGTTTGAATCTAACCAACATTTCTAGTCAGAACCAGAGACCATTCCTAGTTCATTGACCAGTCTTGTAAATGTAGCTTCACTCAATGGTTTAGTGAAGATATCTGCAAGCTGTTGTTCTGTAGATACAAAATGTAGTTCAATATTTCCTTCTTCCACGTGTTCTCTGATGAAGTGGTACCTTATGCTGATGTGCTTGGTCATTGAATGCTGTACTGGATTACCTGTCATAGCAATAGCACTTTGATTATCACAGTAAATAGGGATATTACTGTACCTCAATCCATAATCCAGCAATTGATTCTTCATCCATAAGATATGTGCACAACAGCTACCAGCTGCAATATACTCTGCTTCAGCTGTAGATGTGGAGATTGATTTCTGTTTCTTGCTGTACCAGGAAACAAGTCTGTCACCAAGAAATTGACAACTTCCACTAGTGCTCTTTCTGTCTACCTTGCAGCCTGCAAAGTCTGCATCAGAATACCCAAGTAGCTTAAAATCTGATTCTCTGGGGTACCACAAACCTAATGATATGGTGCCCTTGAGATACTTGAAGATTCTTTTCACAGCTGTCAGATGTGGCTCTCTAGGATCTGCCTGAAACCTTGCACAAAGACAGGTTGCATACATGATGTCAGGCCTACTAGCTGTCAAGTATAGAAGAGATCCTATCATGCCCCTGTAGTTTGTCATATCCACTGAAACTCCTGTGTCTTTGTCCAGTTTAGTTGCTGTTGCCATGGGAGTTGATGCAGATGAACAGTCAAGCATACCAAATTTCTTGAGAAGATTTCTGGTGTATTTTTCTTGATTAATGAAAATTCCATCTTTTGTTTGTTTCACCTGTAGGCCTAGAAAGTAACTAAGCTCTCCCATCATGCTCATTTGATATCTGGACTGCATGAGCTTGGCAAACTTCTTACAGAGTTTATCATTAGTAGACCCAAAGATGATGTCATCAACATAAATTTGAACTAAAAGGAGGTCACTTCCTTGATTGAAATAAAACAGAGTTTTGTCAATTTTTCCTCTGTTGAATCCACTTTCTAGAAGAAACTGAGCAAGTGTCTCATACCATGCTCTTGGTGCCTGCTTAAGTCCATATAGTGCCTTATCTAGCCTGTAGACATAATCTGGATATTTGGGGTCCACAAATCCTGGTGGTTGTTCAACAAACACTTCTTCTTCAAGCTTTCCATTCAGAAAAGCACTTTTCACATCCATCTGGAACACTTTGAATTTCTTGTGAGAGGCATATGCTAGAAAAATTCTGATTGCCTCCAATCTTGCTACTGGAGCAAATGTTTCATCATAATCTATTCCTTCCTGCTGTGAATAACCTTTTGCTACCAGTCTAGCCTTGTTCCTCGTGATAACACCTTCACTGTCAGTCTTGTTTCTGAAAACCCATTTAGTACCAACAATAGATCTGTTCTTTGGCCTTGGTACAAGGGTCCAAACTTCATTTCTTTCAAATTCATTTAACTCTTCCTGCATTGCTGTTATCCAGTCTGCATCTTGAAGAGCTTCTTCCACTTTCTTTGGTTCATTTTTAGACAAGAATGCATGAAACAGACATTCACTTGCAGTAGCACTTCTTGTCTTTACTTTTGCATCTGGATCACCAATTATCAAATCAGGTGTATGTGATTTAGTCCATTTCCTAGCAGAAGGCAAATGACTTCTATCAGCATGTGATCCTCCCCCTTGATCCATGCTCTCCTGATTTTGTTGTGATCTATCTTCGTTTTCTGAGACTCCCCCTGAACTTGACTGCCCAGAGTCAGAATTTGAATTTTCAGAGTTTGAAGCATCAGAGTTTGATCCAGATTTTTCAGTTGACTCAGTATCAGTGTTTGAGTCTTCATTTTGATCATGCTCCCCCTCAACTGGTTCTCCCCTTTGTTGTGACTGAGAAGTTTCTTCAGAATTTACCAGTAGAGGTTCAGAGTTTGTTTCAACAGAGTCTGTCAGAATTGTTTCATCAGAGTTTCCTTCATCAGAGTTTAAAACTTCATTTTCAAAGTTCAGTTGATCATATTCATCTTTGTCTTCAAGTCCAGTTATCTTCTTATCATCAAAAGAAACATGTATAGATTCCATGATCACTTTAGTTCTCAGATTGTAAACTCTGAATGCCTTTGTTGACAGTGGATAGCCAACAAAAATTCCTTCATCTACCTTTAGCTCAAACTTGGTCAACTGTTCTGGATGAGTCTTCAAAACAAAACATTTGCACCCGAAAATATGAAAGTATTTCAGGTTAGGCTTCTTTTTCTTCACCATCTCATATGGTGTCTTTCCATGCTTATTGATCAGTGTTGCATTTTGAGTAAAACAAGCAGTTTGAACAGCTTCTGCCCAGAAATAAGTTGGCAATTTTGCTTCATCAAGCATAGTTCTGGCAGCTTCAATTAAGGTTCTATTTTTCCTTTCAACTACACCATTTTGTTGTGGTGTACCAGGTGCTGAAAATTCTTGTTTCACTCCATTGTCCTTGCAGAATTCTTCCATTGTTGCATTTCTGAACTCAGTTCCATTATCACTTCTGATGATTCTGACTTTGTTGCTTGATCCTTTGTCCAGAAGCTTCACATGCTCCATCAGAGTCGATGCAGTTTCATCCTTCTTTGCTAGAAAATACACCCAGGTGAATCTAGTGTATTCATCAACAATGACTAAAGCATATTTCTTCCTTGCAATAGACATAACATTTACTGGACCAAAGAGATCAACATGCAGAAGATGATAGGGATCAGTGATAGAAAATTCTGTCTTGCTCTTGAAAGATGACTTCCTTTGTTTAGCCTTCTGACATGAGTCACATAGGCCATCAACATTTAACAGGGTCTTTGGGAGTCCTCTTACAAGATCTTTTCTGATCAATTCATTGATGTTGTTCAAGTTCAAATGTGAGAGTTTCTTGTGCCACTTCCAACTCTCTTCACTAGACATTCTTGTAGACAGGCAAACAGCTTTTCCAACAGAGTCTATCAAAAGCTTGATTTCATAAATGTTGTTTTGCCTGTGACCAACTAGAACAACCTTTCCTGTAGATTTGCTGATAACTTCACAATATTCAGGTTGGAAATCTACATGATATCCCTTGTCACAGATTTGACTCACAGATAGCAAGTCATGCTTGAGTCCTGGGACATGAGCTACATTGTTGATGATGACATTTCCAAGATTGATATTGCCATATCCCAATGTTCTTCCTATATTGCCATCACCATAGGAAACTTTTGGGCCAGCCTTCTCCTCATATTCTGATAGCAGGGCTTTATTTCCAGTCATGTGTCCTGAACATCCACTGTCCACGACTAGGGTTGCCTCCCTGTTACCCTGCAATCACAAACAATTACTGAGGATTAGTTTTAAGGATCCAGACTTGCTTGGATCCTTTGGCATTCTTAACTTTGTTAGCTTTTGCAGCGGAATTAACATTATCAGAGTTTGAGCTAACATTATCAGTGTTTACACTTGCAGTATCAACTTTAACCCATTTCAGATTGGGTTTCAGTTCATAGTAATTATGATAGATAGCATGATATTCTCTGCAAGTATAGATGGAATGCCAAGTGCTTCCACAGTGTGTGCATAGAGTCTGTGGCTTAGTTCTAGCAAAATCCTTCTTTACCTCAGACTTTGTAGGTAAAGAATTTATATTTTTATTTTTCTTGCAAAAATTTGCAAGATGCTTAGTACTACCACAGTTATGACATGTCTTTCTTGGAGCATAACTAGCAAGCATTGGTTTATTTCTTGAAGTAATGCCTACTTTTCCATTTCTGTTCTTGTTTGACACTTTCTTTTTCTCAACAGATTTTAACTCCTTCAGTTTATGTTTGAGTTGTTTATCTGTCATTGAACCAATATTAATCTGTTTAACACTAGTTTTTACTGGTTTTCTTTTGACATCTTCTTTTTCATTCTCAGACAAAAATTTACTGGTTCCATGAACAAATTTAGTTCTGACTTTAACTTGATTTTGAAATCTAAGTTCATCTCCCTCATTATAACCTAGACCAACAGTGTCTGTTTGAAAAATCTGTTGAGTGTCCTTTCCAGAATTAGTCCAAGTCCTAATTTTCTTATTTGCTTCCTCCAACTCAGATTCTAGATGTTTATATTTCTGAAGCAAATCCTGTTCTATAGAAACAGCATCATCTCTCTCTTTCTGAACTTGTTGCATGTTTTCAAGTTTCTCTTCAACAAGTTTATTTCTTTCTTTAAGTTCAAAATTTTCAGCTTTTATCCTCTCATTTTCTAAAGTCTGATCCCTATAACTTATATGCAATGACTTAAGAAAAATTCTTAATTGAGCAATGTCATCAATATTATAAGCATAGGTAGTTAGAGGTACCTGATTTTCAGAGGATTCTGATTCAGTAGTAGCCATGAGAGCATAGTTCACTTCTTCATCAGAATCTGAAGTATCTGCCCAATCTCTGCCTTTAGTGTAGAGTACCTTTCCAGTTTTACCCTTCTTGCACTCAGGAGCATAGTGGCCCATCTCCTTACACTTGTAGCATTGAATTTCAGACTTATCCTTCTTTCCTTTAGAATCTCTCTTATCAGACTTCCTATAGCTTTTCCTGTCTTCATTTGAATCCCTAGAAAACCTTTTTCCTTTCTTGAAATTCTTGAAGCCCATTTTCTTGAAAGTCTTCACCATTAACACAGCCATTTTCCTCATTTCTTCTTCATCATCCTCAGAGTCAGATGATTCAGAAGAATTTGAATCATAATCAGAGTTTGGTGATTCACTTTCTGAATGTATGACCAAAGTTTTTCCTTTCATTTTCCTTCTTGTTGCCTCTTTCTTCTGAGGCTTCTCTTCAACATTAAGAGCAACAGACTTTCCTTTCCTGCTTGATCTCCTGTTTCTCTGTTCCATTTCCAATTCATAAGTTTTGAGCAGTCCATAGTCTGTTTCAGCAAGATCATAGTTGTCTCTAATAGTGGTTGTTTTCACATCCCACTTTTCAGGTAGAGAAAGAAGAAACTTGAGATTCGAGTCTTCTAGATCATACTCTTTGTTGACCAATGACAGATCATTAATCAGTTTACAGAATCTATCAAATGTTTCTGTCATGGTCTCTTCAGGTTTAGCCTCAAAATTCTCATACTCTTGTGTGAGTATGTTTCTCCTATTCTTCTTAATAGCTGCAGTTCCTTGACACCTGACTTCAAGAGCATCCCATATCTCTTTTGCAGTGGTGCAGTTAATGACTTTGTTAGACATAACATTGTCTAAAGCACTATGCAGTAAATGCCTAACTTTTGCATCCTTAGCAATTAATGATAGATCTTCAGGAGTCATGTCCTTCTTTTCCTTTGGAACCATTTTTGCTGCTTCACCAGAAACTGCAACAGATAGCTTTGTAGGATTGTGAGGGCCTTCATAAATCCTGTCAAGATATTCTGGATCTGTAGCCTCCAGAAACATAGCCATCTTGACCTTCCACATAGCATACTCTAATGGCCTCAGAATAGGAACCCTGATTGGTTCATAACGACTCACAGTAGTAGGAGCCTTTTCAGAAACAGTAGGTGTTGGTGGAGGAATTTCTGACATGATTATTGTTGTGTTTGGATCTTAACCTGTAATAAAGTAACAGATTGGCTCTGATACCACTTGTTAGGCCAAATACACAATTAATAATCAACTTTGTATGAGAGATTAATAAGTAAAAGCGTTTATGCACTTAAAAAACTTCTTGTATTTCAAACCCTCTTCGTGATGTAAAATATCACAAAGAGCTGCTAGGTTACAATAATGATAATTCGTTATCGATACCCTTCTAGGGTTAACCTATCTATATTTATATACCATACAGCTACGATACAATCTCTAATTGATATTCCTAATAATCAGCTATACAATGATATCAATTACAGATTGTCACACGTCTCCTATGTCAACTCGATCTCTTTGATAGCTATCCAATCTTCAAAGATATCGCTTCCATAATTAACCTTCAATCACTGTTGAACAGTAGACGCGCTTCCTTCAGACAGAGTTTAACAAACTCTGTCGAGCTTCCAACTGTCAGAGTTTACGCAAACTCTGACTGCTTCCAGCTAAACTCTGATAACTCCCTGTAACACTTAAACACTGATCAAAACACATCAATTATATTTAACAAACTCTGATTCTTTTCTGAGTGCACCAGTGCAAACAGACAATAAACATGCTTCTTTTGCTCAACCTTGTAAGTCTCATGAAATTGAAAAGGCACAACTTGCAAAATTTGCTGTTGACTGGTACAAAGAGGATTGCATTTTTCCAAGAGGGAGAGCATCTAATTTTGTTAAACAAACTGCCAATACCATCTCCAATCCAGAGATTCTTTCTTGATTACAAGCAACTGTAGTTCAAGTCAAGACTCTGGATGGTAGATTTGATGAAACTACGAAGGCAATCAATGACTTGAGGACTGAGATCGTAACTAGGGAAATGAAAATGGAAAGAGAGTCTAAACTCATGAATACAAAATTTTCTAAAGCCCAAGACAATCTCTTTGCCAGGCTGGGTAAAGTTGAAGAGAATCAGTCTGCCTTGTCTATTAAAATAGATTCCATTGCAAACTCTTTGGAGTTGCTAACCTCCATTCTGATTCCTGATGATGTCAAAAAGGGGGAGAAAGTTGCAAAAACTGCTTGCAAACAACTTCAATCCTTTGAGAGGAAGGATGATGCTGCAGATGGAGGTGGATCTGACAGAACCAAAAGAACAATTACAAGGTCTAAAGTAAACTCTGCTAAAGCAAACACTGTAAACTCTGCTAGAGTAAACTCTGCTAAAGCAAACACTGCTGAAGGTCCACTGGATGATACAGAGTTAGCTGCAAATATGT
The DNA here is from genome assembly GCA_036435485.1 of Saposhnikovia divaricata. Classification (NCBI taxonomy): domain Eukaryota; kingdom Viridiplantae; phylum Streptophyta; class Magnoliopsida; order Apiales; family Apiaceae; genus Saposhnikovia; species Saposhnikovia divaricata. The sequence continues at coordinate 107,065,498 of CM071597.1, forward strand.
TTCTTGAAGAACATGGAAATGATGTCACTCTAGAAGATGTAAAGGCTGAAGTGCTAAGGCTTAAAGCTGAACATGAGAAAAAGCTTAAATCTGGAAAATTCAAGAAGAAAGATGAAAAGGCATCAAGACCTGTTGTTAAAGGCATTAAGATAAATGAAAATGTCAATGCTGATCAGAGATTGTCTCATTCAAGAAAGCCAACAGCAGATGAGGCTAGATTGAAGCTTAAAGAAAAAGTTGTTGAAGTTGATAAGAGTTCAAAGAAGTTAAAGCAAGTTACAACCTCTGTTTCTACACATGTTGTACAAACTACTCTTCCAATTCATGGTTTTGTGAGACCTACTATTCCTGAGAATATTGAGAAAGTTCAAGGAGGTGATATTTTTCAAAGCAGAGCAATGATTGCTAAGCAACCTCATGATTTGGTTGGTTTAGGGTCAAACAGAGAAAGGACTTCGAATATTACTCCTAGAGATCATTCATCACTGGCTGCTCCAGGCAAGGGTGTCCTTCAAGTTAATTTGGACAAGCTGGAATCAGTACAATTGATTCATCAAAGAAGTCTAAACAAAGACTTTCTGCTGTATTTCATGGAGGATGGGACTGTTTACAAAGTTGGAGAACATGATATTCATTTGAAAATGTATGAAGAACTGCAGCATGTCTTACATATTTTCAAAGTGAATAACAGTCGTACTTACCGAGCTGCAGAAGTGCTTAGATACCAGATGGAAAGATCAAAGATGATTTGTGGAATTAAAGACAATTCTGAATATGTACCAAAGTACTTAGATTACAAAAGAAGAATGGTTGAAATGAAGAGAAATAGTGCTAAGCTGAGAACTGATTTGGGTATCACTGTGCTTGAATTCAATTCAGAATCAGAAAAGTCATACTTTATCAGACTTGGAAATGAAATGAAGAAGAACAGCATCTATGATTTGAGATCAGCTATTTATCATACAGATGGTACAGATTCTAAGCTTCGAGAGATCAAGCTAGAGATGGAAAGAGCACTTGAAGTTGCAGAAGAGAGATTGCTAACAGTGTATTTGAGGACAGCATGGGATGTTGAAAGGATTAAGTAATTTATGCTCTGTAAGTTTTTCATATTTTCTGTAATTTTGTTAAGTATCAGTTTAAACTCTGTTTAGTTGTTAAACACTGTATATGATTATTTGTTTTTGACATCATCAATTATCTATTAACTTGTGCATTTTTGCTAATGAACAAGTTGGGGGAGATTGTTAGATATAATTGATGTAATGTTTCAGTGTTTAAGTGTAACAGTGATATATCAGAGTTTAACTGGAAGGAAGTCAGAGTTTGGTAAAGTCTGACTGACGGAAGCTGGACAGAGTTTAGTAAAGTCTGTCTAGAAGCAGCGCGTATGGAGTCAACAGAAGATATTAGAGATCAATTGAAGATTGATATGGAAGCGAGATCTTTGGAGACTGGATAGCTATCAAAGAGATCGAGTTGACTTAGGAGACGTGTGACAATTTGTAATTGATAACATTGTATATCTGATTATTAGGAATATCAATTAGAGATTGTATCGAAGCTGTATATTTTATAAATACAGTTAGGTTAACCCTAGAAGGGTATCGTGCATCGAACTATCTTTATTTTGTAACCTAGCAGCTCTTTGTGATAGTTTACATCACGAAGAGGGTTTTTAATATCAGAAGATTTAAAGTGCATAATCATCTTACTTGTTGAACTCTCATACGAATTTGATTATTAATTGTGTATTCGGCCTAACATTGGGTTTTTTAAGAAGAATTCCATACATCATCTCTGATTTCATATGGAATTGGGGGGTAGTTGTTATAGCCAAAATTTGGTTCGGGTATTTCAGGATGGATTCGGGTCAAATACGGGTTCAATTTGGGGAATTCTAGATTAGATTAGGAATTTGGCAGAAATAGAGAAGTCAGGCCGCGCCCTCTCATTCTCTATAAAGAGGGCGCGCTCTAAATACTAAAAAAATGATGATAAAGTAGATTTTCCAACAACTGAAGAAATCCTTCCTGGGATTTCTACTCAAGTTGGGATTCCAGAAGTTGAAGAATTCCCTCCTGTCGTATCTCAGGAGGGGGATGTCCACCGCAGAAGGCCTCCAAGGGTTTGTCTGGATATAAGGACACTTCTTAAACACTAAGGGCGCGCCCTAAGGTGGAAAGATGGGGACTTTCTGGTGTGTGCTTTGGGAGCTCTGTTCCTGTATTCAATGGGGGCGTTCTCATTGGGGAACTTCGGAGTAATCCTGCACTTTGCACCTAAAAGCTCTGGATCACCTGTCCTGCTATCTGGTGGGTGCTTCTCATTCGGGGGACAGGGATGCGTTCTGCACTTGAGGTAAACCATGGCTATACCTGCATCCTTGAAATCAAGAAATAGCTGGTAGCGGATAGGACTAGTCCTCGACGGGGGAAGTTTCTTTATCCGTGAAGTCTTGGGATCTTGGATGAGCCTTGGGCCTTTGTGGTTAGGCCTCATAGTGGAACATTCCGGATGCTAGACCTACAATCCCAGTCCATTTGGGTTTCTTGTTCTCCAAGAACTACGTATGGCTTGATCCCTATAAATACCAGGGTACGTAGGCCGATTGAGGGGTTGGAAGTCGAGAGCTCTGAAATAGCCGCCACTAACCCTATCAATCTCAGCCACCAATTAAAAATAGCCACCACACACAACCACTCTTTTCGGCAAAGAACCACCGCTGTAAATCTTGTTTCCGGCGAAGTCCCTCAAATTTTGTTGTTCCCAAATTCCTCCGTCAACACCAACTTTGCCATATAATTAAAAATACAATTTTTTCACTACGCCATAAAGGCACATACGCAACCCTTTTTACAAAGCATTGCACAGAAAGCGTTTCGTTAGATAGAAATTTTGGGTCTTTTGCAACTGAGCCGAACTGGTGTTGCGTTAGATATAATTTAGTGTTGCGTATTACCCACAGTGTTTCACATCATGCAACACTAACTGCTGGTGTTGCGTTAGATAATTTTTTATTTTAATAAATGATGACATGGCAGAAGTGGGACCCACATGTGCTGACGTGGCATTTACTGACGTGGCAATTGTGGGGCCCACAATCGCTGACGTGGCAGAAGTGGGACCCACCTGTGCTGACGTGGCATTTCCTGACGTGTCATAAGTGTTGCATTAGATAACAGTAGTGTTGCATTTGTTGTTTGAAGTGTTGCATTAGATATATATATTTTTATTTAAATTCTGACGTGGCAGGTGTGGGACCTACCACTGCTGACGTGGCAGTATGGGACCCACAAGGGTAACGTGGCAAGAGGCCCACCAATGTTGACGTGGCAATTGTGGGACCCACAATTGCTGGCGTGGTAGAAGTGGGACCCACCTAAGCTGATGTGGCATTTGCTGACGTGGCAGAAGCGTTGCATTAGATAACAGTAGTGTCGCATTGGCTGTCTGAAGTGTTGCATTAGATATTTATTTTATTTTATTAACTAGTCTTGTCCCGAATGATGAATCTATTTTTTTAAATTATATTTTCGACGTTCCAATCGCACGGGTGTCAAGATATAACGATTTTAGTGATATGGTAATTTTTTAAAAAAATTCCTTCATTTATTTTGTTTCGATTTCTAACGGTCAAACCGGTCAAAGTCGACCTTCTTTTTAACTAGTCTTGTACCGAATGATGAATCTATTTTTTTAAATTATTTTTTCGACATTCCAATCACACGGGTGTCAAGATATAACGATTTTAGTGATGTGGTAATTTTTAAAAAAAATTCCTTCATTTATTTTGTTTGGATTTTTAAAGGTCAAACCGGTCAAAGTTGACATTCCTTTTAACTAGTCTTGTACCCGAATGATGAATCTATTTTTTAAAATTATTTTTTCGACGTTCCAGTCGTACGGATGTCAAGATATAACGATTTTAGTGATGTGGTAATTTTTTTAAAAATTCCCTACTTGTATTCGGTTTGGTTTTATAACGGTCAAACCAGTCAAAGTTGACATTCCTTTTAACTAGTCTTGTACCTGAATGATGAATCTATTTTTTTAAATTATTTTTTCGACGTTCCAATCGTACGGATGTGAAGATATAACGATTTTAGTGATGTGGTAATTTTTTTTAAAAAAATCCTACATGTATTTGGTTTGGTTTGGTAACGGTCAAACCGGTCAAAGTCGACCTTCCTTTAAACTAGTCTTGTCCAAAATGATGAATCTATTTTTTTAAATTTTTTTTTCGACGTTCCAATCGTACGGATGTCAAGATATAACGATTTTAGTGATGCGGTAATTTTTTAAAAAATTTCCTAGATGTATTTGGTTTGGTTTTATAACGGTCAAAGTCGACCTTCCTTTTAACTAGTCTTGTCCCGAATGATGAATCTATTTTTTTAAATTATTTTTTTCGACGTTCCAATCATACGGATATCAAGATATAACGATTTTAGTGATGTGGTAATTTTTTAAAAAATTTCCTACATATATTTGGTATGGTTTGGTTTTATAACGGTCAAACCGGTAAAAGTCGACCTTCCTTTAAACTAGTCTTGTCCCGAATGATGAATCAATTTTTTTAAAATTATTTTTTCGATGTTCCAATCGCACGGGTGTCAAGATATAACGATTTTAGTGATGTGATAATTTTTTTAAAAATTTCCTATATTTATTTGGTTTGGTTTAGTAACGGTCAAACCGGTCAAAGTCGACCTTCTTTTTAACTAGTCTTGTCCCGAATGATGAATCTATTTTTTTAAATTATTTTTTCGACATTCCAATCACACGGGTGTTAAGATATAATGATTTTAGTGATGTGATAATTTTTTAAAAAATTTCCTAGATTTATTTGGTTTTATTCTATTGATGAATGTTTTTATTTAGTTATCAGAATTGAAATTAGAAATTTTAAAAATCAAAATAAAATTAAATAACCACAACATCACAGTCAGTCAGCCATGTTGCCCGATGAAAAATTTGGGCGGAAAATTTCCCCCCTTCACAAAATAATTCACACTACTTTCCCCCCAAAACACACTACTTTCTCCCGAAATCTCTCCGCTCATCTCATTCTCTCTACTCCCTTTCGATATTATCTCTCTCTCTCCCCCCCTCTCCCTCTCTCTCTCTCTCTCTCTCGATATAGACAAACACTCTGTTCTGATTGCAATCTACAAACTCTAAATACAAACCACTCATTTTCTTACATTTGAATTTCTACTCTCCAGTCATTTGTATTTCTTTATTTTATTTTGCAGGTGATTAAATTTGGTGCTTTTAGGTTCAAACTAATTTCGGTTTCAATTTAGGGTTTTGTACTTTACTAATTAGGGATCAAATTAGGGATTTGTATCTGAATGTTTGTTTTCTTGGTCATTATCAAATACTGATTTGGTAGAGAATCTATTATTAAACTTTACTGTTTAGGGCTTTCAATAAGGTTTTGTATTTGACTGATTTGGTTTTTGGTTGTTATGTGCTTGATATTTGCTTATTACTAATTTGTTTTTTTATCTTTGTCTATTATTTTCTTAATATGTATTTTATATACAATTGATATGTGCTTGGATTATGCTTTTATGTGTTTAATATCCTTTTATGTGTTTAATATCCATGTGGGTTCTGTGAAAGAATGGGGAATCTGCTTTTTGTGTAACATCTCTCTTGCCTAATGTGGAAGCATAGTTGAACTCTTTGCGTACTTGGTCTGGGTGTAAAGGTCTTAGGATTTCTCCTACAGGCAAACATACTTGAGCTTTGATTGAAACCATATAAGTTGTCTACGTTTCTGTAACCTTACAGGTTTAAGTATTTTTGATTACTTAAAAATCCATCAATCTCTATATGCTTTTTGTCCTTTATTGATGATACAGGACAATTGAAATTGGGGCTGATAGATTCAAGACTCCTGATGTACTGTTTAATCCATCCTTGGTTCAGGACAGTCTTCATAATAACAGTATATCTTGATTCTTGTCTTACTACTACAGCTATCTGTTACTTGGAATTTGATGGTTTTGTTTGGTCCAGACCATTCCAGGTATGGAAAGCTATGCAGATATTGCCTCTTCTGCTCGTGGTCTGCCCCAAATGGTATAGTATTTCTCCACTGATTATGTGTTAGTTTTCTCTTTAATATATGCATATATAGTTTATGTTTTGTTGTTTTCCAGGTTATAGAGAGTATAAACAAGTGTGATGTGGACATTCGGAGAGAACTATACAGTAGCATATTGGTAAACTACCAACCCTTATCTAGATTATTTTCATGCAATATAATCATGACACCATCTTTTGATCCATGGAAAACTGAAGTTGTTCGTTTTAACTGTAACTTCTATTCCTCTTGAACGAGTTTTTGTATCAAAATAATATGAGACATGCTTTAGCGTGATGCAAGTATGGCATGAAGAAAGATGTTGCCACTAAGGCATCAAGATTCAGATCATCTCCCTCATTCCCTAATGCCACTGGAAATTCTAAATTTAAGAACCAAAATGATGGTTTCTGCATTGACGAGTATCTGAGGCATGACTACTCTGTTACTGAAGCAGGCATGAAAAGTACGTCGAAACCTGAAGAATTGACATTTTGTTATGAGACATCTTCATCTTCATCTTCTGGATATATGGATTTCGAGAATAATCATAGCACAGAAGAATTTGTCTTGAATGAACTTGGAAACAAAGTGGAGGATAAAAATTTGGCAGAAGAAATTTCAGAGAAGTCTGAGTTGTCTGAAGTCTCGCACACTATGGTCGCCCAGGTTTGATTCTCTTTTTACATATCTTTTAGTATATGAAAGCAGATTCTTAAGAGGCTTCAGTGAAGTATGCTTGTACTTGTATGCAGTCAGTTAAAGATTGATAATACTTTATTCTATCTTCTCCGATCATTTATATTGCTGATGTAGATGCAATTAGATTTATGTTTCTCCTACAAACTGGCAGTTAAACAAACATATGTGAGCGTGGAGAGTTTTCTAGGTTTCTTATTATTCTAGTTTTCTTCTTACAATGCTTTCTGGGTTTTGTTTGGTCTGCTATCAGTGTTTAATGTTTGGTGATGTCCCTTGTTGGGGATCTTGTCTTTTGGGCCCATCTATCAGTTGATATTAGCATACTTTCATGTCCAGCATCAGAAGGATAATTCCCTTCAAAATCCTGCATGTTGCTCCATATCATTGGAAGATAGTCTAACCTTCAAAGCCATCAAGTCAGTATAATATTTTTGGTAACTTTGAATAACACTATTATTATACGATAGAAGCTGAACCACTGTAGGAAGATTGAAACTCGATCTTAGTTTAGTCATCCTCTGTATTTGTTAAATTAAAGGAAGTTTAACTGTACATGCTTTGATCGTAATCAAACATAGTTCTGGGATCAAATTCTTGCACATGACTATGTCAATTGGACTGTGGAGCATTGACAGATTGGTGATGACTTATGATCGATGACTAGCGTTATAAAAATGTCCGTGTGTGTATAGCATGCCTTGAACAAGAACATGAATTCTTCAAGGACATGACCTGGGTATGGCTGCAGATGTTTAATGTGGCGTACTACAACTAGTTTGGCAGTAGTGTAGTACAGGTTAACTTGAACTATTTTGAGTTTGATCTTGTGCTATGTCAGCACATGGATCCAAATCCTATTTAGATTTATTTATTAACTTCAATACGGTGTGTATTTTTTGAATCCTTTGTCCATTATTCTGGACCTATGTTGATGTTTGTTCCGTCACTTGTGGCTTGGTTCCACGTATGATCTGTTCCTTTTTTTGAACTGGAGTACTGAACGTTGATTATTTTGAGAGTAAAACTTCTAGGATAGATCAGGTACTTGCAGTTTTGTTTCTTCATAGAATTTTATTATTTGTACCGATTGTAATATTTTCTTATTTATATGATGCAGGTGAGAATGTGCTCCGATCAGGTTCAGAGACATGCTGAAGATAGGGTTCAAAAATCAGTCTCCTTGGAAAACACACAGAGGCTGTCTAATACTATCAAGAACGAGGCCACATTTTCAAGCGATTAAGACGATAATTATATTCCAATGACTCACGGCGGCTCCACTTAGTAATTTTTTTGTAGCTTTAACTAGTTAGTATTAGAACTTTGTAATTTAGTACTTCTGAAGTTAGAATTTGCGTACTTTCAAAGTTAGGATGGTTTTATGTATAAACAAAGTAGCTATTTCAAATTTTTTGAAAAAGGTGTTGCATTTGACTCTATTTGATGTTGCAAAAAAACAAATGATGTTGCATTAGACTCAACTAGCGTTGCATTAGATAGTGGTCCCCATTGACGTTGTGGCATGTGGGCCCATTGCTGATGTGGCACCATGTGGGTCCACTGCTGACGTGGAACCATGTGGGCCCCACAACTGACGTAGCACAATGTGGGACCCACTACTAACATGGCTCATTGTGGGCCCAACTGATGACGTGGCATCTAGGTGGACATCACTGCTGACGTGGCACCTGCTGATGTGGCACCTTGCTGATGTGGCACCTCATGGGATCCAATGCTGATGTGGCTTGTGGGCCCCACTGCTGACGTGGCACCACGTGAGTCCCACTGCTGAAATGGCTGAATATCTTATGCAACACCATTTGGTGTTGCCTTTACCTGCTTTTGGTGTTGCATAAGACCTCTTATGCAATGCTTTCGTAGTGTTGCAATAGCTTGGGAAAAGCGTTGCATTAGGGGTCTTACGCAACGCCGGTATTGGTAACACCCCTCTGGTGTTGCGTAAGACCTTACGCAACGCTTTTCAGGTCTTACGCAACTTTATTTGGGGGTTGCGTATGTGCGTTTATGGCGTAGTGTTTATATTTTCTCTAGCACGCTTCTTCCGATGAATACTCCAATAATTGACACTTCTAGATGCTAACCTTATAAAAAAATGCATAAGATAAATATGTTAGTGAAATAATATTTAAATCATTATTAGGATCACAAATGAAGTTGACATCCTACTTGAAATGCCAATTTTTGGCATCTCATATCACTTCATTTGGCACCTCAATGGCATCCAATAATTCCAATGAAGTGTTAAAATGAGTATCCTCCAAATGACATTGACACCCCTCTTGATATCCTCCATTGAAGGTACTCTAATGAACCATTCATATCCTGCAACATAAAATTGTGTGTCGTTTGCCTTCTACATTTCTGTTAATGAAACACAAGGTCTTTATGCGTTGAGGTTAGGCGCAAGATCTCATGTCCCTTGCACAACATGTAATATATATCCAGTACTCCTACATTTTAAGTAAAAAAAATATATTAATAATTATTAAAATTTAATCAAAATAATGTATCTAAAATATTATTTAAATTTAAATAAGTATACCAATATACCATGTAAGTCTAAAATTAGAAATTTTAAAATGCTACATATAGCTCATCATATTTTACTTCTATTTTATCATAATCTTTAAGAATCTTTTTGACAAGATTTTTGATTTTTTCCATCTTTGTAATTTATAGGATTTTGTACATACAATTTACTAATATTGTAAAATTCTTAATAAATTCAAATTATATCAATATTCAATAATTCGTTATATTTGGAAAATCCTTTGACTTTTCTACCATTTCATTCATAGTGTTTTTTCATGTTATATTTCAAACTATTCTTGAAATCATGAATAGGCAAAGGTGCACGGCCTCCTATTCTCTTTTTTTTTTCATCCTCATCGGCAAAAGCATAAAAAACTGGGAGGAAGTTTCGTCTTCATCCACAAGAGCATAGAAAGGTGGGAGGTGGTTTGGTGCTTTGTCAGTTTAGCTACTCGATTTCATTCTCAACCAAAGATAAATTGAAATCGACTTGCAAAAGCTAAAACTTTTATCGCCATACCAGTACCAAACACAGAAAAAGAAATTTGTAGCAAGCTACAATACATGAGCAGGTTTATTGTTCATTGTGATATCATTTTCAAGTTTAAAAACTTGTTCCATATACATTTTACTTAATTCTTAAACCTGTGTTATAAGTCCATTTCTGATGAGTCATACCTTTTCAAAAACGGGTAATGCTAAGTAATCCAAAAAAAATTCCCAAATATTGTCCCAATATAACGTGACAAACACATGAAAACTTAATTTGTGGGCATGTACATACGCGGTATCCAATATTTTTATTAGAAAAGTTACCAATTACAAAGCGACACATAAGCATTTGAGACAATTTTTGGGTTCGCTAGCATTTTTCTTCAAAAACATCTTTCACTTCCTACTAGGGCTGAGCAAAAAATCGAAACCGAGTTCAAAAAAAAAAAAAAAAAAACCGAAACCGCTAGAAACCGCTAAAAATCGAACCATATAAAACCAAGCAAAAACCGAAATCGCAGTTGCGGTTATAAGTTGGAACCGATCCGAAAAAAACCGAACCGATCCGATTAACATAATTAAATAAATAAATTATATATATATATATATATATATATATATATATATATTGTTGTGGAATAAAAATTGAGTTATCGAATTGCGATTAGGGTTTGTGTGTATTTAATGCTAAGGGATGGTGAGCTTCAAGCTTTAATGGCTGTTTCCGTGTTCGAGACTAATCGGTCCTCACAGAATGCCTACGTATCTCGTTATTGAGAATCAAGCCAAAAAACGTAGTTCTGAGATGAGGGGTCTGCCCCTTTATATAGGTTGTAGGAGCCTTAGAATCGTAGTAGGATTCGGATACTTGGTGGGCAAGCCACCGCCTTGAGGAAGGTTCTAGACTCCTTCCTTGTAGGAGTCTATTTCCATATTGAATTGGGTACCTTGGAGGCTAAGTCTGGTAGGAATAGTATCCTTATCTGATTACTATTGCTGAGCTATTTATTACCCTTAATATTAATTACGAAATTAATATTAAAATAGGGAGTCTGACCTCAATAATGGGCCCCACATCTGGACCATGCTGGGTCTAATTAATGCCATATTAAATGTGTCTTTAGAACTTATTTTCAGCCCATATCATTTGCCCCCAACTTCTAGGAAAACTGATCAGGTTTTCCTTGAAGTTTTAACGGCCTTTTCGAGACTTGGGTCAGGGTTTATGGCTTTTACACGAGTATTCAACAATATCGTCTTAATGTAAGGCGTGGAGCGACCGACGCATTTACAACGATATTGAACGACACTAACAGTGTTTAACGGCACTAAACAGAACTAATCGGCACTAAACAGCGCTAACCAGCCTCAAACAACGTTCAAACAGTGTTAAACGATGTTAGACGGCATAAAACGGCACTAACGGTGCTAATCGGCACTAAACGGTGCTTAATCCGCACTAAACAGCGCTAATCGGCACTAATCGTTGCTAATTCTCAGTTTCATCTTCCACTTGATTATTTTGTTAAAAACAATCTCAATAGTGATCTTGAACATCAAGACGGTAAAACAAAAAATGTGAAATCCCGACTCGATCACCACTGTCAGTTGGCCGGGTCGAAAAATGCATACCGACAACCAATGTCGGTCGACCGGGAGGTCACCGGTGTGCCGGTCGGCCGGTACCCGGTCGGCCAAATTAATTTTTTTTTTTTTTGTCGAAGCAAAATATCGATCTCGAGGATCAATGTCGGTCGGCCGGGACGTCCGCGAGAGGGCAGTCGGCCAAGAGCAAATCGGCTGAAGCAAAAACTCATACCGACGATCGACGTCGGTCGGCCAAAACTTTTTTTTTTTTTTTGCATCGAAGCAACATATCGATACCGACAACCAATGTCGGTCGGCCGAGGCTTCCCTAGTGAGCCGGTCGGCCACTCCTCCGTCGGCCAATTTTTTTAATTTTTTTTAATTTTTTTTTTGTCGGTCGAAGCAAAACTCCCACTCGACAATCAGTGTCGGTCGGCTGATGAGTCCCCGGGAGGCCGGTCGGCCGAGAGGCAATCGGCTGACAAAAAAAACTCGACTCGAAGGTCGATGTCGGTCGGTCAAAGGGTTCAATTTTGCCTCAGTTGGCCTCGTCTCGGTCGGTCGTCACGCCCCGCGTGCCTCGGTCGGCTCTGGTGCGGTCGGTTGAAGCTTCTCCGAGGCCTCGATCGGCCGTGCTTCAGTCGGCCGGTGCCCTCGTGGGTGCTTTGTTCGGCCGGTTCTTGGTCTGCGAGTTGATTTTCAATATTTACCTCGATCATCAATATCGAATCTCATCATTAACATTCGCACATCGGCTTTCAAAAGCTAATCAACTAGGCCATACATGACTTTTATTTAAGATTTTACTTAAAACCTCGATCAACATTATTAATCCCGTTTTTAGGACTAATTTCTTGATTATCCTTTCTTAAGCACGCTTAGCTTCCAAAGCTCAACTGACTGCTCTGGTGAAATGTCTTCGCGGAAATTCATTTAAATTCTCCGTTTCTTTTCCAGAATTTCATGAGTTATAACGACTCTTTCCATCTATAACAGATAGTTTTGCTCCTTTTTCATATTTTATCGATACTTGACCTGTAAACGCGAACCGGGCTGCATTTCAACCTGAGGTAGCAGGTCATCCTTTTCTTATAAAAGGAGGGGAGTATCCTTCATTTTTATTCACTTCTTCATTTCTCAAACTTTTCTCAAGTCTTCAAGTTCTCTAGTTTTCAAGCTTCCAAGTTCAAGCTTCAAGTTCAGTATGGCCGACAAGCATGCATCTGCCCCTCAGATCTCTATGGAGGAAGCCTTCAGGAAGAGGAGCATGGCGAGAACCATGGAAGGTAAACTAAAACTCATGCCTCCTAAATATATTGAGCGTCGATTCGAGTCTACATTAGATTTGTTAAATACTATGGGAGAATCATTCCCCAATAGTTCAGATTTAGATGCCTTTCATAGTCTTTGCAAGTTAAAGAGAAAGGATATAGGGATGATTGAAAGCACGTATGGTTTTCCAAGTGTGATCAAAGTTTGCCTTCCAAGCCTTGGGGATAGAACTTGCAATTGGCATCCCGAAAGGATCTGCGTTTACAAAGGTGCCTTAGAAGCGGGGTTGAGGTTCCCCGTCCATCCATTCATTATCAGGTTCTTAGCGGAGCTCCAAGTTCATCCTTGCCAGCTATACCCAAATTCATGGAGGTTCCTCATTTGAGGTGCCGGGAATTGGAGATCCCTCTGAGCACAACAATGTTCAGGAGCATCTTCTCAGAGAAAAACTATTCTGATTCTAAGGCAAGACGGATTAACTTCCAACTTCAAAGTAATCTTCCTCATATAGTAAACTCTTTCTCCTTTCCTGGATCCCATCATCTCTGGGATAGAGAGTTTGTTGTTTTAGAATGGCAAGGCGGTGACTGGGGTCAGTGTTTCGTTAAGAGGTTTGGATATATGGAGGATAGTTGGCACTTCGTGTGTGATCTTAACCATGAAGAATTGCTAAACAGAGATAGATTGCTTGCTGATGATGGTCGCACCCATTACAAAACTATTCTAACAGAGAAGAAGCTTATCGAAGCCGGCTTAAGAATTCTTTCTTTAGAGGGTAATTTTCCTTCGTTACTTTATCATGAACTATGTTTGTTCTTATTCCGATATCTCTTTCTTTTTTATTTCAGCTGCTGAGGAGTTGGACAGTTGTCCCGAGAATCAGCCACATGTTACCAAACGAATGACAAAGAAAGCGGAAGAGCAACTGAATCCTACTGGTCGAAAGGTTCCTACGTTCTTGGAGGGATGTTCCCAAGGGGGAAGAGGTCTCGGAACGCCGCTGAAGGTACTCGAGTCCCATTCACTCCGTATTGGGGTATTTGTGAGTAGGACTCTATCTTGGGAAGTTCTTCCTTATCCTTGACCTAGTCCAGGCTCTCTATCACTGCTCCTGATCTCCTGACAGTTACTGCGGGAGATAAGATTGACGAATCTGAGCGCCTTGGAGCTCAGGCTCTTTATCAGGTACCAAATTATGCACTTGATGTTCTTGTTTGCCCAATTTTTTGTTAAGTGCCTTACCTATTTCCTTATTGCAAGCAAATGCTTATCTTCAATCCGCCACCCGTCATGGCCGAGCCCATAGGGATAGCAACGTGGAACTGCTGAATGAGCAAGCACGGTTCAAAGAACAAGTTCAAGACCTAAACTCCAAGGTTGCTCGAGCTGAGGCAAGTAGCCTGTCTTACCAAAAGAAACTTTACTCTCTTGCCAAGAAGAAGTCCTCCGAGGCTGACAAGGTGATTGATGCCTACCATAGGTCAGAAGCTTTTACAAAGTTTATAGATGATCATGATGATGAGATGCGGCCCTTTAACATGTCGGTTGGGTGGAACAAAGCTGTTGGCGCTGTTAGCCACAAGTATCCTTCGATGGTGAATCCAGCAGACTTCCCTTGCCCTAACTGGGCTGCTGCTGTCGGAAGTCACGGGGATCATGCAGTGGGCTTCAGGGATAGTCGTCGTCCTTCTGGTTCTGGTTTAAGGAAGGTGGCCAATGTTGTTAGCTCCAGTTCGACCTCTTCCCGTTCAGCTGGGAAAAAGGCCATGTCGGAGAGGGAGGCGACCGTGAGATGATCTTTTCCTGGCAAAAAACTTCGGATTAGACCCAACTCCTCGACTGATACTTCAGACGAAGAAGGGGACGTGGTGAAGAAAGGAGTGGCGCAACCTATGGACACAGAAGCCGAAGATGATGACGATGAGGGCTCCGAAGAGGAGGGAGATGAAGAAGAGGGAGATGGAGAGGAGGAAGGAGAAGGGCAAGAAGTGGTGGAGGAGTCCTCCGAGGAGTAGATGTCTTTGATCAAGGGCCTTGCATGGCTTTCACAGCCATATGTGGCTTTGTTTTTTTTAGTTTTAAATCAAGGTCCTTCGGGACTTAACTTTTATTCGTGGTTTGTAATTTAAAATATAGCCCTTCGGGGCACTTTATTTATGCATTTGCTTTCCTCATTCATATGTTCAATTATTTCCAGTACTTGATTTTTCTAAACTTACACTCAACGGGTGCTTGGTACATAATCAAAATCATAGAATGGAAGACAAACTTGCATTAAAAAATCGAAGTGGGTTTAACCCTTACATATGTAATACTACTGTCCTACTCGGGGCACTAGGCCCTGGAATGGTTTCATCCAACCTTATTTCTACTTTTCCTAATAAATATATAGAAAGCTGAATCCGTACAAGGATAGCTCACACATAATAAATCTTCAGGTTCAAAGCATGCCAAGTTCGCGGCACTTCGTTCCCATCTAATGTCTCCAACTTGTAGGATCCTCGTCCTAGTGTCTTCTTGACTCGATACGGTCCTTCCTAGTTAGGGGCTAGCTTTCTTTTCTGTCCGACTCCAGAAGCTTCTATTTTCCTTAGAACCAAGTCGCCTTGTCGAAAGAACCTCTCCTTAACCCTTAAATTGTAGTAGAAAGACGCTCTCTTCTGATGCTCTGCATTCCTGGCATTTGCTTCATCCCTAACCTCATCAATTAGGTCAAGGGTGAGTCTCATGCCCTCTTCATTAACTTCTGGTTCATATGCTTCAACTCGAGGTGATGCATGCATAATCTCAAGGGGCACAACTGCCTCGGCCCCGTAAGCCAACAAGAATGGGGTTGCTCCAGTTGATACTTTACAGGTGGTACGATACGCCCATATTATAGGCAATAGCTCGTCCACCCAAGTGTTCCTAGAACGTTCGACCCTCTTCTTCAGTCCATCAAGGATGATTCGATTGGCGACCTCTGCTTGTCCATTTGCTTGTGAATGTGCTACTGAAGTAAAACGAAGCTCAATGGCATTTTCCTCGCAGTACTTCTTAAATTCTTCATTGTTAAACTGTGTCGCATTATCCGTCACAAGGACTCGAGGGATCCCATATCTGTAAATAATGTTCTCCCAAAAGAACTGGGAAACTTGCTTGGTGGTTATTTTGGCTAAAGGCCTAGCCTCAATCCACTTAGTGAAGTAGTCGATGGAAACTATCAGAAACTTCCTTTGTGATGAAGCTACGGGGAAAGGACCAAGTATATCCATTCCCCACATTGCGAATGGAATAGGGGAGCTAATCGACGTTAACATCTTAGGCGGCTGCCTTACTATCGGAGCGTGCTTCTGGCATCTATCGCACCGCTTGACATAGCTCTGTGCATCGGCCAACATCTCTGGCCAGTAGAATCCCAAACGAGTTATTTTGTGAGCTAGGTCTCTGCCCCCCAAGTGCTGCCCACAGATACCTTCATGAACTTCTTTCAAAGTTCCCTTGCCTCTTGGGGCCTCAAACACTTCAAGTATGGGATGACAAAAGACCTTTTGTAAAGGACGCCTTCAATCAAGGCATATCTCAATGCTCTCACTGACAGCTTTCGTGCCTCCAAGGCATTGTTAGGGAGCCATCCGGTTTTGAGGTGAGCTTTGATAGGATCTATCCAACAGCTTCCTACATCAATCGGTGCCACCAATTTTGAGTTGATGGTAGGGGCCTTCAAGACCTGGAAGTAAACACTTCCTGCGTAATTTTCTATCTCAGAAGAAGTGAACTTGGACAGCGCATCGGCCTTAACGTTCTCCTCTCTAGGAATATATTCCATATAACCCTCATCAAACTGAGTCATCACTGCCTTCACAACTCTCAAATACTTTGCCATAGTTTCATCCTTGGCCTCGAATTCACCATTTACTTGTGATACCACTAGTCTTGAATCCCCACATACTTTGAGATTTTTGACCCTCATGATTCTGGCCAAGCCTAAACCGGCTACCAAGGCTTCATACTCAGCTTCGTTGTTGGTTGTCGGAAAGTCCAACTTCAAAGCATACTCCACCATGAACCCATCGGGGCTTTGTAAAACCACACCTGCACCACTAGATTTTGTTTTTGATGCTCCATCAAAATAGAGCACCCAATACTCCTTCAGATCAGGCCTAAGCTCTTCATCTTTATCCTCTTTCCCAGGGGTAGTTATCATCTCATGCCCCCCGACTTCTTGGTTGTTAATGGTGCATTCAACCACGAAGTCAGCCAATGCCTGAGCCTTAATGGCTGTTCGAGGTTTATACGTGATGTCAAATTCTCCAAGTTCAATCGCCCACTTGATTAGCCTTCCACTAGCCTTCGGGCTATGCAATATGTTCCTCAACTGTTGCTCCGTCAGGACTTCAATCTTATGTGCCTGGAAGTACGGTCGTAGCTTCCTTGAGGCTGTTATCAATGCCAAGGCAAACTTCTCAATGGGAGAGTAATTCAACTCAGCCCCGTGCAACACCTTGCCCACATAATAGATAGGTTTCTGGACCTTCTTCTCTTCTCGAATGAGAACGGCGCTCAACGCTTAATCAGATACCGCCAGGTATAGATAAAGAGTCTCCCAGGGACTAGGTTTGGCCAGCAAAGGGGCCTCAGCCATGTACTTCTTCTGTTGTTCAAAGGCCTCTTGGCTCTCAGGGGTCCACTCAAAATTTTTCACCTTCTTCAATGCTTGAAAGAAAGGCAAACATTTATCACCAGACTTAGAGTTGAATCTTCCTAAAGCCGCTACCCGGCCTGTCAACTTCTGCACATCTCTTATAGAGCGTGGCGGTTCCATATCTAAGATCGCCTTGATCTTGTCAGGGTTGGCCTCTATGCCTCTCTTTGAAACCATCAAAACTAAGAATTTTCCAGATCCAACACCAAAAGCACACTTGGCTGGATTCAACATCATCTTGTGGTGCCTCAGCACTTCGAATGCCTCTCTGAGGTGCTTAATGTGATCTGCCTTGAACAGGCTCTTAACTAACATGTCATCAACATAGACCTCCATGGTTTTTCCAATCAGATGGGCAAATATCTTATTCACCAGTCGTTGATAGGTAGCTCCTGCATTCTTTAGACCAAAAACCATAACAAGGTAGCAGAAAACACCAAAGTCAGTTATGAAAGATACCTTTGGGATGTCATCCTTGTGCATCTTAATCTGATTGTAGCCGCTGAACCCATCCATGAAGCTCAACATCTCATGTCCAGCTGTGGCGTCTATCAGCATGTCTATCCTCGGCAGGGGAAAACAATCCTTCGGACATGCATTATTCAAATCAGTGAAGTCTATACACATCCTCCACTTCCCATTTGCTTTCTTGACCATCACAGGGTTAGCCAACCATTCGGGAAACTGAATTTCTTCAACAAACCCAGCCTCTAAGAGCTTATCAACTTCTTGATTTATGGCCTTTTGCCTTTCAGGTGCAAAGTTCCTCTTCTTCTGCTGTATTGTCTTCCGGTTAGGATCAACATTCAATCTGTGAGTTATGAGTTGGGGATCAATCCCTGGCATATCAACTACCGTCCAAGTAAACACATCACTATTTTCTTGTAAGAATGCTATCAACTTGCCCTTCAGGGGTTCCTTCAAAGAGGCTCCTATATAAGTTACTTTCTCAGGGTCGCCTAGCTCCAGAGGAATGGGGATTAAGTCCTCTACTGGCTTCCCTCGGTGTTCATCATCACCACGGACATCCATGTCTTTGATCGGAAGTACCTGCCCCCGATTCCATCAGCTCTTAACGCGGACACATAACAACTTCTTGCCATCTTCTGATCACCCTTTTGTTCTCCAACACCATTCCTGGTTGGAAACTTAATCTTCATGTGATATGTGGAGGCAACAGCCTTGAATGCATGAAGTCCAGTCCTTCCCAGGATCGCGTTATAAGTCGAGGATGCCTTGATCACAAGGAAATTCAGCATCTGAGTAGCCTCTTTAGGTTCTTGTCCAATTGTCATGGGTAACTGAATAGTTCCTTCAACCTTGGACTCAACTCGATTAAATCCGTAGATTGGCATGTTGGTCGGGGTCAATTGAGAATCGGTGTACCCCATCTTCACAAATGCGTCATGAAACAAGATATCAACAGAAGCTCCATTATCTATCAAGACTCGTTTCACCTCCGAGTTTCCAATCACAGGAGTTATGACCAATGGGTCGTCATGGGGGAACTTCACCCCTTCGAGGTCTGAATCATCAAATCCAACGGCTATTTCAGTCCTAGCACATTTTGGGGCTTCTCCCACGATGTGCATCACTTCTCTGGCATACGCCTTTCGAGAGTTTCGAGTCATACCGGCCGCTGTCGGGCCTCCCCAAATCATGTTAATAACTAGCCCTCGGGGCTGTGGATTACGATCACGATCACGATCGTTATCCCTTCTGTCATTGTCTCTTCTGTCATAGTCCCTTTTTTGGGTCCCACGATCATCACCCTTCGTGAACTTGCTCAGCTTTCCCTTTCGGATCAAGAATTCAATCTCATCTTTCAACTGCCTACAATCATCTGTATCATGCCCCACGTCACGGTGGTACCTACAGTATTGCTCCTTGTTTCTCTTTGCGGGATCACCCCTAAGTGGCTTCGGCCATCGAAAGTTTTATCCTTCTCAATATCTAACAAGATTTGACTCCTAGGAGCGTTCAGCCTTGCATAATCAGAAAATCTCGGTCCCCAAACCCTTCTTTGGTGGTGCGGAATCCTTGCTAGTCGGGGGATACTAATCCCTAGCGTCGTACTCTTGCTCTTGCTTTCGTTTCTTTGAGTCATTGGAACCCTTACCATTACCTCCTGCGGTTTCCTTCTTCATGCTGTCCTCAGCCTTGATATACGTGTCGGCCCTTCGTTGGAGCTCGGTCATGTTTTCAGGAGGATTTTTTGCCAAAGACCTTTTAAAGAAGAGATCAGTGGTTCCGTGTTCCAGGGCTACCATGGCCACCTTATTTTCCAGATCAGTGATATTCAATGTCTCCTTGGTGAATCGCTTGAGGTAATCCCTCAAATTCTCATTCTTCCCCTGCACCACATACATGAGAGATGCAGAACTTTTTTCATGAACCCTCCCACTAATGAACTGGCTGACAAAGGCAGCGCTCAGCTCCTTAAAAGAGCCAATCGAGTTTGCAGGTAGGCGGCTATACCACCTTTGAGTCATGCCCGACAGGGTTTAAGGGAACGCCCTACACTTTAAGGCGTAGCTTGCAGGCTGCAGCAGCAGTGCGTTTGAGAATGTCCTGATATGGTTTGCGGGTCGCCCGTTCCATCATAAGCCTTAATCGTCGGCATCTTGAACTTCCTTGAGATGCGGGCATTCATCACCTCTTCAGTAAACGGAGGTGTGGGATCATCAGGATCCCCAAGTGGCATCAGATCCTTGGGGTTACTTCTGGGGGTCTCCACCCTTGTCGATTTTTCAGTTGGGGCATCGGCCCTTCGCTGTCTCCTTGAAGGACTCTCCAGATTTATAATGGGAATCCTCCCTGTCACTGGAGGAGGTCGAATCAGACTTTGCCTTGCTTGCTCCCTAGCAATATCATCCTTTATCCTTTGGATCTCAGCCTCATGAGCCTTAATCCTTTCCTCAGCCGTTTGTGGAGGCCCATCATGGATTCTTTGGGACCTCCTTCGAGGTTCTCTACTAGCACGTCGCCTCCTTGGGGCTTCTTCGCGATCATCATCGTCATCCTCAAATGTCGAATCATCAGTATAGGGGCCGGAGTAGTCATCGTACTCTCGATCTCGAATCTGTAGGGCGTGACCGCTTGGTCCAGGTTCCCTTTGTCGAGGGGGATAATTAGGCAGCCCATACATCGGGTTGGTATTCAAGGGAAGATCCGTGGTGTGGATCTGTATTCCCGTGGGTAGCGTACGATCAACGTTATCAAGAGGAGAAACCACCATCTGAAGAGGGTTAGCTTCTTGGTTCTGATGGACAACCACGGGTAGAGTTCCCTCAACATGGGGAATCGTCCCTGGGGGTTGAGAGGCTAGAGGTTGAATCATCGCCCCTGTTGATGGGGGTAATTGTCCTTCTTCAGTAATGATAAGCGGATCAGAGGTGGCAGGTGGAGCAGAGCTAAGGGGTATGGCCTCAATCGAGGTTGATGTTGTTCTTCATGTTTGAACCATGGTTGATGTTCCCGTCCCACAGACGGCGCCAAATATTGTGGAATAAAAATCGAGTTATCGAATTGCGATTAGGGTTTGTGTGTATTTAATGCTAAGGGATGGTGAGCTTCAAGCTTTAATGGCTGTTTCCGTGTTCGAGACTAATCGGTCCTCACAGAATGCCTACGTATCTCGTTGCTGAGAATCAAACCAAAAAACGTAGTTCTGAGATGAGGGGTCTGGCCCTTTATATAGGCTGTAGGAGCCTTAGAATTGTAGTAGGATTCGGATACTTGGTGGGCAAGCCACCGCCTTGAGGAAGGTTCTAGACTCCTTCCATGTAGGAGTATGTTTCCATATTGAATTGGGTACCTTGGAGGCTAAGTCTGGTAGGAATAGTATCCTTATTTGATTACTATTGCTGAGTTGTTTATTACCCTTAATATTAATTACGAAATTAATATTAAAATAGGGAGTTTGACCTCATTAATGAGCCCCACGTCTGGACCATGCTGGGTCTAATTAATGCCATATTAAATATGTCTTTAGGACTTATTTTCAGCCCATATCATATATGTATATATATATATATATATATATATATATTTAAAATTATTAAATACATACATTGATCATCTCAACATTGGTTGATGCACGGACCTGATAACTAGTTTTTCAAATGATAAATGGAATGTATTAAATTAAACTTCTAACATAACTGAAGTCCAATTATGGTGTGCGTGTGTCTATGTATAGCAGGCTGTTTTGTTAATCATAATAACACGGACATGTGCTTATCTTGAGTTTGAGATTGACCTTGTTTACATTTTTAACTGATGGAGAGAAGGCCACAATGTGATTGCTATTAATATTTAAGGACCTATTTAACAGAAAGGGGTATGATGAAAATCCATACAAAATATGTGTTATAGGTATAAATTGGTATAACAATATTTATGGAGGTTGCTGGAATCACGAAGCAAAATACAGATATTTTGCTATGAACACGAAGAACACGGAATGGAGATTGACGATTTTTGTGGCTAATCTTGCTCGTTGATTCGCTGAATTTCAGAGAAAAAGTCTTTATTCTCTCTTGCTGCCAACTGTCAATCAATCCTAACAAGAGGCCTATGTACCCTTTTTATAGGGAGTCAAGCCACACGTAGTTCTTGGAGAAGAAGTTACCTAGACGGGCTGGGTTTTTTGGAGATCCATCTTGGCCCATGTCCACTCACTTTTGGGCTGATGCTAATAAAGGTTACCTATGGCTAACATGATGCTAGAATCACGAGGCCTCACTGGCGAGGCTAATGGAGAGCTCACATGGGCCTTGAATGCAACCTCACTGGGCTTAGTTATGCGAGGTGGTCCCAAGTGTGGAAATGTTTTTGCTCATGTGACCTCACTGGGCTTAACTACGAGCCTTCATATATACTCATGCGACCTCGCTAGGCTTAGCTATGAGCCTTCATATCTACTCATGCGACCTCGCTGGGCTTAGCTATTGGCCTTCATAATAATAATATTCTAGACCACACTGGACCTTGTGGAGAAGTAAGATAAGTGCGATCCCATACTAGGAATCATATACGAGTGCGACCCCCAGCTCGTGGTCGTAGTCCTCTAGGAAGAAGGTTGTGCTGATAGTATATTGATCAAGCTCCTGGTAGTGGGCTTTAGTAACCCAATCATCATTTTTGGGCCATTCATAGATTGTGGACCGTTATTTCAGCCCATTAGGCCTGTTGAATATCTATGCCAAGATTTGGGTATAACAATATGTTTTATATTTCTTTAAGATGTTAGATTACAGTATGTGTTGTGAAGTGTGATATTATCGTTTGTATCTATTATATTGCTTGTAGGACTTAACTGAGTTGCCTTGATTTTTAATTTTGTTAATTATTTCCATTGCAAAGACAATGCTCACATAAGTTAACTCTAATGTCAATTCAAGAGAGACCTGATATCTAGTTGATAAATTGCAAATAAAGTTAATTCTTGGGACAAATTCTCCACTTTTACATAACCTTGTTGTATAATGCAAGTATAAGTATCTTATTTCTAAGTAAAATTATTACTACTCTTTGTTTCCACAATATTATTTTAGGCTAATTAAAATTCTGTATGTTTATTTTGAGAAAACAAATGAATTTCATGGATGTAATTTTAATCTTTACGTACTTTCAATCAAGTAGATATGTTTGTTTTATCATTTTTATTTGAGGCGGTTTTAAAACCGAAACCAAACCAATGGTGACCGATTTGACAGTTTAATCGTCGGTTTCGGTTGCGGTTTTGGTTTTTGATTTTAAAAATCGAAGATTTTTGGTTGCAATTTCAATTTTACCATAAAACGGAACCGATCCGATCCGTACTCTTTCATACTTTCTACAACTTTCGTCACTTCAATTTTTTCAAAAAATATCATTTAAAAGGTTATAAAGTCTACTCAAATATCTGGGTAAAAACAAAATCATGCAAATTTTTAAGCTTTGAGACATGTCATTTTTGATGGGTTACTAAAATTGAATACACATTTTTAAAAAAAAGGTGAATTCTCATTTTGCGAAGTTGAGGCAAGTTTCTGATTTTATTCCTAGTATTTATGAAATTTGGTATTATGTGTTTATATCTAATCATATAATTTAGAATTTGGTATATATATAGAATGATTTTTTTAGTACCTTATGTGAAGTTTTTGATATGAATGAATGAGAACTATCTTTCACAGACCACAACTATTTATCCTATTAAAATATGTTGCTAACAAACGATTTCTCTATACTATCCATTATAAAACTTTTGGTTGAGTAATGATATGCAAAGTTAAGACTCGTTGAACAAGTCATTAGAGAAGAATTTGTCAAATTGGGCCTTCTAAATCAGATATTTTAAATTTTTGATTCATGATGATTATCCTAGGTTGGTCCTGGTCAGTACTTGTGATGCCCCCAAATCTACCAACATTCAAGCCATCACGTCTCCCTTCACGTAAAACTATATTATACAATCATAACTAAATAAAATACAAAATTCGTCTTCGCTCCACAAATCTAAGGATCCTATTTCATTACACTATGTCTCTCTATAATCAATGTTATTATAACAAAAAGGTCTTATTAAACATGTCTGTTAATAGTTTACAAAGGTAAGCTTTACCGTCAGGACTCTGAGGCATACACTTTAGCATAATGAAACTAAATTGTGTCAGAATGTCTCTGATCCTTCCCTTGTCCTACTGCTTCCATCCGAAAGACTCATTGTTCTCGCCTTTGACTGCTAAAAATATTATAATAATAGCAACGGTGAGCACATAAAATGCTCAGGAAGTTCACTATCCCAAATCTTACACAAGTAAATTTTATAATAAGACGATGATAAAATATAATACTTGAATAAATAGGAAACTCAAGTAATATTTAATCATGAAAGCAATACAAGAAACTTCTCTAAAATTTGTGAGAATTTCAAAATCTATCAAAATCTCTGACAACTTAAAGAATTTGAATCATCTCAACCGTAAGAACATCATAAGAGAATTACTCAACAATTTAAAGAATTTCATGAAAATCAGCAACTTATCTGGCAGCTCAAAATTTAAGAAAGGATTACTGATCTTCCATCTGCTCGGTATCCCCATGATGCGATCATCTATAATATCGCAGGTACCATCCACTTGTGATAACTGGTCACGCCCGTCGTCGACGCGCAAAATTAAAATGATTTTTAAGCTCTACTATGTTCGTACTTAACTACAAAATATAGCAAATGTGGCAAGTAGGGATCGAACCCAAGGTAATAGTGTTCAATATTTGTGTAAAGTAAATTGGTGGGGGGGTTTGAGTTGGTGGAGGTATTTTAACAAATACCTTGCATACAAGAAAGATATAACTAAATTAATGGCAACCATCCAATTTTACCAACACAACAAGCACAATGAATGAATTAGCAAGATAAAGAGGTATTTGACCCAAGGATAATGGAAACTCAAGTATTACATCTGTAGTATCCCGTAATTTTTAGAATAATAATAATAATAATAATAATAATAATAATAATAATAATAATAAAGAATAATAGAATAAAAAGGATAAAAATGAGATAATAAATGGGATTTAAAATTGCATTAGAATAATGGGCTTAAAACATGGATCAGATTTTATTACAGATTATTAGTAAGTCTGGAATTAGGGTTGTAAGACATTATAAATACATCATATTCTCCTTCTTCGTCTTTTATAACAAAATTCGTAGGTCTATTCTTCACACAATTCAGAAGTCTTATAAATTCGTTGCAAATTCATCGTAAGTCAGAATTCTTTGATTCTAGACTTTTCGGAAATATCTTTTCGTGCTCTACAACTTTCGTTCTTTGAGATTTTCAAGAAAACATCGTTTAGAGAGTCAAAAAGGGTAAATACAGGTCTGGACAGAATTGGATAGGATGATTTGATTCTTGAGTTTCCGCGCAGAGGTAAGATTCTGATCATTCTTTCTAGTGTGTTCAAAACTATGTGTTATGTGTGTATATTTGATTATTAAAACTTGGGCTAAGTGATTATTTATTTTGAATTGATATGTGTTATAGTATATGTGTTATGTGTAAGCAATAGTCTTGGAACTCTGATTTATGCCATGGTTTGCAAAAATAAAGACTTAGGACCAAGTCACCGGTTTGTAGTGACAGTTTTCTAAAAATTTAGGACCGTTATCACCGGGTTGTAGTGGTCGTGGTATGAATTATGGGTTTCAAATTATTGTTGTTATGTGGTGTCTTATCGAATTGTATCGAATAAGAATAAGTGCATCATAATTGATTGTTTCGTCTATCGTTATCGTATTGTATTGAATATTATATTATCTTGTATTATATGTGTTACTTGGCCTTACTAGTTGGATCAATTGGTTACTTGCTGGGTTGTATAGCTCATTACTTATTACTTTCAGGTTCGGTGTAAGATCCAGTGGGATAGCATTGGATTTCAAGGATCTTAGGTTCGGAGTAAATTGTCATCATTAGTTGCGCTTTTGTAATAAGCACCTTTGTAATTGACTTTTGGTTCAATAAATTATAATTTGTTTTAGTTTTCAATTTAGAATTAATAGTCCAAAAAATTCGGGCTGTTACAGTTGGTATCAAGAGCAGGCTGTCCTTCAGAGTGTATTAGGTATGGAACTAGTACATTCTCTAGGATGCGATCCTTAGGACTAGACTTTAGGAAGATATATCACGAACTTTTTGGAGTTTAGGATTGTTGTGAATTTGGGGACCAAATTTTTTTTAAGGAGGCTAGTATGTAATATCCCATAATTTTTAGAATAATAATAATAAAGAATAATAGAATAAAAAGGATTTAAATTAGATAATGATTAGGAATTTGAAATTGGATTAGAATAATTGGCTTAAAACATGGATCGGATTTGAATACAGATAACTTGTAAGTTTGGACATAGGGTTTTGTAACATTATAAATACATCTTATTCTTCTTCTTCATCTTTATTTATAAAATTCGTAGGTCTATTCTTCACAAAAATCCGCAGTCTTGTAAAATTCATAGTTAATTCATCGTAAGTCGGAATTCGTTGATTCTAGACTTTTCGGAAAGATATTTTCGTGTTCTACGACTTTCATTCTTTGAGTTTTTCAAGAAAACATCATTTAGATGGTAAAAAATGGTAAATATAGATCTGGTCAGAATTGGATAGGATGTTTTGATTATTGAGTTTCCGCGTACAGGTAATTTTCTGATCGTTCTATCTAGTATTTTCAAAACTATGTGTTATGTGTGTATGTATTTGTTATCAAAACTTTGGCTAAATGATTATATTTTGAAGTTATATGTATTAGTGTATTTTATGTGTTATGTGTAAGCAATAGTCTTGGGACTCTGATTTATGCCATGGTTTGCGAAAATTAGAATAAGGATCGAGTCACCGGATTGTATTGACAGTTTTCTAAAATTTAGGACCGTTATCACCGGGTTGTAGTGGTCGTGGTATGAATTGTGGGGTTCAAGTTATTGCTTTTATTTGGTATCGAATAAGAAGCAATTAAAATAGAGTGAAATAGATCTTACTTAAAATGAAGTGGACTTAGTACAAGAGCCCCTTCCTTGAGCCAAATAAATGAAGTTAGCTACTCATAATCAATGCTAGATTACAAGTAATAAATGCTTCCTCTACTTCCACTAACCCTAATTGAATGTTGTTGAAGTGATAAGGATGAGATAAAGATAAAATAATGATTTGATTCCCAAATATTCAGTTAATATACTTCCTCCGTCCCAATCAATTATTTACCTTTTTTTTACACTTTCTGGCACGCATTTTAAGGTGTATTTTAAAGGTAGTTCCATAACATATTTTTAAAATTTTCTTTTTTTATAAAAATATATACATTATATTTTCATACAAAAAAAAGAAAATTTTAAAAATAATTTATGGAACTGCCCTTAAAATGTATCTTAAAATGTGTGCCAAAAACCTCATTATAAAAGATAAAGAACTTATTGGGACTGAGGGAGTATCAATTAGACAAGAGGACAAACTAGTCAACTGCTTCCAAATAATTTCAGCATGGTATGTACGGTCTGTTGAACGATCGTGCGGACGACCGTACAACTGCCCACTCAAATTGCACTACTTGGAAAACTATGTGTGGCCTAGTGAAAGGCTATGCAGATGGCCGTACAAGACAAAAATCTCCAAATTCATGCACTATGTCCCGGCATCGCAATCCAACATCTTCTAAATTCCCTCTTGAATAATCTTTGTTTTCAAACCCACAATAAGCTACCTTTTGAACAAATGAGCATGCGGCACTTAAAAAGGGAAACATAACAAATATAAGAAAAAAAAATCTATGGAACCGAAAGAAAATCAAGAGAAAAAGAGATAGAAACGTGTCTAATATACACGTTATCAAAACCCCACACATCCCAATCACGACTATGATGTGACACCATCGATATTTTTCCTTTGCTAGAATCATAATGGGTTATCATTACGAACCTTGGAAACATTAGTGCTTTAATAATTATTCATATTTTCGGATAAATATACGTTGCCGAAACCACGGGTTATTACCTATGTTGACGAGTTTACTCAAGAATTCCCAAATGCTAAGTCTGACACACGTCAGAGCTTTCTCAAACTCCACTGCAAATCTGAATAATGGATTAATCTTAAGAATTAGAATATAATTTTATTCGATGATGCAAACAATGCATCATCTGCTTTGACAAAGGTGGTAACTATCCCGATCGAACTGATGGGTATAGCTATATATATCAAGAAAAATCAAGATAACAAAAACAAGCGAAACTTCCCATGGTGTGCATCAAACAGTCTTCAATAGTTTTAACGAATTAGACACTTCAAGAAGTATAACTTGATTATCAGGATTTAAAATAAATATAAGTTACTATTTTAATGAATGGTTCGAACAATGAACCATTACTCGATGTCAAGAAGAGTATTTGAAATTTGAGAAATATATTCAACTGGCAGGAATAAATATTTAGTTGTCTCGAAGCAATAAGACAAGTTTAAACTGAAAAATCAAGGACTCGTCCCGATAAATAAGAGTGACTGACATTTTTGAATTTCATTTTTCGCACGCAAATGAGTTATAATTGATTTAATTCTTCAATAAAAATCTCCACTCTAACATTCTCATCAAATATTTAAGTACCCAACATTTCACAAAAAATATCCACCACAAACAAGAGAATCCTTTGACAAAATAATATTCACAAAAATCTCCTAAATTCTCTAGAAGATAAGGGAGAGAAGTAAAATGAACTTGCCTCAGGTCCGATGACAAACACTAGAAATAAGTAAGAGAATATTGTTCCTGAGATTACCTTAGGAAATTTCCTGAGATAATTTCCTTAAAATCAAGCATAGTCTTAAATGTGATGCTTATTTGATTGCTAACTATTTATAATTTATTTTAAGTTTCCTCTTTACTCTTAATAAATACATGGTAGATATTCAAATTTTATGATTTGATAGTGTTATTTTGAGTCATGTAAGGAGAAGTGTGCCTAAGGTAATCTCAGGAAAATTATTCTCATTAAATAATTTAGCTCAACCTTGGAGCGATAATCAATAACTCCAATATTTGAAAATTCTAAAATAATACATTTAAAAGAAACAAAACTTTAGTACTCACTCACTAGATAAACTATTTAAAAGAAATATTCCACGAGTTGACAAAAAATCTGAATCTATATTTTATATTGGAAAAGACTATATAGAATTTTCCACGCCTTATGATATTTTTATTTATTCAAATAATAAGTGGATGCTCTAATATGCAATTATATATCCATTTTCTCAAAAACTCCCATTTTATATATTTTCCTAAAAATAAAATATTTAACTCCCACCATTTATTCTCCACTTTCACTCTCTACTTATTATATCATCACCTCTTTATTCATTTAAAATAATTATATCCAAACAAATCCAATATTGAATCCAAAAATTCAGTATTCTACACTTTGGGTGTGTTTGGTATTGCTGTTGCAGACAGCAACATCAACTTTTAACTAAAAAGTTGGTTTGAAACTGTTTGGTAAAATTAAAAGCATCTTTTTTTAACAGGGCTTTTGATCAAAAAGCTACCTTTCGAGAAAGCAGGTACCCCATGCTTTTCCCAACAGCAGCTTAAGCGGGCAGCAGTTTTTAGGTCAGGACATCAAACCCCAACAACTACATAATTATTTATAATTTACCTGATTGCTATTCCAAAAAAAATAACACATAAATCAATATATATATATAAAGGAGGATAGCGGAATTTTAGGTGGCGCTCTAAGATCGTCTCAATTTATTTTTCTAATTTTTCATAATTTTAGAATTTTAAACACTAAATATATAAAAATATCAATTAACATATTAGAAGTAGAATAGGTGTTCGAATTTATAGAGGAGAAGAGTTCGAATTTATAGGGAAGACATATGATTAGAAGTATAATAAGTATTTATAAGGCATACGATTAAAGTTCTATTGGAAGTAGAATAGGAGTTCGAATTTAAAGAGAATAAGAGTTCGAATTTATAGAAAATATAAAGGAGGATAGCGGGAGTTTAGGTGGCGCTCTAAGATCGTCTCAATTTATTTTTCTAATTTTTCATAATTTTAGAATTTTAAACACTAAATATATAAAAATATCAATTAACATATTAGAAGTAGAATAGGTGTTCGGATTTATAGAGGAGAAGAGTTCGAATTTATAGGGAAGACATATGATTAGAAGTATAATAAGTATTTATAAGACATACGATTAAAGTTCTATTGGAAGTAGAATAGGAGTTCGAATTTAAAGAGAATAAGAGTTCGAATTTATAGAAAAAATATATAAATAAAAGTTCTACTAGAAGTAAAATAGTTTTTTGAATATATAGAGCAAATATATAATTAAATATTTTATAGAAAGTACGATCTTCTTAAATTATATATTTTTATATAAGTTAATTATACTTATATTAGGAAAATTTATTCATAAATCCAATACTATTATCATATAAAAAGTCACCGTATTTAAAAAGAAAAGAATTGATGTGATGTTAATTTTTTAGGATTTTAAATATTAATAAATATAAAAATATTTTTTAACATATTAAAATTAGAATAGATGTTTGAATTTATAAAGGAGAAGAGTTCGAATTTATAATAAAGATTTATAATTAGAAGTTCTATTGAAAACTAAGGCATATGATTAAAAATTCAAATAACAATAATATAATAACTATAATATCATTTAATCTATTGGAGTAGAAAAGGTATCATTTGAATTTGTAAAGGAGAATAGTTCAAATTCATATAAAAGATGTATTGGAATTTGTGTGTCTATATACGCATAAAAAGACTAAATCTTGAATCTTTATTGTTTCATCGATTTGCTTAATTCTATTTTGTTATAGTCTTAATGTTAATGTATACAATAATATGTTGCAATACTTTTTCTTTTTTTTTGAAACCATGTTGCAATACTTATTCATTAGCTTTTTTAACTCGCAGGAAAATCAAGTCGATGGATCTTTAACATGCTATGGATGGAAGATTTACAAACTACGACAATATTGAATCAAACTTAATATTTTGAATAAAAAAATATTTGAGGTATTTCTTTTTATTTAGTCTTTCTTACTAATATTGAATTTGTTTTATGATATATTGTCAATTTGCATTTGTATCAAAGCAAAGTGCATTGATTTTTATGTTTTTAGCACAAGATAATCAAATTTAAAAGCATAATATTCATTATTAATAAGGATTTAATTACATACTAATGTCCTATATACTAGAACAATAATAATATGAAGGAATCTTAATTACAAGGATCGCGATCATTGATTCATCTGTAAAGTTAATTTAAAGATTTTTCAAGGATCATGATTCATGATCCCTTAATTAATATATCTTATATGTTATTATTAATTTGTGTTTGTAATTTAATGATATACGAAAAGTCTTCGTATTTAATTTTTTTTTGATATGTTAAAATAACAGAAAGACATTCTCATGCGGAAATTGTAAATAAATACAAGAATATCTATAATATACAGAAAATATAAGATGTATTTTCATCTTTTAAAACTCCATAAATATTAGAAAGTTTAAAGAATATAAAAATTGGAATTTACTCTGTTTATATAGTGAAGTTAGAATTTCGGTTTCAAATAAGAGCGGCTTGAAACGTATTTAACGGAAAGACGGCTCGCTAGAAAAGAATGTATTAGCTCTTACAATTTGATACCAAAGTTATAATTTTTATTTTTATTTTTACTGTTCGATTTTATGGATAAAAAATATTATATAAGTCTTTATAATATATGTTAAAGTTGGGATTTCGGTTTTAACGAGAGAGCGGCTCAATCAAAAGAATCGATTCATTAGAGAAGATTATTTAATTATTAAAATTTAATATTAATATTATAATATAACATAAATGTATTGATTTTTTTTAAAAATATTGTAACGTCGCCGCGAAGCGCGGCCTTATCAACTAGTTTATATTAAAATAACGTACTATTATGAAAAACAATCGCTCTACCATCAAACATCTATATATGCACGTATATAATATATATGCGATGAAAAGTAGGGTTTTCAACTAGGGGTTGTGTTGTGAGAGAAAAGGCAGCAGAGGCACATAGAGCAGGTACGTTTTCACCTCTAACTTTTACATGCTAATATAAACACATATGAAATGTGCGTAGCGTAGTTTGTGTAGCATAACTTTTCATGAGACTAGTTTATTTTCTGTGTTGTTAATATATATATGCATGCCACTGTACCCTTATGTAAATTATAGAATTCTTTGTTTATGTTTTTGTGTTTCAACTAATTTGTAAAATTTAAACTTTTCATCAAACTTTGTTCGAGTCTTTGTATATGTTAATATACTTTCTCTAGTGATTATAACTAGAAGTCTTGATTCGAAAAAAAAATATTCAGCTTGAACTCCTACCTTCCTTGGTTCCACCAGACTACACATGTAAATAATAGCGATTGAACGAGAGTCCTATGTTTGCGAGATAAATGTTAATAAACTAGTGTAAAACTAATTAATATACTTGTATACATAGAAGTAAAGAGAGCTTATTACTTTTTGTGTTCTAAGAACTAGTAAAAATTTACCTGGCAAAAGCAAAACAGACCATATCACGTAGCAAAGTAGGACAAGCAAAACAAACCATATCACGTAGCAAAGTAGGACATCTCGATGGCAGATAATGACTGTGTTCACTATAGCTTATAGTTATTTCTAGGTGCTGAGATGAATGTTTTATATAATTCAGAGCTAGTAATTAAAACAACTTCCTCAGGATCAGGTAGTGCAATATAATGTGTATAGCCTGACATTGGTGGGTAGAAATTGTTAGCATGATCAGGCAGTCATTCAAGAATTTCAAATGCCTTGTGTCTAAGACTCAAGCTTAGATTAATTTGTGTGTGTGGTGAAAGCACCCTCATAATAGCTACATATTTAATTCATATATTTAAATGGTAGTTGCAGAAGTCCTTGTCATGGCTTCTGTCACTCCCTTTTTCTTAATCAAGCTACTCTAAATAGTTCTTAGTTTTTATTCAATCATGTCCCAATGAGGTTATACATGCAGTTTGTTTGTTAGCAAGAGATATGATAAAACCTGATGATCCGGAATTTAAAGAAATTCCATCTCACATCCTTAATGATCGTAGATATATGCCTCATTTCAAGGTAAAAATATTGCATATACTCTTGTAGTTCGTTAGCCAATATAATAATTTTTTAATTGTATTTACTTGTAGGATTATATTGGCGCTATAGACGGCACTCACGTGCATGCATGTGTACCCGTAATTGATCAAGTGCATTTTGTGGGAAGGAAAAATCTACCAATGCAAAATGTGATGGCAGTTTGTCGTTTTGTTATGCGTTTTACATATGTTCTAGCAGGTTGGGAAGGCACTGCTCATGATGCTCGTGTTTATAATGAAGCCATCAATATGCCAAATTCTAATTTTCCATCTTGACCACCTAGTAAAATTTATCACATTAATCCGTGTGAGTTATATATATATGAACTAACATTTTTATTAATAATAACAGGTAAATACTACTTGGTGGATGCTGGATATCCTCAAATAGTACAATAAGTTGGCCCGTACAAAGGAGTTAAATATCATCTTTCTGATTTTCGGCGTGGTCAACCACCACAAGGATACCAAGAAATATTTAACAAGGCACATTCATCATTTAGAAGTTCATCGAAAGAACTTTTGGAGTTTGAAAAAAACGGTGGAAGATTTTATCAAATATGCCTTCATATTGGTTTAGTGCTCAAAGGAATATAGTGTCGCAACAATGGCACTACATAATTATATTAGAATAAATTCTAGTGTAGATACAATTTTTAATGGGATTGATGTAAATCCAGAATTTGTGCCGAGAAATATTTTTTCGGATCACATACCAACATCAATAACATCAATGGACCGAAGCCAAAGAAGCAATAAAACAAGTGAAGTGGACCTACTTCGAAATCAAATTGCTTCCAGTTTGATGATGATGTAATTCATTTGGATTTTTTTTCATTGTAATTTGCTTTATTAGTATGTTAAACTGAGTTACTATGTACTAATAATTTTGTTAAAGTGTTCACCTTTTTTATTCTGAGTGTTGCTAGTGCTGAATCAATCTCAATAGTTTAATACAATTATTGAAAAAATGCTAGTAAGTTTGTCATGATATATATTCACATGGTTAAACAGAATTTCAGAAATTATTTACCAAACACTTTCATATATCTGCTTTTCATTCAGCAGCAGATTTGTTACAAATTTTAACAAACAGTTAGCAGCTTTTAGTAACAGCACTTTTTCTCACAGTTACGACAGTTTTTAACAGCAATTCTAAACAGAGCCTTATTCTCCCACTAAACATCAATTTCTGATTTATTAAATTATTACCCGATTCTAAAAACCCTAGATTTTGGTAGGAATTAAAACTTTTGTTCTGAACTAGTATGTAACTGAATAGTGGTTATGACTACGATGTATCAATGGTTTAATAAATGAATATTTCAATGAATTTGGATTCGAATGTTTATATGCAATGAATGATGAAATTGGTTGACGATTTAGATAAGAATAATCTATCGTCCAGAAAGTGAGTTACGGTATCCTAAAAAGGAAGTTATTTTCATTTCATCCAAATCGATATTTGGTAAGAGTCAAGTAACTCTATAAAAGAGATTGAGAATATTCGAGAAAGCGCGAGGACAATTTCTAAGAACAAGAAATAAACGAAGAATAAACATGGAATATCGGAGTTAATATGGATTTAAGGGATTGTGCCACAGTGGAGCAATAAAATACAACGTATAAGTTGTAACATATTAATTTTATTAAAATGACAAAAAGGGAATCAAATTGGTGGAAAAAGGAGAAACGAAAGTGGCATACTTGAAAGTCAACTATAAGTTAAGTGGTGAAAGTGCATTTTAACAAAAAGGTGTATGCATGTTTTGGTGCCAACAAGTGGACCAATGGCAAGCTAGCAACACATTAAAAGAGATGCATCCAAATTACAGATATAAATTACATGTATTAGTCATAAGAATAAAAACAAAACAAACACAACCACCATCTTTTGGAGCTCTCGCCCAAGGAGAAAAAGGAGGGGGAAGATGGAGATTTCACCATTCACTTTCTACAACCTATATCTTAAATCAAAGGGGGAGAAGAGTAGAAGGTATGACCAAAATCTTATGATCATCCATTAAGTATTTCTTGTCCAAAAAGCTTGAAGAAGGTGATGATGAATAGTAACTAATGTTTTGTTTGATTTTTGTTCTTTCATTTATAGCTTTCAAAGGATAAAGTAAGCAAGGATCTAGTGTTGTGAGAGTATATAAACAGTAACAAGCTTCCAACAGAGGTATAACCCTTGAGTCCTTTTGAAGAATTATGAGATTTGGTTGAGTTTTAGTGGTATTATGCATGTTTAAAGCATGAGAACTATGATTGGATATTGATAAATGTTAAAATGGTTTATATGAACGGAAAGGCATTGCTTGGCCTTAGTTCAAAGATAAATAACATGTATGGATGATTGGAAACTTTTGATTATGGAAATATCCGATTTATAGCCGCCGAAATTTCATTAACCTTTAAAACAGAACATACCTGAGATAAATAGGTTCTGATCTTATCAAGAACATGACCTATCCTTGTAGTTCTCGAGTCATAGATCGTTTTGGCGCAAGAATCGAAGCAATCCAATTTACGGTTTAGGAGATATGGCCAAATTCGTAACAGTAGTTCGAAAGCATAAGTGCGAATTCGTAACTTCAATTGAACTCCCTTCGCATAAGTAATTCAGTTACGAATCTTGATAATTAAATAGTAGAGGTCATAAGAAAAGCGTGGGTGAAGACCTTATGTCAATAAGATAATTTTTCGATTTTATAAAAATGTTTAAGTCCGGGGTACGCTAGTGGAATACCCCTTAAACGGGCAAGGGATAATAAAATATAATCTTCTCGAGTAAATGGTCAACTTAAACCCTTTACGGCTTGAATACCTACTAAGTGGTTAAGGTAATTATGTTAAGTAATATTGAAATATAATGGGATATATTTCTAACGGTGATTCTTTTCGTTTCTATAGATACTCGAAATGAACCTCGGATCGCTTCTACCCGACTTAGAGACCAAGGCAAGATTTCTTATATCTTTAGTTTGATAAATTTATAAGAATCCTGGACAATGGTTTTGCTATATATATATATATATATATATATATATATATATATATATATATATATATATATATATATGTGTGTGTGTGTGTGTGTGTGGTCCTGTGCGCATTATACTATACTGTTAGGGACATGTTTCCCTGATTCTTCCTATTACTTAATATGGACATAAATAGTGCAAGATACATTATGGATAAAAGGGGTATGATATAAATATATATGTAAAGGTGTGGTAATAAGTTATATTGGCAAGTGACCGGGAGCCAGAAGGATAGAGTTTATATATGTTAATATTATGGATAGAAAACAAGTATCTACTGGTATAAGTACGAACAGGAAATATATATATTATAAAGAATGTTTTCTTACAATTGTTTCAAAGAATATTTTATTACAATTATTTTAAAGGATATTAAAATTATTAAATGTGATTCTTTTTAAAAGACAAGGGTTTCCTCAGTATACAAGGCTCTCTGGTCAAACTCTTTTAAACAGATTCTTTGTTGGAATCTTAACTCTGAAGTTTAATCAGAATTTATAAAAAGGGTAAAATGGAAATGGAATAATGGAAGTGAAAAAGGGGTGTCCATCAGAATAAAATGGAATGACAACTTTCATAATGGGGGATTCTGACATTGGGGGCTGAGTTTAATCCAGTCCAGCATTCAACATTCTATTCCGGCCCATTTGATACCGAAGGAGGATTGTGGAAAACTTTCCTCAAGGGATGGTAACCGGAGAGGATCATTCCTTCTACTAGTAGTAAACAGGGAACAGGTACGGTTAAGGCGACTGATCATCGTCCTGACGTATCTGGCTATAGGGAAGATCCCCAAAATCATGAAATAAATTGTTGGCAATCATATTATAATGACAACTTGAAAAGAAGGAAATGGCAGGTAACAATGGAATGTGTTAAATGATTAGAAGAGAAACTGATATTATATTCTTATAAATAAAAGGGAAGTAATGTAAAAATGAATGACAAACAAGTTTATGTTGGTGTATTACTACGCAAAAAAGATATATATCTACTTATAGTGAAATCTATTTAAGTTACCTTGTAACTTCATCTTTTATCTTATATTGGAATATTGTTCGTTTTATGGATAACAAATGTTTCCGGGATTATTTCAAAATGGTTATATGTTATATTTATCAATGTTTTAAAAACTTTATCTTGCTGAGCTATTATAGCTCGCTCTTGCTTATGTCTATATAACAACTATATCTGATGCCGCCGATACGTCGTACAATACCCCGGAAGAGGGTAAGGGCAGGACTATATGATAGGGATTTGTCGCCCATTCCTGAGGTAGCTTATCTATATTTGTAGAGGGTATGAGTAGACGTATGTAAGTTAATTAAGAAGGTTAATGTAATATACATTTGGTTGTTGATATGCTTCTTGTAGAAGTATTATTCAGCAACACTACTTAAATGGTATTCTGGGTTTGTAATAATAACTTTATCTTAACTGTTATTATTGATGGATGTTCTCTGAGCATATGACTGGTGTGTAATGTTATAAGTGTGGGGTCAGTGGTGTGAGTATAAAATGTTACTAAAATATTCAGAGTGCCAAAGGTATAATAAAATTAAATGGAAATTGGACTGTGATGACCTGGATTCTTGACTCCGGATCTAGGGCTGTCACAAAAATGGTATCAGAGCTTGGAGTCATATCATATCGCTCAGGAACAAGAGTGTTAATAATGTATATATATATATATGATATAAAGTGTGAACTCATATCGAGTTCAAGGTCGGTCTATCGGATATAGTACTGGCCCTAAGTAGAGATTAAGATGTTATAGATTATTACTAATAAAAGTTTATGTTTTATTATAGGAGGAGGAGATTGGTGAGGCGAGTCATGATTGAGGGTGGTTAGGGATTACAAAGGAGGAGGCTACACGGTTGTCAGAGGGCGGTATTGAGATTCCATCATTAGTTGTGGCAGGCTTGAGGAGGAGAGCCAAAGTCAAAGCTAGATAGCAGTATAGGGATTCTATGGCGGTAGTTCGATATGTGGGGGGACAGAGACCATCAGTAGGGTCGGATGAGGCATGCCCTTCTAGGGTGAGGACAAAGGTTCCAGAGGAGGACGTTCTAGAACCTAAACGTCCTAGGGTAGAGACTGTAGTAGAGGAGCAGCCTGTGTTTAGAGATATCCATATGATTCCTGATCCACCTGTTCCAGCATTATCACCTGTTCCATCACCGATACCGAGCCCAGACCCCTTAAATGATTCTGAGGAGGAGGTGGACCCTTTTGAGGATACAGACCCTTTGAAGGATTCAGATGCAGATGCAGATCCAGCTCTTTTAGATGCTCCACCTCCACCAGTAGCTGCACCACCACCAGTGGCCCATCCACCAACGGGAGATGCTATTCATGTTACCCTATTGACAGACTATCAGCTTTTAGAAGGTCAGTTGGTAGAGTCCCGTCGGATGGTAGATATGCTTTTACAGAGGTTAGCTGGACCCTCGGGCAGGACAGGCCAGATTCCAGATGGGATATCAGTGGGATTGATCAGTGTAGAGATGCGATCACTTGCACGCCTTAGGGAGCTGACGGAGGGGAGAGGTGATCCAGAGTGGAGAGCAGAGGTAGACAGGGTTATCACATCTACTATGGCCCAGTTGGGAGACATCATTAGAGCAGGATTGCCATGAGTTGTTGTTGGGGTTTTCAATCACTAATCAGGCTGTAGTCACCTTAGTGGTGTCATTTTGGAGGATTAGTTTAGTAGCTTACTGTATTAATCCTAGTCTGATTAGAGAACTGTTGGTAGTACTTTTGTTGTATCGGATTAGCATGTACTAGTACGTTTTGGGGTTTTAAACTGTGTACATTATGAAGCATATATGTAAATAGTAGTGAAGAATGTTATCTACAGGTTGTGATGTATTTATTTTTCATCAATGTAGTTTACATATATTCTGTTTAAGTTGCCGTATATCTTGATATTAATTAAAAATGGTGATATATAAATATGTTAATTAGTATATACTTATTGAATATGGGAATAATGGATATTGTGCCATAAATCTGGGTAATTAATGAAGAATATTGTTATTTACAGAATCATGCCGCCTAAAAGAAATACAAGAACAAATACAAGGAAAAATGCCGGAGATCAAGGAAGCCATAAAGAAGAGAATAATAGATAGAATGAAAGGGCTATGGATGAATCAAATCATGAGGAGGAAGAAAATGAATCAACTGCCCAGGAAGGGAACCAGGGAGGAGATCCCTTAAATCAATTTATGGAATTATTAAGGCAGAATTTAAATCTTCATCAGAACCCTCAACAACCACCAGTTCCACCTAACCCAGTAGCCAATTCATTTCGTGCTTTTAAGTCATTGAAACCCCCAGAGTTTGAAGGAACCGCTGACCCAGTTGTAGCCAAGGCATGGCTAAAAGAAATGGAGAAAGCTTTTGAGATATTGAACGTAGATGAGGGTCAGAAAACAATCTTTGCAGCCTATCTCCTAAAGGGAGAAGCTAATTATTGGTGGGAATCTAAAAGGAACCTAGAAGGAGCAGGAGTAATAACTTGGGAGCGATTTTCCAGAGTGTTTCTTGATAAATATTCTCCTAAGTATATGGAAAGCCAAATGGAGACGAAATTTTTAGAGCTAAAGCAGAATAATCTAACAGTGGCTGAGTATGAATCTAAGTTTACTGAGTTATCTAGGTTTGTACCAGAGTTCGTAAATTCTGAGGAAAAGCGAGCAAGAAGATTCCAGCTGGGATTGAAACCGTGGATACAGACTCGAGTGACAGCCTTTGAATTGACTTATTATGCCGCGGTACTCCAGAAGGCATCAATAATAGAGGTGGGGAGCGAACAAGTGCAAAGAGACCGAGAGAGTAAGAAAAGAAAAGCTGAAAGTCAAAAGGGAAGTTCAACTGGAAGAAACTTCCCTAGCAAATTTAGTAAAGGACAAGGGTATCAGTTTGCGAGAAATCCAGGATTTAGTAGAAGCCAAAGTGAGACAGTTAATTAGGGTGGTAAGCCATCAGGAGCATCCCAGTCCAGTCAATCAAGACCACCGTTACCTGACTGTAAAACTTGTGGTAGGAAGCATACGGGCGTCTGTAGGCTGTTAGGAATAACTTGTTTCAAGTATGGACAGAAGGGGCACTATTCTGACAAGTGCCAATCAACTAACACTAATACCAAGGGAGACTTCCAGTGCTTCCAGTGTGGAAAATTGGGACACATGGCTAAAGATTGCCGTTCTGGTGGTTCATCTGCGACAAGGCAAAGTGGTACTGCTTCAAATAGACCTCCTACCGCCTGAACATTTAATATGACCTTGAGAGATGCATTAAGACATCCGGATGTGATTGCAGGTATGCTCCAACTTAACTTCTTCAGTGCAAATGTTTTATTTGATTCGGGAGCGGCCAAATCTTTTATATCCCAAGACTTTTCTAGTAAATTGAAACTTAAGGCAGAATCATTACAAGAACCCCTACGGGTAGAGATAGCTAATCAGGAAGTCATTCTCGTTAAACAAGTGTATCCAAATTGTGACCTAGAATTCGAAGGACGTCAGCTTCAAGTAGATTTAATTCCTTTGAAATTAGGAGAGTTTGATGTTATTCTAGGAATGGATTGGTTATCAAAGAATGAAGCTAATATTGACTGCAAGGGAAAGAAAGTAAGAATAAAATTACCTGAAGGTAAAGAATTGGTGTTTAAAAGGACAAAGGAAAAATAAACAATTTCTGACTAGCATGCAAGCTAAAAGATTGATACGCCAAGGATGTCAGTCATATTTAGCGTATGTGATAGATGCCACTAAGAGAACACCCGACTTGAGTGGGATTCCCATAGTCAATGAGTTTGCGGATGTATTCCCAGAAGATCTTCCTGGATTGCCACCTGATAGGGAGATAGAATTCGCTATAGACTTAGTGCCTGGAGCAGCACCAGTTTCCAAAGCCCCGTATAGGCTAGCCTCAGTGGAACTAAAGGAGTTAGCTTCTCAATTGCATGAATTACTTGATAAGGGTTTTATTCGACCTAGTGTATCTCCGTGGGGAGCACCTATTTTATTTGTTAAGAAGAAGGACGGAAGCATGAGGCTGTGTATAGATTATAGAGAGTTGAACAAGTTGACAATCAAGAATAAATATCCTTTACCAAGGATAGATGATTTGTTTGACAAATTGAAGGGTGCTGAGTATTTTTCAAAAATTGATTTAAGGTCTGGATATCACCAACTAAAGATTAAACCAGAGGATATTCCCAAAACAGCATTTCGCACACGTTATGGGCATTATGAGTTTTTGGTAATGTCATTCGGTTTAACTAATGCGCCAGCGGCTTTCATGGACTTAATGAATAGAATTTTCAAGAAATACCTGGATAAGTTTGTTATAGTCTTCATTGATAATATATTGGTTTATTCAAAGACTAGGGAAGAATATGAGGAACATTTAAGGATAGTTTTCGAATACGCTAAGTTTTCAAAATGTGAATTTTGGCTGCAAGAAGTCCAGTTTTTAGGACATGTGATAAGTAAGGAAGGAGTGCTAGTCGATCCAGCAAAAATAGAAGCAATTTTGAATTGGGAAAGACCAAAGACTCCAACGGAAGTAAGAAGCTTTGTAGGATTAGCTGGATATTATAGGAGATTTGTGCAGGATTTTGCTAAGATAGCAGCACCATTAACCCGACTTACTCGTAAAACCGAGAAGTTTGTGTGGACTGATAAATGTGAAGAGAGTTTCCATGAGCTAAAGAAAAGATTAGTGACAGCTCCAGTATTAACTTTACTAGATGAAAAAAGGAACTTTGTGATTTTTAGTGACACATCCCATAAGGGCTTAGGTTCTGTATTTATGCAACATGGCAGGGTGATTGCTTATGCATCAAGACAATTGAAGTAATATGAGTTAAAATACCCTACCCATGACCTAGAATTAGCTGCCATAGTGTTCGCTTTGAAAATTTGGAGACACTATATATACGGGGAAAAATGTGAGATTTACTCTGATCATAAGAGCTTGAAATACATATTTACTCAAAAAGAACTAAACATGAGACAGAGAAGATGGTTAGAGTTGATCAAGGATTATGATTGTGAGCACCGCATATCACCCACAAACGGATGGACAGAGTGAGAGGACCATTCAAAAATTAGAAGATATGTTAAGAGTTTGTTCCCTAGATTTTAAAGGAAGTTGGGATGACCATCTGCCATTAATTGAGTTTGCCTATAACAATAGTTATCATTCAAGCATAGGGATGCCACCATATGAAGCTTTGTACGGCCGGAGATGTCAATCTCCTCTATGTTGGGAGGAAATAGGCGAACGAAAGATTTTAGGTCCGGAATTAGTTCAGAAGACAAAAGATACAGTAAGTCTAATCAAGGGACGTCTAGCAGCAGCTCAGGATAGACAAAGGAAATATGCAGATCTAAGACGTAAAGATAAGGAATATGAAGTAGGAGATTATGTCATGTTAAAAGTGTCCCCATGGAAAGGATTGATGCGATTTGGCAAGAAGGGAAAGTTAAGCCCTAGGTTTATTGGTCCTTTTGAAATTCTGAAGCGAGTAGGAAAGGTTGCCTATGAAGTAGCGCTACCCCCAAGTCTGCAACATGTTCATAATGTGTTTCACATATCTCTGTTAGGAGAGTATAGACCTAATGCCAATCACGTTTTGGAATATGAAGTTGAGGATATATAGCCAAATCTAACTTATATGGAAAGGCCAGTAGAGATTATTGATCGTAAAGAGCAAGTGCTAAGGAACAAGACCATTCCAATAGTTAAAGTGCTCTGGAAGAATCGAAGGATTGAAGAAGCCACATGGGAATTAGAAAGTGCTATGCGAGAAAAGTATCCACAGCTATTTTCAGCATGATTCCGGGACGGAATCCTTTTAAAGGGGGAGACTGTAAAAACCCTAGATTTTGGTAGGAATTAAAACTTTTGTTCTGAACTGGTATGTAACTGAATAGTGGTTATGACTATGATGTATCAATGGTTTAATGAATGAATATTTCAATGAATTTGGATTCGAATGTTTATATGCAATGAATGATGAAATTGGTTGATGATTTAGATAAGAATAATCTATCGTCCAGAGAGTTATGGTATCCTAAAAAGGAAGTTATTTTCATGTCATCCGAATCGATATTTGGTAAGAGTCAAGTAACTCTATAAAAGAGATTGAGAATATTTGAGAAAGCGCGAGAACAATTTCCAGGGACAAGAAATAAAGGAAGAATAAACATGGAATATCGGAGTTAATATGGATTTAAGGGATTGTGCCACAGTGGAGCAATAAAATACAACGTATAAGTTGTAACATATTAATTTTATTAAAATGACAAAAAGGGAATCAAATTGGTGGAAAAAGGAGAAACCAAAGTGGCATACTTGAAAGTCAACAATAAGTTAAGTGGTGAAAGTGCATTTTAACAAAAAGGGGTATGCATGTTTTGGTGCCAACAAGTGGACCAATGGCAAGCTAGCAACACATTAAAAGAGATGCATCCAAATTACAGATATAAATTACATGTATTAGTCATAAGAATAAAAACAAAACAAACACAACCACCATCTTTTGGAGCTCTCGCCCAAGGAGAAAAAGGAGGGGGAAGATGGAGATTTCACCATTCACTTTCTACAACCTATATCTTAAATCAAAGGGGGAGAAGAGTAGAAGGTATGACCAAAATCTTATGATCATCCATTAAGTATTTCTTGTCCAAAAAGCTTGAAGAAGGTGATGATGAATAGTAACTAATGTTTTGTTTGATTTTTGTTCTTTCATTTATAGCTTTCAAAGGATAAAGTAAGCAAGGATCTAGTGTTGTGAGATTATATAAACACTAACAAGCTTCCAACAAAGGTATAACCCTTGAGTCCTTTTGAAGAATTATGAGATTTGGTTGAGTTTTAGTGGTATTATGCATGTTTAAAGCATGAGAACTATGATTGGATATTGATAAATGTTAAAATGGTTTATATTAACATAAAGACATTCGTTGGCCTTAGTTCAAAGATAAATAACACGTATGGATGATTGGAGTGGAAACCATGGTTATTGGAAGGTTTTGATTATGGAAATATCCGATTTATAGCCGTCGTAATGCCGAAATTTCATTAACCTTTAAAACAGAACATACCTGAGATAAATAGCTTCTGATCTTAACAAGAACATGACATATCCTTGTAGTTCTCGAGTCATAGATAGTTTTGGCGCAAGAATCGAAGCAATCCAATTTACGGTTTAGGAGATATGGCCAAATTTATAACTTCAATTGAACTTCACTCGCATAAGTAATTCAGTTACGAATCTTGATAATTAAATAGTAGAGGTCATAAGGAAAGCGTGGGTGAAGACCTTATGTCAATAAGATAATTTTTCGATTTTATAAAAATGTTTAAGTCCGGGGTACGCTAGTGGAATACCCCTTAAACGGGCAAGGGATAATAAAATGTAATCTTCTCGAGTAAATGGCCAACTTAAACCCTTTACGGCTTGAATACCTTCTAAGTGGTTAAGGTAATTGTGTTAAGTAATATTGAAATATAATGGGATATATTTCTAACGGTGATTCTTTTCGTTTCTATAGATACTCGAAACGAACCTCGGATCGCTTCTACCCGACTTAGAGACCAAGGCAAGATTTCTTATATCTTTACTTTGATAAATTTATAAGAATCCTAGACAATGGTTTTGCTATATATATATATATCTGTGTGTGTGTGTGTGGTCCTGTGAGCATTATACTATACTGTTAGGGACATGTTTCCCTGATTCTTGCTATTACTTAATATGGACATTAATAGTGCAAGATACGTTATGGATAAAGGGGTATGATACAA
The DNA here is from genome assembly GCA_036435485.1 of Saposhnikovia divaricata. NCBI lineage: Eukaryota > Viridiplantae > Streptophyta > Magnoliopsida > Apiales > Apiaceae > Saposhnikovia > Saposhnikovia divaricata. Next base: position 107,110,469 of record CM071597.1, read on the forward strand.
ATATATATGTAAAGGTGTGGTAATAAGTTATATTGGCAAGTGACAGGGAGCCAGAAGGAGAGAGTTTATATATGTTAATATTATGGAAAGAAAACAAGTATCTACTGGTATAAGTACGAACAGGAAATATATATATTATAAAGAATGTTTTCTTACAATTGTTTCAAATAATATTTTATTACAATTGTTTTAAAGGATATTAAAATTATTAAATGTGATTCTTTTTAAAAGACAAGGGTTTCCTCAGTATACAAGGCTCTCTGGTCAATCTCTTTCAAACAGATTCTTTGCTGGAATCTTAACTCTGAAGTTTAATCAAAATTTATAAAAAGGGTAAAATGGAAATGAAATAATGGAAGTGAAAAAGGGGTGTCCATCAGTATAAAATGGAATGACGACTTTTATAATGGGGGATTCTGACATTGGGGGCTGAGTTTAATCCAGTCCTGCAGTCAACATTCTATTCCGGCCCATGTGTTGCCGAAGGAGGATTGTGGAGAACTTTTCTCAAGGGATGGTAACCGGAGAGGATCATTCCTTCTACTAGTAGTAAACAGGGAACAGGTACGGTTAGGGCGACTGATCATCGTACTAACCGTATCTGGCTACGGTTAGGTCTCGGGTCTTTCCTTTTTCTTCATGGTGCAAAGGCTACTAACTCCCCGTTAGTATGCCTAAGACTTGGGTCTTAGAAACAAGGATCACCTCACTTCACCTCACTGCAAGTCTAGAAAACAAGTCTAAAACAAACAAGCAATATATAAGATGATTATATAATAATCCGTGCAAACTAGTATGTTACAGTACTAGTCACGGGGACACTAATATGCGTTAAAAATTACACAAACACAACTCACACGTGCGTAAAAGTAACTCGCTTATCTATAGAATAAAACGAGACACACACACACAAGCAAGAATATTAAACTAAAGTGCAAGTAGTGCAAGTAAGTGCAAGTTAGCAAAAAAAGGTTTGGCCGAATATAATATATTTGTTTCGAAGTAAGGCTAAGTCACGAAATAACGGACTCGACACTTTAAATCAAACAAGTATATAAACTATATATATATAAATATATATATTTTTAAATATGGCCGAATATATATCAATGGCCAAGAAATAAAATGAACTTGGTTGAACACTAGTCTTTGCCTTAAACAATATGGCCGAATTAATTAGGCCAAGGAATAAGTTGACTAGTTCAAGTTTCAAGTTCAAATGGTCTTGTCTTTTTAACTAAATCCAAATAATATAAAACTTTTACAAGTTTATGGATTTATGTTTCTTTAAGACAATATGACCAAGTTTAGTTATAGGTTCAAGGATTTGTTTCACCTTAAACAAGGTTACTAAAAATTGCCTTATTTTGAACCGAACTAAACAAATGGAGCTAGCTTTCAAAAATTAAGAATGGTCTTTTGCTTAAGAGCAATGTTCCCTTTATTTCAAGATTGCTACTAACTAAATCAAGAACTTACAAAGAGTCCAAAAATACACTACACGAATATAATTCAAGAACAAGTGTATTTTAGTGACCAAATGCAAGCTAGCTTAAATATAATGTATAAACAAGTAGATCTAACAAGTATAAGCACAAATATAAAATATTTAAGCAAGAGAGCTAACTTATATATCTTGACCTTACAAAGGCTCAAGCTCCTCTTAATATTAAAGAGAAAGCTACAAGATAAACAAGCTAGGAAGCCAAGAAACACACAAAAAGGGTCGCCGGAAAAGTCGCCGGAAAGTGGCCGGAAAATGGCCGAATGGGAGGCTTTAAAAACTGAATTTTGGGGGCTTAAGAGGTCACTTGTAGGCTGCCTAAATGAGGCTTGGAAGGTGCAAGAACAAAGGTGATTAATGGTGCGTGTTAGGGAGGAGTTTTGGTGAAGAAATACAAGCCAAAATGATGTTAAACTAAGGTTTAAAATTGGCACAAACACAAGCTACGTTTTTTGCAAGTTATGGGCTGTATTGAGAGTGTTTAGGAGAGTATTTCTACAGCATATACTTGGCTCAAAATGGCTTGAAAGAAATGAGGGGGTTAGGGGCCTTTTTATAGGCAAATAAAGTGAATGACATGTGTTTTACATGTGTTGGCATGTGCTAGCATGTGTTGGCATGTGTTAGCATGTGTTGGACACACTCCCTAGCTGCTACACAATTCAAAAATGTGTGGGAAAGAGTGCCTACACGTTTTTACAATTAATTGCTAGCACGAAAATCAAGAAAAACGCATACCGACAAGAAAACAACACGAATAAGTCATAAATCGAAAAATCATTGAAAAATTACGAAATTTTGAGAATCCCCTAGAAATGTGCCCAGAGGATTATGGTCAAAATTTCACCTTGAAATGAGTTGATCATTTATGACTTTCGAGCGACCGAAAAATCAATTACGTATCGAATATTTTGGTCCCTGACAAAAGTCATGCAAATATTACGAAAATTTTACTGAAGCTTACTAATGATAAACTAATGACAAATCGCAAGTTTCAAGTCAAAATGATGGGTGGAGAATATTTGAGAATTTTTCGAATGTTAAAACGGCCTTCCGGAGCGACCGAAAAATTCATTTGCCTTTACCGACGACTTAGGCAAAAGTTTTGACTTGAAAAATATTCAAACATAGTATTCCATGAATAATAATGACCATGAAGCCCAAGGAATAATTTAGTTTGAATTTAAAATGATTTTATCCGGAAAAATAAGGATTTACGAGTAATTCAGAATAAAATCGGTTTTTGCTCTTTTGACATGGCTTTTGGCATGATAAATCATTTAGAAATATTTGAGAATTATATCAAAAACATTTGAGAGTAAAATATTTGAGAACAACACTCTTTTAAATAATTTTGACAATTTTGGTTCGTAAAAGCAGTGTTTAAAAATTCTTGATATCCGTGCTTTTAGCCGATGCTTAAATCTTTCAACAAAAATGACCTAGAATATAAAATACCATTAACATGATATTCTTATTCTAAGTTGATGTCAAGAACATGTCAGAAAATATTTTTGGGTTCGGTTTGACCAGTTTGACTTGATTCCCGAAAATGCCACAAGATGAACCTAAGGGAGGATTCTCAGTGCAATCCTATTTATTTTAATTTCACTTTTATTTGACAAATTCCAAAACCTAAATCTATCAATCTTCCTAAAAAGACTTTGAGTCTATCAATCTTCCCCTTTTTGGTATTTGCCAAAACTAAAAATGAAAATTAAATTTGGTGTGTGCCTTAAAGTGTATGCATGATACTATGCACAAAACCACAAGATTCCAACGCCGCTTTCGCTTTTCTGCACAAATGTCGTTAGTACAAGCACACAAATAATTTTCATTTTATTAGTCCCGTAGAATACCATCTTCCCCTTTTTGACATAATGCCAAAAAGTGAAATTAGAATTGAGGGAGGGAACAAGGGAGAGGGAATTAAGGTGATAGAGTCCTAAATTATTACAGTCAAACTTCCCAAATCTTCACATATGGGACTGGTTTTAATTAATTACAATTTTGAGAAAACCTAGTCTGTAAATTACATAGATATCCCAAAATAATTCTTCCCCTTAAACTTATCTTCTTCCCCTCAAAACATTTCTTCCCCCTTTTTTTTTGACTAAAATTACTTCCCCTTAATAACACATTCTCTTCCCCTTCGAAAATATGTAACTTGAAACCGACCATGAATTCCATGAATTGATTTTTAGCAAGTATGGCCTTTAACATATGCTTCCCATTAAGTGTATGTCTATTGAGACAAATTCCAATTGATCGTTAATGATCAATTTTAATTCTGCAATTTGTAAATTGTTAGAATTGATTTTGAAATTTTAACTTGTAAGAAATTAGTTGCAGAAAATATGATAAAGATAATTAAGGGGTTTTATATCAAACGGACCACTGATCTCATAAAAAAGTATCAAGTAGCTCCCCAGTCTCCACGGGGACTCATTTAAGCCACTAAACTAAGAAATATATCATTTCCCCCCTTGCATTCACAAAAATAATACAATTTACGGTGACCTAAGTGTCTTGGATAAAATTTATGGTGGCCAAAAAAAGTTTAATCTTGGATATATTGTATTATTCTCACTTAGGCCACCATAAATTGTATTATTTTTGTGAATGCAGGGGGGCAAATGATATATTTCTTAGTTTAGTGGCTTAAATGAGTCCCCGTGGAGACTGAGGAGCTACTTGATACTTTTTAATGAGATCAGTGGCCCGTTTGATATAAAACCCGATAATTAAGAGATTGGAAATTTGAAGTTCGAATTTTTAAAATTTGAGTAGTCCGTTTTTGTTCCATTCCAAACCCCCTTTTTTGAGAGATTTCTGCAAGATTCATATCATGTTAGTGACTTATGTACTGTTTTACTTCGAGAAACAAACTATCTTACCAAGTGAAATTAGAAAGCTGAACACTACTGAATATCTATGATGTTCTAACCACAAATATTACAAGAGTATTACCAAGTACTCCTATGAGCTTTAAAGGAATATACGAATAATGAAAAAATCAAATTGTACAGTCTTTGACTATACAACGTTTAACCAATGTCAACCCATCCTATGTTGCAAAAATACTGGAAGCAGTATAAGTACAGCAAGAGTAAATTACAACTATGTGAGCTTAATTAAACAAGTAAACTATATAATTAAGAGAGAATATGGAGGCAGCTGGAGTAACTGAATTCTTTGAGGCTGCACAAAATTAAGTCAAGTTAGTACAAGAGAATTTTCAGAAAAGATCAACAAACTTTTAAGCACATAAAATTCTCAAGTGGACTGGGGGAAGGGGAATTGAGCTCAGAAAAGAGGTTAATCCCCGCTCATCTTGACATAAAACAGGTTAGATCAATTTTTCAAAAATGATAAATACTTAGTTGAGTTTAGAATGATCAAACAGTGCTTATATGTTGAGCCCAAAGCTTTCAAAGTCCAAGTCCAAGAAGCATTTCTGCACCTATCCTCAAGGCACAAAGAGACTAAGATCAAGTGTCAATAAAGTATCAAGTATGTTCTTATCGAAAAGGGAACAAATAAGAACTCTTCTGTGACAAGACTTAAGAAGTCAAAAAAGACTTCACAAGGAAGTTTTAACTAGGAGATAGGCTATCAGCGAGTGTGATATAAATCATCATGGCCTAATCAAGGCAGTGCAATGTTGATTTAGCATCACTTAGCCTTCTCTTTATCAAAGAGAGGACCTGCAAAATAAACAATGAGAACCAAGTTAGTAAGGGTTCTTTTGCAAGTATGGAAAGCCATCAGCAGTCTCTTCTTGCTCATATAAATGAGTCAAGAGACTGGCATCATCTGGCAATGGATATCCAGATAAGCACAGAGATAATATCCAGATCCATGGCAAGATTGAAAGCTGCAAGGTTAATGAGGCCAAAACAAGCACAAAGTGCACATGCTTTCTAGTGCCAGTTCACCCTGGGAACAGATCAAGAAGTTCTCTCAGGGAACTTCAGGCAGTCCATAGGATCAGTGGAGTGTGTGTTGTGTCCTAAAGATGCATATGAGGTAAACTACTAAAGACTTATATTAAAGACATCATTCATTCATAACAGAAGCCTCCAAAGGGCTACAACAATCCTGCAACAACATCACACACACAATCCAGCTATATGGAAACTGGATCCAAAAGCAAAAACACACATCAAGCCATCAGGGGCTTACAGTGTAGTCATACATAATATCAAATAGCACTTAAACAGATAGTGCTTTAGGATTACAAGACAAAAACTAAACACATAGCATGAAGCACATCAGTCAACAGTTTCATAGGCAGCATTGTTAATCACAGAAATGTCATAATTCATGGTAACATCATCTTTTCCAGCACGTTCAGAAGTATTCATAGGAGCAGGAGCAATTATCACAGAAGAAGGCACAACAGGAGCAGGAGAAGTATTAAAACCATTACTCATAACAAATTGCATACTCATAACATGAGACAAACCATCTTCAATAGCATTAGCCCTACCACCAGCAGTAGTAATAGTAGCAATAAGCATGTCCACCTTAGCACATATTTGATCATATTTCAGAGACAAAGTTTGATACATAACCTTTAAATTGTTGAACTCCAAGCACTATTCAAGAATGCTACCGTACGAAGATTATTCATAAAAGACTTGTTACTGCTTAGAATCGACAGAAGAAGTAAGCTGATCAAGCCAGGAATGATATGAGTTTCGAGGTAAGAGATTAAGTGTTGCTTAAGGTATCACTATAGAAAGGAATGACAAGATTTGGTAAGAAAGGAAAGTTGAGTCCCAGGTATGTAGGACTATTTAAGATTTTTAAGCAAGTCGGGAAGGTTGCTTATGAGTTAGCATTACCACCGCACACGTATCACATTTATAATGTTTTTCACGTATCTATACTCAAGAGGTATAATCCAGACGCGAGTCATGTGATCGAATATGAACCTATCGAGATTCAACCAGATATATCTTACGAAGAACAACTGATAGAAATTTAAGATAGGAGAGAAAGAAAGCTTAGGAATAAAACTGTTAGTTTGGTTAAGATTTTGTGGAGGAACCCTAAAGTTAAAGAGTCAACTCGGGAACTTGAGAGCGAAATGCTCGCTAATTATCCTCATTTGTTTACTTAGGTGAGATTCTGAGGACAGAATCCTTTTAAGGGGGGAAGGCTATAACGACCTAGAATTTTTCGTAATTATTTAAAGTGTTTATTTAATTGTTAAATGTGAATTATGTGCTATGAATAAGTTTGTGAAGTCGAAGTATGTGAGGAATCATGTTTATATGATTATGTGATGACTCGTATGAGTTATGTGTGCTCGTATATTTTTATTTGCATTTTTGAGCATTTAAAACTATTTTAAATAAGAATTATTTATCTTCTAAGACTTTTATAAAATCATTGGAGTCGTTTAAAATCATGAAATCTTTTGCGTTATAATCTTTATGATGATATTTGATTTTAAAAAAAGTGTTGGGTGTATTTATTTTTGGGTGTTAGTATTTTAAAATGATTTAAAAAGCTTTATTTCATTTAAAGGTCTTTTACTTGTAAAATTCATATTAAATTCATTTTTGACTCAAAAATTATTTTAAAAATATGGGGATGTTTGTAAATTCGTAAATTGTATTTTAGAAATTGAAAAATTATTTTTCCTCAAATTTTCTATTTTATTTCAATTTTAAAATGATTGAAAACAGATTTTCAAAAAGGTTTTCAGCATTAAAGACCAAAATGCCCTTGTGGGTATAAACACCCACCGCCACTCCTTTTTCCCCATTTTTCTCTTCTTCTTCTTGCTGCTCTCCGACCTCTGTACCATAGCCTCCTTCCTCTTCATTTTTGATACCCAAAAATCACTACTAATTACTGTAATAATCCAATCTTAGCTTGTTTATTGATCTTGGTGGTTATTAATTCTTTTCTTGAAAGTTTTATAGATATACATGTGTATATACATACGGATTTTGACATGCACAGACCTGGGGGATTCATTTCTTGTTCTTGAGGCCAGCATCGGGTTTGTAGAGGCTATAAACAGAGTTGTGGGCAGTTTTAGAGGTGAAGAACCCGATTTGGGCCTTTTCCGATGAACTGCCGCCGCCGGTGGCGAGCTCCGGCGAGCCGGCGGCGTGTATGGTGTTAATTCAGAGTCCCTTTTTGCTTATTACAATTGTCTATGTGTTAATTGTTGGGTAAATTGATTATTTGTATCGTTAGTTTGAATTTCGAATTTATTAATCAGTAAAGTTCATGTAAATTTGAATCTTATAAATTGTTAAGTTCTAGTTGATATGTTTTGATGGTTGTATAGCTTGTATAAATGATTTAGAGTATCAATTGGTAGTTAAAACAGTTTGCACGTTGAGTTGGAGCTATAATTTGATTTGCTTAGTATAAGGGTTTTGTTAATATGAATTGATATATGTTAAATTGGTGTTAATTGAAGATGTGATGATGATTAGGATGTTTAAAAGTGGTGATTATCATGCATGTGAGATTTTTCAGAATTTGATAGATTTAATTCGAATTATTATGAATTAATAAGTATTATTCGAATTTTTGGTGAATTATTAATAATGATTAAAAGATAATTTTGATGATTATATGCTAAGTGTTACTGAGTTAATATGTAAGTGTAATTTTCAGAATTTATATAAGTTGATTTTCGAATTTTAGATTTAAAGTATGAGTTATATGATTTTTGTGATTTAATAAATACGATTAAGTGATTCTTATTCCAGAATTGAGTTAAGTTGTTAGTTATTGATATTTATGTAATGGTTTCGGATTATGTAGTAGTGTAGGTAGCTTAATGTTGGTCTTGTAGGTGGATTTAAAATCCATCGGTTGGTTTAAATGTTGGTTTGAGTCGGTTATGTTCCGACGGGCTAGTCCACTTTACAAAGGAGATGCTGCCCGTTTTTCATTAGATTTATAAATGTCAAGTGTATAGTATTGTAATATAAACTACCTGTAAATGAAGTTGAACTTATCTGTTAAGTGTTTAAGTGACAAATATGATTTGTTTGTGCTATGTGTTATATGCTTAAGTGTTGACTTGATTATAATAAATCGTTTGGTAAGTATAACTAGTATATGTTATCTGTCTTTAGTGTTAATGCGTTATAGGATTCGTTGGGTAGAATAGAGTTAGATGATTAAGGGTAAAAGTATACTGAAGTAGTACCTTACTTGTATATAGGTACAAGTAGGAGGCCGGGAAAAGCCAGCACGCATGTAAATGGAATCTTAGAAGTTAGACGTTATCGAAGTTAACGAGTACATTGATGTAGAGACCGACGTATAAGGAAGTAGAAACTGACGTAAAGTTGAATAACGAATCAATGTGTTGGAATCGGGACTCGTATGTTAAGGCAAGTGTTTCTATTCTTCACTTATTATTCAAGTGAAGTATATCTGCTTCTGTTGTTCATATCATGTTTCTTTCAAATCAGTTTACAAGTGATCTGTACCTTGTTGTACCATTCTATTGAGTTATCCTGTGAACTATCTTTTGATGTACGTCGATTACTATGCACCCTGTCATTACCTTTCGGTTGATTAACAATGAAGTTTGGTTCCACAACCTGTCCCCTACTTTAGACTAAGACCTTTATTTTGTCTATCACCTTATACCTTACAAATCCAAGCAGACATCCAAGTCTTAAATACAATTTCTATAACTTAACACCTGTTTTACAAGCTATTGATTGAAAACTTCCTTTTAGTTACCGAACCATGTTTTATTAATTCCATTATTACATACTCATGTTTTCTCAACTTCTATCTTATCGAACATTGTTTTAAAGAACCAAGTTTTACTAAACCTCTGTTTCCAATAACCAGGTTTTAACAAACCATGTTTTAAGGAATCATACTTTTATTGAACTTGACTTTCAATGAACCTCATTTCAACAAGACCTTGATTTAAAGAAGCTATATGCTACTAAAACCTGTTTTGAAATTCGTATTCAAATGAACCTTGATTTAGAAATTGAGACTTATTTACAATGCCCTGTCTAATCATTGTTTCATTAATGCAAGACCTTTATCTCTATAAATTGAATTGTTGCCCTGCTTTAAAACTCTATATATTACAATATTGATCAAACCACTAACCTAAAGACTTGATTACCATTCTTGATATTCACTACTTTCTAAACTGAGTTAATTGCCCTAAAACTAGTCATGATACACATCTTTGACCTTTGACTTGGATTTCCTTCCTTGTACTCTGATCAAAGCCTTGATTTCATTTGAGTATATATCTTCTTGATTCAGACTTGTATCCCTATTCTCTTGATGTCAGAGAACTTAGTCAAACCTTTGACTTTTATCATTGAAAATCAAAATGAGTTGTTTTCTTAAAAATACTTTGAAGTTACTTAGGCTGGGCTGATTTGTTATCAGAGAGTCGAAGGTATTTCGAAGTAAAGGTTTTTGAAAAAAAAAATAAGTATTAAAATGTTTTATGAAGTTAAAAAGAGTTTTGCAAAGCTTAATGTTTTAAAAAATGAGATTTTTAATAAAAATGTTAGGAACTCCATCTAAATGGTTTCCACGGATTCCTGACGATTGGAGAGACGGGGCGAACGGGTAATGCTGGTTCCGTCGATTTGTGTATGTATTAGTGTAGTTCTGGTCTGTCTAGTTCGACACCTTTATAGGCCAATGTGTTGCCTCTTGGGAACCCAAGCTATCCTAATGAGAGGATTTATGTCCAGAGGGACTCTGTGTCCGGTATGGGGACTTTATGGGCTGATCACCCGTATTGTCTGTTATGAAGTAAAAACCTCCAATCACTTTTAAAATGCTTTATTTATAATATTGTGAAATGAAAATGGTTTATTATTGTAAATGTCAATTGCCTTGCACATATTTTATTATCAAATGTTGCTTTGCCTTTCAGTAGATATCTTGTTGTTATCAAACGTAAGTATTATTCTATTGCTTCCAGTCATATCATTCTACCATCTTATTATTGTTCGAAGCCATCTTTATGTTTGTTGTCAGCTTTCAGTTTATTTAGAAGTTGTTACTTCACTATTCACTTGCTGAGCGTTGTTGGCTCATTCTTGTTTTATTCATCTAACATTTCAGCTAGACTTAAGAATGGTCTACCTACGTCTTATAATTTGAACGAGTGCGGCAAGGCGTTCTATTCAAGTTAGATTCCAGAACCAGCATGGACTCATTCAATATTGGACTGCGCTTCTGATAAGAAGGTGTAGTAGTTATAATAGTTGTTGTAATTTAGTTTCTTGTTTCACACTATAACCTGAGATCGATCCATGTTGAGGGGTCGTCTGTATGATTAAGTTTTACTTAATTGTATTGGTTGTGGCACCAAATCCTGGCCCCGGATTTGGGGGTGTCACAGGTTGGTATCAGAGCAACAGGTTATGGTCACTGAAACAAGTTAGGACAATTAGGAGTAAGTATTTAAGCTAGATGTTAGGTAGAACGATTTAAGATAAGATTGGTCTTAGGATTTCAAGATGAGAGTTGCGACTTTATTTAGTATTTCAACATATCGCGCGAGTAGGAGTTCGATTCATTCAAAGGACCGGCTATGGACGAGGCAGCTAATTCAGAGCTATTAGTTTAGAAGACGTCGTCTGGAGAATCTCGTATACTTTCTAGAATTCCTTTTGTGACTTTAGCTACATCGCGAACGTTATAGAGAGAACTAAAAGACTTTAAACACGATGTGAAACACGATTAATGATATTTGTAGTATAGGCGTGGTCATTCACTACTAGCCGTTGATTTCATTTAATTTATCGCCTAAAGCGATTCAATCTCCTTTTCTGTTTTCTTTGTTTTAACGTGATAGTCAACTATATTTCAGTTGATGATGAACTTTTCATAGCAGATTTATTTAAACACATTTCTATTCTTTCAGAGATATCTCTATTTTCCAGGGGTTATTTGAACCAACATTTTCCATATAAGCTTTTGACAATCTTGAACCATTTTCTAAATTTCCCCCAAATATTTGATCTCTTGTATTCAAACTGGAATGAACAACCTTATGTAAATAGGGGATTCAGGGACATCCCATCTTTGTGATAAAAGTCTGGTGGGATGCCACTGATTGTGTTTGTCATGAAAGTACTAAAGGCTGGCCACCTTTTTGTACTAGGGCGGTTGACCAAATTGACAAATACAACCTGATAAAAGTTCAATGATCATACTGATCTCTCGGTTAAATTCTTTTACGAAAATTTTTTTTAAACAAAACTTAGCCTATATTCACACATGCTGACACCTACCCATCTTATTGATTTGTTTTTCTAGAAACCTTTATGATTCTTAAAGTTATTAGTAATTGGAAGAAGCGAAGGTAGACACGACGACATTTTAAGTGGTTAAGGTTATATATATGTCAATGGAGAATTCGTTGAATAAGCTTGAGAGGAGGATATATTACAATAGGGATTGAATATTAAGTTGGTTTACTTAATGGATTCACATCATATGTACAAGATTCAATATTATCGAGAATTGAGTAAAGACGAGGAACAAGTAAAAAGGGTATCAGAGTATTAATTTTGTGAAGGTCGAAAATTAAGTGATGATGGAGACAATTGGTAAGTGGTAGTTGTTGTCGATGAAGGATTATTTATGAACACCGGGTTATTATATGTTTTACTTTAGATATAGTAGATGAAATATCGCAAGAATTGAATTGATTTGAGATCAACTGTTGAATATAAATTTTAGAATCAAAACATGATAACTTGAGAAAAGTAGAGCAAAGTTGGATAGTTTGTTTCTAAGAAATTTCAACAGGAAGTGAAGCTTTGGATAAAGAGTAAAGTGACTGGGTTGGAGTTAACAATTTATAAGAGTATAGTTTAGAGAGTCGTGATTATTGACAATAAAGGAGATTTGACTAAGATGGAATAAGATGGTAAAAGGCAGAGAATCAAGAAATTTTTTTAGAATTACTTTGACAAAAGACAAAGAATTTAGTTAAAAAGGAATGTAAGATTTGGAAGATTTAAAACTGGAAGAGTAAGGCAAGGTAGCGACCAATAGGATATGAATTAGCAAAGAACAACAAGAGCCCCATTGTTGGAAGAAAGAAGTTCAAGATTGTATGTCAAAAGCGCGGGAAGATAGGACATTTCGTTAAGGATTGTATCATGCCTGTCTCAGTGAACACTACGATAAGAATAACAAAAATATTGCCTATCAGCTACTTGAGAGTTAGAAAATTTTGACATGATTAGGAAATTGGCTATTAAGAATATAGATTAGATGGTTGATTATGATGCAGAGATTGGGACATAGAAAGAAATAGGTGAGATTAAGAATTAAGAATAATAAGAAAGTTTAATTTCAAGGATAAAAGCAAGATAAGAAATTTGACGTTCATGAAATCAAAATGGTTACTTCGACAAGGCTACGGAGATGAAGGAGTTAATTATGTAATTACAAGATCTTTTGGATAAAGGAGTTATAAGGCCTAGTGTGTCCCCGTGGGGAGCACTAGTGTTGTTTGTTAGGAAGAAGGATAGAAGCATGAGATTATGAATTGATTATAGAGAGTTTAACAAGATAACCCTCAAGAATCAGTATTCACGGTCAAGGATAGATGATTTGTTTGACCAATTTAAAGAGCTGCTTACTTTTCTAAGATTAATTTGAGATCTGGATACCATCAGTTGAAGATTAAGCCGAGCATATTCCGAAGACTAATTTTCGCATGAGGTATGGACATTATGAATTTTAGTTATGGCTTTGGACAAGTTTGTATTGTATTTATTGATGAAATCCTAACATACTTAAGATTCCCCCAAAGAACATGCCGAGCACCTGAGGATCGCATTGGAGACCCTAAGGAAGGAGAGGTTATCTGCTAAGTTTTTAAAGTGTGAGTTTTGGTTGGAAGCAGTTCAATTTTTAGGACATGTGATTAGAAAGAAAGGAATCAGAGTGGATCCTGCGAAGATTGAAGCTGTGGTGGATTGGATTGGTCCCAGGACTCCTACTAAAGTGGGAATTTTTCTATGATTGGCTGGTTACTACCGGAGATTTGTTCAAGACTTTTCGAAGATAGCTACACCGTTAACTAAGTTGACCTGGAAGAATGAGAAGTTTATTTGGAGTGATAATTGTGAAGAGAATTTTCAAAAGTTGAAGAAGAGGTTAGTTTTGACACCAGTGTTAGTATTTCCAAATGATCAAGGAAATTTTATTATCTATAGTAATGCTTCACATAAGGGATTAGGATGCGTTTTGATGCAACATGGTAATGTTATCACGTAAGTCATGGTTCGTACAATCCAAACCGCAAGGAAGCGCACCTACCGTGGCCTTGAGTTGGTTCGTTTTGAGATAGCTCCTGAGGTAGATGCAATAACAGCTCAGTGAGGAGATCTTTAGTTAGTTGTGAGAACTGGCAGTAGAACTTTTGAGAACTTTGGTTTGTATTAATAATATATTTTGAATTCAGGTTGGTAATAATAATTAGATAGACGATGGCTTGCTTGTTTCATACCATTACCTGTGAAGCCCCACGAGCAAAAGTATCCGACACATGATTGGGAGTTAGCTGCGATTGTGTTTGCATTGAAGATTTGGAGGCATTATTTGTACGGAGAGAGTGTGAGATTTTCACGGATCATAAGAGTTTGAAGTATATCTTCACCCAGAAGGAGTTGAATATGAGACAGAGAAGATGGCTGGAGATGATCAAGGATTATGATTGCACGATAAGTTATCACCCCGGGAAAGTGAATGTAGTAGTTGATGCGTTGAGTAGGAAAGAAAGGCTGAATACGTTAACTATGCCAAAGGAGTTGTTTCAAGAATTTGAGAAGTTAAGTCTGGAAGTTTATGATTCAAGAGATGCTGATGAATTTCTTAGTAGGATAACCTTTCAACCGGAATTATTAGAGAAGATTCGAAGATATCAAGAAAAAGTTATGAGTTGTGAGATGAACACGTTGACTGGAGAAGAGATTTGCACGCAGAGAGATGAACAAGGTATTTGGAGATTTGGTAAAAGGATATGGATTTTTAAAGTGTCAGAGTTGAAGAATGAGATTTTAAATGAAGCCCATAAGTTCGAGATATTCGATTCACCCTGGAAGTACGAAGATGTATATAGATTTGAAAGAGAATTTTTGGTGGCTAGACATGAAACGAAAGATAGCTGAGTGGGTAAGTAAATGTTACACCTGTCAAAGAGTCAAGGCGGAACATCAAAAGCCAAGCGGATTGTTACAACCGTTAGATATTCCCGAATGGAAGTGGGAGCACCTTGCCATGGATTTTGTGGTAGGATTGCCAAGAACTAAAGCGAATCACAATGCGATTTGGGTTATCATTGATCGATTGGCGAAGTCTGCACATTTTCTACCAATTAACGAAAGATTTTCATTGGATAATTTAGTGCATTTGTATTTGAAGGAGATAGTGTCACGTCATGGAGTTCCTGTTTTGGTAGTATCTGATCGAGACCCGTGATTCAATTCGAGATTTTGGAGATAGTTTCAAGAATGTCTAGGAATCCAACTTTGCTTACCATCCACCGACTGAAAGGACTATTCAAACCATAGAGGATATGCGCAGAGCTTGTGCACTGGATTTTAAAGGAAGTTGGGTCGAACACTTGCCAGTAACAGAGTTACGTATAACAACAGTTATCACGCTAGTATAGGAATGCCACCGTACGAAGCTATGTATAGAAGAAAGTGTAGATCCCCTGTGTATTGGGAAAAGTTGGTGAACGTAAGATATTAGGAATAGAGTTGATTCAACTGACAAAGGAAAAGGTTTAGATTATTCATAAAAGACTTGTTACTGCTTAGAATCGCCAGAAGAAGTATGCTGATCAAGCCAGGAATGATATGAGTTTCGAGGTAAGAGATTAAGTGCTGCTTAAGGTATCACTATGGAAAGGAATGACAAGATTTGGTAAGAAAGGAAAGTTGAGTCCCAGGTATGTAGGACTATTTAAGATTTTTAAGCAAGTCGGGAAGGTTGCTTATGAGTTAGCATTACCACCGCACACGTATCACATTTATAATGTTTTTCACGTATCTATACTCAAGAGGTATAATCCAGACGCGATTCATGTGATCGAATATAAACCTATCGAGATTCAACCAGATATATCTTACGAAGAACAACTGATAGAAATTTAAGATAGGAGAGAAAGAAAGCTTAGGAATAAGACTGTTAGTTTGGTTAAGATTTTGTGGAGGAACCCTAAAGTTAAAGAGTCAACTCGGGAACTTGAGAGCGAAATGCTCGATAATTATCCTCATTTGTTTACTTAGGTGAGATTCTGAGGACAGAATCCTTTTAAGGGGGGAAGGCTATAACGACCTAGAATTTTTCGTAATTAATTAAAGTGTTTATTTAATTGTTAAATGTGAATTATGTGCTATGAATAAGTTTGTGAAGTCGAAGTATGTGAGGAATCATCTTTATATGATTATGTGATGACTCGTATGAGTTGTGTGTGCTCGTATATTTTTATTTGCATTTTTGAGCATTTAAAACTATTTTAAATAAGAATTATTTATCTTCTAAGACTTTTATAAAATTATTTGAGTCGTTTAAAATCATGAATCTTTTGCGTTATAATCTTTATGATGATATTTGATTTTAAAAAAAAGTGTTGGGTGTATTTATTTGTGGGTGTTAGTATTTTAAAATGATTTAAAAAGCTTAATTTCATTTAAAGGTCTTTTACTTGTAGAATTCATATTAAATTCATTTTTGACTCAAAAATTATTTTAAAAATATGGGGATGTTTGTAAATTCGTAAATTGTATTTTAGAAATTGAAAAATTATTTTTCCTCAAATTTTCTATTTTATTTCAATTTTAAAATGATTGAAAACAGATTTTCAAAAAGGTTTTCAGCATTAAAGACCAAAATGCCCTTGTGGGTATAAACACCCACCGCCACTCCTTTTTCCCCATTTTTCTCTTCTTCTTCTTGCTGCTCTCCGACCTCTGTACCATAGCCTCCTTCCTCTTCATTTTTGATACCCAAAAATCACTACTAATTACTGTAATAATCCAATCTTAGCTTGTTTATTGATCTTGGTGTGTTATTAATTCTTTTCTTGAAAGTTTTATAGATATACATGTGTATATACATACGGATTTTGATATGCACAGACCTGGGGGATTCATTTCTTGTTCTTGAGGCCAGCATCGGGTTTGTAGAGGCTATAAACAGAGTTGTGGGCAGTTTTAGAGGTGAAGAACCCGATTTGGGCCTTTTCCAATGAACTGCCGCCGCCGGTGGCGAGCTCCGGCGAGCCGGCGGCGTGTATGGTGTTAATTCAGAGTCCCTTTTTGCTTATTACAATTGTCTATGTGTTAATTGTTGGGTAAATTGATTATTTGTATCGTTAGTTTGAATTTCGAATTTATTAATCAGTAAAGTTCATATAAATTTGAATCTTATAAATTGTTAAGTTCTAGTTGATATGTTTTGATGGTTGTATAGCTTGTATAAATGATTTAGAGTATCAATTGGTAGTTAAAACAGTTTGCACGTTGAGTTGGAGCTATAATTTGATTTGCTTAGTATAAGGGTTTTGTTAATATGAATTGATATATGTTAAATTGGTGTTAATTGAAGATGTGATGATGATTAGGATGTTTAAAAGTGGTGATTATCATGCATGTGAGATTTTTCAGAATTTGATAGATTTAATTCAAATTATTATGAATTAATAAGTATTATTCGAATTTTTGGTGAATTATTAATAATGATTAAAAGATAATTTTGATGATTATATGCTAAGTGTTAGTGAGTTAATATGTAAGTGTAATTTTCAGAATTTATATAAGTTGAGTTTCGAATTTTTGATTTAAAGTATGAGTTATATGATTTTCGTGATTTAATAAATACGATTAAGTGATTCTTATTCGAGAATTGAGTTAAGTTGTTAGTTATTGATATTTATGTAATGGTTTCGGATTATGTAGTAGTGTAGGTAGCTTATTGTTGGTCTTGTAGGTGGATTTAAAATCCATCGGTTGGTTTAAATGTTGGTTTGAGTCGGTTATGTTCCGACAGGCTAGTCCACTTTACAAAGGAGATGCTGCCCGTTTTTCATTAGATTTATAAATGTCAAGTGTATAGTATTGTAATATAAACTACCTGTAAATGAAGTTGAACTTATCTGTTAAGTGTTTAAGTGACAAATATGATTTGTTTGTGCTATGTGTTATATGCTTAAGTGTTGACTTGATTATAATAAATCGTTTGGTAAGTATAACTAGTATATGTTATCCGTCTTAAGTGTTAATGCGTTATAGGATTCGTTAGGTAAAATACAGTTAGATGATTAAGGGTAAAAGTATACTGAAGTAGTACCTTACTTGTATATAGGTACAAGTAGGAGGCCGGGAAAAGCCAGCACGCGTGTAAATGGAATCTTAGAAGTTAGACGTTATCGAAGTTAACGAGTACATTGATGTAGAGACCGACGTATAAGGAAGTAGAAACTGACGTAAAGTTGAATAACGAATCAATGTGTTGGAATCGGGACTCGTATGTTAAGGCAAGTGTTTCTATTCTTCACTTACTGTTCAAGTGAAGTATATCTGCTTCTGTTGTTCATAACATGTTTCTTTCAAATCAGTTTACAAGTAATCTGTACCTTGTTGTACCATTCTATTGAGTTATCCTGTGAACTATCTTTTGATGTACGTTGATTACTATGCACCCTGTCATTACCTTTCGGTTTATTAACAATGAAGTTTGGTTCTATAACCTGTCCCCTACTTTAGACTAAGACCTTTATTTTGCCTATCACCTTATACCTTATAAATCCAAGCAGACATCCAAGTCTTAAATACAATTTTTAAAACTTAACACCTGTTTTACAAGCTATTGATTGAAAACTTCCTTTTAGTTACCGAACCATGTTTTATTAATTCCAGTATTACTTACTCATGTTTTCTCAACTTCTATCTTATCGAACATTGTTTTAAAGAACCAAGTTTTACTAAACCTCTGTTTCCAATAACCAGGTTTTAACAAACCATGTTTTAAGGAATCATACTTTTATTGAACTTGACTTTCAATGAACCTCATTTCAACAAGACCTTGATTTAAAGAAGCTATATGCTACTAAAACCTGTTTTGAAATTCGTATTCAAATGAACCTTGATTTAGAAATTGAGACTTATTTGCAATGCCCTGTCTAATCATTGTTTCATTAATGCAAGACCTTTATCTCTATAAATTGAATTGTTGCCCTGCTTTAAAACTCTATATATTACAATATTGATCAAACCACTAACCTAAAGACTTGATTACCATTCTTGATTTTCATTACTTTCTAAACTGAGTTAATTGCCCTAAAACTAGTCATGATACACATCTTTGACCTTTGACTTGGATTTCCTTCCTTGTACTCTGATCAAAGCCATGATTTCATTTGAGTATATATCTTCTTGATTCAGACTTGTATCCCTATTTTCTTGATGTCTAGAGAACTTAGTCAAACCTTTGACTTTTATCATTGCAAATCAAAATGAGTTGTTTTCTTAAAAATACTTTGAAGTTACTTAGGCTGGGCTGATTTGTTATCAGAGAGTCGAAGGTACTTCGAAGTAAAGGTTTTTGAAAAAAAAATTAAGTATTAAAATGTTTTATGAAGTTAAAAAGAGTTTTGCAAAGCTTAATGTTTTAAAAAATGAGATTTTTAATAAAAATGTTAGGAACTTCGTCTAAATGGTTTCCACAGATTCCTGACGATTGGAGAGACGGGGCGAACGGGTAATGCTGGTTCCGTCGATTTGTGTATGTATTAGTGTAGTTCTGGTCTGTCCAGTTCGACGCCTTTATAGGCCAATGTGTTGCCTCTTGGGAACCCAAGCTATCCTAATGAGAGGATTTATGTCCAGATGGACTTTGTGTCCGGTATGGGGACTTTATGGGCTGATCACCCGTATTGTCTGTTATGAAGTAAAAACCTCCAATCACTTTTAAAATGCTTTATTTATAAGACTGTGAAATGAAAATGGTTTATTATTGTAAATGTCAATTGCCTTGCACATATTTTATTATCAAATGTTGCTTTGCCTTTCAGTAGATATCTTGTTGTTATCAAATGTAAGTATTATTCTATTGCTTCCAGTCATATCATTCTACCATCTTATTATTGTTGGAAGCCAGCTTTATGTTTGTTGTCAGCTTTCAGTTTATTTAGAAGTTGTTACTTCAATATTCACTTGCTGAGCGTTGTTGGCTCATTCTTGTTTCATTCATCTAACCTTTCAGCTAGACTTAAGAATGGTCTACCTACGTCTTATAATTTGAACGAGTGCGGCAAGGCGTTCTATTCAAGTTAGATTCCAGAACCAGCATGGACTCATTCAATATTGGACTGCGCTTCTGATAAGAAGGTATAGTAGTTACAATAGTTGTTGTAATTTAGTTTCTTGTTTCACACTATAACCTGAGATCGATCCATGTTGAGGGGTCGTCTGTATGATTAAGTTTTACTTAATTGTATTGGTTGTGGCACCAAATCCTGACCCCGGATTTGGGGGTGTCACAATAAAGTGAGTAACTGATATATCCACAGCTATAATATTGCACAGCTAAATCAAAAGATAATTTCACATCAAGCAATGACAATTTGAATAAGCATGTATGAGTAATCACATCACAAGGTAACTAAGTCACAATTAAATCACCTACATTCCACTCATTCTAGTTACAAAAAGTTGAGCACAGAGTGAAATATCTAAGTAGATGCAGAGTAACTATATTACAATGCACACTACACATGGATCAAGAATAATTCAGTAGTATCTTACAAGCAATTGGGGACAGATATGAATCATAGAAGCTCAGATTTTGAACAAATATCTCATGTAAAGGAATGTGAAGTGTGACAAGATTTAGACATGTAAATTCCAGTGAAGTGCACCAACAACAAGTCATTTAGCATATTAGCATTCAAAGGGCATGGTACATAGAGAGATATAGGCATCCAAACGAGGCAATTACTTACACAAATGTTCAAGTCCCCTTAATAAACATCATCACTTAACTTCATTCTCACATATAATGAGACTGAGTTAGGCAATACAAATGTCACATATATGAAGTGATCAGCATATCGTATACCAATATTTAGTCATACATGAATTCAAAAACCAAACTACAAGGAGTCAAGGTCCAGATCATAGCACATGATAACAGAATGACAATAAGCATTTAAGACACACATAAAGTCACAGGGTCTCAATATTTCTTACACATCGTCTCAACAAGAACATATTACTAAGGAATTAAATCGAGACACCAGCAAAATAAATAAGGTTCAAGAGAGACACCTTGGCTATGGTGGTAATACACATAGCATAATACTTCAAATACGCATAATAAAATGTAAACAACCATACCACGACTGGAATCGCTTTACCGAGTCACATGATTCACTGAGTTAACAACTAATTACTCCGAGTTACTTCAAAAACTTCATATAATCACCGTGAAATCACACGATAAACCTATAAAACTAAACAAACTCATCAAACACCTCATATAAATAAATTAATTGAAGAATTGAAAATTAGGGTTTGAGAGAACTTGAGGCCTGATCAAAGGGCTTTTGAGATATAATATCGAGAACATCATATCAAGCCTGAATATGACAAGAATCAATCAATACTTCATTGAATTGAAGCTTAATTGACTTAGCCAAAATCTAGGGTTTTGAGTATGAACTTGCAGGAGATGAGATATGAAATTTGAACATCAGAAGAGATGTAAAATGATGAAAGGTACACGAAAATGGTGTCCATTTTTACAGACAAGGTCGGAGGTGACCGGAAAAAGCAAATCGCCAATGTAGGGTTTCGGAGAGAAAGAGGCGAGAGATAGATATGGAAATGTCGTCCGTACAATGCGATATATAAATACAATATATTTTGAACGGATGTGATCGTAGGGTTTGTAAATCTAGGGCTGAGATTAGAAGAATATGAACCATTTTGCTGAAAAATAATTCTGAATTATTAGAAAATCATTTTAGTGATTTTAAATTAGATCTTCAAATACAAAAATCTGTAAATAAAGATATAAAATTGCAAAAATCACATAAAAATAATTTCTAGATAAACAAAAATTTGATCCTAATTTTAAAATAAAATTCTAAAATTCAAGATCTCAAATTTAATTAGTTTTCATATTTTTACTCCGAGTTTTGAACAATAAAATTCAAGGCCATGCAAAAATTGAAAAACCAATTAAATTTTTGTCTTCATTGAAACATTTCACCATGGTTTTTAGCCAAAACATAGACAATAATAATAAAGTCTATTTTTAAACAAATTTATCGCAGAGAAATCTGATTTTTTGGAAAAATAAAAATCCACTCACACGATACGCTTGAGTGCTTTGACTATAAAATCACGAATGCTTTATTTGCAACAAAGACTTTAATTAAATATAGAAGACTATATTTAATTAGTGTGGGCATTCCAACATTCCCAAAAGTAAACGTAATTTAGCAAAACGTTCGGAATGCATAGGTTTCGTGAAAATGTCGGCAATATTATTTTCGGTATCAACATGGTCCATAACAATATCACCCTTATTAACATGATCACGAAGAAAATGATGTCGTATATCTATATGTTTGGTACGAGAGTGGGATACGGGATTTTTACTTAAATCGATCGCACTCTTATTATCACATAAGATAGATACGACATCAAATTTAATCATATAGTCGGCTAATGTTTGCTTTATCCATATTATTTGCGCACAACATTTTGCCGCTGCTATATATTCGGCTTCCGCGGTGGACATAGATACGGAGTTTTGTTTCTTTGAAAACCAAGAAACTAAACATCCACCGAGAAATTGACAAGTGCCACTAGTGCTTTTTCTATCGATTAAATGACCCGCATAATCCGAATCAGAAAAACACACTAAATTGAAAGGTAATCCATTAGGATACCAAAGACTAGGTTCCGTGGTGCCTTTTAGATATCTAAAATTCCGTTTAACCATGGATAAATGAGATTCTTTAGGCACCGCTTGAAATCGGGCACATTTACAAACACTATATTGAATGTCCGGTCTACTTGCGGTAATATAAAGCAAACTACCAATCATACCACGGTATTTCTTTATATCTACCGATTTTCCGGTATCATCCGCCACTAATTTCCCCGAAGGAGACATAGGAGTACTAAGTGGTTTGACATTTTCCATCTCAAATTTCTTAAGCATTTCTTTGCAATATTTTGTTTGAGATATATGAATGCCTTCGTTAGATTGCTTAATTTACAATCCTAAGAAGAAATTTAGTTCTCCCATCATGCTCATTTCGAATTCTTTACTCATGCTTTCTGAGAATTCGTTACATATTGATTCTTTAGTCGAACCAAAGATAATATCATCTACGTAAATTTGAACGAGCAAGATATCATCGCCTTCATACTTCGTAAAGAGAGTAGTATCGGCAATTCCTCTTTTGAAACCACTATCGATTAGGAATTTACTTAACCGCCCTTACCAAACTCTAGGAGCTTGCTTTAGTCCGTATAAAGCTTTATATAGTTTATACACATATTCCGGATGTGTTAAGTCCTCAAAATCCTGGTGGTTGTCTTACATAAACTTCTTCTTCTAAGACACCATTTAGGAAAGCCGACTTAACATCCATTTGATAGACTTTGAATCCCTATGACACGCGAAAGCTAAGAACATCCGAATTACTTTGAGTCTAGCTACGGGAGCATAAGTTTCATCGTAGTCTATACCTTCCACTTGTGTATAACCTTGAGCAACTAGTCGTGCTTTATTTCTTACCACCGTTCCAGTTTCGTCTAACTTGTTTCGAAAGACCCATCTAGTTCCAATAATGGAACCGTCGGTTGGTGGTGGAACTAGTTCCCAAACTTTACTACGAGTGAATTGGTTTAATTCTTCTTGCATGGCAAGAATCCAATCCTCATCAAGTAAAGCTTCTTTAGCCGATTTGGGTTCTACTTTTGATAGAAATGCCAAGTGACTACCCATATTTCGTGCTTGAGATCGAGTTTTTGTACCTTTAGTTATATCACTTACAACATTCTCGATAGGATGATTCCTAACCCAAGGTACATTTGAAGGTAACTTATTATCGATCTCAACCACTCCAAGAGGGTTATTCGGAACTATAGTTCCATGATCACAATTTTCGACTTGTCTTATAATATTTTCAACATTTTCTTGACAATCTTCCTTTGGATCATTTTCCTCTTCAACCAAATCTTTAAACTTTGAAAGTGGTTTTGATTCATCGAATACTACATTCAATGATTCTTACACCGTTAAAGTTCTAAGATTAAATACCCGATAAGCTTTGCTTTTATTTGAATATCCAAGAAATACGCCCTCACTTGATTTTGGATCGAATTTCGTCAAATAGTCTTTTGTATTCAAAATAAAGCATTTACTTCCAAAGACTTTAAAATAGCTTATCTTAGGAGTTTTCTTAAAATAAAGCTCGTAGGGAGTCTTCATTTTAATTTGTCGTAGTAATACTCAATTAAGAACATAACAAGCCGTTGACATAGCTTCGGCCCTAAAGTACTTAGGTCGAAGATATTCATTTAGCATGGTATTCGCCATTTCTTGCAATGTCCTATTCTTTCTTTCCACTACACCATTTGATTGAGGTGTATAAGGAGAAGAAAAGTTGTGAGTAATACCATTTGCTTCACAAAAGTTAACAAACTCGGAATTTTGAAATTCTTTACCATGATCCGTCCTTATGTAAACAATAGACGTTTCTTGTTGAGTTTGTATTCTTTTGCAAAGAGCAACAAATGATTCAAATGCATCACTTTTTGCTTTTAGGAATTCCGTCCACGTATATCGTGAGAAGTCGTCTACTACTACACGAGTATATAAACTACCTCCCAAACTTTGAACGGGAACGGGTCCAATTAGATCCATATGTAGAAGCTCTAATGGTCTAGTAGTAGACACCATGAATTCGGCTTTATGAGATGCTCGAACTTGTTTGCCAATTTCACACGCTTCACATATATGATCTTTTATGAAATTGAGTTTTGGTAAACCACGTACATGTTCATTTGAACATATATTTTTGATGAGTTTCATGTTAACATGACCTAAAAGTCGATGCCATAACCATGGATCCGCATTCATGGATACCAAACACACATTTTCATAATCATTTAAGTCACACAAGTACACATTTTTACTTCGTGGACATTTAAGAATTAGCTTCCACTCTTTGTCATAAATAGCACAATGAGATGGAAAGAAAATTACTTTACAACCATTATCACATAATTTGCTTATCGAGAGCAAATTATACTTTAATCCCGTGACTAATTGCACGTTATGGATTTTAAAGCTTCTATTGTTGATATCACCAATTCCGATAATTTCACCTTTGCTACTATCTCCAAACGTTACAATTCCGTTGGATACCTTTTTAATGTTGTTCAACAATGACTTATTTCCGGTCGTATGCCGTGAACATCCACTATCAAGGTACCAAACATCTTTCTTAGCAGCAAGGCACACCTACTCAAAAGATTAATTAAACATTTTGGTACCCTTTTTACTTGAGGGTCCGGGTGTTAGCACATCATAAGGCAATCGAGTACTTTCATACATGAATCGAGGCATAGGATAGTCATTCACATAAACAATGTCATTTCTAGATGCATGATTCCTATTTGAGATATGATAAGGATTTCTCCTAGGAGCATATTTAGAATTACCACGAAAAGCATTAACATTATCACTACGAGGAAATATAGTAATAACGGAATCTCTAGCACGAGTATTAGCATGGTAATTCACACGATTATTTCTAACATGAGCATTATTATTTCTAGGATAAGCATGATGACTCGATCTAGCATTATAATGACTCGTATTTCTAGGCATAGCATAAGCATTTATATTATGAGCATGACCATGACCATTTAGGTTTCTAGCTTTATGACCTTGATTCGGAACTTTAGAAGAACTAGCATTGTCAGCACTAGTACTTTCTTGATATTGCATGTTCCTTTGTTGAAAATTAATTGGTCTTAGTTGATAATGAAACTTTGGTTGCTTCTTGTCATTAACGACTACTTTTTCTTTCTTCTTAGCAACTTTCGTTTTATTACCATTTTTCGAACATTCACCTTTAGGAATCCATCTATACTTCCCCTTTTTCTCACCTTCTTTGGCTTTGCAAAATAGACTTATATGTCCTCTTACATTGCAATATGAACACTTAGGTGGTGATGATTTAGGAGGAGTATTCCTTGAAGTATTAGGGGGTGGAACTTCTCGTTTAGGAGGAGAGTTCACATTATATCCCAATCCTTCTCGGTTTAATGGTACCTTTGAGTTAAATACCATACTATCCACTATAGTATTTCTCTTGGTGAATTGCTTAATGATTTTCTCAAGATTTTCTTTTTCGGCTAACAAATAATTAATCTTGTTATTAAAGAAATTTGCTTGGTCCAAGACTTGAGATTAAGAGCTTGTTATTATCATTTTGAAGCCTTTGATTTTCCACAAGAACCGATTTAAGTTCCGAGACTGCATGTTCTCGTTCCTTTGAATTGGTCTCGAGTAAATCATTTAGTTTTCCAAGTTTGAAATCTTTATCGGATAACATAACTTGAAAATGTAATTCTTTTTCTTTTAGGGCTTCGTGTAGCTCTTCCTCAATATCTCCCCTTAAAGCTTGTTCGAGTTCCTTTATCTTTTCACTTAGTGTCTCATTTTCACGAATCAAAGATTCATTTCGAATTTTTAAGTTCAACATTTCAACATGGAGATCACTAGAGTTAGTAGATAATTGAACTTTCTCATTTTCCATCTCTTCGGCTTGAAGAACCAATGATATATTCTCAATCTCAAGATTTTGAATCATTTCATCCTTTTTGGTGGTTTCAGAAATCAAGCGCTCTTTTTGAGATGAAATAATTTCGTAATATTACACATCTTTAGCATGGATATCGATCAAGCGAGTGACCTCTTTTTGTAGCTCAACATTCACATCTCGTATTTTATTCCTTTCGGAACTAATCGTGATGTATTTTTGACTAATTTCATTGTGACTTGTTTTCAACATTTTTACAAGATTAATAAGCTCCGAGACACCCAAATTTGCATGATCTAAATTAAACAAATCTTGACTAACATTAACACTACTACATGATGCCAAATTATTACAAGGATTTAGGGTTACCTCATGATTAGTAGTGGAGATTTCCGTTGGTGTAGCTTCATCAACAATTGCCATCAAACATAAATTCACAACCTCTTCACTTGACTCGGGAGTTTCTTCATCTTCACTTAAGTCCCATCCATTCTCGGAAACTAGACTTCGACCTTTGGCCAATTTAGGACAATCCCGCTTAAAGTGACCGGGTTATTTGCATTCGAAACATAAATCATGTACTTCTTCGTTAGATGGCTCTTTAGGCTTAGGTGGTGTATAATTATTCGATTAATTTGAATTATTATTAGTTTTGTAAGCATTTGATGCTTGAACACCTTTGCCTTTATTTAAGTTTGAAGACGGAAAATTATTACTCTTATAATTTGTTCTTCCTTTCGAGTTAAACACACGTTGTTGATTACTCGACTTAAGGAATCCTTTTCCGTATCTTTGAGCTTTACTTTGCAATACTCGACGAAGTTGTCTTGAAAGCAATGCAATCTCTTGTTCATCAAGATTTTGCAATTCTTCGTTCAACTCATCATCATTTTCTTCTTCATCGATTAGTATTGTTTTTAAAGCCATACTTTTTCGTTTATCTTCCACTTTCGGAAGACACTTTTTTGGAATGTTATCTTCTTCGTAAGCACGAAGATTTCCAAACAAACTATCAATTGAATATAAGTTCAAGTTATGCATTTCTTTGATAGTTGTGACTTTAACTTTCCAACTAGGAGGCAAGGCTTTTAGAATCCTACGATTTTTCTCATTCGTAGTATAAACCTTTCCGAGTTGTGAAAGTTCATCAACAATTCGAGTGAACCTAATTTCCATGTCAATTATGGTTTCACTTTCGAGAAGTTTAAAATTTTCATATTCTTGAATTAAAGTATCCATTCGGGATTCTTTAATATCTTTAGTTCCCTCGTAAGTGATAACCAATTTGTTCCACATTCTTGTGCGGACTTGCAATTATTAACTCTTTTGTATTCTTTTTCTACAAGTGCACTAGTTAGAACCATTTCCGCTTTAGCGGCTATGTTCATTTGAATTTCTTCTTCCGTAGTATATTCACTCACTTTCTTTTCGACCATTACGTCGCCTACTTTCTTAGTAGGAGTGGTGACTCCATCTTCTATGGCCATCCAAACTTTGACTCTTTGGGATCTAGCATAAATTCTAAATCGTGTTTTCCAAGTAGCAAAGTTCGTACCATCGAACAAAGGTGGTCTAGAACTTGAAAGTCCTTCGCCGCACCCTATAGTACTCAAATACGCCATTATGATCCCCTTTTGTTGTATTTGTCAATTAATACAAGTAATCGACTAAATACGGTAAGGATCTACTTTTTGCGGTATTTTACATTAAAAAGCACTGCTTTGATACCAATTGTGGGTCCCGAAATGGGGGATAATAAGCTAGAAGGGGGGTTGAATAGCATATCACCTTTTTTAAAATTTTAAGCTTGGCGTTTTTGTCTTCCGTTTTTGGATTTAAATTCGTTACTAAGATGTAAACGATTTAAAATGCGGAAAGTAAACCAAGAAAGAAAAGTGCAATCACACGGTCGATTTTAGCCTGGTTCGCGATGGCGCAACCCCTAATGGATCCGCTCACCCCTACGTCCAGTCCTCGAGCTCCTCCCCGGACTCGAGATTTCTTCCACTATAAAGAGACTCCTTTATAGTAGGCAGAGAAGCCCTTACAACACTAAGTATTTATCTTGGACCTTAATTACAAATTAACTCCTCAAAATACAAAGCAACACACTACCAGACTCGTCTTGGAGCACAACTCCCCGTTACCTCCTCAAAGTCGAAATAGCAACCTTTGTAGACTATGAACTTCTACCACTTGCCGGTCTTGGATCTTAGGTCTTAGGTCTCGGGTCTTTCCTTTTTCTTCACGGTGCAAAGGCAACTAACTCCCCGTTAGTACGCCTAAGACTTGGGTCTTAGAAACAAGGATCACCTCACTTCACTTCACCTCACTACAAGTCTAGAAAATAAGTCTAAACAAACAAGCAATATATAAGATGATTATATAATTATCCGTAATATGCGTTAAATATTACACAAACACAACTCACACGTGCGTAAAAGTAACTCGCTTATTTATAGGATAAAATGAGGACCGCTATTATGCGTTAAAAGGTTTGGCCGAATATATATAAGTATATATATATATATATATATATATATATATATATATATATATATATATATATATATATATATATATTTGTTTCGAAGTAAGGCTAAGTCACGAAATAACGGACTCGGCACTTTAAATCAAACAAATATATAAACTATATATATTTTTTAAAATATGGCCGAATATATATCAATGGCCAAGGAATAAAATGAACTTGGTTGAACACTAGTCTTTGCCTTAAACAATATGGCCGAATTAATTAGGCCAAGGAATAAGTTGACTACTTCAAGTTTCAAGTTCAAATGGTCTAGTCTTTTTAACTAAATCCAAATAATATAAAACTTTTACAAGTTTATGGATTTATGTTTCTTTAAGACAATATGACCAAGTTTAGTTATAGGTTCGAGGATTTGTTTGACCTTAAACAAGGTTACTAAAAATTGCTTTATTTTGAACCGAACTAAACAAATGGAGCTACCTTTCACAAATCAAGAAAGGTCTTTTGCTTAAGAGCAATGTTCCCTTTATTTCAAGATTGCTACTAACTAAATCAAGAACTTACAATGAGTCCAAAAATACACTACACGAATATAATTCAAGAACAAGTGTATTTTAGTGACCAAATGCAAGCTAGCTTAAATATGATGTATAAACAAGTAGATCTAACAAGTATAAGCACAAATATACAACATTTAAGAAAGAGAGCTAACTTATATATCTTTACCTTACAAAGGCTCAAGCTCCTCTTAATATTAAAGAGAAATCTACAAGATAAACAAGTTAGGAAGCCAAGAAACACACAAAAAGGGTCGCCGGAAAAGTCGCCGGAAAGTGGCCGGAAAATGGCCGAATGGGAGGCTTTAAAAACTGACTTTTGGGGGCTTAAGAGGTCACTTGTAGACTGCCTAAATGAGACTTGGAAGGTGCAAGAACAAAGGTGACCAATGGTGTGTGTTAGGGAGCAAGTTTGGTGAAGAAATACAAGCCAAAATAATGTTAAACTAAGGTTTAAAATTGGCACAAACACAAGCTACGTTTTTTGCAAGTTAGGGGCTGTATTGAGAGCGTTTGGGAGAGTATTTCTTCAGCATATACTTGGCTCAAAATGGCTTGAAAGAAATGAGGGGGTTAGGGCCTTTTTATAGGCAAATAAAGTGAATGGCATGTGTTTTACATGTGTTGGCATGTGCTAGCATGTGTTGGCATGTGTTTGACACACTCCCTAGCTGCTACACAATTCAAAAATGTGTGGGAAAGAGTGCCTACACGTTTTTACAATTAATTGCTAGCACAAAAATCGAGAAAAACGCATACCGACAAGAAAACAACACGAATAAGCCATAAATCGAAAAATCATTGAAAAATTACAAAATTTTGGGAATCCCCTATAAATGTGCCCAGAGGATTATGGTCAAAATTTCACCTTGAAATGAGTTGACCTTCTATAACTTTCGAGCAACCGAAAAATCAATTACGTATCGAATGTTTGGGTCCCGGATAAAAGTCATGCAAATATTACGAAACTTTTACTGAAGCTTCCTAATGATAAACTAATGAGAAATCCCAAGTTTCAAGTCAAAAAGATGAGTGGAGAATATTTGACAATTTTTCGAATGTTAAAACGGCCTTCTAGAGTGACCGAAAAATTCATTTGCCTTTACCGACGACTTAGGCAAAAGTTTTGACTTGAAAAATATTCAAACATAATATTCCATGAATAATAATGACCATGAAGCCCAAGGAATAATTTAGTTTGAATTTAAAACGATTTTATCTGGAAAAATAAGGATTTACGAGTAATTCGGAATAAAATCGGTTTTTGCTCTTTTGACATGGCTTTTGGCACGATAAATAATTTAGAAATATTTGAGAATTATATCAAAAATATTTGAGAGTAAAACATTTGAGAACAACACTCTTTTAAATAATTTTGACAATTTTGGTTCGTAAAAGCAGTGTTTAAAAATTCTTGATATCCGTGCTTTTAGCCGATGCTTAAATCTTTCGACACAAATGACCTAGAATATAAAATACCATTAACTTGATATTCTTATTCTAAGTTGATGTCAAGAACATGTCGGAAAATATTTTTGGGTTCGGTTTGACCAGTTTGACTTGATTCCCGAAAATGCCACAAGATGAACCTAAGGGAGGATTCTAAGTGCAATCCTATTTAATTTAATTTCACTTTTATTTGACAAATTCCAAAACCTAAATCTATCAATCTTCATAAAAATACTTTGAGTCGATCACATATATTTTGTTGACCATGGCCCGTCAGAATAAGACCCTACATGCTACAGATTAATAAATTGTAGATGATGATCACGTGACAACATCTCAGGTCGTACCCGAAAACACACGCACATACAGCCCACATGTTAGGTTAGGGGACTTACACAATTCGAGATTCACAAACAACCAATACAGAGCACACACACCAATCGATTAGTTAACAAGATCCACCAAAGCGCGGTCAAACACTATTCAAGAATTACTTATACTTGTATCAACAATAAGTAAAAGCAAAATAAGAACATAAACAATATTTGACATGGAAACACCCACGCCCCAACTTGTATTATTAATCCAAACAATTATCAATAATACAACAAAACAATAACACCTCATCGGTGTCCTAAACCCGATACTTGAGCCAACAATGCTCAAGCATCTCCCAAACAATACTTAAGACTACATCTCTTAAGCTTCACCTCTCAAACAAATACAATACGACTATATATATATAACCACCCAAAACTTAGTCACCAAGACTTACCATACTTGTTCTACAAGTCTTACCATACTTGTTATAGAAGCCTTCCAATTCTTGGCACCTAATTACCCAACTTAGTGATCAAGACATACCATATAAATAATTATCTACATATACAATTATTATCTTACCCATATATATCTTGGAACCCAAGCCCATAACATCATATTGGGTTGAAACCCAACAATCCTCCCCTTCAACCCAATACCCATATCGGATTGAATGGTAACCATCAAGCCATCGACGTCTATTCACCAATGCCTCCTCTCGAACAAGAATCTCCTCCTGCTCTTCCAATCTTAGGGGACTTACACAATTCGAGATTCACAACAACCAATACAGAGCACATACACCAATCGATTAGTTAATAAGATCCTCCAAAGCGCGGTCAAACACTATTCAAGTATTACTTATACTTCTATCATCAATAAGTAAAAGCAAAACAAGAACACAAACAATATTTGACGTGGAAACACCTACGCCCCAACTTGTATTATTAATCCAAACAATTATCAATAATACATCAGAACAATAACACCTCAACGGTGTCCCAAACCCGAAACTTGAGCCAAGAATGCTCAAGCATCTCCCAAATAATACTTAAGACTACATCTCTTACGCTTTCACCTCTCAAACAAATACAATACGACTATGTATATATAACCACCCAAAACTTAGCCACCAAGACATACCATACTTGTTATACAAGCCTTCCAATTCTTGGCACCTAATTACCCAACTTAGTGATCAAGACATACCATATAAATAATTGTCTACACATACAATTATTATCTTACCCTTATATATCCTGGACCACCCAAGCCCATAACATCATAGTGGGTTGAAACCCAACACCACACACAAATAACTCACACCAAATTCATCCTCTCGTTTTCCTCTATCTCTAGAGACGGAACTAGAGTGGGGCACGGGATGGCGGCCGTCCCCCCAAAAATTGTAAAATTCAAAAATTTTATATATATTTATAATCCAAAAATCTTCATTTAGTCCCTCCATTTTTACAAAAAAAATCTTTTAATACCTTTATTTTTTCAAAAATCTTCATTTAGTCCTCATATTTTTTACAAAAATATTTATTTAGTCCCTTTTTTATATAAAAATCTTCATTTACTCCCCTATTTTTAACAAAAATTTTTAATCTGGTAATTTTCTAATGACCGAAAAATTTGGCTCCGATGACCGGAAAATTTGGCCCCTTCAATATATATTCCTAGTTTCATCCCTGTTGTCTCCCCCTTTTCTCCCCGTTAACGTCCACCACAGCCAGTGTTACAAGGGTAGATTTTAAACCAAAATTTTCAGCCTTGTACGGCCTGCCCTTCTGCCTCAGCTCCCAAGAATAGCAGCCTTTTGTGTCACCTTGCATTTTCAACAAAGCGCATAACCACGCAACGGATAGGATCAACTTAACACTTCTGGGTAGCGAACGTGTAGTGCCTATTTATCATCAAGCAAATCATACACACACCAAGAAGTAAGAACAAACATCCAACCTTTCATTGCAACCAATACAAAGGATACAAGAGACTTTCGGTCGAGGTTAATATCAAATACCTCACCAAACACACTCTAAGGCTTACCCAAAATTCTCTAAGTGTTTACAACGTTTTTGCCTAACACAGACTAGATAATACAAGTATTTCCCTCCTGTTTACAAACTAGAATGAGTGTTATCCATATAAGTCACGAATTTTCAACCAATAGACGGTTTTAGTATATTTATATAGGGTAGATTCAAAAGAGAACCTAGGTTAGTGGGAGAACCAAGAGTCATATATCTAACCGCTCGTTTAATTCTAATCTGATGGCTTAAAAAAATCATGATTTAATATAAACTAGCGTAAATACCCGTGCGAGGCACGGGCATTGAATTAATTTCTGGCCTAAAACTGTATATATTTAAATAATTTTGTAATTAAAAATATGATAAATGATAAGATTTCGATTTATAGAATATTTTTATAGTTATTTTGTAATAACCGTAAATTAATTAATATTCTTTTATCGACGAGCTCTCTTAGAACCATTTGATAAATTTTAATTGTTATAAATTTTAATAACGTGTACCATCACTTAATTATTTGAGTGCATAATTATCGTTACTACGTTAATTACTATTATTAAATTGTATCTTAATAAATCATTAGTGAATAAAATGGCCTATTGAAATTTATGGATAAGTGGGTTGCCTAATTAGAGCCCAACCATTTACCAGCCCATTTGTAACCCAATTAGCAAAGAAATTAGTATATATGGTAAGGAATCAAGAGAAGAGATCATCATCTCTTATTTTATCTCGGCTAAAAACACACACACACACACACTATATCACCATTAATCCTCTACCTTGCATAGCCTATACACCTCCAAATATCATCCCGATCTTACATGCATTTATAGATTTGAAGAGAGAATTAAAGCCTCTTCATTTTGACATATATATATATATATATATATATATATATATATAGGTGGTTTCAAAGAATTGAGTTTTGATCAAAATTTTCGAAGTTGATTTTCAAGAGGGTATGAGCTATTACCCTTTCTAAAAAGGCTTTTGCAAATATTTACATATGTTCTCCCTATTGTAAATGTCAAAATCTATATGTGAACATTGATTTTGTATTGTTAAATTAGGGTTTTGTTTTGATTTTTGTTTGGGGTGTAGCATATCAATTATTTGACCATTTACAGTGAAATTGGTATATTATATAATTGGGGATTTATGTAATTGTGGGGGATTGTGGTTGCATGACGGGGAAGGGGGAGGAGACGACCACCACCGCTGCGGTGGTGGTGTTGGTTGGTTTAATCGGCGGCGGTGGGTGGTTGTCGAAGAGAGAGATGGGAATAGAGGAGAGACGAGGAGAGGTTGAGGGAGATTAGGAGAGGAGAGTGGAGGGAGATTGAGAGAGGCAGTAGGGTGGAGGGATCGGAGATTGAGAGAGAGGAGAGGCGAAGAGGGAGAGAGATGGAGGAGGGTGAGAGAAAGAGATCACGAGAGAGAGTGATGTCGGAGAAGGAAGAGAGGAGAGGCGAAGAGGGAGAGAGATGGAGGTTGAAAGAGAGGGAGACGCGGAGGAGGGAGAGAGAAGACGAGAGATTGAGAGATTAAGGCTGAGAAAGAGGGAGACGGGGGGAGAGATACGGGAGGAAAAGGGAGAGAGAGAGAGAGAGAGAGAGAGAGAGAGAGTCAGGGGTGGTGGTGGAAGCCGCCGGTGCCGCCACGGCGTCCGACCGGCGACCACCACAATAGTGGTCGGTGGTGGTGTTGTGTTTTGTAGTAAAATAATAATGAATTTTATAATTTTTGTGGTAATTAATTATTGTTTATGCAAAATTAATTAAATAAATTATGTTTTTCATGATAAAAGAGGAATAATGAAATTGGGAGTTTTGTAAATTGTGAGGTTTATCTTAGTGTAACAAAAGAAAAGAAAAAAAAAAGAGATAAGAACTTTTATGAGAATTTAATTTTGAATAAGTAAGGTGATTAAATGGTTTATAATAAAAATAGAATAATAGAGCCTTGATTTAATTAGTGTAACAATAATTATGAATCAAAATTTAATAAAAGAATGGATGTTTGACTTGTTTTATTGTGAGAGTAACACTAGGATATTTTGGTGCTAAAATTGTGATAAAATTCGAAGGGCTATTAAATCGATTCCAGGAGTAAGAAAAACTAGTTGATTTTTTTAGCGGAATATTAAAATGGAAAGGAAATTAGCAATTTCGAGATTTAATAAAATAGAATTGTTTCGGTAGTAGTACATTTTGCTAAAAGGAGAAACAATAAATCATGGATTTAAATTCAGTTAAATATTGGATTCTTGAATTATATGATTTGAGAATAAATAGTGAATCTATTATTGGACTTAAATGAATTAGATATTTTCGATAGACTGAGAATTCTAGATAATTAAAAAGAATTTTATAAATGCCTTCTATATGAGATGTGAATTTGCGAGAACCAGTTTAATTTAGAAGTACGATTTAAGTAATTAATAATTAGAGACTTTTTTTTAAGAAAATCTCCCCTACGATTAGCTAGAGCGAGACTTCCACGTTTAACCTTATTTTGGTCATTGCGATACCCTAAAACCCGTATAATTAAATTAATAGGAAAATCAACTAGAGCCTCTATTTAATTTATGTTGTGAATAAGGCATTAGCGAGATTTTAAACTTACGAGATTATTCTCAATTATTTGTTCGAAAATTTCTTGATTGTCAAGAGCATGATTACCGAGTTATTTTTACAATTCGAGATTAAATTCTTACCCGAGTACTAAAATTACCTTGATGAATTATTATAGAGGTTCCTTTTTCGAGAATTGAGACGTTTGCTCAAGGTTAGCACTCTTTTATTTAATTGGTAAACGTTAACGTCGAGACAGAGGCAAGTTCATTCCTATCCTAACTCTCGGAAACTTTGTATTTCTGTTCGTATTATTTCATTCTTTAATTATTTTCGAGCTATTGATTATGAGATTTATCTACTGCTCCATATGATGCAATAAATTCTTTTGAGCATTATTTTTCTCGTTAAATATTACGTTACTGTTAAAAATTTGTTTACTTGCAAATTATACTCCCTATAAGCGTAGAAACAAATCTGTTGCTATCAGGTCGATCTCCTTGATTCGAGACGACTATTATTTTTATTCCGTGAAACTAATCTCATTCGTTCGAGATAGTTAAATTCATTCTTTTCAGTTGAATTTATGATAAGTGGATTTATATCCACTTGGATCGCTTCAATTCGGCTTAAATTGATTGTTTTGGACTCAAGTTTATTGTAGTTTTGATGTGTTTTGCTTAGTTATGCAGACTTCAAAGAATGTCGATTATGGGTGATGCTTCTATCGTGTTTGGAGGATTAATTGATTAAAATTCGGATTTTCCGGGAAGGTTGCGCAGTCGACACTGTTTTGGCCATATCTGGAGTTCTAGAAGTCCGTTTTCAGCGATCTTACAGCTCACGCGAAGCTTGAGAGATTTTCTACAACCTGGGATAGACAGGAGGTGCAAGGAGCGTGTATTTAAAATTCGCGCACGTGTTCTTTGTGAAGCAAGGCTGAAAAGTTACTGTTTTGCCCTTTTTCTAATTCTAATTATATTTTGGGCAGGTTTTAGTACCTTAATCGAATTCTAATTGTAATAGAAGGTAATTCCCTGCTGGGCAAGAAATCTAGAGCCTATTTAAACACATATTAGCATTGTAATTAGGAGAGTTTTTTATTGTAACATAGCTTCGATCTGCAAGGGAGAAAAGGAGAGAAGGATTCAACGCTCGTGACAAGCAACGGATCTAGATCTACTTCATCTTTTGTGTTATTCGGGATTCTAGATTTGTTTTCTTAACTCTTTGTTTATTAATATAATTACTTCTTTTATTCATATCTTGTTTTATATCATGTTTTCATCTAATCCCATGGTGACGAACGGTTCAACTATGAACTAATCGTTGTCATGGGATTCTAATGGATTTATCTATGTAGCTTAGTAATTTGTATGCTTTAAAGATTTATGTGTGGTGAATTCTTGATATCCTCGTATGGTTGTGTTTCATGTATTTAGATGCGTCGCGAACATCTAATTTGTTAATCTCTTGCGAAACGAGAGTGGATCTTGAGATTTAGAACTTGCCATGCTAGCATAGGATAGGTTGATGTTTTAACATCATGATTTGTGGCGTAAATAGAGATATTATGCTACCCTATGTGATCTATGTGGATAACTTGTGCTTAAACCTTTATGTTTTCAAATTCTACAGAGTTATATGGTCTAAACATATTTGGTGTCTACCCATCTTCTATTTCTTTTGTGGATGCATGCGTAGTTTGGTATTAGTATACCGAGAGGTAGCTTTTACTTATTTCGTGTTATCCGATCAGATATCAAAATCATCACATGTATTGATTAAAGGCTGCGACTCTAAGTGAAGTAGATAATGAAGTTAGGATTCCATGTTTTTATTCTTATAAGTAATTCAGATTTAATTCTCATTAGTTAATTAGTTCTTACTTGGCATCTTAGCTTAATTTAGTTAATTAAAATCTCAATTTATTTATTGTCTTAGCAGTGAATTAAGATTATACATTGTTGAATAGGCACATTAGCTGAAAAGAACTTAACCAGATCTTAGTGGAACGAACTTAATTGTATTACTTGTGACCACGTATACTTGCGTGATATTGTGCAAACAAGCTTTTGGCACCGCTGCCGGGGATCATCGGTGTTTAATTTAGTTTTTGTGCTTGTCATCATTGGTCGTTAACGTTCACTGACTCGGATTTCTTATTTAGTTTGTTTGTTTTGTGGTGTTTTCAGGTACTTGAACGTGTATGCGAACACGTTTGCAAACTCGTAAACTGGCAGAAGAAGAACTTGCAGCAGCAAAAGAGATGGCAGATTTACCAACAGCAGTCAAGGCTTTAAAGGACTATTCGCAGCCAAAGATCAATGACATACAATCTAGTATTGTCAGGCCAGCTATTGCAGCGAACAACTTTGAGATCAAGCCGAGCACAATTCAGATGGTGCAGAATTCGGTTCAGTTTGGGGGTGCTTCGACAGAGGATCCTAACATGCACATCCGGGACTTTATCGAGATCTGCGAGACTTTCAAATTTAATGATGTGTCGGAGGATGCTATCAAGTTGAGGCTTTTCCCATTCTCTTTAAGGGATAAGGCTAAGGGCTGGTTACACTCTCTACCAGCTGGTTCCATTACTACATGGGAGGATCTTGCTCAGAAGTTTCTTAATAAATTCTTCCCTATGGCGAAAACTGCAGCAATAAGGAACCAGCTAACTCAATTTCAACAGCAATCTGGCGAGTCTTTGTGTGACGCTTGGGAACGTTTTAAGGAGATGCTTCGTAGGTGTCCACATCATGGGATGCCTGACTGGATGGTTATTAACGGTTTCTACAATGGGTTGGGAGCACAGTCTAGACCTTTGCTAGATGCAGCATCAGGTGGAGCTCTGTGGGCTAAGAGCTATGAGGAGGCTTATGATCTTATTGAGACGATGGCTGCTAATGAATATCAAAATCCAACCCAGAGGCTTTCTCAAGGCAAGGTAGCAGGTGTTCTTGATGTTAATGCAGTCTCAGCTCTAGCAGCTCAGCTAGAGGCAATGAATAGGAAAATAGATTCTTTGGCAAATCATGGGATGCAGCAGGTTGCTAGTATTTGTGAGCTATGTGCGGGCGCACATGAGATGAATCAGTGTGCTATCTCTTTTGAATCAGCACAGTTCGTGAGTAATTTTCAGAGACCTACTACACCAGTTCCAGCCACTTATCATCCTAATAATCAGAATCATCCCAATTTCAGCGGGAACAACAATCAAGGTGTTCAGCAACCTTATCAGCAACAGTTTCAAGGACAGCAAGCGAAACCATTCAATCAAGGCTATCAACAGCCTTATGCTCCAAAGCCACCATATCAACCTCCGGGATTTCAGCAGCAACAACCCCAAGCTCATGCGGGCAACCATCTAATGAAAAATCAGAAATGGATGATTTGAGGATGATGATGAAGAACCTGCAAGCTTCTCAAAAGGTCTTGGAAAACCAGATAGGACAGATTGTTAGTGCTTTACATAGTAGGCCACAAGGAACTCTGTCTAGCGATACAGAGGCTAATCCAGGCAGAAGGGAAAGCAAAGAACAGGTCAATGCAGTTTCTTTCAGATCTGGAAAAGTCACTTGGGATTCTAAATTAGCAGCTAAGGAAGATGAAGATGTTCAGAATCAGCAGGTTGAAAAATCTGTAGTGCCAGAAATTGAGAAATCTGATTTAGTGGCTGATCAGCTTGATGGTGAGAAGAGCAAGAAACCTGTTGAAAAGTCTACTCCGGAGCAATCTTCAAAGAATAATCAGATCTATCCTCCTCCTCCATATCCTGGATGCTTGCAGAGAAGTCAAGAGAAACAGTTTCAGAAGTTTATGGATGTCTTCAAGAAATTATCCATTAACATTCCTTTTGTTGAAGCATTGGAGCAAATGCCGAGTTATGCAAAGTTCATGAAGGATATTTTGTCACGAAAGAGAAGGTTGGAAGAATTTGAAACAGTGGCATTAACGGAGGAGTGTAATGCAGTTCTGCAGCAGAAGTTGCCACCCAAACTTAAAGATCCGGGAAGTTTCACCATCCCTTGCACTATTGGCAACCTTTCTTTTAGCAAGTGCTTGTGTGACTTGGGAGCTAGCATCAATCTCATGCCTTTATCTGTGTTCAAGCAACTTGGTCTGCCGGAGCCAAAGCCAACCAATATCTCTTTGCAGTTGGCTGATCGATCTATCATATATCCAAGGGGCATAGTGGAGGAAGTTTTGGTGAAAGTTGATAAGCTTATCTTCCCAGCTGATTTTGTTATCTTGGATTTTGAAGAAGACAAGAAGATTCCCATAATCTTGGGAAGGCCTTTTCTAGCTACAGGCCATACTTTGATTGATGTGCAAAGAGGAGAGCTTACAATGAGGGTGCAAGATCAGAATGTCACCTTTAATGTTTTCAAGGCCATGAAATTTTCGACAGAGGATGAAGAGTGTTGCAGTGTGGAAATAGTTGATACGGGTCAGAGAAAGAAGTTTGATCAGTTGTTGAGCGAAAAGTCGGACACACACGTGCTAAAGCATCACATCAGTGATTCCACTGACAGTTCTTCTCGAGATCTCTCGAGTGTAAAGCTTGGGAAACTTCCACCACATTTGAGGTATGTCCTTTTGAATAATGAGGTAGTGATTTTTGAAGAGGGGCATGATAACGTGTTGCGAAGGTGGAAAGCTGATGATAAGGAAGAAGAAATTTTTGTTCAGCCGTTCGAGTCGGAGAAGCACATTAGAGGTGTGAAGAAGAAAAAGAAGAGGATTAGGCCATTGGGTGGTAAAATTAGGTTGAAGTCTGACGGAAGAGAATTGTGGAAAGCAAGCAAACAAGAGGTCAACGTTCGTATGAATGGTCTATCTGTTGAGGACGGTTCAGTTATTCTTTTGAAACCGCCATGAGTTGAGGAAGTAACGTCAAGCTATTGACGTTAAAGAAGCGCTTCATGGGAGGCAACCCACGCCTTCGTGAAAAAAAAAAGAGTGTTGTGAAGGAAGGAAAAAAAAAAATCGAAACAGTGCTTTACACGCAGGCTGCGCCTGTGTCGCGCAGGCTGCGCCTGCATGTCTGTATGTCACGCAGGCTGCGCCGGTGTTACTGAGTGTCACGCAGGCTGCGCCTGCGTGACGCAGGTTGCGCCTGCGTGACAGCTTGTAGTGCAGATTTTTTTCAGTTGTTATATAAAAAAACAATTCCAATTCCTTTTCTACTCTTATTCTTTCATCCCTAAACCTATTCCTATTTTAATTCCAAAACCCCCCATCTCTCCTCCAAAATTTTAAACCTATATTTATTCTAATTCTTTTCTTTAATTCATCAAATCCTATTTCTATCTTACATCAAATTTCATACCCACCCAAAATTTTTTCCTTTTCACATTAAAATTTTTATATTCATCCTATCACTCCATTATATATATACACCTATCATACAAACCCAATTCATCCTCTACATCTCTACATCCCTAAAAAAATTCGAGTTCAAGAAGGATTCAAGTTTGGGGGAAGTTTAATTGCAAGTTCACCTATTCGATTCGTATTGGGTAAATCTTTTTCTCTAATCTTATTTTTATTACGAATTTGTGTTCTTGTAATTGGGGGTTTTGTAGTATTCTTGTTATTTGGGAAGTGGCCAGTCTACGGAGCTCGTACGCATTATCCTCCACCAGATTCATCTGAGGAGGGTGATGACTCCGTTGGATAGGTATGTTTTCTACTTTCCCTCGTATTTACTTCCATTCAATGCAGACATTGAATATTTTAAGTTTGGGGGTGGTTTGAGGGATTAGTAGTTGTTGTTGTATTATGTGTGCATGTAGGATTTCATGTTTTGCATATTAGTAGTAGTAATTCATGCATATATGTTCGTATTAATTACGTTTGTTTCATGTAGGGCATTCTATTTTTTTTTGTTTCGTATACCATGTGAGTTCATATTAGTTGCATTTGCATAGCATGCATATTTCATGATCCCTTAAGATGAGCTAATTCTGATTGGTAGGTAGGTGTCTAATTGAGTGTGGTAATGATGAATAGAGGGTTGACTTATAGTTTCTATGAAATTGACTTATGTGTTTCAGAAACAAAACTAATTACACAGTCTCATTGGGTGCTTTTGGGCTAGGTTAGGGTCATGCTTGTTTGGATGTTTTGAGATTTAATCACTTGTTTATATTTAGAATTTTCGTTATTCCCTTGATAGCGTAGGAACACTTAAGTCTAAGTTTGGGGGAAAACAGGGATTTCATGCTAAATTATAAATAATTGTCAATAATTGCTAGATGTCAAATGGCTAGTAGCCGGCTCATATTTATATGAGCAGTCTAGGGTTGGAATTGAGAATTCTCATTCCAGATTGCATAGAAAAGAAAAAAAGATAAAAAAAAAAAGTAGAAAAAAAAATTAAAAAAGAAAAAAAAAGTCAAAAGTTTCAAGTGTTTTTATGCAAAATTAGCCAGGGTGAGCTCTTTAATACTCGAGCAATTAAGTTCGCGGGGACTTTGTGCCTAGTGACCTAAGGCTTTTATAGTCTGGGATCCACTAACCCAATGCTCGCTACATGGGTATTATTGTATAAGCCTTTTGGGGTCTCATCCATTGCACGGTTAAATAAGCATGATTGTATATATGTGTTGTAGCAGTTAGTAATAAAGCATGAATTTCTGTCTACCTTGGATAAGGATGGAGGTGTTCCTAGGTTATGAATTGTCTACAGTCTATTCTATTTATAAACCTGTGAATGTCTTGACGAAGATCATGTATGATTTTTTACCTAGTTTTGGGAGTATTTCTGATGAGCATTGCACACACGCACGTTTCTGTTCATGTATGGTTAGTATAAGGGAACTTGGTCGAGCTCTTTTTGGATTTAGTTGCATTCTCTAAGATATTTGCTTGTTAGTTGGTTTTGGTTAGTTTGAAGGGGATCGTTGCATTTTTCATATTAGTTGCATTCATGCATTGCATTGCATTAGGTAAAATGGATTTTGTGGGTACATTCGCTATAGGCCCTCACGAGACCTTACTCGTCCACTAGGGCTGCCTAGGGGTTTAAAGGGCTTGTTGCATATGCCAAATGCAACCGTGATCACCTACGGAAGTGGTACTAGTTAATTAGTTAGTTGTAATTGTTTATGCTTGAGGACAAGCATCGGTTTAAGTTTGGGGGTGTGATTAGTGGATTTATATCCACTTGGATCGCTTCAATTCGGCTTAAATTGATTGTTTTGG
This sequence comes from Saposhnikovia divaricata, assembly GCA_036435485.1. Taxonomy (NCBI): domain Eukaryota; kingdom Viridiplantae; phylum Streptophyta; class Magnoliopsida; order Apiales; family Apiaceae; genus Saposhnikovia; species Saposhnikovia divaricata. Next base: position 107,153,477 of record CM071597.1, read on the forward strand.
ACTCAAGTTTATTGTAGTTTTGATGTGTTTTGCTTAGTTATGCAGACTTACATGAATGTCGATTATGGGTGATGCTTCTATCGTGTTTGGAAGATTAATTGATTAAAATTCGGATTTTCCGGGAAGGTTGCGCAGTCTACACTGTTTTGGCCATATCTGGAGTTCTAGAAGTCCGTTTTCTGCGATCTTATAGCTCACGCGAAGCTTGAGAGATTTTCTACAACCTGGGACTGAAAGTAGGTGCAAGGGGCGTGTAGTTAAAATTCGCGCACGTGTTCTTTGTGAAGCAAGGCTGGAAAGTTACTGTTTTGCCCTTTTTCTAATTCTAATTATATTTTGGGCAGGTTTTAGTACCTTAATCGAATTCTAATTGTAATAGAAGGTAATTTCCTGCTGGGCAAGAAATCTAGAGCCTATTTAAACACATCTTAGCATTGTAATTAGGAGAGTTTTTTATTGTAACATAGCTTCGATCTGCAAGGGAGAAAAGGAGAGAAGGATTCAACGCTCGTGACAAGCAACGGATCTAGATCTACTTCATCTTTTGTGTTATTCGGGATTCTAGATTTGTTTTCTTAACTCTTTGTTTATTAATATAATTACTTCTTTTATTCATATCTTATTTTATATCATGTTTTCATCTAATCCCATGGTGACGAACGGTTCAACTATGAACTAATCGTTGTCATGGGATTCTAATGGATTTATCTATGTAGCTTTAAAGATTTATGTGTGGTGAATTCTTGATATCCTCGTATGGTTGTGTTTCATGTATTTAGATGCGTCGCGAACATCAAATTTTTTAATCTCTTGCGAAACGAGAGTGGATCTTGAGATTTAGAACTTGCCATGCTAGCATAGGATAGGTTGATGTTTTAACATCATGATTTGTGGCGTAAATAGAGATATTATGCTACCCTATGTGATCTATGTAGATAACTTGTGCTTAAACCTTTATGTTTTCAAATTCTATAGAGATATAGGGTCTAAACATATTTGGTGTCTACCCATCTTCTATCTCTTTTGTGGATGCATGCGTAGTTTGGTATTAGTATACCGAGAGGTAGATTTTACTTATTTCGTGTTATCCGATCAGATATCAAAATCATCACATGTATTGATTAAAGGCTGCGACTCTAAGTGAAGTAGATAATGAAGTTAGGATTCCATGTTTTTATTCTTATAAGTAATTCAAATTTAATTCTCATTAGTTAATTAGTTCTTACTTGGCATCTTAGCTTAATTTAGTTAATTAAAATCTCGATTTATTTATTGTCTTAGCAGTGGATTAAGATCATACATTGTTGAATAGGCACATTAGCTGAAAAGAACTTAACCAGGTCTCAGTGGAACGAACTTAATTGTATTACTTGTGACCACGTATACTTGCGTGATATTGTGCAAACAATTTATTGTACAAATTCAACAATAATTTATTGATTATCTTCCAATTGGTTCATCGTTCAAATCAACCAATTGGAGTTATAAAAATTAGGATCGTTAGAGTATTTACTCGTTGATCAGGTGAAAAGCATTCTATTTAACGATTCATCAATTTTGAGTATTATAATCATTCGAGTGGTACTACTTGTTCAGTACGACTCATAATATTTCATTTTTAGACTATTCTCATTATTTCGAGATAGTTGCCCCTTTTTGTCAGTGGGTGACACTTTATTCGTGTTAACCAATAAATTATGTTTATTGAGAGTTACATCAATCCATTGTTCGGATTGGTGGCACAATGAGTAAAACTGGCAGTCCTCCAGATCAATCAAATGTTCCTGTGAAGTTTATCTCAATTATCAGTTCATTAAATGTTCGGGGATTCTGTATTCTACTGGTCAATATTGGGAAAGAGTCCCATTATAGAGAAAGAGAGACTCGTGTACCGTTTTAAGGACATGAGAATATTTTAGGCAGTATGATGCCTGGGTTGATATAATCACCCACTATGATGCTAGCATTCATACATATACATTATATTCGTTGATATTGTATTGTAGCCGTGATCGGGCATAGTGTGGTGTCATTGGAGGACGGTATTCCCGGTCGGATAGTTGATCGCCCCGCCGAAATACCGAAAGGTTGGAAGACCAGTTATTCATTATCATGAGTCATCAGAGTTTCACCAATTGAGTCTTTTGAGTATCTGTTTTCGAGATGAGACTTGAGTCAAAGTGTCAGATTTCTGATAACCAGTTATTCTTTTAATTTCGAGTAATTATTTTGGTAAATCTTATTATATTCATATACCGAGCAAGGAGAGAACTTGCTGAGCACCATAGTTGTTAATTCTTGCTTCACAACATTTGTTCAGCTGTCAAGAAGGAGAATTGCGAGACGTCCAACCAGGGATCCAGAGGAAAAAGGGAAAGCTCAAGGTAGTGCTGAAAAAGACTAGAATATCCAGCTGGAATCATGTTATCTCTTTACCTTATAGACTTGTGCAAGAAAACATTCAGAGATGTAATAAATCGTATTGTAATAATGTGTGAGACCGATCTTGGATCTGTGGAGTGGGACTGCTCCGCTCCGTTACGTGTGCTGCAGGACAACGAGAACAGATGTAACGACCCGGGTCCCCGAACAGGGCGGATTTGGGGTGTCACATATTTTGTAATCTTGCATACCAATTTTTTGAACCAAATATATTATAATTTCATTAGATTTCATAAAATTTAGATAAATATTCATACGATAATAATAACATGAATACGTAGATTGTTAAATTATTAATTTAGTTTTCATTTGCGTGAAATGAACTTTATCAAATTGAACATTTGAGTATAATATAAATAATTATCTTAGTAAAATTGTCCGTGTATAATAGAGCCTTATTCTCATTGATTTTGTTGTAAAAAATTAATCGTCTATGTAAGACAATATTTTGAGAAATATTACAAAAATATCTTAATATTGAGTAAAAGTCATCCTTATGCTTGTCTCAATCACTTTTACTAAACATATACATTTATAAACTTTTAAACTTAAATATTTAATTTTAATCTAATGTTTATTACACAATATAGAAGTTCAATAAAAAATTGGGTAAATTGAAATATTTTTTATATTATAATTTTGAATTATATTTTAACTCAATTTCAAATTTTTCTAAATATTTCAATCGATTTAAATATGACAATCTTGATGACCCGTGCATGTATATGAAATCTAAAATCAATTTTTTTTATTTTATTGTATATTGATTTAAGTATATGTTACAACTCAACCACTAAATTATATTGATCAATATATTATATAAAAATTCATATGTACCATACTTTATAATCGATTTATAATCTAATGAATCATTTTAAATAATTATTGTACTTTTGTACTCCCTCCGTCCCTCTCATTTCTTCACATTTTTTTTACTGCTTGACACGCATTTTAAGGCTTCTAAAAAGTATAGTTCTATAACTTATTTTTAAAATTTTCTTTTTTTGTATAAAAATAGAACAATTCTATTTTAATACAAAAAAAGAAAATTTTAAAAATAAGTTATGAAACTATCCGCAAAATGTACCTTAAAATCCGTGCCAAAATTACGTCCCCCAATGTATACAACCAAGGGGGACAGAGGGAGTAATATTTATGATTCAAAAATTTAAATCTTTCTTGATATAATTTGAATGTTAATTATATTATTTTTTTTATATATAACATAGATCATATTTTTAGACTTTTCATCTTTTTAACATAATTTCAATTATTTTCCGTATATATTTAAATGTTTATGTTTTTAGGCCAATCATATATTTAAATCGTTGAAAGTCTAAATAGTTGGTCGACCAAAGCCCTCTAATATGAGTCCCATATTTAAAATTTTATATACCTAAAGTTTATATGATGCAATTACTAATTATATGTGATTTGATAACTAAAATTTACATATTTTTTAAAACCAAATCTTATTTTTCATTTAAATAATTTAACATCTACACGCAAGTAAATAATTTTCTTTTCTTTTTGGACTCGATTACATTATGTATAATCTAATTTTTTTTCTATATCAAGTATTTAAAATGGCAAAAGAGAATTGTAGAGTATGTTCAATCGATTAAAATATATTTTATAATTTTATATATCCAATATTCTAGAAATAATATGAACCAGCATTTCATTTACTCAAAAAAAAATATGAGATAAAAAAATAAGAGAGAGATTTGTCTTATAGGATTTTTAAATAAAATTCAGAATCAACTCTAGCACAATTGGTTAAGGACAGAGTTTGAGAGTAGAAGGTTAGTGGTTCGAATCTTAACATAAACATAATTTCAAAATATTTTACATAATTATCAAAGGATGACAATTTTGTAATTTTTTGAAAAATAGGGGTAAAACCGTAATTTCACATTCATTAAAATGGCAAACTTTGCACAATTGGTTAAGGATAGAGTTTGAGAGTAGAAGGTTAGTGGTTCGAATCTCGACACAAACATAATTTCAAAATATTTTATATAATTATCAAAGAATGGTAATTCTGTAATTTTTTAAAAAATAGGGGTAAAACCGTAACTTCACACCCATTAAAATGACAATCTTTGCATAACTGGTTAAGGATAGAGTTTGAGAGTAGAAGTTAGTGATTCGAATCTCAACACAAACATAATTTCAAAATATTTTACATAATTATTAAAGGATGGATATTTTGTAATTTTTTAAAAAATAGGAGTAAAATCGTAACTTCACATCCATTAAAATGACAATCTTTGCCCTTGTATTGAAGTTTAATATATATTAATAAATTAAAATAATATCAATTCTTTTTTTATGTCAAAGGGTAGACAGGGTAGTAAATAACATACAATATAATCAATGAATTTCTTTCCTAAATCGTAAAATCCTTGATTACGTTTCCTTTTATAAAAATTAATTTAACCTTTATCATTTCATCAAAATTCATCAATAACTAGTCGATAAAGCCGCGCTTCGCGGCAGCGTTACAATATTTTTAAAAAAATTTAATATATTTACGTTATATTATAATATTAATATTAAATTTTAATAATTAAATAATCTTCTCTAATGAATCGATTTCTTGTTAAACATGATTCTTTTGATTGAGTCACTTTCTCGTTAAAACCAAAATTTCAACTTTAACATATATTATCAAGACTTATATAATAATTTTTATCCATCGAACCGTAAAATTAAAAAAAATTATGACATCAGTATCAAATTCTAATAGCTAATACACTCTATTCTAGTGAGCTGTCTTCCCTTTAAATATATTTCGTGTCACTCTTATTTGGAACCGAAATTTTAACTTCATTATATAAAGAGAGTAAATTCCAATTTTTATATTCTTTAAACTTTCCAATATTTATGGAGTTTTAAAAGATGAAAATACATCTTATATTTTCAGTATATTATAGATATTCATGTATTTATTTACAGCTTCCGCATGGGAATGGCTTTCTATTATGTTAACATATCAAAAAAAAAAGTAAATACGAAGACTTTTCGTTACGGTAATAATATTAAATTTATGGATATATTTTTCTAATGCAAGTATAATTAACTTGTATAAAAAAATTAAAATAAAGGATTTCTAGGAAAAAAGATATATAGTTTTAAAAAATCGTAAAAGACGTCTCCACCGTCCTCGTATTTAATAAAAAAATTTATTTTATGTATTCCTTATATATTCAAATATCTTTTATACGGTCTTCTCTAATGAATCGTTTTCTCGTTAAACATTGTTATTACTATTGACCCGTTCTCTCGTTAAGACCAAAAACCTGACTTTTACATATATCACTTGTATGATAATGTTTATCCATAAAAATCAAATCCTAAAAATAAAATAAAATTTATATCATCAATATGATATTTTAATGTCTAATACAATCTTTTATAGTGAGCCGTCTTCCCGTTAAACACGTTTCGAGTCGCTCTCGTATGGGATTGAAGTTTCAATTTCATTACATATTATTAATGTTAGGCCGAATACACAATTATAATCAACTAAATATGAGAGAATAACAATAAATTCTTTAAAAGCTTTAAAAACTGTTTGAAATTAATTTCTCTCTCAGTGATGTAAAATATCACAGAGAGCTGCTTAGGTTACAATGAAAGATATTGTATTACACGATCGATACCCTTCTAGGGTTAACCTAACTGTATTTATAAGATATACAGCTGCTATACAATCGATAATTGATACTCCTATAAATTAGCTATACAATTGTTATCAATTACAATTGCTACACATCTCCTAAGTCAACTCAATTTCTTTAACAGCTATCCAATCTGTAAAGATATTGCTTCCATAATTATCTTCAATTAATCTTTAATCACCGTTGACTGAAGACGTGCTTCCTCCAGACAGAGTTTAACAAACTCTGTCGAGCTTCCACTGTCAACGTATAACAAACTCTGTTCAGCTTCCAACTGTCAGAGTTTAACTAAACTCTGACTGCTTCCTGTTTCAAGTTAAACTCTGTTTTTCCCTGTAAAACTTAAATACTGATATTAACCACATCAATTATATTTAACAATCTCCCCCAACTTGTTCATTAGTAAAAATGCACAAGTTAACAATAATTGATGATGTCAAAACAATTTCATACAAATACAGTGTTTATTCAAATAAGCAGAGTTTAAACTTGACTTAACAAAAATCTACAGAAAACAAGAAAAATTCTTACAAACTTTAATTTCTAATCTCCTCAAGATCTGGTGTTGTTCTGAGATAATCTATAAGCAATCTTCTCTCTGCATTCTCAAGCTCAATCTTCATAGCTTCCTTGATCTCTCTCAGCTGAGGATCACTCTCATCTGTTTGATAGATAGCAGATCTTAGATCATAGATTTTGTTCCTCCTCATCTCATTTCCCAGTCTAATAAATTTCACTTCCTCTGACTGTGAATTGAAGTCAAGTACTGTGATTCCCAGATCAGTCTTCAACTTTGTAGTACCCTTCTTCATTTCTATGAGATTTCCATTCCAGTCTCTGTACTTAGGAACATATCCCAAATTCTGAAGCATTTTCTGTCTAAGCACATTTACAACTGATTGAGTCCTTTGACTATTCACTTTGAAAAGATACAGAACATGTTCTAGTTCTTCCCAATATTTCAAGCCAATATCATTCTCACCAATTTTAAATACTGTCCCATCAGCCATAAAGTACAAGAGAAAATCCTTCTTTAAACTCTTCTGATGAACTAACTGTACTGATTCCAGTCTGTCCAAACTCTCTTGAGTGACACCACGACCTGGAACAGCCAGTGAAGAAGGATCTCTGGGACCAGTATATTGCCTTCTGTCTCTGTGTGAGCCTAGACCAGCCTTATTGTTTCCAATCTTACCAGACAAGGCTCTTCCATCAGAAAAATCCATAGAAGCTCCAGATATTAGATTTGGATCATGAAATGTTCCTTTACTAAAAACTGTTTTCAACTGAGAAGATAGAGATCTAGACACAACTTGTGTAGCAACAGAGGTTGTGTTTTCTTTCTTCTGTACAACTTGTGTAGAAACAGAGGTTGTATCTTTCTTCTGTAAATCTTCTTCTTCCATAGCAATGCCTTTCAGCTTGAGTTTAGCTTCAGCTTCTGTTGATTTCTTTGATAAATGTGATCTTTGATCAGCATCAACTTTTTCCTTGATCACAATGCCTTTAAGAACAGGCCTAGAAGCATTTTCTTTCTTCTTAAACTTACCAGACTTCAAAGCTTTGAGATGTTGTTCTTGTAAACTCTTTTCTTCAGCTTTAACATCTTCAATAGTAGCTCCCTCTTCATTTTCTTCAATAAATAATTTAGCAGCCAACTCCTCATCAGTCTGTGGATTAAAAGATAATACCAAACTCTTGGTCTTTGAAGTACCTTGAGTATCAGTGTTTATTCCAGCAAACTGTGATTTAGAAGACTTGTTAGATTTCAGAGTTTGAAGTTTTTTAGCTTTGCCCCTGCCTTTATCACTTGCTCCACCATCTCCAGCGTTATCCTTTCTGATCAGAGTTTGAGATTGCTTGCATTTGTCTTTAGCAACTCTCTCCCCCTTTTTGACATCATCAAGCATGAGAATAGATGTGATTAACTCCAGAGAAGTAGCAATAGAATCAATCTTTAAAGACATGGCATTTTGATTTTCTTCAACTTTGCTCAGCCTGTGAGACAAAGTTTCTTGATTCTGAGAAAGATATTGAAATTTGTTCTTGCTATCAAGTTTAAGCATATCATTTCCTCTAACAACTTCACCTCGAACATCAGAAATAGCCTTTTGACAATGATCAAATCTATAATTGAGAGTCTTCACTTGGACAACAGTAGCCTTGAGACAAGATAGAATCTCTGGATTTGTGATTGTTTTGGATGTTCTCTTGACAAATTCAGCTGCTCTTGCAACAGGAAAGATGCAAGTTTCTTTGTACCAATCATTTGAAAATTGTGCAAAGTGTTCTTCTTCAGCATCTGCTTGATTTGAAGGACCAACAAAATCTTTAACTTTAGCATCAGTCTGTACTAATAAACTCTGAGAAGAGCTTGACTCAGTACTCCCTTCAGTTTCAACTTCAATTTCAGCTTCAACATGAATAGTTGATTCAGGAATTGGAAGAGACTTATCAACAGTTTCTGCAACAGTGTCTGCAGTATGTTCAACATTCTCTGCAACAGGCTTTACAACATCCTCTGCAGGTTGTACAATAGGCTCAGAGATTGTCTCCATGGGTGGTTGATCAATTTCCTCACCCTGTTCAACAGATTGATGAGCATCAGAGATTAATTCAGTGTGAGAAGCCACTGTGTCTTCATGTACCACAGTGGTTTGATTTACTGCATCAGTTGCTTCAGAGAAAACAGCAGGTGAAGAGATTGGAATATCCATGTTCTCAGAGAATGGGAACAATGGCTCAAGAATTTCATCCATTGTATCATCAGCATGACCATCTCTGTCTCTCTTAACAGCAGGTATTTCCTTAGAAATATCCTCTGGAGCTTCAAAATTCAGTTCTTCATCTGATTCTTCAAGAATTAGTCTCCTTCTCTTAACTGGAGGATTCACTTCTTGTCTCTCTCCTCTGAGATAGAATCATCTAGTATAGAAGGAGATTTAGGTTTGTTAGCCCTTTCCTTTCTAGCCCTCTTTGGCTTAGAAGCTTCAGCAACCCTGTGTTTTCTTGGTGGCCTTATAGCCCTGCTTTTCTTTGATTTCCTTGGGTTGGATTGTGGTTGAGGTTGAGGTTGTGATGAAGATTGTGGTTGTGAAGGAGTAGTAATAGTTGGTGGAGATGTAGGTTTAAAGATTGGTTCAGTGTTTATGGTTTGAGGAGGTTCAGTGTTTGTGGGTTGATGAGGTTCAGAGTTTGTGGGTTGAGGACTGTGGTGGTTCAAGGATTGGTTCAGGTTGTGGTGCTTGTGGTTCTTGTGGTTGGTTGAGAAAGTTTCTGAGGGCAAGGGGATAGACAAACTCTGGAACTTGCTCCTTGTTAGCATATTTATTTGTTAAATCAGAAAACATTCTCTTATGGCATTGAAAGGGTTGTATAACATCCTCATCAGAAATTACCATGTTAGGTAAACAAGCAGAGAATAAACATTGGCAGAAACGTGAGAAATAAACAGTTGTATTAGACTCTGCTAGTTTTTCACCTAAATTCATAAGAACTAAACGACCAAAATCAAAGTTACTCCCATTAAGAAGAGAATACCCGATTTGAAGACTTTCACCAGGAATTGCATCCCAGTTGGTGACCTTCTTGCCAAATGCTCGAGTGATGCAGTTAAAGAAAAAGCTCCACTCCTTCCTGAGCCCTGGCCTCTTAACATTCCCAAGCTTATCCAACGGAGCAGAAAACCGTAGTTGCTGTAACATTTCTTTCAATTGACTCTCAACAGCCACAGAGTATGAGGTGTGAGTATCAAAATCCAAAACATCTCTAATAGTTGCAGGAGTGATTACAAATTCTTGATCTCCATGAGTAAACACAATAGATGGAGTCCCATTCTCTCCACCATCATCATAAACAGAGTTTCTCTAGAAGGTAGAGATTTGTGTGGCAGAGAGTTTTTCTGGTTGGACAAGAGTTTGACCAATTTCAGAATTTCTTAAGAAGTTCTGAATCAAATGAAATGATTCTGGGGCTTTAGCAGTGTCTAGTATTGCGGCATAGTTGTTAGTAACAAAGGATAATCCCTGAGCCACAAAATTCTTGGTTGCCATTAGAACAGTGTGAGAAAAGAAAGTGTGTGGAAAAGTGTTTGTGAAAATGCTTAAGTGAAAGTAACAGAGAAATTGTGTGTAATGTTGTGTGTTCGTGGGTGTAAAAGTGAAAAAGTGAATAATGAAATGATTTTGATTAGATCTGTAATTGAAAATTAAAACCAAATCGTTTTAGACATTAAACACGCAAACAATTTCTTGTTAAGTGTGTGAGTGGGACACGTGTCACATAAGCAGTGGAATAGTTATTTACACGCGCAGTAATAATGCCTATTATTACAGCTGTTCTCTCTCCTATTTCCAATAAGCTTTAACTATCTAACACCATTAAACAACTGGCACGTATTACATGTAAATTTCAAAAACTCTTTGTGTACTCCAAGTATAAGCTTTGTCTGAAATAAAATATTACCTTAGAGTACTCAACAAAATCCAACAGTGTTTATCAATTCTCCAACTTAATTACTGTTATCCTTTCAAACACTGTACAGTTGTGAATATGAGTGTGTGTAGAGCAGAGTTTACTAAATCAGTATTTAGAGCAACTAGTATTTCATAAAATCCATAAAGTAAATCAGTAAACATTGGATGCACAAACTCTCATAGTAAACACTGAATATATGATGAATGCTAAACTCTGTAGTAAACAGTTTATATACAGTAATATTTAATTAATCTATAACCCCCAAAAAAAATTTAATTTTTTTTTTTGGTTTTCTCCAGTAATCAGAGGTTGAAACTAGTCACCAAAAATCCTATAATTTTAGCCCTTATCAATTTGATAAGTTCTTGGATCTTCCTAGCTTTCGACTAGTCACCAAAAATTAGAGAATTTTAGCCCTTACTACATACCAGTAAGTTACTGGGTCGTCCTAGTCACAAACATGATCTCAAAGGAGTTCTAACAGTCTGTATATATTAGATTTGGGGTTATTCTAATAACAGAATCTAAATTAACAGTGTATAACTAACAGAGTTTAGAGCTCATCAACATCAGAAATTATTTATTAGAGGCAATGCACACAGTATTTACAGACTCAGAGTTTAGGATAAATAAACTAAGAGATGCTATAAATATAGAACAGTATCATGCTGTGTTAACTTTCTGCACAGTTTAAGATTAGATCACAGATAACTTAGAAGAATTCATGACTAATTACTGAGAATAATGTTTCATACATGTATCTTCATCGGTGTTTATGTTCAGAAAGAAACATTATCAGAGTTTGTCAAAGTTTATCCAACAGTCAACATTGTATAACTTAAAAAGCATGCTAACAGAGTTTAATAGTCATTGAGCAGAGTTTGCATATCAGAGTTTAACATAACATAGAAATATGAGCAACTCAGTACAGAAGTAGAGTTTTGAGTCTAACCAATATCTCTAGTCAAAACCAGAGACCATTCCTACTTCATTTACCAGCCTTGTAAATACAGCTTCACTCAATGGCTTGGTGAAGATATCTGCAAGCTGTTGTTCTGTAGACACAAAATGAAGCTCAATATTCCCTTCCTCTACATGTTCTCTGATAAAATGGTACCTTATGCTGATGTGCTTGGTCATTGAATGCTGTACTGGATTACCTGTCATAGCAATAGCACTTTGATTATCACAGTAAATAGGTATTTTACTGTACCTCAATCCATAATCCAGTAATTGATTCTTCATCCACAGAATCTGTGCACAACAGCTACCAGCAGCAATATACTCTGCTTCAGCTGTAGATGTAGAGATTGATTTCTGTTTCTTGCTGTACCAAGAAACAAGTCTGTCACCAAGAAATTGACAACTTCCACTAGTACTTTTTCTGTCTATCTTACAGCCTGCAAAGTCTGCATCAGAGTAACCAAGAAGCTTGAAGTCTGATTCTCTTGGATACCACAAACCTAAAGTTATGGTTCCCTTAAGATATTTGAAAATTCTCTTCACAGCTGTTAGATGTGATTCTCTTGGATCTGCCTGAAATCTTGCATAAAGACATGTTGCATACATGATGTCAGGTCTGCTAGCTGTTAGATAAAGAAGAGACCCAATCATTCGTCTATAGTTTGTCATATCCACTGGTGAACCTGTGTCTCTATCCAACTTTGTTGCTATTGCCATGGGAGTTGTTGCAGATGAGCAGTCAAGCATGCCAAATTTCTTGAGAAGATTTCTGGTATATTTTGCTTGATTGATAAAGATTCCATCATCTGTTTGTTTCACCTGTAGCCCTAGAAAATAACTGAGCTCTCCCATCATGCTCATTTGAGCTTGGCAAACTTCTTACAGAGTTTATCATTAGTAGATCCAAAGATTATGTCATCTACATATATTTGAACTAATAACAGATCACTACCAAGATTGAAATAGAACAAGGTTTTATCAATTGTACTTCTGTTGAACCTACTTTTTAAAAAAAATTGAGCCAGAGTTTCATACCATGCTCTTAGTGCCTGTTTAAGTCCATAGAGTGCCTTGTCAAGCCTGTAGACATAATCTGGATACTTGGGATCTACAAATCCTGGTGGTTGTTCAACAAACACTTCTTCTTCAAGTTTTCCATTCAGAAAAGCACTTTTCACATCCATCTGAAAAACCTTGAATTTCTTGTGAGAAGCAAATGCTAGAAAAATTCTTATTGCCTCCAACCTTGCAACTGGAGCAAAAGTTTCATCATAGTCTATGCCTTCTTGCTGTGAATAGCCTTTGGCCACAAGTCTGGCCTTGTTTCTTGTAACAACCCCATCACTGTCAGTTTTGTTTCTGAAAACCCATCTAGTACCAACAACAGATCTATTCTTTGGTTTAGGTACAATGGTCCATACTTCATTTCTCTCAAATTCATTTAACTCCTCCTGCATTGCTGTTATCCAGTCAGCATCTTGAAGAGCTTCTTCCACTTTCTTTGGTTCAGATTTAGACAGAAATGCATGAAACATACATTCATTTGTTGTAGCACTTCTTGTCCTAACTTTTGCATCTGGATCTTGATAAGTGCATATTTTTGCATATTTTTATTGCCTATTTATTGTTTAAATTCGTATTTTAATAAATTATTTTGTTGCATTTCAGGAAAAATTCGAGAAAACTGAAGAAATGGCAAAATAAAGAAATAAATGACAAAAGAAGATAAAGAAGGACCAAAACAAGAAGAAAAGGAAAAGCAAGTGGTGGTGGTGCATTTTTTTCCAAACCAAAATGGATGGCCAAGATTTAGCCAACACTAAACCAAATCAATGGCCAAGATTCACCCACACCTACCTAAAATCCTAAAATTTTCCTATAAATAGGCTTCATTTCTTCACTTGTAAAAAACACCATTACCTTACATACTAGAATTAAATTGTATTAGTTCATCTCCAAAAATTGTAGTTGTAATTTTCTATTTTTCTTGTAAACACTCTTTATTTTTATGCAAATTTCAAGTTTGATTTAAATTCTTGCACTTCTCTTTCATTTCTCTCCTTGCTCTTTATTTCGTTATTTTCGTAAATTCTCGGGTGGATAAAGTAGCAACGCTAACCGCACGGGATTGAAAGTATCGATTTGAAGAATTTGTTTTCGTAATTTTAATTTACGTTTTAATATTAATCACGCCCCTTTAAATTTCCATTTTATTGTGGGTTTTATATTTGTTAAGTGTAGATGTAATATTTTTATCCTTTAAATATTAGTGTAATTTAAATAAAAAAAAAAGAATCACAAAAATATTAATTTTAAGTTTTAGACTGTAATTTATGTCTCGTTTTGTTGATTAATTCCAAGTTCAATTAAACCTCTCCTGTGTTTATATTACCAGAAACCAAATCTTTCCCCCATCTCTCTCGTTTCTCACATCTCTCCCCTGTCTCTCCTCTCTCGCTTCTCTCCTCTCCTCTTATCCTCGCCACTTCTATCTTCGTTCAAATCAACCAAAAACCACCACACACCAAACCCAACTCCCCTCTTCTCCTACCTCCCTTCGAATTTTTTTAAACCCACTTCCATCTCCTCCCCGCTTTTCTTCTCCGAAAACAACTCTCCCCCTTTCTCGCTAATCTCTGCAAACACCACACCCCATTCCCCCTCCTCTTCTTCTTGAATTGTTGAGTTCGTTTTGTATTTCGTTGAGTTAAGCTGCTGGGTTTTGCTCCCGTTTCTGTGCTTGGCTCGTATCGAGTTTAATGGGTTTCGCTGAGTTCCGTTTTTTGTTCTTGACTTCTTGTAATTGCCCGAGTTAACGAGTCGCAGTTTCCGAGTTTGTAGTGTTTATGGGTCAGATGCTAGTTGGTAGCTGTTTCTGAGTTCGATTTGTTAATGGTTACCGTGTTGAATTCTGAGTTCAAGTTTCTGATTCGTTTTCTGAGTTTTCTGAGTTCCGTCGCTGCGTTTGTCTGCCTATAGTTTTAATTTTGCTGTTTTTGTTCTTGGGTTTTGCTTTGTAATCTGTCTTTGGTTTATTTCTGTTAAGTCATTGGTTCGAGTTATTTGCAGTATTGTTAACCATTGCATTTTTCTGCGGTTTCACTATTCTTGTTAAACTGCGGTAAGTTTTCGAATTGATTAAATGTTGGATTTGATTCTGTGAATCCGTTTTTCCTTGCTGCTGTTGTAGTTCGAATTCTCGTTCTTGTTTTGAGTTCAGTTCGATGGTTTCCGAGTGTAGCCGTGAATTCAAGTGTTGACTAGCCTACTGGTGGAATATGGTTATCCTTTTTAAATTTTTTGGTAGTATTGGAAGTTGTTAGCTTTTGTAATTGACTGAGTTTCTGGTACCTAAGGATGAAATTCTAAATATCCTAAGATTGAACGTTTTATCGTAGAAAGAAAGCTTGGTAAATGTGCCTTTTATCTTATGGTTTATGAAGTTTATTACTGGTTTGCACTTTTAAGGATTTACCTGTTCTCTGTTTGTTGGTATTGTTTGTAGTATATTGCGTCATTACTTGCCTTGGATTTCTTTGTATAATTGTAGAACGTGGATATGGAAAACTGGTTCTGTCTGTGTTCTGGGATTTCTAAGATGCATGTAGATGGCTAATTGATCTTTGAACCATATGTGTTCTCAATTTCTTATCATAAAATTTAGTTCTAATTCGAATTTAGAAATTTAGAATAAATTAGTTTTAATTAATTAGTTTAAATAAATTTTAATTCCATCTAAAAAATTGTTTTAGATCTATGTTTAATTCGAATTTAGAATTTTTAAATTAATTTAGTTTTTTTTCTTTTTATTAATTAGTTTAAAATTAGAGTAAATTTAAATTTTTCTTTAAAAAATAGATTAATTTTCTTTTGGTAATTAAAATTTTTAAAATTCAAAATTTTCCAAAAACTCCAAATTGTTCTAGTGCGATTAAATTAAATAATTAAGGTGTTAGCGAAATAAGAATTATTCCCTGTGGATCGAATCATAAATACTAAAACGATGATCGTGCGCTTGCGATAATTAATTGTCATATTTTCGGCACATCAAGTTTTTGGCGCCGCTGCCGGGGACTTAATTATTTTTCACGCCTTAATATTTAATTTTTCGGATTAGTTTCTTGCATTAATTTTTTTATTTCATTTTTTTTAGGGAAGCGTGAAATTTCGGGACTCTTCTCTCGGAGCGTGGAAAAATTGGAATTTCTGGAAGCGTGCTTCGGTAACCCATATCTCACTCTTTTCATCTTTTTATTTTTTAGAAAATCACAAAAAAAAATCAAAAAAAAAATCAAAAATCAAAAAAAATTAGCTAGTAAATACATAATTGTTGCATCATTCATTTAATCACTTAGAGCACATCATCTAGATTTTTATTTTCTTGCTTTTAATTTTTCGTACCTTATAAATTGTGGTGATTGCTGGAGGACCCAAAGGTACGTTAAATTTCTTCTTTCTTTTAGTTAAAACACGTAGTGTAAGCTTCCATAATTGTTTATAGTTTTGTATATATATCGTTGTTTGTTGCATTAATTAGACGTTTGCCCCTAGGATTTCACGTTCAATTAGAAAGGTGCCTAAAAATAAACGTAATTAAGACTTATTCACGACCTTCAGTGTCTAAGGTTCGTCTGGCTGTTAAGATTCGGTGTCTAAGTGACGAGTTTGGCCTCTTGGCAATGCCTGCTCTAATCTGGCCGAATCGGTCTGAATAATTCTTAATTTACGGAATTTTTAGTGTGTCTTACAGTTAGGAGCAAGGTCTAGTTGACTTTATTAAGAAACCTAGGTTAGATATTTCTTTTGATTTTTCACCCTTTATTTTGTATGCTTAATTTTTCGCAACTTATTTGCTAAGTGTTTTCTTCCTGTTCATGCGCACTACTTGGGTTAGAGATAATTCTGCTAGGTTAGTGAGACCAATTGAGTGTTCATCCTCTTCAGAATCCGAACCCGTAGAAATTCTTGACCCCATAGTAACCATGGCAGTTTTGTTAAAGGATCGTTGTTACCCCACTAGATCAGCCCAACCCTCTTGCATCACCCTACCTCCCGTAAGTGCTAACAATTTCGAAATCAAAGGTCATCAAATTAGCATGTTACCTAATTTTCACGGGAGTGGCGGTGAGGATCCTTATCTTTTTCTACATGAATTCGAGGAAGTTTGCGCTTTACAAAAACTCCAACAACTTTCCGAGGACTCCATACGACTTAGACTAATCAACTTCGCTCTAAAAGATAATGCAAAAAAATGGTTGTATAGTCTACCTGTCAATTCGATTTCCACGTGGGAGGGTTTCGTAGTCATTTTTCTAAAAAAATTCTTTCCAAGCCATAAGACTACGAAACTCACTAATGAGATTAATCAATTTCGTCAAAAACTCAACGAACCATTTTGGACGTGTTTTGACCGTTTTGAAAATCTTTTATCCCAATGTCCCCACCACGGAATCGAAAAATGGAGGCTCTGTAAGATTGTGTATGAGGCCTTAGATGGTTCAACAACCGCATTGTTGGAATCTATGTGCCAAGGGAAATTCATGGAGAAAGACGAGGACGAGGGATGGGAATTTTTTGAAGAGTTCGCGGAAAAGACTATGCTGTGGGAATCAACTAGGGAGCCCACTCGAGAGCCCGAGAAATCAAACGATTCAATAGCTACCATGCATCAAAGAGGGCTACATCAAGTTGGTAACTCTATCGCGACCGAGGCTAAATTAGCCACTCTTACTCGATGTTTAGAAGCCTTAGAAACCAACGGGTCCCCCTTCCAAGTATCCATGTGCTCAAATTTTAACTCAACCAGTCAAGGGATACAAAATCCTCAAGACTTTCAACAAGTCAATGCGATGTTCCAATCAGGTCCTCGAAATGATCCTTATGCTCCTACTTATAACCCCGGTTGGAAAAATTACCCGAACTTTTCTTGGAATCAAGGTCAAGGTCAACAATCTCACCCCGCACAATTCCAAAATCAACCTCCTTCGTTCCAAAACTTCCAATCTCAACCACCTGTTTTTCATAAACCTCACGCGAATTCTTTCTCCCCTCAAAATCATGGTCCTTATCCGACTCAAGCTCCTTCCCACCCTCCCGGTTTTTCTGAGTCGGATAAGCGACTTACATCGTTGGACAAAAGTCTCGATGCGCTTCTCAAAACCACCACTAATTTGGCTCAATCGCAACAAACTTTCATGCAAACCATGACTCAAGATAGACAGATCTTAAATTCTAGCACCCAAGCCATATCTAAGTTAGAGGTACAAGTGAGCCAATTAGCTAGCGCCATCCATGAGCGTGAGAAAAATAAGTTTCCAAGTCAGGCTGAGGTCAACCCTAAGTTTCCTATTAATCAAAGACCTCCTGACAATGTGCATGCTGTCATTTCCCTAAGATCCGGAAAGCACGTTGATAATCGAGTAGGAGTCGAGTCCCCCGACAAGGAAGAAGATGAATCAAACGTTGCACCGACACCTATTCCCGATCCGTCTGATCAAACTCCGATTCCTGTCTCTTCACCCCTTTCTAGTCAGCCGTCTTCTTCGAGTGGAACAACCTCGGAGCCCGTTCCCGAAGAACAAGTCTATAAACCAAAGGCTCCTTACCCACAACGCCTCGTCTCTAATAAGCAAACCGCTCAATTAGACAAGATCTTAGAGGTTTTTAAGCAAGTTAAAGTGAACATTCCTCTTTTAGACGCGATTCAACAAATTCCCTCTTATGCGAAATGTCTAAAAGATTTGTGCACTCATAAGCGAACCACCCAAGTCCCTAAGAAAGCCTTTTTGACCTCTCAAGTGAGCTCAATTCTTTTTAACCAGATTCCCGTGAAATATAAGGACCCCGGTTGTCCTACAATTTCATGTGTCATATGTAATTCTTTTGTGGACAAGGCGTTACTCGATTTAGGCGCCAGTGTGAACTTGCTTCCATTTTCTGTCTACCAAACCCTAGGGTTAGGAGAACTTCAAAAGACGAACGTTACCCTTCAATTAGCAGATAGATCAATCAAAATTCCTAAGGGGATCATCGAGGACGTGCTAATTAAAGTTGGAGATTTCGTCTTTCCTGTTGATTTTGTGGTACTAGAGACCGAACCGGTTAGGAATCCGACATACCAGATTCCCGTCATTTTAGGACGTCCTTTTCTAGCCACTTCGAATACTTTGATTAATTGTAGAAATGGATTAATGAAACTAACGTTCGAGAACATGACCATTGACCTCAATATCTTTCATGTTGGGAAACAACCCGATGATTTTCATGATCAACCTATGGATATCAATTTAATAGATGAAATAGTTGATCAAAATTTCATGACCCCTAATGATGCTCTTGATTTTTGTTTAAACCACTTTGGTCAAAACTGGGATGTTTCCGAATATACAAGTGAGGTCAATGCTATGTTAGAATCCACCATTCCTACAAATAATCATGATGTTGAACCATCTCCCCTGTCTTTTCTCGAAACTAGCGAACCCGTTGAGTCAACGCCGCCCGATTTAGAACTCAAACCTCTTCCCGACACTCTTAAGTTCGCCTTTTTAGGTCCTAACGAGTCTCTTCCCGTTATTATCGCCTCTGATTTGACCGAGTCACAAGAGGATGAGCTTGTTAGGGTATTAAGAAAACATAAGGAGGCCATAGGTTGGAGTATCTCTGATATCAAAGAAATTAGTCCGGCCATTTTCCAACATCGAATTCACTTAGTTGATGATGCGAAACCCGTTCGAGACCCTCAACGGCGTTTGAACCCCACCATGATGGAAGTTGTTCGAAAAGAAATTCCTAAGTGTCTCGATAATGGGATCATTTATCCCATTTCTGATAGCTCTTGGGTTAGCCCCATTCAAGTAGTTCCTAAGAAGTCTGGCATTACCGTTATCACCAACGACAATGATGAGCAAGTGCCCACCCGTGTTCAATCCGGATGGAGGGTGTGCATAGACTATAGGAAACTCAATTCTGCCACTAGAAAAGACCACTTTCCTTTGCCTTTTATCGATCAAATGTTAGAAAGGTTAGCTGGTCATTCGTTCTATTGTTTTCTAGATGGTTATTCTGGCTATTTTCAAATTCCCATTGCTCCCGAAGACCAAGAAAAGACCACTTTCACATGTCCCATTGGAACTTTTGCCTATCGACGTTTAGCCTTTGGTCTAACCACTGCTCCAACCACTTTCCAAAGGTGCATGATGAGCATCTTTTCTGACATGGTAGGGGATTTTCTCGAGATCTTTATCGATGACTTTTCCATCTTTGGTTCATCTTTTCACCAGTGCCTAAACCATCTTGAGTTAGTTTTACAAAGGTGTAAAGAAACCAACCTCGTTCTCAACTGGGAGAAATGTCATTTCATGGTTAAGGAAGGAATCGTTCTCGGACATAAAATTTCTGAAAAGGGAATAGAAGTCGATAAAGCCAAAGTTGACCTCATTGCAAATCTTCCCCCACCCAAGTCGGTAAAAGCCATTCGTTCCTTCCTAGGCCATGCAGGTTTTTATAGACGTTTCATTAAGGATTTTAGCAAGAAGGCTAGACCCTTAACCAATCTTCTCGGGAAAGATGTCAAATTCGATTTCAATAGCGATTGTTTACAATCTTTTGAGCATCTTAAGAAAGAATTGACTTCTGCCCCAATCATTCGATCTCTCGATTGGAATCTCCCCTTCGATTTGATGTGTGACGCTTCTGATTATGCGGTAGGATCCGTTTTAGGGCAACGAATCAATAAAATGCCCCATGTCATTTACTACGCTAGCAAGACTTTGAATTATTCCCAACTTAATTATTCTACCACCGAAAAAGAACTTCTAGCCGTAGTCTTTGCTCTCGACAAGTTTCGGTCTTATCTTATCGGCTCGAAAATCATTGTCTACACCGATCATGCCGCTCTTCGTTATCTATTCTCTAAGAAAGACTCTAAAGCCCGATTGATTAGGTGGATTCTCTTGCTTCAAGAGTTTGACCTAAAAATTAGGGATAAGAAGGGTTCTGAGAATGTTGTCGCCGATCATCTTTCCCGCTTGATAGTGGAGTCCACCATCGACTCTCCCGTAAATGAATCTTTTCCGGACGAACAACTTCTGTCCATCTCTACTCCCTCTTGGTTCGCCGATATTGTCAAATATCTTGCAACCGGCAACATTCCCTCTTATTGGTCCTCTCAAGATAGATCGAAAATTTTCTCACAGGTCAAACACTTCTTTTGGGATGACCCGTATCTCTTTAAATACTGTTTCGACCAAATCATTCGGAGGTGCGTCCCAAATCATGAATTCAAGAATATCCTTTCTTTCTGCCATGACCAAGCCTGTGGAGGGCATTTTACTGCTAAGAAAACAGCCGCTAAAATCCTCCAAAGTGGTTTTTATTGGCCCACTTTGTTCAAAGATGCTGCTGAATACTGTGCCGCGTGTAATAGGTTTCAGCACTTAGGAAAGATCACTAGGAGAAACATGATGCCAATGAACCCCATCTTAATCATTGAGATTTTTGATGTATGGGGTATCGATTTTATGGGCCCCTTTCCTAGTTCCTTTGGCAACCTCTACATTCTGTTAGCGGTCGATTACGTGTCTAAGTGGGTGGAAGCCATTGCTACTAAGTCCAATGATAACAAGGTCGTTCTTAAATTCCTCAAAGAGAATATCTTTTCTCGTTTCGGTACACCTAGGGCTATCATTAGTGACCAAGGCAAGCACTTCAAGAATCGTCAATTTGAGTCTCTTTTGAAAAAGTACTCAATAACTCATCGGCTAGCCACTCCTTACCATCCTCAAACTAGTGGGCAAGTTGAAGTCTCGAATCGTCAAATTAAGCAAATTTTAGAAAAAACTGTCAACTCGAATAGGAAGGATTGGTCAACTAAGTTGATAGATGCCTTGTGGGCCTATCGGACCGCTTTTAAAACCATTTTAGGCATGTCCCCTTATTGGATTTTCTTTGGCAAGGCCTGTCACTTGCCCGTTGAGCTCGAACATAGGGCCATGTGGGCCATTCGAGAGTTGAATTTTGACTTACCAACCGCCGGTAGTCATAGGAAGTTGCAATTGTCTGAACTCGAGGAGTTGAGAAATGAAGCCTACGAGAACGCTAAAATCTATAAACAAAGAACTAAGCATTTTCATGATAAATCTATTTTGAGAAAATCTTTTTCTCCCGGTCAAAAGGTTCTTTTGTACAATTCTAGGCTTCATTTATTTCCCGGGAAATTGAGATCCCGGTGGGAAGGTCCTTATGTTGTTAGGGTCGTTTTTCCTCACGGTGCTATTGAAATTGAAAATCCTAAAAATGGTGATATATTTAAAGTTAATGGACAAAGACTCAAACCATTTTTAGAGCTGTCAATTGATCCCGAGGAAGAGGTTATCTACCTCATCGATCCATGAATCAAGTAAGTTTCTTCAGTAAGTAATTGTAAACTCTCTTTCATCCTTATCAGGTATTTTCTCACCATTCTCCCTTGTCATTTATCTTGCATTTTGCATACATTGAGGACAATGCATGATTTAGGCATGGGGGAGGGTTTTAGTGTAAATACATAAAATTGAAAAATCCAAAAAAATTGAAAAATTTTAAAAATCCAAAAATAGAGTTATTTTAGCTTAGTTGTCCTTCCCACTCTTTAAATTCTAGAACTAGTTGGTGTTGACTATTTTTCGAAAATTATATGTATAATGCCTTTAGATAATTTGAACGTAGTCAGGTAAGGTTTTCCTCATGAAACTTGTGTCGAACAAATTTTTGCTTAAAAGACCAAGACGGCACATTTGCACAAGACCTCTGATGGAAGAATTGTATAGGAATGTTATTCGATACCTTAGAGAGAACCCACATGTTAGAACAATGTCGAATCAAACCTTTGCGAGATTTTGCTCCTATAGTTCATTCAAAAAAAAGAAAAAAAAAAGAAAAAAAAAGTCAATAAATATTTGTAGTTGTATAGTGCTAGTGTAATTTTGTAATAATAAATTCTTAGTAGGGAAATCGGCTAGGCTGGGCTCATTGATAACCCGAGTAAGTAAGTCCGAGGGGACTTTGTGCCTAGCAACCTAAGGTCCTTTGTGATCTGGGATTGTTGACCTAAAACTAGCTAAATGGGTATTGATGCAAAAGTCTTGTGGGACCTCAACCATTGCACGGTCGGTCTAACTACTAAGAACGTGAAGTTTGGCTAGATACTTGTTTTGATAGAGATTGGGTCAGTTCAATATTGGTTGAAAAAGAGAAAATGTTCGTATGCACTTTATCCATCAAGGGCCTTAAATTCACTACACACCTTGGAATTTTTTGTAAATTTTTAGTCTAATCATGTGGATTGTGGGAACCTATAACTTGGTTATTATTAGAATAATCTTTAAGGCATGTATTTTCCTACAAAATTGTTTTGTTGACACCAATGAAAGCTAGAGTAAAAGAGGAAAGTTGGATACTTGCTGACTTATCTCAAAGATTTTATGGGTATATCTTCTGTAAACCCTTAGGAGACAACACTCCTCCAGTAGAGATCGTCTATGGGTTTAACGGGTTGGTAAACCTAAAATTACCCGTGATTCCTACGATAGTGAGTATAGGTTTTTCATTCTGCATTTTTCTTTGTGTTTTACTCGAGGACGAGCAAAAGATAGGCATGGGGGCATTTGATAAGTGCATATTTTTGCATATTTTTATTGCCTATTTATTGTTTTAATTCGTATTTTAATAAATTATTTTGTTGCATTTCAGGAAAAATTCGAGAAAAATGAAGAAATGGCAAAATAAAGAAATAAATGACAAAAGAAGAAAAAGAAGGACCAAAACAAGAAGAAAAGGAAAAGCAAGGGGTGGTGGTGCATTTTTTTCCAAACCAAAATGGATGGCCAAGATTTAGCCAACACTAAACCAAATCAATGGCCAAGATTCACCCACACCTACCTAAAACCCTAAAATTTTCCTATAAATAGGCTTCATTTCTTCACTTGTAAAAAACACCATTACCTTACATACTAGAATTAAATTGTATTAGTTCATCTCCAAAAATTGTAGTTGTAATTTTCTATTTTTCTTGTAAACACTCTTTATTTTTATGCAAATTTCAAGTTTCATTTAAATTCTTGCACTTCTCTTTCATTTCTCTCCTTGCTCTTTATTTCGTTATTTTCGTAAATTCTCGGGTGGATAAAGTAGCAACGCTAACCGCACGGGATTGAAAGTATCGATTTGAAGAATTTGTTTTCGTAATTTTAATTTACGTTTTAACATTAATAACGCCCCTTTAAATTTCCATTTTATTGTGGGTTTTATATTTATTAAGTGTAGATGTAATATTTTTATCCTTTAAATATTAGTGTAATTTAAATTAAAAAAAAAGAATCACAAAAATATTAATTTTAATTTTTAGACTGTAATTTATGTCTCGTTTTGTTGATTAATTCAAAGTTCAATTAAACCTCTCCTGTGTTTATATTACCAGAAACCAAATCTTTCCCCCATCTCTCTCGTTTCTCACATCTCTCCCCTATCTCTCCTCTCTCGCTACTGTCCTCTCCTCTCATCCTCGCCACTTCTATCTTCGTTCAAATCAACCAAAAACCACCACACACCAAACCCAACTCCCCTCTTCTCTTACCTCCCTTCGAATTTTTTTAAACCCACTTCCATCTCCTCCCCGCTTTTCTTCTCCGAAAACAACTCTCCCCCTTTCTCGCTAATCTCTGCAAACACCACACCCCATTCCCCCTCCTCTTCTTCTTGAATTGTTGAGTTCGTTTTGTATTTCGTTGAGTTAAGCTGCTGGGTTTTGCTCTCGTTTCTGTGCTTGGCTCGTATCGAGTTTAATGGGTTTCGCTGAGTTCCGTTTTTTGTTCTTGACTTCTTGTAATTGCCCGAGTTAACGAGTCGCAGTTTCCGAGTTTGTAGTGTTTATGGGTCAAATGCTAGTTGGTAGCTGTTTCTGAGTTCTATTTGTTAATGGTTACCGTGTTGAATTCTGAGTTCAAGTTTCTGATTCGTTTTCTGAGTTTTTTGAGTTCCGTTTTTTCATTGCTGCGAGTTTGGAGTTGTTGAGTCCGTCGCTGCGTTTGCCTGCCTATAGTTTTAATTTTGTTGTTTTTGTTCTTGGGTTTTGCTTTGTAATCTGTCTTTGGTTTATTTCTGTTAAGTCATTGGTTCGAGTTATTTGCAGTATTGTTAACCATTGCATTTTTCTGCGTTTTCACTATTCTTGTTAAACTGCGGTAAGTTTTCGAATTGATTAAATGTTGGATTTGATTCTGTGAATCCGTTTTTCCTTGCTGCTGTTGTAGTTCGAATTCTCGTTCTTGTTTTGAGTTCAGTTCGATGGTTTCCGAGTGTAGCCGTGAATTCAAGTGTTGACTAGCCTACTGGTGGAATATGGTTATCCTTTTTAAATTTTTTGGTAGTATTGGAAGTTGTTAGCTTTTGTAATTGACTGAGTTTCTGGTAACTAAGGATGAAATTCTAAATATCCTAAGATTGAACGTTTTATCGTAGAAAGAAAGCTTGGTAAATGTGCCTTTTTTCTTATGGTTTATGCAGTTTATTACTGGTTTGCACTTTTAAGGATTTACCTGTTCTCTGTTTGTTGGTATTGTTTGTAGTATATTGCGTCATTACTTGCCTTGGATTTCTTTGTATAATTGTAGAACGTGGATATGGAAAACTGGTTCTGTCTGTGTTCTGGGATTTCTAAGATGCATGTAGATGGCTAATTGATCTTTGAACCATATGTGTTCTCAATTTCTTATCATAAAATTTAGTTCTAATTCGAATTTAGAAATTTAGAATAAATTAGTTTTAATTAATTAGTTTAAGTAAATTTTAATTCCATCTAAAAAATTGTTTTAGATCTATGTTTAATTCGAATTTAGAATTTTTAAATTAATTTAGTTTTTTTTTCTTTTTATTAATTAGTTTAAAATTAGAGTAAATTTAAATTTTTCTTTAAAAAAATAGATTAATTTTCTTTTGGTAATTAAAATTTTTAAAATTCAAAATTTTCCAAAAACTCCAAATTGTTCTAGTGCGATTAAATTAAATAATTAAGGTGTTAGCAAAATAAGAATTATTCCCTGTGGATCGAATCATAAATACTAAAACGATGATCGTGCGCTTGCGATAATTAATTGTCATATTTTCGGCACATCAGATCTCCAATTATTAAATCAGGTGTATGTGATTTTGTCCATTTCCTAGCTGTAGGTAAATGACTTCTGTCAACAGTTGATCCTCCCCCTTGACCAATGTTCTCCTGATTATCTTGATGCCTTTCTTCATTCTCTGAGGCTCCCCCTGAATTTGATCGCTCAGAGTTTGAACTGTCAGAATTTTGACTTTCAGAGTTTGAGTCATCAGAGTTTGAGTTTGATCCAGAATTTTCAGTTGACTCACTGTCAGAATTTGAGTCATCACTATGATCATGCTCCCCCTCAACTGGTTCTCCTCTTTGTTCTGACTGTACTATTTCTTCTGTGTGTACCAGTAGAGGTTCAGAGTTTGCATCAACAGAGTTTGTTGGATTAGTGTCATCAGAGTTTATTTCATCAGAGATTAGATCTTCATTTTCGAAATGCAACTGATCATGTTCATCAACATCTTCAAGTCCCGTGATTTTCTTGTCATCAAATGACACATGAATAGATTCCATAATCACCTTTGTTCTCAGATTATAAACTCTGAATGCCTTGGTTGACACTGGATAACCAACAAAAATTCCTTCATCTGCTTTCAACTCAAATTTGGTCAACTGTTCAGGATGATTTTTCAACACAAAGCATTTGCACCTAAAAATATGAAAATATTTTAGGTTTGGATTCTTTTCCATCACCATCTCATATGGTGTTTTTCCATGCTTGTTAATCAGTGTTGCATTTTGAGTAAAACAAGCAGTTTGAACTGCTTCTGCCCAGAAATAGGTTGGCAATTTTGCTTCATCAAGCATAGTTCTGGCAGCTTCTATCAAGGTTCTGTTCTTCCTCTCAACTACACCATTTTGCTGTGGTGTACCAGGTGCAGAAAACTCTTGCTTCAATCCTCTGTTCTTGCATAATTCTTCCATTGTTGCATTTCTGAATTCAGTTCCATTATCACTTCTGATTATTTTGACTTTGTGTTTTGACCCTTTGTCCAGTAGCTTTACATGCTCCATCAGAGTTAATGCAGTTTCATCCTTCTTTGCTAGAAAATACACCCAAGTGTATCTGGTATATTCATCAACAATGACTAGAGCATATTTCTTCCTTCCAATTGACAAGACATTTACTGGTCCAAAAAGATCAACATGTAGCAGATGATATGGATCAACAATTGAAGATTCAGACTTACTCTTGAAAGAGGTCTTCCTCTGTTTGGCCTTTTGACATGAATCACACAGACCATCAACATTTAATAAAGACTTTGGAAGTCCTCTAACAAGATCCTTTCTTATCAGCTCATTGATGTTGTTCAGATTCAAATGAGAGAGTTTCTTATGCCACTTCCAACTCTCTTCTTTGGACATTCTTGTTGACAGGCACATAGTTTTTCCATCAGAGTTTGTCAACAAGCTTGCTTCATAGATATTGTTGCACCTTTGTCCAACTAAAACAACTTTCCTTGTGGTTTTGCTGATAACCTCATAGTATTCAGGTTGAAATCTACATGAAAACCTCTGTCACAGATTTGACTCACAGATAGCAGATCATGCTTGAGTCCTGGAACCAGAGCTACATTTGTGATGATGACACTTCCAAGATTAATATTGCCATATCCCAGAGTATGTCCTATGTTGCCATCTCCATAGGAAACTTTTGGGCCAGCCTTCTCCACATACTCTGATAGCAGGACTTTATTTCCAGTCATGTGTCCTGAACATCCACTGTCCACGACTAGGATACTTTCCCTGATGCCCTGCAATCACAAACAATTACTGAGGATTAGATTTAAGGATCCAGACTTGCTTGGATCCTTTGACTTTCTTAATTTTGTTAGCTTTAGCAGCGGAATTTACACTATCAGAGTTTAAACTAACTTTATCAGAGTTTACACTTGCAGAATTAACTCTAACCCATTTCAGATTAGGTTTCAGTTCATAGTAATTATGATAAATAGAATGATAATTTCTGCAAGTATAAATAGAATTCCAAGTGCTTCCACAGTGTTTGCATAATGTCTGTGGCCTAGTTCTAACATTATCTTTCTTTACTTCAGACTTGGAAGGTAAAGAATTAATGTCTTTGTTCTTCCTGCAAAAACTAGCAAGATGGTTAGTACTACCACAGTTATGACATGTCTTTCTTGGAGCTAAAGTAGCAAGCATTGGATAATTGCCTTGAGTAATGCCTACTTTACCATTTCTGTTCTTTCTAGACAATTTCTGTTTCTTAACAGATTTTAACCCCTTAAGCTTATGCTTAAGTTGTTTATCTGTCATTAAACCAATATTAACCTGTTTAACACTAGTTTTTACTGGTTCTTTCTTAACAGCTTCTTTTCCACCTTCAAACCTAGGTTCATTTATTCCATTAACAAATGTTCCAAATTTCTTAGGTGGAAGAGGTGGTCTAATCTTGACTGTATTCTGAAACCTAAGTTAATCTTTCTCAGAATAACCTAGACCTACAGTGTCAGATTGAAAAACTTCTTGAGTGTCTTTTCCTGAGTGAGTCCAAGTTTTAATAATGTGATTTGCCTTTTCAAACTCTTGTTCATGATAGACAGCATCATCTCTCTCCTTTTGAACTTGCTGCATGTTGGCAAGTTTCTCTTCTACAACCTTGTTTCTCTCTTTGAGTTCAGAATTCTCAGTTTTGATTCTCTCATTCTCTAAAGTCTGATCCCTATAACTAATATGCAAAGCCTTAAGATATATTCTTAATTCAGTTATATTATCAGTATTATAAGCATAGGTAGTTAGAGGTACCTTGTTTTCAGAATCTTCAGCTTCATCAACAGTAGTAGCCATGAGAGCATAGTTCACATCCTCATCTGAGTCAGAGGTGTCTGCCCAATCTCTACCTTTAGTTAAGAGTGCCTTCTCAGTTTTACCCTTCTTACACTCAGGAGCATAGTGACCCATCTCCTTACACTTGTAGCATTGAATCTCAGACTTGTCTCTTTTCCCAGATTTGGTATCCTTTCTCTCAGATTTGGTGAAATTCTTCCTATCAAACTTTGAATCATTCTTGGAGCCCTTTCTTGAAGTTCTTGAATCCCATCTTCTTGAAAGTCTTTACCATCAAAGCAGCCATTTGCATCATTTCCTCATCACTTCAAAATCAGATGATCCATCTGCATTTGAGTCAACATCAGAGTTTGATGACTCACTTTCAGAATGAATGACTAAGGCTTTTCCTTTTGCCTTCTTCCTTGATGCTTCCTTCTTTGAGGGTCTTTCTTCAACTCTTAGAGCAACAGATTTTGACTTTCTTCCTGATCTTCTGCTTCTCTGTTCCATTTCTAGTTCATGAGTCTTGAGCAACCCATAGATCTCATCAATATCAGTATCAGCCAGATCATAGTTGTCTCTAATAGTGGTTGTCTTAACATCCCACTTTTCAGGTAGAGAAAGAAGAAACTTGAGATTTGAATCTTCTAGATCATATTCTTTATTAACCAGTGACAGATCATTGAGTAGTTTACAGAATCTGTCAAAGGTTTCTGTCATTGATTCTTCAGATTTAGCCTCAAAGTGTTCATACTCCTGTGTGAGTATGTTCCTTCTATTCTTCTTGATTGCAGCAGTTCCCTGACATCTAACCTCTAGAGCATCCCAAATCTCTTTTGCAGTTTTACAATTGATCACTTTGTTAGACATAACATTACCAATGAACTATGAAGCAGATGTCTAACCTTTGCATCCTTACTAATGGATGAAATGTCCTCAGGAGTCAAATCTTTCTTCTCTTTTGGAATAGATTTAGCTTCCTGTCCAGCAGCAACAACAGATAATTTTGTAGGCTTATGAGGGCCTTCATAAATTCTGTCAAGATATTCTGGATCTGTAGCCTCCAGAAACATAGCCATTTTCACCTTCCAGGTTGAGTATTCTGCTGGCTTAAGAATAGGAACCCTGATTGTTTCATATCGACTCCCAGTTGCAGGTTGAGCCTTCTCAGCACTAGAGCCTGATGTTGGAGGAGGAATTTCTGCCATTGATTATAGTTGTGTGTGTGTGGATCTTAAGCTGTATTAAATTAACAGATTAAGCTCTGATACCAATTGTTAGGCCGAATACAAACTTATAATCAACTAAGTATGAGAGAATAACAATAAATTCTTAAAAAGCTTTAAAAACTGTTTGAAATTAATTTCACTCTCAGTGATGTAAAATATCACAGAGAGCTGCTTAGGTTACAATGAAAGATATTGTATTACACGATCGATTCCCTTCTAGGGTTAACCTAACTGTATTTATAAGATATACAGCTGCTATACAATCGATAATTGATACTCCTATAAATTAGCTATACAATTGTTATCAATTACAATTGCTACACATCTCCTAAGTCAACTCAAGGATACGGCATTTCGTGTTAAGCAACACAAGGATACGGCGTTTCGTGTGCCGTATCAGAAAGCTGATACGGCGTGTCATGTGAAGCAACAACGAGATACGGCATTTGGTGTAGCGTATTAGGTTAAAATCTTAGTGCCCCTGGCAGGGCCTGCAAGAGTATCAGCATTGATACGGCATTTCGTGTGAAGTATCAGCGCTGATACGGCACACCAAACGCCGTACTAGCTGCTGATACGGCACACCAAACACCGTATTAGCTTCTGATACGGCACACAAAACGCGGTATTAACCGCTGATACTTCACACGAAATGCCGTATTAGATCGGTAAATAGGGCCAAACAAGCTCAGATATGATTATTTTGGTAATTTTCTCAGATTTGTACAGCTTTAATGTCCTAATATTAATTTAAAAGCCTTTTTTTTACAAATTTGTATAGTACATTACGGTTATTTTGTGGTAGAATACATCCTGGTTACAAAATATATATATATATATATATATATATATATATATTCACAAACACTAATTAAATCACTGATTATAACAAAAATCCATTAAAAACATACACTTATAACTTAGGATTATTTTTGGAAATCATTTAAAGTATGAATAATTACTTTCAAATTCGAAAAAGAACACTATACAAAATCTATCATACCTTCAAGTATTTTTAGAGGAGCATACTGTTGAACCAGAATTAATTCCATTTCGCATCCCTTTGATTTCGGCCAACTGTATATTTTTATCCGTACTTTGTATAATTGCAGTATGCATCCCTTTACTTTTGGCACGACAGTTTGCACACCTTCCGTTTATTTTGACTGTTACCGTTAAAAAGGACAGCGGTAATTTCGAAATTATAAATGCAGAATTACATATTGGGCCATGAAGTATGACATTTTTTACACATAAATCCCTTTAAACAAAAAAATATGCATTTTTGCCCCTCAACTATAAAAATTGTATAATTTAACCCTTTTCAATGTATCTTCAAATAAAAAACAATAAAATAATTATTTTTTTTACTTTTTTGCAGTAAATCCATATTTTTTTTAGAAATAATATTAATATTAGATTTAAAATAGATGAAAAAAATTAAAATATGATGAAGAATTAGAATTTGATTAAGATAATTAGATCTTACAAAAATAAAATGAGGACATACCATAAACTTTCGAATTGAATTTATAAGATTACTAACTTTTTAAAATTTATTCGAATTTTTTGTTTTGTAAAATTTCTTAAACGAAAATTTTTATTTGATCAATTCGGAA
This sequence comes from Saposhnikovia divaricata, assembly GCA_036435485.1. Lineage (NCBI taxonomy): Eukaryota > Viridiplantae > Streptophyta > Magnoliopsida > Apiales > Apiaceae > Saposhnikovia > Saposhnikovia divaricata. Next base: position 107,184,816 of record CM071597.1, read on the forward strand.
TGTTAAGATAAAATTTTTATCAAATAATCTGTGTTTTTCGTTTTTTATTTGAACATATTCTAAAAATTCAAAAATTCAAAATTTATTTAGGAATAAATTTTGGTAAAAGGATTATATTATTCAATTTTTATAGTCCAGGAGCAAAAATGCTTGATTTTTAGTTTAAGGGTTCATACGTAAAATGTGTAATAATTCAAGGGTCAAATATTATTAATTCCAAAATTACCCCTACCATTTTTAACGTTAACGGTCAAAATAAACTGAAGGGATGCAAATTTCCCCGCCAAAACTAGTGAAGGGATGCATAGTGCAATTATGCAAAATGTGGGTAAAAAATGTAGTTGGCCGAAACCAGAGGGATGCGAAATGGAGTCAACTCGTTGAACAAATAAGAGAATCGATCATACATTTTTTTTGAAAAATAAAGGAGTTATTTCAATAATAAAAAAATCATACGGCATCTACACCAATGATCGGGTCGAACAAACAGTAAATTGCAATCGCCTGTTTTCATGAAGAGACAGTTAAACGATATTTTGAAGATAATGTATATACAAATACAAGTACCCACTTCGTGCATCCTCGTTGGATTACTGGTACCCTCTTCATCATGCCCCGATGGAGCTTTCGTTTGAGCTATCTACCAGAACTGTAATCCCATACAAAATTTCATCACTAAATCAAGAGCCCCGCTCACAATCAAGAAGCGAATAACAAACCTCTCACAAAGAGAGAAACATGAAAATATTGGCGATCTATACCCTCGGCCATAGAACATACCACAACTTAATCAAAACAAAAACCAAATTCTCACGAGGAGAGGCTAACACAACCCAAATAAATTGGAAACTTATTGAACCCAAATAAATTTGAAGCTTTATTGAATGAAAAATAAGATATGAAAACGGAAAAAACTCAAAAGAATGCTACTTTTAAATAATTAATATTTTTTGATAAAAAACTCAAAAAAATTTGTCAGTCCTAAATAAATAAATTATTTATTATTGAAACACTTAAGAGAATTTATGTAAAATTTTACACAAAAATCTAAATAAAAACAAATTTTTATTCAAAACAAAAATTATTAAATTTATGTAAAACACTTAAGGAAACCTTGTCTAGGTGTGAGATTGACCCATGAATAATTTTCAACAATTAATCTAAATTTTTAATAAATTATGTAAAAGAATCTCTTCTGTATGTAAAAATTACAAAAATAATTTATTTTAAATATTAAATATATAATTCAGTGAAGCAATTAAGAGAATCCATGTAAAATCCATACAAAAAAATATAAATAAAAAATAGTAATAATTTCTTTTTAAAAATGTATCAAGTAATAAATACTTAAAATTTTTGTCTGTTTTTTTGAAACAATATTATTAAAACACCTAAGAATCTCTTCACAAATTAATGGTCAACATCAAGTAATAAATTATTACTAAAAAAATACTTATCGTTTTACTATATTCTTTGTACAATATTTTTTTAAGGGCTCTTTGTTCAATATTTAGTAGAAGCGATATATTGCATAATATTTAATAATTATTGATACATTCATTTGAAACACGTAACAGAATTTTGATGTATTGCATAATATTTTTATATGTAGATTAATTTTAAAAGAAATGTATAATTTTTCTTTTTAAATACACAAGATCCTGTTAGGAGTTTTGCTTATTTTTTTGAAATCATAATATTAATTACAAATTTGTATTAAGATTTTACCAAATATTTTATTGATCTAAAATAAATTTCGAATAAAATCATGTACAAATATAGCATTACAAATAATTTATCCAACTTTTAAGAAAATATATAGAATATTCTTTCGAATTAGAAATCAATTTTTTTATAGCATGTCTTTCAAAATAATTCTAGATGGAATCTAAAAAATATAATAAAAGAAAATAAATTGATATATTGATTGGGAACAGGTAAAAGAATCTTGGTGTATTACATATTTTTTTATATGTAACTTAATTTTAAAAAATTGTATAATTGTTTTTTAAAAAAAAGAAATATATTGAACTATTATGTAATACCGAGATTCTTTTAGGTGTTTTGTTAATTATTTGATATCATAATATTACTTTATCGAATATTTATATTAAGATTCTTTCAAATATTTTATTGATCTAAAATAAGTTTTGAATATAGCTATTACAACGTTATAAATAATTCATGGAACATTCAAAAATATTTTTTCAAATTTTTTATAGCATGTCTTTCATAACAATTCTCGAAGGAATCTCAAAAGGATAATAGAAGAAATAAACCTATACATTGAAACACGCAACAAAATCTTGGTATGTTAGATGCTTAATTTCAAAAAGAAATGTATTGTTTTCATTTTTTATTAAGAAAAAAAAGTAATATATAAATATATTATGCACCAAGACTCTCTTAGGTATTTTGTTAATTATTTTAAAATTGTAATATAATTTTATATATATACATTTAAATTCTACTAAATATTTTATTGTTATAAAATATGTTTAGATATAGTTATGTACAAGTAGAGCACTATAAATAATTTATCCACATTTTAGAAAATTTAAATAATATTTTTTCAAATTAAAATTCAATTTTTATATCATGCTTTTTAAAATAATTTTCGGAGGAATCTCAAAAAGATAATAAAAGTAAATACACTAATATATTGATTTGAAACATGTAAGAGAATCTTGGTGCATTATATAATATTTCTACATGTAACTTAATTTTAAAAGAAATATATAATTTTTCTTTAAAAAAAATATAATATATAAAATTATTATGTAATATACCAAGTTCTTCTTAGGTGTTTTTTAATTTTACTTAGATTTTCTTCAATTTTCTAATATATCTTAGATTTTTTAAAGATATTTCACAATAAATTTTAAATAAACAATTCAAAATTTTTACAATTGAAACTTTTTAATATGTGTTATATTTATTATAATTTATGCTATAATAATTTATCAAAGATTATGTTGAGTGTTTTTATTAATTCAATTCCGTCAAGTGTTTTCATTAATTTATTAAATATTCCGTTAAAAGTTTTTACTAATTTATTAAATTTACCGTTAAGTGTTTTAATTAATTTGTTAAATATTCTGTTTAATGTTCTTATTAATTTATTCAAGATTCTGTGAAGTGTTTAATAAAACTAAAACAAATAAGATGCAAAATATTCAACTAAATCTCATAAGGTCAGTCCAAAGATTTTGAGGATGCCTAAAGGGATAAAAAATAAATAAGGTTATACAAAAAAAAAAGGATTTGTTGTAACATACTCAAAAGTATATTTAGAAATAAAAAATTAACAATAAAATAATAACAGTTAAAATTTTGAGATTTTTTAAGTTGTTTAGTTAAAAACATTTGAATAGAGAAAAAATAATAATGTGATTGAATACGATTAAAATTTTGAGATTTTTAAGTTGTTTAGTTATTTTTTAGTTTTGCTTAGATTTGTTTTTTTTAGATTACCAAAATGTATTTCAAGATATTGATCACTTTCAATAACATTATTTTTAATAGTTTTAAGATTTTTCAAAAATTTTGAGATTTTTAAAAATATTTTATAATTATTTTCAATAATTAATTCAAAATTGTTATAATTAAAAATTTCGAAAATGCGTTATCTATATCCTATACTAATATAAAATCCCATATCCCCAATTTCCCTCCTCTCTCCTCTTACTATCTAAAATATTTATTTTTCTACTTTTCTCTCTCCTCCCACTTTACACACAAATATTATTAGTTTATTCTCCACTTTTCTTCACTCCCTCATTCTCTTTCTCCTCTCCATTCATTTCTTATTTTACATTTCTCATTCTCTTTCTCCTCTCCATTCATTTCTTATTTTACATTTTTTCCCTCAATTCTTATTTTCCTTCCTAAGTATCTCATTCATTTATTTTCTTATCATCCATTATTTCTATTTACATTTAAATTTGTATTTATTCAATTTCATAATTATCACACTTTTCTCAATTGTCATTTTTTTTAATTTCTATCATATTATTTTTTATAAATAATAGTATAAGCTGAACAAAATTTAATCCTAATCTAATTTGTATTTCATACTTTTTTATGTATATCTACAACTTTCAACATACTGTAAATTTTTTGTCATGATTATTTAAATCATATATAGCATTTTTCTATAAATAATCAATATTTTTGTTTATGTAGATTACTTCCAAAATTATTTATCTATAACATCATATGTGTGGAAAGCATTCTATTTTTTGAATATTTTGAATTTAGAACATTTAACCAAACTGATGATATATATTAGTGAAGAGATTCATTACTTGGGGAGGGGATATTAAGATGTTGATTTTATATTTGCAATTGAGATTTTTGAGTTTGCATCTAGAAATATTTGAAAAAAATAATATTTGACAATCGTCTTTAATTAATTATTTCTTATTTGATATAACAGTTTACATAAATAATTAAAGTGTTATACTCAAAAATATTATTTTAGTATACGTTGAAATACTTTGATAATTTAAAAATGTTATTTTAGTTATTATTTTTCCACTTATGCTATATTTATAAAATAAATCGAAGATAACTTGATATTTCATTCTAAAAATATAAAATGTAACTAAACATAATCTAAAAAAGAAGTTATATATGATATATGAGAAAAAAAGTTTTTGTCTAGGACAAAAATTAACAGCTAATCAATTGAATTAATTTTATTAGAATGTCAAAAATCTAACTAACATAAATGAAAATTAATTATTATGAACAAGATTTGTAGTCATGTACATTATATTTTCTCCAAAATTAACTAATTCAAATTTCAATAAATATATTTGACAAAAGAAAAGTAGGCTAAGGAATATAAAATTAATTCTACTAAATACAATAATAATAACATATTGATTTTTTTGAATAGTATTCAAAAATATATTACTTACAAATTTATATTCAATCTGTCCGAATTTTTTCACTTTTTTTTAATGTTTCTCCCAATATTATTTGACCATCACTTAACTCATATTTTTTTAATTTTTCCCATTATCTTTAAAATTGTGCATATGCACCAGTATTATCTAGTGTTCAGTAAAACCTATGAAAAACAAAACAACTTTTGAAATAGTTTTGTTATGTGTTGTCATAATGTAAACTGATAATTATATTAATTTATTAATTACATAATTTTTTTTTGAAACATATGAAGAATCTAAAAACTATTATAAATAAGGGATTTTTTCAAAAATACCCTAAGTTGCAAAACTTTTTTTTCAAAAAAACGATTACTGCAACCTGATTTGCAACCCCATTTACAACATTTGTAACTTCATTTGCAACCGATTTTCACCTGAAGTGTTGCAACCTCATTTACACTCATTTGCAACTTCAGGTTGTATTTTTGAAAATATTTTCAAAAAGTTAGGTATTTTTGTAAATATCCCTAGTCGTCATATTGAATAATTTAAAATTATAACAACTACTTCATAGGACAAATAATTTAGAATTATGGTAAAATAACAAAGTTTTTCTCTTTTATTTAGAAAAAATATTAGAAAACCTTTTAATAATTTAAAAATTAAAATAAATAGAACGACATGCAAGAGTTTAAAGAATTTGAATTTTTAAATGAACAACTTAAAAAACCATAAAAAAATCTTAGGTTTTGAATGAATCCAAAAAGATTTTTAAAATTTTTACAAGAACGTCTTAAACAATCTTACCACACTTTACAGAGTCTTGAATTTTAAATAAATACAAAAAGATATTTAAAATTTAACAAGAAAATCTTTAAAAAAATAATATTTTAATGAACAATTTAAAAATTTTAAATTTGCCAGAAACACTTTAAAGAATTTTAAGTAGTAGAACAGAACACATAACAAAACCGTAGGTAGCAGATACTATTACTCCATCATACTCAAATGACAAATCTCGGCTCCAAAATGATCTAGAAAGAATTTAAAACAACTCTGAGTATCAACAAAACAGAAAATAGAGTCCAGACAACAAAATTCAAAGTTTCTAAAATGATCATAAAAATAGTTAACACTCATCTCAGAAATTCATTACTTGGGCTCAAGAAAGCCCAAGCACTTGGAAGCAAAACCAAATATCTGGCTAAATTTCCAAAAAGCCAAAAAAACAAACGAATCTGAATTTGAGATGCAATTAGGCTCACGAATGCCACTGGATATGAGGAAAGTAAAGATCAAGAATGAATCCAACCGGTCGAAATTGATCAAAAAACACAAACTTTTCCTAGGCCACTATTTCTAAAATCTATCAAGAACATTGCTCATTCCAGAAATGATAAGGAGGAGCCTGAAAACGCAACAAACATCACTCCACCATCAAGAAACGACATAAATATGCAATAGAAAATTCCCAGCAACACATATCAGGATATGCAAATAAAGAAAAAGAGAATTTGTCTCCATGCGAGAACTAAAGTACATCTGACAACACAAGTTCTTGAAGAAAATACGCAACACTTTGGTCACTAGTCAAATCTTCCCTGTAAATGGAAAAAATGTATTAGATTCACCGGTATATATCATAACAACATCATGTGTTCAAATTCTTTGCAAAATATCATACAGAACAGTTAGAGTAGTATACAGCATCTATATTGTAATAGATGTAATACAATTATTCAATACGTACCACAGATCTTTACAAATTTGAAAATAATAGGAATAACAACTTAATATTGTTTATTACCCTTTGAAGAAATTGTTTCCGCCATTTTTCCCGGTCCTGGTTTAACTTAAGGTACCTATAGATATTTTTTGAGAATCAATGAAATATATACTGAAATTGTGGTTCTATAAACATTGCTGCAGTGATTGATTATTACCATATTTACGAAAATCGTGATAACAAGCAATCAAAATCTGATTGAAGATGTTTCCATGTTTACAAGATTCTGCCATATATATTTTGTTTATAATGCTAGGCAATTGCCCTAAATTATCAAATAAATATCAAGATTGGAACTATTTTTTATTTTTTTCTTTTAAAATTTATTGATAATCCAACGGTCTAGAAAGGGGTATCCTGGTCCTCTTGATAGGGAGGTTCTCCCTAAAACCACTATTATACTAGAAACTAGAGACTAAATAAAAAAAATTCTAAATCGCATCTGAATATAGCACGTATGGTAAGCAAACTGATCGCTGGGAGATGGAAAAAAATACAGTAAAGTCAAATTTCAGAAAAAAGTCATCGATTGACGGGTAAAATCAAATTAAAAATGGAAGGAATTAGGTGGGATTGTGTTTGTGCGGGTGTATTGGATTTGAGCCGGATCCTCTGTCCCCTTCTCCATGCCCCTGCTCTTTTAGGGTTAAAAGAGTATCCCTGGCGGGGCCATTTTAAGTAAAATAAAAATAAAAATATAATTTTCATTAAAATGGCCCCCGCCAGGGGTACTCTTTTAATACTAAAAAGAGCAGGAGACACAGAAGGGGACATGGAGAAGGGGTTAGAGGATCCCTACTCATTGGATTTGTGTGTGGTGCCCCTAACGAGACCATTAGATTGATTTAAGTGCTAAGATTAGTTTTTAGTTTTTATTTTAATTTTGGTTTTTATTTGATCACTTACCTATATATATATATATATATATATATATATATATATATATATATATATATATACACACACACACACACTTGCAATTTAGGAAGAACACCATATATAAAAAATAATAAATAACACCATTATAAAACTTCATCTTTCATAAAAATTGATTTGTTATGATAAGAATCACAAATTTTTACAAAAAATTAAACTTAACATATCGAATCTTACATAAAATCTCATCTAAATTTCAAAATCAAACGTTACACAGAATTCACTGTAGAATCTGATACACACTTTTGTAACAATAAAGTATATATTTATAGTTATGTGTAATCATGTTATATTTGATCCAAATTTTTTGTTAGAATCTATATTTATTCATAAAACATCATTTTATATGTGAAAATTAGAATCAAAATGCAATTTTATGTAAGATTCTATGGAGTTCTTTGTATAAGGGTGTTATTCAATGAGTAATGACATATATATATATATATATATATATATATATATATATATATATATATAGGGAGGTTCAAATGAAACATTATTCTTGAAAGAACCCAACTAATCACCGTTGATCATCAAGTAATCTTATTGCTCAAATCTAATTTGAAATATACTGATTTTATTCTGGAAGGACAATCCTGGGAACAATGGTATTTAATCAATGAGTAGTGCTAGGTACCACAAAATATTTACCAAATGACGTGTCATGACATATGATAAATTCGGATTTGTAGGCGCATATGAATGCATGCAGGATCTTATTTTATTATCAGGAAGTTACCTATAGGGAGGTTCAAATGAAACATTATTTTCGAAAGAACCCAACTAATCACCGTTGATTATCAAGTAATCTTATTGCTCAAATCTAATTTGAAATATACTGATTTTTATTCTGGAAGGACAGTCGTGGAAACAATGGTATTTAATCAATGAGTAGTGCTAGGTACCACAAAATATTTACCAAATGATATGCCATAACATATGGCAAATTCGGATTTGTAGGCGCATATGAATGCATGCGGGGTCTTATTTTATTATCAGGAAGTTACCAAATTCATGTGTCACACGTCAGTATTTGGGGAAAGTTTTGGAAAAATTTTTGCGATCTTTAGCATTTTCCTTAATGAATTTAGTCAATAATAGTTTCCTTAAAATCTGTTTCATTAAAGTAACATTTACTTTCCATAATTTGAGCATCCATTCACTGAAATTGGTTTTTAATAGTGAATTACGTGACATCAAGCTTTATTGATAGCTAGTGAACGTCGAAGATTTTTAAAAATCATATCTTTTAGAAGATTGATTGATAAATTTTTTGATTTATCTAAAAAAGATCAATAACCCCTCCCCTCTTCATTTGCATAACATACAATATATAACAACATTTTCTAAAAATCATTTTAATATTTTTTGTAATATGCAGATAATTTATATTAATAAACAAACCGTAGTCTGAAAAACAAAGTAAGAAAATGGCCATTACATAGAATGCACTAGACCTCCACCCACCACAAGCCCAGCAAGAAGCCCACTACATGCATAATAGAAAAACATTCTGTAGACAAAAGAACTAACCGAACAAGGAAATACTAAACATACTTAATAGATAATCTTAAGACAAGCAACTGAAATGACACTTTTAGAAGCAAGCTTGTGACTACACACTGCAGAATCAAACCATTTCTTGAGCAAGCAGCAGCTCATCCTCCACCATAGCCTCTTCGACATCCACATCAGCTTCAAGATCAAGTTCATGAACAGCCATAAATTGGTCACCAATGGTACCAAGCCCCATATCACTACACCATAACTCAAAGACTCGACCAAAAGGTCCAGCTAAAATCCCCATCCTATTCCAATTTTCAGCACCATGCCTGGCTAGGTATCTTGCAAGAGCATTAGCATTAGGGTTAATAGGCCTAACATCCAAGGTAAAGTTACTATCCCCCCTCCTTTATGTTAGTTGATGCACCACAAATCGATGTTCTGGAACCACACCATTTGTCTCAGCATTCCTCCATTCCCAGAAAGCCTCGTCATTATCCGTCTATCAATGCATACAGCTCATTTTGCCTTTGCGCTTAAGCCTGTCTATCAATGCATACAACTCATTTTGCCTTTGCTCTTGAAAACCTAATAACCCAGCTACCATTCTCAAAATCCTTCCCCTATGGTTACGGATAACCACACCAATACCGGAAACATTTCCATTCTGTAATGGATTCTCAAAGAAACAAGCGTGGACATTAATAACTTATACACTAAGTACTATAATAGAACTTAAGAAAAAACTAATAAGGTGAAGAGGCCAAAAGATTAATATATAGAGCCTAATAGATGGTTCTGGAAGAGTTATAATTACTCTGATTGCACATTTACCCAAACCACTACTACTCCAGCAAAACAACACAAGTCACGAAATAAACCCCGACTGTTTATTTTCCTAAGCAATTGTTGGAGGGAAAACTCAAAAAACCAAATAAAAGACTACCCCATAATACGTACCCAAAAAAACAAGACTTGCGCCAACAAATGTAAAGCTTTATTTGAAGACCAGCCCAACTAACTCTTAGCACCATGCTTCAAATAGCCCAGTTCTGTTTAGCCCCTATTTAGCCAAATGATTTGCAGCTGAGTTCAAGTTATGATTAACATGTCTAAAACCAACATTGACACTTGAAATCATCTCCTTAAAATCAAGTACTTCAGGGAATAAATTTGAAAAAATGTCAATTTTAATCCTAGACAAGGCCAGAGTCAAGGATTCACAATCCAATAAAATAAGGCATTTCCCTTACAAATTAAACTTTGTGTAGATCATAGACAACAGTTGCTTAATTGCTTCTAGCTCTGTCAATAAAGGACAATCTGCCTTTGAAGGACCAAAAAAAAGATACATCAAATTATGATGCTTGTCATTTATATAGCCAGCTATACCAGCTTTAGCACCTGTAGAAGAATGATGACTAAATGCTCCATCAAAAAAAGCCATAATAATCTGCTTCAGGATCTAACATGATATTTGATGTTACTATGAGATTCCTAGCAATGAGTGTGATTGGCTCTACAAACCATTTTGATTCCATTATTAGCTTACATAAGCCTGCAACCTCACACCATTTAAAAGATCGTGTCTTTATGAGAACCCTTAAATTATCCACCTCTATTCCCATGTTATTAAAGACCAAATCATTTCTGCAGATCCACAGAGTCCACAAACAAGCAGCCACAACAATATTCCATCCCATCCTATGAGCATGATTTGAGAACATTATTGCCAATTCCATATGTTATCAAAGGACGCCTCACTGAATCTTTGTCCTACCCCAACCATTCAAAAAAGCAATGCCAAGCATTTGAAAAAAAACCATAATCCCAGAATAGATGTTGTTGAGTTTCAACTGCATTACATCTTACACACATATTCAAACCAAAAGATTGCCCCCTTGGTCCTACCTACAAGGATTACTAACCCGAAATCTAGGGCAGTGTCAACTATTCCTTCTGCCTCCAGCTTCTTGTTGATATCTTCCTTATCAATTCTGCACAATTTATTTGTTTGCAGATTTAAAGGGCCCTTGACTTTAAATTTTTCCCCCCTTTAGTTCTTCCTAATCTTAAATCAAAAGGATTGCTAAAACCCTTAATTTTCTTCCTTGGTCTGCCTCTTTTGAATCCCATTTTGAGACTATTTAAATTGTTACAAATGGATTTTTGAGAGATACCAAAAACAATCTCCCCTCCAACATCTGAATCCCTTATTTTTGAACTAGAATGTTTTGCCCTAAAGTCAGCTACAATGTATGAATCATTTGATTGGTCCATAAACCACATTTTGTTTCCTACAAACATAGAAAATTAACTTTATTTTCCCAAGCATTTCCTTAACTATCCTTCTAGCTGCAGAGTTACCAGCCCCTCTAATATTCCATGAGAGTAAAGAGATTTCCTTCATTAAAAATTTAACCTAATAAACTAAAAGATATGTAAAACAAAAACCCCCTTCACAAATCACCATTATCCAGAGCAGCGTATAGCACAGCTACCCCCTTGGTCCTACCTACAGGGATTACTAACCCGAAATCTAGGGCAGTGTCAACTATTCCTTCTGCCTCAAGCTTCTTGTTGATATCTTCCTTTATCAATTCTGCACAATTTATTTGTTTGCAGATTTAAAGGGCCCTTGACTTTAAATTTTTCCCCCCTTTAGTTCTTCCTAATCTTAAATCAAAAGGATTGCTAAAACCCTTAATTTTCTTCCTTGGTCTGCCTCTTTTGAATCCCATTTTGAGACTATTTAAATTGTTACAAATGGATTTTTGAGAGATACCAAAAACAATCTCCCCTCCTGTTGGGTTTGTGGAGTCTATTAGGTTTCAGAATTGGTTTCTGATTTGACTTGGGAATTCCTGAATTGGACTCTAATTAGAGTTAGGATTAGAGTTAGGAATTTCAGAATTAGACTCTGATTGGTTGACCCAGTTTCTTCTCTTATAAATACTCGTGTAATTGTAACATAACATAACACAACACAATGTGAGAGATCAATACAAAATTAGTGCGACTTGTGGAGTAGGAATTTCCGAACCACGTAAATCTTTGTCTTGTGTGATTGTCGTTATTTTCTTGTTCTTGTTTATTCGCTTTGGATTTTGCTTTCGTTGTTGTATACTCAACAACTGGTATCAGAACCTAGGTTTTCAGGCGAGTGGGAGCGATGGCAGAAGAAGGGAAAGTAAAGATCGACAAATTTGATGGCAGAGATTTTGGGTTTTGGAAGATGCAAATTGAAGATTATTTGTATCAGAAAAAATTACAAGAACCTCTGGAGGAGAAGAAGCCAGAAAAGATGGAAGAAGAGATGAGTTCTCTTGAGAAGAATGAGACTTGGTCTTTAACAGAGTTACCAGCAGGAAAGAAGGCTTTACAGAATAAGTGGGTGTTCCGGATCAAAGAAGAACCTGATGGCAGCAAGAGATACAAGGCGAGGTTAGTAGTCAAGGGTTATCAACAGAAAAAGGGTATTGACTATACTGATATATTTTCTCCGGTTGTTAAGATGACTACTGTTAGAATTGTGCTAAGTATTGTGGCTGCAGAAGAGTTACATTTAGAGCAACTAGATGTTAAGACCGCGTTCTTACATGGTGATCTTGAGGAAGACATCTACATGGTACAGCCAGAAGGATTTCAGGTAGCTGGGAAAGAAAACCTTGTTTGCAAGCTTATAAAAATCTTGCATGGTTTGAAGCAAGCGCCAAGACAATGGTACTTGAAGTTTGATAGCTTTATGATGAAGGATGGGTACACTAGGAGTGCTATGGATCATTGTTGTTATTTTAAACAATTTGATTCATCTTATATCATATTGTTGTTGTATGTTGATGACATGTTGATAGCAAGATCAAACATGAGGGAAATTAACAGGTTAAAGAGACAGATGTCTGAGGAGTTTGAGATGAAGGATATGGGTGCAGCAAAATAGATACTTGGTATGAGCATCATAAGGGATAGATCTGAAGGTACTTTGAAATTATCTCAAGAGAAGTATATTGAGAAATTGTTGCAGAAATTCAGTGTCCAGGATGCGAAGACCAGAAGTACACCGTTGGCGACTCACTTTAATCTCACGAAGAAGCAGTCACCTAAAACGGATGAAGGCAAGAAAGATATGGCTAAAGTTCCGTATGTATCTGCAATTTGCAGTTTGATGTATGCTATGGTGTGTACAAGGCCAGATATTGCTCATGCAGTGGGAGTTGTTAGCAGGTTCATGTCTAATCCAGGAAGAGAGCATTGGGAAGCAGTCAAGTGGTTGTTGCGCTACTTGAAAGGCACATCCAAGGTTGCATTATGTTTCAGCAAGAAAGATGTTATCTTGGAAGGGTTCTCTGATGCAGATTTGGGTGGATGTTTGGATACAAGAAAAAGTACTACGGGATATATTTTCACGTTGGGTGGCACAGCAGTTAGTTGGATGTCTCGACTTCAAAAGAGTGTTGCTCTTTCAATCACAGAAGCAGAATATATGACTATCTCTGAAGCTAGCAAGGAGATGATTTGGTTGAAGAATTTTCTTGAGGAGTTGGGCAAGAAACAGGCGGACAGTGCTTTGTATAGCGACAGTCAGAGTGCTATTCATCTTGCGAAGAATCCTGTGTTTCATGCTAGGACGAAGCATATTCAGCTGAGATATCACTTTACAAGAGAGTTGATTAGCAATGGTGTGACGCCCCTGGATCCGGGGTCATGGATCCGGGCCGTCAAGGTCCAATTTCCATTCATTAACAACATTTCCTGGATTTTTTTTTTATATATAATTAATACAAATTAAACCTTTCATAAATGACCCCACACTAATATCATCACACACCAGTCATATGCTCAGGGAACAACATCCACAATATTAAAAGTTTAAAGTTAACAGTTATTACAAACCCAGAATTCTACTAAGTACATTGTTGAATAATACTTCTACAGAAAGCATTTCAACAACCAAAAGTTTATTACAAACTTACACACTTAATTTACATAAGTCTACTAAGCCCCTTTCGCTTGTCACTACCTCGGGGATGGTCGCCAGCACTCGCACAAAAGGTCGCCTTTCCCTTACCCTCTTGCGGGGTGTAGTACGGAGTATTGGCATGGGACCTAGCTGTAGTATAAATAAATAGCAAGAATGAGCTAAAATAGCTCAACAAGATAACTTCTATCTACTACCATAAAAGGGAAAATAAACCTTTACATATATATATATATATATATATAAATGGGAAAATTCATCATAGTCATTAAGAAAAGAAATAATTCTTATCTATCAAATGCACCATCTATTCCTCTTTGTACGAAAAGAAATATATAGTATTATAATATCAGTTTCTCTTCTTAAATAATATAATAATCCATACTTCGTTTCCGTATAATTTTCCAAAAATAATATTCCATTTGAATAAGATCTCGCAATAATATCCTTCTGTTTCTTGTATACGACAACCATATACAAATAATATAAAATCAGTTTCTCTTCATTCCATATAAATAATTCCATCACCTTATCTCATTTTCTTGGTTTCAGCATATAACTCTGAACCATTGTCAACCATTTCTTTTCAAAAACATTGGGGATATCTGCTGTCGCCTGATACATTAGGACGATGATCAGTCGCCTAATCGTACCTGCTCTCTTTTTACTACCGGTAGAAGGAATGAAGATCATCCCTGGAGGAAGGCCACCTGCTAACATCCTCCCTTGGCATCTTCGTGCCGTAATAAAAATAATAAATGCTGGACTGTGTCGCACACAGCCCTGACACAGCCACTTACGCAAGTCTGTTGCAATCCCCCTTTTTATCACATCATTATTCCCTTTTTAAAATATCATTCCACATTTCCATTTTCTCGCTTTCATTTCCACATATCATTCACTCATATCATTTCCATTCTCGCACATTACTTCTATAAAATATATATAACATAATGCTTTGATTATGATCCAGACATCTCTTCCATATTCAGGAATCAAATATACTTTTATATTCATAAAATATTCCGTCTATTTTAAGAGTAATGGATGATAATCAAATAATATTTATTAAACCACTGATATTCAAAAAGAACATTTTTAATATAGTATTATAAACCATATAACCCTAGATAACAACTGATACCATTCTCTCTTATTCTCTTAATCATAAGGCATGTTCACTTCGTGCATAATCATCTCTATACATATCCATCTCATACTCATATTCATATTCATATCCAACTCATACTCGTATCCATATTCAATATACATTTTCGTATATCTTTCTTTTCAATATCAATACTCAAGGAAGATAATCTCTTCACAATATAGTAATAATAGCATCACATATATATATTCCATGAAATCAAGTTTCTTTGTGAAGATAAGTAGCTTTACAAGTAAGGATAGAAGAAATCTTGCCTCGGTTTCGGTATCCTGACAGTATGGTTCGTTCCTCTTCCGGAG